>CM017477.2:4294028-6694028 GCA_007827005.2 Populus simonii
CAAAATCACTCGCAGATTCAAGTGTGCTAATTTTCAAATTGGAAAAGGACATTGATTGGGTACAAAAGAGTTTTCTATTTCCATAAGTGTCATAATTTGCCACACCTTCCACCATCCAAAGTAAGAGTAATATGCAATTTACAAGAAACATATGTTAAAAATGGTGAGGTACAAAGAAACTAGCAATTTGGGATTTCAGGATGCTTAAAAGTAAATTTAGTGCCTTTTGTGTGCATGTTATTTCTTTATTTTGTTCTTATATTGCTTGTTTGCGAGGTTAAATGGAACTGTTGAAATATTTATGTTATAGGAAGTCGAGAAAGATCATATTTCACCTGCAAAGGAGGATTCTGTTTCACAACTTCAACAAAAGCGAGTCAACTGAAGAAAAGAATAATTTTTGGACTTGGGATTGGGATTTCTGCTGGAGGCATAGTCTTAGCTGGAGATGGGTTTTCACTGTAGCTTTAGCAGCCGTTGTATTTGTTGGTGCGCGTGAGTACTTTGAATTGGTTAGAAGTCGTGGAATCACTGCAGGAATGACTCCACCTCCTCGATATGTGTCACGAGTTTGCTCTGTTATTTGTGCTTTCATGCCTGTTCTTACCTTGTAAAGATCGTGATGTATCTTTATTTATATTTCGAACATGCATTTAACTTGTGATACTTGTATGATTCTTGCAAGTATTAATTTTTTTTGTTCAGTTGCTAATTATTTCTAAAATTTGGTCAGGTATTTTGGTCAGATTGATATTCCAGTGACATTTGCTGCTTTTGTTGTGGCAATGTCATTGCTTCTACAGAGAGGGAATCCTCGTTTTTCTCAGCTTAGTAGTACTATATTGGGCTATTTTATTGTGGATATCTTCCTTGTTTCTGGGTGAAGCTTCGATGTGGTTTAGCAGCCCCTGCCTTGAACACAAGTAAGAAGCTGCACTGTTATGCTTATGTAATGATAATGTTAGATTTTAGGAAGCTTATCAAATAATGAACGTGTATGCCATATTGTCAAATTGAGTGTCATATGACATGCTATGCTGATGAATTAAGGACTATCCATTTATTTTACTGATATTTGTGACACATGAAAATGAATATGGTATCTTGCATTAAATGTAAGTCTCCAGATAGAAGGATAATGACTGAAACAACATATGGAGCAATCTAAATACGGAGATGTTCACATCCAACTCGAGATTTTAGATTTTTGTGTTAGTATGGCATTAGACTTTAGTTCATGGACTCCCATGTCAGACTAGTTTATGTCTGTGGGGCCTGAACCTTTCTCTCTTTCATTTATGACTTTTGGGTTCTTTGGGCCTGCATCCAAGTGTAAATTGACAACTTCACCTGTTATAAATGGAACATGATATGGCTTAGGAAAATGCACGGACTTCTCCTTCTACGTTTGAGTTTTTTAGGAGTATCCTCAAGCACTAGCTATATTTTACGTAAAATCAACCTATTCCCATATTGTGAGCCCAGTTCTCCTATATGCATATGTGAGGCCTGATCTAGGACTTGGTGCTTTTAGCAAAGTGATTTTGTACTTTTTATTTTTGGCAGGAATAGGAACAACATGGCCTGTTCTTCTTGGAGGACAAGCTCATTGGACTGTGGGTCTTGTAGCAACCTTGATTTCTATGAGCAGCATCATTGCAGCCGATACATATGCTTTTATAGGTGGCAAGGTACTGGATTGCTGTTCAGCCAAGTTCTATTTTCTATTAGAATGTTAATGGACAACTATTGTTTAACAGTTAACACATTTGGTGTTATATGCAAGTTTCTATTTCGAAAGGCATTAAGCATAGATTGCTTCTGATTTATAGTTTCCATATTGGTGCATATGCTTCAAATAACTAAAAATCAACCTAAGCACGGAAGTGTTGTATGCATATGTGTTTTGGATATCTTGTAACATAAACTCATGAGTCTGCCATTCTGTCATAATTTGCTGAAGTTGTGGCTTCTGCAGTTCTGAGCTTTTAGCAATTATGAATCCTTTTGTTTTCTGGATTTAAGCAGACAGTTTTCAAGGAATTACTGAGTTTGTAAATCATTAAAAAATTAGAAAAGAAAGAAAAATCTTGCTTTTAGACATAAATACATACTGTAGTATCAAGATGTGATGCTTCTTTCCAAAATAAATAAGCAAGTCAGTTTCAATGTTTCATACATCCTCACAGAATTTACTCTCCTTTTGTCTTTGAGTTTTGTAGAAAGATGTTGATATTCCATTAATAAGGTTGCTGGATACAAGAATGTGATGAGCTTTCTCAAGAACCTGAGTTTCTAGCAATGTTATTTGTTTCAAATTCTGCGTTGTCCTATCAACAAAGCAGCATGAGATAGTTTTGCTAATCCGATACAGGCATTTGGCAGGACACTCCTAACTAGAATTAGTCCAAAGAAGACATGGGAAGGAACAATTGTAGGCTTGGGTGGCTGTATAGCCACTTCGGTGGTATTGTCAAAGTTTTTTTGCTGGCCAACATCCTTGCTAAGGTATTCACTAGCCTTTGATCAACAGCAGGACCAGTATGTTCTCTCATGTTTATACTTTTCAGTCCATTATTCATGTGTCTCAACTCCATAGAATTGGAGGCTAATAAAAATTATCATTATGTAGCAGAAATGTTGGATCACCTTAACCAGGATAACTATTCATGGATTTCTCACTGATTGATATTAGTGTATAAACAAGGTTCATGGATTTATTATTTGGAATTCCAATTTTTTTCTAATCTCTAACCATCACAAAATAAAATTATGAACAATGCAAATGAACTAGAGGAATGTTGGGTGGACTTTCTTAAATAAACTGTTCTTGGTACTTGGGAGTGAGACATGTATTCCCATTTTTAATTTAGTGTTGCAAGGCTTTGTTTTTGTTATGAGTTAGTGCTTTATTTATGTTTTTCTTATGTCCCTCCATATAGTTGGGGTGGGTGCTCTTTCAGAAAAGTGTCTTGGCAGTTCAATTCTCTTCTCTTTTACAACATTTAATGGTAGATATAGATGGCTTTTGGCAACGAACAAAACAACATGCAGCTTAACTGTAATGAGATTATCTGTCAAGTGACTAGAATGTGCAGCCCATTTGCACATCTTTAAATAGATTGAAAATGTAATGAGGTTATCTATGACTGACTGGCATATGCATCTCATTCGCTCATTTTAGAGGTCAATAATATAAACTGTGGCTTCTTCTTTGTTCTTGGAAAATAATAGCTAAATTTTTTGTTACGTCTTTCATTAGAACAGCTTGAATCAACATAAAAGATAGGTGAAATATGTACTACTTTTGCTGTACATATTGTTTTTATGTGAATATGCATCATTGGTAATTTTAGAATTTGTTAATGTGAAACTGACTTTCTCTTGATTGGCTTTCAGTGCAATTACTTTTGGGTTTCTAAATTTCTTCGGATCTATTTTTGGTGATCTCACGGAGTCAATGATCAAACGTGATGCAGGAGTCAAGGACTCTGGCTCATTAATACCTGGACATGGTAGTATGTTTTTGCTCATGCTTTTGTTATCTGATAAGACACCAATTCATTTTCTTCACTCTTTATTGACGTGCCGAACGTACCTGGCTGCATTTTGTTGTGTTGCCCCTTTTATTTGAGTTATTTAGATGATTGGTGCAACTTTGTGAGGGTTTTTTTTTCTTCTTCTTTCAATAGCTATCATTCTTTCAGCTTGTGCGTGCCTGGCTGTTTCTAGAATTCCCTTGGGCACTATTTCCCAATCCTTTTATCCTATCCTCAGATTTTCACCTGTCAACTCTTTCAAGTAATTTGTAATATGGTTTAAAAATTGGTCATTACCATCATATATTAGCATTGTGTTACAGGTTTCAGTTTTCCTATGCATTGAACCTTCTTATGTTGGTGATTCATTTCTATAATGGTCATTATCTTCATGGCAGCTGCGCAAGCAGATCTCGCCCATTCATTTTGAACAGATGCTTTTTGTTTACTGATGTTCTTCTTTCGATCTTGATTGTAACTCAAAGTTATATTGCTTCCCCCCCCCCACCCCCCCCCCCCCCCTCCCCCCCCCCCCCCCCCCCCCCCCCCCCCCCCCCCCCCTTTTCAAATGATTGTCTAACATCTGATACTGCCCGCAGTGGGATACTGGACAGATCAGACAGTTACATTTTCACTGGTGCACTTGCGTACTCCTTCGTTAAAGCCTTCCTGCCACTTTATGGAGTTTGAGATAATTTTTTATCAACACAAGAGAAGAGAACAGAGCCAAAGCTTTTTAGGTTTTCTTAACTCCAGAAATCCAGGAGCATGAAGAAGCCCGTACATGAAAGTAGGAATTTGTGCGGGGCAGATGAAAATAATTTTTGTTCTGAAAACCTCAGAGAAGGACGATGAGGCTAAACTTGCAACTCTACCAGGTCTCTTCAACATTTCTCCCTGGAAACCCTTGCAAGAGAATGCTTTTCTTATATACTAACGTTTCAATTTTCCCTGTACTTCACTGTTTATTCATACATTGCGTACCTCTGCATTACCATGGATTTATGTTGATCTCCAGGATAGAGCTGCCTTCCATTGATTTCATGCAAGGCAGCCCTCACCAGAGTTGATGCAAGTATTTCTGAGCAATAATGAAGTTCATAGTTCATTCATTCTCTTAGGTCCAATACTATTTCCATTTCGTACATGATACATCAAGTTATACTGCATTTACAAATTTATCAAAATTCCCCATTTTATTCATATGAACAGTGAACTCTACTAAATTGTCATTGATCACGGAGCCTAAGCTAGCCATCATTGTAATTTTAGTTGTCGCGTAACCTATAGAATTTCTCTCCATCAGTCCAGGTAGGAGTGTTGCGAATCATGCAGCTCTGAGGACTTTGTTTGCCATGGATGCAGTTGAGTTATAACTAGATTTTGTATTCTGTTGTATTTTCATTATAAAGCCTGCAGAATGGTGACCTGACTGAGATCATCTAGTTTTTGCCCCCTGAACCCGGGGATCTTTCTGCTGGAAAAAAATAGAATTTCTTGCATGTTTATCCTCCTGTTCACCACTCGTGCACTGGTTTTCCGGCAGCATGGAAATGACTGATCATATTAAATACATCAATTAATTAATCCAGATGATAATCAATAAAATTTTAATTGGTAATACGTCGATTTCAAGTAATAATTGCGGGACGAGATTCAGTTGACCTGGTCGCTTCTGTATGCGTGAAGGTCCAATAGAATGCATTTTATTCTTTGGATTTAGACATTGCACTCTCACGGGCTAATTTTTTCAATGGATACCACAGATCATCTGATGTTAAAAATTAAAATATACAAAAAATAATAAACTCATTTGGGTTTTCTTGTTCTTGTATTTATTAATAACCCACCTGGATTAGAAAATTAACATGGTAATTTCAATTATAACTCTGTTTTGTACGGTTTCCAAAATACATTCTTAATTTAAATCTAAAATAAATAAATTATTTGTAAAATAAGAATTTATCATGCTCTCCGAATGATTGAAACTGGACTGTGATGCCCTGACAATTCGAATCCAAAAAATATGACCACAAAACGATTCCAATGCTGATCATGGTAGTAAACAATAACAATAATAATTAATCCTGGTGGTTACGATAATGACTTTGATAAAACACAACAAGGCCATGCCGTCTATTCCAACTCTAAAAACGACACGACATCGGCACCGTCTCCGTGACACCACTTATGTCACGTAGTCACTCAGCTTCAAATTGTTGACCATCAGATTTTTGTCTATACCATCACTTTCCTCATTGAAAGAAAAATGGCTTCAACCATGTCAACCTCATCAATCCCGAAAGAAATTGAAGAGGCCCACAAGGGACAACCCTAAAAGAAATCCCACCAACCTATTCTTGTTTGCAGAGGCAAAATGAAGTCAATATCGCTGCTTCTTCAACCTTTTAGTGCCGTCGGAATTATCATAAAAGCGAGGAAAATCAAGTCATGATGACTACATCTCTTATCCCATAGCCGAAAGAGTTCTTCTACTATTATAATCCATTGTCACCCAATTATTTCTCAAGGCAACCACCACATAAAGACATGGTCCAAAGAGGTTTGAGAGTTGCAAGTTCTTGTAATTTCATGTGGACTTGTTTGTTTAATTTCTCCCTCTTGGCCTTTTGTAAGCTTCTGCTTTTAATCTTCTATCCAATAATAGATAACACATGGCATGCCTGGAATGTCTAAACCACAGTATGTTCGTCTGCATCCTCTTATTTCCTTTCTCTTTCTCTTTTTACTTTTAAAACTTGGCCACAAAACAAAAGACTTCCAAAACCCAGTGGTTCATTGCACTAGCTGGCTTACGCTCCTGTTAGTTTTTATGGACTCAATTTAATTATCAACTCTTTTGAGATATTGGAAGAATTGTCACACATGCATGTTTTAGTACTGAATCCGCATTATATTTATACATTGACCTATCAAAATTTGATAGCGCCGTGGGCGTGGCAATTTGCATATATTCAGGGATTGACACTGCAAGTTTCTGAAGCACCAAGGCTGCTAATCATAAAACTAGAACAAAAAAACAATTTGCAAACACTTCGCAATAAAAAAAATCCCTGGAAGCTTACGAATCGTAATAGACATCGGTAACTCACATCCAGGTTACCCAGCTGGGAAAGAAAATCCGAGTAAGGTGGGAAACAAGTGTAATATATATATACTCGTCTTGCTCCCCCTTCTTCTTTTTTTTAATGGGTTTTCCCTGATTTATTTTTTGTAGCTTCACCTAGTAACGAGACTGGATTATACTTTTTTTGCGTCAAAACCTTGTTCGGATGCACGATGATCTCATCATCAATATTTAAAACATACATTTCCCTTAATTTAATCTTATTAAGGAATTGACAGAAACAAGG
Source organism: Populus simonii (assembly GCA_007827005.2). Classification (NCBI taxonomy): domain Eukaryota; kingdom Viridiplantae; phylum Streptophyta; class Magnoliopsida; order Malpighiales; family Salicaceae; genus Populus; species Populus simonii. Next base: position 4,300,942 of record CM017477.2, read on the forward strand.
AAGAAACAATTAGAATTAACCAGGCTTGACCAAGTCTGATTTTTTAGGAGAAAGAATGACAAATAATCAAGGAGGGAGGAATAAAAAGAAAGAAAACATGAAAGAGACATGAGAAATGAATGTTGGGTTGACCACGATGAGATAGCCATAAAACAAAAGGACGGGATAAGACAAGAAGAAGGGGATAGAAAAAAAAAAACCCTTGGTTTGGACACTAGCCAGCAAATCCATGCAAAAGTCCCTGTGGAGCTAAATCTCCACCAAATATATGAGACAGGGAGTCTTGAGCATGAAGAGAGGTGGGAGGCCAATAAGATCATTTGGGTTTTTCTTATTGGAGGGCCTACCGAAGTGGCTTTGGACAAGTATGAGTGCTTATTTACCCAAAAAAAGGCAAGCATGAGTGCTTACTTTTGGGTTTTTGGAGAGAAAAAAGTCGTGACAACAAAATATGTGGGATTCAAAGAATGCGTTGTTTCTAAGCTGCAGAAAGAAATTGAAGAAGGAAAAGGATAGGAAGAGTGAAAATAAAAACAATGAAGGAAACTTAAAGAAGAGTTTGGGAAGATATGGTTGGCAAGCATCTATAAAAGTATACATAGAAAGAGATCGAATTAGACAAGGAAAAGATTGCATGAATTTTTGTTGCACCCGCACACCATATCTGATCTTGCTTTTCTTTTCATTACCTCTCCCATACAAATGTTTTTGGCGTTGGCCTTACATTGTATTTTGATTTTTCTTTTTACTATTAACGCACTATGATTTTCGAATTCAATGAGAGGATGTGATAAGAGGATTTCTCAGTAAATATACTGGCCGGTATATATGAGTGTGAATAATTTACTGGTTTGAGTGTGAATGACTATGTGAAATATCGTGGCCTAAAATAAAATAAAAAAAACTATCCTGTATAAATATTAAATAAAGCCCCAAAAGGATATGATACAGGTAGCACAAATCCGAGTAACATTGTTGTGTAAAAAAAGTAATAGAATTAGAAATTATAAATACTGCACTTCGATTCTCGAGAAAATGCGTCGAATGTAGAAAATATTCGTTCTTTAATTTTAGAGTCTTAACACGCAATAGCTAGCATGAGTAAATATCTATAGAAGCACCTAGCTAGATATCAAATCGCACCTATGTATATATATATATATATATCAAATCTAGCGCTACAAGGGATGATTATGAATTTTTTAAAGGGTAAATATCTAATTAATTATGACTTGTCTTTCAACCAAAAAATCAACTTCTTTCGGTTCTTGATTGAAAGCAATACTTCTGATATACTCTTAAAAAGACTTGGATTCGAACCCATCGATTTAAAAGGGTTTTAGAAAAGCAGTGGGCAATGTTAATTAGGTAGAAAGAGGAAAATATATAGGAAACTTATTTTTTGAAAAAAAAATGAAGAAATGATTGGCTATAAGTTTCTAAAATCTAAGTATAGTGGGGATCCCATTGGCTATCCAGTAGAATAATTTGTTTTTAGATGAACCAGAAATGGATGACCAATTAGGGTTTCGGTAATGACCGCCCAAACAGTTTTGGAGATAACAAAGCTGCCTATATATATATATATATATATATATATATATATATATATATATATATATATATATATATTTGTATCTTTAGCATATTTTTATTCGGCTAATTCTACAGTACCGTGACTTTACAGTCCCACTTGTTATTCATAATGCATATTGGGATGCTAAATATTTATAATAAAGTAGAATATTAATTAAATATTTATGATAAAATGATCAATACATCGTATAAATATCTATAATAAAGTAGAATGTTAAATAAAAAAACTAAAAAAATCACTTTACACAGTAAAATATGTGTTTATAGTCAAATAAAAACCATGACATTTTATCATAAAAAAATAGTAAAAAGAAGGAGAGGTTTGAACCTTGGACCTTTTCAAAGAGGTGGATGCGTGTTCATTTATTATTGGTAAACAAATTGTTGTATTAATTTTCAGTCCCAATTGAATACTTAAAATTAATTAAATACTTTTTTAAAATTATGAAAATATTATTATTATTATTATTATTGCATATTTGGGAAATGGAAGCGAATGGTTACTTGCATGGGGTCACTGGTTCTCTTGTTTTAAAAGATAAAATCGAATGATTCTCATCCAACAATATATATTAAAAGGGAGGGACATTGTAAGAGGCACCTTTTGCCCTTCAAGTTTATTTATAATTAGCTGATAAAATCCCTGACTCCTAGGAGGCTTCTTGAAGACAAAAGTGCTTCCCTCAATTTCTTAATGGAAAGTTGTGTATCATTATACTTTTCCAAGGAAGGGCGTTTTTCTTTTCCATCCTTTTTATTTACAGCTTCAGAAAAGCCTTGTGCTTTTTTAGGCTTCCACATCTGGAAGATGCTTGCATGGTGCTCTCTCTCTCTCTGTTCCCCTCCGAATCTGCTTTTCAGCTCTTGAAGTGACCCGAGGCAACCTTGCTTCGGAGGTCCATGCAAGGGGGCTTTGAATTTGGTTTTGTGAGAGAATGATAGGATCGGGAAAAAAAAGCCTCTTTTTTTAACACATTTGCTCGTGTTCTTTGGTTTGAAGCTACTATTCCAGTCCGCAGTAAATTCTCTCTTTTACTGTTCATTTTTTAACTGTAACCCTCCCACAAAAGCACGATGTTATTTTAGTTGAATTTTCACCTTGGTCTTTCTTTTTAGCACAGCCACTTTTGATTCTTTTACATGAATTAGCCGGTGTATGAACATATCTCTGGTTGGAGCGAGAGGCGTTCCCTGTCAGAAAAATGAACAAGGAGATAAAAGCTAGCTGAAAAGCCAGTTTTCGACAACTATTGAGGTCGTTGTAACCTCCATTTGATAAATCTTGGCCTCCCGACTCAAATATATGTCTTCTTCTTCTTTATCTAACTCTTGATTCCTCAAGTTAATTACTATATTAATTCTTATTTTAATTTATTATTTGTTTTTTGCTTCTACTTGAACTTCATCATTGTTTATTGGACATAGATCGATGGTCAAGTTATGCTTGTATGCGAATCAAATGCTACATTTAGTAAAAATTCCTTAAGCTGATAATGACTCTACAATCTACTTTGCTGTTTTTGAAAAGCCTGCTTGCATATATCAGGATAATTATTCCCCATGTTGCTGGACGGCCATGAACAGTTGCTCAATGTTTTTCTGAAACTTATCCGGAAAAATCATTAATATAAATAATTAAGTTGTGAGGTGAAGGGTATATACATGAAACAATTATCTCCATTCAAAAACTTAAATATTTAAATAGTATTTTTGGAAATGCAGTTGAAATACCATTCGGCAAAAAATAAAACATTACTTCCATAAAGCAAAAAGTCTTTGAAAAAACTATTATTATAATATTAAACGCTAATTTAGATTAACAAAACTATGATATTAAAAAACAATCTCGACTCAAAATAAATTAATCTAAACAGAACGAGAAAAATGATTGCTGTTCTTTTCTTCTAGATGCTTGTTTGGAATTTGGATAAGCCAGTACAAATAAATTGAAATGGGGACCGAGCAGATTTGATGAAGAAGAAGAGCCAAAAGAAAATCATCACATGCGGCAAATTGCCTCTCCTTTAAATTCTTCCATGTACAGAAATTGGAATCTCTGAAAAGAGAACACTGCTAGAAAACACGACCTGGTTTAGCTTAAACAAGAGCAAAGACATGAAGGAACAAGGAAGAAACAAAAGGAACCCCACCAGCTTGAATTTAGTAGGAAATAGTATGCCACAGAAACATAGAGAAAACCAACTCATTCTTGTTCATATGGGGTGGTATGAAGAGGACAAGAGAAAGAAAATCAAGTATTGTCAGGACCCATATTATCCTTTCCCGAAGGATTTGCCTTCCAATTCTAAAGGGCAAAATAAACATCATTATAGACTTAAACATACCTGGATTATGTCTATAATTATTATCACTTAAAATTAATTGAGTAATTTTCAATTTGGACCACCCTCCACCTCTCATAATCCTTGATTAGACAATGAAATATATAAAATTAATCGTGTCTAATTGCAAATCAGCTATTCTATTAATTCTTCGTTTTCAATGGCTAGATTCACCGCATAAAACATCTTCTCGAAACAAACTAGGTGGTCATAGCTACCACCAATCAAAATATGAATAGAATTAAGAGAAATTAATATTAGATGCTGTGAATTCATGCTTCCCTTCTCATATATTTCGTCAATGAATGGGTTTAATTTTACCTCTATAGATTAATTCAATAATATTAAAAAACACACACAATGTTCTACTTCTATATTTATAGTTTAATGTTTTTGATTTTACCCTTCTATTTTTCAAAAAGTTTTAATGTTACCTTTAATCATTAAATAACCTACTTTCTAAATTAGGTTTTTGAGTCATTTTAGCTCGCTCTCTAATTGTTTGTAAATATTATATCATATATATATTTGAACTTTAAAGGAAAAAAATGTTAGAAAAGTGAGTAAATAACAATATAAAAAATTGGTTATATTTTTACCTAGTTAGCAGTGAAGGGTAAATTTGAATTAAAAAAAAACAACAATGGAGTAAACTTGAAGATTTTCAAATTATAAAAGATAAATTTGAAACATCGGGGGAAAAATATAGTTTACCCTCATCAAAATCTATAATTTCATACTAGAGAAGAGAGTGCAATATGCATGAGAATTATAGTTAATAATTGCTCTTCGAATAAGTTCGATATTATTTATATATTCTAGGAAAATCTTAGAGGAATCGTTGTATCATACAATGAAATCTTTGGCTTTGGACCCAAGTATTAAACACTCATAATTTAGACTTTTAATTAATTTTAGTTGAGAAGTTAGGAAAATTTCATGGTGATTAAGAAATAATTAATAGGTTATTTTTTAAAGTACAACACGAATATATATATATATATATATATATATATATATATATAAAACTCATTTAAAATAATAAGAGTATTTTTATTTAGAATTTCTCTATTCTATTTATATTTTTTTAATGTAAATTTGAAAAATAATATTAATATATCACTAATTATTCGTAGAGCATCATGAAACTTCCTGAGGAGTTTTAATTCAAAATTTATATTTAGAAAATAATCATATAAATCACTTTTTTGAAAAATCCCTCATATAAGTTATCTTATAAAGCAGCACATGCGGTCAGATCACTTGATCATATGACGTTTCACCATGTAGGTGTGATATATCTAATCGGACAGTAAATGTAAATGTATCCGTCTTCATTTTAATATGGTGGACAGGCAGGTGTGGGAGCCACAATCTGTTCCCATTTTTTTTGGTCCGTAGATTTTGGATTTTAGTGATCAAAGTGTAGGTACTCTTGACCGTACACGTGGCCTGACGTGGGATTATGACCCTTCATTCTTTTTTGTGGGTCCCAATTTGCTCGATGAAAGAGGGAAGGATATGTATCTATCCCACTTGTCATCTTTCAGTGTCACTGTCCCCTAGCAGTGGCGACGCATGAGACAATAGGTCACAGTCGTTGGATCCATGTTCGGTACACTCACTGGAATATGGTCATTTAAAAAAAAAAAAAAAAGTTAAATTGCTAAAAACTTAAATGTTTGAGAATTAGATTCCTGTGCTCTCAATTTTATTCTTATTTTTTAGTACATTTGAATTAGTTTTTATTTTTTTAATATACTTGAATTAAATGTTTGAGAATTAAATTTTAAAAATAAATTCAATATCATATTCTTAGTTCTCCCTGTAGAAAGATTGATTTTAAAATTAAAAAAAAAACAAAGAAGAGATTTTGAGGCTACTGGGTTTTTTTTTAAGATGAACAAGAAAGAGTATCTAGGCTACTGGATTTTTTTAAAAAAAAGATAAAATTAAATTTTTGAATAGATAATTAAAATTAAAATATTAAATATTAAATCTATTTATTTTATTTTAAACATTTAAAAATAACTATAGTAAATAAATAACCAACCAGGTTGAAGATTATTGATTTCAAGGATATTTAAGTTATTCCATAATTTTACATGTAAGATACAGAGAACCACAAAAAACATTAAAAAAAAAGACTTGATTTTAAATATATGAACTACGAAAGTAAAAAATGAAAGTGAGAGCATATGGATTTTATAAATAAAAATTAAAAGGTTTTTCTTTTCTTAAGTTTTCCATGTTAGCACAACTTGCTGGAGACACCCCGTTGACCATTCCAACAGTTTCAGGTACTTTTTGGAGAAGAAAGAAACCTTCGAGGTTCTTAGAAATGGAAGAATTGTCAGCTAGCAAAAACACTTATGTTGGAGATGGAGAGTCCTGGAGACAGCCAGCTTGGAAGCTGTAAATAAAACTGCTGGCTAGTATATGGCTACACGCAATCGATCACTTGATGATTAAAAAGGGAAAAGCCCTTTTGTTTAGAGGGCGGTGACGCTGGCTAAACGCAAGCCCTAATTTGCTAGTGGCACCCTGCATGGAAGGTAACTTGGCAGCCATAGCTACGCAAGGAATAAATTTATCTAAAGCCATTAATTTGGGTCAGTTTACTCTTGAAGGCAAGTATACTAATATTTTTGGGATTTAACTATACATTTGATTAAAAAAAAGAATTGACATTTGATATTTTATTGCTCTGCAAATTATAGTATTATTTATATGTTTTTTTAAAAAGGAATTGCCTTCTGTCCAGAGCAATTGTGTAGTTATCATGCCACACATAACAGCTAATGTAATAACATGGATAAATAGCAGACACAATCATTTTAATAATTAATAAAGACAACTTGCAGGATCTACTCTTTATGTTTTTTAAAGAATTTTTTATTTAAAAATATTAAAATAAATTTTTTTATTTTTTAATATTAACACACTAAAATTATAAAAAAAAAAACACTAAGCGGGCTGGTTTGAAAATACAGTAAAGATTACTTTACAAAATATTTTTTATTTAAAAATATATTAAAATAATATTTTTTTTATTTTTCAAGATTTATTTTTAATATAAATACATTTTAAAAATACTAAAAAAAAATAATTAAAAATTATAAAAACGGTTGTCTGCTGCATGTCTGCAATTATGTCAATTTTTTCTAGCTACCCTCTACCTTTATTGAAAATGGGGTGCCCTCTAGCTATGGTGAAATGGTAGCAATGCTTTCCCAATTGGACCACCGCTTTTTCTCCAACATTGGACCACAATTAAGAACACTAATTAATTATCCCTAGTTAGCACAATAATATTAACAATCATAGGCTGTTAATTTGCAGGGTTATTAACATGGAGTCCACAGAGCCGACGATTTTCGCTTTTCCTAGCAATTTTTTTTTCAGACGTAATATTAATAATGGGTCCGAACCATACCCCTCGCTCCTTTTCAAATGCAACATGGAATTTATCATATAATAATGTGATTGGAGCTCAACTAAAGTGTATTAATAACTCATGTTAATGAAGATGATGAAAAGGAAACGGACTTAGAATAATCACGCAACGGTCCAATGGTACAAGACCCATGTGACTTGATGAGGGGTGGGAATTAAAAACCAATAGCAAATTCAGTGTAAAGTAATACAAGTGCTAGGATGAATACATAAATATCATGATAAAAAAATTGCCCTCAATACTAAATTAAGCATCGATTGCACCCCCGTAACAGACATCTGGTGAATAATATAATAATACTCTTCGATAAAGTTGTATCTAGCATCAATTTGTTGCAATCCTTGTGGCCTTCAATGGCGCAAATCCATGAACCTGGTACACTGTAATCTTATGATATTCGGAGACCATACAACTACATATAAACTTAGGTTTATGAGAAGGGTGGGATTATTACCAAGACGGAAAGAGATGTCCGGCACAGTCAAATTTTTAATCCAAAGTGGGGATTGAAGCATACAAAAGGGGTAACATTCAGATTCTGATAGCATTAACCAAAGATTCTAAGTACCATGTGGGCATGCTACGTGATTGAAGCAGATGAGATGTGGAGATTAAGAATCATTGTCTTGATGCTTTTCTTGAACCATGGCATGAAAGGATATGATTACTGTGAACATGAGAGACAATCAAGGAAAAAATTACTCCAGCAGATCTGGCAAAAGAATGATTTGAAAAGGGTTGATTATGTCTTCCCCATTTGGATTTGCCTTCTTGTCAAGTGCAACAAACAATTACCAACTTAAAACAAGAAAAGCACCATAACCAGCTATAAGCAATAACTGAAGTGACAGAAAATAAGAACTGTACACCCATCCAGTTAGTCAAATTTTCAGTTTCTTGATTGGAAATAATAGGAGGCCTAGAGCACATAGACAATAAGCGAATGAGTACCAGGGACAACAAGATTCAAAAAAGATCAGAAATTAAACCGGGGATTACGAGCTCGGCACCATAGAAACAATATCCAACATGCTATTTTTTTTTTTCTTAACACCTCCAAGCAGAAGCCGATATCAGGTCCTTCCGTTGCCAGCAAAGAACAAGAGAAGATTGTCTCATTTCAACATGGAAACCCCTAACTGGAGTACGTTGCACCAAATACTCGGCTTGTGACTCGGTGAAGTTACTGAAAGTCAATGGAGTGAAACCAGACTGCAAAAAGAGATTCCTCCAAGGAGGAGTCCTATCAGGGCAACGATGACGACCCAGAACAATTTTCTCAATGCCTGGCTGGACCAAAAACCTCTCAATCTTTTGTAATGTATCCAAGTTCACATTCACAGCATCCAGTGATTCCAGCAGGCCTGAATAAGATTGAATGGCATGGTTGATATGGTGCCCAAATGGGAGGTCGCTTCGGTCACAGCCTCTGTCCAAAGAGACCACAACTTTGGGTGACAGTTGCTTTACAAAGCGAAGAGCCAGAGGAAGAGTTGATGGGTCATTTGAAAAGGAGCCAATTGGAAGATTCACGGCAGTTACTTCCTTTTCCGATGTGCGCGGAGGCATTGGCCAAGAACCAGAACCCAAGGATTCAAGGCTTAAAATTTCAAGCTCGAATGGCATGTTCATTTCACTTGCAAAGATTCTTAAATTTTCTTGAGTGAAACCAAGCTCGAGCTCATCATGTGAGGAAGGAGAAGCAAAAGCTGTGATTTTAAGAGAAGGGGCACCTCCAGTCTTCAAAGCCAGTTCTTGCATAAGAGAAGCCCATTGTCCACCATATCCAATATCAAAATCAACAATATGAATTCTCTCGAACCCCTCAAAAGCCTCGAGAAGAACTTGGTTGCAAGTAAAATTCGCAAACTGGAGGATTGGTGAGATCTCAGAGAAAGATTTATAAGCACCGATCTTGAAAATCAGGTTACAAGCAGTATCAATTGAGTTGTTGCTGCTCGAGTGGAGAAGCAACTGCAAGGCATCCTTGAAGTAAAAAGCAAGTCCTTTGGTAAGGCTTACCGATAGGAAGAGAGAGCTGGTGATTGAGCCGCGCCAATATCCCTTGCGCAAGTACCGGATTCCTATTTTCGATCAGCTCTGCTGCTTGACATATCGGGTTTATTATTGCCTGTTGAAGCTGCTGCTGGTTTGCCAATTCATCGCTTGCAATTTTCTGATTCATGATCACTCCCTGCCTCTGCTGCTGCTGTTGCTGCAACATTTGAAACTGATGATTCTGCTGCTGTTGTTGATGTTGTCGTGGAAGAAACAACTCTGGAGGCCTCGAATCAAAGACTTTTGGCACATAATTGACTCCAACAAGCCCAGAATTAAGCCTTTTCGACGGCGGTGGTGATAAGAAATGCTGGTTATTATGATGCTCTTGTAATTGTGAATATGAGAATGGCAAAAACATGGCTGGATTTTGCAGAGACTGATGTTGGTTCTGGTTGCTTATCATCCCTGGATTCAAAATCTGCGGCTTCTCATCTTGATCAAATGCTGCCTGCTGCTGTTGTTGCTGAAACAAACCTGGCAAAAGATTGATCCCTGAATTAAAAAAAAAAAACAGGATTTGGTTCGATACCCATATTAGAAATTCTAGTAACATTGCGGTTATCATGAGGGAAATCAGACTAAATACCATGGATTGAAGAAGGATCAATGTTGTTGTTGTTGGCAACGAAGTTGGCACTTGCAGAACTCATATTGGATATATCAAAGCCAAAAACTTGATCTACAACACCAAAACCTGATGCATGCTCCATATCTAGAGACCTACTTCCACCTTGTAAGAGCTTGTTAAGTCCCACGGATGGGTCCTCAATATCACCCATAATTAGCCTTAAAATTGACTGCTCTTGACTAGGAGAACCTGGCAACACACTCTCCCAATCCTCCATTCCAAGTTGCTGTCCACATTCTTCATCTACACAAGGGATGCTTCCACCAGCTGCTGCCACGTCGTTGGTGGTGTCGGTGGAGGCTCCTCCGCCACCACCTCCTCCGCCTTGAGAAGAAGACAGTGTTGAGGACGATGTTGGTGGGCTTCGTCTGCTTATTGTGTCAAGCACAGATGTGGGCTCAGCACCGCCCACAAAAAAACCACAACTTTCTTTGCTGTTGTTGTTCTGCCACTTGTGGTGGTATTGATACAGTGAATCTGGAGAGGAAGTAGTAGACGAAGAGAAATCTAACACCCCCTTCCCTTGAAAGTCCTCAGAGGGTAGGGGCATGGCCTTCATTTAACAAAATCAAGAAACTAAGAATTCAAGAAACCCGAATATATCCAGTTTATTTTCACGAAAATCAAGAAACCACCCCCACCACTACCCCCTTCAGGGTTTAAAGCTTTGCAGAAGCAACTGAAAGGCAAAATATTTATGGGATTAGTTTGTATATAACAAAACAAGAAGTTGGACCTTGCAACAAGAGACAAAAAAAAAAACTTCCAAAATCAAAATCAATTTTTTTTCAGAGGAGACAAGTTGTTAAATGCACAAAGAGAGGTCTGGCAAAAAGAGAAAAAAAAAATCCCATTTTAGAACACACAGAAAGCTTGTAAAAGAGTTCTTCTTCTTCTTCTTCTTGGGTACTCGTCTAGCTAGCTACCTCGTTTTTTGTACCATCTTTTATCTCCATGGTTCTTCCAAGCCAGTTAACTTCGTTCAGTTTTTTGGTGTTTTTCTCTCTCCCCCCTCTCAGCTTCTTCTCTTGCCTTCTTGTTGTGGCTTTGCAGTACTCTGTCTTCCTTCTATTTTCTGCTGTAGATGCGCGCAGCATGTAAAAGTGGTAAAGTGCCCTTCAACCCCCCTCTCTCTTCTTATTGTCTCTCTCCTCCTTTCCTCTCTCTATAGTCTATAGTTTTTTTTTTTTTTTTTTCAATTTTTAATTTGTAATTTTTCATGTGGCTTTTGTCTGTAGATGTGGTTATCTCTCTCGTAGGGTTTTCTTTAATTGATTGTCACTCCACTCTCCCTTCCATGGCTCGTGTGAAAGAAGAAAGGTAATTTGAAAAAAAAAAAAAAAAAAAAAAACAGTGAAGAGTTTTTTCATAATCTTATTTTCCTAAACAATCACATATGTTTAATAGTGAGCTAGAGATATTTATATCATTATTGATGTTTTCACATAAATAGATAAATTTTATTTTTCCATTATCATCTTATGGTCATACGAGTTAATTGAAAATTAGTTTATATTATCAATGATATGTTCATTTAAATAGACAATTTGTTATATTTTTTATTTATATATATATATAATATGTACTTCCACTTTTTAATTCAATACTAAATAAAATTACTATCAAAACAAAAATATATTTTATTCTGGATGCAGTGATACATGTATACATTTAAAAATATTAAATCACGTAAAATATCCAGTAAATGCAGAATTTAAATGTAAATATAAATAATTTGTTTAAAATTCAAACAAATAATTAATATATATATATATATATTAAAAAAAAAAAGTAGCGAGAACACATTGATGCAACAAAAAAAGGGAGGGTAAAGTAAACTTTAAACATGGAAGTATTTTAATTTTTAACAGTTAGTTTAAATATTTTATACTTATTTCTTTTTTTATCATTTCAGTTTTTTTTAACGGTAGGTAATGCACGTTAATACACTCGAATGGAAGCGCGTGAGCTTCTCATTCTGCGTCGTCTTTTGTTGATGATTTTCTTTTACAGAGATCAATGAGACAGGGAAAAGGTGATCTAGCTCAGATAGTTTTTGTAATTTATCCTATTACCCATAACACCCCTGCCATTCCCAAGTGGTTGCGGGACGGACGGATAGCTGAACATAGGGTCATTTAAATAATTATGAGAAAACAGGTTCTGCTGGCCAGGATTTCGAAACTAAATCTGACGGGCACGAGACAATGAGTGAAGGCATTTGTGGGGTTTTGAAAATATCGAGACTAATTCAACGGTCATGATCTTTTGTTATAGTCAAGTATGTGTGGCTGTGTTCTTTCTTTCTTTCTTTTTTCTTGTTGTTTTTGGCTCAAATAGAAAAACAAGGAAAAATCAGTTATTGGGGTCCAAATCCCGTAGTTGGAGCTTTGATTAACCAATGGATTTGTGGTCGTTTGATGGATTGTCACTTTCTAGTTGCTGGTAAAAGGTAAAAAGAAGCACGGTAAATTACATGTCTAGTCAATTCAACAGGATGATTTTTCCTTACTATTAAATTAAAAAGAAACAAAATGGCTTTTCTAATATAGCGAGGAAGTCCATCCACGCAAGATAAATCGTGCAATTAGCATGTAAAATCCAAATAAATAATGAAATAATACGGAAGCAAAAAGTTTTATCAAATAGCATATCTTTTTGATGTCATGGTTGGAGACTGTAAAAAAAAAAAATTTGATGATGTAATTCACAACCATGATATTTATTTAAATTTAGAATGAACCAGCTTTCTTAAATTAATTGACTGGTTTATTATAAAAATCATAAAGTTATCAAAATCAAGATCCCGGTATGAGATTTTAAAAACTTAAAGATTCGACGGATGAAGTAACAATCCAATAACTACTTCAAGGAAAACATTGTTTATAAATTCCTGTGAAAATCTAAGTGCAATTCAACAGTTAAATCATAAGTTATTGTCATTTTGAATTATTATTTTAGTTTGGTATGGTCAAACCTCCTCTTAGACTTGGACCTATACCACTGGTTCATGAATGCACATGCTATGTCATCTCACACAATATGCATGGAGCAGGTTCTCATTTAGCTATGGCAGACCCACGTCTGACTACTCATGATTACTCGTTATTGTAAGCTCAACTGCATCATTGACAATGAAAAACAGATGATAGCTATTGTGTAAACAATGACTTTTTTAGATTTTAACCGGAGCCTATTTTTGAATCTACATGTTAAACAAAGATGTATATTTTGACTCACAAAACATATTTGAAATAAAAACTTTATAAAATTATGGTTTTTGTGTGAATGTGTTGAGCATTTCATACAACTAGATCATCCGGTCAACCGGTTAAGTTAAATAATTTGAGTTTTATCTTGTCGTGCTTTAAAAGCGTGACTTTTACTAAATATCACTATTTTAAAGCGCGATAATTATCTTGTCACGTTTAGAAATAAAAATATTTAGTAAAGGTCACGTTTATGAAGTGCAATAAGATGAAAGTGTGCTATTTCATCAAATATCTAATGATTTTTAAAAGTAGTTTATATTTAAAAATATATGAAAATAATTTTTATTATGTTTCATACAAGGACATCATAAAAATATTAAAAAATATCAATTTAATATTTTCCAAGTAAAATATAGTTTTAAAAAACATTAAAAAATATAACTGAACACACTCTCAGAACTCAAAAGTGATTTTTTTAGTGGAAAAAAGAACATGGATTTTTTTTACGACTAGAATTCATAAAATAAAATTGTTTTGTGGATCCAGCTAGTCTATAAATAATTTATTTTTTATCGGACTTGAAATGTGATTGATCTCGACACACAGAGATTCAAACCCTACAGCATTTTGAAAGAATCTTAAATACGAGTATCGGTAGGAAAGGTCATTTTAATTTCCTTAAAATTGAATCAACGTTGTTTCTGTTAATCCAATCAACTCATAACTCGGGTACGGGACTGAGTGTAATGACTTTTAAGGTTGTCTCGAGAAATAAAATTGAGGTCGATGCAAAAGTCAAGACTGAAGAGAGGATGAATTCGTAGAATTATTGTTGGATTTAGTGTTCATTGAATAAGGACAAATGAATGATAAAATGCATCAATTGACAGGAAAAGGAATGTTATATCGCTGATTATCTGTAGTGCACCTTGTGACCTTCACGTAATTGACAAGCAACGAGAAATGTCAATCTGTCCACCAGCATTTTTCTACCGAGAATAGTAGTTTTTTATACTTTTCACGTGTGTTCCAGTACCGATCAATGTTTGGTTGGAGCAGGTTTCTTCCACTTGGAAGTTGGTTTACTCACTTGTGTCTTGCTAGTGTGCTTCATGTGTGTTTTTTTTTTAAAAAAAATTATTTTAAAATATATTAAAATATTTTTGTTATCAAGTAATAAAAAAAATAATTCATTTAATGTTTTATTGAATTAAAGGTGTGTTTAGAATTGTAGTAGTGATGACAGTTCAAAATGGTTTTAATTTAGAAATATATCAAAATAAATTTTTTTATTTTTAAAAAATTATTTTTGATATCAACACGTCAAAATGATCTAAAAACATAAAAAAATTATTTTCAGCAAAAACAATTAAACTTTAAAAAAGCATTGTTTCCACCACATTTCTAGACAGAAGTTAAATATAGTTTGAAAACACAATTTTAAATACAAAATTAAGCAGATAGAAGTAGTTATTAGTTAGTCAAAAGTGCATGATTAAGGTAGATTGGTCATGGTTATTGCAGTAAACTGTGTTTTGCTAGCTAGCTAGCCATCTAACAAGGCAATTTTGAAAAATCAGCTAACCACTTCACGCTTTGATAGACTAATTAATCTACCTTATGAATTTAGTTTTTTATTCTTATTTTGAAGTGTTTTGTACGATAATTAAATGAGATCTGGAATGATAAGGAAAGAGGAAAATATACGAAGACTAATTTTTTTGTTAGTTGAAAGGTGAAATCCAAACACCTTAAGAGGTATTATAGGGTGAAATTGAGAGATTTTCAAAGCACAGGGATAGAAATGAAATATTGATGAATCTATAAGAGCCAAAAAACAATAAGTTCCTTTTTTTTAAACCGGGTCACTTGAAAGAACCGGCTCGTCACTTGTAAAATCTCGGTGATAAGGTATCTATTTCTCACACCAATCATCAAACTAACCCAAATCATAAAGGATTTAACTGTATATGACCCAAAACCTCAAGGGTTTAACTAAAATTAACCACAAATCACAGGTACTTAAGGACCAAATCTACAACTACTTCATATATATATATATATATATATATATATATATATATATATATATTTGATAACCCGGAGTGTCCAGGTCAGTTTACGCGCACCATGACTAATTCCCGGACTCACTGAATACCTTACAAGCTTATGAGGCAGTTAAGGTACCACGAGGGTGACAGGCATGCACACTAAAACTTGAACCCAGGATGTAAAGGTAAGAAAACTTTATCAAAACTGCTGGGCTACGAGTCTCGGTGTCATTGATATATTTCTTCACCTGACTTAATCTCTAGTTTTTATTATTCAACGGGTTATGAACATCCTTGAGCAGATTTATATATAAATCAATATTATTTTTTAATGGATTTTATAAATGTACCATCTCACATTGTTTTTGTTATCAAGTAATAAAAAAAATAATTCATTTAATGTTTTATTGAATTAAAGGTGTGTTTAGAATTGTAGTAGTGATGACAGTTCAAAATGGTTTTAATTTAGAAATATATCAAAATAAATTTTTTTATTTTTAAAAAATTATTTTTGATATCAACACGTCAAAATGATCTAAAAACATAAAAAAATTATTTTCAGCAAAAACAATTAAACTTTAAAAAAGCATTGTTTCCACCACATTTCTAGACAGAAGTTAAATATAGTTTGAAAACACAATTTTAAATACAAAATTAAGCAGATAGAAGTAGTTATTAGTTAGTCAAAAGTGCATGATTAAGGTAGATTGGTCATGGTTATTGCAGTAAACTGTGTTTTGCTAGCTAGCTAGCCATCTAACAAGGCAATTTTGAAAAATCAGCTAACCACTTCACGCTTTGATAGACTAATTAATCTACCTTATGAATTTAGTTTTTTATTCTTATTTTGAAGTGTTTTTGTACGATAATTAAATGAGATCTGGAATGATAAGGAAAGAGGAAAATATACGAAGACTAATTTTTTTGTTAGTTGAAAGGTGAAATCCAAACACCTTAAGAGGTATTATAGGGTGAAATTGAGAGATTTTCAAAGCACAGGGATAGAAATGAAATATTGATGAATCTATAAGAGCCAAAAAACAATAAGTTCCTTTTTTTAAACCGGGTCACTTGAAAGAACCGGCTCGTCACTTGTAAAATCTCGGTGATAAGGTATCTATTTCTCACACCAATCATCAAACTAACCCAAATCATAAAGGATTTAACTGTATATGACCCAAAACCTCAAGGGTTTAACTAAAATTAACCACAAATCACAGGTACTTAAGGACCAAATCTACAACTACTTCATATATATATATATATATATATATATATATATATATATATATATATATATATATTTGATAACCCGGAGTGTCCAGGTCAGTTTACGCGCACCATGACTAATTCCCGGACTCACTGAATACCTTACAAGCTTATGAGGCAGTTAAGGTACCACGAGGGTGACAGGCATGCACACTAAAACTTGAACCCAGGATGTAAAGGTAAGAAAACTTTATCAAAACTGCTGGGCTACGAGTCTCGGTGTCATTGATATATTTCTTCACCTGACTTAATCTCTAGTTTTTATTATTCAACGGGTTATGAACATCCTTGAGCAGATTTATATATAAATCAATATTATTTTTTAATGGATTTTATAAATGTACCATCTCACATTGTTTAGTGTATTAAAAAATAATATCTCTTGAATACTGGTTTTAAAGTTCGAACTCGGAAAATTCAGGGAGAAAGCAAACCAGCTCATCGACTTAATTTGAAAATATTAGTGATGTTATTAGAAGATTAAGAGCGTAAGTGCCTAATTGACAAAAAAAAAAAAAAAAACAGTTGTTATTCACCTTAAAATGAAATATAAAAAAGAGCGGAACCTGTATTGTTAACTACCTTTATGTATTAAAAGAATAAACCTTTTATTTTTTGAGTTTCATTGTTTATGTGAAAAAATAAGGTATTTTTTTTAATTCAATTTTTTTAAAAATTTTGTTGGTTTGGATTATTTTTAAACCAGATAAATTGTCTGAATCATACCAGAACAACTCCAACATGTTTTAATTTTAAACATAAACTAAGTAAAAAATTGAGCCAAGATTTTTTATTTAATAATTTCATTTTTTTTCTCAATTTCATCATTAAACTTTTTTTAACTAGTTATTTGCGGTGGTTTTTAAATTGATCAAGTCAATTGAATCATGTTGAGTTAATTTCTATATAATTTAATTTTAAACCTGCCATGGGCAAGGAGTTAGACCGTGAAGGTTTCAAAGTTTACCCGTTAAGCTAAATTTAATAATAATATCTGATATTTTTGCAATTTATATATTTTTTATTGCGTAATTTTTTTATTAACGTGAGTGTTCGGGCTAGTTTGTGTGAACCTCGACTAATTTTATGGACCATGAAATTAATGATTATGTAAGCCGACCTCTAATGACCATGAGGTTTGTGAAACTCAAACTGACAATCTAAAAAAAAAAATTAAATTCTAATCAATTAAATTATATCATTCATGGTTTTTTATATAAAAAAAAACCATGATTTGATATGTAGCAGCTATGCAAACCAGCTAGGATTAAAAGAGGAGATGAAGAAAAACCTAGTTGATGAAGTAATCAGGACACCGGCACGGATCAATGGAAACAAACAATAATGCTCAGCAACAAGAAGTAGATGAATAGTGACTGCACACAAAAAGAAGAAGCAGGGCCTCGACAATATCCTTTTTGAAATGCAGAGAAAAATGTACATCAACAACACGGCTTTAAAATTTCTGAAATAATATACCAGCAGCCACCAGCTCACCATCTTAGTGCATATTTGTTTTTGCAGTAAAATGGGTGTTTTTAAAAATTTTAATTTTTTTTTTATTGTTTTGATGTATTTATATTAAAAATAAATTTTAAACAATAAAATATATATATTATTTTAATATATTTCTCAATAAAAACCACTTTAAAAAAACAGTAACAACAAAGCAAAAAAGGACACTGAAAGAACATAAGGTAATGGCCGCAAAGTGATCAAAGATAACATTGCTCCTTTGCCTGCACTCTTTCCTAGCTAATTATTAATATTATATTGATCTCATTAATTAAAAAAAATAAAATTCTGGCATATAATTTCCCGTTGCCCAAGTACCCAGGAAGCCGCTTCGATGAAACTATGTAAACACACATGAGGTTGATTAAAAAAAATGATACCAGAACAGGCACCGAATTACAAGAGTGGAATATTGATGGAACTTTATTGCTTTTTGTGTTTCGAGATATTTTAGTTCGAAATGGTTTTTTTTTTCTTTTTTCTCCGAGTCATCCGTAATTAACAGATGTTTATTGCATTTATTTATTTTTTTTCCTGTTTAACAATTGAGTGATCCTTTTGAAATACTAGTTTTTACACTTTAAAACTAAGTCTACCTCTATAGTTAATAAAAAAGGTATAGTGCATAGATCTCAGGAATTTGACTTGGTAATTTAAAAAGTTTACTTTCTTAAATGAATTCCCAGTTTAAACATTGAAACCAACATGTAAAAAATTTAATTCATTTGCATAAATCATGTCACTATAGATAACACACATCTTTAAGATTATTAATGAAAAAAAAACCATAATTAACGTGTAAAAAAAGAAGAACAGTGTACAATCTTAATAAATAGTGGTAATTATTGTTTATATATATATTGCTTTTGAATTTCTTGATACACTACAAGATATAAAAAAACAATATACTTGCTCCTCCGGGCATATCGTATAAGTTCAAAGTAAAGGTTTTGAGTTCTCGTTTTAGAGTATTCAAGAGGCAAAATTCCAGACTAGAAAACTAATCCCACCTTAGAACAAATTTCACTGCTAGCAAGAATTCAAACCGCGTTCGTTTGACGAGAAGAACTAGGCAGTTGCTGCTAGACCCAACCCTCGCTCGTACTCAAGAGGCAAATTAATACGTGACCCTGTGAATAGGCAGTGCAGTGGTCAGCATGTGGGTCAAATAATATAATGAAGAAACAGTCCTTTTATAGGGTGGGACATAATTCAGAGCACAGGTAGACTTTGAATGTTTTCTGTATCTTTTTCTAGAACCATGCTTCGACACATTGTAGCTAGCCTCATCAACATGTTAATTTTCATCTCAGCGTTGCTTTCAATTTTCTATGTTTACTCATTTTCACTCCCTCCAGAATTCAGAATAGGTCTGGTCCAAATTTGTAAAAATGGGGCACGTTCAATCAATATAGTGTCACTTTCCTCATCCACCCATGTACTTAATTGATAATTCCACACTTGTACAGATCATGAACATGAAGGAGGGCATGATCACGCCGAGACAATAATAGGAACCAGTACTGCGGGCATTAAAGGAACTCGAAGAAGGGAGTAGTTTTATTGTCTGGAGAAGATTGCAGTATTTGGGTGATGAATTGGGAAGATAGAGGGGGGCATTCTTAGGTTTGTCAAGAATTTTTTAGGGCAACCATGATTTGGACATGTCAGGAAGAAGGCTTAGTTTATCCTTTCCATCCCATGTGAAGGCTCAACAACAACCTCTCTTCTTCCTGTTATGAAGTGTAAAGTGACCCCTCAACTCACTTTGCTTGCCTCTCTCTTCCCTCGTCTTAGTTTTCTATTCAAAATTTTAAATTTTTTTATATCCCTCTCTTTATCTTTCTCTACAAATTTTGTTTCTTTGTTTTCCAAAAAGGAAGGTGGTCGCAAGTTCTCTCTCTTGTCAGGACACCCCACGCCTCAAGCAAGCGAAAACACACAAGAATATTTGCCTACCCTAATCCACCAGATATAGCAGAGCTAAAAGAGCACTTTAAAGTTTAAAGCCCGATACTTTTTCATTGAGCAATATTAAGAACTTGTTACAATTGTTTCATCGAAGGCTCCTCGTCGTCGTCATGCTAAAATCATATATATGTAACAAACGTATTTGTTAGGCTAGCCACATGCTTGGTTGATCAGATTGCTTTGAAGTCTAACCAGCCTGGGTCAGCACGCAAGGGTTGGGCACAGTGGTCCTGACTGGGTACGAGGGCCTTGTTGTTCCAGGCTCTTCTGGCGTGGTGGAAAATCAATACCTCGCTATCTTATCAAACAAGAGAAAAACCAAGATCAAATTGGCAAGATGTATTTTTTTTAAAATCTAAATAAAGAGAATTAGCAGTGCAAATGGTATAACTTCCATATTTCAATCTAAAAAATCCCATAAATCTCAGAATTAATTTGAGCTGTAGAGGGCACTGTAAATGAATGCCTCCTCAGTTCGAACAAGATTTATTTCAGGGACATGAAATTAGGTGCACCCAAGAATATCATTTACCTTATTTAACACTAATACCATTGTTTTTTCTTACCAATTTTTAATTCTATAGTTGGCAGGACATGATTAGAGAACAAAATTATGATGGCCGGCGGCACTCATAGGCCACGAGATCGATTAAGTGTAACTGCTCAATAAAATAGAAATCGAACCATATATATACACAATGCATGCATGCATTTGCAAATGCATATATATTAATATTAGATGTGCGTTGTCTTTTGACTTCTATTTCTCCATTACTCTTATTATGGACAAAGTCTTTTATCAGCAGCTGTTTGTATATATTCTATACTGGTAAACGGTGCTTTACATTTATTTTTTCAGCGATGGTTTCTATTAAAGAAAATTAAACTTGAGGTCTCCATGTCTTCGTGTTTTTGCTCAATTAAAATATTAAGCAAGTAGAGTTCAGGACGGCGAGAAAATGTAGCCCTGCTGTATATATAGCTAGTCAGGGGTGAGTAAAAAAATTAAAAAACTAATTAAATTGAGAAAACTGAAAAAAAATAATCGAAAAAAACTGAACCGTGAAAAAAAACCGATTAAAATTTTAAAAAACCCGACCAGTTTGGTTTCGATTTTATATGCTTGAAACAGAAAAAACCGAGACAAAACCGAGCCAAACCGGTTTGAACCGGTTTTTTGTCCAAAAAAACAAAACCGAAACCAGTCGATTTGAACCGGTTTTGGTTTTTTTAAAAAAATTCAGTATGATTATTTTTTTTGATAAAAACTAAATCAAACCGAAAATAATCACCCGTATAACTAGTTGGTGGAAGTATTGAAGTTTCAAATTTCAATAATGATTTCAATGAGCTTTAAAATCATTTCACCCTTCATATCTAACTAGTAATAATAATAAAAATCCATAAAATCAATGTTAATAAATTTGACCTAGCTTTATGGGTCAATTTCAAAACTCCATCGAGCCAAGATTGGATCTAAAATATTAGAGTTATTCAATTAAACTTATATAGTTGGATGGAAATTTAGTTTGATTTTTAAAAATAAAAATAAAAATAATATTATTTTAATTTTTAAATAAATCTTTGAATGACATTGTTTTGTTCTGAATGGTTACCGGTAAACTTAATTAACTCACCCAGCTCATAATTCAAAAATTATATCAGATCATTTTTAATAATTTTATGGAGTTAAAAAAAAAAACGACAGTCATTTTTGCTTATTGATGGTCTTTCAAAGCCCAGTTTGGCGCTCAATCTTGTCGCCAAGCTAACGGGCCAGACTTAATTAGCCCTTTTACGAGAAACTGTAGGCCTGGGTTCATAATACATGGGCAGCCTGCAAGATTGAGTGTAAACTCACAATACATGGCCTGATTTGCTTTGCAAGACAACCAGTGAGGTGGAAAAAGGGATTAAAATTTTGAAACGTTGTACATGGTCCAAGCAATTTTGTGAGTTTAATCCCATGTACAACGTTACAGTGAATACAAGTAAGAATGCAGTTCTTTTTTTAAAAAAAATAAAAATAAAAAGAAAAGAAAAGAAAAGAAAAGAAAGAATGCAATTCTTTTAAGAAGAGGGTATAGCAGTCAGACTTTAAATTTATTTTTTAAAAATTATCAGTTTAAGTTCATAAATTTTAAGGTTTAGGATTTAAAACATATGAGATTAATTAAAATACACACAAATTAGTCCCCGTATTAATATATATATATATATATAAACAATCCTTTTAGCTAAATTTCATTTGCAGCTGTTTTCAACAGTTGATTTTTATTTTATTACGAGATTGACGTGACATAATCCCATAAACTTCCAATTCTTATGTTGAAAATGACACTATTTCAACCTCTTCCTGGATAATGACATCACCCATAAAAGATTAAAGATTATACGTGTATTTAGAAATGTGATATATATGATATTTTTTATATTTATAATATCAACACGTGAAAATCATCTAAAACAATTAATTTTGATTTTTTTATACATAAAAAAACATAGAAACAAATGCTCGCTTCTTTGGATGTTACGCGGATATTAATCATACATGTAGTTCAACAAAGAAAGACTCAAAACTCTTAATAGCTTCATGATTGTTAGCCTACAACTTCAAGCACTAATCCAGGGAAAAGAAAAATTATATACCTAAAAAGACACTGTGATTTAATAGGGTTCCATTGTTATTAAACATGAACTGGACTGGTCGGTCTGATTGTAGGTTCGATGGCCTAGCCATCCAACCAATCTAGGTTGACACTAGATACTGGAACCCACATGACCTGGTTCGGGAAAAAAAAGGTTATGCCTTGCTGGGTTTGAACTCGATACCTCCATTTTTAAAAATATATACTTATCACTTCACCACTTCTTATTTATTTTATATATGTTGTAATGCACATAACCAATCCAATTATTTAATTCGGTGATTTAATAGCTTGACTAATTTGTTACCAAAGTCGAGCTTCAAAATATTGAATAGAAGCAGCGATCGGCAACACTGGAGATGGCTGGAAAGGAGCATTGGCGCAATTCAAGGATAGAGATCTGGCGCGATTCGAGGACAGAGATCTTTCTTCTTCTTCTTCTTCTTTTAAAATGCTATATGGCTTAATCATACATGTGATGAGAACATAAAGAGTCCCCGCATTCTTTTCAAGATTTAATTTGATATTATTGTAATTTTTATTTTTTAAATACAAAAATATTTAGAACATATTTGTTTTTGTAATGGCTTTAAAAAATATTTGGTAGTGTGGTTGCGGTTGCGGTTGCTTTTCAAATAACTTTTTATGTCAAAATACATGTCAATAATTTTTTTTATTTTTTAAAAATTATTTTTGAAATCAGCACATCAAAACAATTTAAAACTTACAAAACATATTAAATTTTAACAATAAATTTTTTATTTTGATTTTTTTAGAAATAAGATTTGCATGCGTTACCAATCATATTCTTAATGTTTTGAATGCACCACAGTTTTGGTAGAACTGGTGGGATTCATCTTGAGTTCCAACATGAGATTCACAAAAAAAAACATCTAATACCATTTTACTATGAAGTTCACGTGTTAGCCTTTTCATTTTTTTTAAATTATTGATAAGTTTTGTTCGAGAATGTGGTTATAATTGTTTTTATAATGTTTTTTACTTGGAAATTTATCAAAATATTTTTTTTATTTTTTAAAAATTATTTTTGTATTAATGCATTAAAATAATCCAAAAACACTAAAAAAATATTAATTTGAAGTAAAGAAAAAAATAAAATAAAATTTAATTTTTTTAAAATATAAAAACAAATATAATCTCCATATAGTTGTTACATCGAAGAGAGAGCAATAAAACACTCAAACTAGATCTGTTGTAGAGCACAAAACAAGATACACCACAATTATTCTGTTTCTGATAATTTGTTAATAGATATCGTTTCACGTTTATAAAGTCATGATTCATGAATACTAACTTCAGGAAGAAAACAGCTGGCCACATTATTCTACCCCTTCTCTCTACGGTGATTGGCTCTCAAGTTCCTTCACTCAACCAAACACACAAGACCACGTACCCAAAACTCTACTCCCCCCTCCATCTTATTCACGTGGCAATCACTCATCGGCATACCTTTCCTTCACTCAACCAAACACACAATACCACGTATCCAAAACTCTACTTCCCCCTCCACTTTATTCACGTGGCAATCACTCATTGGCATACCTGACACAAATTAATCGGAGAGGAACCGAAATTAAATAAATCATCACTTCAAACTCCAAACAGAAAAATCGGTTTGTGTAAGTCTTCGTCAACTTCTGTTTGGTTGCCGAGGAAATTTAATTACTTCTTGGATTTTGATATTCTCGTCCTTTTGATTCTATTGATCGATTTTAGTTTCGTAATCAGCGGATAATCTTGTGTTTGCAGAATTTCTGATAAAAATTATGACCAAGAGCCGTTTCAAGCAAGAACATGATTTTGGTATTTTTCTTATTTTTTTTAATCATGCCTGATTCTGTGTTATTAAGAAACCATAATTTTCGATTTCTTTTTCTCTAGAGAAGAGGAGGGCTGAAACTGCAAGAATCAGGGAGAAATACCCGGACAGGATTCCGGTAAGGATGTTTTTTTAATTGTTGCTCATTAGTTGACGGAGTTCGGGCTAGAGTTATTTTTGCTGGTGCTGATTTTTTTTTTTTTTTGATGAATATTGGCATTGTTGTCAACGGGGCTTGAATTGTTCTCGCTACTTAGACATGATGATTTATGATGGTTGTTTTTGCATCTAGCGATTGATTGAAGCTTCTATCTCTACTCTGTGACTGTTGGTAATAAATGTGGGCTAGGTCGATTTATTAATCTGATTGAACTTCCTAAAATTTTGCTGTTCATTCTGGAAAGCAGAACACAAGATCTTGCTTGCCTTTTATTTCTCTTGTTGAAAGAAGCTTTTTGAATTTTGAAACAATTTAGGTGGTAGAACATGCTTTAATTTTGTACATATTGTATCTGTTTCGATGTGGGTTTTATGGTGCTTTAATAATGCGAGCTTGCTTGTTGCATTGGGCTGAAATCCATGATCATCACGCCATTTACCCATTCAATTTTAATTACATGTGTTCAGGATTGATGCATGGTGCTCCATTTGCACGTTGAATGATATTATTTCCTTGAATTTTGTTACTGTTTAAGTTATATATGTTTTACAATGGATAACCTAATTTCAATAAGGAGTAAAGTCTTTTGGCACCTTTCTCATCCCAGTTAGCCTCTATTACTTACCAACTAGGTAATTGTGGAGAAGGCTGAGAGAAGCGATATTCCCAACATTGACAAGATAAAGTAAGAATCGCTTTCATACTGCAAATGTTTTCTCCCTTGGTTTCGTACATGATATGGTTCGAGTCTTCTTTTAGTATTGTTAGTTAGAGAATGCATCTTTCTTGTCCTCCAAAAATTCAGCTGATGGGTTTTTTCCCTTACAATTCAAATTGCTTCATATGGTTGTTTATGTCCCGTACTTCTGTTTATTTATACATTTTGAAGTGCAAAAGATAATATGTATTTGGTTTGAATTTTACAGGTACCTAGTCCCGGCTGACCTGACAGTCGGTCAATTTGTTTATGTGATCCGGAAGAGAATTAAACTGAGTGCAGAAAAGGCAATTTTTATATTTGTGGACAATGTCCTCCCACCAACTGGTATCAATCACTTTCTCTCTTCCCCCTCCTAATGAAATGTGCATAATACATCTATGAACTCATAAAAAATAGCTTGAATCTCAAACTAGTCAGGTTCACTTATACAGATATGTATATTTATTTTATATATATAATAATGACTGTGGGTGTGAAATGGTTTTTAGATACTGCTATTAAACTGATTTTTTGACAATGAATCTCTACTGCATGGAATAACTTTTCCTTTAAAACTAACCAATTGAACTAGTCCATCACAAATTAAATGGATCAAGGAAATGTTTTTTCAACCAAAACTAAATTATCAATTAAAGCATCTAATGATCATTTTGTTTCTGAAATTGTTAAGTTGCTCATTGAAAATGCAAGTTCATGAAGATGCACGAACATTAATTTCTATAGAAATCTAAACTTTGTTGAGCACAAATTAGTTCATATGCAGGGCAACTGGTGTGTATTTAATCTCTGTGTTTGCTTGTTGTATAACTGGCGTGTTCCCTTTAAAATTGTGGATAGTTTTATAATAGCGGGCAAAAGTGTTTTAACATTTTTCAGAAACCTGGGAGTAATAATTGTGTAAATTCAAACATATCGCAGGAGCAATAATGTCGTCAATCTATGATGAAAAGAAGGATGAGGATGCATTTCTCTATGTCACGTACAGTGGGGAAAACACATTTGGGTGCCAGATGTTGCCATAGCCAAGTTCTTTCAGTGTCTTCCATTCTTTGTCATTACAAGTTAAAATCTATCTCTCGTTTCCTAGGACTTGAACAGTCCTGGTATTATGCCCTGTGATTTATGGCCTTGTTGTCTTTCTTGTACATGTGTATAGCTCTTCGGAAATTGAAATGGTGTCAACTACTGAAAGTAATTAAAAATTTCGAAACATGTTTTCTTTTCCTCGCTTACTACTTGTCTATTAATTGATTTCTAGTTTTTGCCTCCACATAAATGCGGAGCAGGCGTCTTGGTTTACTTTGGAGTAAATCTTGAAGCTTGCCTAGAAATATTACTGTAAAGTGAATGCAGTGCTAACAAAATGGGAGAGAGTGAGGATTGGGTATATCCGGAGAAAAGGTTGAATTGGCTCGCAATGTGGGACACCTCACATCTCAGGTTTGGAGAGTGAGAAGCTCTCAGTAGTAAAGGAAAAGGGGGAGAAGAGGGAGATCCATCGAAGTGGTATCAACGGATTTGAAATCCTTTGATACGTGTACATGTTTACTTTTTTCTCAAAACCCTTTGATATTGGATCGCGGATTTGATACGTGATCCGTGTAGTCTAGATAGGGTTTATTTGAGAGTATGGAAGAGGTTTTATTTTAAAGTTTTTCTTTAGAAATGTTTTAAAATAATATTTTTTTAAAATTTTATTTTTAATACAGGTATATTAAAATCACAAAAATAAAAAAAAAATTAATTTGAAGTAAAAAAGAATTTAGATTTAAAAAAAAATCAAGATTTTAAATAAATTGTTGTGGTTTTTGCTAATCAATTTTTAGCACGTGGTTTAGAGAAGCAGCTTTGAAAGAAAAACTGCATCTACGGCACACAGGGAGGGTAAAATCAATCCATAGTTTATATCAAAAGAAAAACATTTTTAACGAGGTGATTGCTCAATCAGAACAATAGACAGTCAAGCCAACCCCATGAAATCTCTATCAAGGCTCTTGACTTTCTTAGTGGTGGTTTTTCTTGAGAAATCAATTTAGACCTCAATTATTTTTATTGGATACGTTTTACACTTCACATTCCATAAATCGAAAAGGCATCTCTTTGATTATGTAAAGGCTATTATAAGGTGTTGAATCTAAAACTTTACAGATATGAAATTTCAAATTTCACCATCGAACCACCTAAGCCTCAGCCCTCTAAGTTCGAAATGGTCTTCAGAATTTAATAATTCTTTCACATAAGCTTTCTCCTTTTTCTATACAAAAGCCCCTTTTAGATAAAAGAAAGTGACATTAGTTCAAAATATACAGCCATTTTATACTCTCTCTTTTTTGTGTGAATAATTTTTCATTGCTCGAATATGAATTCATTTAACATGATAGTTGTAAAATCCAAAAGAAATCCACTTGGAATAAAACCAGCTCACGGGTTAAAATAATTAATCTTTAAATTTTTTTAAAAATAATAAAAATAATATTGTTTTGATAAATATTTTTTTTAAAAAAATCAACAATAAAACTGGATCCTGATTAAATTAGACTCGATCAACCTGAGTTTTTAATAAAATTAAGCAAGGTTTGTTTGTTTTTTTAAATCCGGATGGATTCAGGATTAATTGTATAATTAAGTGGCATTGACACGGGAGTGATGGGGCATTTGATTTCAGATACAGAGAGGAAGTCAAACTGGACTGTTTATGTTGGAAGTCTCAACATAGAAACCATTACTAGTTTTCAGTATTAACTTCTACAACCGACCGACATGGTCTTACCGAACTTACTATGACATTATTAATTCTCGTAGATATCGGACCGCCTTCACTTCGATAAGCCGATGATGCGCAGATTAAGCGAGGATGCCGTGGGGACAACTGAGCGAGCCGACCGAGACTGCTCTGCTTTTAC
The DNA here is from genome assembly GCA_007827005.2 of Populus simonii. NCBI lineage: Eukaryota > Viridiplantae > Streptophyta > Magnoliopsida > Malpighiales > Salicaceae > Populus > Populus simonii. The sequence goes on from CM017477.2 coordinate 4,329,316, forward strand.
AGGACACAACCAGTTGAGCTGGCTGTCAACGCCAAGCCCGAATCCCTAGCCATTTTTGATAGCCGAGCCTGTCGCGCCGTCGATCATATCCACCATAAACACTCCACGTGAGGAGGCCATCAACGCCTACAAATTTACACGGGGAAGCTACAACTCGCCAAACCAACACACAAACAAACAGGAGAGTCGAGTTCGTGCTTGTGATCTTCCCATTTCATTTTAATATATATATTTTTTAAGAAAAAGCATATATTTCCGAATCAATTTATATATATTATTATTGCTAAAGGAAAATCTTTATTAAAATTAAATTTTAAAAATACAAGTGACAAATCTTTTGATAAATTTTACTAGATTTTAAAAATCCATCGAAGATATCATATCTGATAACCCATACATATTAGATAAATTTAAATTTAAATTGGATAGAAATAGGAATTAAATCCAAGACAAACATTTGGTCCCAAGTACATATTGTCCAATCTCTTGATTATCGTATAAACGGTTGGATGATTGTAATCCATAGCCTAAAATTATTGGTTCAAGAGACCATGAAGAAATCATTACATTTAGTCCAGAATCAATCAGAACTGTTACATTTAGTCAATTTTTTTTTTTGTCAATTCTCAATTCAATAAAATAATTACATGTAGTCTAGAATAAATATATGAACTGTTTTTAGAATTATAAGATTAATCAAGGTGTATATATAAGCTGGCTGAATATATATATATATATATATATGAACTATTACATAAACTCCATGGAGTTTAGTGATTTAAAAATCGGTACTTTGACAAACATTTTATTGTGCTAAAAACTAATTTAAAAGAAGGGAAGAAAAATGCTACAAACCATTTTAGAGAATCCAAAACAATTCCTTCATTCAAAATCTCTCCCATTTCTATTTTTTGTCGTCAGATTGAGTCACCATCAACGGTCATCCTGGGCCTTGGCGATCACAATGCCCGCACCTGACCTATGGTGTGTTTTTCTTGGACCACCGGGGCATCAATATGGGCAAGTCTTTGGCGGACATGGTTGTAAAATCTGGAGGGACTTCATGGGTTGACTTGAAATCCAGATAATTTAAGATCTTCGCGGAGTTTTACACATAAAAAAAATTAAATTTATAATTAAATTATTTAAACCTAGATAATCGAGTAATTACATAACCTAAATGATCTTGTTCGTTTGTTTTTTTTCTCTTTTTTTTTTCAGTAACTTTCATGGCACCTTGTGCCTTCTCATTTTCAGTAATATTTTTAGGTTTTGGTATCTTTGAATATATATATGTCTATTTCCAGCAAGGTCCCTGGTGATAAAGATACATCTTTGCATCTTGATCAGATCTCCTTCTTAAAACAAACAAGAGTAAAAGGAGTAATTAAGAAGAATACTACCCATGAATTAAATTGAAAAGAGGAGGCGATGAAGTGGATACAGAAAAAAGAGTTCTGATATGCGGGTAATTCTTGGTTTAATGCCTTGGAGAAGGTAGCTGGTGTGCCGAAGATTTTCCTTCTCTTTTAATGGTGAACCAGGGTTTAATTACCATGTTGGGTTACAGGTGCATCGGACATTTTCCACGTGGCAGTTGAATGAATCACATGGGTGTTCTCCACGTGTCCTGTATGGCCGGTGTTGACGGTTAGGACACTCTTACCTGTTCCTTGTGAAAGGTACAGAGAAGGGCCGAGTTCATGCACCAGTGTCCCCTCCTGTCTCTCTCTCCTTCGTGTCCCTGCTTTTCACAGGGCCCACCTATGTTTGGCTGATCATGTGGCTACTAGTCAACGATCGTTGATCAGCCGATTAAACTGTTTTAGGATTTATTCGTGTTTTAACTTTTAAGATTTCATGGAGAGAAAATCAATTCTTCGTCTGCAACATATACAATATCCTAATTAAAGATCCAAAAAACTCACATGAATTTTATGATTTTAATTTAAAAAAAAATTCACGAAATTGTTTTTTTTCAAATTGAATTTCTCAATAAAAATGCACACAATATATAATTATAGTTCTCTATAATCAAATGGAATTTAATTCTGAAAACACATAAATAAGAGAGTTCTTGTAGTTCTGATAAAAATTAGATTCCAAATCGAAATCTAACTTCATTCCTTTTTTCATTTAGAAGAGTACTCTCATTAGATTTAAAAAGATTTTTATATTACTTTTGAAATAATTTATTTTATTAATAAACACATATATACACTGCTCTGTTTAGTTCTTTATTTGGCTTTGAAACCTTTAGGCGTTTCATTTGAATTTTATCATGCCAATTTTTTTATGACTGGAATAAGGCAAGTTCTTAACCTATTTCACAAAATAGATTCCAGTGTAATTTATTATCATCATCATCATCATCATTGATTTCTTAACAAAGATTTTGCTAATACCATACTTAAAAGTGCTTGGAATTATGATGCATAGTATTTTTTTTAAAATAATTTTTTTTATAAATATATTAAAATAATTTTTTTATATTTTTAATATCAACATATTAAAACTAGAAAAAAACACTAAAACAAATTAATTTAATATTTTTTAAACTAAAAACACCTAAAAATAAGCATAAAAATTATGTCAAATAACATCCCTTTTAAAAAATTTCCCAACCAAGAAGCCTAGCTCGCTTAGTCAAAGCACAATGAGCAGAGGCAACAACTTCTTTTGGTGTATTTTTATATACAATTGTTTTTATCATTTATTTTCTACAATATTTTTTGAAGTAATCTTTATACACAATAAATTTTATTATACAATTCAATATATAAAATATTTAAACCTATACTTTTGAATGGACGAATAACCCGCCAATCAAGCATTTTTTATTTCACAAGGTAAGGATTTGTTTAGCATAAATCACTTTGCTGGGTAAGCTATAAATAGCCTTTACGCCTCTAAATCTGACCTTTTGTCTTGGAAAAGTTAAGTCTTCTATAAGACTTAATCACTATCAATAGGTAAAATTAAAGACTCTCATTTCTTGACCACACATTAAAAAAAAATCCATCTATTTCACCAGCTAAAATAATTTGGTACTTGCTTTTCCCTTCAATAATAAAAACTTAAAAACTGAGAATTATTTTGCAGATGATCCACCATCACAACTCTCGTCAGGACAACCCAATCCATTATTAGCAGCCGTTGAGATTTTTAACCCACTTCGTAAGACTTGTGAAGAAATATGAGTGGAATATTCCCATCCCGGTGCCCACCTATTTCTCATCGGAAAACTACTGAAAAGACATGTATCAAAAGGCACATTGCATTTACCAAGACTTTCGAGGACTGATATTTCACGGTTCTTCAAATTTTATTGATTCTTGGTACTTCAAAAAATGGTGCACGCATCAAACAATGTCATGCATGTGCTTCTACCTTCTTCTTCTTCTTCTTCTTTTTCCCTATATATTAAGGTAATATAAAGTATAATACACAGATTGACAAACAGGGAGAGAAAATATAAGAAACACAAGCTAAAAAGGTAACCTACTTTCAATAATATATGACTCATAAAATATTCATAACTAGTTTTTCAAGGTGAAAAAAGGCAGGGAAGGCCCAGGGGCAAGAAACAAGGAAGCAGAAACTATGCAATAATATATGACTTATTCATTGAGTTTTTCCTCACTTGACACACAAGTGAAGATTTAACACAGACAAAGAATGGAGTTCTTCGGTAGAAACAATGAGGGGTGCGCGCACTTTCTCGAATTTGTTTAATGTTAATTTAACGTTGCATATTAATTCCAGCACCCCTGCTTCCATTTGCTTCGTAATTATATGTTGTGATATATTTTAAGGAAAATCTCTCTTTTGGACTCTCTCTCTTCTTCTCTCCCCCATATATATATCTACAGGAAGAGTTCTAAGCTTCTTCTCTTTCCCTGGTGGGGACTGTGTCATCCAATCGATTGAATTGTGAAAGAGAAGGGACAAAAAAACAAACCATTTCTTTTCACTTTCCCCTTTCTTTTCCCCACCCATACACTTGCATGTTCTGCAATACAAAGACTTTATACTTGCATTTAATGCTCTTCCTACAAATAACACCATTGCTACTGCCCTAACCACTACCACGCTACTCTCCAAATCTCCAAGGAAGCATTTTTTTTTTGTTATTTTTGAAACCTTAAAACACTCTTTCTAGCTAGCTAAAGCTTGTCTTCCTTAATATGTCAGTGATCACATATTCTTGCTATTTTCTGCTTTCAATTTTATGCATTTCCTTGCATGCATGTAATGCCAGACCACTTGCTGATATTGATAAGAAACCTGAGAAGAAATTTCAGATAATTTCTAATCAGGTTGGTGCACCCAGTTGCTAGTTTTTCTTGTATTTTTAAATTCCATTTGCTTGGTATAACATGGTAGTTGTTTTTAATAACATATTTCCTGGGTTTTGTACAGACTAGTGATCAGAAGGAGATTTCAGTTACCATAGTATCCAAAGCCGATTCCTCTTCGTCAAATGAATTTGAAGCGGCAAAAGAAGATAGCATTGCAAAGACTGATCAGTTGGATGATAATTCTCAGAAGCTGAAGGACTCGAAAGCCAAACAGAAGTCAATGAGTGACGAGAAAGTAAAAGATTCAGGTGCTGCTCACAAAGAGTCTCTTGTTTCAGTTTCTTGGCCTGTGCCTCAAAAGAAACGTGGCGAAACGCATCCTGGTTTCAACTTGGATTATTCTCCACCAAAGACACACCCTCCTTCCCATAACTGAATACTTACCTTTTTCTAGGTTATCTTGTGAACCTATTTCTCTTCTTGTTTCTCTAATCCTTGAGCGCTTCAACCAAAAATAATAATTTAATTGCCATATATAGAGCAATGAAGAATATGAAGTCAGATGGAGTATTCATGACTATCAGAACCCTAGGGTTCTAACAATCGCTGCATTTTGCATAGCTATAAAGTCATATATTATATTACATGGCACAGGCTGCTAGATTTACTGTACTGGCAAGAGCCTCTCTCTATCTTTGTAGCTGATGTACAATATCAAAATGTAAATTTGCTTCACTAACTTACAATGTCATGATCATGGCTGGCCATCTCTTCTTATATTAGACATGTTTTTTTTTTCTTTTTATCATTTTCATGCTAGCATCTCCTGCGCGGGGTAATTATTGCACCGACTTATTTGGTCAGCTAAGTTAGATTAGTTTGGTGTTGTAATTTAAGTGTCTAATTAATTCATATATGCCAATTATATATCTAGGTGATTGAAGATCAGTAATATTTCACTACAACATATATTTACTTTGTCATTGATCAATTAATGTCTTCATCTTTATGCACGCAATCACTGAGGTTTCAGTGGTTTGGTGTAGTAGCTTGATATATAATTATTAATATGTGCAAAAAATGCTATGATCGGAGATTCATATGATCACCAGGGAGCACAAACACAAACATCAAAATGGTTCATCTCTAATTTCACACCAAGATCCTAATTCGGCGACTGTCACGATTCATCGCATGCAATTCAAACATGCATCTGTAGCTAATTGTAAATGCAGTGTGTTTGTTTAATTAGATAGTAGCGAGATATAGCTAGAATATATTGGACAGAGATATGATTTCTTGTTCATTTTCATCCAAGTCAATTTCTATGCATATGAATTTACAAGTTCAAGGGTTTTAAACGAACCATTGATATAAGGGTAAGTAACCAGACGAGGTATCATATTTATGAGGAATGGTAGTTGATCTCTTCATAAATGAGGGGCGGCTGGTTTATCTCCAGTCGCTAAAGTTACAATCAATGTTTGAAATTCTCCCCTCACATGGTATTTGGTATTTTGGTCGCAAGCAAACGAATTTCTTTATCTTCGCAATGAATGAGGGGATTTAATGTTTTTGTATGACTGACTGCTTTTTGGAAACCTTGGCAAGTCATGCGAAGTTAAATTGACTTCTTTGATCCATTAGACCAACCTTGGCTAGTCCCCTCACTTGTTTTCTTTTTACACAGCAATTTAGTTCGTATGGACATGGATATGAATTTGTTTCGTGAAAAGTATTTCTCATATATATGGTGAAGAATTAATTTATGCTCATCACTCGTCACCAAAAAGAATTCCCTGCCCTTAAAACTTGGATTCATACTCAGAAAACTCCCACAGGCAAAAGAAGATACAGTCAAAATACATGAACTAAATGTCGTTTATTTATTTAATCATGTCTTTAATGATGGTTGACCAAGTCGTTTCTTGTTCTTAGAGTAATTTTGACATGCATGTCAAAGCAAAGCCAATAGGGATCTTCATTCCCATTTTCATGTTCTTTATGAGAAACTATCCCAGACTGAATTCCTTCCTAGCAGATAGATTTGGGTTAATTAATTAGCAACAAGCTAAATGTAGGCGGGTTCACGTACGGAGGCAGGCAGGCTCGGGACCTAACAAGAGACATAAGATGCATCAATTCCTAGATTGTTCCCAAAAGAAATAGACTCCACACTAGTAATTTGAACCTTACTTTAAAATCCCAATAAAGAAGATCTAGAAAAACAACATAAATTTTCTTGCTGTAATGGAAACAACAAACATCCCATAGTTGAAACTTTAGCATGAGCAATGTGCCGGCGAATGAAACATTTTCTCATGCAATCGAAGGGATGGAATTGCACTCCAACTAGTTCCCACTTCCCAATTGACAGCCATGTAAGGCTCGGTTTTCTTTGATTTTAGTTTAAGATGGAAAGGGCGACCCTCATTTCAAAATGGTTTTAAAATATTTTAATTGGTCCCTCTAGGATCGTATTTTTGTTGATCCAGCCCCTCATCAATTTAATATGTTAAATGCAACCCTCCTATTAATTTCATGATTTTTTTGTGACGTGATCCTTCTATCCATTTCAATCGAAGTCAAAGATAATTTTGATTAAATCTGTCCACATATTTATCAATAAATTGGGCAAGCGAGTTTTTGGCCGATACAAAGAGATGTGAAATTAATTAAAGATGGAAGGGATTAATAAGAAAAATGGAGGGTTGCCGTTTATTAATTATAAAAGCCACGTGAATCTCTTAACGCACATATTTCAAGTAGTTCTTCCAATAAACCTCCCTCATAATATCGAAGCTTCTTTCTGTAATTTATGCTCGATGTAGCTTAATTACATGCATGCATGAAAATGTTCCTGGAAGAATCTTATTATGTGATTAATTATACGTTGATGATATACAAGTTGTTGCTGATTGATTAAGGCAGATCATTGGCTGTTTATATAGAACAGAAAAATAAAACATACAATAACATGCTGAAACAACGTAATACACACCAACAACAACTTGATTAAGGTTTGGGCTGTCAGGTTTTTGACAAATTGATTTGATTTGTTTTTAGTGAAAGAAAAATTATAAATCTGTTTAGTTAAATAAATTCTACTTACATAAAAAAGTAGTTACAAATTTGTGTTAGAATTTTGCTTTAATGAAAAAATTAAAGTTTTTAACCTTTAACTTTCTCATTATAACTTACACTCTCTCTTTTTTTTTTTTTTTTTAACTTTAGGAGATAGGTTTGGTTGTAAAGAAGATTCATTGCTTGTTTAACTTTTTTAAATCTAATTTAAATCTTGAGATCAATATTCGAGAGAATTTGTTTTTAAAAATGCATTAAAGAATGTAACTTCAATTAACATGCAAGCTGATCAAATTAACTACAAACACTAGATATCAAAAAAAAAAAAAAAAAACCTACCTTCCTTTTATACATATAGAAAAAGGGTTGCTTGAGTTAGGTTTTGCCAACATATATCCTCCTAATTTATTTTATTATCATAAAATATGATGAAAAATAAGTTTTGAAATATAATATCAAGTAAAAAATGACTCATCACATTCAGGGGCGTGGTAATGAAAATTAATTACTAACCCACGTTTTATTCATTCATCTTTAATTTGGGCAAAGAGTACGTATATTCCTGCTTAAACTTGATCATAGTAGTAACCTTGCAAAATGTTGATTATTGGAGCCCAATAAAAGTCCACTCTCTCTTTCCTGATGATCTGTTGAACTTCTAAAAACCATATTGGCTGCACTCAACTTGGAAGGATTCTGGAGGTTCAAGTCTAATCTTGAGACAATAGAGCCACCTTCATCGTACTCCGCTGCAATCGGCAATTCTGTTGCTTGCTGTCAAGATTTAAACTTCTCCTCTTCTGACAAATTTTAATTAATTAGCTTCTCCTTTGGAACCACTATGGGTGTTCATTCAGTTTGGGTCTAAGAATCCAACTAAACCGAGAGTTGTAATTTTTAGAAATTTGACAATGATATTGAACTGAAAATCAATTCAAATTGAAACGATTCGGTTTAATTTATGTTGTTTTTTTGCTTTAAAAACCAAAAAACCGATAATTCCAATAAAATTACACCAATAGAGAGGGAAGATAACTAGGTCCATTATAAGGAATAGATGCAGGGAGAGAAGGTAGCAACAAGAAAACAAAAATTGCAGATAACTTGGTCCAGTAGAGTAAATCGAATAAACACCAACACCAGGCTTTGAATTACCCGGGAGTTCTCGCTATTGATCGAAGCAGAAACTCAAAAATCAACACTTTGTACTCTTAAATCCAACACTAAATATTAAATAATTACAAGCAAGTCATTAGAATTTGGTATTCATTTAAACATTTTAAGAAACAAAAACATTTTTACAAAGCGGGGAAAATCCGAAAACACCTAAAAATTCAACTAAAAAAAATCCAAAACAAAGACCAAAACAACAAATGATTTCTTACTTTGAAATCCTAAACTCGTTTTGTTATTAAAACAAAAAGTTAAATCATTGAACCCACCTTTTGACTTTGCAAGAGAGCAAAGACTACAAAGGGGAAGAGTGAGGAGAGAAACGAGCCATGACAACTATTAAGAGAGAAGAATTACATGAAATAATTATGTTAGCCGTGAATCACAAGAGAGACAGAGAGAGAAAAGATGATATATTAAACATGTTTTAGGGTTAAATTAAGGTTCTATGTATATATATTTTTTACTCCATTTAAATTTGATTCAATCAGTTTAAGTTTTCTGAAATGGAATCTGGATGATTTTGATTTTTAAATCAATTTTTTTAAAAAAAATTTCTCCCATTTTTTCAGTTAATATATATATATCTTTTTTTTTCCAGTTGGTCAATTTTTTTGTAAACTCTTAGGTACCACTTGTTATATTATTTAAAGCAACCCGAATTTCTGCCTCTCGTTTGCTTCCAGGCCTTTAAACCACAGGCCCACAACCTTAAGGCTCTGTTATAGAGGACCTCTGAAACGACAACAAATCGGCCATCTTTGCTTACCCCATCTGGTAACCTGATTTCGTAGCAATACCGTTACTTGTTTCTTCTTCTTCTTTTTCTTTTTTTTCTTTTATAATTTGGGTATCCGGACCAGCTTACGTGCACCACAATTAATCCCCGGATCCACTGAACACCCTGCAAGCCTAGTAGACAAGTAAAACACCGTGGGAGTAACAGACATGCACGCTAGGGCTCGAACCCAGGTGATAAAGGCAAGGAAACCTTGCCTCTGCCGCTTATTTGCTTCTTGAACCATATTATAACGGCCTTCTAGTCGTGTCTCCGACGAGGAATGCTTCATTGAATTGTCTGCAAACAAAGAATTTAAACAGACATGTTTGATGTGTACATCAAATGAATATGTCGACTGTCAAGTTCACCTAATTATTATTCTAATTAAGAACAAGAAAAACCATCTGGTTATTACATAAATTAATGAGGTTTAATTATGTGTGGTTAATTTGTCAAAGAATTACTCTACAAGGGACTGTAGGGGTAATCATACGGATAATTACTTTAAATTAGTAAAAATAAAAATCATTACCCGACCTTAATTATCTTCTTCTGTTTTACCCAAATTTGCTTTATCTAATGGACTAATTAATCTGGATAACCTGGATATCTTATTCTTTATATGGTAGTATTAGACAAACGAGATAAGATATGAGATAGTTGATTTGTCCCATCCATGCACCGATTGTATCATTCAATCATATCTAATTTCTTATATTAAAAGGGTGTTTGTCTAATAAATATTCAAAAAACTTGTATTATATATATATAATTTCTGTGGCGTAACTCATAAACAAATACTCTTTAAATGCTATTTTAATATTACTTTTTTTTAAAGATAATTTGCAATATATATCTTGCTGATTAAGAGGTGAGTGAAGAATCAATTAGACTAGCAAGATAAGAGCTATGATAATGATTCTATCCGATATACAACGTACTGAACATCAATATAAAGGAAATTGTTCTAATCCAGCATATGAAATGCTATCTTAGTGTCTCTTCTTTATGATAATTTGTATTCTGTGCCATCAAATATCTTGATTATTAATTGTTGATTATATATATGCAGCGTCTTGGAGGGAACTCATATTCCTGTAGCTAGTTAGCATATTTATTGCTGGTGTGTTTCTTGGAAGCACGGCATGAGGTTGCTTAGGAAGCTAAACTTGGATGCCGTCCCACATCTCACATCTTGAAAGACATAAATTGTTTGAGTTTTGTTAAAAAAATTATTATATTAATGCTTTATATTTATAAATTATATTACAAAAAACATAACATCAAGGTTTTAATTAGATTTAAGATTTTTAAAAAATAAAACAATCAAAAAGTTTTTATTTATAATAGCTAAATAATATCACGGGATTATAAAAAATATAAAGAAATTGTTGAGCAGTGTACGTAGTCCTATTTTTATGTTTATTGAATTGACTATAAAAACAAAAAACAATAATTTACAAATTTTATGAATTGTTTTTTCTCTATGATGTTTTGGTGTACATTTAAAATCAAATGTTCTTCTATAGTGATGTTTGAAAAAAGAGAGTTTATAATATATATATATATATATATATATATATATATATATATATATATATATATATATATATATATATATATAAGTTAGATAGAAAACGCGTGTTTAATATATTATATATATAGAAAGCACAATTTTGAGAATTGAATCAGAAAAAAGGAAAAAGATAGAAAAATTAGTACAATAAGAAAAAAAGAAAACTCCACAAAAGAGAAAGTGAAAAAAAAGTTAAAAGGGAAACACGTATTCAAAAAAATTATATTAAAAATATATAAAAAAACATACATTTATTAATTAGTACGAAGCTGTTAATGAAGCGGGGAGGGAACGCGCGCTTTGGTTTTTTCTTTGCTTTATGCAACGAAGCTGTTATTTAAATGAATAAATAAACAAGAATGAAGCATTTAGGCTCAAACAAATTGAATAAAATACAATTTCATAATGCTTAAACTCTCGTCTAAATCCTAAAAACTCTATAAAAAGTTGAAAACGAGATACGAACCTGTACTGATATTAACATAACGAGTTCGTCGCAATCCAGGCGTGTTGGTCTTCTTCAACCATCCCAACTTTCTTAATTTTATCTGGTATCCGTCTTCCTTGTCCTTCAGCCCTCAGAATCGCTTCACCTAAGGAGGGAGAGAGGAAAGAGAAACAAGATCTCCACTGTGCTGGATACAACTATATATACATCCTCTAACAATCCCCTTGTGAGGACCAACGTTCGCTCACCTTGATTAATTACTCATTGAAGCTTGTAGTGCATTGAGTTTTTACCTTATGGTTTTTTTGTGGGGTGTGGCGCTAGCAGCATGAAGATATTCGGCTGACAACAGCTCCCGAGCCCAAATCCAAATCCTTTTGCTGATCATCGCATTCACTCGTCATCATATGTTTTATACGTTGAACCAGCAAAATACAGAGGTTCATTGGAGACCTTGTGTCAGATTGGGGACATGTCTCGGAATCATGCATTGCATCAGAGTTCCTCATCTGTACGTAGCTGATCCACACTAGGGAGGTTCTTTTCATTTTTCCTCGATGTTGCTCGGCCTGGGTTAACCCACATTCCTGAAGCGGATCACGCAAGGTTCAAGCTATATGTACGTAGTTTTGATATTTAAAAACATATAGTTATTTTCATGTCAACTCTTGTATTTCCAGTCCAGTTATAAATAAACTACTGATAAAGAAGTAGAGAAATCATGATTTTTTTTTTAAAAAAAACAAACAAACAGGAAACAGTATACTCTTTTTAAGTGCTTTAACCATTAGAGAAACCCTCCCGCCGAGCTCAAGTCATGATTTGCCAATTCAATCATTTCATAGAGTCGTTTCTAAGGACTTGATTGCGTTATTAGAAAAGCCATTTTGTTTATCGGATATGAAAAATCATTTGTGGAATTGACCAGACATAATAATTTTTCCTGCGTAGTTCCAAGCTTTTTTTAACATTTTTACCAGCAACCAGAAAGGGACAGTCCATCAAGAAGCCATCGCTAAATCAACTCAGTGTGCTGGTACTGCATTTTTTTAATTTTTTTTTAAAAAACTTTAAATTAAAATTTTTTTATATTTTTTTTTGTTTTAAATGGTCTAATATCAGTAAAAAAATATTTTTAAAACTTTAAAGAAACATCCCAGAACTCGGAACCAAGGACTTGGAACCCGAAAACTGATTTTTCTTCTGTCTTGTTCCTATTTGAGCCAAAAACAAGTAAAAAGAAAAAAGAACAGAAAGTAAGATCACAGCCACCCATTTTTAATTCCAACAAAAGATCATGACCGTTGAGCTTGTCTCGATATCTTCCAAACCCCACACAGAGCCTTCACTCATTATCTCGCGACGTCAGATTCAGTTTAAGAAATCCTGGCCAGAAGAACCTGTTTTGTCATGGTTACTTAAATACCCCTGTACATGCCTATCTGTCCTCGTAACAAAAAGATTCAGGAAAGGGTACTATTGGAAACTAAAATAAATTACAGAAACAATCTAGCTAGATTACCTTTCTCTATCTCACTGGTCGCTGTAAAAGGAAATTGTTAACGAAGGAGCACTCAGAATGAGAATCTCACGCGCTTCCATTGAGCGTATAAACATGCACTGCCTACTACCAATATCAGTAGAAAAAAATTAATTTAACTGTCAATCTAATTTTTGCTGGTGTTGTTGTCTTAATGGTTATATTCTTTTATAATTTTCATACATAAGAAATTTAAACCAAAATATATTAAAACTAGAAAGTAAATTTAAATCATTACCGTGTGTTCTTCGTTAAAATTTTAGCCGTGTTGTTTACATTAAATTATTCTATTTATAAGAATTTTTTTTCATTGTCACGTATATTTAAATCTATAATAATAATGTGTTGCGTTTATCACCCAAATAAATAAGTTAAAAAATAAAAGATAAAAATACATACTGCAGCAAAATATATTAAAAATAAGAAATAAATGTAAACATATCAGGAATTTATTTAGTTATATAATTATATCAACAACAACACAGAGTTATTGAATATTTTTTAACATTCATGTTGTTATTTTGAATGATTTTTGCATTTATTACGTGGTTTTTCTTTTAGCTAATGAATATATCTTTAAGGAATTGATTAGATATCTAGCTGGTATTTTACTGGGAGTCGAAAAATATAAAAAAATAATAATATTAATATGTTTATTTCACTTGTTTAATTGTAAATTTAGTAAATTTTTTTCTAACATAAATGAATTAATTTATAGATGTTATTAATATATTTTTTGACTAATACAACTATAAATAACAAGAATGATATTTATATATAATAAAAAGTGTAAAGAAATTTTTTTTAAAAGAATAACGGTAAGAACAAAAAAATAATAATATAAATAGGTCAAATTAATGTACAATGCTTATTTATTACAAGAAACTAGAAAATTTTTTCTAGAAATAAATAAAATCAATTTATCTTCTTACACTTAAACAGGTGCTAAAAATAATTATTTTATAATCTTTGAGATATTTACAAGATTATAGTCTTTGTTTTATTCTATTTTTTTTATTAAAAAATATAACTTCATTGATACGTAAAAAGGAGTGAAACAACATCACAATTTTCATGCTATACGAAACAATAATGAAAATTGAGCCTAATTGAAAGAAATAAAGACTTGACAATTATAAATAGCCTTCCAAATAGCAAATATTTCTTCACTTTATATATTTTAAAACATTTAAATTCCCTTTATTGAGAACTATAACATGTTACCACAAATCAATGAAGAAATAAGCTTCGTTATTGTATTTTATTGTTAGAAGAAACAAAGATTTAATTCATTTAATAGAGTATAAATTCAACTATGTCAAAAATAAATTCTTAATATTTAGAAAATAGAATAGATTGTATCACGTGGCAACCAAACCGGTCCTAGTTTTTTTTCCATGCAGTCAAATATTCATTTTTGTTTTTTTTTTTGGGGAAAACTAACATTCTTCTTTTACACCCGCCATGGAAGTGAGAGTGGGATAGCGATCAACAAAAGAAAACCCTCCAAGAGAGATAACTCCGTCTACAGACAAAAGCCACATAAAAAAAAATACAATTATAAAATTGAAACAAAAAAGAAACTATAGAGAGAGAAAAAAAGTGGGGAGAGAGAAAGAGAGACAGCAAGACGAGAGAGAGAGGATTGAAGAGAACTTCACCACTTTTACATTCTGCACGCATCTACAGCAGGCACATAGGAGGAGGACAGGGTACTGCAAAGCCACAATAAGAAGGCAAGAGTAGAAGAAGAAGAGAAGACGCTGAGAGAGAGAAAACACACACACAAAAAAACTGAACGAAGTTAACTAGCTTGGAAGAACCATGGAGATAAAAGATGGTACAAAAAATGAGGTAGCTAGCTAGATTAGTACCCAAGAAGAAGAAGAAGAGCTCTTTTATAAGCTTTCTGTGTGTTCTAAAATGGGATTTTTTTCCTTTTTGCCAGACCTCTCTCTTTGTGCATTTAACAACTTGTCTCCCTCCGAAAAAAAAAATTGATTTTGATTTTGGAAGGGTTTTTTTTTTTTTTTTTGTCTCTTGTTGGAAGTGCCAACTTCTTGTTTTGTTATATATTCAAACTAACCCCGTAAATATTTTGTCTTTCAGTTACTTGCTTCTGCAAAGCATTAAACCTTGACGGGGGTAGTGGTGGAGGTGGTTTCTTGATTTTCTTTAAAATCAACTGGAGATATTCGGGTTTCTTGAATTCTTAGTTTCTTGATTTTGTTAAATGAAGGCCATGCCCCTACCCTTCGAGAACTTTCAAGGGAAGGGGGTGTTAGATTTCTCTTCGTCTACTACTTCCTCTCCAGATTCACTGCATCAACACCACCAGAAGTGGCAGAACAACAACAGCAAAGAAAGTTGTGGTTTTTTTTTGGGCAGTACTGAGCCCACATCTGTGCTTGATACAATAAGCAGACAAAGCCCACCAACATCGTCCTCAACACTGTCTTCTTCTCAAGGCGGAGGTGGTGGCTGCGGAGGAGCCTCCACCGACACCACCAACGGTGTGGCAGCAGCTGGTGGAAGCAACCCTTGTGTAGATGAAAAATGTGGACAGCAACTTGGAATGGAGGATTGGGAGAGTGTGTTGCCAGGTTCTCCTAGTCAAGAGCAGTCAATTTTAAGGCTAATCATGGGTGATATTGAGGACCCATCCGTGGGACTTCACAAACTGTTACAAAGTGGAAGTAGGTCTGAAGATATGGAGCATGCGTCGGGTTTTGGTGTTGTAGATCAAGTTTTTGGCTTTGATGTATCCAGTATGAGTTCTGCAAGTGCCAACTTGGTTGCCAACAACAGCATTGATCCTTCTTCAATCCATGGTATTTAGCCTGATTTCCCTCTTGTTAACCACAATGTTACTGGAATTTCTAATATGTGCACTGAACCAAATCCTGTTTTGTTTAATTCAGGGATCAATCTTTTACCAGGGTTGTTTCAGCAACAACAGCAGCAGGCAGCATTTGATCAAGATGAGAAGCCGCAGATTTTGAATCCAGTGATGATAAGCAACCAAAATCAACATCAGTTTGTGCAAAATCCAGCTACGCCTTTTCCATTCTCATATTCGCAATTACAAGAGCATCATGATAACCAGCATTTCTTATCACCACCGCCGTCGAAAAGGCTTAATTCTGGGTCTGTTGGAGTCAATTATGTGCCAAAAGTCTTTGATTCGAGGCCTCCAGAGTTGTTTCTTCCACGACAACATCAACAGCAGCAGCAGAATCATCAGTTTCGAATGTTGCAGCAGCTGCAGCAGAGGCAGGGAATGATCACGAATCAGAAAATTGCAAGCGATGAATTGGCAAACCAGCAGCAGCTTCAACAGGCAATAATAAACCCGATATGTCAAGCAGCAGAGCTGATCGAAACTGGGAATCCGGTACTTGCGCAAGGGATATTGGCGCGGCTCAATCACCAGCTCTCTCTTCCAATCGGTAAGCCTTACCAAAGGACAGCTTTTTACTTCAAGGATGCCTTGCAGTTACTTCTCCATACGAGCAACAACAACTCAATTGATACTGCTTGTAACCTGATTTTCAAGATCGGTGCTTATAAATCTTTCTCTGAGATCTCACCAATCCTTCAGTTTGCGAATTTTACTTGCAACCAAGTTCTTCTCGAGGCTTCTGAGGGTTTTGAGAGAATTCATATTGTTGATTTTGATATTGGATATGGTGGACAATGGGCTTCTCTTATGCAAGAACTGGCTTTGAGGACTGGAGGTGCCCCTTCTCTTAAAATCACAGCTTTTGCTTCTCCTTCCTCACATGATGAGCTCGAGCTTGGTTTCACTCGAGAAAATTTAAGAATCTTTGCAAGTGAGATCAACATGCCATTCGAGCTTGAAATTTTAAGCCTTGAATCCTTGGGTTCTGGTTCTTGGCCAATGCCTCTTCGCATGCCGGAAAAGGAAGTAACTGCTGTGAATCTTCCAATTGGCTCCTTTTCAAATGACACATCAACTCTTCCTTTGGCGCTTCGCTTTGTAAAGCATCTCTCACCCAAAGTCGTGGTCTCTTTGGACAGAGGCTGTGACCGAAGCGACCTCCCATTTGCGCACCATGTAAATCATGCCATTCAATCTTATTCAACCCTGCTGGAATCACTGGATGCCGTGAATGTGAACCTAGATGCATTGCAAAAGATTGAGAGTTTTTTGGTGCAGCCAGGTATTGAGAAAATTGTATTGGGTCGTCATCGTTGCCCTGATAGGACTTCTCCTTGGAGGAGTCTCTTTTTACAGTCTGGTTTCACTCCATTACCTTTCAGTAACTTTACCGAGTCACAAGCCGAGTATTTGGTGCAACGTACTCCAGTTAGGGGTTTCCATGTCGAAAAGAGGCAATCTTCGCTTGTTCTTTGCTGGCAACGGAAGGACCTCATAGCAGCTTCTGCTTGGAGGTGTTAAGAAACGAGAACTGACATTTTGGATAAGGTGCGCCATGCTCCTAACACCGGGTTTAATTTCTGATCTTTTTGACTTGTGTATTGGCTCAGGTTCTCTTTCGCTAATTGTCTATGTGCTCTAGGCTTATTATTTCCAATCAAGAAACTGAACATTCTTGTAACCGGATGGGTGTACAGTTCTTATTTTCTGTCACTTTAGTTATTGCTGTGGTAATTGTTTGTTGTACACCTCACAACAAGGCAAAAACAAGATGTGGAACACATGATTAACCCTTTTCAAATCAAGCCTCTGGGCTAATTTGCTGGCGTAAGTTTTTTTCCTCGTTAGTTTTAACAATTTGTCCCAAGTTTCCTGATACAAGCAGTTCTACTTGCAGCTACTCTTGTTTCTGATGTTCATAATTATTATATTCTTACATGCCTTGTTTTGAGGAAGCATTGAGAGTTGAGACACCGATTCTTGATCTCTATAGCTTATACACTTCATTTACGATGTAGTACCATGCCACATAATAATCAGCTCTGCTCTCAAACTACCACCAGAATCTTTGGTTAATGCTATAGAATCTTCCATGTTCTTTAGTTAATGTTATCAGAATCTGAATGTTTTTGTTTTCTTCATATGGTATGCATCAAATCTCCACTTTTGATTAGAGATTTTACCGGACCGGACATCTTTTCATGTTGTGGTTAACGGTAACCTTAGCCTTCTTATAATTTAATGCAAGGCGGATGTGCATGTAAATTAGTTTCCATGTGTATTTATACAGCTTACCAATATGATATTTAGTTGATAAAATTACAGTGTACCAGGTTCATAGATTTGTGTCATTGAAGGCCACAGAGGTTGGATGGTGGCCTAAATTCTCTCTAATGGATGCTTAACACAACTTTATCAATGAGTATTATATTATTCACCAAATGTCTGTTGTGACGGTGCAATCCATACTTAATTTAGTATTAAGGGCTATGAATTTTATTTTTTATCATGATATTTATGTAATCATCCTAACACTTATTATTATACACTGAATTTGCCCTAGGTTTTTTATTCCCACCCCTCATGAAGTCACATGGGTCTTGTACCATTGGACCATTGCTTGATTATTTTAAGTCCGTTTCTTTTTCGTCGTCTTCATTAACACGCAAGTTATTAACCACACTTTTAGTTGAACACCAATCACATTGCATGTTGCATTTGAAAAGGAGTGAGGGAGATGGTTGGACCCATTATTAATTTGGTATGTTACATTGAATTTTGTAGTTGAGAATGATATTAGTGTGTATTGTATTTTTTTATACATCATAACAAAAAGTGACATCATTGATGTACTTTTATCATCATGTTAAATTAGTTACAATCTCATCATATACATAATCTAATCAAGGTCTCTAGTTTTCTTGCCTTTGCGAGCTTGGAACGATGTTGGTTAAAAAATCACTAGAAATAAAATTAGGATTGTGGTTCTATTCTATAAATGTTACATGTTTTTGTAACTTCCTCCTAATATAATTGTATTGTGTAATTGATGCCACTACAATCTGAATTTGCGATTTGTAAGGATATGCGAGCATGATTGAATCGTTCTTCTTCCTGACTTGTTGATTGTCCTTGACGTTGAAAATCTTGGAAGTGATATCCCTCACCTTTATATGGACTTGGATATTCATACTCATTCGGGTATTCAATATCAACCAAATAATATTTTCCTTCGATAACAAGTAAGAATATTGTAAGTAATTTTGAATAAACTTAATTTTAGTTAAAATAACACTTAATTAGTGTCATTTATTTACCTTCAGGTGGTTTTGAAAATCTTATATGTCAATAGGCTTCATAAAAATATGAGTATCATGAACTATCTTCCATCCTACTACCTAAACAAACCTGAATTGCATGTTAAAGTTATATGCAACCATTACATTCTATGTTGGTACATCTTTTATATTGGCAAATTTTACATGATTTTCTTGAGATACACAAGCACGCATGTGTGTGCCATCAATCGCACCAACAAAACTTTACTTGACAAAACAATAAACAACATATTATAAATAAGACATAAAATTTTCAAAATAATTTTTATTTGTCACTAATGACTCAAAACATCATTTTATTGACCTTAAAATGAGGTATATATCTTGGATTTATCAATATTTCTCATGGAGTGTTTATAAACTCAGGGTCTTCTAGTTCAATAATATCCACTGCAAGCAAACAAATCGTCTTCAACACTTCATTTAAAGATCCACTAATATTTTCGGTGAAATATTAAAATCTTTTATGAACTTGCCTATTTGAAGCACCTAAATGGACATCTTTTCAATAACATTCATCTTTTTTATGCTTTTAACCCATATTGCATTTCTAAATCATAATATAGGTTTTGTAATGTTAATGCATTCATCCTAAACATGTCAAGACACCGTTTCTAGTATCCTTCTAATGCTTCAGTCAACCATCTCATTCATGTGTTATAAGAAACTATACAAGTTTTCTTCTGCATATAACTAACATAATACACGTGTAAAGCTCCAACTATGCTTACAAATAGTTTTTTACGATTACACTCTCATTACCAAGATGAATCAACATCATCATCACTAGTCATCATTATCATCATCATTTCCATTAACACCATCTACATCATCACCAACACTGTCATCTCCACCATTACTATTAGCATCATCATAATTAATATGATCAACAACACGATTCAATATGACATCATAATTCTCGTCATAATTTCCACCTAACATAGCATTAACTCATTCATTTGTCGTATCTACATGTAGAAATTCAATAAAAAAAATATATAATCTATTATGATGTTGCTAATAAAAAAACCTTATAGGTGACAACAACAAAGATTGTATATAATAATAACTTGTTTAAACAATTATTATAAGAAGAAAAGAGTAACAATATTTTTTTATATAGGAGATCCCAAGTCTAAATTTTTCCTGTAATAGTTTATGGAAACATTCTTAAAAGTGATTGTTATATTGGAGTTACAACATGTGTTGTATAGGAATTTGCAAATAATAATATTACAAAAAAAGTGGTATGTGCAAGTTTTGACAAATTATTATAATCAAACAAATGACATATGAATAAAAGCCTGTCAGCACTTGGTGTAAAAATATTTTTCATAAATGATAAAAGATACTCATACCATATGCGAGCTCCATTATGGAACTACCTTGATAATAATGCATATATATATATATATTGTCATCTTTTCATGCACTTAGTATACTGTTTTATTGCTACTCTTCTCGTGTGTGTACAAGTCATCCCCTTAGAATTTAGTTATGTACAATCACCTTATTTTGATGCTTTGATGGGGTTATAAGGAATGCATTATCATTTTTTTTTAATTCTTTCATTATTGTTGTCATGACCCAAATATAAAGGTTTCTAGCCAATGAGCTATAATTCAATTAATGTTCCTTTTTATTTGTTTGTGTGCTGAACTAGCAAAAGAAAGTTAATGGTTCATGTAGCTACAACAATGGTTCTAGTAAGCTAGTATGTAGATTTTCCTATTTTCAAGAAAGTTAATTAGTATCAAACACAAACATAATCATCAAACCTTTTTTTATTTGCAACAACATTGGTCTTTATACTTTAACACCTCTAACTCAAGAGTTGGTGTCTAATTAGTATAAACAAGTACTCTATTTGGCACCACCACACACACCCATAACATTAATTTGTTAGGGTAAATGTATATATAAAAAAAGATCAGTAATAATTTAGATAAACCATGAAATAAATGTTTTAAGCATAATAATCATTAGAAGCATCAATAAAACAATATGAACCTCTCGGTCTAAGGTTTCTGACTTTGTATTACATTCTTTGAAGCCAAAGAAACTTCCTATCAATATCTTCAATTGATGTCTACATCTCTCTTACTCCTCAAAGACAAGTATTTAGTAGCAAAACAATAAGTCATCACAAAAAATAATTCTAGCCATGGAATGTAACTCCTCCATCATCTCACAAATGTTACACCCTTTCTTATCTTTACTACTAGAGGTGGAATCGCTCCTGGTCAAAATATTATCAACTAGTTGATCCTAACATAAAAGTAATTGAGCTCCAAATCTAGAAGGGTTTTTTTCTTTTCTTTCTACCTTGTCCCATCACATTGTTCTCTTGTTTTTCTCTTTCCACTACTGTGTATGGTACTATTGTTTAACATATTAACTCCAACAACCAAGTTACAAACATCCTTTGTATAATTAGTAATGTCATCCTCCTTTGTATCACCACCTTTTTCCTTTAAATTTTCATCATCATCAGCATTGCCATCTTGAGTGTTATGAACCCCAGCAACATCATCGAATAACACTTTTAAAGATGGAGTCCAGACGTACTATCAAGTGGCCACTGAATCGCTGAATATTCTTTCAAATTTAATATAAAGTAATGGTTTGATGCCAGCACGCCTAAAATTTTTGGACCCTCTCATTCCCTACATAAAAGAAATAGTAAATACCAAATAAAGATATCATATGGAACATGCTCAATCTTTAAAGAACCTAGACAAGACAATTAGGATTTCAAACAAACAATTTCTCAATAACTAACCTGAACCTTTTGTTTTTCCACCATTCATCACTAGGATAAATAGTCCCCAGTTCACTATTCCACCCTACACCAGTTTCAGAAATCATTTTTCCCCCCAAATCCTCAACTTTTTTTTTGCACCATCCCATTTGTTTTTAAGTTAGGTCTTAGTGAAGGCATGCACAGTTTTATCTTTGAAGGCAACCATAACAAATTTTCAACAACTTTATCAAAATGAGTGTTTAGTCTCCTTTTATCAATAGCTGCGATACAAATATCACAAAATATATGCAGCATGTCTTTAGTCTAAGGTGCTTTATCCGAGCTTTTAGGACCTTCCATTGTTTTGTTTCCTATCATTATTCATCAACCACAAAGAGGCACATGAGCATTTAAGAGTGGCAATAAATATTAAAGATGTGCATAATACACATCAAAAGATTGATACTAGTTAATATAACCAAATGAAAATCATGTTATTATATTGGTACCATCTATATCCCTAATTGGTTTTTGAACAACCTTATGATTTACATTTGGTTATTATGCAACCGAATATGTAACCATGATCATGATATAAATATGATTTTGGTACAACTATCCATAAAAATTAAAGATGATCAAGATGACCAAAACAAACACATGTTATTATCTATATCCAATTTAAATAATGTCCTTATTATATGAAACCATAGAATGAGGCAATCAAGGTTGGTTTTGATAGCCAAAAGAAAGAAGAAACTAGAAACCTAGCATTTAGGAACGTAAGTGATCCAATATAAACAAGGGATCCATTGGTTTTGATGGTCATCAACAAGGTCTTCACAATTATAAGAGATATTAAACTGTAAGTAAGATCCATAGAAAAATTTCAGAACGTTTTTTCTTCTTTATTGTCAAAATAGTTAGAAAAACCCACCATTCCTAAATACAAGTTTATCACCTAAATTATGCAATATGAATAAAGTGTATAAACTGAATTGTAGTTCTAATAGAAATACACATAAGCACACATGAAAGAAATCTCAATTTATAATTAATTTCTTAGAGTTCTGCAACATACAAAGAAGAAATGACAACCATTTACAACCATATTAGCAAGCATACAAAAAAAGATCCACATTAGCAAGTAATAAAAGTAAAAAAAAAAAAAGAACTATAGATTAAAGGCATTCCAGCTTTGATGTAGAGGTTGTGCCCACAAAATGAAAATTGGTTGGTATCAGTCTTTAACACTTGATTACAAATGCAGAACAAGTGCTGGAAAAAATATAAAGCAAAACTGAAACCTAGAAATCTCTTAAACTACTACCCTAAAATTAGTTGGTATCAGTCTTTAACACTTAATTACAAATATGCAAATCTATCTTTCTTGTTAAAAACCTAGAAAAAAGAAACCTTAGTTCTAAAAAATAACTAAATCAAAATAGGATTACCAGAAATATAGCGAACTATAGAGTGGGTTTAGAACAATGATGGCTCAACCGGATTCTCCCACCTTTTGTTATGAAATTTTAATGAGTTTGTAGATCTTCAAATAAGAAAGACAGATTTGAAAGGAGGGGACCACAAAGCAAGGTTGGAGGAGACGATGTAGCAAAAAACACCTCAGGACAGATAGGTTGTAGTATTTCGATCTTCTTTTAGGATGGGGAGACCAATTTGATCCAACTTTGTCAACGGTAATAAACAACCACTAATTTCATTGTTTGATTAAGTGCACGGTTCACCATATTTTCACATGAAAAGCAACTCAAAGATGCTTCTCATTAACGTAGACCAGACCTCACTTTAATCATGAGGTCCACTTGTTAGACAATAATATAAATCATATCTTGTGACCTCACCTAACAGCTGAAGTTTTTGGGTTGAATTGGTTTTTTGACATGGTATCAGAGCTTTAATAACCAACCAATTATGAGTTCGAATCTCACCATCCCTATTTATTTGATAAAAATCAAGCACAAGGTAGTGTGAGCCTATGTGAGTTTCAAACTTAAAATACTTTCACTTGGGGGTGCGTTAGAGAATAATATAAATTATTTATTGAGACATCACCTAACAACTTAAATTTTTGGGTTGAATTAGTTCTTTGACACCATTCATTGAACCTGTGATTTAAGTTGTAACCAAACAATGATAAATTATAGGTGGAAGAAAACACATAAGTCATCACTCTTCCAAACACCATTTTAATTGTGCACTTTGGTCCAATGTTTGAGGAAAGAGGCGTTCCAATTGGGAAAGCATTACTACCATTTCACCATAACAAGAGGGCACCCTATTATTAAAAAAGTTATGGGGTAGCCAGAAAAATCGACATAATTGCAATTTGCAAATATATAAGAGCACGCAACACAATTATACTAGAGAACATCCATACAAGTTCTGTTGTCTTTATTTAATTATGAAAATGATCGAGACTGTTGTTTATCCACGTTATTAGCTGTTATGTGTGGCATGATAACCACACAATTGCTCTGGACAGAAGGCAATTCCTTTTCATTTCTTTAAAAAAACCAGAAACAATACTATAATTTGTGGAGCAATAAAATATTAAATGTCGTTTTTTTTTAATCAAATGCTATAATGTATACGTATTTCCTTTCATCCAACCTTTCAGTTGATGGGAAACTATAATTTTTGTTATGTTATAAATTGAAATGAGTAAATGGAGAATTCAAAAGGACAGTTGAATTCCAAAAATATTAGTATACTTGCCTTCCAGAGTAAACTGAGCCAAACGAATGGCTTTAGATAAATTTATTCCTTGCGTAGCAATGGCTGCCAAGTTACCTTCCATGCATCTAGCAAATTAGGGCCCGCTTTGAGCTAACATCGCCGCCCTATAAACAAAAAGGGTTTTTCCTGTTCCAATCATCAATTAAGTATAGCCATCAGCCAACAATTTTAGAGTTTCCAAGATGGCTGTCTCCATTCTCCAACACTAACAATGCTTCCATTGCCAAGAACTTCAGAGTCTTCCTTCTTCTTTTTTGGCTAAAAAAAAGTACCTGAAATAGCTGGAATTGTCGAGGGGGTGTCTCCAACGGGCTCGGCTAACATGTGATATGCAAACAGCACAAGCCTCTCCTAACAACCATCATTCTTACATGGCAAGCTCGTAGCAAAATTTGTTTTTTAAAAAATAATACTTGTCTACGCATTTTCTGAATAAAATTAATCATTGATGGGGTGAAAGGAAAAGAAATCCACCACCACACCACCACCTAGATCTCGTATAATTAAAAGAAAATGACCATAGTCCTTCGAGAGTACCAAACATGGATCCAACGATTGTGACTCGTTGTCTCATGCATTGCCATTGCTAGGGGACAATGACATTGAAAAATGACAAGTGGGAAAGACACCTCCTTCCCTCCTTCGGTGAGCAAATCGGGACCCGGAAAAAGAAGAACGAATGGTCCCAATCCTACGGGTGCCACGTGTACGGTGAAGAGTACATATGCTTTGATCATTAAAATCCAAAATCTACGGAGAAAAAAAAAGAAGGAACAGATTGTGGCTTCCCCATGTGCCTGTCCACCATTGTAGATTGAAGATGGATACGTGTTCATTTTACAGTCCGACTACAGCTTTACCCCTCCATGGTGAAAGGTCACGATCAAGTGATCCTGACCAAATGATCTCTGCTGCTCTGGGATGGTTTTTGAAGGATTTTTTTCAAAAAAAAAGAAAGGTAGTTATGATAAATGCTATAAATAAATTTTGGACCAGAACCTCTCTGCTCCCATCTGTTAAAACTATGATTTTCAATCCCATTTCGGATACCATTCTAATATCTGTTTTTCTTATTGATATACGATATCTCGTTGCCAGAGCATCTCGATGTTTTGTTTCGAGCTAGTTCTTATATATAACGTATAAAAAAATAATTTAAAATAATATTCCAAGATATATAATTTTCAACTCAGATCTAAAAATAAACTAGTTTTGAATAACGAAACACAAACAACATAATAATCATCTAAAAATAAAATTTAAAGTTTACAACATTCCTAAATGTTTAATAAAAATTAACATATGATCATTATTAGAGAATAATATAAATCATATTCTGAGATTTTACCTAACAGTTTAAATTTTTGAGTTGAAATGGTTCTTTGATATAATATCCAAACGGTCATGAGTTTGAATCTAACAATCTCTATTTATTTGATAAAAATTAAGCATAAGGTAATATGAGCTTGTGCAAGTTTTAAGTTCAAAGGGCTTTTACTTGAGGAGTAATGTTAAAGAATAATATAAATCATATTTTAAAACCTCCCCACCGCCTAAGCTTTTGGGATAAAACTTAAAATTTATTTTCTAACTAAAAATAAAATTAGAAATACTTCAATTTCACACAGAACCTGTTTAAGATGACTATAAATAATCCGCCTATTGCTTCGAACTAAATGGCGACGGCAAGAAAGAAATTAGTTAAGAACATATATATTGAATATTTTTTTTTAGAAATATACATAATGCATAATTAGGATGAAAGAAAAGAGGAGTTATTAAAAATTAGTAAATTATATAATTTATTCCCTATGTTTTTTTTTTATGATTTCTTAAGTCAGTCATTCTATTTTTTTTATAAAAAAATCACAAGTTCATTCCTTGATTAAAGTTGGTTATTAATTTTCAAAATTGACACATTTGATTAAAATAACTGGATTAGTTAATAGTCTACGTGGAGAAATAATGAGTGCTTACTATTTAATATATACCTGGCCCCATGCTTGGTCAAAATATCATTTTAGTTTAAGAATTACTTTAATCCCAGCGAATAAATTAACAGTGTACTGAATAGTTAAAAAAGTTTATTATTTTTTTTATATTTTATGAGTTTGATAATCTAGAAGTAAAGATCAAGATTTAAAACAATTTATTCTTCTAAATATATCATACCGATTTGAAATATATTTTTGTTCAAAAAAGATTTCTTAGTATGAATTGACATATACAAGATGGTTCAAGAAATAAAAAAAAATTAAGAATTATAACTTTATTTTTTTCCAAAATATATAATTATAATTAAAGCAATGAAGTTCATTCTAAGAGTATTTTTTCGTTATTCTAAAATCTTATTCTCGATATTTATTACATCAGGTTTCAATTTATGTTAGAATGGAAGTACAACTTGCAGAGTATCTAATAATTTATTCTTCTAATTCTAATAAAATCCCGATTAGTTTGTAGTTATCACAGCCTAATTTGTTGTTTTATGTTAAGAATCTAGCCACCCGAATGCAACCTCCGTTTAGATAGCGGCTGGTTTGCAATTGAACACAGATTTGTTTTGTCCTTTTATTTTTCACTTGTCAATGTCAGGTGATAACAGCAGACACAGGCCAGCCATGTTTAAGCGTACAAGGTGACCCTTTTCCCTTTAGAATTGGAAGGTTTGTGCTTCAGACAAGGATAATGGCCCTGACAATTTAATTTTCATAATTTCTCTTGTCCTCTTCATGCCCCATACGAACAAGAATGAGTTGGTTTCCTCTATGTTTATGTGGTGTGCTATTTCCTACTAAATTCAAGTTTGTGGGTTTTTTTTTTTGCTTTCTTCATGTCTTTGATCTTGTTTAAGTTAAACCAGGCGGTGTTTTCTAGCAACGTTCTCTTTTAGAGAGTCCAATTTCTATACTTGGAAAAACTTTTAAGGAGCGGGTTGCGTGTGATGATTTTTCTTTTGACATTTCTTCTTTCATCAACTCTGCTCGGTCCCAGTCCCAGTTTATTTCTACTGGCTATTCCCAAAAGTCCAAGCAAATGCTGAAGAAGATGGCTATCATTTTTCTCGTTTAAATTATTTTAATTTTCTAATGTGACTAGTTAATTAGTTGACTTAGAAACAGGTGGGGATAAATACATAGTTATTTGATGGATGGCATACTCAAGTGTATACTCTATGACTCATGATCAATATTCGATGACAGACATATATTACTTAATTAATTTCAATACCTATGTGTATACTCTTCCGATCACATACGAACGAGATTAATTTGTATTGATGATTTCCTACAAACATAAATTCGAGGGATGATCGTAAGGATATATATGTGTGGTATCTCATAATTATCCAAGTTCTATCAGAAATTAAAACCAAGACAAATTATGTTAATTAATTTGGGGAATAATTGTTTATGGCCGTAGCTAGCAACAAAGGGATCGAATCATAATCCTGATAACTATATATCAGCAGGCGTTTAAAAGGCGTTGTAGATTTTAGAGTTCGACTTCTTCCCAAAAAAGAAAAAGATTTTAGAGTCACTATCAGATTAAATAATGCCTTTAAATAGAGTGCTCGAAACAGCAGGAACCATCTCCCTCCGCACAATTCTTGCGCATCCCACACGAATTTTGATCCTAATTAGAAGAGTTTGATCATACGCAAAGCAAAGACAAGAACTTGTCCATCTTGTCCAATTAAACATTGATTAATTAAGTTTCCAACAAAAAAATTAAATAAAAAACAGTGATTAAGTTCAAGAAAAAAAATCATAATAAGTGGTTTTGTGAAGAGTCATGGTGGGAGAAAAATAAAATATCATATCATGCTCGAGAGAGTTCGATCAAAAGCTTAGAAATATCGAATCTATTTGTTATGTTTGGGTTAATTACTTTTGAAAGATTTTACAAGTTTTCTATACTACTACATATGTGGTGGTAATACATTCTCAATATTTCATTTTATGCTACAAAGATCTTTTAATAAATTAATAAAAAAATATTAATATAAGTTGAGCTACAACAGGAAAGCAGATGTCTTATAATCTTTGCTTGTATTTATGTTTTATTTGATGTGATATTATTTTCCATCAAGAAATGCTTGCTCTCTTCGTCAATTAGAAAGGTGGCAACGGCTCGTCCTCAAGTAGTAAGTGCAGCATGAGCTTTATGCATTGTTTTTTCGAGGCGTACGTGGCCCATTCAAGAGCAGAAGGGGAAAGAACATGGGAAACGTCTATAAAAAAGGCTTTGCCCCTGTCATTCTCTCACAAAACCAAATTCAAAGTCCCCTTACATGGACCTCTTAAGCAGTGTTGTGTCTCGGGTCACTTCAGGAGCTGAAAGCAGATTCGGAGGCCAAGGGAGAGAGCACCATGAGAGCATCTATTAGATATGGAAGCCTAAAAAAGCAGCAGGCTTTTTCGAAGTTCTAAATAAAAAGGAGAGAAAAGAAAAACACCCTTCCTATAATGAAAAACAACTTTTCATTAAGGCATTGAGGTAAGCACTTTCGTCTTCAAGAAGCATCCTCGGAGGTGAGAGAATGATCAGCTAATAAATTTGAAGAACAAAAATATGCCAAAGACACGAACACAAACAACTTTTGTTCTCCTAAAAAATTGTTTGGTGGGTCATTAACCAAACCCTCATTGGACATCCATTTTTGATTCATCTAAAAGCACAATCAGGCATAACCCTTTATGCCCAACATAAATCACAAAAAAAAAAAAGGATCCCATATATGAAATTATTATAATTAAGTACAAAAACACGGTTTCAGTTGAATCACAAATCATATTTATTTTTTCCTCTAGAATCAAAGTTACGATTATGATCTTTACTTTCTTAACCTCTTTTTTTCACAGAGGTTCCTTGAGCTAGAGCTGCACTACCTGAATCTTATCCTTCTCCCTATCTAATTGATCGAGAACTTATTATCATTATTTTCTTGGGGGTGCTGATGAGTATCTGTTAATGGTACCACTAGATTGTTCCGTTTTGCATCCCAAACGTTTATCGACTGATGAACTGTATATACACAGAATGCATAATATTAATATTCTGGCTTAAATAATTTCACAAAGGAATTCATTGTCATATATTCCTTATCGGGCATAATAATAATTGCAGCCTTTATTCATATATCTAGCTAGTAATACTATTTGTTACAACCATCAGTATATTTCCGAGACAATTTTCAAACAATCATTTGCGTTTAAATAAGGATGTATATTCACGAGAAATGTTTAATCACATCCTTTCCCTCTAGTCGAATTCAAAATCCATTTGGCCTATACTAGTTTTATCTCTTGCCAGCTAGTGCAGTTATGTTGGGATTGAGCTCCCCAAAATGAATAGCATGATAAATCATGTTATAGCTGAAAATCTCATCAAGCACGCGGCAATTTATTAAAATCGTTGGATAAATCCAAGACCTCTATAGAATTTCTCCATTTTTTTTACGAGTCTTGAGGTGCGTATGGGTGTGCGTGTGCAAGAAAAGTTCATGCAATTTTTTCCTTGTCTTTGATCTCTTTCTATACTTTTATAGATGCTTGCCAACCATATCTTCCCAAACTCTCCTTTAAGTTTCCTTCGCTGTTTTTATTTTCACTCTTTCTATCCTTTTCTTTGTGCAGCTTAGAAACAACGCATTCTTTGAATCCCACACATTTTCTTGTTATATTTTCCTTTTCTTTTTCTATCCAAAACCCTAAAGTAAGCACTCATACTTGGTAGGCCCTCCAATAACAGAAACCCAAATGATCTTATTGGTCTCCCACCTCTCTTCATGCTCAAGACTCTCTGTCTCATATATTTGGTGGAGATTTGGCTCCACGGGGACTTTTGCATGGATTTGTTGGCTAGTTTCAAAACCAAGGGTTTTAGTTTTTCTTTCTACCCCTATCTTCTTCTCTTGTGGCCGTCCTTTTGATTTATGGTTGTCTCATCAAGGTCAACTCAACATCACGTCTCATGTCTTTTTCATAATTTCTTTCTTTTTTTCTCCTCCTCCTTGCCGTTTGTCATTCTTAATTTCTCCTAAAAAATAAAACATGGTCAAGTATGGTTCGTTCTAATTGTTTCTTCCTTGTTTTTGCCAATGCCTTAATAAAATCAAAGGGAAATGTACGTTTTAAATATTGACGAGGTCATCTGCATGCATCCAAACAAAACTTTTGTCCATTGCGATTCGTAAGCTTGCTTCCGGGATTTCTTTTTTAATCTTTATTTTTGTGAAGTGAATGCATATTTTTTTTCTTTTCAAATACATGACTGGAGCTTTGGAAATTAGTTAGATATATGTCAATCCCTTAAATCAATGCAAATTGCCACGCCCACTATATCAAATCTTGTCAGGTCTATTTTAATAAAAATAAAGAAAAAATTGAGAACATATAAAGAAAAAAAAAGTATCATGAGGATTCAGTAAAACATGCATGTGTGACAATTCTTCCAATATCTCAAAAGAGTTGATAAATTGAGTCCATAAAAAACTAACAGGAGCGTAAGCCAGCTAGTGCAATGAACCACTGGGTTTTGGGAGTCTTTTATTTTGTAGCCAAGTTTTAAAAGTAAAAAAAGAGAAAGAGAAAGGAAATAATAGGATGCAGACGACCATGCATACCGTGGGTTAGACATTCCAGGCAGGCCGTGTGTTATCTATTATTGGATAGAAGATTAAAAGCAGAAGCATACAAAAGGCCAAGAAGGAGAAATTACACAAACAAGTCCACATGAAATCACAAGAACTTGCAAGTACTCTCAAACCTCTTTGGACCATGTCTTCATGTGGTGGTTGCCCTTGAGAAATAATTGGATTACTATGGATTATTATACAATTTGAACTCTTTCGGCTATGGGATAAGAGATCAAGTCATCATGACTTGGTTTTCCTCACTTTTATGATAGTTCGGACGGCACAAAAAGGTTGAAGTAGCAATGATATTGACTGCATTTTGCCACTGAAAACCACTAAACAAGTACTGGTTGGTGGGTTTAATTTCTTTTTGCGTTTGTCGTTCCTGGGCCTCTTTAATTTCTTCCTGGACTAGTTAAGTTTGGCGTTGTTGAGGCCATATTCTTTAAAAGAGAAATGTACAGAATAACAAAAAATTGATGGCCACCAGCTCGAAGCTGAGTGACAGTGTGATATAACTGGTGTAATTGAGGATGGGGCCGACGCCATAGTCGAATGGATGGCATGGCCTTGTTCTGTTTTGTCAAAGTCATTATCAAAACCATCCAGATAAGATAGAGATATATGCATTAATTAAACCATAATTATTATTACTATAATAGGTATAAGATAGTTACATAAGACCATACTTTTAGGGTTTGGAGCATGCCCAATGTATTCTAAGACCAGTTTTCTCACGTTAATATTAAATTCCATCACAGTGAGCTTTAATCATTTACATAGCTGTATTTATGAGGATTTGTTTTTTACCATCTCTTTCCAGGTTTGAATCCTAAAACAAAAGGACGGACATAAGAGAAGTGAGAAGTGATTACACCATACTTTTGCATGTCAAAGGTAGAAATAAGTACTAGTTAGGTATGGATTGAAATAATTAGACACATGAGAGTGAAATGTTTAAATTCAAAGAACGACAACGCAATTTATTTACAAATGAAAACTAGTAGTAGGTGTATTTTATTTTTTTTAGATTTGATATTCCATTAACGTTTATTTCCCATTATCAATTACCAATGAAAATAAAAATATCAATAGACAATAAATCCTGAATAAAATCTTGTTTGACGATGTGTTTCCATCAATACATTAATATTATCAATATAATGATGTTTACTCGCCGATGAGATATTCCATCAATGTAATTTTCTGGTAATGTGTTGGACCATCCCGCGGTGTAGAGAAGTGAGTGAGTCATCTGAATATCATCTTCACAATAATTACTTGAATTCAACATATTACCTAATCAGAATTTTTATTGATTATCATATGGGTTAATTAATTTATTTCATATGACATAATTTCTAAGCTCCTGGTAAACTGCAGGAGTAATGAACAAGAGAATTGAAATTCGATTTTTCAGCTGGAATATCCCCTTGAGTTCAGAAACGGACACCATTTTGCAGGCTTCCAGTTCATTATTTTAAAGAACATCAAATTAAAATCAATCAGCAGATGAGTTCACTGTTCATATGAGTATGAATGGGGATCTTGATAATTTGAAAATGCAGCATAAATTAACGTAGCATCATGTCAAATGGCAATGGTGTTGGGCCTACAAGATTGAGTGGACTATGGACTTCATCGTTGCAAAGCAACACCAGTAAGGCCTGACATGGGCCTTTCATGAAAAAATATAAATTCCCAAGTCCAAAAATGACTCTTTTCCTTAATTAACTTGCTCTCCGCTGAAGCTGTACTGATCTGGGGAACAGAATCCTTTTTTCCAATTGAAATATAATAACTTTTCTTGATTCCCCACAACATAACCATTTCAACAATTCCATTTTACCTCTCACATACAAGCAAAATAAGAACAAAAAAGGACCAAGAGGTTTGCTCCCTCGGTTTCAGGTTCGATCTATGTGGTTACTTATATGATAGCCACTAGAGACTTACATGGTCGTTAACTTTAGGGCCTGTGAGATTAGTTGAGGTACGCGCAAGCTGGCCCGGACACCCACGTTAAACTAAAAAAAAATAAGAACAAAATAAATAAGAGTAAATTTGCAAATTTACTTTCAAGTATCTTGAAATTCTGACTTCACTAGTTTCTTCTTAATCCGAATAAATCATCATCTGAGTTTAATCAAATTAATTGGATGGAGATTTTAATTAGATTAATATTTCAATTGATTTAATTAAATTTTTATCTTGGATTAGAACTCGAATCTTGAAATTATCAAGTTAACACATTGGGATAAACTGAGCTTGAGGATTAAATCATACTTATTCATTGCAATGCTAAGTCATGATGAACAAGAATAAAAAAATCAGGTAAAAAATTTAGAAGAATGCTGATATTTTTGGAATTTTTTTGAGAGAAAATGATAGCAGATGGAGAACTTTTTCGGTTTTTATACGTTGGAATGTTTGGTAGAGATGGCGGGTCGAAAATGCTTTCCGTGCCCGCGTGCCGAGTAAAATCCAAAGTTTAGTTCTTGGGCGAACCTAAACAAGAACCCCCCAACCATAGAGATGGTATTAACTGAGTCTTCAGATGAATATTTCTTTCAATTGAGTTCCCAAGGTATTCAGACATCATGAGTTTTGAGTTTTCCGTCTATACTCTTCACAATTTCGTAAGAGCTAACCTCAAGTTTCCCAAAAAAGATGTTGTTAAATTGGATTGATTTATGTTCTTTGGCAGGATTGAATGGGAGACTCAACTAAGTATTTACAAAAACCTTTTGAGAGACTAAAAATCCTTTTAGGAACTTAAGCGAGACTTTTTCTATAATTGGGGGACTTGTTTAAGCTTTGCCTCGCGGCAAGTTCGAAAATATCGTTAACGAGTTGCCAAAACGGCGGTTTTTTTAGGGCAATTTTTGTCAATGGGAAAAAAACTTCAGCAAGTGCACCCTAAATAAACCCTCGCTCCGCCTGTGGCTGAGATCTTTAACAGAGAGTTGAAAATCAGAATGGCGAAGCGAGATTTGTCGGGTTCGGAGCCCGATGAAAGCGAGAATTCAAGTTCGGAAGAAGAAGGAGAAGAAGTGGGGAAGCTGAAGGGGATAACGGAGTATGAGAAACAGAGACTATCGAGAATCGCGGAGAATAAAGCTAGAATGGAGGCTCTGGGTCTTAATAAAATGGCAACTTCTTTGATGGGTTCGGTTCAGAAGTCAAGGCAGCGAAAAGGGAAACAAAAATTTGTTGATGACGAGGAATATAGGCCCATTGATGAGACTGCTAGTGATGACGATGGCGATGATTTTGATGACGAAGATTTTGTGGGAGGTCAATCTTCTTCGAAGTCTCGGAGAAGTCAGGTATTGTGAATTTCCCTTGATAAGAATCGTTTCAAGTTTTTATTCACATTTTCTTGATTTTAATGTTAATGTATGATATTGGGACCGTGGAGGGTGAAAATGTGAGCTGTCCTTTTTCTCATTGATATTAAGAGAAATGCAAAATGGGCCATTTAACCAGAAGGTGAGGACCAACTCGAGTAGAAGAGGAATGCACACTACTTGTTTGAGAAAAGTCTTAAGAAAATGAGTGAAAATGGTAACAAAATTTAGAAGAAAAAATTATTCTACAAGGAAAATGAGTTGATGCAGAGACTGAATAATGAGACCTACAACTGACTGACAGAGTAAACGGGTCAACATCTTATTATCACTCGACTTTTAAAGTGATGGAGGGTGAGAAACCAAAAAAAGGGAAGGGGTGACTAACACAAGATTAGTCACGTGGTGGCATATCAAGTGCGTGTTGAATTATTAGGTACGAGTTAATCATAGACATGTGTGGCACTTGTGAAAAGAGGCTCCGGGAATGCATGTTTGGGCTTATGCATACTCTGTGCAGTGATGAGATGCCTTGGTGCTCAATGAGTTCCAATAAATTGGATGGATCATCATATGTTAAACCATCTTGTAATTTTGTTTTATCTGTGCATGTTTGTGGAACAATCTATTTTTTGTTTGAGACAGGCAGGCAATACATTGGTGCATCACAAGTGATTCTATTTCTTATGCATTCTTAGCAGTACGTTGATATTGTATGAAGTGGATCCATTTTTGCCTCCTTTTAATAACAAGGCTAGTGTGATGTCACCCTCTATTTTCATTTTTTGATTGTACACCCTTGGAAGAAAAAATCTACGAATTTAAGAATGTTCTAATACACCCTTGAAAAAACACAGCTTACATATCTCATTTAAGAAATGAAGAGCACATCACTTTGTGAGACATGCACCCACATGTCTCATTTTGAGGTATGAACTTCTCAACTTGAGATGAACAGTGGTAGGTCTTTATGCTTTCGGTGTGTGCCTCACTTCATTTATCTTAATCACATTTTTTTCTACGTTTTGCTACTACCTACACTTACCTTTGGAGGCTTTTCTCAGACAGATGACATGCACTCCTCCTCTAGTAAACATGGTGTGTATCTTTGTTCCCACATGTAACCTCCCTCTTTCCTTACAATAATAATCTATAAGTTAAAATGAAATGGTCTTACATTTAACTCTCTCTTCATATCAAAATAGTTTTGATGTCAGAACATCCTATATTTATTTGTTTGTTTTCTTACTCCCAAGATCGATCATTTCAAAATTTATTTGCTTACAACCATCCGTGCGCTTTGTCTTTCCCATTCAAGTACATCCAATCCCAATAACAATTAAGATTGTCCACTTCTCATCTCACTCCTCGTACTAATCTATCTGCCTCTCTTTCTGAGAGTTGTTTGTACACAACTCTACCTCAGTACCTCACCTTAATATACATAAAAGAACCTGCATACATTTCATTTTTCACCCTTGTCAGAAACTATTTTATTGTGTTGTCTAGCGTGTTTTTTCAGGTTTAGATATGCAAGGCCATGACCTTTGAGCTTTCCCTTGAAATACTTTGATTGATATGTTGGGAACTCTATTTGCTTATCTTTTTTATTCAGGATAAGAGGAAAAGTTCAAAACCTAAAAAAATTCCTGTTCAGAAGCATGTTAGTGGTGCAGATTACATTTATGGGGATGATGATGACTTAATGCAGGTAAATTTTGATGAGTATGGTGGACTTTTATTGCCAGGTTATACTATTTCTGCTTCACATTATTGTAGAGATGGTGGTAAATTAACTCTTCAGCGCTCTTATACAGGCAATTGCTCTGTCATTGCATGATTCTGTAAATGATGCAACTCCTAAAGAGAGAAAGGTAGATGCTCAGGTTCAAGAAGATGCAGGAAGGAGGAAGAGGAAAAAAGCGGTTTGTTTTCACTCGGATCGTTGTTTATGATGAGCAGATTTTTTTATTTATTTTTTACTTATTTCTCTTTCCTCTTATGTTTCTTCTTTATTTCTCTTTCATGTCAGCAGTTCAGTAGTCGGGTGCAGATGACTGAGGATGACCTTATCTTGCATTTCTTTCAGTTTGATGGTAATTTTGCGAACCTGTCTTCTGTGTGTGTGGATTGTAGGGGAAGGGAGAGGGATAAACCGAAAATTGGGAATTTTATTTCTTTGTGAGTTTTGACATTAGCTTTGGAAGAAAGGGGATTGAGATAGAGAGGAACAATCTGGTTTAGCAAGTGTTTACATTATCATCACTCCAGAAGGCTTGATTTTACAAAGATGCCTCACTCCTTGTAAGATGACTAAGCTTCTGGACCTTAAATCTTTTATCAGGCCACCCTTGTTTAAACTTTAAAGCTTTATCACTTTAATGTTTTGAAAGCAATATTCTGTCTGTATTATTTCTTGATATTCTGAAAGAGTCTTGGAGTGATTTAGGTGGATAATGTTATTGCAGAGGCAGGAAAAGGGGCAATAACGATGAGAGATCTCCGAAGAGTAGCAATTGCTCATGATTTTACATGGACAGACAAGGAATTGGCTGATATGATACATTGCTTTGATGGTGATGGAGATGGGAAGGTCAGTTCTTGCAGTCTTCATTCTTTTTGTTGTGAAAAGGGGCATAAAAGTATGTGGTTGTGGGCAGGCACAAGGACTCTTTCCAAATGCCTTGGCACTTTTTGAGTGTTTTAGTTTGGAACTTTGAACAGTTTGCTGATCTGTTGCTCTAAGTGGATGCATTGTGAGTCAAGGATATTCATGTAATTGGAAACTTGTCTTATTATCAAGTACTCTTATGCCGCTCACTTTAATCTTGAATCAATGATCAAAGAACTTCTTTCCCTTATTTGTTAATTACATTATCTAGGCCTAGCGGATCACTTGAT
Organism: Populus simonii; assembly: GCA_007827005.2. NCBI lineage: Eukaryota > Viridiplantae > Streptophyta > Magnoliopsida > Malpighiales > Salicaceae > Populus > Populus simonii. Next base: position 4,366,853 of record CM017477.2, read on the forward strand.
AACTTTCTACACATTCCAAGATTGCATTTTGCATGTGACTATTTCCAGAGCTTGATTCTCCATCTGTTCAACACTTGCTTCAAAGTGAATTATACTTTGCTGTCATGGCTTTCTTATCATTGTTTCATCAAAACTGCCCAATACATTGGTGGATGAGGTCTCAATTCATATGTTAAACTTTCCATATTTACTTGTAATGTTCTCATGCTAATCGATGTTGTTTGAAGATTTCCAATTGAGTAGCATGATGCTTATCTATTGTTAACTGGCTCCATTGCAGCTAAGTCTTGATGATTTTCGAAAGATTGCTGGTCGATGCAACATGATTCAGAGTTCTGAAAATCAATGATGGATACAATATTGGCATCACATTCATTGTGGAGATATGTGAGGAAGTGCATCTCTGACTCTTCATAACTTTCTGAGTTCTTTATTGTGTTTCTAAGGTACTTTCTGTTTTCTTTTTTGTCTTTGTAAGTGATGGCTACTTTAAGAATTTGTTCTGATTGGCCTTTTGCAGATACAATCTGCATCTGGGCTATGTATTAAAATGTGAAGAATTACCGTAGCTTCCCGCAATGTTGTATATATATGATGGTATAAATTTTCTCTAAAAGCACGTTGTTTATGTTTTCAATTTTCTCTGTAAGCAAAGTAGATGGAGTGAGTTTTCCAGTTCGGTAGGCCTTTTAGCGTTTTGGTAAGACTGACTTTTGGCAGCTAAGAGTGCAAGCATTCTCCTTCTGTATACAACAGCATCAGCTGCAAACCTATAATACAAAGCTGATCCTTGACAATCTGCACGCTGTGCGTGGCCCTTTCAGAATATAGTGCCTAAGCTTATCTGAGGAAACAATCTCATGCTAATCACTTTTGGGGACCATGTTTATTGTGAATGTGCTGTCCTTGATTGAATGGTTTCGATATTAGCTTTATGAAAATAGCCATAGGTTTTTTAGGGTGGTGCTGGTTTTATCTGCAACAGCTAGGTTAAGCTGTCAAATGCTGCTGCTCTAAAGCCAGTACAACCGCACCAGGTTTATCTGGTTATTTAACAACTCAGGAATAACCCCATTTCACGATCCAATGAATGAGTTCCATGGAACCGAAGGAGGCATGTACAAGTGATTCTGTCATTACTGTTTCAGTGGTGTCGTTCGTAGCTCCAGTAACTTGCAATGACATTAGATTCATGACTTGGTGAACCCCCCCGGGTCAGGCCCAACACATAAAATTAGCTCATATTAAATGCATAATAATAATAATAATAATAATAATAATAATAATTCCAAAAGTTGTTATTTTTCAAATAATATTCAACTAGTTGGTGGTTGGCGATGATTTACTACAACGACCAAGATATTATTGAGAAATTAATTTTTTATTAGGATATTTATGATAGATGAATGCGTATCTTGAAAGCTACAAAATTGGCACACATTTCAACTTTTCATCCAAAAAAAGCCACAGATTTTTTAAAAAAAAAATCTGAAAACAAGAGGAGTAACCCCGTCCTCACACTCACTCTCTAATCCTATGTTGGTGGCTACGGTGCTTCCTAACCTATGTGGGTGGCTACGGTACTTCCTAAACCGGTTCCTCCGGTTCTTTCCGTTCTCACTTCTTCAAGAAACCCGAAGCAAAATTCTTTTCATTTCCGGTTCTCGTATCGACCTTTAAACCTTAAAGTTTCAGCAACAAAGCAGCAGCTTCCCGAGCCGAAGGCTGATAAAAAAAACCCAAGTAGTTCTGATTTAGGATGGCTCCCTGCTTTTCCTCACGTCTTGATTGCCTCAATGTCAAATTTTCTATTTGGTTATCATATAGGGTTTGTATATCTCTCTTATCATGTTTTACAATATTTATGCTCCAATTATCTTGATGATGGGACTAGTCTGGATGAGACAGCATAAGAGACGGGGCAGTTGTTCCGTTCCATTTGCAACCAAACACTTGTACAAGTGAAATTAGCTTGTCCGTTCATGTCAAGTTCCTTGTGCCAAATCGTCTTGTTGATCAAGAGGTGAATGAAGATTGGACAAGACGGGACAGGATAGGATAGGAGAGTTAGGACAGTGGTTCTATCCAATGTACACACCAAACACCAACACAAAGAATGAAATTGTTCCAGTCTAGTCCCGTGTGCCAAATGTTATCTTAATCTCTTTTTGTGATGATTTGCGTTATATATGATCAACGGTCTTGATTGTTGTTGATTATATGCAGGGTAATGAATGGTCCTATTGATTCTGTTGCAAAAGAGTTGGGTTTTGAAGGAAATTCAATTCTTGAGGGTCTTGTGGTTAGCATATTTATTGCTGGTGCATTTCTTGGAAGCTTGGCATCAGGTTCACTAGTTGATAAACTTGGATGTCGTCGCACGTTTCAGCTTGACACAATACCATTAATTCTGGGTGCACTTATAAGGTAATGATTCGTATGTGCAAATAATTTGATGACGAAGATATGCCTACCATTTGCAGATTGTGTCATGCTCGAAGTTTGTAGATTTTCTGATCTTATACTGTACATAATTCTAAAGTTTAGTCTAATCTATGACACTTTGCATGATGTGACAGTGCGCAAGCGCACTCTTTGGATGAAATACTCTGGGGAAGATTTCTTGTTGGGCTTGGGATTGGTGTGAACACTGTTCTTGTTCCAATCTATATTTCAGAGGTACTTTACTTTCAATGCGCTACGTTTACTGATTTCATTTGTTAAACTCCCAGTTTCTTATGTTAGTTACAAGGGTTGGTCAATTCAAAGGTGTCGAAGAAGTGAGAGGAAAGACTTGGGATTTCTCTGTTTATCCAATCTTGAGAATATGAGAACAATGTTCTTTCAAATTTATTTATTCATTGAAGCTTGTAATATAATGACTTTTTCTATTATGGTTTGTAGGATGTGGCAAGAAGATATGTTATTGGTGTTGACGGTAACTCCCAATCATTTTTGCTCATCTAACTCCTCATTATATATGTTATAGGTTGCGCCAACAAAATACAGAGGTTCATTGGGAACCTTGTGTCAGATTGGGACATGTCTTGGAATCATTGCATCATTGTTCCTAGATATTCCTTCTGAAACTGATCCACACTGGTAAGGTTCTTTTCCTCTTTGGTCCTTGTTGGTTCCCGGCCTGGGTTTGATTGATGATCTACTTTCATCCGCTTGCTCTCTCTCTTAATTTCACGTGCAGGTTTTCTTTTAGTGGATGTCATTCTTTAGAATTAAGTTTTATGATATAAAGTAGTAAGCCAATGGAAGTCAGTTTTGCATGATTTAGCAGGACTTGGCATCTGCAGTTTGCTTTTTAGCCTTGTATGCATAGGCATCTGCTTGTCTCATAGATTTTCAAAGGAGGCATTATTATTCTTTTACTTGATATGGAGGAGGCTTTGATCTGTCTTGCTTAACAAAATATCTTTTTTCAGGTGGAGGACAGTACTCTACATTGCAAGTGCTCCTGGATTTATTCTTGCACTCGGTATGCAGTTTGCTGTGGAAAGCCCCCGCTGGCTATGTAAAGTAGGGGTCCCTTTCTTTTCTGTGCAAGCATCTTTAGATGTTGCTTCTTGGTATTTCATTCCTGAAGCTTTTATGATTTGTTTGTGTAGGTAGGGAGGCTAGATGATGCTAAAACAGTTATTCGTAATATTTGGGGATCATCCGAAGTTGAAACGGCAACCCAAGATTTCCAATCAGTCATCGAGAATAATGGCGTTAATGTGGGTAGTAGATGGTTGGAACTCCTGGAGGAACCACATTCTAGAGGTTGTATGACTATGAAGGTTGTTCTTGGATATCTCATTCAGTTATATTTATAATGAAATACAATATGGGTCATAAGACTTGTTGTGTTAGTGTTACAGTTTGTGTGATATACTTTCTCTAGAAACATTTCAATAACATTTTTAATTCATGCATTCTCTCTTCCGCGTTATTAAATAGCTAGATCATCTCATATTTCAATTGTGAGTCTGTGACTCACAAAATTCAGTCTGTAGACATTGATGTAGTTGGGTTGTTGCAGTTGCATTTATCGGAGGTGCCCTTTTTGTACTGCAACAGTTTGCTGGGATAAATGGAGTACTTTATTTTTCATCGTTGACTTTTAAAGATGTCGGTATAACAAGTAGCAGTGTAGCAAGCTTATTCGTTGGACTTGCCAACTTTGCAGGTTTGAAATCTAAGGCTATTTGTCTGTCTTTGTCTTGTGTATATTGAGACATGTTTCTCGTTTTAGTCTGAAGTTTTTGAGTTGGTGGTCATCTTCAGGTGCACTTTGTGCTGTATACCTAATGGATAAGGAAGGTAGACAAAAGCTCCTGATTGGCAGTTACTTGGGAATGGTTAGTGTGAATGATATATGCCTGTACAAAAGCTAGTGACTGGAAAAAATAATATCATCATGATCATTGTTCTTTATCTTCTTTTGAGGTTTGAAATTTCAGCTATATTATGGTATTATTAGTTTGTTGGTCCACTGATGCACCAGGTACAATCAAAACTTACAATAAAAAGATAGCAGCATGGATTATCTAAGTTATGAATTATTTTTCTTTATGCAGGCAGTTTCAATGTTTCTTATTGCTTGTGCTATCAGTTTTCCAGTAGATGAAGAACTCAGTCTCAACTTGTCAATACTTGGAACTCTGATGTAAGTAACTTTTCCCTAGAATCCCCACATGATTTTAAAATCTGGGAAGAGATTAGACAAGGGTTTAGCCCATGGTAGTTTTGCAAGGAGAAAACAGTTCCATTTAACTGACTCCAATTAGTTTAAAGTTCTTTGGACGGAGCAACATAGAGAGCTGCCTCACTATTTACTTTTGCTGCCTCTCCATATTTAGTAGTTTCATCTTGTTGGTCAACTGGCTGTGAGTTTTGAAAGCCATTGCATTTAGTACTTAGTACTACCCTATTAATTGAAGATTTAGCCTTTGCTTGGTTTATTTGTCACTTTCTAAATTAGTTAATAAGTTTGGCATATGAAGTGAACTTGGGCCACCTATGACCAGCAATGCTAGATTGACATGACTCAAGAAAAGGCACTTTTGTGGCTTACAGATATGACCTGATGAGAGAAAAAGATTCCACCTGATTGCTGGTTATTCAGTGCGACTTTTATTTAGCAATTTTCTTATTTCAAAAGCTCATTATTCTACCTTAATGAAACTATGAAAAAACCCACTGCATATTTGAAACCTTGCATTTTGTTTGCATGCCTGTTCAACATGATATTGTGATCCAAATAAAAGCTGAGCTACAAGTGAGACATATAGAACTATGCTGAAGAGCCATATTTTGCTTGCATCACTATCAACCTATCAATGAGTGAAGTTATATTAATAAGGCCATGTCATGGTTATCTTATCCATACATATAAGCATTTGGAACATGTTATAACCTTTTCCAGTACATGCAGTATCTATTTTTCGATGTGCAATTGTTCTGGATGCTTTGCTTCATAGCATCATATAGTATGGATATGCATATGTAATAATTCATACATAAAATATCTACTTGTATTCCGTTTTAACAGACATCCCAAGTGAATCTGTTGTCCTCCAGAATACAACTCTACCTTCAGGGTTTGCTGCATTCATTTCTAGGTGGATTTTTGCAATTGTGAGTGAAAACTTGAAATGAATCTTGCATTGATTGCTTTTGAACATGTACTGCCCTTTTCTCTTAGGAATTAGAAATGAATTGCTACGTCACTATGTCAAAGCATGACAAATAGCACCATCCTGATATTGCTAGACACTAGGGTGTTTTAAGGTGTCCAAAATCCTTTCCTACGAATCTGGAATATAGGAGTATTATGCATTAATGAAATCTTCATTGATAACTCTTTTGGCTCTTGCATATAGGTACATTTTCACATTTGCCATTGGAGCTGGCCCTGTAACTGGTCTCATCATACCAGAACTGAGCAGCACCAAGATGCGTGGGAAAATTATGGGGTTCAGTTTTTCTGTTCATTGGGTAGGTACTCAAATCATTTTCCATAATTTATTCCCAAGAGAAAGGAAAAGGCAAGTTCTGCCAAGTCTTGTTGATGTTTAGGTCAAATATCTAGCATTTATAGTCTGGCCTTTTCCCATGTTTCTAATTGGATTTGGAAGAGAAAATGGGAAAGACATAGCACCATTGCTGTTTCCATTCTTATATATTTTGATCTTCGAATCATGTAATTTCAGCTTCTTTACGCCTCTTGTGAATTCACCTTGGTCATTTGATGTACCTTCTTTCAGGTTTGCAATTTCCTGGTGGGTCTATTATTTCTTGACTTGGTGGAGATTTTTGGAGTTGCACCTGTTTATACCGGCTTTGGCTGTGTGTCCTTGTTAGCAGCAATATATGCCAAGTATTTCTTAGTTGAAACTAAAGGACGCTCTCTTGAAGAGATTGAAATGTCTCTGAACCCCGATTTCTCTGTCAGAGACAAGGGACCTTAAATTGATTTCAAAGCTAAGACAGACGGCAAAAGATGGGATTGTAATGCTGGGACAATTGCACATATGTTTCTTTGGAAGGTTGTGATTGGTGATCCTTGATGCTAATGTAGTGAAGTTGTGTTCGAGTAAACTCTTATTTCTGTGTACGCAACAGTTTTACATACCACAAGTGACCGGAAGAAAAATCATCTGGTTTTCTTCTCACATTTTGCCAATTTTGTGCAGGGAGCTTTCATGTAACATCAATCAAATTTCATTTGGTGCCAACTTTAATTTGTTTAGAGAGTGTTTGGAGATAGGAGTTAACTCGTGTTTTTTTAAAAAAAATGAAATGTATTTTTATTTTTATTAAAAATTAATTTTTTTTAAATTAAAAAATATCATTTTAATATATTTTAAATGACTTCTAAACTGGAAGTGTATTAAACCTCTGCCTGTCCTATTAGTAACTTTCACTTCTAAACTGAAAGTGTAAGAAACCTCTACCTGTCCTATTAGTAAGACTTTCTCTTTGGATGATTTATGATTCCAAATTGTATGACATGTAAATGGTAATCGCATGTTCTTTAGCATATGACGAGTTTATGCATTATATATAATGGGAAAAAAGGGGTACCCCACTTCATTTCGTTCTGGACAATTTCGACCTATTAAGGGCATATAAAAATACAGTTATAACTAGTTCAGCTTTAATTCTCTACGGTTCCACGAAATTTTTTTAAAATAAAAATATTTTAAAAAACAATTAATACCACATTCTTAAAGTTTTACCCATGACAACTGCCTGGTGGTCTGGTCATTGAGATGGTGCGTCCATTGAGCTGATTGCACATCTCATCGGTGGCCAGACTGTTTTGGAGCGGTCTGAAAGGTCGAGGATCAATATTATCTCGTCTTTACTCATGTTTTAAAACCCTAAGTATTTACCTCTAATTCTTTGTTTTTTTATGCACCGATGATTGTGGTATTGGAGAGTTTCCCATGAGGTTCCTCGAGACAGAAGCTGGTCACGCAATCGAGAAATCTAGGAGTCGGCAATTACAATCAATTCCTTAATGTCAATTTCTGGTGAGGGTAATTAAAGGAACAGCAGCTCCCTCTCACCAGTCACATTTGACATGTGCTCCCTAGGGTTGATACAACCAATAAAATAGAAAGGAGTAACATCCTATCACACATCTAATGTCTTCAGTATTCTACATTTCAACCCAGGTACGCGAGGCGGAAGGATTGACAGGCAGATCCACTTGGTCATGTCCTTTTCATGAGGTACCCCAAAATGATGCCTACCATGGCAACAAGAATGGTGTATATGAAAGGGATACCTCCTCGACTTCTGCTAGAATGGTGCCTCAACAGCTCCTGCATACAATTGCACACAGAGTCATTTTTAACACGGGCTCTGCTGATACCGCTACTAATGTCATCCTGCACGGTAATCTATTTTCTATAACAGAAACTATAGCCTGTGATTTTGTTTGTTTTAGTTTTTTCATTTATATATTGGGTTGGGTTGGGGGGGGGGGGGGGGGGGGGGAGGTGTAGATATAATGATGATAAACAGGAAAATACAAAACTTTATCATGGTTGTTGTCTTTCATATAACATTTCACAGTTGAATGTGAGATAGAATAAAAAGTGTTGGCTTATGCAGATATTTCCTCACACAAGAAATGACGAGGTATCATACTTAAGTACGAAATTGTTTACATAATGAGAAAAGTGCATGAAAAGCAACAAGATCAAGCATAACCACTTAAAAAAACTCATTTATTCGCATGTACTGAATTTCCTGGCATTAATAGCCAGGCATGATTAAACACTATATTCACTGTCTCCTTTTAAATGAAATTTACCTAGTAAATAGCAGCTCAGGTAATCAAGTGATAAAGGTCATGAAACGATTTTTTTTTATTCTTGTATAATTTGTAGCATTTGCCAGATATGTTTCCTCTTACTTTCCCCGACTGCATTCATCTAAGAATATGGGTTTCTTATAGTATATTGTTTTCTCAGCACCTAATATTTCTTGCAGTGAGAGCTGATCTAAAAGTAAAGGGTAGCTCTAAAAGCATTTCAGCACATGCACTAACATGCTATATTCACATGCTGAGTGCCTTACCAGTTCTTGCTGAAGTTGCTTATTTTGCTGAACAGCGGAATTTTTCTCCTCAGTCAGCTTGGAAATGAGAGCCTTTGCCTGAAATCAGAATTATCATTTCAAGCATATGACCAAGTTTCCCAATCAAATATCTTAACAAGAAACTCTAAAGTCCGGTCAATGTCAAGGAAACAAAATTACAAACTTATATAAATTTTTTATTTTTGTGCATGTGATGCTGAGATAACACCCAAGAAGAGGGTGTCTCTGTGATATATCCCATGATGTAGTGAGTCTTAAGTGTGCAAACTCACCAAAATCATCCAGAGGTTGTGTAAGAAATCAAGAATAGATCAAGAATAGTGGCCAAATCCTAGTTACATAATTGTCAATGAGTGGGGAACATAAGCAGCTGAGAAGTTGGCTTTCATAAATGGCTTGGCTGAACATCTGATGGCGAGGTGTTTTAGAATCTAATTCGAGGCAGGACTATGTAATTATTAAAAAGGTTTGAGCTGGCTTGGCTGAACATCTAATGTCGTGCTTCTAGAATCTAATGAGGCAGGACTCCCTCATTATTAAAACTGGTTCGAACTACAGAATAGATGGGGAATCTGAGTGGCTCCATCATTCATAGGGATTCACCAATCAACCAAAATAAGAGGATTCTCTCCTCCTATCAAAAAAGGAAGTAGAGTCCCCCCTTCTAATAACAGCAACATTTTTTCATCCTAACACATTCGCCCCCAGTCGGGAGATACTTGAAAGTTGATGCAATTGAAAAACAAAACAAAGAAAAATTTAAGAATTGGGATTAAATAGGAAAACAACAGTTTACCAAGACACCTACAGGGTAGGAATGCTGCCAAAAATAGCTGCTTCATAAATAAAGGAATCTATTTTTTAAATATAATGACACTCGTCAAACAGAAAAATAAGAAAATTGACCTTATTAGTCTAACAGTACTTGATAAACAAATGAAACCAGGGATTGCAAATTTAGCATGTCCAACCAACCATTCATCACAAAGTTTTTCCAACAATTTGGGTTCAAAATTTATTGACAGAAGAAAAGGAATGACATACCTCAGGTGAGTTATCTTCAGGCTGTGGTCTCTGGACATAAGACCTTGAAACCTACAAAAATGATCACATGATAGAGAAACAATCTATTAAACCTAGGAGGGCAAACATAAAGACAAAACCTGAACATAATTCAATTCAAAGACCAGGGCATCAGACACTCACAGCTGACTGTTCGGAAGTGCTAAAATTCCCATTATCTGACACGGAAGCTCTAGGAGAAGAACCTTCCTCTGATTCTTCACGCACTGGTGACGGTGGTCCAGGTGGAGCAACATAAACAACCCTCAATTTGCACTCTTCAACTTCATGCCCCGCCTCCTTATTAAACTGCAAAACACAATACATTGAAAACCCATTTGCATAACCCATAAAATTAAACCAATTAAACCAGAAACAGAAATACTCAGGAAAATTATATCACTACCATCTCTGGAGTAATATCCTTGACTGTAGCTCCAGGACTTGTAATTACACTCTGAAGTAAAAACTTGTCCTTGCATTGCATATCGAGTGGCATCTCCTTCTGTGCTTGCATTGTGACTAACATGAACAAACAGCCCGTCGTTAAATAAACACAAATTTAGCAAGATACGAAAAGCGAAATTAATAATAATTAAAGCACAAGAGTTGAAGAGAGAAAGAGAGAGAAACCAATAACATCACAGGAAAGCCTTGGCAACACAACTCCTGTGTTAGGCCTAACACAATACTTCTTTGGATTTGTTGTCTTGACCTATAATAATTAAACATGCAAATCAATTTTATTATACAAACCCAGTTATTATAAAAAAATAAAAAAATTTGAGATTAACTAATCATTACCTTAAAAGCAACATAATTGTCACTTTTATTTCGCAACTGTAGAGAACACGAGATCTGCTTCTTTAATTCAACTACAAAAATCATAAAAAAGTTAAAAGAAAAAAAAAAGATCTTCAAAGAAAAGGTACAAGACGGTTCGTACAAGGGAATTGGAGCTCTTGAGGCTCGATGCTAAGAAGCTCTTCGATAACCATTTTGATGGGATCGGCGACAGAGAGGAGGGGATAGTTTGGTTTTACGGTTAGAGAGAGAGAGAGAGGAGCAAATGAGAGAGAGAAAGAGATTAGTAGACGAGAAGTAGAAATAGTAAAGTAACAGCGTTTTTTCACTTTCCCTGTTGCTCACAGCCGGTGGGTGTTTGGGAACGCCAATTGGAAGTGATTTTCCTCGGAAATACATAAATTTGTTTTTTTTTTTTTTTTAACTTGCATGCACTTTGAAAAATATTTGCCGTTACACCAAACCAAACATTGCCTTAATTTTGTTAGGGTATCGCTACCGATGGATCCAACTCCAATGCGTCTGCCATTCTGCATTGTATATATCATTATTGTAATGGCGGATTCGGATATTCATCCTGGAAACGGTATGAATTATGGATCAACTAACTTGTATATATCATGTTAATTACTTTTCTAAAATGGTATTATTTCATTTTTTTCTTTAAAATAGACTTTATTGAGTTTGAATTGAATTTCATCGAGTCAATTAAATTATTAAAAATTTAGACTTTATCAAATCAATATCTTATATAATCCAAATAAAAACCCATCCTATATTAGATTTCAGATTTGAATTCTTTCAAGTAAAGTTGATAAAATCAATCCAAGTTTAACAATTATGTTGTATATTCAAGTAGAATGTAATTTAATTGGTTATTTATAATTCAAAAATAATATTATGACTTTTTAATAAAATTGTTTGTGTTTGTTTGATATTTGGGTGCATTATATTTTAAAATAATATATTTTTGATTAAAAATATATTATTATTTTTACATCAAGACATAAAAACCCAAAATAATATCAATTTAATATCTTTCATTTCAAAAATACCTTTTTTAAAAAAAAAAAAAACAACAAGATAATGCATTACCAAAAGGTTCCTTTATAAAAGATTCAAAGAGCCTTGGGACAAGTTTTTCTTATCGATAAAGGAGAATGGTTGGTGAAATAGTCGACAAGCTCGAGAGCCCCTGTTCTTCTTCGATTCAGCTGAGGATGATAGAACACCCGTATCTAACCAGCTTGCCTGGAAAAAAATATCCTCAGCTTTGAAGTGAATTTGAGCAAATCTCCTCAGAGGAATATTCTAAACTTGGAGGCAAAATACTCTGTTTTCAGAATTCCATCCTTGTTATTTTTATTCTTGTATTTTTAATTTGTTCAATTAGTTTTTATTTATTTTTTTAATTTACCTAGTTGATTCTTGTATTCTCATGATTTACTTTAATTTAATAACTAACTTCTATCAAGTCTCAACATTGAATTGAGCTAAATTTGTGTACATTTATTTATATATATTTGTCGTTATTTTAAGTTTATTTAGCTTTTAAAAAAATTACTGCACGACATATACAAGTTATATCGGCTTGATTTATATATATCTTTAATGTCTCAAGATAATTTATATGATGGTATAAACCCTGTTTATCATCTCATAAATAAAAATATATATATTTAATAATGCCCCTTTAGCATGCATAATTACTATTAAGATTAAAAGTTAACTACTTGATTAACTAAACGGATTTAGAAAACACAATGGTTATCTTGACAAGTTTTAAAAACACACCTATTAATTAATGAAGTTAAAAAAATACAGGATTATAAATAAATATTTTTTAATAATATTTGAAATAGATAAATGACACCACAGGAAAGGTAAATTTAGTTTTATTGCCTTGAAGAAAGCGTCGTTTTGGTCCTACCCTCTAGCTAGTCTTTAAGTTGATTGCGGATGTGGACCTAAAAGAATGGTATGTTATTAATAATACATGCCTCGTTGCCTTCCCCATTTTATTTTATTTTTATTCCGGAAACTGGAACAATAAAGACAATAATATAAAGTTGAAAATCATCTCTATCAACAGCGAAAATAAAAAGGAATCATCACAATTAAAAAATAAATAAATGTTGAGAATCATTGCTAGGGATGATGGCGTAGGTGTGTGTGTTCCGGATAGCGTGCAAGTTTTATAAAATTTTGAATTTTTTTATTTTTTTATTTTAATATGATGTTAAAAATAAATTTTAAAAAAATTAAATTAAATTATTTTAATATATTTTTAAATAAAAAATATTTTAAAATACAATTTTTATCACAACCACATGCACCACCAACAATACAAGCATGTGAATCCTGCGAATACACAGGACCCACACGCATATATCTCTCGTCTTTTACCATAGTTTCATAAATTTGAGTTAATTCTCAAACCAACGCGACGAAGGAACCTTAAAGTTTTACATGCGTGTATTTAGAAATGCTGAGAATTGCTTGTCCCATCCCAAGTTCACTGCTCCAAAATCTAGTATTCCTATTTACAGCTGAACTTGTTTGTCCCGAGTCCATTACTCCAAATATACAAATCTCCCTATCCATGTCAATATCTAATTACTAATCATGTCAAGCATCTAGAAAGTGGAACATCGCCTACATAGATATCCTCTGTATTTATTTAGTTCTGAACGATTGACATCTTACAACTAATGTATTCACATATTTGGCAAACAGTTATAAGTTGAGTGTAAAATTAGCAGCCCATATTAAGCTGCCAGAGCTAGGAGCTCAAATGTACATAGCTCGCTACAGATAAGAACACACATTTACTGTGAACAGAGAAGAAAACGGTGGCCATTATACCAGGAATTATTTGGTCATGTATACTCCCAAATACGTATTTGAAGCCACAACTCTTAATGGAGTCTTCGGTGACAGTGAATGATATTAACCACCAGAAGCAGCAGGAGAGTGATGCTGCTGAGATCGAGCTGCGAAACCAGCAAACCAAGCAACACTCATGAGCTGAACACCAAGGATTAGAATCCACCAAGATACCAGCCCCCTAATCATATGCAACATCCATGTTGGAGCACTGAGCTCAGCCCCAAGCTTCAAACCCCTCATCAGCTGTAACAGCCGATAAGACTCGTACACAACTGGGGTTACCAACCATACTGGTGACTGCCAGTGCCAGGTCAGCAGCTCAGTCAGAATTTGTACAGATAAAAGCAGCATGTAAGGACCCAATAGAACTGCAAATGGGATAAATGGCAGCTGGGGTTGGAGGGTACCCTTTTGAGATCCCAATAACGCCATCAAGGGAATCACAAAACCAGATACAGTTGCAACCATGTTCCAAAATTTGTAACTCAAAGGAGGCTTGCTATTGCAGGTTTGTGCCTGGTTTTTGGACCGAGAACAAGAATCGGCCATTAGAAGAAAAAGGGTAGCACCAAGATTGAAGATGCAATCCAGTCCAATCAAGGAAAGGAGGCTGGCTATATTGGGACCAAGGAATACAGAAGATAGAGGCAGCCATAATGTGGGTACCATGCCTGTAGTCAGGAGAAGAGAAGGGCCCAGAAGCCACATCGGCCATTTAAGAAACTGAAATTGCACCAATGACTGATTCTTTGTATCTGTAAGCTCTTCACTGTTGGTTGCTGGTGCTTCAGCTGTGTCTTCAGACTTCAAGGTTTCAAATATGTTGCTAGTTTTCTTCAATAAGTTACCAGAAGCATCAATGGTAGGAGCATATGTGACAGGTGAAGGTTCCCATGGAGTCAGTTTAGTGCAGCAAACAGTGGTGTGATTAACATGAATTCTAGGAAATCTGAGACCATGATGCATGTTTAGGTTGCTTAGCAATTTTAGCTTCCTGAGATGGACTTGGTGAGCATTAATAGTAGACATTGTAGGAGGAGCTTTAACTAGTGATGCCATAGCTTGATTTGCAATCGAAGCTTTACCAAGTTTACATATACGATATGGTCTCAATCTCTGAAACACGGAAACAAAGGCCATAAGAACATTTGCCAGATCAAAGAAGATCACAATTCACAAACCAGTGAGTTCTTTGTGGTTTAAACTAACTGCATATTTGTTTACAAAAATTTCCTATACAGCCAAGATAATTTCTTCCAGCTAACAAATTATTTTAACATCTCCAAGCAGCTTAATCACACAGCAGCAACCACATATTCCAGACACCACAACAATTGACTCTCGAGAATTTTACAAGACAGTAACAGATTACAGTGAATTAATATAGAATCATTTGAAAATAAAACATTGCCAAAATTTACAAAACAGTAGCACCGTCAAGCTCATCACAACTTGAGCTATTAAACTTCAAAATCAGAAATTAATGACAAAATTCAACAATATCCACCATAAAAGTTAGAGAATTGAAAGCCCAATAAGAAAACAGCTTCCATATCTCAACTCACCAACTTCAACTACACTCTACAATACAACTACCATAAGCGCTCTAAAAACTAGAAAGAAACAGATTTTATCGAATAATAAGCAATCGTTGAAAAAAGAGACATCTAAAAAGTAAAAACATGTAATCAAGATAAAGAAAAAGAAAAGAAACTTGAAATTGAGGTTTACCTTCTGAGAGAAAGGAAGAGAAACCTTGCTGTGCTGATTATGTAAAGAAATGTGCAGTAGAGTTTTTTTTTTTTTTTTTATGAGCTCAAATCTCTGAAGGACCGAGTTTCTGGCCTGACTAACTCGTGAAATGAAACTTGGCCGAGACAGGGTTGATGAAAAAATCCGATTTTGGTTCGCATGTAATTTCAGATTTTTTTAAACAAAAAAAAAAATTAGTTTGGGTCAGCCCCCTTGACTTACGACCCAAATCTTCATTCGGATAGATTGTGGTTTCACGGAGTTATACCATGCTTTGCTTCTATTTTGAATATCTATAGCATCTATGTAGAAGTTATTGAAAAAATATAATGACGCTAGAAAGCCCAAAATTTGAAGCATATTAAAAGTTTGTTTGGAATTGGAGTGGAGGTTATGGTTTAAAATATTTTTTATTTATAAATATATTAAAATAATATTTTTTTATTTTTTTAAAATTATTTTTTTAATCGTTATATCAAAACAACCTAAAAACATAAAAAAATACTTTTTAGCAATTTGTTTTTTGAATTTTGAGGGATCGCGGTTCCAACCGCGTTCCCAAATACTCCTTAAGTAGCATACTTTAAAACGTTGAGAATGTCATGTATTTGATGTTATGTTTTTAAAAAATATTAAAACAATAATATATTGAATAGATTGAGATTAATTTTGATTAATATATAAAATTTACGACTCAAATAATAAGATGATTATAACCCATAAAATATAAATCAAAACAAATTAGAAAGGCTAATCTCAATTAACAAAATACTAAGAACAAAAATAAAAATAAAAAAATTAATTTTAAAAAACAACTTAAAAAAACTCAGGTCAACTTAGATAAACTCATTAAACTTGTAACATGTATTATAAAACTATGGTAATTCTAGGACAAAATGAAGAAAAAAATGTTTTTTTTAAATAAAGCTATGTGGTGAAAAAAAGAAATTATATCCCAAAATAATTTTATTGGTGTATTATTTAAAAAAAAACATTCTTTGATTTTTTTTAAATGAGTTTTTTAAAAAAATAAAATAAAGAAAAGCCCTTTTAAGACATAGCTAGGAGCTCGGACCTGTTGACCTATTACTAGGCCTAAAATCAAAGGCAAAGCTGTGAACCTGCTCATTTTAATTTTCTGTCCTCTTAAATTTTATTTTATTTCAACACATTTTTTGTATACCTAGTTTTCGGTAACCAGAGGATAGGATATTTGATGCCCAAAAATTAATTTCCAACCCCTTTTTCATACAGACTTTAATAAACATATTCATGAACTCAAACAACTCAAAACTCAATTAAAAAATTTTAAACTAAATTGAATCCAAAACACTATTTAAGCTCAAATCTATCATCTCATACAAAAAAGAAAGAACAAAAAAGATTTAGACGAAATTCTCTTTATCAAAAGGAACTAATTAACACAGAGATCGATATTTTTTATAGATAAAAGTGGTGTCCATCGAAGCTTTCTCTTCCTGTTATTGAAATTCAAAAACTCTTTATCTCTTATGTCTTATGACATAAACCTAAAAATAAGATAAATAAAGTTTCGGGTCATAATTGAATTTTTAAAAGTTCAAGGGACCAAATAAGTTTATGGCCTAAAAAACAAAAGGAAGAAAGTGAAAATTTCTCTCCAATTTTAAAAACACCACCCATTTCCTTAAGTCTTTTTTACTTTGATCATTTGTCATTTGATCTTTCCATTTTTCAACAAATTTACTTCATTTTGCTTTTAATTTGATCATACGAGGGCAAATTTAAAAATAAAAAATTGGGATCGAAAAAACTAGCATTGTAACAATTCATAATGCTACGTTTCTCAATCCGCGTTGCTTGTTGCACTACTCAACTTAATGTTTTCTATAATAGTCCATATTGCCTTTTGAGGATAAATTAGACAATCAACGCATAAAATAAAACATAAATAGTGAATAAATATAGCAACAAAAAGTTTTAGTGGAATAATATATTTATAGATGTTATGGTTTTGAACCATGACATCAATCAAATACAAGACTACTAGTCGACCAATTTGTAATGATTAATTAAACTGATCACCTGATTTTAAAAATAACAATGAAAATCACAAAATTATTAAAATCTGGGCCCTAAGGTGACATTTTTTAAATGTAAAAATTTGATGGCCGGAGCAACCATTCCATTGCTACTTTAAAGAAAGCAACATCAAAAAATTCCTATAAAAATCTGGGCATGATCCAACAATCATATCAAAAGTTATAACCCTTCAAAGTCATTATTATGATTCGACATGATCAGATCTCTGTTGGGTTTAGACTCGTCCCACTTTGTTAGCCCATTCACATAATTTTTCAGTGGCATATCCTTATATAGCTGTGTCTAGCTCACACCTAACCGTTTAGAATCACCCATTATCATAAACTCTATATTTAGCAAGTATCGTGTTTTTAAAGAGTAACAATGTGAAAATGTATTATTTTACAAGTCTTTTTTTAATATTATTTTGCCAAAACTTTCAAATATATTTGCTAATTCTTTAACATTTTTTAAAACACTGCTTTTTACGCCACACAACATTATGTTTTCTATAACTAATAAATTGTATTTTTATCATATACTAAAAAATAAGTTGGTGTCTTAGTGGTTGGTAATGTGTTGGTCATGGGCTTCCACGAATAGTTTTTTTATATATATATATATATACCAATGATGTATTTGGTCCCTTCTCAATTTTTTATGAATCCCATCTCACAACTCATTTTTATTATCCTACTACACTCAGTTTTTATCCCTTTTTTTAATTATTGACAGTGCTAAATCCCCAATCAAATGGCACCTATTCTTTAAAACCCGTGGGATTTAAAGAATAATGATTAGGAAGTAGAGGGATGATTTTGGATTACGATAACCAGAGGACTAAATTATAACAAAATCAAGAGCATGGGAAGGTAATGCACCGTATCCGTACATGGACATATACCCCTGTTCTGTAAGTTATTCGGATGACAAATTTATATGGTGTTTTTCATTGATCCAATTACATCCTCCTTTCATTGATAAAATGCAAATAGGCCCCTGTATTAGGTCATCCAAATTTTCATTAAAACCCACACGCAAGTCAAGTTCTTCCTTATAAAATAATTGAAAATCATAAAACAATCAAGAAAATCAAAGTTACACAACTATAACTTTTCGTTAATTCTTTTTTGAAAGAAACGTAATTTATTGACACCAGGACGATGGCTAAAACTAAGTTGAAAAGGGCTAACTTCCTGACATTGCGCTGCTGGTTAGCCGAGGAAGGCATAACATGTTGACACCGGACTGGCGGTTGACTGTTCATATGAGCAATGCCCGCCATTCCTCTTTTTTTTTTTTTTTTGGTTAGTGTTCTAAGAATCATTTGCCAAGAAGCTTCTCTCTTTGCCTAGGTAGAGTGGGTCATTTTAGTTCTAATCAGCCATAATGCCCGCTTGACATCGCCGGACCATTTTTCAAAAACATTTTTTTTCTTAAAGTAATTAAATAAATATTCTTAAGAACTCTAATGATTTAAATTATATATAGAAACGCATTTATTCTATCAAAAACTTTTTACTTTTTCATCCTTTTCTTTTTTAATTTTGGTAGAAGAGTGATTTTTTAATTGAAAGTTTGGTTATTTGCACAAAAACTCAGAAAAAAATAAAATAAATACCCTTGAAAACTCAAATAATTTACATTAGGTAGGAAAAAATGTACTTATTTAGCAAAAATTTCATTTTCTTTATTCATTAAGTTCTTTTAAAATTTTATGAAAAAAGAAATTTATATCAGAATCATGGTTATTCAATAAAAAAACATATCATGAGTTGTAAAGCAATTTAAAAACAAGAAACAAAAATAAATTTTTAATTATTTTTATGCTCCAATATAAAAAAATAACAAAATAATCACTTAAAGAAAATAATATGAAAAACAACAAAATATATATTTTAGTTTCGTTGAATATTTATAAGATATGTTATTAAGACACACATTTGTTTCATATATAATAATAAATAAAAACGAGTATTAGGATGAAAAACATCAAATATTATTTAAAAATCATGTAATAATTGAATAAACTTTTTAAAAATCATTGTTATTAGTTATTTAAACAATATTTTTATTTTAAGATGCAAGACCCTGGCTTGCAAATAAATGCCTTAGAGCCTGTTTGAGAATGTAGTTGTGGTTGTTTAAAGTGTTTTTCCCTCAAAAAAAATATGTCAATAAATTTTTTTATTTTTTAAAAATTATTTTTGAGATCAGCATATCAAAATGATTTGAAAATATAAAAAATATATTAATTTAAAGCAAAAAAATTCATATTTTTTAAAAACGTTTTTGAAATGCGGTGTCAAACAGGTTAGACTTAAAGTCTGGTCCATGTGCCCAGATTGAGGATTTTTTTTTTAAAAAAAAAATACAACAATATCTCAAATAAATTTATTTTTATTTAAAAAATTAAAATTTCAGTCTTTTTTTCACATGAAAAAATCACATGGATCATTCAAACCTCACCTTCACCCATCAAACACATTTTACCTAGGCTAAAAACTTAAAATTAAATTAAATATATATTTTTTCAAGCCGTCATCTGCTCATTACAACATCATTAAAGGTGAAACCTCCTCCGTTGACATTTTTTAAAAAACATGAATTTATATGCACTAAAAATAGAGTTATTAATTGTTCATCTTTGAATTATATATTAATATTTATATATATTTTAATTATAATAATTAAATAAAAAATAAGTTAATAATATACTTTGTGGAGAATAAATTTAAATAAGTTTCATTTGAAGTCTACATTAGTAAGCATGAAGAATTGAACAAAAAAAATCTGTCAATAAATCCAAGATGCAAAGCAAGTGAAGACTTAATTTTTTATTATTTATTTCACTGCTAATTATATAAATCTACATATATTACTTGATAGCACAAATTAAAATAAACTCACAAACTTCATATTGCATGCATTATAGAATTGATATATATTTAAACGGTTTAAGATTTACCAAGTTTAAAATTATCAAATTTGGGTCTAAAGTTAAACTGGTCGACCACTTGGCTATACCAAGTGAACCCGGTTAACTGCTTGTTCATTATGGATAAAATCTTGGGAATATCTAGGAATCGGTCGATCAATTGACTTGACCAATCTGAACCAATCAACTATTTAAGTCATTGATGGAGTTTCAACAACAAATTTCTTTTGGAAACTTATAAATAACTTTTATTTTAACAAAAATATAAGAGAATTTTGAACATATAATATATAAAGACCATTTCAAGAGCACAACCAACTAGAAATTATCAATTCTTATATGCTCTAAGATTGTGCTGAATTAAATTTTCATAACCAAGCACAAAATTATAATTATCACACTAAGTACACTTACACTCTTTCAAACATCATAAGTTCTATTAAGCGAGGTATAGAGATATAAGCTTTAATTGTATTATCTAGGCATATAAAAATTGTTGTTTCATTTTAAATAGTTGTAAACTTTTAAGAGTTTATAAGATAATTTTTTTGTTAATTATTGGTGATGTACAACACTAAAATAAAAAAAATTTAAAAAAGTATCTTCTTATATAATAATAAAAATAGTTGTAAGAATTCATCAAAAACGTTATAATAATTTATTTAAATTGTTAAAAAAATACAATAGTCAATACAATACTGGTGAGGATTCATGACGTTTTAAATAAACGGCATTATTGGAAGTCAGCAATGCCAAACCAAAAAGGAAAGGAAGTCATCAGGAAGATACCTTTGAGAAGTTGGATTTTTTTTTTTTTTTGATTAACATGGGTGTCCGGGCCAGCTTGCGCGCACCTCGACTAATCCCACGGGCCCTGAAGTTAACGACCATGTAAGCCTCCAGTGGCCATCATATGAGCAATTACAGGGCTCGAACCTGAGACCACAGAGGGAGCAAATTTTTTGGTCCCAAACTTTTACCACTGGATCACCATCTAGATAGTTGAGAAGTTGGATTAAAACCAGAGATGCGGCTGATGGATGAAGAGTACGTTATAAATGAAAAGAAAGGATGAATAGTGTTTTATGAAAAGAAAAAGGAACAGGGTTCTATGGGAAATGAGCAGTGCTTTACAAGTGGTCCTGCTTTACTTTGATAACATACCCGTGCTGCCGTGGACTTGTATGCATTGCATGGGTTTGTAAAAAAATTCAAAAAACTAAAATTATATGAGAAAAGACTGCTGTAATCTATAATATTTTTTTAAAAAATTATAAAGTAAATTTTTAACTAATTAAATATTAAAAAAATAAAATTAATAAAAATAATTTAAAAGAAATCAAGTAAAGAAACACTATAGCAATCTATATTATTTTGTGAAGAAATATACAACTATAATTCTCAACCAAATCAATATTAAAAAATAAAATTGACAAAGATAATTTTGAAAAAAATCATAATAAAAAAACTATGTGGAGAATGACTGTAGCAACTCACCATGTTTTAAAGAAAAAAAACTAAATTCTCCACAA
The DNA here is from genome assembly GCA_007827005.2 of Populus simonii. Classification (NCBI taxonomy): domain Eukaryota; kingdom Viridiplantae; phylum Streptophyta; class Magnoliopsida; order Malpighiales; family Salicaceae; genus Populus; species Populus simonii. The sequence continues at coordinate 4,388,501 of CM017477.2, forward strand.
GCTCAATATTAAAAAAATAAAATGGACAAAGATACTTTTGAAAAAAATCACAAAAAAAATATAAAAACCATGTGGAGAAATACTGTAGCAATCCATAATGTTTTAAAGAAAAAAACTATAAAGTTAAATTCTTAACCAGCTCAATATTAAAAAAATAAATTCAACAAAGATAATTTTGGAAAAAAAAAACATATGAAAAATACTGTAGGAAAACACCGTAGCAATCCATAATGTTTCAAAAAAAAATACAAAGCTAAATTCTCAACCAGTTAAATATTAAAAAAATAAAATTAACAAAGATAATTTAAAAAAAAACATAAAAACCAAAAAAAATCAAAGAAGAATAAAAAAAAATATGTGAAAAAAACTACAGTATTTTCCCACGTATTTAGAGAACGAGTATAAATACAAAATATCCCTTCCTCTTCAAAGTGGTAGTGCTTTTTAAGTATCCGTTCCTCTTTTAGTTTATAGTTAATTTGCTCTCGAAACGTGATTTACAATCGTGGAGAAGAGCATAATACACTGAGATGAGGAAACAGCGGGGCTCTGGCTATCCAGTTGGAAGACTTGGCAAATCCTCCCAAAGAACTCATAAAAGAAAAGGACAAGGCAAGCAGAACTTCGGCTGTCACTACGATGCTAATCTTCGCCGCTGCGAGGAAAGGTTATATACATCTTTACTGATCTTCATCCACTTTTATCGCTTCCTAAGGCAATATGTTGATGTGCATTAAGATTGTAAGACATTTTGATGAGGTTACTCTGTTTTGCAGTTTGCAACCATGCTGTCTTTGCCTTTCTGAATCCCTTGCTAATTGGTGTCATCCAAGTTAAATTCCAAGGCACAGTTCAGTCTCCATTTCAAACAAGCTTACCAAGCATGTGGGCTTTTCTGCTGGCAACAATCATCTATTGCTTTTAGTATAAAGTACTAGATCATTAGCTAAGTGTTATACTGAATGTTAAATCAACTAATTTTTTTTGAAGGTTAGGTGAAAAAATTATTCAAATATTGCTACCATGATTTTTAGTAAAAATAATAATAATCATGAACTCAAAATCTATGCATATTAGACAATGTTTTTTTTTTAAGAATGATATATTGGTCCGACTCAAGGTTAACCGGTCAAATATTGAGATCATAATATATGAACGAGCATATTTTTAAAATATTGAGATAATAATATAATGGTCCAACTTAGGTTTAACCGGTTAAATTTGTGATCCAAGTCATGAGATTGTGATATCCTCATAAAAAATAAATTGAAATAAATTATGAAGTAGCCTAATTTTAAAGAATGAAATTGAAAATAATAATAATTAAATATAGGGCAAAAAAATAACCAAAGTTCTATTGCCACACTTGTGATCCAAGTTATGAGATCAGGATAGCCCATAAAAAGAAAAAAAAAACACAAAGTCTAATTCTGAACCAACTCAATGTTAAATAATAAAATTAAAAAAAATCAATTAAGAAAAAGAATAAAAACTACTCAAGCTGAGTCAAGTTAACCTATCAAACCATAGTTTTGAAACCCGGCCCAGAACCTAGGGCCGAAACCGGGCCGGGTTGAAGAAAAAATGGAGGAAGGGAAAACCCGGTGTGACCTGGCTGACCTGGCGACTCGGTCGACCCAGCAAGACCCGGTTGCAACCCGTTGACTTTTGTTTTTTTTTTGTTTTTTTTACTAAAACAGCATCGTTTTGATTTTTTTTTAAAAAAAGAATTGACCCGGCCGACCCGGTGACCCGATCAAAACCCAGAACCCGGGCCTTGGATCGGGTCGGGTCTTAAAACTATGTGTCAAACTGAAGAATTGAATCATGAGATCGATATAACTCTATAGAAAATATATCAAAGAAAATTATGAAACCCAATTCTACCGAATCAATGTTAAAGGTTGAAATAAAAAAAAAATATATAATCCCATGCAGAACAAATTAAAAAAAATACAAAGTTTGATTTTCAAACAAGAATGATGAATTTTTTTTACTATCATAACCCAATTTTTGAATAAATAAAAAAAATTAATATAGTTGAGAATGGGGTTAAGACAACACAAATTCGAAGTTCAGGGTTGAAATTATCAAATTTTAGAGTCAATTGGTCATAAATTGAAGAATTAATAAGTTTGGGAATTTAATTAAAATTTGGATTAGTTTAATTAATGAAATTAGAAGTTTAATTGAAGAATTAATAAGTTTGCAGACTTAATTAAACTTTGATTTACTTAATTAAAGAAATCAGGGGTTTAATTGAAGAAACAAGAAAGTTTGGAGCTGATTCAAGGAAAAATTGCAGGAAATTATAGTCCAAAGACCAAATTGAATAGTCCAGAAACCCAGGACTGTTGTGTAAATTGAATTATAACTAAGGGATTCAATTGAAATTAATCCAAGGGCATAATTAGAAATTGATTATTACTGATTAAGATCTCAATTGTTAAGTTTAAAACATTTAGGGACCAAGGTGAAAAATAGACATTCCCAAGGACACAAACGGCGCCGTTTGGAAGCACTGTTCATTGTCTCTTTCGTTTCACGCGGAGAAAGTCGATTCAACAGGGAAATCTGCAGCAAATCCGATCCAATCGTGGACCACATCTCCTGCCCACGATCCCGTTCATGGATTGAATAACAGTCCTGCAAAGGCAGGATGGGTTTTGGGCAAGCTTAAGAGCTCTATAAAAGGCAGAGTAGAACAAAGGAAGGGACGAAGAAAAACAGAGAAAAATATAGAAAGAAAAAAAGACCCAGAAACATAGAGCAAAAAAAAAACACAAAGAAGAGAAGGAAAGAAAAGTAGAGGAGTAACACAAAGACGAGTATTGGCCTTGCCATTGCCTTCATCCCTACAAAAAAAGAATGACCCAAAAATCAGTATCCACATAAAGCCAGCACCTTCATCATCTCAAGAGTTGCTGCAAAACAAAAGCATACGGTGGGCACAGAAGCAAAGTAAAGCAGAAGGAAAGGTCATCAGCAGACAAGAGGCACCACCGCGTTGCAAACATCTTTGCTGTCTCAATAAACAGGTACGCCCGTTCTTCATCCCATTTTGCATTCTTTGAAATTAGTGTTGCAAGAACACTGTGAGAAGGTAATTTAATTACCTTCACACTATTCGTACACGCGTGAAGTGACTTCACGCGTGCTCCTCGTTTTGCCCAGCCGGATCATTGGCTTGGGCCAATGACCGAGCCGGGTTGAGCTGGACCCAACCCTAAAAAAATAAAAAAAATATATGTATGCGTAAAAATAAATTTATTTTATTTGTTTATTCACTGACGCTAGAGTCAAAAATAAAAATACTGATTTAAATTTATTTTATTTTATAGCTACGTAATATTTACCAACGACAGAGTTGGAAGTATCCGTAATTAAATATTCATTGGTGCTAAAGTCAAGAATATTATAAGCAAATCATCATAGCATAAACTAATAAATGTTTAGCAATTTAAGACAAAACCAGCAATGCAGACTGTCTCGGGCAGGACGTTTAAGGGGTGATAATATCTTTCCTTTTACGTAACCAGTCCCGTATCATAGAATCTCTGCTGACCAGTCAGGGTTCCTAGTGACCATAATACTAGGTGGTGACTCCTTAAACAAGACCATTCCCCATCAAAGAATAAAATGCTAAAAATATGTTCTTTTTATTTGAATTTTTAAGACCGCCGTGATGTTGGGTGTGACATTTAAAAAAATGAGATGTTTAAAGATGATAAAAAAAAAAAAACAAAATAAAACAAGCAAACCACTGGACATAGTTTGATAGATAAGATTCTTTGGCATGCAAACCCAAACAAAGTGCATCGTGACGTGTAATGAGAAATAGGGGAAAATAACAAAGGTATTCCCAAGTCCACTTTGCGAAAAAAAATGTCCCCGCCGAGACCTTTTGCGCAAGAATAAAAGATGTCCCCAAACTCACCAACATATGTTTTTCTAAGAAAAATAAAAATCCCTTTTAGAAAGATACGAACTCAAAGTTAATTATTTAAACATGTACTCTCGAAACATTATTTACAATCGTGGAGAAGAGGCATAATACACTGAGATGAGGAAACAGCGGGACTCTGGCTATCCAGTTGGAAGACTTGGCAAGTCCTCCCAAAGAACTCGTAAAAGAGAAGGACAAGGCAAGCAAAACTTCGGCTGTCACTACGATGCTAATCTTTGCCGCTGTGAGGAAAGGTTATATACATCTTTACCAATCTTTCATCCATTTTTATCGCTTCCTATGGCAATATGTTGATGTGCATGAAGATTGTAAGACATTTTGATGAGGTTACTCTGTTTTGCAGTTTGCAAGGGTTTATTTTCTCAACACCATGCCATGCTGTCTTTGCCTTTCTCAATCCCTTGCTAATTGGTGTCATTCAAGTTAAATTCCAAGGCACAGCTCAGTCTCCATTTCAAACAAGCTTACCAAGCATGTGGGCTTTTCTGTTGGCAACAATCATCTATTGCTTTGCATTTGCTGCCAGCATGAGATTTAAGTGCACTTGGTACTCTCGACTTTCAGGTCATGTTGCTTTCTTCGCAGGATCTTTTTCATCGATCTCATTGGTATCGGTCCTGCTCCCCGCCCTGCTAGGGCGTCTTATTTTTGCTGTGTGGATTATTTTGCCTATCGTGGTTGCTCGTAACTTCGTCCAATTCATATGTCTGTGGATCTACCAAAGGATCATGACGTTAATATTCAAAATACTTGGCTTTTGGTATTGGTTCCTGGATGACATGTCGGTTGCGGAACAACCAGAATACCCTGTGGAGATTGTTATTGCCAATTAATTGTGTTCCAAGGTTGAAGCTCTACTTTCGGATATTACCGGGACAGCTTTCTTAAAAAGCTTCAATTTTGTTCCGTAGTATCAAATAAAAAGTCAACCTTTTTCATTTTTTTTTCCTTATTCCTCTCAAATCTCCATACATGTTATGATATCCAAGGAAAAAACTACAACGAATTCAAGAAAACAAATCCAAATGGTAGCTTATTCAATGATCAGGAGTAAGTTATTACTTTTTTAAAACTAGAAGGGTGATTTTGAGAAATTCTAAACTTGAAGGATAGAAGTTAAACATTGATGAATCTTTAGGGGAAGAAATGAAGTTTACCCATACCCAATAATCAAATTATACAATTCCCTTATGAATAACTCGTCCGCAAGAATCCCTGTGGATGCCCCTTTGCAGCTATGCATAAACTTAAATTAATAAATGGCAAGAGGATTATCCTATTGCAAACAATCCTATATTAATACCATTTTTTCCCCAAATGTCGATCTAATGAAAAAGGGTGAGGAATGGAACTGTATTGATGCCATTTCTCTGAGTGTTGGGCTGACAAAGTTAGCTAATTGCTAACAAGCTTCTCCTTATTGTGGAGCCCGGGACTTGACAAACCTCCAACGAGTTCAAGTTTTGAACAAACAGGAAAAACTAAGAAACATGTTAAAGCATCACATTTGCCAAAGTAGCACCGGTCAAGGTTTTCACGTAAGCCCCGGTCACAGTAGCTTTCTTCGGTCATTTATTAAGTAGGATTGTCAAGATGACTCAGTTTATCGTCTATTTGCAGTACAAATTCTTATAACAAAATATATTTCCTGAATAAAATAAGTATATGGTCCAAATCTCCTCAACTTAATGTACCAACAGACTCGTAATTGAATCTGAATTCGTTAACCATCATTAGGAACTGCATTGAAACTATTGTATATATAAAAAAAAAAGAGAAATAAATTATTAATCAACCATCATATTGTTGTGTAACCACGACAGTATCAAGTATTTCATAAAATCCAATCTTTTTAGACAATGGGTATAGGAGAATTGAGCTGGAGTGACTGAATAAGATCAGAATCTGGCAAGTTCAGAGGAGGCAGAGAGAAATGGCTGTAAGTAGAGCTGCCTCTTCTAATTTCTTGCATGGTCATTAGAGCTGCAATTGTGTTCCTGAAAATCCCTTCTCCCGCAACCGTTATTGCTTCTCTTCCTTCTTTCACTCTCTCTTCTTCCTCTACAGGGAATACTGTATCTATCATGTATTCGCATTGCTTGACAAGCTTTGATACTAGATCGGTAATAAAAAAGGGTTGCTCCAGCACCTTTTGAATGAATGGAAGGCGCAATAACCCACCTGTTCTCTTGTCATACTTCTTCAATATCTTGGCCAATCCTACATTAAAATTTGATTTCAATTTCAATCATATTCCATAATTAACACATGAACATTTCAATCCTTAATGCCTAAAGGGGCTAAGTCGCTCAGGGACAAGGGGGACGGTATAGTTTCTTCTCTCTCTCTCTGTTTTTTTTTTTGGACAAGTTTTGTTAGGGTTTTCTTTTTACATAGAAGTGAGACTCGAAACTGAAATCTCACCCATTTTACATATGTAAGAGTAACTCTGAGCCACAAGCTCATTGATTAAGAGATCGTAAGGATAAAGTTGAGCAGCCCTTTAGACATTAGCTTACAAGAACGGATTCTGTTGGTATAATTAATTTATCACAATTTTTCATTAAATCATATGTTATCAGGCTGTTTGCAGAATATAGTCGATCTTTCAAAAGTGGGGGGTGATCACTGCGTAGCTTTGTCAGGCTAATCAAGTACCTGTGTAATTGATGTTGCTGTAATTCTCCAGAAGCACCATTTCACCGTGGAAATTGACACTGTTTTTTCTAATCTTTCTCATCTGCTCTTTGTACTCTGCCTCTGAAGGCTGACTTCCACTTGGCCCCCAAGTATCAATCACTTTCTGAATCCTCTGCTTTAGTTCCTGCGTATACATATACCTTCTTTGTTAGCTAGTTTTAAAGACGTGCATCAGCTTTGCTACTTCAGAGTTACCTTCTTTGTCATCGAGTATACGAGACTAATTTATGTTGTTACAGTACCTCACATTAGTTTTTTCATATCTGTAATTTCTCTCTTCCATCTATACTTTAAAGGAGAAATAAGATTTGAGAGAACAAAGTAGCAGTATAAATTACATCCTATAAAATGCAAGCCAACTATGCTAGTTCGCGCGTGCTTCATGTAAAAATATCTGAAGAAAGTAATTTTTTTAGTTCTGTTTCATAATAAATATTAAATTCATTTTCTTATAAAATTTCAAAAATAACAAGATTCAGAAAAACAATGATATCGTTCAAGTTAAAAAAAATAAATAACTAAGATTCCAGATAAAAAGTGATCAGAATACGATGATTATAATGATTTTATAAAAATATTATTCAATCAGATTATGATGGTTACACGAAGATTTAAAATTCAAAATCTATATTTGTGAGTATTTAAGAGATGCTTCATGTTTCAGTACCAATATTACTGATAATATCATCACATGTGACATATGAAATTATTTTATATGTAAATAAACACATTTGTGTCAAGTACTTAAGTAAGAAAATAATAATAATTATCGCACATGTGCGGCATTAAAAATAATAAACAACAACAATAATAATTATTATTTTGGATTCCCTCATACAAGGTTGTTTTCGGTCATCAAATATATTCTTTAAGATGTAAGAGTCTAAATAATAATTAAGATTTGGATATAAAAGAAGTACAAATCATACCAATCTTGTGCGAATGAGATCTGATAATTACTTACAAAAATTACATGAAGTTTTTAATATAAGACCACATTTTCACTAGCATTGCTTGTGAAGCTATTGTTTCTGAGTTTGATTGACTCAGCACATATTCCATTGTGTCAAGCAAGTAGAGTAAGCATTTTTTCTTCCCTTTTTGACCCCATTTTAGAACCATAGTTGATTACCAATTTAATTATTTAACCAGACAAGTCTAACAAGTATGCTAGCTTTTGACTTAAATTGCTTGGACTCCATTAATTACCCACCAAAACTAGCTTGATCAAACAGCATGCTCTCTGTCCAAGTTCATTCAGTCTAACAGGCAAAAAGGAGGAAAAACTGCGAGAAAAATAAAAGCTTACCTCATGCCGAATAATGAAATCCTCTTCTTGTTCCATGAAAAAAGTATTGAACTTGTCGATTTCACTGTTCAGCAGACGCATAAACTCAGCCTCTGCCTTTCCATACTCAACTGATCCATACGAGAAAGGTGGAGCCGATGAGATCAGACGAACAAGCTTCTTCAATTCCTTGTAAGACAAAAACTTGTCACGCCAATCTGGCAAGGTTTCTTGAACTTGTTGCTTCAATCTCTTGCCAAACTTCATTGGTATGTCCGAATACTATGTTTCTCAGAAAAAATCAACCTCTAACAATTTCTTGCCTAAGTTACAAAGAAGTAAGGCCAAAAAAATTGGAATTGTAAAGATTGTGTAATGTGGGAGAGAAATGAATTAATGGGGGGATTTAATAAGAAAAGGTTAGTAGAATATTAGAGGGCATATGCTTCGCGTGATGAAGTGGCAGTTAGAAAAGCTATAAGAGAGTTGTTGAAGTAAGAGAATTCCTAAGCATATTCGGTTACTCTCGTCTTACCGAGGACCAAATTTATGAAAAATGACTTTATGGTATAGTTTTGCATTAAATATTAGCAAGTGGGGTAAATGGGCCTTCGGGCTGTCTAGTTTCACGTCCCTGTGGGGTTATACACGATTTGAATCGGTGTCCGTACAAATCCTGAAGTGGGTCCTACATCCTATCTATTGGTGTTTTGAGGAGTGGGTGAGTGACTGCCAGTTACTATAATATTGCAGTTATAGGAGAGGATATGGGGGGAGGAACATTCCAAGGAATCTCCATAGAATCTCCTGCTGGAACGGAGATTGTATATTACTAAAAAAAGGGAAACGTGAGTTCGGACATGTTTTTGGCGGTGAACAAACAAGCGAATATTTGATCTTCGAACTAGAAAATCCTCTGCTCCTTTTTGTTGTATTGGGCCTCAACCACGTCTCCGAGCAGACCATTCGATTAAGGACACCTTAATACGTGTTATGATCCGACAATTGATGTCATTTTTTTAATATTTAGGGAATTTGCTACAGTTAAGCATAAAATAATATGCCATCAACAAGAATTTCGAAACAGGTATTTTTTTGTCTGTTTAAGAACCAAATTTATATCCCGGGCTCGTCATGATCATATACTAGTTTCTACTGCCTCTAACAACTTATTATACATAATTACATGAATTATGTTGTGCTCTAATCTGTAAAACAGCTCATATGACAGATATTTACATGTTATAATGGATGGGCTTCCAGGCTATTGATGAAGATATTCCGAGATGACAAGCCATTAGCCCATAATCTCCACAGTCTTAGATGTTGAAATGATCGTTGTACATGGGCTAGCTCCATTTCTATGTTGGGTTTCCATGACTTTTACTTTTACCACTTTCTCGATTTCTAGCAACCACAGAGGTTTATATATATATATATACACCCCCCTCTCCACTCCAATCAAATTCTGAGACTCGGTATTTTTCTTTCGAACAATCAATGGATTTTCCTTTGAAAAATAAAAATGAAAGTTAGTGGATTTGGTTTAACTGTAAATTTTTTTTCTCTTACTTCTGCACATTGAATTAATTTTTTTTTATTGAGTTCTGAACAAAACATTCACTCTAAACTAGCATATATTAATCAGATTTTTTCTCATGAACTACTTTAAGATTTGAACCATAAATGATAGATGATAGCTTAAGAACTAAATTCACAACCAACCCTAAATCTTATATTACAGGAGGAATTATTAAATATATCTATAATTATACTTTTAGATTTCATTACATACATAAACTATCATAAGATATTATCTAAGAACTCCATTTTTTATGAAAGAAAAAAATGTAATTTCAAGAATAGGAATGACCCCTTCATATTCGCATAGAGATTTATTTTTTAACGAAAAAAAAAAGTGTGGCATTATCAAGCAATAAAAAGAGAGAGAGAGAGGAATTATAAGGTAAATTCCTCTCTCATTTCACATAAACCAATTGAATAACAAAACATTACATGTAAAAAATAAATTGACCCTACAAGATCATTTATGAATCCACTTACGTTACTTGTTAATAATGTATTTATATAGTCTACGAGTGCTTTAACAGAGGAGGTATTAAAGTATACAAAACAAACAGACAGTTAACTAGATATGCCGTTAAGAAAAAACCCGGCAATGGAGAGGAAGTGCCTCATTTTTATTTTATTTTTTAACAGTAACGATGCAGACTGCAGTACGTCCGTGCGCTTCACGAGTAAGGACGTCTCCCTCGTATTTTGACTTTTTCCTTTTTCTGTTTTTCTTAATAAAAAAAAACGCCTTGTTTGTCTGAAGACTGACGTCGGAGCTCTAAAAGGGACCCTCTCATGGTCAACTTATTTGTTTATCTTTTCATCCTCAGGTTGTCTTCTTACATATGCAAATACTTGTCGGGCTTGGCTGAAAATTTTGTAACATAGGGAGTTAATGCGGATAGATTATTTTTATTTATTGTTATAACTACTCAATTTTAGTGGGTGTTTTACAAGCAATATAATATTTTTGTAAAAGTATTTTTAATTAAAAATAAATGAAATGATGTTTTTTTGTTTTTTATATCAAAATAATTGAGAAATATCTATAAAATTAATTTAATATTTTAGAAAAATAAAAAATAATTTTAAAAAACTTAAAAAAATAGATTGAATAATAAGCTCACCCTTAATTAAATTAATTACAGTGTCTTCTTTTTAAACAACATTAGAACAGCCGAAAACATCTTCACTTTCATCCTCAATTATCACACGAGCACACACTCACTGATCCTCCTTAATCATCGAGTCACCAATAAGCAACTCATCAAGTTGGTGCTGAGTTGCGAAATAAGATCGTGGTTCTTCTCCTAGGATCTACTCGCGGCGAGGAAGCACAGCAGAGTGTTGGTATTTAAGCAAACAAATTAAAGAGGTAAAACTTACTTTACTGATTTTATTCAGACAAGATTGTACAAAGTATTAGAAGAAACGGATGAATTAGCCACCATTTTTACTTGTGACTCACCATGAAGATATTTTGGTGACTTTTCCGTTTTCAATGATAATTTTGTGGATTTTTTTTTATGTAGCACTAAAATTAAACGGATGAATTGGCTTTGACAAGTCGTGAGCTATGTCACTCGGTAAGGTAAGTTGATTCTGTAAGTTTATCATGTAAATAAATAAATCATAAAATACTCATAGATAATGGTAGCATTCAAAACGCAGCACAAATGTTGTTTGGTGAAAATTTAAAAAACAAATTGATATTTTTAAAACGTTTTTATTTACAATTTCAAAATAAAATTTTAAAAATAAAATTTTAATGTATTTTTAAACAAAAAAACATTTTTAAAAAAAACTGTGATTATCGTCTTAAACACGATAATTGTGACGTGACTAGAGGAAAAGTTATTTTTTAGGAAGGGCTGTGCTAAATTCACAGGGCATATTAATCATTTTAAAAAGTTAAAGTTGTTAGTGAATATAACATCGACTTTTTATTTATTTATTTTTTGAAAAAGTGCATATAAGTATCAATAATTTTATTCTAATCTTTAAAACTAATAAGTTTAACTTAATATTTTATCTTTTTTTTTAAATCACCCATATTTTCCACTTCATATACTTAAAAAAAAATCCATTAATTGTTTTTTTATCTTTATTAATAAATACTTTAATAATAGTTTTTTTTTAATATCATATTTCTCCACCTGTGAAAAAGTTTATAGCTATAATATTTTTATATTATCATTATTTTTTAATCTTGATTATATCAAAATCAAGTTATGATAGTAAAATAGAGAAAAGTATTCTTCATATTTGTAATTAAATTATATTTTTTAGAAATATAAAATTTAATGTTCATTAGCATAATTAATGTGTGTCTTTGAAATCTTCTTGACAATCATAACAATTAACAAGAATAAATCTGGACGATAACAAATCTTTGATTTAAAAAAATCTAAAAAAAATTGGGCAAAAAATATAATATTAAAAAGGTTACGTAACAAAACTTATTATAAAGTATCTTGTAATAAAAAAGATAAATGAAAAAATTTTAAATGTATTTTAGAATCGTTTAGGAAAATATAACAAGACATGAACTTATTAGAAAGAAAAACTTAATAACTAAATTTATTGGTTTAACAAAACTTATCGGTCAATTATCTTTAAAAAATGATCTTATCTATATTTTTTCTATTTTTTCCAAGGACGGTAAATATTCTATTAACTTCTAAGCTAATTCTTTCTTTGATCATAAAATATTCTTTTATTATTGACTGAATTTTTTAAAGTGAGCCAAACACAAAAATGAAAAATATTTAATTGTAAAATATTTTTCTCTAGATAAATGAAGGCTAATTCCTTCAATCACCTTTTCTTTTAATGCCCCATTTGTTTGTTGGAAAGTAGTTTTCTTTTGAAAAGTGAATTCCAAGAAAGTGAATTATTTTCCGATATTTGGTAGTGTAATAGAAAATAAGTTAGAAAACAATTTTTAGTGTATGGTTATGTCATGAAAAAAGAGCTGGAAAATAACTTATTAATGTTTTATTTTTTTCAAGTTTATTAAAATAATGAGGAACAAATATTACAAATTAAAAAGTTGAATGAGAATGAAATTGAAAAAAAATATATAATTTTATAAATTATCTCAAATAAAATAAATAATAATCAAAATAATAGAGATCAAATTTAAAAAATAAAAAAAATGAAAGATGAAGAAATTAAATTAATAATAATTAACATTTCATAAATTATTTCAAATAAAATAAGTGACAATCAAAAGAATGAGGACCAAATTTGATAGATAAAAAATTTCAATTAAAAAATGATAAGGAAAAAGCAAATAACAATTATAAAAATAAGAACCAAAATATACAAAAATTAAATTTTAAGGGATGAAATTGAAAAACAAATATTCAAAACAAAAAATATATATAACAATCAAAAGTTTGAGGATCAAATTTGGTATAATCAGCAAATAATATAACATTTCTAAATTTTTCACAACTTTCGAAAAGTGGTTTTTGCCCAAAATAAAAGGAAAATACTTTTTTTGAAACCAAGCCAAATCTTTCTTTGACTTGAAAGTGTTTTTCGTTGACCGGAAAGTATTTTTCGTTAACCAACTTTTTTAATGACAAACAAAAATTAAAAATATTAAAAATATTTTTTTAAAAATCAGTTTACAGAAAACAAATAAAAAAAAAGAGAGAAATAAACATGAAAGATATGTGCATTGCACTACTCACCCCTGCACACAAGCCACTATCTTTCTCATTTTTCGTCTCTCTATAGTTTCTCAAAAATACAGTCAATGCTTTAAAAGAAAGATTGTTAGCGAGGTCAAGCTCATAATCTTCTTTCGTCTTGGTTTTTTTAGAGAGATTGTGATTGCGGGCTTGTTGCAATGAAAAACGAAGGAAAAAAAAGAAAGAAGAAAGAAGGAGAAACGATGCTTGAATATATATATATATATATATATATATATATATATATATATATAGAAGAAGAATGAGAAATCTTCATTAAAATCATATAGTTGTATGGTTTTGATCGCAAGCAGAGTAGAAAGTAATTTTGTTGCCTTCAAAGTATTATAGCTAAACATGTCACAAGCTGACTGTTTACATAAGCACATTTCTTCAGACGAACTTTCTTATTTTTCTTGTAATTCTGTTTTAGAAGACTTTGATTGACCTGCTAATATTTTGATGAATGATTGCAAGTTTTCTTACTCCAGGAACTGATTTGGATCTTCTAGCGAGACGCAGGGATCAGAAATTGCGTCTCTTGACAAAATTGAAGACGTATTTTGACTTTTATATATGCAAGGAAGGCCCCGCACAAAGTTCCACCAATCAGAAAATACCGAAAAGGTCAGCCTGAAATTCCCTCTCCTCGCCGTATATAAAAAAACCCCCCTCCCTCCATCTCTACCAGCAAATTCAGCATAAACACTTGAAACCCATTTGAGCCTCCTCCAGTACAAACTACAAAGACAGTATCTGTGTAGAGAAGAGAAATAGAGCAGAGCAGAATGCCTGAAAACCTCAGGGGAAATCCTGCTTTCGAAAGAGAAAGGTTAGTCTAATTTAAATTTCTTTGCTTTGTTTCCCTTGGGGAAAAGCCCGTCACTTTCTCTTTCCTGTATTAATGCTTCCTCCACTTTAATCTCTGTTTTTCCAGTCAAGGAATTAGCCTCTTAAATTGTCCTTGATTTTTGCGTACTTATCGATTTTAATTGTTGTTGTGATCACAGCATTGTTACGCAACATGGAATATTTGCCCTCCTGGTTGGGACGCTAACCAATCAAATCCAGGTGAAGTACCAATCACTTAAAGGCTCTCCATTCGACAGCCACGACGTTATTATGTCAGTTTTCCTTGTTGCTCTGTTTATATATGCCACGGCATCGGTGGCCGAAGAGATGCTCCGAGCTCGAGAATCAACTTACTACACGCTGGTTGGCAATCTCCGACTCTTTGCCAGTGCCCTTGCTGCGATATTGCTTCTAGTTATTCTTGCTCCAGTTCTGGGGTGCATTATTTCGGTCATATGGGCCTGTTTATTTATGAGAGTCGCATATGAATCAAGCCGAGAGTTGTCCGACATTTTAAGCCAGTTAACGAATAAGTTACTAGACATGTTTACCAGGCTAATTGCACGCGTGAGGAGCCGCAAGGAGGAACCAAATCAGCCACGTGTCTAACTCACTACATGTCCTTAGAATTTAGATAGAGTAATTGGCAGAGGAAAATACGTGTTTGGGACTAGTTCTGGTTGTTCTCCTCCCCGCCCTCTCTGTTTTTTTTTTTACCTTTTAAAGAAATATTTGTATGTTTGAAGAGGAAGATTTGAGAAGATGTTGATTACGAGGAATTTACTTGGCATGTAAAAAATGTAATGAAATATTTTATTAAATAGTACTAACAATTTTGTTTTTATTTTTTGTCTCGACTTATTGTCAACACGCTAACAAAAAGGTTTGTGTCTTCAAGCTTGGTTAGGGGCTAAATACACATTTGGTTAAAATATTCTTCACCCGGCACGGTACAAGGATGAATCGAATACTTGGCACGTGATCCATGGATCTACTACAAGAAGAAAATGAGATGCAGTTAGAGAAGAAATTAATAGTTAGGTAAGTATTGGGATTATTTTCCTATGGTGGTTGCAAATTACACAATATAACTAAATAAGCTAAAGTGTTTACTGTGCATGAACTTTTTTTTCGTGGTAATTAACTTTATTTATTTACAGTTTCATCATTACAGGTTAAGTTACATGAGAATGTTTTTACAGGTTAATCTTGATGATAAATACAAGAAAATTAAAAAAAAATTGATGTAAAATATTTGTATTTTTATACGTTATTTACTTATTGCTATGAATATCAACCTTTTGTTTTAGTTTTTAATTAACATCTGCATTTTTTAAAAATTTACCATTTAATAAAAAAATTAATTAATCGTATCAGACACATATATTATTTTTTTCATTTTTTAGCTAACAAGTTCTATAATACTATAAAACATAATGATACTGTAAAGACTATTTTCTATTATTTTAAAAATTAATTTAAACCCTATTAGAGTGGAGTGTAAATAGATTAAACTAATTTATATGTTCGTACTATGCTACGAGGACCATAATTTTTTAAAAAGTAAAAAAAATAAGGTCTCAATAAATTATTTAACATTGATATTAAATTCACAAACATAATTATTCTAGAATTTTTTTCCATCAAGATAATTTTTTTTATTAACATATTTCTTATTTATCTTACCAAATACAACTTTCTTAATTAGAATTGTTGTTCTAGTTAAAAAAATATTGATGATCATTAAAGCAAGTTAACAAAAAAAATATAAAAATAGTATCTTCATAGCTTACGTGTGGTTTAAAAATAATAAAAAAAAAAATATGATAAAATCATGTTTAAAATCTATATAAATTCTTTTTTTAAAAAAAAACAATCTGCATCAGTTATGTCAAAATTAAAGTGCAAGTGATTATGGTGAATTTTTCATGGAATGCAAAAAAAGAAAAAAGGGTTAGGTATAGTATCTACTATCTAGACCAACAATAACAAATATATTAACCCGTGCACCTTGCCTTGCTTTAATTTTTTATTAGAAGGCGGGTGACATGTCATCCTAAATGAAAGTATTACATGTCTCAGTGGTCAAACTCCCGATCTCTTGCTTTAATTCCGTGTGCCAATTAACTAAATTATGATATAAAGTTGTTATTAATTTGATGCTGAAATAAAGTTGATTTTACAAGATAGAGTTTTAGAATATTTTTAAAGATTGAAAGATGAAGGACGAATTTAAATAAAAAACGTATTCTTTCACTTAAAGCATGATAAACTTCAATTTGGACCTCCAAGTTTTTCTTTTTACTTTTTCAGTCCTTGATCTTTTAGTTATTTATATCTTGACTCTAAACTTTATTTTTATTGCATTTCAATCTCTAGACTTTTATATATGCAAGAGAAAGTCATCATGAAATGGAGATGATAAAGAAAAAATTTGATAGATCATATTTTAACTATAAAAAGACGATCCTGGAGCAAATGAATTACTCTTTACAACGAGAGCTTAATGTTGATGGTGTTTATGCATCAAAAAGTAGAAAGAGCACATAAATATTTTTTTATTAATTTAATTTTTATTTTTAAAAATAATTTTAAATTGTTCCAGTGTTGTAAAACAACAGAAAAATATAAAGCAAAACCAAGCAAGTGGCCTCAGGTTTTTTTTTTCTCTCTCAGGCTAGGTGCGTTCACCATAATGCCTCACTTTTTTTTATATTTGGTTTTATCTTTTATTTTACTTTTTAACTAATATCTTCTCCCTCATTTCTTGAATTTTTTTTGTTAAATCATTATTTTTGCAGGAATTAATATTTTAAAAGGGGTTTTTACAATTTCATAATACCATAAACAAATTATTATAATTTATCTTTTATTTTTTTACTTATGAAATCTTAAATAAATTACTCGTATCTGTATTATGCATTTATAATACTAGGAATCATATTTACTTAACAATTAAAATAAATCATGGTGATAAATACAAGAAAATATATAAAATAAAAAAGATTGTTGATGTAAAATGTTTGTATTTTTACAGGTTTTTTTTACTTGTTGCTATGAACATCAACTTTTTTGTTTTAGTTTCCAATTAACATTTGCAAAGAAAAATTAATTTACCATCTAATATATTTTTTAATCAATTGTATCAGACAAATATATTGTTTTTTCCATCTTTTAGATAACAAATTTTATAATACTATAAACATATTGATAATATAAAAACTATTTTATATCATAATAAAAATTAATTTGAATCATGCTAGAGGACAGCGGGGATAGATTAGAGTGGTTTGTATGCTCGTGCTATGTTATGGAAACTATAATTTTATAAAACATGAAAATACATCCAGGTTTTAAAAAATTATTTAATATTGTTATTAAATTTAAAAATACAATTAATTTATTCTTCAAATATTATATATCTCAACGCTCAAACTCATGATTTTTTACTTCAATATCGTGTGCTAACTAATTAAATTATGATAAAAAATTGTTATTACATGTATTAAATAAATTAATTAATTTGATTAATATTTATACGAATAGTAAATCAATATAAGCATCCCAATATTTTCTAGTTTAATAAGTTTAATGGTTTAGTTTCATTTGAAGTAATTAAGATAACTGCAATAAACTATTAATCCACCAATGGAATGGATAGAGGGTTTCATTGACCTTACAGAACTCAACGTGTCAATCCCTAAACCGTCGATTCAATCACCCTTGCACCTCCATTCATTTTGTTTGCTTATTAACAGTTCAGTACAGCTCCAGGACGTCTCGCCTGTTTGCCATTCTAGAAGCCTACGCAATCATTTTCATCCTTCTGCGTTGCTTTTTTTTTATTATTATTATTATTATTTTAAATTTCCCTCTTTAGCATATCCATTAAATATTGTAAGCGTCTATTCATGAAATTTCATTTATTCTTGATTTGCGTTAAAAAAATATAAAAAATATTATTCATTAAAAATATCAAATAAGCGTTGAAAATATCCATTAATCGTACTATTAGCATAAATTTATTAACCGTCTTTAATTACACACTAGTTTCTTGATAGGTACTTCAAACTTGTATTATTTAATTAATCTATATCGTTTTTTTTTCTATTTTCTAATAGATTGTTAAAGATTTATAAATGAATAAAATTTTAATGTTTAATAAATAAACATTTTTTTAAATAATTTCATAAAACCTTGATAATTATAATTAAATTAATCTATTTAAAATCTGAATCGTATAAAATATTTCTTAACTTGAGTGAATTAATATTAGAAACATAAATTGAATTATCTCTCATAAATTAATAATTAATAGTTAGGTTAAATATATATAATCCTTAAAAATAACAATTACAAAACAATTTTCCCTTGACATTATATTACTATGAACCTTGTTTATTTTAAATATTTATTTTTATTCATGTAAAATTGAATATAAATTACCAATAAATACATGAATAAAAATATTAATTAATTAAGTAGTAAGAAAATATTGATTTTTTAGTACTATTATTATTTGTCCAGAAAACCAGAAGCAATGTATAGAAAAATTAACTAAGAATTCAATTTAACAATTTGATGTAATTTAACTATTTTCAAATTTTTTTACTTCAGATTTCTTATTAGATTATTTCTAAGCCTTTTTAAAGTTATCATAATAAAATAAAAGTATCAATGTAGCACTGTACAGTTACCAATTTATCAATTGATTTCTTTATTTATTGATAGAATAATAGAGGGGAAAATTAATAATTTTTTTAGTATTTCAGTCTATGAAAAACTAATTTTGGTGGCTTAAAATGATTTATATCAAAATGAAAGGGAGTTAGAAAGGGAGTTGATATGTTTTTCCTTTTATTTTATCTCATGCGCAACTCTTATATTATCTCCCAGCTATAATATTAAAAATAATATTTTCAAATAATCTGGGAGTTAAAGCAAAATAGATGTCGATTTTCCTCACTTGCAAAGAAAAAAGGACTCTTATTCTTCTAATTTTAAATTGTTAGAAAATAAAACTAGAATTATAGCTTTTGCTATAATTCGTTGAAAGCATTTTAATTGTATTGTTTTCTATATTTAACATTAATAAGATAAGAGTACAAGTTTGTAAGAGATGATTTTTCATATATATATATATATATATATATATATATATATATATATATTTCGTGACAGTTGCAACGATTCTTTTTTCTCTTTTTAAATTAGCTTTAGCTACGAAGTTGATATTTTAGCGAGAAGCTAGGATTAATTAATTTCCCAGGACGCCGGCTTTTCAAAAATACGTCTTTGACAAAATTGACAAAACGAAAGACGTCTTTGAATTTGAAGACCCCACCCATTTGTGGGGTCAACTATGGTTCGAGACTTTAACTCTTTTCCTCTCCTATAAAAGGCCCCGTCAATGAAGTAACGACACCTCACCCATTTGTCTAGAGCTCCAAACCCCAAAAACAACATCTCTCTAGGAAAAGAAAGCTGCAGGAAATGGCAGAAAGTCACCCGCTTAATCTTGGTCTCCAAGTAGACAGGTTACTCTAAATCCTCTTGCCTTTAATTCATTTTTGCATCAAGTTCACAGGGATTCAAATTAAATTCCGTTTTCCCTTTATTTCACCGTCTTCAATTCTTGTGTTTAAGTAATTTTAATTTTGTTATGATGACAGCATCGTAGCGCAGCATGCCGTTTTTGCCCTGTTCGTGGACACGTTAAGCAACCAAATCCAAGTGAAATACCTGTCAATGCGAGTTTCTCCATTTGACACCCACCAGAGGGTCATGTCAACATTTTTAGCTGCTCTGTTTATATACGCCACAACATCAGTTGCAGAGGTTATACTCCGGACGCAGAAATCAGTCCATCAAAGACTTGTCGGCAATATTCGCCTCTTTGCTAGCGCCCTTGCTACAATTCTGCTCCTGGTGACTCTTTCCCTTATTGTGTCCTGCATCATTTCTGTCCTGTGGACCTGTTTATTTGTGAAGTTAGCGTATGAATCATGTCAGGATCTCTGCCAGTTGCTAAGCCAAACAACTGATGACTTCACTAACCCGTGGTCAACATGTCTATAAAGTACAGACTATGCACCCAATCAAAAAAAAAATCTCTCAAATCCCACATGTACCCCTTCCCATGGTAATTAACAAAACTAAGTGTTAGATTAAAATTCTCATGATGTTTTTGTATGCAATCACTGATCAGCTCAAGGAAGTTAGAAATAAGGTGTACATTGCGCTAATGCTAGTTAATTAATCAATTAAATAAGTTAGTTAAATAAAGTAATAGACCATTTGGGAATGCGATATTCCTAAAAAAAACTTAGAAGCAGCAAATTAGCAGGCAAGTGGTACCCCCAGTATAAACAAAACAGTGGGATCCATTAGAAAATCAAATCAACTAAAAGTGGGCTCGCAAATTACAATATTTTTTTTTTCATTAGAAAGAAGAATACCACAGTATTATCAAGCAAAAATTAGATTTTAAGAAGTTATATGGATGAATTCACAAATAGTTTGCTATTAATTAATATGAAATTTGATATCCTTACACCTGATTAATGGTTATCTAAAAATACTTTTAACTTCTGGTGGCCGTTGGTGGAGGAATTTTTATCTTTAATATACTAGTTTAGTGCAGCAGTAATATTCAACGATTTCTTCTGCCCTGCAAATCTGTTTAAACAAGATAAAGAACAGTTCTTGCAAAGTGTGTAAGTGTGTGTGTAAGTGTGTGTGGTGGCTGTACCGGTTTGGATAAGATAAAAGACCAATCAATGTAAAAACCTGTGGTAAAACTCAGTCAACATATAAAATATTAAAATTTTAAATATTTTTTTAAAATTTTTCTCGGATTTGATAATTATAGTTTTGGAAAGCAATTCCATGGGCCGACCGATGGTGGATCTGGGATTCACGATGGGCTGCTAGGGACCAAGACATTTGGTGGATGTCTTATCCAAAACGGGGAGGTGCAACTTGCGGTCCCTCCTCTCACTAGGTTTTAATCGCTATCAGACAGCAGAGAGCCCTGGGCTTTGAAAATCTTACCGGGTCCACGTGGCAGTCACCAAGCTATTGATGCCTTAAACGGATTCCCACCTTTCTCTCACGCGTGGATAATGTCTACAGAGCATCGACTTTGAAACGTGGTGATGTCAAGCTGGGGAGTATTCGTCTTTGACTATCCAAGAGGACGTCTCAAGCGTTTTTCTATATTTTTTTCCCCCGCACCAGTAAACAAATACAAAGAATCTGTTTGGCACTACACTCATGTCTCCTGCGCCATCTCTGTGTGTGTGTATATATTTTTGAATAAATCCATCTTAATGAATAATTTTTAAATAAAAATGATATTATTTTATTTTATTTTTTAAAATCAAATTAAATTTTAATCTAACCAATCAAATCACATGTTGACTGGACAATTTCAAGTTGGTTTTTTTAAACCAGTGAAATAAGGTTTAATAAGTATTCTTATATATAACATTGAATTAAAATTAATATTCATTTATGATTTAAAATAAATATGTTTGAAAAAATAAATTTTAACTTCAGGTATGATTTTATGATCATGTTTTTGAGAAAAAATAATCAATTCGCTCTGAATATGACCCTTGTTTTCAGTAAACTTTATTATCATTAGATAAATACACAAAAAATAATAGTTTTGCGCTGTTATTTTACTATTAATTGTTAATTATTTTACTGTTCCAGTAAACAAGTGCAAGAAAAATAACATGTTAACATCTTTATTTAATGACCGGGTATTTTAGACATGAGTAATGGTCAAACTCGAGATTAAAATTAAGTGATTCAACATTTAAAAATATTTTGATGAGTATTTTTTTTTAATTATATAGTCACACTATATAAGAAAATAAGGCGAAAACTTATCATAAAACAAGAACTGGTTTCCTAATTCTCTTGTAATAAACTTGTATTTCTTATGAACATGTACAATAATGCCAACCAAACCTATAACTAAAAGAAAAGGCTTCTCAATAACAAACAATGCAATTGTATATAATTCAAATTGGAAACATAGAAAAGGTAACCATTCACTTTTTTTTTTTCATTTTATAAACGATTGCTTCTGAGTGATGAAAGAAAATAATTTTTAAGTTGATTCTTTCTGGAAAGGACAGAAAAAAAATAATCAATAAAGGTGGTTTGAATCTCTAGTAATGTAAAAAAAAAAATCATTTTTTGGAAAGATTTTTTTGATTCAATTCAATTTTTAGTTTCTAGGCTAATGAAAAAATGTTTTTGAATTTTAGATGAAAATTAGTTGAAATTTAAGATTTTTTGGGTGAATATCTCTTAAAACATGATTTTTCAAAGAAAATTTGTTTAAGTGGATTAAATGTCATGTAGCTAGATAAATAACATGATGTTTATATGAATTTTTTTAAAAGAAGGTAGACATGCAAGCTTGACCTTTTAGACCCATGCATATTGAAGTTTTCTATTGGTAAGGTGCATGAGCCTAGCAATCTAAAATCATGCATATCTAGCTTTTCTAGCACCTTCTCTTTTTAAAAAAAACAATATTAAAATAGAATTTTTTTAATTAAATAATTGTGAAGATATTTTAAAAATCACTTAATTATATTATATTTTAAAACAGAGCACATGAGTATTCAATGAGAATAAGATATATATATATATATATATATATATATATATATATATATATATATATATATATATCTTATTCTCATTGAATACTCATGTGCTCTGTTTTAAAATATATATATATCTTATTTTTTTACTTTCAATTTTTTTTGTTGTTTATTCATTTGTTTTTTCTTTTTCATATAATCACATAAAAATTATAAGTTAAGAGATTATGATAAATTTTTATATAAAAAATAGACTTATAATAATTTTTTTTATCAAAATAAAAATAAACAAATGAATAAGGAAGAGAAAGGACTGGCTAAATAAACAATTTTTTCATCCTAATTTTAAATAATTTAAATCACTAACATTTTTTATTTTAATACTTTTAATTTTTATTCAAAAAATTATATTGTTTATAAAAAAATTGTCATATAAAAATAAAAATGCATAAAGAAAAATAGAGAATTTTAACTAAAAAAATACATCTTTTTCTCTAAAAATTAAATTATTTTAAGTAATTTTTTAATCACTGTGAAATTAAATATTAATTGATTTTAAAAATTACCCGATGTCGCTTGAAAAATAAAACCCGAGCGAATTTCTAATCATTCTTGTAGTCCTGTCAAGTTTGGTGACGAGTGCCGTTTTTTCTAACTAGTAGACGAAGTTAATATTTTAGCGAACGGTAGGATTCTTTAATTTTTATTTAGCTCGAGTCGCCGGGTTTCGAAAAAAACGTCCTGAGGAGTAAAGACGTCTCGAGGACCCACACTCGACTCGACTTTTAGTTTCCTCGGCTAGGAAGCTCCAGCTTTTCGCCTATAAAAAGGACGAGGCCCTTCTCCTCTTCGACTATCCGGGGAACCAGCTCAATTTCGAAGACATCTCCGTAGAAAAGGAAAGCAGAAGAAAATGGCTGCAAACCACAGGCCAAATCTTGGTTTCGAGAGAGACAGGTTCTTATAAATCTCTTTGCTTTCTTCTTCATCTTCTTTTCTTTTACTTAATTATTTAATCAAGTTAGCACCAATTTCCTTTTCTTACCCATTAACTTCCTGGACAATAGAACAGAAGTTATATATAAACACACACTGTTTTGTAATATGATCTTGCTGCAGCAATTTTAATTTTGTTAATGGTGACAGCATCGCCGTGCATCATGGAATCTTCGCTCTGCTCGTGGACACATTAAATAAACAAATCCAACTGAAATACCAATCCATGCCTACTTCTCCATATGATACTCAGAAGTGGGTCATGTCTGCATTTTTGGCGGCTCTATTTGTATACGCGACAGCATCGGTGGCCGAGGCCATACCGCGGAGCCAGGAATCAGTTTACCAGAGGCTTGCCGGCAACATCCGCCTCTTTGCCAGCGCCCTTGCTACAGTTTTCCTTCTGGTGCTTCTTATCCCAGCTTGGGGGTAGTGTATCATTTCTGTTCCGTGGATTTGTTTATTTGTGTGAAGAATTCTACCAATTGCTAAGCCGAGCATGTACTGACATGCTGGGAAAGCTATTTGAAGGTGAGAGGAGCCGTAAAGAGGACCCAAGCAAGTCAGCAGAAAGTGTAGCATTGTATTAAATGATTGCCTTCGATTCACTTGCTTCCGCCCACCCATTCTCTTCACATGTATTCTTAGATTGTTAAGATATGCTGTATTTGTTGGCGTACAAGAGAATTGAATAGAGAAGATGTCACTTTGTCTACGATTCTTTTTGCATATATGGGAATTGCAAAGCACCGAATCCTTTTGACTTCATTTTCACTTGCGAAGTCAGTTATACGCCACATGATGATTGTTAAATGCCCTGTACCGGACAACATGTTTCGTTGCAGCTCAGGTTGTTATTTTGTTTAATATAAAAAAAATATTAAGATGTTATTAATAAGTTTATAATTAAAAAAATATATAAAAATTAATTTGATATAACGTAGTGAATTTAGGAGATCCAAAAGAATTTAAATAAGCAATAAAAATATAATTTAATTAAAACAAATCAAAATAACATTTTATTTTAAGTATATAAACAATAACATATGAGATGACATACAGTTTAACTGAATTCATTTACGTCCCTTGTTAATAAAAAAACCCGGCAATAGAGGGGAAGTGCCTCGTTTTTATTTTATTTTTTAACATTAACGATGCAGACTGCTGTACGTCCGTGAGCTTCACGAGAAAGGACGTCTCCCGTATTTTATTTTTTTTCTTTTTTTGTTTTTCTTAATGTTTTTTTAAAAAAACGCCTCGTTTGTCTGAACTCTAAAAAGGACCCTCTGATTGGCAACTTATTTGTTTATCTTCTTACTTATGCAAATACTTGTCGGACTTTGCTAAAAAATCTATAACAAACCTGTAATATCAAGAGCGTGTTTAACAGTGTAGTTATGGGTGTTTTTTAAATAATTTTTTATGTTAAAATATATGCCAATGATATTTTTTTTATTTTTTAAAAATTATTTTTGATATCAACACATCAAAACGATCCAAAACATACAAATCATATTAAATTTTAGTAAAAAAAATAACAAAATTTAAATTTTTTAAGAACACAGCTGCAGCCGCGTTCCCAAACAAGTCCTAGGTGATGGAGTTAATACGGAAAAATTACTTTTATTTATTGTTATAACTACTTAGTTACATACTTTTGTAAGAATATTTTTAATTAAAAATAAATTAAAATAATATTTTTTTAATTTTATAAATTAGAATATCAAAACCTGTGATAAATATCTATAGAAATTATTTTGATATATTTTAAATAAAAAATAATTTTAAAAACATTTGAACAACACAAACAAGCATACTAATTAAATTAATTACAGTGTCTTCTTGTTCAAACAACATTAAAAGAGGTAAAACTTACTATACAAGGTTATCCAAAATGAAGATAGCATTTGGATACGTGACTCTAATGTTGTTTGGTGAAAATTTAAAATTGTTTTCTTGTTTAAAAATAATTTTTTTATATTTTTATATATTAATATTAAAAATAATTTTTTAAAAAAATATTATTATAATTTATTTTTAAATAAAAAAATTTTAAAAAATAACTACTACTATATAAACGAAGCAATAACAAACACTATAATTATTACAAGAGGAAAAGCTATTTTTTAAGCCATTTTTTAACGAAGCAATAACAAACACTATAATTTCTAATCAATTTCTTAATCATTTTAAGAAGTTAAAAAGTTGTTACCGACTTTTTAGAAGAAAAAAGTCTCACTTGTTGAGTAATATTATTTTTTATTTTTTGAAAAAGTGCATATAAGTTTATTTTTTAAAAAAAAATAAACTATCAATAATTTTATTCTAATCTTTTAAAACTGATAAGTTTAGCTTAATATTTTATCTTTTTCAAAAAATCATTTTTTTAACTGTGCGACACATGTTGTCCACTTCATATACTTATAAAAATAATCCATTAATTGATTTTTTTTATCTTTATTAAAAAATACTGTGATAATAAATTTTTCTAGTATCATATTTCTCCACTCTTGAAATAGTTTATAGCTATAATATTTTTTATATTATCATTATTTTTTTTAATCTTGATTATATCAAAATCAAATTATGATACTAAAAAAGAGAAAAGTATTCTCCATATTTGCAAATCATATTTTTTAAAAATATAAAATTTAATGTTCATCAGCATAATTAATGCGTGTCTTGGAAATCTTTTTAAGAATCATAACAATTAACAAGAATAAATCTGGACGATAACAAATCTTTGATTTAAAAAAAATCTAAAAACAAATAGGCAAAAAATATAATATTAAAAAGATTACGTAACAAAACTTATTATAAAGTATTTTGTAATAAAAAAGATAAATGTCAAAATTTTAAATGTATTTTTGGGATGGAGTGGAATGATGCTAACCAGTACTCGCCAATCTTCTATCGTCTTGGTCTTGGAGGACGTTTAGCTCGAGACGTCTCGCCCGTTTGCTTTCTTAATTGTTTTAAAGAGAAAAAAACCTCTTCCGCTTATACTGCCATTCTAGAAGTCTCCAGTCATATGCAATCATTTTCATCCTTCTGTGTTGCTTAAAAACAAAAATCCTTCTTCGGCATATCCATTAAAGAGTGTAAGCGTTTATTTATTAAATTTCATTTATTTTTTATCCGTGTTAAAAAAATATGAAAAATATTATTCGTTAAAAATATCAAATAAGCGCTGTTTTGCATGTTGATATTTTTAAATATTTACAATAAATTAAAAAAAAAATACTATGATTGATTAAGAATGTTAACTGATTATTAACAGGTTTTTTGAAAACATCCATTAATCGTACTGTTAGCATAAATCTATTCACCGTCTTTAATTATACACACTAGTTTCTTGACAGGTACTTCAAACTTGTATTATTTAATTAATCTATATTGTTTTTTTTTTTTTGTATTTTCTAATAGATTGTTAAAGATTTATAAATGAATAAGACTTTAATTTTTATGAAATAAACAAATTTTATTTTTAAATAATTTCATAAAATCTTGATAATTATAATTAAATTAACTCTTTAAAATCTGAATCATATAAAATATTTCTTAACTTGAGTGAATTAATATTAGAAACATAAATTGAATTATGTCGCTGCAATTAATTATTAATAGTTACGTTAAATATATATAATCCTTAAAAATAAAATTCACTAAACAATTTTCCCTTGACATTATATCACTATGAACCTTGTTTATTTTAAATATTTCTTTTCAGTCATGTAAAATGGAATACAAATTAGCAAGAAATACATGAATAAAATATTAATTAATTAAGTATTAAGAAAATATTGATTTTTTAATACTATTTTTATTTGTCCAGAAAACCATAAGCAATGTATAGAAAAATCAACTAAGAA
This sequence comes from Populus simonii, assembly GCA_007827005.2. Classification (NCBI taxonomy): domain Eukaryota; kingdom Viridiplantae; phylum Streptophyta; class Magnoliopsida; order Malpighiales; family Salicaceae; genus Populus; species Populus simonii. Next base: position 4,416,079 of record CM017477.2, read on the forward strand.
TTCAGTTTCTTATTAGATTATTTCTAAACCTTTTTAAAGTTTATCGTAATAAAATTAAAGTATCAATGTAGCACTGTATAGTTTAAGAATAATTTTTTTTATGTTATTTAGAATTTTACATGGTGTAGAAATAATATAAAGCAACATAATTAACATATGTTTTAGCATTCATTTTAAAAAATAGTCTTTTAAAATAATAGTAGCAATATTGATAGGTTTATTAATAAGAGACTGGATAAAATTTAGTCATTAGTATTGGCGATATACTAGAATGTTAATATTTTATCAATAATACAATAATCAACAAAAAATTTTAAGGAAGTAATTGGTGCTTTATATATATAGTTTTTGCTATAATTCGTTGAAGGCATTATAATTGTATTGCTTTTTTATATTTAATATTAATAATATTTACAAGTTTGTAAGAGATAGTTTTTTTATTCACATATTTCGTGACCATTGCAATGATTTTTTTTTTCTCTTTTGAAATTAGCTTTGGCTACGAAGTTGATATTTTAGAGGGAAGCTAGGATTAATTAAAGATAAAACTAAGAAGGCAAAAATACTGAAAATGCAGCTTCTCTATTTTTTTTCACTTGTATCTGTTACAGGGGAGCTACAATATATATACATATATTACGTAGTGCCTTTGACAGCTGGTGTAACTGAATAGCAGTTACTAGTTACAGCTGTTGTAACTGAATATCTGTTATAACTGTTATAACAGATATTCAGTTATAACAGATAAAGGCATGCTAATGGTTACGTGATTGAGACGCCTTTTATATCTGGCTTATCATCCCCCCTCAAGTGAAAAGGTCTGGGAATTATACAAAGCTGAGTTTTGAGAGACAAGAACTTTGAACTTGTGAGATTCTTTGTCAGCAGATCAGCCGGTTGCTCTTCAGTAGGGATGAACTGCAACTGAAGCTTGCCTCGGGTAACTTGATCACGGATGAAATGAAGATCAATTTCGATGTGTTTGGTCCTGGCATGAAACACAGGATTCTTGGCCATATGATAAGCACTGATGTTATCATACCAAAGAAGAGGAATGGCAGGAATGGATACACAGAGTTCTTGCAACAGGGCTTGCATCCAAATCATTTCAGCTGTAGCAAAGGCAAGACCACGATATTCTGACTCTGCACTGCTACGTGAGACCACCTTTTGTTTGGATGATGACCACGAGACTAGGTTGCCTCCTAGATAAACCAGATAGCCACTGGTACTGCGTCTATCATCAGGCTGTCCACCCCAATCGGCATCACTGAATCCTTCCAATGTCAAGTGACTGGAAGGACTTAATAATAACCCATCATGCAAAGTACCCTTAAGATAACGAAGAATTCGTTTTACAGAAAGCCAGTGAGCAGAAGTGGGCTGTTGCATGAATTGGCACGCCTTGTTAACAGCAAAGGCAATGTCAGGCCTGGTCATGGTAAGATATTGAAGAGCCCCTACAACACTGCGATATTGAGTAACATCTGTTAGAGGATCACCATCAAATTTGGATAAGTTCTTCCCAACAGCACCAGGTGTGTGTGCTGGTTTGGTATCAAACATGGCAGTTCGATGGAGCAGATCAAAAATATATTTGCTCTGACTAAGAGTCATAGAGCCGTCATGATAAGTAACCTCAATACCAAGAAAGTAGGATAGCTTTCCTAAATCTCTCAATGCAAAGACAGAATTAAGCTTAGCAATGAGAGACGAGATCTGTGTGGATGAACTGCCAGTGAGAATGATATCATCAACATAGATAAGAACAATGAGAGTTGAGGATTGTCCAAAATGAATGAACATGGAACTATCAGTTTTGGAACTGCTGAAACCCCATTGTAGAAGGGCAGAACTCAGACGTTGAAACCATGCCCGTGGGGCTTGTTTCAGGCCATATAAAGCTTTGTTCAACCTACACACTTTGTCAGGAAATGTAGTGTCCACGTATCCAGGAGGCTGAGTCATGTAGACCTGTTCCTGAAGATCACCATTTAGGAATGCATTGTGCACATCAAGTTGGCGTAGTTCCCACTTAAAACTGAGAGCAAGAGTTAGGATGATTCTAATAGTGGCAGTTTTACCAACAGGGCTAAAAGTTTCAAAATAATCAAGACCATGAGTTTGATTATACCCTTTAGCCACAAGCCTGGCTTTATACCTGTCTATGCTCCCATCAGCCTTGTGTTTTAGCTTGTATACCCATTTACAGCCGATGACATTAACATCTGAAGGCTGTTGAACAAGATCCCAAGTTTGATTGCGATGTAATGCAGCCATCTCCAGATCCATAGCGTGAGTCCAATGTGGATCAGTGAGAGCTTGTTTGAGAGTGGTGGGTTCTGAAACTTTTATAGCAGAGAGATCAAAAATGGGCTTTTTCTTGGTGATACCACGCATTAATCTGGTTGTCATGCGTGGAACTGAGAAAGAAGACGAAGGAGGAGTGGTATGAAACAATTCAGGAAGGATACTAGAGTCATTACTAGAGTCAGGAGTGAGCTCAGAACTGCTTGTAGAATGGGAACTGGTACTTATGTCTGGCAAAGTAGATGATGGGGGTGCAGGATGATCAGAAGAACAAGTAGGAGAAGGAATTGAAGCAGTGATGATTGCTGGAGGAAAGACCTCGTTTGAGATGGCATTTGTTGAAGGAGAAGACTTAGCAAGAGGAAATTTGTGTTCATCAAACACAACATGAGGAGTAATGTAGACTCGTCCAGTGGCAGAGTCAAGACATAAGTAGCCTTTGTGATTGAAACTATAGCCAAGAAACGTGCACTGGACAGACCTATACTGCAACTTGTGGTTATTGTAAGGACGAATGAATGGATAACACAAACAACCGAATACTTTAAGAAACCTATAATCAGGTTCTTTATGAAATAGAGTGAAATATGGTGAGGCATGATTGAGTACCTGGCTAGGCATTCTATTGATGAGAAACGTAGCTGTCTGGAAAGCATATTGCCAAAATGGCATGGGTAAGGAAGCATGAGCCAATAATGCCAACCCAGTCTCAACAACGTGCCTATGCTTTCTCTCAACTCTGCCATTCTGTGCTGAGTTGTAAGGACAAGAAAAGCGATGAAGGATGCCAGACTGCTGAAGAAATGTCATAAAACACCTGAACTCACCACCATTATCAGATTGTATGCATTTGATCTTAGTATCAAATTGATTCTCAACTTGCAGTTTGAACTGCTTGAAAGTAGGCAGGGCTTGATCCTTTGTGTGTAAAGGATAGAACCAAGTGTATCGGGAGTAATCATCTAGAAACAGGATGAAATATTTGGCACCAGATGTGGCCTTGACAGAAGCAGGTCCCCAGATGTCAGTGTGAACAAGTTCCAGTGGTTTGGATGCACGGGAAAATGAAAGATGAGTGGGTAACCTATGACTTTTAGCAAGTTGACAGGAAGAACAAACAGTAGCTTTATTCTTTCCACAAGAGATATTACACTGTTGCAGAACTTTGGTTACAATCTCAGAAGTAACATGACCTAGTCTGTGATGCCATAGCACCACCTTATTATCAACAGGTCGACAATTATAGGAATGAAAAGCAGAAGGCTTATGAACACCAACATAAGCTAATTTCTTGTTCTTCAATACTGGAAATCTGTAAAGGCCATTCTCAAGTCTGCCTCGAGCAAGCACCTTCTTTGTATGTAGATCCTTCACAAAGAAGCTATTAGACCGAAACTCAATTAAAGCATTATTGTCTGAGCAAAACTTAGCAACACTGATTAAATTTGCGGAGATAAATGGAACGTGAAACACCTTCTTGAGTTGAAAGGCATGAGAATTAGAAAACAGACATGTAGAACCAGTGTTGGAAATGGATAGATGCTTACCATTCCCAATTGTGATCTTATCTTTCCCATTGTAAGGTGAGGAATCAGTGAGATTGTCTCCATTCTGAGTTAGATGATGGCTTGCGCCAGAATCAAGATACCAAGTGTCATCTGCAACAGTATTAGAAGAGGCTACCATAGCAGGAATAGAAGTTTGATTACCAGGTATCAAGGAAGAGTTGCCACTGCTCTGAGGACTCTGATAAGAGATATCGAATCTGTGGTAGCAGGCCTGAGCTGTATGACCAAATTTGCCACATAACTGGCATTGTGGTTTCTCAGAATTGTTAGAATTATATCTTCCAGTTTGTCGAAATCTTCCTCCTCTACTACGACCTCTGTAGTTACTGAAGTTAGGAGTATAATGTTGGCTTCGACTGCCAGTGTATGTTCTTCCACCACCTCTGTTACTAGAGGAGGATGCATAATTGGCAGTCATGGTTGAAATTTGTTCAATTGAGCTTTGTTGCTCAAGACGATGTTCAAAGGCTAGAAGCATGCTGTGAACAGCTTCAATAGAGATTTTGTCATCTCTAATGTTAATTGCAGTAACAACTGCATTGTAGTCTGATCCAAGCCCTCCAAGGAGGTTCATAACTTGATCTTGCTCAGAGACAGGTTCTCCAATAGCAGCTAAACTATCTGCAGCTGCTTTAACTTTCATGATGTAATCTATCATGGTCATAGATCCTTTCTTCGTGGACTGTAGTTCCAGTCTTAATTGCATTATCCTAGCTCTTGAGGATGATGAGAAGGTTTTCTCCAATGCTTTCCATGCACAGTGAGAAGAATTGTGACCTATGATCTGTTCCATGATTGCTGGGGTGAGAGAGGAGTATATCCAGCTAAGAATTGTGCGATCCTGTCGTCTCCATGCAATAAAAGCTGGATTAAGCACCCCTGGACTTAGTTCCTTCTCTGGACAGACAGAAGATCCATCTATAAAATCTTCAAATCCATTGGCAAAGACCACATTGTCAACTTGAAACCTCCAAAGAATGTAATTGGTGCGATCAAGTTTTACAGGCAGCGTGTGATTAAGCATCTGATAAGAAGGTATGGGCGTCATTGTTGTGGCTTGTGTAGAACCAAGAGAACCCGCAGCTGAAGAAGACTGGGTGGAAGCAGAAGCCATTACTGGATCTTTGAAAAAAAAAAGCTCTGATACCAAGATAAAACTAAGAAGGCAAAAATACTGAAAATGCAGCTTCTCTATTTTTTTTCACTTGTATCTGTTACAGGGGAGCTACAATATATATACATATATTACGTAGTGCCTTTGACAGCTGGTGTAACTGAATAGCAGTTACTAGTTACAGCTGTTGTAACCGAATATCTGTTATAACTGTTATAACAGATATTCAGTTATAACAGATAAAGGCATGCTAATGGTTACGTGATTGAGACGCCTTTTATATCTGGCTTATCAATTAATTTATAGCAATCCCAGGACGCCGGCTTTTGAAGAATACGCCTTTGACAAAACGGAAGACGTCTTTTGAAGACCCCACCCATCTGTGGGGTGAACTAAACCCGGTTCCTCTCCTATAAAATGCCCCATCAATGAAGTAACGACACCTCACCCATTTGTCTAGATCTCCAAACCCCAAAGACAACATATCTCTCTAGCTAAAGAAAGCTGCAGAAAATGGCGGAAAACCTCCCGTCTAATCTTGGTTTCAAAGGAGACAGGTTACTCGAGATCCTCTTGCCTTTAATTTTCTTTTCATCAAGTTCACAGGGATTCAAATTAAATTCCCCTTTCCCTTTTTTTCACCGTCTTCAATTCTTGTGTTTAAGTAATTTTAATTTTGTTATGATGACAGCATCGTAGCGCAGCACGCCATTTTTGCCCTGCTCGTGGACACGTTAAGCAACCAAATCCAAGTGAAATACCAGTCAATGCGAGTTTCTCCATTTGACACCCACATGAGGATCATGTCAGCATTTAATGCAGCTTTGTTGATATACGCCACAACATCAGTTGCCGAGGTTATACTCCGGACGCAGAAATCAGTCCACCAAAGACTTGTCGGCAATATTCGCCTCTTTGCTAGCGCCCTTGCTGCAATTCTGCTTCTGGTGACTCTTTCCCTGATTGTGTCCTGCATCATTTCTGTCCTGTGGACCTGTTTATTCGTGAAGTTAGCATATGAATCATGTCAGGATCTATGCCAGTTGCTAAGCCAAACAACTAATAAGGTACTGAGCATGTTGAAAAAGCTGATTGCAGCTGTGAGGAGCCCCAAAGAGAAACCAGACCAGCCGAATGTGGAGGTCCTTACAAGTCCCGAGACAGACGGACAGTGTTAAATCATTGACTTGTTGCTCCTAGCCGCTTTTTGTTATTTATATTGTGAAGATATACTGTTTTTCTAACGCATAAGAGAACTAGATAAAGGATAGGATGTCCTTGGCAAGTGAAAATTGAAGGATATGACATACTTTTTTATGGGCCTTCTCTTCTTTTTGTTTGTAAGAGGAATGAGACTTGCAAAGTTATCCGAGCTAGATTTATTTGGTGGTCCGCAAACTCATAGAGGGGCTAAATAGGATGGAGTTTGTGCTTCGATCACCAGTTCAAGGCATTCCTCACCACCCTATGTATTGTGACCCATCTAGCAGATGGATTCTTGTCCTGTCTAGTTTTTTCTTTCCTCTCTCTCTTTTTTCTCCCTTTACATACTGTAACTTCTGGGCTACTTCTATGGTCGTGGCTCTCGTGACGATAAATAAGATGCTTATCTTCATGGACTGGGCTGTCATTTTGATTTTGTTAAGCTTTGAATGGGCTTCATCTATACTGCAAACAAAAAAACACTCTTAAGAAAATATAAAAGAAACCCCACCTAAAATAAAAGTCTAATTTAGACAAAACATTCCTCGGGGAAACAATTTGGTCCGGACTATTTTTGACAATAGACCGGTGTCTGTTTCATAACGTGTCGTTGTAGCTGCTTTCCCCTTTTGGAATTATGAACCCAATATATTTAACATGGAAAAGTTTTGACGATTTCTTATAATCATTTTAAAATGGCACAAATGATAACTAACTTGTTGCGGTGGCAGTGGAGTGGTGGAGTTTGTGACAACAATGTAGTAAAATGGTTACAGAGTAGTAGTGGTGACACTGAGAAACCGGAACATACTTAGTCTTGTCAGAGATTTAAAGTTAAAAAAACTAATTATAGCTAAAAAAAAATATTGACACTCATAACTCACCCTACCTAAAATAAACTAAAATCCCCACCTAAAATAAGCTAAAAATTTGGATAGTTTTATCTATTAGCAATCATCTTTTTATCTAATATCAATAATATATTTTCCGTATAAATTCATGATCCTTAGCTCCAAATCAAAACATTAAATTCTTACTTGGATTTTATCATTAAAAAAAAACATATATAAAAAAGTACAAACACGCGCAAACATACACACAAAGTTCCAAGTTTACAATGTAAGATTTAAAATGATAACAATAATTTAAAGACACATTTCGGCATCTAAAATTACAAAATGAACTCGGGAACAGTTCTGGAAATTCTGGGTAATTAACTTTGGGGTACACGCGCCGCCGCAAGAAATACCAATGGACGAGGGGATCTGGATTGGCTTCTTCCCCTCTTCCCTTCCCTACTGGCGGTGGCACCGTGACCTGCAAACGTAACAAGCAGTCTGTTTTAGTTTTTTTTTTTTGTCTTTCTTCCTCTCGGTTCGTTTTTCTTTCTTCTGCAGATCTAGCAGTTGGGTCTCGGTCCAGATCTTCTACATGGGGTTGAACCGGAGAAGGAGAGTCGGTTGATGAGGAAGGAGACGATGTCTGTGGGGGAGGAGCTGGAGGGAAAAGGCGGGCATCATTCTAATTCAGTGCTCTCCGAACCGTGCGGGAAGGTTTCCCATCACATGACTCACCGACTTGATGTTTCGCGCTCCTTGAAAAATAGGTACGATCCCTCTTTGCTTTGCCACTCAAGTGTACGCGCCTAGGCCCCTTCTTCCATTCCCTTCCGTAATGAAAGATTCCACCGCCCGCTTGGGGAGTCGTGGCGTGCAGGCCTGCCTCTTTCTTTAGTAGGTGATTCACTACCGAAGCGAAGAAAAGGCTGGATCAAGAGAAGGAGGCGGGCATATAGGGGTATGTGGGCTTCGCTGTGTTTGGGCTGCTTTGGGGTTGGTTTCGGTGGAGGCCGGTCTGTGCTGATGAGGGAAGATTTGTTATGGTCGATGGTGAGGGAAGAGACGGGACCTGTGGGCTGTTGGATCTCCAGTGAGGATGGCGCTAGGCTGCTACGGCTGACGGTGAAGACCGGCTGAGAGGGGGAAGGTCGGGTGTGTGGATGGTTTGTGGAAAATAAGGGCTAACTTGTGGGGAAGAATGGGTCTGGAGAGAGATGAGGGAAGATGGAACGAGGAGTGTAAGTGGGGCTGTTGTGGGTGACAGTGAGCTGGGGAAGAAGACAGGTGAGTGGCGGTTGTTTTTGGCTTTCTGGTTCTGGGAGAGAAAAAACCAAAGAAGAGGGGGGGGCAACGGCTTCGTTTGAAAAAGATGAAAAATTGCTTTATGGTTCCTCTGTCCTCTCTTTTTTTTTACCCCTATGCCTCCCCTAAATTTTTCTCCCCCCCCCCCCCCCACCCTTGCCGCAAAAAGTTTTCCCTCAATAAAAATATCTTTTTTTCAATACTTGATAAAATATCTATATTTTAATTTTTTAAAAATAAATAATATCAACATCAATTTAAAGAGAAAATTAAATATGATTTAAAGATTTTTGAAAATTAAATTCTTCTAGGACAATATTAAAAATACTAAAATGATGTAAATATATTAAGAGTGTATCAAGATCGGTTTCATTGTTTTTTCTATGTTTGATTTTTTTTGAAAATTTATTAAAAACTAGGGTAAAAAATTGATGCCTTAAACGGATTCCCACCTCTCTAACGCGTGGATAATGTCTACGGAGCATGGACTTTGAAACGTGCTGATGTGAAGTGGAGGAGTATTCGTCTTTGACTATAAACAGTGCAGATGTTCGTGCGTGTGATTCATACCCAAGAGGACGTCCCAAGTGTTTTTCTATCTTTTTTCCCCTACACAGACATCTGATAAATCCATAATGTGTTAAATGAGAATAAAATATATATTTTATTATTTCTTTACTTCCAATTCTTTATGTTGTTTACTCATTTGTTTTTTCATATAGTCACATGAAAATAATGTGTTGAGATCAGATGAATCTTTATATAAAAATAAAGACTTCTAATAATTTTTTATTATTAAAATAGGAATAAATAAATAATAAGAAAGAGAAACAACTGGCTAAATAAACAATTTTTCCATCCTAAGTTTAAATAATTTAAATCACTATAATTTTTTATTTTAATACTTTGAATTTTTTATTCAAAAAATTATGTTGTTGATAAAAAAAATTAATGGCTTTGTCATATAAAAATAGAAATGCATAAAACCCGATGTCGCTTGAAAATTAAAACCCGAGTGAATTTCTAATCATTCTTGTCGTCCTGTCAAGTTTGGTGACGAGTGCCGTTTTTTTCTAAACAAGTAGATGAGGTTAATATTTTAGCGAACGCTAGGATTCTTTAATTTTTATTTAGATCAAGACGCCGGGTTTCGAAAATACGTCCTCGGACAAAACTAAGGACTAAAGACGTCTTGAGGACCCCACTCTACAGCTGTGATTCGCCGCCTATAATTAATGCAACACAAACTGATAAGATAAGTTATAAGTTTTTACAGCACAAAAAAATATACCTCATGATTTGTAACTTGAAGATGTTATAATTGAAATATTAATTAATTTGGTTAATTATAAAATTTAAAAACAATATAGTAGTTCTTAGCTATTGTCAATCTACCTTCGGAATCTGATAGTATATTAACAATTTATTTGTTTTTTTTGAAAACTGGTTCTTAAAAATCATTTTTCAAATTTTTAAAAATTAATTTCTGAAAATTACTTTTCAAATTTTCTTGTGTTTGTTTATTATTATAAAAATTGATCAACGAAAAACACTTTCCAGTCAAAGGAAAATTTGGATTGGTTTTCAGGAAAGTGTTTTCCTTTTATTTTGGACAGAAACACTTTCTGAAAGTTGTGAAAAATTTAGAAATGTCATATTATTTGCTGATTATATCAAATTTGGTCATCAAACTTTTGATTGTTATATATATTTTGTTTTGAATATTTTTTTCAATTTCATCCCTTATAATTTAATTTTAATATTAATTTTGGTCCTTATTTTTATAATTGTTATTTGTTTTTCCCTTATTATTCTTTAATTAAATTTTTTTATCTATCAAATTTGGTCCTCATTCTTTTGATTGTTGCTTATTTTATTTGAAATAATTTATAAAATGTTAATTATTATTATTATTTTAATTTCTTCATCTTTCAATTATTTTATTTTTCATATTTAATCTTTATTATTTTGATTATTATTTATTTTATTTGAGATAATTTATGAAATTATATTTTTTTTTTCAATTTCATTCTCATTCAACTTTTTAATTTATAAAATTTGTTCCTCATTATTTTAATAAACTTGAAAAAAACAAAACATTAATAAATTATTTTCCAGCTCATTTTTCATGACATGACCAAACACCGGAAAGTGTTTTCCAACTTATTTTTCATTACACTACCAAACATTGAAAAATAATTTACTTTCCCTGAATTCACTTTTCAAAATGAAACTACTTTCCAGCAAACAAACGGGGTTTAAAAGAAAATTACTTTCCAACAAGCAAATAGGGCCTAATTCTTACATTTTTCCTTTACTTTTATACTCGCGTGTTGAAATTTGAAGGAGAAAAAAATCAAGAATAATTAAATGTACAAGCTCTGTTTAATTTCATCATGTTGTGCTCTTCTTTTTTTTTGTTAACTGTGGGTGTTCGGGTCAGTTTACGTGCACCTCGACTAATCTTTCGAGGCCTGAAAGTTAACGATCATATAAACCTTCAATGGCCCCGAGGCTTGTGACACTCAAACTAATAATCTTTGAGGAGGAAACTCAATAACTGACTAGTTTAGCTATACTAGTGACCCTCAGGGTTTCATGTTTTGCTTTTTATTTAGATAACTTGTGGTCCAATATTTAAAAATATTTTGATAAATATTTCTTTTAAAAAAATAAACACCCTATCTAAGAATAGAAAGTGAAAACTTATCATAAAACTAGAACTGTTTTCCTACTTCTCTTGTAATAAACTTGTATTTCTTATGAACACAATAAGGTTGTTAAATAATATTTTTTCTTGTTTTTATTTATTAAGTGTATAATAATATTTTCAGTTTAATCTATATATAAACTTTTTGTATTTAAGTTAAAGTAAGAACAGTAATGCAAATCAATTAAGGAGAATTCCAGCCTCCTTCCCTTTCATGTTCGTATTTATTTTTATGTTAATTAAATTATTTTAATATGGTATTATAGCCAGTTTTATAGAATGAGACTTAATTCCAAACACAACTTTTGCAGATCTAACAAAGAAACTCATAATCTTTTGCCTCAATTCCATGTGCTAACTAACTAAATTATGATAGAGAGTTCTTTTTATGTGTATTAAACAAATATATTAATTTGATTAATGTTTGCATGAATACTAAATCGCCATAAGCATCCCAAGTTTTTCTAGTTTAATAAGTTCGATAGTTTAGTTTCATTTAAAGTAATTAAGATAACTACAGTAAACTATGAACCCACCAATGGAATGGATAGATGGTTTCATTGACCTTACAGAACTCAACGTGTCAATCCCTAAACCGTCGATTCAATCACCCTTGCACCTCCATTCATTTTGTTTGCCTATTAACAACAATTCAATTCAGCTCGAGGACGTCTCGCCCGTTTGCCGTTCTAGAAGTCTCCAGTCATACGCAATCATTTTCATCCTTTTGTGTTGTTTTTTATTTTTATTTTAAAAAGGTTCCCTCTTTAGCATATCCATTAAAGATTGTATGCGTATTAATGAAATTTCATTTATTCTTAATTTGCGTTAAAAAATATAAAAAAATATTATTAATTAAAAATATCAAATAAGCGCTGTTTTGCATGTTGATATTTTTAAATATTTACAATAAATTAAAAAATACTATGATTGATTAAGAATGTTAAATGACTATTAACAGGTTTTTTGAAAACATCCATTAATCGTACTATTAGCATAAATCTCTTTAAGTGTCTTTAATTATACACACCACTAGTTTATTGACAAGTACTTCAAACTTGTATTCTTTAATTAATCTATATTGTTTTTTTTTCTTTATATTTTCTAATAGATTGTTAAAGATTTATAAATGAATGAAACTTTAATGTTTATTAAATAAACATATTTTATTTTTAAATAATTTCATAAAATATTGATAATTATAATTAAATTAATCTATTTAAAATCTGAATCATATAAAATATTTCTTAACTTGAGTATATTAATATTAGAAACATGAATTGAATTATCTCTCAGAAATTAATAATTAATAGTTAGGTTAAATATATATATAATCCTTAAAAATAAAAATTACTTAACAATTTTCCCTTGACATTATATCACTGTGAACCTTGTTTATTTTATTCTTTTTAGTCATGTAAAATTGAATATAAATTAGCATTGAATACTTGAATAAAAATCTTAATTAATCAAGTATTAAGAAAATATTGATTTTTTAATACTATCAGTATTTGTCCAGAAAACCAGAAGCAATGTATAGAAAAATTAACCAAGAATTCAATTTAACAATTTGATGTAATTTAACTATTTTCAAACTTTTCCACTTCATATTTCTTATTAGATTATCTCTAAGCCTTTTTAAAGTTATCATAATAAAATTAAAGTATTGATTAAGAATTTTACATGGTGTTAAGATAATATAAAGCAACATAATTAACCTATGTTTTAGGATTCATTTAAAAAAAAAATCCTATTGCTCGGGAATCAATAATGTTTTAAAATAATAGTAGCAATATTGATAGGTTTATTAATAAGAGACTGGATATAATTTAGTTATTAGTTTTGGAGATATACTATAATGTTAATTCTACTAATTTATTAATTGATCTCTTTATTTATTGATAGAATAATAGTGGGAAAAATTTATAATTTTTTAGTATTTCAGTCTAAAAAAAACTAATTCTGGTGGCTTAAAATGACTTCATGTATATATATCAAAGAGAAAGAGAGTTAGAAAGGGAATTGATATGTTTTTCCTTTTATTTTTTTATCATATGCAACTCATATAGTCTCTCCCAACTATAATATTAAAAATAAGATTTTCATTTAATTTGCGGGTTAAGGAAAAATAGATGTCGATTTTCCTCACTTGCAAAGAAAAAAGGACTCTTATTCCTCTAATTTTGAAATTGTTATAAAATAAAACTTGAATTATAGTTTTTGCTATAATTCGTCGAAGGCATTATAATTGTATTGCTTTTTATATTTAATATTAATGAGATAAGAGTACAAGTTTGTATGAGATGAATTTTTATATATATATATATATATATATATATATATATATAGATATATCGTGACAATTGCAATGATTCTTTTTTCTCTTTTGAAATTGCTTTAGCTGCGAAGTTGATATTTTAGCGAGAAGCTAGGATTAATTAATTTCCCAGGACGCCGGCTTTTCAAAAATACGTCTTTGACAAAATTGACAAAACGAAAGACGTCTTTTGAAGACCCCACCCATTTGTGGGGTCAACTATGATTCGAGACTTTAACACTTTTCCTCTCCAATAAAAGGCCCCATCAATGAAGTAACGATACTTCACCCATTTGTCTAGAGCTCCAAACCCCAAAGACAACATCTCTCTAGCAAAAGAAGGCTGCAGAAAATGGCAGAAAACCACCCGCCTAATCTTGGTTTCAAAGGAGACAGGTTACTCTAAATCCTCTTGCCTTTAATTTTTTTTTTTATAAAGATTACAGGGATTCAAATTAAATTCCTTTTCCCCTTTATTTCACCGTCTTCAATTCTTGTGTTCAAGTAATTTTAATTTTGTTATGATGACAGCATCGTAGCGCAGCATGCCATTTTTGCCCTGCTCGTGGACACATTAAGCAACCAAATCCAAGTGAAATACCAGTCAATGCGAGTTTCTCCATTTGACACCCACCAGAGGGTCATGTCAACATTTTTAGCTGCTCTGTTTATATACGCCACAACATCAGTTGCCGAGGTTATACTCCGGACGCAGAAATCAGTCCACCAGAGACTTGTCGGCAATATTCGTCTCTTAGCTAGCGCCCTTGCTACAATTCTGCTCCTGGTGACTCTTTCCCTGATTGTGTCCTGCATCATTTCTGTCCTGTGGACCTGTTTATTTGTGAAGTTAGCATATGAATCATGTCAGGATCTCTGCCAGTTGCTATGCCAAACAACTGATGAGGTACTGGACATGTTGAAAAAGCTAATTGCAACTGTGAGGAGCCCCAAAGAGAAACCAAACCAGCCGAATGTGTAGGTCCTTGCAAGTCCTGGGGCAGAGTAGGATAGTGTTAAATCATGGACTTGTTGCTCCTAGCCGCTTTTTGTAATTTACGTTGTGATATTGTCTTTCTAACGCGCTAGAGAATTAGATAAAGGATAGGATGTTCTTGGCATGTGAAAATTGAAAAAGATGACATACTTTTTATGGGCCTTTTCTTCTTTTTGTTTGTACGAGGAATGAGACTTGCAAAGTTATCTGAGCTAGATTTATTTGGTGGCCAGCAAGCTCATATATAGAGGGTTTAAATAGGATGGAGTTTGTGCTTAGATCACCAGATCAGGCATTCCTCACCCGATGTATGGTCGTGGCTCTCGTGACGATAATGAGATGCTTATCTTCATGCACTGGGCTATCATTTTGATTTTGTTAAGCTTTGACTGGGCTCTATCTATACTGCAAACAAGAAAAATCTTCAGAAAATATAAAAGAAACCCCATCTAAAGTAAAAAGTTTAATTTAGACTACTAGTTCATTGCATAGGGCATGGATTTCCAGTTAGACAAAACATTCCTCAATTTGTTCCGGTCTACTTTTTGACAATAGATCGGTGTCATTAATAAATTTTTAGTTATCATTGTTTTTTTATTTTCTCACCCATTTCGTGTAAAAAAAAAAGAGGTTTGATGAATGATTGCAAGTTTTTTTTTTACTCTAACTCAATCTACTATGAAAGGAAATGATAGGTTAAAATACATCTTGAACAAAATGAAAACCGTATTTTGACCTCCCCCACCCAACCCTTTTTTTCTTTTAATTTTATTAATCACCTATATATATTTATATAATAGTTATCGTATGATTGAAATCTCAGTTCATGGATGAAGGATTCATCGGATTAATTACAAAATAATAATGTTTTAGTTAATTCAAATGATATCATTTTGGATAAATTTTTTATTAAAACTGTCTCAGTAAAGATTTATTAGATTTAATCAGATCAATCACAAATTCACATCACTATATGTAATCAAGTCAACAAACAAGTATGGTTTAATTTAAAAATAAACCTAATTTGAAATATGACCCAAATTAAACTTCTGAACCAAATGAGTTTAATAACTTTATCCTTTAATGTTTCGGAAAGCAACTCCACGGGTCGACCGATGGGCTTCTAGGGACCAAGACATTTGGTGGATGTCTTATCCAAAATGGGGAGGTGCAGCTTGGGGCCCCTTCTCTCACTAGGTTTCGATCGCTGTTAGACAGCGGAGAGCCCTGGGCTTTGAAAATCTTAGCGGGTCCACGTGGCAGTCACCAAGTCATTGATGCCTTATACGGATTCCCACCTCTCTCACGCGTGGATAATTAATGTCTACGGAGCATCGACTTTGAAACGTGGTGATTTCAAGTTGGGGAGTATTCGTCTTTGACTATAAACAGTGCAATACGTCCGTGCGCTCATATCTAAGAGGACGTCCCAAGCGTTTTTCTGTCTTTTTTCCCCTGCCCCTATAAACCAATACAAAGACACCTCTTTGGTCTCACACCCACGTCTCCTACATCTCTCTCTCTCTCTCTCTCTCTCTCTCTCTCTCTCTCTCTCTCTATATATATATATATATATATATATATATATATATATATAGACACACACATATATTTAGGAGTTTTTTTTTTAATAAATCCATCATCAGTGAATAATTTTTTTTAAAAAAATTATTATTTTAACACCTTTAAAAAAAATATCAAATTATATTTTAATTTAACTAGTTGAATTATAAGATTAAATGGACCTTTCGTATGATTATCCTAAAGTTCATAATTAATGCAGCACGAACCAATAAGATAGGTTATTACAACACAAAGAAATATATTTCATAATTTATAATTTGAAGATGTTATAATTAAAATATTAATTTGATCAATCATAAAATTTAAAAATAATAGAATAATTCTTAGCTATTGTCAATCTAGCTTTGAAATCTGCTCGTGTATTATTATCCTTTTCCCTTTACTTTTATACTCGGGTGTTGAAATTTGGAGGAGAAGAATAATTGAATATACAGGCTCTATTTGATTTATCCTTATGTGCTTCTTCTTATTAACGTTCTATTGTGCTTTTTTTTTTTTTTTAATGAATGTGAATGTTCATATTAATTTCTATATATTTTGATTAATTTTATGGATCTGACCTAACATACTTCTTAGTTAGACCGCTTGTAGTCTAGTATTTAATGGAAAAAATAGGCATGGTATTCAAGAAAATTAGGCGAAAACTTATCATAAAACAAGAACTGGTTTCCTACTTCTCTTGAAATGAACTAGCTTGTATTTATTATGAACACAATAAGGGCAAGCAAACCTATAACTAAAAGAAAAGGCTTTTCCATAGCAAACAATGCAATTGCAAATGATTCAAATTAGAAACATAAAAAAGGTAACCCTTCACCTTTTTTTTCTCATTTTATATACGACTGCTTCTAAGCGATGTAATAAAATATTTTCTAAGTTGATTTTTGGTGAAAAGAACAGTGGAGATAAAGTATTTATGAGTTATATTCCGGTGATAAAAAAAATATAAATTTTAATGGAGATGGGTTTATCTTGAAAGGAGATATTCAATATAAATTATTTGGATTTCTTATCATTGCTTGGAAAGTCTTTTTTTTATTCAATTTGATTTTTAGTTTTTAGTCTAATAAAATATATATTTTTGAATTTTAGATGAAAATGAGTTGAAGTTTGGGGTTTTTTTTTTATAAAAATATCTTAGAACATGATTTTTTGCTCACAAAAAATGTTTGAAATTTATTAAAGTGGTGAAATTTCACAAATACCATATTGTTCATATGAGTTTTTTTAAAAGAAAATAAACGCACTAGCATGACCTTCTAGACCTAGAGCGTGTTTGGCAGTGTGGTTGCGGGTGCTTTTCAAATAGCTTTTCGTGCTGAAATGCATGCCAATGATTTTTTTTTATTTTTTAAAAATTATTTTTGACATTAGCACATCAAAACGATCCAAAAAGTACAAACCGCACTTAATTTTAGCAAAACAAAAAAATTCAAATTTTGACAAAATACAGGTACAAACGCAAAGCTATGGGCACATCAATACCAAACGTTCCCTATACATGTTGAAGTTTTTTTTATTGGTAAGTCACCTGGCTCAATCTACACCTATGGGCACATAGCTTCTCTAGCATTTTCTCTCTTTTTTTATAAAAAAATATTAAAATAATTTTTTTTAATTAAATAATTATAATGATATTTTAAAAATCACTCAATTATATTATTTTTAAAATAAATTATAAATTTTTATTTTTTTATAATCATATATGAAACTACTATGCATAATATTTTTAAACAAAAAACATGAATATTCAATGAGAATAAAATATATTTTATTATTTTTTTACTTTCAATTCTTTATGTTTATTTTATTTATTTTTCATACAGTCACATAAAAATTATTCATGATAATTCTTTATATAAAAAAGCAGACTTCAAATAATTTTTTTATAAAAATAAAAATAAATAAATGAATAACGTTGAGAAAGGACCGGCTAAATAAACAATTTTTTCATCCTAAGTTTAAATAATTTAAATCACTATAATTTTTTATTCATAAAATTATGTTATTTATAAAAAAATTGTCATATAAAAATAAAAATCCTTGAAGAAAAATAGAGAATTTTAACTAAAAAAACACATCTTTTTCTCTAAAAATTAAATTATTTGAAATTCTTTTAAGTAATTTTATAATCACTGTGAAATTAAATATTTATTGATTTTAAAAATTACCCGATGTCGCTTGAAACTTAAAACCCGAGTGGATTTCTAATCATTCTTGTCGTCCGGTCAAGTTTGGTGACGAGTGCCGTTTTTTTCAACAAGTAGACGAGGTTAGAATTTTAGCGAACGCTAGGATTCTTTAATTTATATTGAGCTCAAGACGGGTTCCGAAAATACGTCTTTAGAGTTTAGACATAACTAAGGAGTAAAGACGTCTTGAGGACCCCACTCGACTTTACTAGGCGCCTCCAGCTGTGATTCGCCGCCTTTAAATAAAGGAAGCCTTGCCCCTCTTCGCCCATCTTGGAACCTCGACCTCGACAGCATCTCCGTAGCAAAAGAAAGAAGAAGAAAATGGCTGCAAACCAGAGGCCAAATCTTGGATTCGAGAGAGACAGGTTATTATAAATCTCTTTGCTTAGTTCTTCATCTTTTTTTCTTTTACTTATTTATTAAATCAAGTTAGTACTAATTTCCTTTTCCTATCAATTAACTTCCTCAACAAGAGAACAAAAGTTATATATATACACTGTTTTGTAAGATGACCTTCCTGAAGCAATTTTAACTTTGTTAATGGTGACAGCATCGCTGTGCATCATGGAGTCTTCGCTCTGCTCGTGGACACGTTAAATAAACAAATCCAAGTGAAATACCAATCAATGCCTATTTCTCCATACGATACTCACAAGTGGGTCATGTCAGCATTTTTGGCGGCTCTATTTATGTACGCCACAGCATCGGTGGCCGAGGCGATACCGCGGAGCCAGGAATCAGTTTACCAGAGGCTTGCCGGCAACATCCGCCTCTTTGCCAGCGCCCTTGCTACAGTTTTCCTTCTGGTGCTTCTTATCCCAGCTTTGGGGTAGTGTATCATTTCTGTAAATATGCTCGGCTTAGTGTTGGGAAAGCTATTTGAAGGTGAGAGGAGCCGTAAAGAGGACCCAAGCAAGTCAGCAGAAAGTGTAGCATTGTATTAAATGATTGCCTTCGATTCACTTGCTTCCGCCCACCCATTCTCTTCACATGTATTCTTAGATTGTCAAGATATGCTGTATTTGTTGTTGTACAAGAGAATTGAATAGAGAAGAGGTCACTTTTTCTACGATTCTTTTTGCATATATGGGAATTGCAAATGCAGAGGGCAGCACCGAATCCTTTGGACTTCATTTTCACTTGCGAAGTCAGTTATACGCGACATGATGATTGCTAAATGCCCTGTACCAGATAACATGTTTCGTGACAGGTCAGCTTATTATTTTGTTTAATATATATAAAAAATTCAGGTATTATTAATATGTTTTTAATTAAAAAAAATATAAAAATTAATGAGATATAACCTATTCGACTTGGCAGATCTAAAAAGAACTTGAATAACCAATAAAAATATAATTTAGCTAAAAAAAATCAAGATAACATTTTAATTCAAGAATAGAAATTATAACATATGAAATTAATTCAGGTTAAACTATAAATTTGTTAGCCAGCACATGAAAATCCTATAAAAAACAAACAAACAAAATTTATTAAACTCGATTCTCAATCAAACTAGTATTGAATGATGAAATTAAAAATAAAATTCAACTAAAATAATAAGTTAAGTCAACCCAAGTTAACATGTTAAACTTGGGTCATGAAACTGAGATAATCCCATAAAAAACAAATTATAAAACTCAATTTACAATCAACCCATTGTCATGTCTTGTCAAAATTAAATATATTTATCTATGTATATCTCTTAATTTTTCTAGTTTTTATTTTTATCTATCGTTTATGGTTTTTTTCACTAGTTCTTAAATTATTTGATTACATGTATGTTTAATTTTTTTTATTTAAATTTTTTTTAAATACAAAAACATGTTGAATACACACACATATATAAATTTTATTTGAGAAAAAAAAATATAACCAACAGTAAAACACGAGTGAAATATCTAGTCATAACCAAAATATGTTACAAGTTGACTGTTTACATAAACACATTTCTTCATACGAACTTTCTTAATGTTCTTGTAATTCTGTGTTAGAAAACTTTGATTGACCTGCTAATATTTTGATGAAGGTTAGTGGATTTGGTTTCTCGTTGTTATAGTAATTGTTTTCATTTTTAACTGTAAATTTTTTCGGTTTACTTCTGCATATTGAATTAAAAAAAAATTATTGGGTTCTGAACAAAACATTCACTCCAAATTAGCATATATTAATCAGATTTTTTCTCATGGCCTACTTTAATACTTGAATCATAAATGATAGATGATAGCTCAGGAACTAAATTCACAACCAAGAGGAATTATTGAATATATCTAGAATTATACTTTTATATTTCAATATTAAATATATAAACTATCATAAGATATTATCTAAGAACTCCATTTTTAATGAAAGAAAAATATATAACTCCAAGAGTAGGAATGACTCCTTCATACTAGCATAAAAAATATTTTTTTAATGAAAAAGAAAGTGTGGCATTACCAAGCAATAAAAAGAGAGAGAAATTATTAGGTAAATTCCTCTATCATTTCACATAGACCAATTTAATAATAAAACATTACTTATAAAAAATCAGTTGACCCTACGAGATCATGTATGGATCCATTTACGTTTCTTGTTAATAAAAAACTCGACAATAGAGGGGAAGTGCTTAATTTTTATTTTATTTTTTAACATTAACGAAAGTGTTTTTAAACCCTGCATGAGGGTTGAATGATGGCTTTTGACCGGGTTAATTTTAATTTTTTTTTATAAATCAAAACAATATTATTTAGATACAAAATAATTAACAAATTACAACTGAATTTTTGAATAAATATCAACCAGTCATTAGATCAAATCACTGGTTACCAGGTCAAACCATCAAGGCACCAGATTTTAGATAAAAGGGACCCTCTCACGGGCAACTTATTTGTTTATCTTTTTATTCTAATGCTGTCTTTTTACATATGCAAATACTTGTCGGACTTGGCTCAAAAATCTATAACAGACCTGTATTATTAAGCGATGGAGTTAACACGGAAAAATTACTTTTATTTATTATTATAACTACTTAGTTACATACTTTTGTAAAAATATTTTTAATTAAAAATAAATTAAAATAATATTTTTTTATTTTTAAATTAGAATATCAAAACCTGTGAAAAATATCTACAGAAACTATTTTGATATATTTTAAATAAAAAATAATTTAAAAAATAGTTGAACAAGACAAACAAGCATACCCTTAATTAAATTAATTACAGTGTCTTCTTGTTCAAACAACATTAAAAGAGGTAAAACTTACTTTACTGATTTTATTCAGACAAGGTTATCCAAAGATATTTTGGTTCCGTTTTCCATGATAATTTTGTGGATATTTTTTATGTAGCACTAAAATTAAAACAGGAATTAGTTGTAACGAAACGTAGAGGTGGCTTTGACAGGTCAGTTTATTATGTAAAACAAAATCATAAAATACTCTCAAATAATGATAGCATTTGGAAAAGCGGCTCAACTGTTTTTTTGGTGAAAATTTAAAATTGTTTTTTTGTTTAAAAATATTTTTATATATATTTTAGGATTTTTTTATGCTAATATTAAAAATAATTTTTTTAAAAAATATTATTTAAATACATTTTTTTAAAAAAATATTTTAAAAAATAATTAGTAACAATAACAAATATTATAATTATGACAAGAGGAAAAGCTATTTTTTAAGCCATTTTTTAGGAAGGGCGGTGCTAAATTCATAGGGCATGATAATCATTTTAAGAAGTTAAACAATGAGAATAATAAAGTTGTCAGTGAATGGAACATCGACTTTTTAGAAGAAAAAAGTCTCACTTGTCGTGCAATTTTATTTTTATTTTTATTTTTTGAAAAAGTGCATATAAGTTTATTTTAAAAAAAAATAAACTATCAATAATTTTATTCTAATCTTTTAAAACTAATAAGTTTAACTTAATATTTTATCTTTTTCAAAAAATCATTTTTAGACACATATTGTACACTTCATATACTTAAAAAAATAATTCATTAATTGATTTTTTTTTATCTTTATTAAAAAATACTGTAATAATATTTTTTTTAATATCATATTTCTCCACCTGTGAAATAGTTTATAGCTATAATATTTTTTATATTATCATTATTTGTGAATCTTGATTATATCAAAATCAAATTATGATGGTAAAATAGAGCAAAGTATTCTTCATATTTGTAAATCATATTTTTTTAAAATATAAAATTTAATGTTCATTAGCATAATTAATGTGTGTCTTGGAAATATTTTTTAGAGTCATAACAATTAACAAGAATAAATCTGGACGATAACAAATCTTCGATTTAAAAATCTAAAAAAAATAGGCAAAAAATATAATATTAAAAAAGTAACGTAACAAAACTTATTATAGTTTTTTTTTTGTAATAAGAAAGATAAATGACAAAATTTTAAACGTATTTTAGAATCGTTTAGGAAAATATAACAAGACACGGACTTATTAGAAAGAAAAACTTAATAACTAAACATATTGGTTTCATAAAAATATCATAAAACTTAATGGTCAATTATCTTTAAAAAATGAACTTATCTATATTTCTTCAATTTTCTCCAAGGACGTACGGTAAAGATTCTACTAACTTCTAAGCTAATTATTTCTTTGATCATAAATTATTCTTTTATTATTGACTTAATTTTTTAAAGTGAGCCAAACACAAAAATGAAAAATATATAATGGTAAAATATTTTTCCAGATATATGAAGGCTAATTCCTTCAATCACCTTTTCTTAAAAGAAACAAGGATGAGAAATAAACTTGAAAGATATGTGCATTGCATGCACTGCTCACCCCCTGCACACAAACCACTATCTTTCTTATTTTTGGTCTCTCTATAGTTTCTCAAACATACAGTCATTACTTTTAAAAAGAAATATTGTTAGCGAGGTCAAGTTCATAATTGGGATGGAGTGGAATGATGTTAACCAGTACTTACCAAATCTTCTTTCGTCTTGGTTTTTGTAGAGGGATCATTGTGGGCTTGTTGCATTGAAAAATGAAGGAAAAAACAGAAAAGAAGAAAGAAGGAGAGAAACGATGCTTGAATATATATATATATATATATATATATATATATATATATATATATATATATATATATATATATATATATAATAGAAGAAGAATGAGAAATCTTCATTAAAAGCATATAGTTGATTGCAAGCAGAGCAAAAAGGAATTTTGTTTTTCTTGAAAAAGGAGGCCTTCAAAGTATTATAGCCAAAACATGTCACGAGCTGACTGTTTACATAAACACATTTCTTCATACGAACTTTCTTATTGTTCTTGTAATTCTGTGTTAGAAGATTTTGATTGACCTGCTCATATTTTGATGAATGATTGCAAGTTTTCTTACTCCAGGGACTGATTTGGATCTTCTAGTGAGACACAGGGATCTGAAATTGCGTCTCTGTACAAAATTGAAGACGTATTTTGACTTGGGGACATTTTATTGGTTATCCAAGCTTCCAAGAAAGGCCCCACACAAAGTTCCACCAATCAGAAAATACCGAAAAGGTCAGCTGAAATTCCCTCTCCTCAACGTGTATAAAAAAAGCCCCTAGCTCCCTCCACTCTACCTCAAATGCAGCATAAACACTTGAAATCCATTTGAGCCTCCTCGAGTACAAAGACAGTATCTGTGTAGAGAAGAGAAATAGAGCAGAGCAGAATGGCTGAAAACCTTAGGGAAAATCCTGCTTTCGAAAAAGAAAGGTTAGTCTAAATTAAATTTCTTTGCTTTGTTTCCTTTTTGTTTTTATAAGCCCTTCCCTTTCTCTTTCTTGTATTAATGCTTCCTTCACTTTGATCTCTATTTTTCCAGTCAAGGAATTAGCCTCTTAAATTGTCTTTGATTTTTGCGTACTTAGCGATTTTAATTTTTGTTGTGATGGCAGCATTATTGTGCAGCATGGAATATTTGCCCTCTTGGTTGGGACGCTAAACAATCAAATCCAAGTGAAGTACCAATCAATTAAAGGCTCTCCATTTGACAGCCACGACGTTATTATGTCAGTTTTCCTTGTTGCTCTGTTTATATATGCCACGGCATCGGTGGCCGAAGTTATGCTCCGAGCTCGAGAATCAACTTACCGCACAATGGTTGGCAATCTCCGACTCTTTGCCAGTGCCCTTGCTGCGATATTGCTTCTAGCTATTCTTGCTCCAATTCTGGGGTGCGTTATTTCCGTCGTATGGGCCTGTTTATTTATCGGAGTCGCCTATGAATCAAGCCGAGAGTTGTCCACCATTTTAAGCCAGTTAACTAATAAGTTACTAGACATGTTGTCCAGGCTAATGGCATGCGTGAGGAGCCGCAAGGAGGAACCAAATCAGCCACGTGTCTAGCTCACTACATGTCCTAAGATCGAGTAAATGGCAAGGGGATATACTTTTTTTTCTTTTTGTAAAACAAAGCATCGTATGTTTGAAGAGGAAGATTTGAGAAGACGTTGAGGAATTTACTTGGCATGTAAAAAATGTAATGAAATAAGAATTTTTGTTTTTTTTTTATTTAAACAGCATCGTTTGTTTACTGTTTATACAGTAACAAATTAATTGTATTTCTACCTCATAATCTCAACATTACTCCCACGCATTATGTGCTGGTATCATTTTTTTATTTACATGATCTTGTTTATATATTATTTTGATGTTGAAATAAAAATTGATTTTATAAAATATAATTTAAAACTATTGCTAAGAAATTGAAAGCCGAAAGAGTGAAATTGAAATAAAAATAGTCTTCTTTCGAGCACGGCAAACTTCAATTAAAAATATATAAAAATCAAAAAAGCCCATTCTTGCCTGAGCTAGGTCGGGCCTATTAAAAAAAAACCTAGTGTTGAGGTGGTATTGCGTCCGCCCCCCAAAGTTTCAAACTCATATTCTCAATATTACTCCCACACATTAATTGTTGAGTTACAGCACTAAACCATTAAACAAATGATTTAAAAAATACATATAATAACTTTGTTTATTATTACTCCCACACATTATAATCTCTTCGGAAGCTAGACTCGAGCCACCACGTGGACGGATCTAATATTTGGCACGTGATCCGTGGATCTACTGCAAGGAAAAAAAATAAAAATACCCTCATCTACTCACTACAAGGAAAATCAGATGCACTTAGAGAATTAATTTAATATTTAGGTAAGTTTAGGATTATTTTCATATGGTGGTTGCATATGGAATATTGTCAAATTAAACAATATAACTAAATAAGCTTAAGTGTTTACTGTGCACCCACACTTATTTCACAGCTCACTCTTGTATTCATGGAATTTCTTTTTTTTTATATTATTATTTTGGTAATTGAACTATATTTATTTGCAATTTCTTCGGCTAAGTCAAGCGAGCATGTTTTTACATGGTTGTATCATTTTTTATTTGAATGCTCTTGTTGATCCAATATATCATGTATTTTTTTAATGTTGAAATACAAAATAACTTTACAAAATAGATTTTTAAATTATTGCTGAAAAATTAAAAGGTGAGGGACCTAAATTGAAATAAAAATAGTCCTCGCTCATTTAAAACATGGCAAACTTCATTTTGGCCCTCCAAGTTTTGCTTTTTGCAATTTTAATCCTTGTTCTTTTAGTTATTTATATCTAGGCTCTAAACTATATTTTTACTAAATTTCAACCCTTAAACTTTTATATATGTTAGAGAAAGTCATCATGTAACAAAGACGATAGATAAAAATATTCGGTTAACCATGTTTTGATTATAAAAAAATGATGATGTTGATATTAATGAGTTCCTCTCTTATAATGAAAGTTTATTATATGTGGTGTTTATGCATTAAAAAGTAGATCATAGAACATGAATATTTTTTATTTAGTTTGATTTTTATTTTATTTTAGTGATTTTAAAGTGTTTTATTGTTAGGAATTAAGGGATCCAAAACTTGAACCTTGCTTCTTCTTTTTTATTATCAAAGATGATTGAAATCATTAATGGTAGCAACAACTCTCTTATCTAGATGAACAAAAAATAAATAAAAAATAAAGAGATCTAGGTAATCATATATACTTAACAATCAAACTAAATCTAAGTGATAAATACAATAAAATATATAACATAAAAAGATAATTGATGTAAAATATTTGTATTTTTATACATTATTTACTTATTGCCATGAATATGACCTTTTGTTTTAGTTTTTAATTGACATTTGATTTTTTTAATTTACCATTATAATTTTTTTAATTAATCATATCATGCACATATATTATTTTTTTCATTTTTTAGCTAACAAGTTTTATAATATTATAAAAGATATTGATAATATAAAGACTATTTTCTATTATTTAAAAAATTAATTTAAATTCTATTGAAGTGCAACGCGAATAGATAAAACTAGTTTGTATGCTTGCAGTATGCTTGGAGGACTATAATTTTTTTAAATGTAAAAACAAATCAAAGTCTCAATGAATTATTTAACATTGCTATTAAATCTAAATATATGACTAATTTGAAATTTTTTCCATCAATATAATTTTTTTATAAACGTATTTCTTGTTTATGTTAGTAAATTTTTAATTAGAATTATAGTTTCAATTAAAAAAATATTTATGATTATTAAAGCAAGTTAACCAAAAATATAAAAATAGTATATTCATAAAAATCTTAAATGTAACAAGGTCATGTTCAAAATCTATATAAAAGGTTTTTTAAAAAGATAATAATCTGCATCAAATCTTCACGAATAATTTGTTATTAATATTATTATTTTCATATCATATACATAATAATTAAAAAAATATTAAAATAAAAAATTATAATAATATTTAATAACCATGTCAAAATTGAATTGCAGGTGATTATGGTTATTTTTTCATGGAGTGCAAAAAATTAAAAAAAAAAAAGGAAAAAGAGAAAAGAGAAAAGAGTCAATTCTCTAGTGTCTACCCCAACAATAACAAATATGTTAACCTGCGCCCCTAGTCTTGCTTTAATTTTTTTATTGGATGGTGGGTGACATGTCATCTAAAATGAAAATATTACTTGTCTTACTATTCGAACTCATGATCTCTTGCTTCAATCTCGTGCGTTAATGAACTAAATTATTCTTTGTAATGAGAGTTTAATGTAGATGGTGTCTATATATGGATCAAAAGGTAGACATGACACTTAAATATTTTTTTATTTAGTTTGATTTTTATTTTTTAAAATAATTTTGTGTTTTAGTGTTATAAATTAAAAGAACCAAAACTTGAACCTTGCCTTCTTTTTTTCTTTTATCATCAAAGGTAATTGAAAACAATAATGATAGACAAGAAATCTCCTATCAAGATAAATAATGTGTTATCCAGCCTATTAAAAAAGAAAGCAGAGAGATCTGAGGTGGTGGCATAATTATGAAGAATATAAAGGCTTTTTTTTTTTTCCCAGGCTAGGTGCGTTGCAGAACCATAATGCCTAACTTTTTATATATATATTTGATTTGATTTTTTTTTTATTTTTTAACTAATATCTTCTCCCTCATTCTTTTGAAATTTTTTTGTTTAATCATTATTTTTGCAGGAATTAATATTTTAAAAGGGGTTTTTTACAATTTCATAATACCAAAAACAAATTATTATAATTTATCTTTTATTTTTTTACTCATGAAATCTTATATAGATTACTCGTATCTGTATTATGCATTTATAATACCAAGAATCATACTTACCTAACAATTAAGATAAATCCTGGTGATAAATACAAGAAAATATATAAAATAAAAAAGATAGTTTGATGTAAAATGTTTGTATTTTTATAGGTTTCTTTTTACTTGTTGCTATGAATATCAACATTTTTGTTTTAGTTTCTAATTAACATTCGCAAGGAAAAATTAATTTCCCTTTCTAATATATTTTTTAAGCAATCGTATCGGACAAATATATTGTTTTTCCATTTTTTAGATAACAGATTTTATAATACTATAAAACTTATTGATAATATAAAGATTATTTTCTTTCATTAAAAATTAATTTGAATCATATTAGAGTGCAACGTTAATAGATTAGACTGGTTAATTTGTATGTTCGTGTTATGCTATAAAAACTAAAAAAATTTAAAATATAAAAAATTATTCAAGTATTATAAAATTATTTAGCATTACTATTAAATTAAAAAATACAGTTAACTAGCTCATTGTAAATGAAAATACTACATGTTTAAACGCTTGAATTCACGATATCGTGCTTTAATCTTGTGGGCTAACTAACTAAATTATGATTAAAAATTATTATTATGTATATTAAACAAATATGTTAATTTGATTAATATTTATATAAATAGTAAATCACTATAAGCATCCCAAGTTTTTCTAGTTTAATAAGTTTAACAGTTTAGTTTCATTTGAAGTAATTAAGATAACTACAATAAACTGTCAATCCACCAATGGAAAGGATAGAGGGTGTCATTGGCCTACTATCCCCGCATGTTTGAATTGACGATTAAGACCTTACAGAACTCAACGTGTCAATCGCTAAATCGTCGATTCAATTACCCATACACCTCCATTCATTTTGTTTGCCTATTAACAGTTCGATTCAGGTCGAGGACGTCTCGTCCATTTGCCATTCTAGAAGTCTCCAGTCATACCTTTTTCGATAAATATTTTATTTTTTTTAATTAAAATAAAATATTTTAATTTTAAAATATTTTAATACATCATTTCTAGGATATATATATATATATATATATATATATAATTTAAAAAATATAATTTAAATTCAAGATAAGTTAATTATAAATTATGCAATACAAACATAGAATTAAACAAATATAATTTTAAAATTTAAAATATTTCTAAATAGTCAAGATTAAATATATTTTTAATTTAAATTAATTCAACTTAAACAAAATATCAAAATATTATGAAAGTAAAATATTTTAACATAAATATTTTAAATATAAAGTTAAGTCAATATTATCAAAGCTAATGGGATCTAACCCATATATATTAGTAATAAATCTAATTTTAAAAAATTAATATCATTGTTAATGAAAACAGTAATAATAATTTTTAATATTATTTTTAATATCATTTTTATTTAAAATAGTAATGAAAAAAAGCTTTTTATACTTTGGTGGTTTAATTAATTAAATTGAACTGGGTTCAATTTGATTCCATGGCTTTTCAAGACCAGAACGGAATATGCGAAATGAAAACGAAACATTCCAGTTGAAGTTTAGCCGAAAAATCCAAAATGGACTGAGATTTGAAATGAAATAAAAATTATTCTGTTTTGTTTTATTTTTTGAATTGTTATAAAATATTTTGACCATTCCAAACAAAATATAACGGAATTGATAACATGATTCTCATGCAATCATTTTCATCCTTTTGTGTTGCTCTTTGGCATATCCATTAAAGATTGTGTGCATTTATGAAATTTCATTTATTCTTCATTTATAATATCAAATAAACGTTGTTTTGCATGTTGATATTTTTAATAAATTAAAAAATACCATGATTGATTAAGAATGTTAAATGATTATTAACAGGTTTTTTGAAAACATCCATTAATCACACTATTTGTATCTATTAACTGTCTTTAATTACACATACTAGTTTTTTTACAAGTACTTCAAACTTGTATTATTTAATTAATCTGTATTATTTTTTTCTATTTTCTAATAGATCATTAAATATTTATAAATAAATAAAACTTTAATGTTTATTAAATAAACATATTTTATTTTTAAATAATTTCATAAAATCTTGATAGTTATAATTAAATTAATCTCTTTAAAATCTGAATCATATAAAATATTTTTTTAACTTGAGTGAATTGATATTAGGAACATGAATTGAATTATCTCTCAGAAATTAATAATTAATTGTTGGGTTAGATATATATAATCCTTAAAACTAAAAATTACTAAACATGAATTGAATTATCCTTATTTATTTTAAACATTTCTTTTTAGTCATGTAAAATTGAATATAAATTAGCAACAAATAAATTAATCAAAGTATCAATTATTTAAGTATTAAGACAACATTGATTTCTTAATACTATTAATATCTGTCCAGAAAACCAGAAGCAATGTATAGAAAATTTAACTAAGAATTCAATTATTTAACAATTGTATAGAAAATTTAACTAAGAATTCAATTTAACAATTTGATGTAATTTAACTGTTTTCAATTTTTTATACTTCATATTTCTTGTTAGATTATTTCTAAGCCTTTTTAAAGCTATCATAATAAAATTAAAGTATCAATGTAGAACTGTATAGTTCAAGAATAATTTATTTTATGTTATTTAGAATTTTACATGGTGTAGAAATAATATAAAGCAACATAATTAACCTATGTTTTAGGATTTATTTTTTAAAAATATCATATCGCTCGGGAATCAATAGTTTTTTTAAAAATAATAGTAGCAATATTCATAGGTTTATTAATAAGAGACTAAATAGAATTTAGTTATTAATATTGGCGATATACTATAACGTTAATATTTTATCAATTTTACATATTCAATCAAGAGTCTTAAAGAAGTTGGTGCGATGTACAGGTGAAGGATTGATAGCTGACCTTATTAAGAGTGCTGGCTGCTAACTTGTCATACGTGTTTTGAGGCGTCAGGCTCAGATATGAGCTCGCATCACCAAAAACAAAACCGTGAGGGTGGTAAGGCTCAAAGCGGACAATATATGGCAAGTTGGGCTGCGCTGTTACATTTGGTATCAGAGCCGACCTCACTGGTTGTCCGGTGATGCCGACAGGGTCGTCGGACTCCTTAAGAGAGGTGGATTGTCATATCCCACATCGGCGGGTGAGGGATTGATAGCTAACCTTATTAAGAGTGCTGGTTACTAACTTGTTATACGCGTTTTGGGGAATCAAGTTCAGATATGAGCTCGCGTCACCAGGAACAAACCGTGAGGGCGGTAAGGCCTAAAACAGACAATATATGGCAAGTTGGGCCGGACTGTTACAATTAATATTTTTTTCCTTTTATTTTATCTCATATGCAACTCCTATAGTATCTCCCAACTATAATATTAAAAATAAGATTTTCAAATAATCTGCGAGTTAAAGCAAAATATATGTCGATTTTCCTCGCTTGCAAAGAAAAAAGAACTCTTATTCTACTAATTTTAAACTGCTAGAAAACAAAACTAGAATTATAGTCTTCGCTATAATTCGTTGAAGGCATTATAATTGTATTGCTTTTTATATTTAATATTAATAAGATAAGAGTACAAGTTTGTAAGAGATGAATTATATATATATATATTTCGTGACAATTGCAATGATTTTTTTTCTCTTTTCAAATTAGCTATTGCTACGAAGTTGATATTTTAGCGAGAAGCTAGGATTAATTAATTTCTTGCAATCCCAGGACACCGGCTTTTGAAAAATACGTCTTTGACAAAATTGACAAAACGAAAGAAGTCTTTTGAAGACCCCACCCATTTGTGGGGTCAACTATGATTCGAGATTTTAACCCTTTTCCTCTCCTATAAAAAGCCCCATCAATGAAGTAACGACACTTCACCCATTTGTCTAGATCTCCAAACCCCAAAGACAACATATCTCTCTAGCAAAGGAAAGCTGCAGAAAATGGCAGAAAACCACTCGCCTAGTCTTGGTTTCAAAGGAGACAGGTGACTCCAGACCCTCTTGCCTTTAAATTTTTTTTCATCAGGTTCACAGGGATTCAAATTAAATTCCCTTTTCCCTTTATTTCACCGTTTTCAATTCTTGTGTTTAAGTAATTTTAATTTTGTTATGATGACAGTATCATAGCGCAGCATGCCATTTTTGCCCTGCTCGTGGACACGTTAAGCAACCACATCCAAGTGAAATACCAGTCAATGCCAGTTTCTCCATTTGACACCCACAAGAGGGTCATGCTAGCATTTTTTGCTGCTCTGTTTATATACGCCACGACATCAGTGGCCGAGGTTATACTCCGGACGCAGAAATCATCCACCAGAGACTTGTCGGCAATATTCGCCTCTTTACTGGCGCCCTTGCTACAATTCTGCTTCTAGTGACTCTTTCCCTGATTGTGTCCTGCATCATTTCTGTCTTGTGGACCTGTTTATTTGTGAAGTTAGCATATGAATCATGTCAGGATCTCTGCCAATTGCTAAGCCAAACCACTAATGAGGTGCTGGACATGTTGAAAAAGCTAATTGCAATTGTGAGGAGCCCCAAAGAGAAACCAAACCAGCCGAATGTGTAGGTCATAACAAGTCCCGAGACAGATTAGGATAGTGTTAAATCATTGACTTGTCGCTCCTGTCCGCTTTTTGTAATTTATATTGTGAAGATATATTGTTTTTCTAACGCAGAAGAGAACTAGAAAAAGGATAGGATGTCCTTGGCATATGGAAATTGAAGTATATGACACTTTTTATGGGCCTTTTCTTCTTTTTGTTTGTACGAGGAATGAGACTAAAGTTATCTGAGCTAGATTTAGTTGGTGGTCGTCGAGATCTTGAAAAAATTTCAATTTGGTTCTTATATTTTTGAATTTATTTACATGGTTCTTCTTCTTCTTTTTTTTGCAAAATAATTTTGGTATAAAAAATATTTTTATTATTTTTTAGTTCTTGGTTTGAGATAGAAAAAAAAATCTCATTGAATTTTGGTGATAGAAAAAAAAATTAACGTTGGCAATGATCATGTTACTCTATTTATTTTTGCGTTTCAAAAAGTTTTTGAAAAAATTAATTTTTTGTTTAAAATTAATATTTTTGGGTGTTTTTTAGATCATTTTAATGTACTGATGTCAAAAATAGTTTTTTAAAAATAATAAAAAAATTATTTTGATGCATTTTCAAGTGAAAATCACTTTGAAAATAATCTACGATCTCAAACATGCTCTAAAATGATCGATTTTTGTGTTAATGAGTTCTGTTTCATAAGGTGATTTCCACTTAAATGTTTTTTTACCTTAAAATTATTTGAAAACCAAATTTAAGTTCAAGAAGCTATTTAGTTTTCGGGTTGATTTGAGGTTTTTATGTAATATTTTAGATTGTTTAAGGTCATTGATGATTTTTATCAGGTGTTTAGAATTTTCTATAGATATTTTGAGTTAAAATGAACTTATATGTTAAAAAATCATGAACATTAATTTTTTACTAATTACATTGGCTGGAATATAGAGAAAAGTAAACGATGTATTATCAGACTTTATTCTTCAACAATATTTGGGGTGAATGTCGTTTGCCTCATTATTTTTTTTTTTTAAGGGTTTGCACTGGCCTAACTTTCCATGCCAAACAATGCTTTGGCACTTTTGTTTTTTTTTTTTAAACCTTACCTTTTAAAAAATGATGCTTTTTTATATGTATTTTTTAAAATAAATTTTTATTTATATTTAATTTAACACCCCTTCTATCTTTTTATCTTGCTATTTTTAAATAATGGTTGCTATACATATTTAATTTATGAAGAGTTTATTATAATTCATCTATAATATCTTTTATGTTTTATATAAATAAAATTTATTTTTAAAAATAAAAAAATATTTTATTTTTGAATAGTATTTCTAATAAGGACAATATTGCTTGATATTTTTTCACCTTTGATTTTATTCAATCAATTTCATATGTGTGCTTATTTTTACTATTATTTTATTAAATAAAAAATTGATTTTAATAAATAGAGTTATTAAATATAACCAGGTAGATAATTTATGTTGCGAAATCAAATATTCAAATTATTTTTATCTCTTAATTTTTCTAATTATATTTTTAGTTATTATTAATAAATTTTTTAATGGATAAGTCACGCTCACGCAGATAATTAAAACAGAGTAGAATTGTGCTTGGCAATTACCAAATCAACTTCTTCTACTTCTTTTCTTGTATATAACAGTTTCAATATGATTTTTTTTAAAATATTATTTGAATTTATAATCGAACAAAACAAAAACCCTTTTTTGACCTCCCCGCCCAATCTCTCTTTTCTATCATTTAATTTTATTAATCACCTTTATCTATTTAGATCAGAGTTATCAAATATGATTGAAATCTTGGTTCATAGATCTATCAGATGAATTATAAAATAACAATGTTTTAGTTCACTTAATCTATATATTTTGCATAAAAAAATCATTTAAACTAACCCAAACAAGATTTACTTGGACTTAATCAAATCAATTAGATTATAAATTCACATAATTTTATTTGGCCTTCGGCATCAACTACAGGTTTAATTTAAAAATAAACCTAACTCGAAACATTATCCAAATCAAACTACTGAACCAAACGAGTTTGATAACTTAAGCCTGCAATCTTTCCGAAAGCAATTCCACGAGTCGACCGATGGTGGATCTTCGGTTCACGATGGGCTTTCAGGGACCAAGACATTTTGTGGATGTCTTATCCAAAATGGGGAGGTGCAACTTGCGGCCCATTCTCTCACGAGGTTTCGATCGCTATTAGGCAGCAGAGAGCCTGTGCTTTGAAAATCTTACCGGGTCCACGTGGCAGTCACCAAGCCATTGATGCCCACCTTTCTCTCATGCGTGGATAATGTCTACAGAGCATGGACTTCGAAACGAGCTGATGTGAAGTGGAGGAGTATTCGTCTTTGACTATAAACAGTGCAATACGTCTGGACGCTTCATATCCAAGAGGACGTCCCAAGCGTTTTTCTATCTCTTTTCCCCCCCTCCACCAGGAGACCAATACAAAGACACCTCTATGGCCTTACAGTACCCATGTCTCCTGCACAACTCTCTCTCTCTCTCTCTCTCTCTCTCTCTCTCTCTCTCTCTCTCTCTCTATATATATATATATATATTCTTCTTCTAATACTCAAAACACTTAGAAAGTCAAGTCACTATATCATATAATTGAGATATAGGTGGTTGTTACGATTACTTGAAAATATTATGACTATAATGCCTTTAAATATAAGAAATATTAAAATAAGATGACAGCGAATTAATTTCAAGTATTTATTACTTCAAAAATGGCTTTCCACCGATTATTTTTTTCTTTTTGAAAATAACGAGTTTGTTTTTGATGAAATTGTACTTGACCTTTCATAGCTATCGTAATTATAAAATAATTAGCTCAATTACAAAATTATGGATAAATCTGAATAAACATAATTAAGTACTCAAGTGAATAAGCATAAATACTCATAAACCAATTAGAAATGAACATAAACCAATTAGATGGAAAAAAGAGAGAATAGAGGGTCCGTTGGTGAGTTTAACTATTTCCGAGGTATCTATTCTTTTTATATTATACTATTTTGTTTTTATGGTATCACACTATGTATCATTTAATAACCCAATAAACTCCCTATCTTTACTTCAATCAAATCGAATTAAAAATGAAAATAGAGAAATCTCAAAGAAATTTAGAAATAGATAGATCTCGAAAAAATAACTTCCTATACCCACTTATCTTTCGGGAGTATATTTATACATTTGCTCATGATCGTGACTTAAATAGATCTATTTTGTTAGAAAATGTAGGTTATGACAATAAATATAGTTTACTAATCGTAAAACGTTTAATTACTCGAATGTATCAACAGAATCATTTGCTTATTTCTGCTAATGATTCTAACCAAAATACATTTTTTAGGTATAACAAAAATTTGTATTTTCAAATGATATCGGAGGGGTTTGCAGTTATTGTGGAAATTCCATTTTCCTTCCGATTAGTATCCTCTTTAGAAAGATCAGAAATAGTAAAATCTCATAATTTACTATCAATTCATTCAATATTTCCTTTTTTAGAGGGCAAATTCCCACATTTAAATTATCTGTCAGAGGGACTAATACCGTACCCCATCCATCTAGAAAAATTGGTTCAAATCCTTCGCTATTGGGTGAAAGATCCCTCCTCTTTGCATTTATTACGACTCTTTCTTCACAAGTATTGGAATTTGAACAGTCTTATTATTCCAAAGAAATCTATTTCCTTTTTTGTAAAAAAGAATCAAAGATTCTTCTTGTTCTTATATAATTCTCATGTATATGAATACGAGTCCGTTTTCTTTTTTCTTTGTAAGCAATCCTTTCATTTCCGATTAACATTTTATCAGGTCTTTCTTAAGCGAATATATTTCTATGGAAAAATAGAACATTTTGTAGAAGTCTTTACTAAGGATTGGGGGGACAGCCTATGCTTGCTCAAGGATCCTTTCATACATTATATTAGATATCAAGGAAAATCCATTTTTGTCTCAAAGGATACACCTCTTCTGATGAAAAAATGGAAATATTACCTTGTCAATTTATGTCAATGTCATTTTGATGTGTGCTTTCAACCCCAAAAGATCCATATAAACCCATTTTCATTATACAAGCATTCTTTCGCCTTATTAGGTTATCTTTCAAGTTCAAGTGTACGACTAAACCTTTCAGTGGTACGGAGTCAAATGCTAGAAAATGCATTTCTAATGGATAATATTATGAATAAACTCGATACAACAGTTTTAATTATTCCTTTGATTGGATCATTAGCAAAAATGAAATTTTGTAACGCAGTAGGACATCCCATTAGTAAACCGACCTGGGCCGATTTTTCGGATTCTGATATTATCGACCTATTTGTCTGTATATGCAGAAATCTTTCTCATTATTATAGCGGATCCTCAAGAAAAAAGAGTTTGTATCGAATAAAATATATACTTCGACTTTCTTGTGTTAAAACGTTGGCTCGTAAACACAAAAGTACTGTACGCATTTTTTTGAAAAGATTAGGTTCAGAATTATTGGAAGAGGTTTTTTACGGAGGAAGAGCAAATTCTTTTTTTGATCTTTCCAAGAGCTTCTTCTATTTCACAAAAGTTATATAGGGGGCGGGTTTGGTATTTGGATATTATTTGTATCAACGAGCTGTCCAATCATGAATAATTGGTTATGAAAACATGGAAATCGAAAATATCCCTAAACTAAATAGGGATAACAAAAATTGCGTTTTCATTATGGTCTTACAGAACGACAATTGCTTAAATACGTTCGTATCGCCGCAAAAGCCAAAGGGTCAACAGGTCAGGTTTTACTACAATTACTTGAAATGCGTTTGGATAACATCCTTTTTTGATTAGGTATGGCGTCAACTATTCCTCGAGCCCGCCAATTAGTTAACCATAGACATATTTTAGTTAATGGTCGTACAGTAGATATACCAAGTTATCGCTGCAAACCCCGAGATATTATTACAGCTAAGGATGAACAAAAATCTAGAGTTATGATTCAAAATTCTCTTGATTCATTCCCCCAGGAGGAATTGCCAAAACATTTAGATCTTTTTCGATCAATCCCTTGCCCCTCATTCTTCGAGAATCAGAAAGATTTTTTTCAAGTTTGAATTTGTTCATTTGGAATCTGGGCTCTTCTTTATTTATTATTTATTTATTTTATTATTTTATTTATTATTTTTCCCTCTCTTTTCTTTTTTTATTCCCTTCCGTCATTCCTTAAGTCCCATAGGTTTGATCCTGTAGAATCTGACCCACTTTCTCATTGAGCGAAGGGTACGAAATAAATCAGATTGATTTTTCGATCAAAAGTACTATGTGAAATCTTCGGTTTTTTCCTCTTTCGCTACCCCTTACAGCGTTTGAATCAATAGAGAACCTTTTCTTCACATAGTAAAGAGATTTTCAACGTGCTTGGAGAACCTGTTGATGATTTAGGTCCTGTAGATACTCGAACAACATCCCTTATTCATAGATTTGCGCCTGCCTTTATACAGTTAGATACAAAATTATCTATTTTTGAAACAGGAATTAAAGTCGTAGATCTTTTAGCCCCTTATCGCCGTGGAGGAAAAATCGGACTATTTGGGGGCGCTGGAGTAGGTAAAACAGTACTAATTATGGAATTAATCAACAACATTGCGAAAGCTCATGGGGGTGTATCCGTATTTGGCGAAGTAGGTGAACGTACTCGTGAAGGAAACGATCTTTACATGGAAATGATTATGGTAAGGCACGCGAGCCTAGCAATTCAAGCTCACGCACACCTATCCTCTCTAGACTTTTCTCTTTTTTAAAAAAAATATATATTAAAACACAATCCTCTTTAATTAAATAATTACAATAATGTTTTAAAAATCACTCAATTATGTTATATTTTTTAAAAAGATTATATTCTTTATGGTTATATTTATATTTTTTATAATCATATATGAAACTACTATGCATAATATTTTAAAACAAAGCACGTTAACATTCAATAAGAATAATATAGTCACACACATACACACAAATAGATATATATATATATATATATATATATATATATATATATATATAAACAGACTTTTTTATTTTAATACTTTTAATTTCTTATTCAAAAAATTATGTTGTTGATAAAAAATTTAATGGCTTTGTCATATAAAAATAGAAATGCATAAAGTAAAATAGAGAATGTTAACTAAAAAAATACATCTTTTTTCTAAAAATTAAATTATTTGAAATTCTTTTAAGTAATTTTTTAATCACTGTGAAATTAAATATTAATTGGTTTTGAAAATTACCGGATCTCGCATGAAAAATTAAAACCCGAGTGAATTTCTAATCATTCTTGTAGTCCAGTCAAGTTTGGTGACGAGTGCCCTTTTTTTTTAACAAGTAGACGAAGTTAATATTTTAGCGAACGCTAGGATTCTTTAATTTTTATTTAGCTCAAGACGCCGGGTTTCGAAAAAACGTCCTAAGGAGTAAAGACGTCTCGAAGACCCACACTCGAATTGACTTTTATTTTCCTCGAATAGGAAGCTCCAGCTTTTCGCCTATAAAAAGGACGAGGCCCTGCTCCTCTTCGACTATCCGGGGAACCAGCTCAATTTTGAAGACATCTCCGTAGAAAAGGAAAGCAGAAGACAATGGCTGCAAACCACAGGCCAAATCTTGGTTTCGAGAGAGACAGGTTCTTATAAATCTCTTTGCTTTCTTCTTCATCTTCTTTTCTTTTACTTAATTATTTAATCAAGTTAGTACGAATTTCCTTTTCTTACCCATTAACTTCCTCGACAACAGAACAAAAGTTATATATATACACACTGTTTTGTAATATGATCTTGCTGCAGCAATTTTAATTTTGTTAATGGTGACAGCATCGCTGTGCATCATGGAGTCTTCGCTCTGCTCGTGGACACATTAAATAAACAGATCCAAGTGAAATACCAATCCATGCCCACTTCTCCATACGATACTAACAAGTGGGTCATTTCAGCATTTTTGGCGGCTCTATTTGTATACGCGACAGCATCGGTGGCCGAGGCGATACCGCGGAGCCAGGAATCAGTTTACCAGAGGCTTGCCGGCAACATCCGCCTCTTTGCCAGCGCCCTTGCTACAGTTTTCCTTCTGGTGCTTCTTATCCCAGCTTGGGGGTAGTGTATCATTTCTGTTCCGTGGATTTGTTTATTTGTGTCAAGAATTCTACCAATTGCTAAGCCGAGCATGTACTGACATGCTGGAAAAGCTATTTGAAGGTGAGAGGAGCCGTAAAGAGGACCCAAGCTAGTCAGCAGAAAGTGTAGCATTGTATTAAATGATTGCCTTCGATTCACTTGCTTCCGCCCACCCATTCTCTTCACATGTATTCTTAGATTGTCAAGATACGTTGTATTTGTTGTGGTACAAGAGAATTGAATAGAGAAGAGGTCACTTTTTCTGTGACCGGTGTATTCTTTTTGCATATATGGGACTAGCAAAGTTTTCTTAGCTAGATTTATTAGCCATGGTTAACCTGCTAATCACTACCAAAAGCTTTGATGGTCAGCAAGCTTATAGAGAGGAGCTAGTTACGAAGTTTGTGCTGGAGCCCCAACCTAAAACGTTCCTCATCCTTCAAAATGCAACGTTCGCAAATGGCAAGACTTGGAGTCCTGGAGGTTTCTATCCTTTAGTGGTTGCGTGAGAGAAATGTTCTACTTATGGGCCGGGCTTATATTTTGATTTAAACAAACTTTTAAATGAACCTCAGGCTCAGCCTGTGAACAATATAATTTAGATTGAGTGCATGGGGCATGGACCTCCTGGTGGACCATAAATCCCACCTTGGTGCCATGCTTACTGTTTAGACATAGAAAGATATCCACATTAGAAGGCTAGAGTTTGTTTTTCATAATAAAGGAGAATTGGTGTTCTCACTCCTTTGAACTCTATCTCCTGCTGCTGCTTCCTTTTCTTTTTCTTTTTTTTTAATAAAAAAAGTGATACGTGACCTTTTGATAATCCACTTTAAATTAATTAGAGTAACTGGTTCTTATTGATTCATATTTATGCACAATCTAAGTCAAATATCAATCTGGTTTAATAATTGATTTTTCAATTAAACTAGCATATTTAATCCAAATAGGATGATTGAAAAAAAAATGTTAGACAATTTCTTTATAATTTTCTAGAGACTAACTAGAGAGATATCATTCTTCACCACTTCTCTTTTCCCCCCTTTATTTATCCAAGTAAAAA
The DNA here is from genome assembly GCA_007827005.2 of Populus simonii. Classification (NCBI taxonomy): domain Eukaryota; kingdom Viridiplantae; phylum Streptophyta; class Magnoliopsida; order Malpighiales; family Salicaceae; genus Populus; species Populus simonii. The sequence goes on from CM017477.2 coordinate 4,456,634, forward strand.
AGACTCGTCGACTTAGTGATAAGCAGCGGGCAGCACCAAATCCTTTTGACTTCATTTTCACTTGCGAGGCCGGTTATACGCCAAGTGATGATTGCTAAATGGCCTATAAATAATCATAATAATCGCTAAAGCAATGTTGTGGGTTAAATTATTATTTTTTAAAATATAAAAAAATATTTAGGTATTTTTAATATAATTTTAATAAAAAAATGTATAGAAATTGATTAGATATGATTTAATTAACTTAACACGTATAAAAAAAACTTAAATAACCAATAAAAATATAGTTTAACTCGAAAAAAATCAAGATAATATCTTTTTTCAAGTATAGAAACGATAACTCATTAGATTGATTTGCATTAACTTGGATTAAACTGTAAATTTACTACTTAAGACATGAGACTCTAATAACCCTATAGAAAACAAATAAAAAATATATATTAAACCCGATTCCTAATCAACCTAGTGTTGAAAAATAAAATTGAAAACAAACTTCAACTAAAAAAATAAGTTGAGTCAACCTGCCAAACTTGGGTCATTAGACCGGGATAAATATATAAAAAGTAAATTAAAACAAATTATGAAGCTCAATTTATAATCAACCCAAAGTTAAAAGATGAAGTTAAAATAAATTAATTAAAAAAATAACATAAAAAACACCTAAGTCAACCGAATAAACTCGGAATCCAAGTCATGAGACCGTGATAATCTTATAAAATACAAACTAAAACAAATTATGAAGTCTAATTCTTAATTAACTCAATATTGAAAGATGAGATTAAAAATAAAATCAATTAAAAAAGAACAAAAAAAACCTAGGTCAACCAACTTAACTCGCAACACGGGTTATAAGACCGTGAGAACCCCATAAAAAGAAAAGAAAAAACAAATTATTAACCTAAATTCCTAATAAATCCAATGTTAAAGGATTAAATTGAAAATAAAATCAAATAAAAAAAAACAAAAACAATGATCTAAATTAACTCAGATTAAACTGTCAAACCTAGATAAGGAGGCCTTGATAATTCTATAGAAAACAAATCGAAAAAAATAATATAAAGTCTGATTCTCAATCAATCCAATATCAAGTCTAATTTTCAAACAACTCAATTATTTTTGTACCTGAAAGTTCACCCTTATTTTTTCCTGCAACAACACAATTGCAAAACTCTTGTATTTCCCTACCCGATCTTCTTACATATTGGTTTTTTAGAGAGATTGTGGGCTTGCTGCATTGAAAAATGAAGGAAAAAACAGAAAGAATAAAGAAGGAGAAACGGTGTTTGAACATATAATAGAAGAAGAATCTACATTAAAATCATATAATTGTATGGTTTTGATCGCAAGCTTAGTAGAAATTAATTTTAGTTTTTCTCTCAGTTTTTCTTTTTTCTTGAAAAAAGGAGGCCTACAAAGTATTATAACCAAAACATGTCACAAGCTGACTGTTTACATAAACACATTTCTTCATACGAACTTTCGAATTGTTCTTGTAATTCTGTGGTAGAAGACTTTGATTGGCCTGCTGATATTTCGATGAATGATTGCAAGTTTTCTTACTCCAGGGACTGATATGGATCTTCTAGTGAGACACAGGGTTCTGAAATTGCGTCTCTGTACAAAATTGAAGACGTATTTTGACTTGGGGACATTTTATTGGTTATCCAAGCTTCCAAGAAAGGCCCCACACAAAGTTCCACCAATCAAAAAATACCAGCCTGCAATCTTCGCCCCTCAACTTATATAAAATGCCCCTTCATCTAGCAGCAAATCCAGCATAAACACTTGAAAACCCATTTAAGCCTCCTCAAGTACAAAGACAGTATCTGTGCAGAGAAGAGAAATAGAGCAGAGCACAATGGCTGTAAACCCCAGGGAAAATCCTGCTTTCGAAAAAGAAAGGTTAGTCTAAATTAAATTTCTTTTGCTTTGTTTCCTTTATGTTTTTATAAGCCCGTCACTTTCTCTTTCTTGTATTAATGCTTCCTTCACTTTAATCTCTATTTTTCCGGGCAAGGAATTAGCCTCTTAAATTGTCCTTAATTTTTGCGTACTTAGCGATTTTAATTGTTGATGTGATAACAGCATTATTATGCAACATGGAATATTTGCCCTCCTGGTTGGGACGCTAAACAATCAAATCCAAGTGAAGTACCAGTCAATTAAAGGCTCTCCATTCGACAGCCACGACGTTATTATGTCAGTTTTCCTTGTTGCTCTGTTTATATATGCCACGGCATCGGTGGCCGAAGTTATGCTCCGAGCTCGAGAATCAACTTACTACACACTGGTTGGCAATCTCCGACTCTTTGCCAGTGCCCTCGCTGCGATATTGCTTCTAGCTATTCTGGCTCCAATTCTGGGGTGCGTTATTTCCGTCGTATGGGCCTGTTTATTTTTGGGAGTCGCATATGAATCAAGCAGAGAGTTTTTCAACATTTTAAGCCAGTTAACCAATAAGTTACTAGACATGTTTACCAGGCTAATTCCACGCGTGAGGAGACACGAGGAGGAACTAAATCAGCCACGTGTCTAGCTCACTACATGTCCTCAGAATTTAGATACAGTAATTGGCAGAGGAAAATACTTGTTTGGGACTATTTCTGGTTGTTCTCCTCCCCACCCTCTCTGTTTTTTTCTTCTTTTAAAGAAATCTTTGTGTGTTTGAAGAAGAAGATTTGAGAAGATGTTGATTACGAGGAATTTACTTGGCATGTAAAATATGTAATGAAATAAGATTTTGCTTTTTTGCTTTTTCAGACCTTGTTCTTTTATTTATTTATATTTTATTTGTAAATTTTATTTTTATTGCAATTCAATCCTTGAACTTTCATAGATGCCAGATAAAATCATCATGGAATGGAGACAGGAGAGAAAATATTTGAGAGACTATATTTTGACTATAAAAAAATAACTTTGATATAAATGAATTCTTCCTTTCGATGAGAGTTTAATATAAATGATGTTTACGCATTAAAAAATAAATTAGAGCGCATAAATATTTTTTATTTAGTTTAATTTTTGAAGTAATTTTAAGGTGTTTTAGTGTTAAAAATTAAGTTACTCAAAACTCGAACCTCACTTCTTCTTCTTCTTTTTTATGGTGATTGAAAACAGTAATAGTAGACAACAAGTCTCTATCTATATAAACGACAAAAAAAAAAACCCAAAGAGATCCGGGTAGGCAACATAAAAAAACATAAAAGCAAAACCAAGCAAGTGGCCTTGGGCCTTGGCCCTTGGGCTTTTTCTCTCTTAGGCTAGGTGCGTTCTAGAACCACAATGCCATTTGTTTTTTGGTTTAATCTTTTATTTTATTTTTTTAACCAGTATCTTCTCCCTCATTTCTTTGAAATTGTTTTGTTTAATTATTTTTTTTCAGGAATTAGTCTTTTAAAAAGGATTTTTACAATTTTATAATACCAAGAACAAATTATTATAATTTTTTTCTTATGAAATTTTAAATAAATTACTCATGTTTTTATTATGCATATATAATACAGAGAATCATATATACTTAACAATCAAACTAAATCTTGATGATAAATACAAGAAAATATATAAAATAAAAAAGACAATTAATGTAATATATTTGTATTTTTATAAGGTTTTTTTATCTTATTGTTATGAATATCACTTTCTGTTTTAGCTATTAATTAACATTTGCAAAAAAATAATATCATTTAATATATTTTTTAATTATTTTAATAAAATTTTTTTTTTGAAAAAAATAGGCACATTATGGCACCGTTTGGGAACGCGGTGTCCCAAAAAATTTAAATTTAAATTTTGTTAAAAATTAATTTTTTAGTGTGCTTTGATACGTTGATTTCAAAAATAAATTTTTTTTTTAAAAATATCATTTTAATATATTTCAACACGAAAAGCACTTTAAAAAATCTTTTCTAAGTTGATTCTTGGTGGAAAGAATAACGGAGATGAAGTTTTTAAAAGTCAGGTGAGTTTATCTTGAAAACAGATATTAACATAGATTATTTGGATTTCTAATCATGTAAAAATATATCATATCCTTGAAAGATTTTTTTGATGCATTTTGATTTTTAGTTTTAGTTTTTAGACTAGAGTGTTTTTGAATTTTAGATGAAAATGAATTAAAGTTTGGGGTTTTTAGGTAAAAATACCCAGGAACCTGATTTTTCGCTTACTCAAGGTAATTACAATGTTGTTTTAAAAATCAATCAATTATGTTATATTTTTTTATGTTATATTTATATTTTTTTTTATAATCATATATGAAACTACTATACATTATAAATAGCTAAAAGAGATCAGTGTTTTACTGTGGACTGTACTGTGCAGTCCACAGTAAAATACTGATCTATTGTCCCTGCTGCTTTACAGTTTTTTTTTTTTTTTTAAGTTGTTTCTTTTGGCTGTTTTTTTATTACTTTTGGAAAATTATTTTTTGCTTTTTTTTTTTTTTGCAAATTTTTTTTCTTTAATTTAGTTTTTTAATGTTTTATTAATGTTAAATTGTTTTATTTAGTTATCAGATTTTCATGACATGTTTTCCGGATTTAACGGGTTAACCTGGTTTGACAAGTTAACCTAAAATATTTTTTTTTGCTTTTTATTCTTTTTAATTAATTTTTTTTAGTTTAGTTTAGTTGTTAATGTTAAATTTCTTTCTATTTAGTTATTAGATTTTCATGACATATATCCCGAGTTTCACGGGTTAACCTGGTTTCACGGGAGAACCCAGTTAATTCTGGGTTGACCAGTCAATTTTTTTGTTGAATTTAGTTTGTTAATGTCAAATTTTTTTTATTTAGTTATCAGACTTTCATGACACAAATCCTGCGTTTAACAGGTTAACATGGTTTGACGAGTTAACCCGAATTTGTTTTTTGAGTTTTTCTTTTTAATTAATTTTTTTTGTTTAGTTCAGTTTGTTAATGTTCACTTTTTTTTTATTTAGTTGCCAGATATTCATGACACGGATCCGAGGTTTAACGGGTTAACTTGGTTTGACGAGTTAACTTGAATTTTTTTTTTTTTTGCTTTTTTTTCTTTTAAATTAATTTGTTTCGTTTAATTTAAATTGTTGATGTTAAATTTTTTTTCTATTTAGTTATCAAACTTTTATGACACGGATTCCGAGTTTGACAGGTTAACCTGGTTTAACGAGTTAGCTCAGTTAATTCTGAGTTAACCCATTAATTTGTTTTTTTTATTTTTAATTATCAAACTTTCACGATGCGAATTCAAGGTATGACGGGTTAACCCAATTAATTCATATTTATTTTTCTTTTTCTTCATTACTTTTTTTTCTTCCTGTTGGTTTTTTTTCTTTGTTTTTTTCTTTTTAACTAATCTATTTAATTATCACACTTTTATGACACGACCTTGCAGTCAGACTCACGTCCAATGCTATTGGGTCTGGTATTGCAGTCCAGACACTTTTATGCTAAGGGTTAACCCAAGTTTAATGTTATTATTAATATTATAAATATTACTATTGGATCAGGCGTTGCAACCAAACCTAAGATTCTTAGGTATAACTTTGCAAAAATACCTAACAATTTTAGATCTTAGCTTTTTTTGAAATACAAAAAATAATTGACCCGCGGCATCGCGCGGGGCAGATAACTAGTAATATTCTAAAACACAACATATGAATATTCAATGAGATTAAAATATTACGTGCTGATAAAATATTCAAATAATCCAATACTTTTAATTTTTTATTTAAAATATTATGTGCTGATAAAAAAATTAATGGCCTTGTCATATAAAAATGGAAATGCATAAAGAAAAGTAGAGAATTTTAACTAAATATACATCTTTTACTCTAAAATTTAAATCATTTGAAATTGTTTGAAGTAATTTTTTTAATCAATGTGAAATTAAATATTAATTGATTTTGAAAATTACCCAAATGTCGCTTGAAAAAAAATCCCGAGAGAATTTCTAATTATTCTTGAAGTCAAGTTTGGTGACGAGTGCTTTTTTTTTTAAGCAAGTAGACGAAGTTAATATTTTAGCGAAACGGTAGGATTCTTTATTTTTAGCTAGATCAAAAAAGTTTTGAATTTATTTTTTAAAAATTATTTATTTAAATTTTATAAATTTCAATGTCATTAAAAATTTATATAATTAATTATTTTAAAATTTATAAAATTAATTAAGATATATGTCACGAACATCAACATTAATAAAAATAAAAAAACGTCCTAGACAAAACTAAGGACGTTTCGAGGACCCACTCGACTTGACTTTTATTTTCATGGCCTAGAAAGCTCCAGCTGTGACTCGCGTATAAAAAAGGACGAGGCCCTGCCCCTCCTCGCCCACCAGGAACTTCCTCGACCTCGACAGCATCTCCGAAGCCAAAGAAAGCAGAAGAAAATGGCTGCACACCATAGGCCAAATCTTGGTTTCGAGAGAGACAGGTTCTTATAAATCTCTTTGCTTTCTTCTTCATCTTCTTTTCTTTTACTTAATTATTTAATCAGGTTAGTACTAATTTCCTTTTCTTACCAATTAACTTCCTCGACAATAGAACAAAAGTTTTATATATACACTGTTTTGTAAAACGACCTTGCTGAAGCAATTTTAATTGTTAATGGGCATCTTTGTGCATCATGGAATCTTTGCTCTGCTCGTGGACACATTAATAAACAAATCCAAGTGAAATACCAATCAATTGCTACTTCTCCATGCGATACTCACAAGAGGGTCATGTCAGCATTTTTGGCCGCTCTATTTATATACGCCACAACATCGGTGGCCGAGGCGATACCGCGGAGCCAGGAATCAGTTTACCAGAGGCTTTTGCCTCTTTGCCAGCGCCCGCTCCCTTGCTACAGTTTTCCTTCTGGTGCTTCTTACCCCACCTTGGGGGTAGAGTATCATTTTTGTTCCGTGTTCTTAATGTTTTTTTGAGAGAAAAAAAACTAGATAATAATTTAGTTAACTAGTGCCTTGTTAAAAAATGAGGGCATGTTTTTTTAAAAAACTCGAGAACCACCTATGAAAAAAAATATTGAAAACTACTCTGTATGCGTCGCCGTGCTGATAAGCAGAGGGCAGCACCGAATCCTTTTGAGTTTTGACTTCATTTTCACTTTCTAAATCAATTATACGCCACATGATGATTGCTAAATGCCCCTTCAGCCTATAGTAATTTTACCGCATAAAATTAATAATTATATAAATTTTCATTTATCCTTAAATTTGTAAGATTCTAATTAATAATTTTTTAAAAAATAAATCAACTTTACATTCTTCAAAATCATCTTTTTATTTTTTTATAAAAAAATATATTTAAAAATAAAAAGCATGCTCAAGATTATTTAATAAAAAAATCTCGACTAGAATTATATATTGATTATTTAAGTAATTTTATTTTATTTTAATTAAATAACAATAAAAATAAACAATTATGAATCAAGATTAGAAAAAAAATTATAATAATTGGAAAAAGCTTTTTTCAACAAGAGTAAAAATAATGTAGTTTAATTTTTAGCCAATTAAATATGAAATGAAAAAGAAAAAAAAAATAAATTGATTCGAGTCAAACTAAGTTAGCATGATAAACATGTAATCTGAGTAGTAAGGGATGAGACAACTTGAGTTGACTTGCCAAACTCACGATTCAGGTCATAAGATCATGATAACAAACCACCCTACCAATGCCTACATTAACCATCTAAAATGGAAAAGAATGTAACTGTGATTCTAGCAACATGAAAAAAAAAGAATATTTTTAGCTATCAGGTGGCGCCACACCCTTTGCTTGAATAGTGTGAGCGACTTCCGTGCGTCAATAACTTTTTTAATTTAAATAATATTGGATATTTACCAAAATATCAAATTGTTTTTGCTCTACTTGATAATAACAAAAAAAAAACAAAAAAAAAAGATTAAAAAATTAAACACCCTTGAACGCAAATTGTCTTTGCTCTATTTGACAATAATAAAAAAAAAAAAACCAGGGTGAAAAGATTAAAAAGCTCTCAAACATGATCTTTAAAATTTTTGCTTTTAAAAATAAAGTTGTTATTTTACTATATTTAAAAAAAAATAAAAAATTAAAAAAATCCTTGTATGTCAACTTTAAAAGTTGTTTTAAAGAGCATTTTAATTATCTTACTCTGCTTAAAAAAATTAGAAAAGATACATTTATCTTCTATTAACTTTTTAATAACTAATGATTTGTGCCGAAAGATTGAATTACCCCCAGCTTCTAGGGTCTATATTTTATTTTAATTTTTTCTTAGAAGAGTGATAAAGTAATTATATGTTGGTGTACAGTGAAAACCTCTTTCACTTTAGTTTTTGTTTTTAATTTTAATTTTTAATTAGAAGAGAAGCAATACTTCAACAGCCCCCAAAACCATATGCTGTTTCAAATCTAATTGGAATTTGCTTTGTGCACTATCAAATTATTTATGACAGCTAGAATTTAATTAACTCCAGGAAGTGTACAAATCTCCACCTCATAAGTCAGCTGTCAAATAAAAAAATTGCTCCATCGATTGACCTGTTCAGTTCACATTTTAATATAAATATATATATTTTTTATGGTAAAGATATGTTGGGACTAATTTATATGTTAATTGAAACTTCTGCTCTGCAGATTTTAAATACACGTTCTCCAATAACAGTCAGAAAAATTTAATAAATTGCCTGAATACACCAAACCAAAACAAGAATATAACTATAAAATCACTTGGAATTTACCTTCAACCAAAACCTCTGCACTGCAGTCCCTATCCGGCACTTGAAAAAGAAGAGAGAAAAATAAAGAAAAAGAGGAAAAAAGATAACTAATAAAGAATACCAAAGCTATCTGGAACCTGATTTAAAGAATGAAGATAGTCTGGAAAGAATGAACATAATAATTGTTAAGGCTTAACTTCAACACAACAACAATATTTAGCTATCTCATGATCTAGTTAGTATCTCTTATACCAGACAACCACGATCGAACACCATAAGACTTGTATCATGCTAATCATGCATTTCTCCTTGGATGAGCTGACAGATAAAGGGAGGAACTTGGCAGAACATTTACCAATGCCGGGTACATTTCTCCTTGCAGTGCCAGAATCCTAGATTGCCTTTTTCCTGCTCATATTCCTGCATCCTAATCCTCTCCAGGAAAATGTGCAAATCAGGAAACGCTGTTTTCCAGCTCATCCTGAGCATGAGGGAATTTGAAGTCAATGCCACGTTAAACTCCTAAATTAAAGCTTCCAGTGGCGGATCCAACTTCATATCCAACTTATTCTTCCATCAATACAATTGCACGCGCATTGACAAAAAGCCTAACACCCTCAATGATCTATGCTCAACCCGTCCATCTCTGATTATAGTAGCTATCCTGTAACTAAATACATGAATATAAAGATCGGTGAGGCAAGATTATGAGCGAAAATACACTAAAATCTGATAGTGCAGGATACAGTACCTTAGTAGCAACTACAAAGACGTGTGCAAGATGCAGCAACTAAACTTGCATTTCACATTTGGCTGGACCTAGTTTTCTGCACCTGCTCATTCTCTTTCCTCTCTCTTCTATCATGGGTCTGAAACCCTGGAGAGAGAGAAGAGCTACATGCCTTCACTTAGGCAGTGCTAGCTCGAGCAGTACTATAATCAGCTCAAGTCCAAAGGGAGCAAAGAAATTGGGATATGATTTCAGCTGAAAATTACTGCTGTGTGATTCACTGTCCTAAAAACAGAAGCTTGAGAAATTCAGTGCAGTGAAATACAAGAAAGAATCATAATTGCAGTGTTGGTCAATCTAATGCTAACAAACAAGGCAAATAATTTTATGATATAATAGATGTGACGAAAGCTCCATAGAACGTAGAGCTCAGAACATTGCAATAAACTATTTTCTCAATGATGTTGTTCAAAATCACAGAACTCTAATAGCCTTTTACAATACCAAAAAATATAATTCCAAAATTTCGACATCTTGCAAGAAAAGTTATAGCTTGTTCTGTTCACCGGCAAGCAGACAAGAAAATAACATGTAAGAACCTGATACAAAATCTTATCATTGCTCGTACGAGGGGCCGAATGAGTGCAAAAGCCGTTCTTATAGAACATAGAGCAATCTAACGGGTCGCACGAAGGGGTTGAGACCCCCACACCAATATCATCTTTTGCATCCGAAAGCATGAGCAGTCGTCCGTGGGCCAATTCAGCAGTCGTGCTTGACTGGAATACGGCCACCGCTGCTAGGTTCACTTCATGCCCCAAGAAAGCGTGATGCGGAGAAAAACTTCAGAATCGAATTCCACCGCAGTGGGTACACCAAGTTTTGCTTGAAGAACATTATCTATCTTAAATTGGCAGATGACATTCCTATCAGATGACAATCCAACTTCTTACAAGAGCAGGCCAGGCAGAAAAATCAAATTGACAGAATACATTCCATAGACATGAGTTTTCTAGAACAGATAGGACAGGTGCAGCAATATTAGACACAAACAGAATCGAAAACTGTTGGTTGAAGCGCGAATCATAACAAGTAAAACAAGTAATAAAATAAATAAGTAAAAAGTATTGTCAAATTGAAAAATTATCAATAAATACTAAAATTTATTGAATCAAGATCTATTTGACAAATCAAATATAATATGAAAATTTTCCAAGTTAAATAAAACAAACAATTAAAGATGTAATTGAAATCAAAATTAAACAAAATCGACATCTTAATTGAATTAATCCTATAGAAAAAAAAATTATTGTTAATAATCAAGTCCTACTAATTTAATTATCAATTTCTCTCTCAAGCATCAATAAATTATTTTAACTAGCAAATTTCCTACATCTCTATACATCATCTCTATAAATTAACTTGTCAAAATTCTCTATAAATTAACTTATTAAAATTCTTTAAAAACGATAAAACCTCTAGAGATCACACAAGCTCATAGATATCTATCCTATAGATTTCTTATATTGTTTCCACTAAAGACCAAAACAATTTGAATAATCCCAAATCATGCAAATAATGTTCAAACATATACAAGCATTAAGTTCATAATAAAATACTCCACAAATCCTGCATTGATTCAATCAAAAAAGATATTCCCATAATCATAGTTAGGCTATATCAAAAATCCCAGAATAAAGAAATTATATGTGATACGATGATAAACATCTCTAGAGTTGAAGAAATTGACTTCTTGAAGGATAGCCGTATCTTGCGTCAATCATCCTGGTCTTCTTTTTTCCTCCAAATGCTGCCTCCTCTCTATTGTATTGTGTCTAGCGTGTCCCTCTGTTCTCCATCCCCTGCAGTTGTTATGAAGAGGATTTATATCTTGGTCGTATCCTCCCATGACAGGGAACTCGTTTTCCTTATCTGCCAGATATTTTCGCTTAGGTTGCGGGCTGATTTTGAGGAAGCACGTGTGAATTACAAATTTTCCATTTCTAGAACAATTGTATCCCCTCAAATCATCTTTCCAACGCATCTGGTCTTGCATTTTCCTGACTTTTACAACTTCAGATATGGGCTGAAAACCGAGACAGTGTCAGCTGCAGACTCTGGATTGATTCAGACTGTATTTCAACTCACTTTTTGGGCTTGAAAACAGGAAAACTGGGTTCTACGCTATCATAGAATATGTCTCACCTTTTCAAAAAGGTAAAGAGCACATGAAACCAAGTTTTATATTTCCAGTTATAACCCGAAAACCAATCAGCATCCTGGCTTGATTAGAACAGACCAACTAAGATTTGAACTCTAAACTCAGCCCATAGTCTCCCTCTGCCTCTTCACATGATCTCATTTTCAACCCAATTCAGTAGTCAAACACCTGAAAAACATCATGAATTCCCAGAAATTAAATGAATACAAAAGTTCTAAAATTCTAAATAAACTAGCTAAGAAACAAACAAAACACTCCAAATCAAAACAATTATGACTAAGAAAACGTGTGCAATAAATTCCATTGTCAGACACATTACCGAGTGAAACCTGAAATCAATATGATATGAAAGTAACCAACCTGAAATTGGCCAAACAACTAGCTTTTCTATAATAGAAAAAACAGGAAGGTGTCCCAATATTGGACACAATATGAAATTAAAGATTACAGACAATAATACAATATAACACATCAATCAACACAAAGACATGCAGACACGAATTGCTATCTACCTATTGTAGAATAGTTCATTCAGAATTTCAAAGGAGTGACCAGAATGCTCCAGACAGGCAGCTACCATGTCATTCAATATGTAAAACAAATTGCAGGAAAAAAATAACAAAGCATTGGGCTTGGGAATTTAAGGAAGCAATAATACAACGAAGTTCATCTGCTGGCACAAGTATTTGAATTTAGAAAAGGGAGAAGTGTTTAATTGGCTAAGTTTAAATTACCAGATGACATGTCAACTCAAGTTCACTTCCTGGAAAATGCAGGACACCCCAAGTCTGACAGGCCAAACAGAAATATGGAAGCACCAGCCATTGACAGGTATCTTCCACATCTGATCTGGAAATCAACGTCATGGAAACAGTCCCTGGAAATAATTTCCCGAGAAAAGAAAATGAATTAGTTCCATCACATTTTTCACGTGATTAATTTCTTATGTAGAACTAAGTGAAATTTAACTTGCATCAAAACTGGATTTCTTTTCATTTAATTCAACAAGATTTTATTCGAGAAACAAAATCATAGATGCAGATTCCTTAATGAAAGAATTATGACAACGTCCAAGCTTTTCCCAAGAGTATGAAAGAGTGAAACTGGAATCAACAAAGCAGCCAGCTCAAATCTTTACACTGTCTTAATCCAGAATCAACATGACATTGCCAAAACTGCAGGCAGGACTTCAATGACAGCAGATATAAACAGAAAATAAAAATAAAAATCAAGCCAACATTTTATGCATGTTCTATAGAGAGCGAAAACAAATATAATAGCTCATCACCCTTGAGAAGAAAGAAGGAGATCAGCTAAGAAAAGGCAGAGTCTATAGAAAGCATTCAATCAAAACATAAAACTCGATAGATTTCTCTTCAAGTAATCTCCCTCTCGATAGCTGACTAAAGCATGATCACAAAAAAGAGTAAGCTATTTTATGCTATAAAGAAAACCTTCCACAACCAGAGACACAACAGTTCAACTTAAACTAAAATTAATAATCCCTTTTACCAAACATAAATGCCACTAAGATTTTATGGTAAGGTTTCATTATTTCCTAATTCATTTTATGAAATTACAAACTACGATACTCTTTATTCAAATTATTGATTTTTTTAATCTTCTACAAGCTGACCATTATTTTCCTTTTATTTCCTAATCTGAAAATCAATTAGAAATAAATTAAAAATTTTCCCTGTAATTTGTAGTGGCCATTAGCTTTGGGATGTAGGGAGCAACAAGCTTTCTTTGAGCCAGAATTTAGCATGCTAACACATTTGTGAGCAATATTACAAGTGGTATATGAATACCTTCGAAGAATATAAATTCTTCAGATAATTAAACTCCCCGTAATATCAATACTTGGGATAATTTTTGGAAGTAATCTGTGTGCTGGCCTTGAACATGTATCACCGTCATCAGGAAGGCATGCCAGCTCCTTCTCCAAAACAGAATAAGCTTCTGAAAAAGCCTGCAACAGATAACATTTTGTGTATATAAGAACCACAGGTTTTAACAGTTCTCAAAAAGATAAGATCAGCCTCAAAAAATGCCAAGTGGAATCTCAAATCATTCTGTTCAAAGATTTTTAGTGAGCATCTCAGGTAAAAGGCTTAACTAGGTGAGCATTTGTAGCTTTAAATACCCATTTCTCCATTTTCTTGGGTTTAAAATAAAACCAGCAACATTCCAGTTCAAGGAGCTATGCCCTTAATCACAGCAGTTTAATTGGGTCCACTGTTGTGACAACCAGTGGACTGAAGCAAAGACTATTGCAAGAAAGTGATTGCAAACACAGGACTTTAGTTTCTCAATTCACAATAGCGGTGCTGTTTAGAGCAAAAATAAAAGAAAAAAGAAAAAAGAAAAAAGAAAAATCTGTCACAAACATAGCACTCGAAGCATCAGTCATTAACTGGCAGGACCCACCAATTTCACATTTCTCTTGTTGAAGAATATTTTGGAAGATAAGAAGAAAGGTAAAATGTTGCAAGTTTCACATCCTCAACAAAAAGGTAAGCCTAAAATATCTGCTTGAATATTGAGAAAAATCTATATATTTGCATATAATTGAGTGTCATGTTATCATAATAGTAAATGCAACAAAGATTATGTGGAGGCTGACCTTGATGCATTGATGTATTCGAAAGCAATTTCTCCCCACATTATTTGTTGGGAAAAGAGGGTCATCAATGTGTATTGGATCAATACTACAGCATCAAGTGGTAGATCAATCAATACACGATAGAAAAGAAAGAATGAACAATGCCCTGTCATTTGTGAAAAAACAACAATAGAGCTAGTGCAGTGCTTACCTATAACCTCTTTCCCTATTTATATATACTCCACTTCCCTGCACTGAGATACGCATTTGGCGAGGATCAAACACATTCCTGTATTCACAAGACAAGAAATTAGTGAAAGTATATTAAATGTGAATAAATCAATTTATAATTACAACACTAAGTCAGCAAGGATAAACAATTCAACCATGAAATGAAAGAAAAACAATATTTAACTCACCCGAAGAAGTAAAGAAGATCCATTAGAAGGCTTCCGACATTCTGAAAGGACACCCAAAATTGCAAGTCAGGTAAAAGCACTCGTGTATAAAATTCCAACAGAGAATGGTTGAAAAGACAGGAATTTGAAAATCAAATTCTGCACACATCTTACAGCGTCAAACTAAGATATCTTTTGTGAAATACGTATACATAACTTTGTTTCTCTACTACTCTAATAAAGGCCGGGTTGTAATTCGAGGCTTGCAAGCTAGCCAAGAAGTGGAGAGAGAAGCTGTTAAGACACTTAGGCCTAACTTGTAATCAGTTCACAGTTACTATAAATTCTTAATAAGCATAAGTGGCATTCATGAGCAAAGGAACACATGAAACACCATAAAAGGCAATAAAATCCACAAAAAGCCAAAGTTCACAAATGGTGGTTACACTATGCATGTGCATGCCTTGGGTAAATTTTACCAAAACATCAGAGGTCTTGAGCAATGAGCACTATCAAATTAATTTGAAGTTTAAAGCCAGTTACTAAAATAGCAATTTAAGTGAATGGTCAACTCTAAGCCATAAAAAATATCTACTAATACGCCATAAGTCAATTTAAAAAAAAAGATCAATCAAGAATATACTACTTCTAGTAGCCATCAAATGACTTAACACAGGCCACTGATATAACTGTCACTTTAATAGTACTACTAAACAAAGAATGAAGAGACTTATGTCTGTGTGTGTCTATGGGGAGACAGACATCATAGAAAACATGTAAAATGTCCCATCTAGAGTACAAAACACATTACTTGATTGATAGGCCGGCCAAGATGATGCTCATGCTGTAGGAAACGTATAATTAGCAACACCTGCAAAGGAGCGGACAGCAAGGTAAGAAATGCAGAACTGAAGATATCCACTCACATCAAGTCAAGAACAACCACAAGAGAGCATCCATTTTCACCCAACCACAAATTCTGAACAAGTGCTTGGATATCCAGCCCTGCTAAAGCAAAGAGAGAAACTTTGTAGTCCAACAGATGAGATCAGTTGACTTCCAATGTGCATTTCAATTTACAAGGTATGATGAAAGAAAATACAAGATTTAAACAATATGACTATAAAAGAAAAACAAGGGATAACGACGGTTCAGCATTTTGAATAGACAGAAAACTTAAAAGATTATTCAAAAGCTATCAGAAATAAACTTGTACGAATAAACAACATAAAACCTGGGCAAAGCTTCTAGCATGATCCAAGATTGCATTGCAATCATTAGCAAAAAAAAAAACGTGAGGGTGAGAATTTGCGTTGCCCTCTTTTAGTTTGCAAAGTGTGTATATGCACATGCAAGCACACATGTATGAGTTCAGTCTGATAATAGCATCACCTATTAGCTCAATAAGAATATGAAGGAAACACTAACTACACAGCAATTGAGTCTCACGTGTACTTGAAAAGTGGTAAAGATATTAGAATGGCATGCGGTATAAATTACCAAGCAATAGGAACTTAAACCTCCAGAATAGGACTGGTCAAGGCTTCGATCTGCCAAGAACTGCTTCAGTACCAAAGCAAGAGGTGTTGCAGCTGGAAATTGTTCCGTGAGATCTTTAACCTGCACAAAGATTATTTATAGACAAGAGAATAATATCACCACGAGTTTCAATGTAAATGTAGTTAAAAACCATCATAAAAACTTAAAAAGAAAAATTGTATCAAAATTCAAAACAAATGAATCACAAATAAGACTCAATTTCTAATGTAGTAGAATTAGCCTCAATAGGAAAAATCACTAATAGACCTCCCATGCTCAGAAACTAGTTGAGAATTATACAGTTTTGAAGGACAAGCCATAACTAACTTAGGGTTCAATAAAGTTTTTGGTTTCGTCCATCATCTAAGAGTTCTGAGAAAATTTATGAGGAAGCATGGGCTTCATTCACAATACATTCAGTCGACTGCAACAGAATTTAAAATAACAGAAAAAGAAAATGATTCATTTCTTCTTTCCATTGCACTGCATTATGTTTCACCAAACATGCCATTCAATTTTGACAAAGCTGATCTAATAACCAGGACACAAGATGTGTTGACACAGATTTGAGTAGAACATCAAATTTCCTTGTGGAAAGCACAAATGTCAGGGTGCACTTAAGTTTTAGCGTGCTGATAATCTGATATCCAAGATCAAAAATCGGTATGCATCTAAGCATTTAAGCAGAATATCAACCTTTCATTGATCTCCAGTATCAAATGCTTAATCTATCTTAGCAACATTCACCTAGGGTTAAAAAAATTATACTTGTAACATGCCTCTCATAAATTCCCAATCCAAGATGCACAAACAAAGAATTCAATTTGTGTAATAATCTACCTAAATTGCCCTTCAGCCTGTCAAGAAAGAGGCTAAAGTTTGGAATAAAAAATGATGTAGAAATCTGAGAAGCCTCCATCATGCTACCATTGCTAAATGGAACAGGCAGTAAGAGATAATAGCCTCCAAATATGCCTAGACTAGTTAAACTCTTTTGACAGAATTTAGAGGAAAATCACATATAATTTATAGCCATCATTAAAATTTGAATTTATGAAGCAATATGTTCTTAATACCAGTTGAGTTGTTTGGAGCCCTGTATGAGATGGAGACTTGAAACTGATATCAAGACGAATTGATTTCACATCCCTTTTGCTATCACAATTAAGTTGTGTGCACTTAGGTGAAATTGAGTCCTCTAAAACAACCATATTGGACTGGACTTGGATGTCATGTTCACCAGTCAAATGAATTGGCTCCTCCTTTGGTGATTGTACATTAGAAGCAGCAGAGGTGATCAGATCAGTGGGAACCTCCACTACAAGCATAATAACAGGTATCTGCAAGAAAAGGAGGTACGGTATGCGAGGAAACATAGAAGAAAAAGAATAAGATAAAAAGGAAAGGAAAGCTCAAACAGTTCTAAGATACAAGACATTACAGCTGTATTCTCCACAGTCTTCAGTGAATCATTTTTTACCCACTCCTGATTGGCAAGATACCGAGCTGCATGCTGGAAAATTAATGGAGAATTTAATTCTACAAAAGGCTATGGGAAAGATAAAAGTTAAAAGTTTTGTCTAATGATTAATTAAAAGCTTCAAAATAAAAAAATAAAAAAGCATATTCCCAAGTTCCATCTCAACAAAAAAGCCTAACCAGAGATCAAGATTTTTTTGGAAATCAAAGTAAAAGTTAGAGATGCAAATATCACCAGCAATCCATAACACAATTGCCTCATCTACTGAAGTATCAATTTAGAAGGCCATCAACATACCTGAAGACAAGTTTCTTTAATACCATTACGACCCTCTAAAATCCCAGCTTCCTTGATAGGTTCCTAGAAAAAGCTCTGCAATAAGTTTCTCCTCTTAAAAGTACAAGCATAACAAGTCTAAGTGATAAAATAAAAACATAAAGAAAGTTATTACCAAGTTCCTCACTGGAGGGAGGCAAACCACAAGATCCACATCACTTGTTGGAAGGGCCAAACCAGTTGCACTTGATCCAAAGATATTTATCCTGGACCTAGGCCATAGAACTTGGAGAGACCTAGTAACCCGCTTGACAGCCCAATTAATGAAAGGTTTCCTAGCCATATTTGCTGCAGCAACCTTGGGTAACATCATGTCAAACAAGTAATCAATGACAGTGGCATACCATTAATGAAAGGAAATAAAAGCTCAAAACATGATACTACAAAATTCTATGAAAAATTTAGGTAATTCCAGGAAAAACATGAACAAATTTAAGCCCGATACCTGCTTACAAAAAGAGTCAATTTCATCATGAAGAAGGCTCTGTACTAAGCAAAGAGAAGCCTTTCGTGTAGGACAATTCTGTATCTCAGCTCGTTGAAGAGGAAACAAAACATCTGGCTGCATCAAAATTGTATCAAATAATCAACTCAAAACACATCTAGTGATACACTTACAATAGCACAGTACAGAAGCACACTCACATGATCCTGATCACGGGCTAGGTGGGACATTGCAATTAGACGATCTTGCAGCAAAGCCCCAGGGAGTGGCTGCACCATTGGATGGGTTGAAAGTTTTTTATTTCTCCAAGAAGGCCAAACAACTTCAGCACCATCCATACGTCCACAAGCTTCCTCCAAATTAGTTCCATCATGGTACCAACCTCTCACACCCCATTGTCTTGGGCTGGAGCTACCAGACCTAACAGTTGGAAAACCCCTGTGCTTTCTAGAGTCACTCACAGGAGAGGGTGGTGGAGGACGGGGAGCCCGTGGAACACAAAGCACTACAGGTGATGGTGGCCGCTTTATCCGGGGATGTTCTCGTCTAGTAGGCGGAACACAGGGGCTTTTGTGATCAAGACTACGCTTGAAATCAGATCTTGATCTTTCCCTTGACATATTTGGAATGATAATAGGCCGCAAAATTGGGTAAGGAAGTGAATCTCCTGCCTTGCCTTCAACATCACTAGATAAACTGGCCAAAGATCCAGAGACATCCTCCTCTGCAGCAGCATCTGTCACGGTTGATGAAAGCATAGCTTTACCAGGCACTTCATTTCCTGACATAACATAACCAAGTGCCTGGTGTCCAGGGACCAAAGGATCAAAAGCAGAACAGAATGAAGCAGCAGTTGGGGAAGTCAATCCAGTTGTACTATAAGAAGACGAGAAGGCAACCATATCATCAACTGCCCTATTCAGCTCTGCTTCATGCCAAGGCCATCCGCTATCATCAGAACTAAGGGAAGGTGGTCGAGAGAAACCAGTACCTGGATGATCAGAAGGATCCCAGTACATCACACCGCCACCAAAGTGCTGATTATAGTCTATCCCAGAAACTGCATGCACCTCATATTCTTCCTCTGATATCCAATGGTTTTCATATTCATCCATTAGTTCCTGTGAACTTGTTGCTTCAGTAAAGTCAATTGCATCCCCAGAACACCTCCTCTCGTCATCAAAGGTTTTTGAGATGTACTGCATGTTCTTAGCGGTGTAACTTTTCTGAAAAGTAGATTGCCGCCTCGAGATAAATCCTGAATCATAATTGCATGTCATAGTCGGAGCTAATCCACAGTTGCTCCTAACCATTGGAGGCCAATCTAAACTCATTGGCAATGGTTGAGACAACATCCTATTGGATCCGCCTTCAATAGGAGAATTTCTAGCCTGATGCACCGTAGGTAAAAAAGGTTGATGAATGTGATTATGCCAGTTGTGACCAACATCCAGATGCAATCTATATGTAGCAGGTGGAAGATGTGAATTTATAGATGGAAAGTAGACGGGGCCTAAACTAGGCCACTCATATGAAAGGCAATCTGAAAGGCCTTTGGATCCACTTTCATGAAAATTTTCACTCTCTTCTCCCCGATTTAAGGTGGGTACCTCTTTCACTTCAAGGGTTCTGACTAATTTGTTGCCAACATCTAATTTAACCTCAGTTTTTTTGTTCAAAAAGCTGGTGCCTTCATTGCTAGAAACAGTTATTAGCTCCTTTGTGGTTGCAACTTGATATATTATATTCTGGCCTACCCCACAACGTGTCTCTCTTCTGGATGGCATACTTTTATTGTCAACAAAACCATTTGAAGATCGGCAATGCTCCAGACCTGCATCAGAGATGCCTTCAGTGCAACCAACAGCATGATCCTCTGGAATGCCAAGGGCATCTATCTCCTTCCTGGTGGGCTCATTAATTGAAGGATCAATTAAACTATCATTTGATGCTTTCTGTGTAGTCAAATTATCAGATAACCTACAAAGCTTTGCTTCCTCGTCTGATGAGCAAACAGAAAAGGAGGGAGCCTCTGAAACGGCAATTTCAGGTTTTCTTACTTCAACTGGATTGCTAAAGCTAGATTTTTTCTTTCTGTTTCTTCCTTTCCTGTTCTTCCTTCCAGCAGTTCGTTTTTTTTCGTGAACCAATCCTTGTGTGTGTTCCTGAGGATAGGCCACTAGTTATAAACCATTCAAATGATGAAATAGAAAGATTATCCAAATGAAAAGATATGTAACCATTTCAACAGTTGGAGATGATATGTCTCTGTGATTTTCATTCTCATGAGGAATGCCAGGCATCTCATTGGACTCCATCAACTCTGTCTTCTTAATACAGGCTGGCACACATT
Organism: Populus simonii; assembly: GCA_007827005.2. Lineage (NCBI taxonomy): Eukaryota > Viridiplantae > Streptophyta > Magnoliopsida > Malpighiales > Salicaceae > Populus > Populus simonii. Next base: position 4,477,426 of record CM017477.2, read on the forward strand.
TGATATCCTAAGAAATATCCGTACCATTCATAACTAACTGATCTTAACACATGTTTAAAAGCAAAAGTACTTCTAGAAACTTAACAGTAGGGGAAATGATACCTCGGCAAGTTTCTTAAAGGAAGACTCGTCAACACTTTTCACTGGTGTGGGGTTCATCAGCTTTTTCATATTTTGAGTCTTCCCCTTTTTTCTACGACTACCTGCACCGAGCTTTTCGCTAGGTTTATTGGCTGAAGACTTTGATGTTCCCTCTCCGAGAAGTTCAAGCCTTGTGCAATCAAGTGAAATAACCATCACAAGTCCTCGTAGTTTTCTTAATATACAATCAGAAAGGGTGCCAAGAGAACCCAGCATGCTAAAAAATATATGTGATGTATCATACTCACTACCCTGATCTGGCAACACCAAACTAACAATATCCTGAAGCACGAATAAACTATTAAATATATTTGCAAAAGAAGCATCTTTCCCAGAAAAAGAAGGCTTTGGGGCCAAACCAAATTCCGCATCAGCTGGAAGTTTTAGGAAAATCCTTTGCCGTGATTCAGCATGCAAGTCCCTCCAAGGTCGCTGCACTCCTGCTCTAAACAGTGACAGCTCATCCCCCGATACACCACTCACATCCTTCAGAATTTCACGAGTCTGAGAACTTGTAATGACCAAAAATTAGGCCACAATATATATTATTTTATGGAAAGAGCTCAAAAGGCAAAATGTCATCAAAACATTAATTTCATTCTCAAACATTGCATTTCCACAATCTTGGAGAGTTATAGCAACTCACAAAGTTTCCAAGGCAAGCTTTTTATTAATGGGATTCACATATTGAGTAAAAGCAGTACACAATGGGCAAATCCCTATGTCCCATATAACTACGTTATGCAATTTACTACAGCATTGAACAAAAATGTACAAGAGCATAATCAGTCACTCACTTGAAACAGTCACTACTTTGTCAATCAAATTCAAAGAATTAAATACCACTAGTATATTTTGACAATGAAACAAAACAATAAAATTTGCAAGAGTAAACGTACCAATGATTTTGCCGCCTTCCCAAGCGCAAAATTTAAAACCTTCCTCCTTACTTCCGCATCCAAATTCCTCCACCAATCAACACACCCTTTCCTCCTCCAAAACACATTAGCTGCCACACCTGCGGCACTCAATTTCTCTTTCAACTTCACCCCTCTTTTCTTCCCATTCCCACAATTCAGCCACGCCAGCCTCAACGCCACTTCTAGCTTGTTCGCTAAAAACGCCTCGATACAATAATAACCTCTCGCTTTTAACCACTCCAATTCCACCCAATCCGTCCCTAACTCGCTCTCTTCCCCTCTCAAAAACCCCCCATTCGAAATGTCATCCATCAACTCGACAAACTTTTGAACATTTTCAATTAAATCCTCGCTAACCGTAACCGAATCCAGACCCTCAGCTCCACTCCTACAATCGTCCACTTTCTCCCCTTCTCTAGAACTAAACAACCGAGTCGACTCAAAAATCAGTCGTTCCGACTCGTTAGACTCAGCGACTCTGGACAGCAGCCCGCGTGATTTCTTAAAGCAGAGGCTAGGGAGGTCGCGTGAGAGGAGATCGGGGAGGATAATGAAACGGCAGTGACCGTGAGAGTGTAATTTGGCTAGCATTTGAAGGAGGATTTGAGTGAATTTGAAATCAACGGCAGTTAAGTGGGATTGGCGTTGATGAACGGAGAGAGATTTAAACCATTTTAAGATTGACGATCTAGGGTTAGGGTTTGGAGAGGAGGGGGGGTTGGATTGGGAGTGGTAGAGAGAGATGTGAGAAGTGAGTGAGCCGATAAGGTGGTTCTGAGTCATGAGCGCGTTAGGGATATTTTGGTGCTTTGAAAAATTATTATTGGGGTTTGGTACGGACATTTTTGTTGCAGGGAGCAAGGAGCATGAATATGGGAGGGAGGGAGGGAGGGAGGGAGAAGAGTAAGGGAGAAGGAGATGATGTGGATTGTGGAGAGAAGTTTGAAAAGGAAGCATGACAAGGGAGTGATAAGCCGCCAAAATCTACCTTCCAAGGCCTAACATCCTTCTACGCGATTGGCTCGTGGAGAAATTGTTGGTGCTTGTCTGAGTAATTGACTGTGTATAACATCATAGTCGTCACTCTTGATGAGGGGATTATTTCATTATTGCTTCAACTCCTGGATTATTAAATTAATTCATGTAAATTGTTTTTATTTAAATATCAACATTTTGTTCTTTTTTTTATTCTCGGGTTCAATTTGGATGGAATTAGTGAGTTTGATTGATTCATTAAAAATCTAATTTAATTAGAAACTCAATCACTGTCATGATATATTTAGTTATGGTTTTTTTTGTGGTTCAGCTGTGTTTTTTATAGCATTTAAATTTTTTAAATTATTTTTTTATTATTTTGATGAATTGATATTGAAAATAAATAATTTAAAAATAATGATAAAATATTATTTTAAAATAAATATATTTAAAAAACAACTTTACTCTAATATTCAATATTATATTAACATGATGTGTACCACTCGGGCTAAGCTTATAAATGTGTGTTAGATAATTTTTTAGTTTTTAATTAAAAATATATTAAAATAATTGTTTTTTTAAACATTAGTATATTTAAACTATTAAAAACATATAAAAAATATTTTTTAAGCAGTAAAGCACTTAAAAAACACGAAATGAACCACGTTACAAAAGAGCATAGATAACAAATAGTGATGGGCAAGGATGTAACATAACAGTTTACAAAAGAGCATAGATAATAGGAGTGAAAAAACGAAACAAAAAAAAACAGAAAAAACCAAAATTAAATTGTAAAAAAATTAATTAAATTGATTAAAATTTTAAAAAAATTGATCGATTCAGTTTTATAAACTTGAAACCGAAAAAACCTAACCCAAACTGGAAAAAAACTTGAAAAAACCGAGTCAAACCGAGCCAATCTGAAAAAACTGAGTCAAGCCAGTTTAAACTGATTTTATTTTAAAAAACAAATCAAACCAAAACTGATAATTTAAACCAATTTTAATTTTTTAATTTGATTTGGTTATTTTGGGTGGTCTGTAGATATCGAAAGTTTTTATTTATTCTATCCATCAACCTACAAAATTAAACTCGCTAGCTAAGTTTACGATGACAAGACTTATTGAACTACACGAATTGCATTCAATTCTTTTTCATTCCAGTGATTGGTCTGTCATGTTACAGCCACGTGGAGGTTTAATTCAAACTCTTCTCTATATTTATTTATTAATTGATTTAGATTAATCAGGATTAGTATAAACTTGAACCATGCTTGTGTTTATAAAATATTTAAAGAACTGGGTTTGAAATTTCATGCAGTAGTGTACTGTTTTATCTCTAGCATTTTCACTGTGATGGGATCTAAATTTTTTAGAACCTAAAAAAAATAATATTTGAACCATAAAAACTTTTTTGCATTGTTATGAATTTTAGTATAAAGGTTCAAATTATAAAAATTATGAATTATATGAAAATTACTTTGATGTAAGCTTATTCATTGGGCATGTCAAAAGAAAAAAAATAATCCAACACTAAAAATTAAAATAAATTAAATATTATATTAAATGATAAAATTAAAAAAATTATTATATGATAAAAAACACAAAAATTGATTTATCATCACCCTAGTTTTAGATTAAAAAAAAACTCAATAAAAACTTAACATTATAGAATAAAATTGAGAAAAAAAATGCAGGGCCAATTAAATAAATTCATAGGCATTACATTAAAAAAAAAAGCTAGAAATAATAAATGATAAAAATAAATAAATAAAAACCCACATTTCAATTCAAAAAATACATCAAAAATACTATATATATATATATATATATATATATATATATATATATAGAGAGAGAGAGAGAGAGAGAGAGAGAGAGAGAGAGAGAGAGTGCCCAATTAAGATAAGCCACGGCACTATTATAAAACAACCAAAGTGTGTGGGCTAAAGTAAGGCCCACAAAGCTGGGCCCTTATTCCTTCTTTTTATATAATTCTCCCAAAAAAAAAAGAAGGATGGGATCATATATCACCTGAGCTATAAATAATTGGACAAATATTTCAACCTAATTTACTTTTTATTCGAAGAGCGTTTAATTGTTTTGACAACGACGAACCCTTTATAAAAAAACTATCTCCACGAGTTTGAGAATTTGAATCTCACATGCCACGTACGTGCAAGCAAGTGACAATGATAATAGCTTTCCTTAAAGAGACTTTTAAGTTTTGTTCCTGATATAAAGACGATGAAAATCCTTTTAAATAAAAAATGATGCGATATAAATATAAAGACTTTTAAGTTTTTATACTATATATTTGTTTGATAGTCTGATTCATTTTATTCTAAAAATAAAATCTTTACAGTGTTGACTTTTGAGCTTTAGGTGGGCACCACCAACCACAATCCTAAACTCTAAAAGTGTGTTTGTCTACGTTGTTGCGTCTATATTTTACTTAAAACACAGATACAACAATGTTTGATAATAAAAAAAACATAAGTTCCTATTCATGGATCCCATCAAATCATGCGTTTGAAATGCATGGAAATCAAAAGCAGGTCCTACCTACTCTCGCGGCTGCATCATGCAGCATCCCTCCAACAGTGCGAGTGAATTTTAATTCACTTGCATTGTTCACTTAAATAGTTTTTTTTTTTTGAAAAACCAGTTAACAGTTTTTTTTTAAAAAAAAAACCAGTGCAGTTAATTGATTTTACTCGTATTGTTCACGTGAATGTGATAGAAATTTTTATTTTTTAAAAAAATTAGTTTAAGTTGAATTAAATTTATTCGTACTGTAATCTCAATTTTATTCATGATAATATTTTATCTAATTTTATTGCACGCTCTAAAAATCATCGAAACTGTAGTTCTTGTCGGATGAATTTTGTATGTAATAAAATTGTAGATGGTTTAATTGAACAATATTTTTTTTTATATAAAGTATAATTTATTTCACGATGTAATAACAATAGTTAAATCTAAAATATTTAAATTAAAAACCATTTTTATATATATATATATATATTAAATTATTTTATAACCTCAATTTGAAAAGCATTTTTTAACAAAATACATTAAAATTATTTTTTCTTCAACCTCAATTTCAACCACAGTTTTAACTAAACACTTATTTTTTCAAACCAACCTCAACTAAAAGTAGTTTTTATAAAATAATTTTTTTCAAATTACAATCATAACAGTTATCGCAATACCTAACACACTCTAAGCCGAGGGTGCTGGTTTTGCATCAAAATATTTTCATGGACACCCACGGCCGAAGCCACTAACTATACCCTGTAGCCCGTTAGGCTAACAAAAGATGGGCCGCGGTGTAGGTCCATGTTTCCATACCCAAAAACTTACCAATTCGGTGAGTATCTGAGCCTTTGAGCCCAAATGTTTTCTCGTATCGGTATATGGAGCATATCTATGCCTTATCTATCCTCAAGACTGGGTTGATGGGCCTCCCTTTCGGCTCAAGTGGGCCGCAATTAATTCTTCCAACAAATACAAGCGAAATCATCCCCTCTCACCCTAATTCAAATTCAAAGTAAAATCTAAAGAAGGAAAACAGCCCACCTCCCTCCTCCAAAAATAAATGAATAATCAAATACTACTCGTGTAGAAGAAATTTAGTAACATGTAACTACGAAAATTAAGAAGCCTGTCAGAAACAGCAAAGTCCCCCTTCGGCCAAGATGGTTTCGACGGGTTGTTGCTTGACTTTACTATAATATATTTGAAAACGTGATGTAAATAATGTTTTGAAACGTGATGTAAATGTTTTTTAAAATTTTAAATTTTTTTTGTTTAAATAATTTTTTTTATTTTAAAATTATTTTAATGTGTTAATATTAAAAAAAAAATTAAAAAAATTTATAAATATTTATCTCTTACCGCTATTATAATTTCAAATACACTTTTATTTCATGTGCCTCTATATATAAGCCAGGGTTTAGGCCCATGAACAAACCCCTTGCGGGCTCACCATTTACTAAGCGAGAAATTCCGTAGGAGGCCCGATATCTGAAGTTTTCACAAATTTGTCCTCTTTCTTTGCTTTTCTTGCTCGGGGATGTCACTTCTCGGTTCAGTGTCTGCCTAGCAAGCGACATCCCTACTTGTGGTTTCACTTTAATTAAAGTCTACAAACTGACAACCATACAAGACTTAAAGACACTGGAAATTTGGAGGCAAGTCCTCTTCAAATTCAATGCCCGTTGCCCTTCTCCCAACTCCATCTGGGAGCAGGATTGGGAATTGAGTATAAAGTCCTTGAGCAAAATCCCACACCAAGACGTTTGAAAATTCAGCAGAAAATGCCACTAAAACTTAAACAGTTGTTGACAAATAATGGCAGCCTCACATACTTTCTCGAGGAAAAAACAAATGAAACAGCTGGTTGCATTTCAGGAGTTACGAAATTCTCTGGATAAAGGATACATGCTTGCTAAGTTGAAGCCAATAACAATACTCAAAGATCAAGGTAAAATATTGGCGATTGATCTATTCCAGCGTGCATTGAAGCTAGCCATGTTCTTGAGGCATAGATTCTGCACGGGTGTTGTCGAGTAAATTTCTTTGATTGCCTTACATTTGTCTCTCTGAATCAATTACACTGTTAGGGAATTGTAATCAAGCACCCATAACTTTTTCCCAACAAGACAAAAAAAAAAGCTTCAATTATACATATATTTAGATTCTTAGATATTGACAACATACACTATACACTCAACTCTTTATTTTGCACTTTGCTGCTGTTATCTGAAATTGTAAAATTATAATCATAAACACCACCATCTCCAGAATAAAAATATATTAAATTTAGCGTGTTTCGCTTGACCTAAAGATCTGGATCAGTGGAAGAGTTAGGGATTTCATGGTGGAGGTGGGATAAATCTACCAGGATGAAGAGGTCATTCATACGTATTAAAAATTCATTTTGAAGGGTCATTTTATATTAAAAATTAACAAAACTTAAAACATTATTAAACTTAGGGACCTTCTTGAACTTTGGGAGGCCATACCCTAGCCAAACCCTAGTTTCACCATTGGATTAAGACATTTAATACATTTTTAAAACACTTCCAAACACAGTTTGAAAAACACAGCACCAAAAAGGCAAGTCCGGTGGCGTTGGGAAATCCTTCTTTACAGGAGAATTGCAAATTAGACCCCGCCAAAGTATTATAGAATTATCAGTGCTCAAGTAGTACTGTTATCTAAGAAAGTTCATAAACATTCCTCAAAATCTTTAATCATTATTTAAACACAATGAGCGGTGCCTTGTACATTTATGGTCAATTGACTAGTTGAGATTTTGACGGGGGAGCAAATTAGTGGCACTAACATAGGAGAGAACTTATGATAATTTCAGGCAAGTTCGCCTAACTTCACGACCAATCGTGCATAAAGATAGATGTTTATCTTGGAATCTTCACCCCTTTCTTCACGGCATGCTCTTGTAAAGTTGAGGGGAGATAAAACTTAAGCACTGAAACTGTGCAATGCACCTTTAACTACAATGTTGAGCAATGCCAACCAAATTGACCATTTCTGATTCAAAAATCATTAATTGTAACAAAAGTAGTCCACAACTGTTCATTGTTAGAGACGATATACTTTGAATTATCGTGGAAGCTTGAAGATATAATGGAGTTTTAATCTTGTTTCTGTAACTTTCTCTGTGCTAATACAATAATACAAATCAATGGAGGAGGAGATTACGTTGGACCGAGAATTTCCATGTTGAAGATTAACTGAATGAAACTTGAACGAAAGTAAATGTACATTATTGATATTTGATGAGCACATACTTTTCAATCTTGCAAAATTTGGGTTGATTATATTGCCCTAATTTTTCTCGCATTTCGACTCAAATCCTTAGCATTAGATTATTAAAATTCTTCCAAAAGGCGAGGTCTTTCTTCTATTTATTTATTTTTAAAAAAATTTCAGATTCTTGTACACATGATCACATGCTGAATTTAAGAGAAAACGATGACAAAATCAAGAAAATATAAAGAACATGATAAAAAAGGGGTGAAATTTCCATTGAATTTTATTAGTTATTTAAGAGTAACATTAATATTGAAACTCTTGGAATCCAGTGACAACTTTATTTATAAACCTATAAAAGCAAATATAATTGTCATAACCTATTGACCAAGACTAAGAGCTCTGTTAGTGTATCAACTCTAAAACGATGTCGTAAATTTTTTTAAAAATAAAATAAATATTATTTTTAAAAATAAGAATAATCTAGTTTTGAACAAGATTCTTTTAAAAAAATTTATTGGAGTTGACCGATGAAGTTAACTCGGTTACAAATTAACTTATCAAGTTATAGATTAACCATTCAATATATTTAAATTTGATTGGGTCAATATTTAAAATTATTTAAAAAAAAACTAACTTAAACCAAGTTTGAATTGACATATTCCTGTGTTAACTTGCTGGACCGATTGAGTTTAACCATTACAATAACAATTATATACTTCACCTGATCGTTGCTATATTAGAAGTAAGGGTGATTATTTTTGGTTCGGTTCGGTTTTTATCAAAAAAAGTAACCAAACTGGTTTTAAAAAAAACCAAAACCAAACCGAAACCGATCGATTTGAACCAATTTCGGTTCGGTTATTTTAGAACAAAAACTTATTTTTTTGGTTTGGATCGAGTTTTTTTTTCTGATTTGGCAAGGTTTTTTCGGTTTTGCTCAGGTTGTTTTCGGTTTGAGTTCGGTTTGTTTTTTTTGATTTCAGGCTTATAAAGCCAAAACCGAACCAGTCGGTTTTTAAAAAATTATAATCGGTTTTTTTCATGGTTCGGTTTTTTCAGTTATTTTTTTTTAATTTTTTTAATTTAATCAATTTTTTTTATTTTTTTACTTACCCCTGATTAAAAAATCGTTTGGTGTTGAAAATAAGTGTACATAATCATGAAACTCAAGACGAGAGGTAAACATTATTTAAAAAAAAAAAACGGGGGGTGACTCATACACCGGCAAAGAATTCCGCGGATCCATTCTCAAGTATTAGTATAACCATAAACGTGCACTCTCACAAACAAAAGAAACGGAATAGCTTGTTAGTTAATCACTGGGTTTTAAATTTTGATTATTGCTTAATCCTTCATATTTGAAAATCTATAACTTAATTTCTTAATTCTTGTTGATTATTGTGTTATTAAAACAATTTTTTTTTCCTGAAACCCATTATGCTGATCATTAGATGTGAATTTAGATAGCCAAAGGACAGGCTTGGAATTAAAAAAAAATGTTTTGATAAGACATTGACCAACAAGAGTTTGTAATTCAAGCTATAAATTTTTAAAGATGAAGGACTAAGTTGTATGAGGGTAAAAATCCAAAGCTAAGACATAATTTACTTGCCAATGAGTAGCAGCAAGGAAAGTCACCTGCCAATGAGTTTTTCTTCTTCTTAGGATGATCATTTTGAACAAGAAGTCAAATGTCCAATCCATTTGAAAGAGCATGACTCTTGGTAGCTGCGGCCGACATCCCAACAAAGAATTAAAGTAACCGAAAAATTATTAGATATATACTATGTTATCTCATAAAAATATAAAAATTATTTTAATAATAATTTATGAACTCTATATTTTCGAGGTTATATATTTATTCTTAAAATTCCAATGGTTATATAAAAACGATATTGAAGGTGCATGAGTTGTTCTATTAAAAATACATTAAAAACTTATGTAATTAATTATATAGGGCCATTTCCCGTTAGCTACATGGGTTGTTGCCGTCACCATGGTTTACAAAGATGGGAGACACAACAGCAGTACTTGCTAGTGTGGGAGGCATTTGTGTGTATGACTTGAGGGAGGGGCATGGAATCATGGTGTTTGTGGCGTGAACCAAAGGCAATGTTGCATACATACATAGAGCATGCATAAAGAAGGATGCTAATGCAATAAAAAAAAGTTCATGGTGTTTGTGGCGTGAATCAAAGGCAATGTTACATAGAGCATGCATAAAGAACGATGCCACTGCCAAAAAAAGAGAGAGTTAAAGTTCACAGACAAAGAGCCCAAAAAGAAGGAAAGGGGCTAAAGGAAATGCGTGGAAGAAATAACGCAACCCAAAAGGAAAGGATTTATAACGTCCTAGCTAGCTATACCTTCAATAATTTCACAGGTGGTTAAAGAGTCGTTTTTATGATTAAACACTAACCTAGTCTTTAAGTTAGAATCCTTTGTTTGCTTGCTGATAATTAAACAAGGACTATAGGTGAAAATTTAGATACCTCTTCTTGTCATATATTTATGGACATTGTCCTCTTATGTCACTCAACCTTGGATAAATCCAAGCCGAGGTTGCAAGGTTGTGTCATTTTTCTAAGGCTCGGCAGTTGGGGACTTGCTCAACCACATGTTAGGTAATGGAAATCATGGTGTCATAAATTCATGCAAGGTCTTTCGATCGGCTTATTGGCAATTAGGTTGTAATTAAGTGCTTCTTAGGGTATGAAGTAGCATACACCACCACAGATGTAAGTGAAACCTGTTTGACTTTTTTCTTGCCTTGTCGTGCACTTTGGTAGTGGCCAGGAATTGGACAACATGATCATTCCTAGATTTTGCGCTACTTGTTTGTCAAGCTCAATATTGTTAATTATTGCTACATGTTACCAAGGAATTACTACCTTTGATTTAATCTTTTTATCTTCTCAGTTTGTTTCATGTATTTTTCCTGAACAATGTTCGTTTTGATGTATGGCATTGTAGAAAACTAAAAAAAAAAAAATCATTGCTATTAAGGCAGTGTTTAGTTACTGTTTGACAACATAGGAAATAGAGATTGTGAAGTAGAAAAAAAAACATTTGATTGAAGAAACAAAAAAAATAAAAATAAAATAAATATACTTTTTTAATAAATTTTTATATTTTTAAAAGATAAAGTGCAAGAAAGATATGTCTCCTCCACTCTCTTCATGTTACAAGGGCGGCGACGAATACTGGTCTCCTGTGCTTTTCTGCTCGTAGTTAGCCGGGAAAAGCATTTATCAGGATGGCCAGGTGATATAACTCGGCGGACCGCGTAATTAGAGGTATAAAATTGACATATGTATTTCAAGAATTTTGATTTTTGGTTTTTTGCTACATTAACTATACTTAATTTATTCCAAATATTGCATTAACCGGGATTGCATCTTATTCCTTCTCGTACAATTTCTATCTGTAAAATAGTTCGGTACAGAGAACATCCACTGGCTACTACATCAATAAATGCCATAACCTGCACTTGAGGGTCTAGCTTAGTGGTCAACCGTGTGACTTGTTCCGCCCCCGTCCCGAGTTCGATCCTCTATGTGCACGCTTGTCACCCCCGTGGTGCCTTACCTGCTCACTGGGCTTGCAGGATGTTCAGTGGGCCGTGGGGAATAGTCGTGGTGCGCGCAAGCTGGTCCGGACACCTCACGATAATCAAAAAAAAATAAAAAATGCCATAACCTAGAAAAATAGCACATGGTATACTTAAGCAAGCTTCACAACATGGTGGAATGTCAAATATGGGTACACCCTAGAATACCAACAGATGCACAAGGAGAAAGTCATGCCAAGTCCTATCACAAATGCTTTATCTAGCTAGTGGCTTGGAAGTTAGACTGTTCCACCATGCCGCGTCAAATGGACTAGCTTTCTGCCATTAACACACAACAAGAAATTACTCACTGTAATTACTATAAAGCGAATTGAGTTGGAGGGGAGAGTCCTTTTTCAATAATGTTAATGATGACGATGATGATGGTGTAGTGCTTGTTGTAAGTTCGAAGAAATAAAGAAAAATAGAAAAAAAATCACAATGTTGACTCGTCCTTTTTGGAGGCCATAAGCCGGCAAATTAAGGGGATCTTGTTTGTTTTCCTTCTCTATCCCATCGCTCAAACTTCTACAATCCCCACCACTAAAAAAAAGAGTGGAAGGTAATATAAAGTGGCACTCATTCATATAATCTTCACCCTTTTTACCTTCTTCTGCTAGCCTTTTTGGTTCCTTTTTTTTTATTCAGATGGAACCAAAATGACTGACCCAATCACCATTTGGCCATCTCATTTTCTCAACAATAAAAGCCAGCCAGCCAGCCAACCCAATCTATCTTGGCCATTGTAATGCCTACAGTTTTGAAATAGTTTGGCTGATGAGATCAGCATCAGAGATAAGAAGCATCGTGAAATAGTGAAATGAAGAAGAAAGGTACGTCATGCGACATGGGAACTCGTTCCTTTTCCCAAGAATGGCTATGGAAAGCCCAGGTGAAAAGTTACACTTGAAGTGGACATATCCTAATAGGGGGGGGGGGGGGTTGTTCAAGGTGACTTCAACTTGAGATTTTAAAATAATCAATTAGTAAATATCAATATTTATTTAGTAAGCTTATTTTGAAGAAAGACACTTTTATATATATATATATATATATATATATATATATATATATATATATATATATATAGTAGAGAAAAACATGAAAGAGAGAATTAAAAGAATTAAAAAATATATTTATATATATATATACACACATATAATAAAAGTAAATAATGTTTTCATGTAAAAATTATATAATTATAAATTTTGCTGATATTTTCACGATAACATAATTATAGTTTTTTTTTATAGAAAACAAGTTTTTATTATATTTTTTTTTTACTTGATAATTTTTATCATTTTACACTTGATCTATTTATCATTATTTTTTTATCTTTATTTTTTTAATAAATTTTTCTTTTCTTCCTTTACTCTTTTTTTAGAGAAAAAATATTATTTTTTATATTTTGAATATTTATCACTAGCCTATTTATACCATTTTTTTTGTTTTTATCTTTATTTTTTATAAAAAAAATTTCTTTGTACTTTTTTTTTATGAGAAGTTATTATTTAAAGACTGAGAAAATAGTGTTTCATTGTAGCTATTGTAAATCGTTTTATTTTTCTAATATGTTAAAAATTAACTTGAGATTTTACATGTTTTTATTAACACATGGTCTTTACTATATTTTGTTATATGCAAGCTTTGACTTTTTTATTCACAGTTATATTTTTTACTTGATGTCAAAAAAACATATTAATAACACTTATATATTAATTTTTTGTGTTAGAAAAAATAATTATTCAATTTGCAGCGAGGCAAGTTGAATAGACACGTGAACACTTTGTCTTGTGCATTTATTGACACATATAATTTTTTATGTAATTAATTAAATGCATGCATAGACTTTTTGATTTATAATTAGATTAAAAAAACAAATTTGAAAAATTTGCATAATTATTTTTTTGCCAACTAGTTATATCTATCTCTCAGTAATTCTCTCCCATGTTTCACTGCACACAAATATTTTTTTGGCCGGAATTAAAGATAAAAATTGGGAAAAAAAGACGGTTAATTTAAACATGAGAAACACAAATATTTTTTTATTCTCTCTCGTATTTCTCTACACTGAAATCGTTTTTATGGAACTAGAGATAAGTTTTGAAAGAAATTGTTGTATAAACATGAGGGGTAATTAAAAAAAAGTATTTATATTTGTACACAAAATTGAGTGGATATCGACTCATATCCCTCTATCTCTTGAAAGAAAAATAAGGATTCAACGAAGGGATTTGATAAATATTTTTTATTCTTCTTGCTACACATTGGAGGTATCCCTTCAATCCCTCATTGAATCCCTATTCTTCTTGCTACATGTTTTGATTGAATGAGGATTCAATGAAAGATTGGAGAGATCCCTCCAATACTTCTCATTTATCATTTCAACCCGTGGATTGTCTCATTTCCTACCTTTTCTTTATAATTTTTTAATGTTTTCAATTTGGATGGATTGATTCTCATCCTCCTTCTTCTTGCTTAGTCAATTAACTAGTAGAATGATAGTAAATCATGCATTCTCCCCCTTTCCATCCATTCAATTTACCTAATTCATCCCCTTTTTTCTTAAAAAAAGAAGAAGAAGAGGAATATCAGTTGAATTATAGGCCATGGGCCTTTTTCTCACGATGTTAATTAATTATTAAGAGCATACTTTTTTTTTCTTTTTCCTTTTTGGGAAGTGGGAGGACTATGATAAAGGTATATATACGGGAATATTTTTAAAGCGTCATACCAAGGATATTGGTCTGATAATGTTGACCTAATCACCAAAAATTCCTAGCTAAAACGTGGAGATACAAAGAAGCAGAATACATGCCTTGCAAGATGTACGCAACAGTATATACCCAGTTCATTCCCAGACAAGCACCATTATGTTTTAACGTTTTTTTGTTTTTTAATTAGAAGTAAATAATACACAATGACATGTGATACATGATAAAATTCCTATGTGCACGCACTCCACAATGAGAGCCTATTTTCAGGCCACTGATTCCACGCACCCTGTTTCTTGTCCAAAACTCATGTTTACCATACGATGGTTAGGCACGAAACCAAGATGTGGTATCTATTTATTTATTAATCTAGAAGGGGTCATTTCGTATAGTTAATTTAAAAACTCTCGCAAAATTAGGGGAGATTTTGAACATTTTTAAGAAGGGGGGTATCCCGGGCCCTCCTTAAACTCGTCCTTTGTCGAAGTGACTAATTCATTCACATGAACATACAATTTTTTTGGTGATGATTTTTTTTTTATGAGGGTAATTAATGATATTAGACATATTTGACTAGGGATTTGTAACGTGATCGATGGTGCCTAAATAATAAATAAATGCATCAACATACAAAGTACGGAAATAAAATGAACTCTAATCGTGCTATATATTAGTGCTTGATAGGGTGTGAAATTTGTGTTATTAACTTTTAAGAAATAATAGTAATATCCCCGGTCTCTAAAAATCAAGCACATCAACCTTTTTTTTTTTTTTGGATGAGCAAGTACATCAACGTGTTCCAACAAGAATCTAAAAAAGAGAGGAGAGTGGTTTCGTACTTTATAGAGAAAAGGAAATTATTAATATAAAAAAAGAAAGCTAATTCTTGTTAAGATTGCAAAGTGTAGCTTAATTATAAATAATTTTGTTTGAGACAAGTTTGAATGGGAGACTGAACGACAGGGGTTACATTCAGTTTTACTTCATCATAAAACATTAAAAACTGCTATACAAACTAGAGTTTATTTTTATATATATAAAAAAAAACCACTCTAAATTTTATGAAATTAAAAAGAAAAAATTGACATATCACCAACACAGCATTTCGAGGGCAATACTAAAATATTAAATTATATTTGATTATTGTCCCTAAAACATAATAGATAAATATGAAAATGATATGAATGTTTTTAGTTGTAGAGATAAAAATAAATTTACATAAAATATATGTATATAAATATTTATCTCAATTTCAATTATTTTTGTTTGTTCTGTTACAAAATATTAATCAAACATTATCTAGATACTTATAGCCATTTGACCAATATCTAAATTTTAGCGACGACATTCTACACTCCAACCAAGCTCTCGACTTCGATGGCTGAGTAGGACCCGTGCATATGAAGCCATGCGATGGAATTCTAAAATACACCCCCGCATGGTTTTCCTTGGGATCGGGGCTTGCTTGCCTAGCTAGGAAATCAAATCACTTGAAAACAAAATATTAATTATGATGAGTAACTTGAAATGATAATAGCATTTAAAATTAAATTAAACAAGTCAGAGTGATTAGCCATATAACCAACATGTCTGCTGAGCCAATCTTGGCCCTTCCCGTCGAAGAAATAAAACATTAGACCTAATCTTGAGTTGTGGGCATATGCGTGTGTGTATTGTCATGGAAAGTTTACAAGGACAAAACCTTCTCATCTACCAATTCTTGATAACCTGCTAAAAATTTTTACCATGCACCAATTCCTTTAATTTAAAAAAGAATATCATGTTAAAAAATTTAATGGTGATTTAGTGAGTATTTAGGAGTATTATAGCTTTTATTTTTTAGTATGTTTTAAAAATAGATTTTATTTAAAAAAATATCAAAAATACTTAATGTTTTTTTTTTATATAGTTTTGATATATTGGTGTAAAAAAATATATTTAAAAAAAAACAATTTCTAACACCATATTAAACATAAACTTAGCTTTTAACTCCAAATCCACATTGTCCTCAACATCATGTTACTCATTAAATTGGCAAATCAATGTGATTCTCTCCACTAAAAGCAATCTTCCTTAAAAAGAAAAATAAATCATTTTAAAAACGGGTTTAAAATCCAAAAACAAACTTAAAGTAGCCATGAAATTAAGAGAAAATGTTTAGGAGTCTGTCTGATTGTTTTTTTTAATATTTTTTTATTTAAAAATACATAAAAATAATATTTTGAATAACAAAACTATAAAAAATATGAAAAAACATTATAAATTTTTATTTTTAACCAAACTCGGTTTTAACTGAAATCTCATACCAACCCTTAGACAAGATGACACTTTAGTTTAGCATCCAGAAGAAACGACAGCGCCTACTGAACTGAATCATGGATTATGTAACTTACAAGGAAAGTACAGCCACTCACTTGGTATGTGTCAAGTGATCGGGCCCGAGTGCATGCTTTTTGGCAGGATTTATGACCCCTGGTTTAGCAGTCCCTTGTCAGAACACAACCCTGTCTCATGGTCATGGACTCATTCTGAATGCCCCCCTGCCACTTCCGAAGGCTGGTTGGTTATTTAGCCATTCAAGGCTAAACACCTATTTTCATGCTCCATTAGCTTAATTACGTCACCTATTTTTTGCAAGTTGAAAAATATATTCCCCCCCACGCCCCAAATTATCTCCTCTCCTTTCAACTTTTTGACCCTAACTAGATGGGTCAAGTTTCAATCTCTGGATAAAAACACTTGCACTGTTGGCTCTCTGGTATTGTTCTCCGAATTTTATCATTTTTAATTTAAATCTAAAATGGATTCTTAAATAATTCCTTCTTCTTCTTCTTTTTTAATGTACTGGTTTGGAGACAGGTGATCTCCCTAAAACCCACTGGGACAACCTAACAGTAAAAAATAACTTATGATAACTGGCAGGAAAAAAAAACTAAAAAGAATAAATATTATACTTAATTTTTCATTTATTACAAATTCAATGAATGAGATTTAAGTTTCCATATTCGTGAGCCGGCTCGACACTGTGGCCAGGCCGACCCTAAACAAAACAAGTTATTTATTCCTTGCGTAAGAAAAAGAAAAAAAAACAGAGGGATTTTTTAATTTTTTTTTTTTCTCAATCAGCTTTTCAGATTTCCAAGGACCAACATTAGGAGAGTTATTAAATGTAAATCAGATGCAGCTTCAAGGCTATTCAAGTCATTAACTAAGTGCTATCTCCCTCCTTAGTCCCACCCTCTCTGGAATAGCTTAGCAGATCTGTTAAGTGAAAAAGGTTGAAACTGTTTCAGACAGACAGAGACAGAGAAGCGGCAAGAAAATGCTGAGAGAGAGAGAGAAAAGAAAGGAACAAGATACTATATTATCAATTTATCATGAAATGAAACAGTTCCATGAGGCAGAATTTAAGCCTAGTTGGCTTCCTTCAGGGCTCAGGCTAAGCTTCTCCCTCTCTCGTGAACTGTACAATGGCAGCATTGACAGTTGGTGGAAGTTACTTTTCCATTAATAAAAGGAGAAGAAGATTAACAGGTCTTTGATCAAACTTAACTAGAAAATAACTATTTTTAAGAAAATGACCCGTCGGACAACTGGAACTTTGAACAGAAACAGCCATTAGTAGTTACAGCAATTCTTACCACTTTATCAACAAAAATTAATCACTAAAAATAAACAAAACCCAGAATTTATAGCGCTGAGATATATGTAAAAAAAGAATAATTGAAGTAAAAATTATTTAGTTTCCTCCATTCATGGATGCTGATCTAACTCATCATCAGTTTGTTACATAGACAGAACAGGAAACAGTACTAAAAGAAATGAATTGCAGTTCGAAATTTTGAACTAGGAAATAGTGACGAGATAAATAAGAAGCATGTAACTCAGTTGACCAAAACAAATTTGCATAGTTTCAGATCCTGCAAAAACGCAAAAGTAGTCGAAAATTTCTTACTTTATGGATCAAACCCGTTACTCGTGTAGAGCATACTAAAATTAAGCAAAATATTCACCGTTTGATGTAGCTAACAAATTCTGCATCAGACACAGCAGAGAGCTTATCAGCTTGGCTAATATCATCATCATCAACTGGAGCAGGAAGATTAAGATCTATCAAACCCAAGTTATTGTCTCCAAACTTTGTGGAACTTCTTGCAGGAGTACTTGAAGAAGCTGCTACACCAATTACATGAGATCTTTTGTGGCCACCAAGAGCTTGCCCAGATGAAAATACTCTAAAACAAAATGGACATCCATGGATTTTCTTCTCTGGCAGAGAAGTAGAAGCACCTGCATTTTCTGTTGGCTCCAAGTTTGGTTCTTTACTTGGTGTATAAACTTTGAGTTTCTTGTGACTTGCTCTATGCCCACCTAAAGCTTGATAAGATTTAAACACTTTGTTGCATGTTTCACATTTGTACTTCCCTCTTACTTTTGTCTTGCAAGATTTGAACTCACCAGAATCATCTGTTTCAGTTTCTACTTCCTCTTCAAGTTCCCGATCTTCTTCTTGATTCTCTTGTTCTTTTCTCTTCCATCTGTCTCTTGAAAGCATCATAAGACAGAAAGCGACATCTTCTTCTGTTGTAGTGTCAGAAATTGAACTCACCGGTTCAGGTTCTTGACCCGATGATGACTCAGCTGCTGCCTTAAAAGTACCCATTTTCTTGAGTTCAAGCTTCTTTACTATGTTGTTGTTCTCTTGCTCTTGCGTTGGTCTTTGCTGATGATATTGATGGTGATGATTCTCTAACAATCTCTCAGTTCTCTTGGATCGTCTTCTTGTTGGGTTCTTTGATGACTCGGTCTCACTTTCTCTATCTTGAAGAACAACAGAACCAGCATCAGCCGCAGCAAAACAGAACTCAGGATCAACCAATCGAATACTTCTTTTGGGGTTCTCTCTGAGCCCATAAAAAAACACCCTTTTCTTCTTCCTCTTCCTGCTCCTCCTCTTCTTCCTCACCTTGTCCTTCTTCTGCTTCTTCTTCTGAAGATGAAATTGATTCAGTGTCTTCACTAACTTCAATATGTGGGAACTGATCTTCTAGTTTTGGAGGAACTGGAAGCTTCAACAAATGAGACCTCATGTGACCGCCCAAAGCTCTACCGTTAGAGAAGCTTTTGAAGCACAATTTGCACTTGTGCTTCTCCATTAACTTGAAAACAGAGCAAAAGAAACAGAGGGATTTTTCCTTCTTTGTGAAAAAAGATTGTGACTTGTGGATTTTTCTTTTTCTATAGGGGAAACTGGAAAGAGTTGTAAAGAAGTTGAGGAAAAGAGTGGAAACTAAAAGGAGTAGGTGACAAGCATTCCTCCACCAAGAGAGATGTATACAAAGATACAAAATAATTAAATAAATAAATAAATAAATTTTTTTAAAAAAATAGGTTTGATTTTGATTTTTTGAGAGGATTACTTGATTTTCTTTAAAACGGTATATATTAAAACATTAAATAAAATTTAATTAAAGCTCTTGCATGAAGGGAGAAAGAGGGACATGTAACATGCGAGGCTTGCCCGTTTTCTGAATTTATTCCCAGCCTTTACATCTCTTTGTTTCCCAACTTGCCCTTTCTACCTAGTGATATTCAAAATTTAAAAAAAAAAAAAAAAAAAAAACAGTAAGCTACAACCTACAATGGAAATGAACGAAAAAAAATATATTTTCATAAAGTATTTCCCAAGCACGAACTTCGATTTTTCTACCTTTTATCTCTAAAATCAATTGTTTGCTTACCCACAAAACATCTTCGCATTTTCATTGACATGGATAAAGATTTAAGATTTAAAATATTTCAATGTGGGTTTTAGGGATATAAAAAGCAGAGTATATATAGTTTGTCCAGAATATCATGAAAAATAATTTATTTTAATGAATTATTTAAGAATTTAAAATTCAACGTGAAAAAAAATCGTCCGGAATATTTGTATTGTTTAAGAATTAATGTATTTGATTTTAATCATGTTACTTTCAAGTGTGAGAAATGAAATCCCGTGATTTAATTTAGTAAAAAATAAAGGCAATTTAGGATTAAAAAAAGAAGAAGAAGGTTACCAAAATAAACCGGTTGCTTACTTGTACCAGTCAAGAAAACTGATGGGTTTGTTGTAACGATGAGACATGCTATACGACTCCACTCTCTTAACATCCTCAAGCTGTGATATTTAGGATGTAACAGGCAAATAAGATCCAATCAAGTCTCATATTTAATAATCCAAATAGTGGTGTTATTATTTATCACTGATTTTGGTAATTAAATACTGAATTGGAAATTACGTTTCATACCTTATTAATGAGCTCCCTCCTCCTCCTCCTATTATTATTATTATTATTTTCTTGAATTGATTTTCCTGAAGTAAATTAATTAAATGGGTAATATACATGTGTGTGTATTGATTCAAATCGGGTTTTAGCTTTTCTTAGGAAAGTTTCCTTTAAATTTGGATCTTTTGTTGAAACGTCTTGATGGGAAAAAAAACGTCGTCCCTTCCTTTGAGAAAGGAGTTTTCCATGGGAGAGCAGTAAATGCCGTTTTGTTAGGGGTTGGTAGACCCAGTCCCTCTAACCCTTGGTACCACCCGTTTATTCTAACAAAACGCGGTCCATGTGGATTCCTTCCAATTTATACGTTCTTTTTGTAAGAGAAAAAGGTGTCTCTTCGTATAGTACATTGAGGCGGTGATTGCTGAGTGCAGTGATCTTTATTTTTAAAATATTTTTTTATTTTAAATTATATTAAAATAGATTTTTTTTTAATTTTTAAAATTAACATATTGATATAAAATAATTTAAAACAAAGTGAAATTCAAACCTTGTGAAAAGTGCGGTTGGACCCGGAGACAAACAATCTTTGAACAGTTGTTGTTGCATGCATGCAGCACTGCTATTGGGATTCAAAGTTAATTTCTAGCGTGGAAAAAGAAGATGTTGATATTATAAAAGGATATCATAATATTTATTATTTAATGAATGAAAAGACGAAGCATGCACTTAGTAAAATAAATTCAAAAACATGTAAATTGATAAATCATGAATTATGAATAATAATTAAAGGCTAAAGCTCGAAGTTGATCTTTTAATAAAGAAACAAACGGTAGATGTATATGTACTTATTTTATAAATTTTGGTTGTAAAAAGTCATGCTAATTAATGATAATATATGTATAGTAAATTAACTTTGAAATACAGAAAGGAGCGGGACCACTTTCAAATCCTATATTTATTTAATTCTAAAATAAATATTTTCCAAAGAGATTGAAACATTAAAATTATGGAAAAGATGTATTTATTTATTTAGTCAAAATCTTCATTTTTTTTCATTTATGCATTTTTTTTCAATTTTGAAAAAACATCCTTTTTTTTCTTTTTCTTATTTTCTGCTAGCAACATGATTTTTTAATGCCCAAAACCTCAATTTCAACTTGTTTTAACAAAAAAAGAATTCCAATTTTTGTTAAGAAATTAAACCTCATTAATTTATAACCCAAAAAATGATATTTAATCAGTCTAAAAATAGAAAAAAATTACTTTACAATCCTTGATCTTCTTTTTCTAACATGGTTAGAAGACAAAGCCACAATTACTAACTCTCATGTACAAGATGAACCAATTGGTATCAATGTCAACCTTTTTTATGGTTGAAATGCGACGAACAAAGAACTTTCCCCTTCATTTTATGATGAATTCCTCTCTTCTTTGTCAACATTCAAGGACCAGAGTATGAAACGCCAGAGAAATGAGGTTTTGTGATAAAAAAAAAATAAAACCTAAAACTACAAGGATGAAAAATATAGAAATATATAACTTTAGGAATGAAATTGAACTTTTGTGAGAGCTTCAAATACTAAATTGAACTCTCCCAACATCCAGTGACGTAATTAATATAAGCAAGAGTAAGTTTCATGACTGAAACATAAATACCTAGTATCATAGGAAAGAAAATGCATAATTCTAAAAGTTTAAGGACTAAATTGAACTTTTAAAAAAATATCATGGAAAAATTAAAAATAAAAAGAACAAATTAGAAGAAGAAGAAGATCAAGATCAGATTATGAACACTATATTACAGGAATCAAAATGTAAAAATAAAAAACAAATGAAATGAAATTAAATTAAATTCTTGCAAAACTTCAAGGACTCAATTGGTCTTTTTTCAACATCCAAGGATGAAACATGAAAAATAAAGTTTTAGGACCACAATATAAATACCTATCATTACAAGGATGGAAATATAGAACTTAAAAATTCCAGAGACCAAATTGGATTTTTGTAGACTTTAGAGACCATGTTAAACT
Organism: Populus simonii; assembly: GCA_007827005.2. NCBI lineage: Eukaryota > Viridiplantae > Streptophyta > Magnoliopsida > Malpighiales > Salicaceae > Populus > Populus simonii. Next base: position 4,499,868 of record CM017477.2, read on the forward strand.
TCTAGGGGTTGCACCTTCGTGTAGCTTCAGGACCGAAATGTAAATGTTTAAAACTACAAGGATGAAAAATAAGAAATCTAAAAGTTTTAGTGATTGAATTGAATTATTTTAAAAACATAAGGGACCAAATTGAAATCTTGAAGATTGCACTGTACAATGCAATCCACAACAACAGCTGTTGTAGTAAAAGTAGCAACTGACATAAATATATCACACGAGATGTGAATGATCCTTTTAAACTCGATAAATCTAGTTTTAATTTTTGAAAACTAACTAAAAATATAGTTTAACCATTTTTAAAAAATTAATATATTTTTATATATCGGGGCATCGTCAATACCTTTGATTTTTACTTTTGCTTGAGATCACATTGAACCAGCAAGAAATTTTAACAGGAAGGCACAGAGGAGAGGATTCTTTACTTTATTCAACGCCGTAAAGAAGGATTAATTAATTAGTAAAACATAATTATGAATTTAATCACAAATTGAAATACCAGTTCAATGCTTAACCACGTCATTATTACGAGAGTCCAAGACCGGGACATATTAGCATATCCATATTAATAATTTTATCGAAGTGACAACCATAGTATAAATATATTACTTGTTGTGTATATGGATACATTAATACGACTATGATATCAGTGTATATATTAATTAATATGTTGATTAATATATAAACAAACTCATTGATGTTGATAAATTGACTTGTCCAATGTCCATATATTGAGGGGTCATGTGTCCAAACTAAAAAAAAAGTTTTCCTGTTTTAGGAAACACTAAAAATGTTGGAGATTTAAAGTTTGGTCTCCTATCAACTGTTCATGCAACAAATCAAGTTGGTCTGCTAAGAAGTTAGCTTTTCAAGATTAAAGTTTAGCGATTGTTTTTTAAAGTGTTTTTTTTAATTTAAAAATATATATATTAAATTATTTTTTATTTTTTAAAATTTATTTTTAACATTACTATATTAAAATGATATAAAAACACAAAAAAAATCATTTTAAAACAAGAAAAAAAAATAAAATATTTTTAAAATGTAAAAATTAACTGCTCTTGTTAACTAGACAAATAAATTTATCAAGATATTTGAAAATATCTATGATTTTCATAGATTAATTTGAATAATTCAATACTTAGACTCAAAATATCTCGTGATTATAAGATATAGTTTTTCAATGATGTAAAATATTACTATTCAATCTTATAAAATAATAAACAATATTAATCTTTTAATTATTTCAAGGGGGTTACTTTACAGATTATTTGAATTTAGTGCCTGACTATATATATATATATATATATATATATTTTGTTCTGAATTAAAGATCAGGCACTGCTGATTGATTACTTTTTTTTTTTGGTCTGTATATGTATATGATGTAACAGCTTTGTGAAGCCGAAAATTAACCATAAATAATATGGGGCCAATGAATGGTTTAATTGGCAGATAAATTCATAACGTATTTTAATCGAAAACACCAAATCAATGCTCCTGATTAATTTTTTACCAGGTCGAGAAAATTATTAATAATAATAGTAAAAGCGAGCAAATTCTATCATTACAAAAAGACAGCTGTAATAACACGCAATGCTAAAACACACCGAGTCAACTCCACCAAGACCTTGGATTAATATAAAAAATAAAATAAAATTCTCGTGTTGCAAAACAGGTGCTTAAAGATTTCCGTGAAATATATCACAAGAAATAATTGTTCATTAGTCACTTTGTGAATCCTGTTGGATCTAATGGTCAAGGATACACATTCTTTCTTTCTTTTTAATTATCATTATTCAAATTCCAAACCAAGTTATTTTTTTTAATAAATCATGTAATTATAATTACAAAAAAAAAAAAATTGGGATAGAATTAGACTTCACTATGTTGGGACCACGTTTGGGATAGAATGTGGGGCTTTTACATCAATGCCATCGTTGAATTCTACTTGTGTAAAATTTTACCTTGGGGGCACATAAAAGCCCCGTAATAAAGGAGAAAAGCTTCATTTTTACGTTTAATAACCTACAATTTTAACTTTTTACATATATGATATACGAGAACTATGTAATTATATATATATATATATATATATAGACACACATTCAACCAAATAGTTTTTTTTCTCTCTCAACATTTCAAAACTCCACAACTTTAACAGTGCACAAAAGAAAGATAAAAAAATATAGAAATCATGTTTTTGCTGTTGTGTATTTTATTTTTAGGGAGAACACACACTAAAAACCTAACTTTCAACTACCGTCGAGCACAAATACATTCTTAATTTCCATAAAATAAACAATGGAAAAAATAAAAGAATTAATTTTAATTACCCTATATTTTATTGATATATTCTCATAAAATTACGAACCAAACAAAAGAGTTTGATGGAAATACAGTAAAAAAAAGAAGGTATAGTACCAATTGTTTTGCACAGCCACTCAATTTGGAGTGAACTGAAGCTCACCACAGTGCACGTTAGCAGTAGAGACAGATTGAGTAAGCTTTCAAGTACAACATGTATATCTATTGTACATATCCATCATGGTTATTTGGCTTATCATGAGCAGAGACCATATATATAGAACCATGTTGATTTGGCACAACATGAACTGACCATGTACATGCGGTCAGATGATAATATTTCAAAAAAAAATTTATTTTTTTATTTTAAATTATAATTTTTAATATTATACCAGATAGATAAAAAATATTTTCAGAACCAGTATTTTATCACTGGAGCTTCTATCTAACAAGGACACGGTGGGTGCTTTAAGGAGGGAGGACCCACCAACTGGTGAGATAATCCCATCAAACCTTCACCTTCACTAGCTAAGGTTAAGCAAGAAGAGCTGGTCTAATCACATATTATGATCACTTGTTAAGACTCTAAATTTGATTATAAGTCGAGATCAGGGTGACCTTTCGGGATTTCCAAATGATTGGGCATTCGAATTATTTCGACTGTGGGAGCTATTTACCGCCGAGTAAAAATAAAGCCGGGAAATTAGCGGTATAATTTAATTAATTATACTTTAAATTTAATTACTGGTTTAAATTTTATAAAATTTACAGGTTGTTGATTTTATAACCTAAGAGATTGTTGAGACGCACATAAACTGATTCAAATTCTCATATTAATTAAAAAATTAAAAAGACATCTAATTGATTTTTTGTTCTCGTGAAATTGCAAGTGTGCAATACCATGCTTATATACCTATGATTTTATATTAGTTCTTGTTTTTTATAGCAATTTATATATTAATTATGATAAATTTTATTTTAAAATATTTTTAGTTCTCGTCCTGATTAATAAATTAAAAAAATAAATTTAAAATTTGAATCTAGAAAGGAAGAAAATGAACATTATTTTTTTACCACTAGACTTATTATTTGAAATTGCATGTATACATATAATTAATATTTCATGGAATTTACATTTTCTTAGGAGAAAAATATTATCGAATCCATCCTAACTGCTAAAGCCGATTTAGCTACCACAAATTGTTAAAAAGACTAATTTTGAACCTGTTATAGGTCTTGATGTTATTTTTTATTTAAAAAAGAACAATTTCACCATAGATAATTGACGTTATCACCTGGGATGGACATTCGGACCCCATTTTGGGTCCAGTTTCCATGGCATTCGATCAAAATTAAACACATGATACAAAAAAAAAAAGAATTCTAAACAGAAAATAAATACGATAATTTTCTTCATTGTTAGGAACCTTGAACACTTTATGTAGCACACTAACAACTTTAGATCTCCGAAATCTCACTGTGATTATGTGAGGTCCCTCTTTTTGTTGAGGGATTAATTAGGTACAATCTAAACATATATGATTAAATAGAACGCCTCATAATTACTCTGAAGAAAGTCTGCTCGCTAGTCCAATGCCAAAAAGTTTTTTGATCAATTTCAAGAGAAGAGCCTGTGGTCAACTGTTTGGGATAGACTCATTTATTTAAGCTTCTAAAGATATGTTTGGAGGATCGGTTAGGTAACCTCCTAAAGCATGTTGCTATTAATTGGCCCTTATCTTTTTTAAAAGAAAATTATGCTCAACCACCATGATTCCAAACGGGGTTTAACTATAATATTATTAAATTAGCAAATTAATTAATATGATATTAGACTTCAGGAGTCCATGAAGCATTAAAAAACATGGGTCCTTCCACGAAAAAAAAATACTTCTTTCATGATTATTGTCTTGAAAAATTATTCCACGACAGGTAAATTCGATAAAACAAAAATACAATTAGATTGGGTCAATGAGTAAATCGTCTATTCTGCTATTAAAACATGTCCTTCTACTCTTGGCCTGTCGAGCATGTGCTCCCTCCACCTCCAATGCCTTTCCTTTCCAGTTAATTCGAGATTAAAATAAGAGAATTTGACTTGAATTAATGTAAGATAACAATATTAGTGACAGAGGGACTACATTTCAACAGACCAAAAGTACAGGGATGAAAATAATAAAAATAAAACTAGAAAAACCATATTAAGAGAATTTAAAGAGTGGAGGGACTGAATGAGATAAAGGTTGTAAAGTTCCCTATACCCGGGGATTTGTTCTTGCTTTTCTTTTTTATCGGTGGCAATGGTACGCAAACTGCGAAAAGCAAGCCTTGCTCCTGCCGCCATGAAACGGAAAGCACTTTTCAAAACTTATTTCCAAAAGGCTCGTTTTCATGATATTTGATAATATTCATATAGATCATTTGTACATAATAAACTAATTAATTGCTTAAAAATACTAAACCAAGCAGCCATTTCTTTCTTGACGTTTTATTATTAAACGGTGTGTTGAACTAGCTTTGTTATTGAGATTAAAGTTTTGTTTTGTTAAATCATGTTTTTGTTATTTTTTAGTTTAAAATTATTTTTAGTTTTTGAATTTTTTTTATATTTTAGTGTTAAAAATAAATTTATAAAAATAAAATAAAATATTATTTTAATACATGTTCATACACACAACTATTTTCAAATATAATTTTTCCTGTATTCCGAAACAAACTTTAAATTTATTTTTTAAGTCTAGAAACACTATATCGTAATTGTATTGAATTCAAAATTTATAAAAAAATTACGTTGCACATTTTAAATTTGAATTTCAATAACAAAGGAGAGAGTATACATTCTTAAATTTAAGTAATCACACTAACCTTCTAGGATTTAAATCAAATTATGTATCCACAAATCGGATTTGATTTAAGCTTGGTGTAAAAATTTTTTAAGCAATTAGAGAGCTTAAAAGCTAGTTATGATGGACTGGGGCTGTGATTGGATTGATGGGCCCTCGCTGAACAGGAAATAGTATCCTTGCACCATAGTTTTGAATTCCGCGTCATTCATAATTTCAACTGTTGCTTGATGAGAAGGCCAACAAATATTTGAGAATTCTGCTGGAGTGAGAGGACCAAGACGTCCACCGATCTAAAGCCTGGTTTTTTAGTTTAATATTGATTTTTTTTTAAAGTTTTTTTATTTAAAAATATATTAAAATAATATATTATTTTAAAAAAATATTTTTGATATCAATATATTAAAATAATTTTAAAATAAAATAAAAATAATTTTTTAAATCAAAATTTGCTGAACTTCAGTGCAAACACAGCCCCGAACTAGCACTAAGGTGTTAGATTATTGGGATAAAAAATTTTTAAATATAAAAAATACTGAGGTCTTAGAAAATTCTTTAGCACTATTATTATATGAGAAAATATAGTCGCTCTGAATTTTTCTTCTATCAAAATAATTTTTTTTTATTAAGGTATCTCTTATTTATCTTAGCAAGTGCAATGTTTTTACATGGAATCCTTGTTTTTTTTTAAACACAATTATTTTATGATTATAAAAATAAATTAACAAAAAATATTAAAATAATATATTTATATTTTATGTGTAATTAAAAGCTAAAAAAAAATTATGTTCAAAATCTATTTAAAAATTTTAAGAATAAAAAATAATTTGAGTCTAATCTTCATGAATAATTTATTATTTGTATTATTATTTTCATATTAGAAAAACAATAATTGAAAAAAATAATTAAAATTCAAATAAAAAATTATAATATTTTTAAGAATAATATCAAAATAAAAAAGTAGGTGAATCTAATAAATGTTTTTTGAAGTGTCAAAATAAATTAAGAAAAAAAAGAAGAAAAAAGAAAAAGAAAAGGGCCAAGCCTCACAATTAGCCTAGCAATAGTAGTAGGCTTGGAGGCCGAGCTCGCATGCAGCGTTGCTTTATATTTTTATTAAGGGGATGTGTTAAAAACTGAAAAGACAAGTCGTCTATCTAAAAATAACAGTGCTAGTGCAATTGAACCCGCAACCTCATGGTTGTGACTTACGGGCTAACAAATTGTGCTATGATAGGCTTACCAGATTTCTAAAATATTGAATCATCTAGATACTGGTTCAGTGATAAGAGCTTGGGACCAAAAGATTTGCTTTTTCTGTGATCTCAGGTTCGAGCCCTGTGGTTGCTCATATGATGGTCACTGGAGGCTTACATGGTCGTTAACTTCAGGGCCCGTGGGATAAGTCGAGGTGCGCGCAAGCTGACTCGGATACCCACGTTAAACTAAAAAAAAAAATTTCTAAAATATTGACCCGTAACCTTATTTGTGATATCCATTTTTTAGAGTTTTTAACCTATTATTATATGCTATATCTAAATTCTAAGTTGTCCAAATTTTATGGGTCGAGTTGTATCCGAGAGGGCAAGGACTCCAAATAAGTTCATTTTTTCAACGCGCCTACCATAAATTGACATATATACGTGGTTACAATTTACAAGGTGATTTGAACTGGTGGAAATACTTACTATACAGCAACTCTAAAATGTTGCCAAATCCTACCACAGCAAAATCGAGAATCATTCACTACTCCCCCAGTCTAACAAAACGGCTACACTTTATTGCTATCAAGAGCATCAATTGTTAAGTTAAAAAAATACCTTATTTTTATTTGGTACATCTTAATAGCTGATCCCTGCATACTTGAAGGAAGAGCTAGCTAGCTAGCTAGGGTAGGGTGCCCAATCAACATGCCAAAACATGGTTGCAAGTGCTGGAAACACAATGGAGTATTTATAGCCAAAGTTTTTAGTGGCATGTACTTTATTGGAAGATTCTAACTCCAAGATAAGGAGGGCTACGAGTTGACAAAGAATCCATTAATCTTGTATTGTTCTAAACTTCATATCAGTTTTTCCTGATTTTACAATAAGATTCACCCTTTGAAAATGGGTGTCCTTTGAGAATATTTTTTTTTTTTTTTGATGATTGCCAGTTTCTTGCGGGTTTTACTCTAAAATAATGATTTTGATCGAATTGAACAAGTGTTCGGTTCGATCCAGGTTATATTATTGAAAAATAGCATATTCCAGTTTGGTTAGATTTTTTGGTCCAAACCAGACCGTGAATACCCTTACTCAGGAGTCACCATATAAGAATTTGTTTGAAACACTTAAATTTTGAATTTTATTTTTGTTTAAATTTTAATTTTTATATAAATTTTTTATTGTTTTAGAGTTATGATGTCAAAAATATTTTTTTAAAAATAAAAAAATATTTTATTTTAATGAATTTAAAAAAAATATTTAAAAAAAAAACCACTACGCAATCGCCTTTTAAAAACTTAAGCCTTAAGTGATTGAAATGTCGGTTAACTTAGCAGAGAGCATTTATACAACAAAGTATTCGATTCCATTGGCGGAAACAGATTGATTACTCCAGAGGTGGAGGAGTGGTGGCTGTTCGTAGTGAGTTCTAGCATGTTTTCCTCAATTAAACTTATTACCAGGTCAGAGATACCATGCACTATTATTCTTGGCAAATAATCTTGATTGTTATGTCAAGATATATTGTGCAAATCTTTATGATCATATATTCTAATACTTTTTAAGCACGGCATATCTTCAAATTATATGATGGTGGACAAGTTGCGCAGTGGAATAATTAATTTGTGTCTTTATACACGATTCCATCGTTCATTTGCAGGTCTTCTTCTTCCTCTTCTTTTATATATATGTAAGCAATTAAGGTCTTCTTTCTTGCTATTTTTAGTTTTTTTTTTTTTTAATAGGACAGTTCTTACAAATTGATTAAGAAATTAATTTGATTTAGGACTCGATCACCAACCCTCGAGATTGATATACCTTCCATCATGTTCTGATCCCAGCAACAAATCAATTTAAACAAGAGCTACTTTTTATTTTTATTTTTTTTATGTTTTGAACTTTAGATTCGGTCGTGAGAAATGAAATTCTCAAGAATATGCTAGATCTAATTAATAGGGTGGTTTCTTTTGCGATGATTTTTTTTAGTTTTGGAAAATTAACTCAGTGTAGTACTAAATTTATATATTTTCTTAAATTTATAAATTTTATAGATTAAATCTCAAATATTTCCCATATTTATCAACTCTGGCATTTACCAATTCTTTAAATAATTTGTCTAATGTGCACATTTTATGTTCTAAAAATGACATCGATTTAAAGAAAATTTGATAAAAAAGCTAATGAACGTTAATATTTTAAAAAATTTTATGATGCACATGAAGTAACTAGTGATATCTTATTAATTACCTTTTAAAATCTACTTTAAAAAAAGATATACACTAGTATGAAAGAGAATATATATAATTTATAATTCATAAAAAAATAATAAAAATATCTTCACTTAATATTTATCTTTTCAATTTTTATTTTTCTATTTTTTCAAAGAAAGAGATACATACTAGTTTGAAAGAAAAAAAATCTATGACTCATAAAAATAATAAAAATATCTCTATTTAGAACATTGTTTCCTTACTTGTATCTTTTTATTTATTGAAATTGAATTGAGAGCAATTAATAGGATTATACTAGTTATTTTAAGAGCAAAGTTGATGTATTAAAATGATATTAATTTGAAGAAAATTTAAAAATAATAAAAAGACTTATTGATTTTTTTTAAAAAAATCATTTAAGACTTAATGGATAAAATTTATAAGGTTAGGACTCCATAAAAAATAAATATATAAGTTTAAGACTAAATTGGGGTTTCTTCTTTCTTTGATTTTTTTTTTTTATAATCATACGATCATTTTCTTCATACAACAAAAATAATTTTTAACATGCATTTGTCTAATTTTGTTTTTCAAATAAGTTCGGAGGGCATAAAAAAGTATCATACAAATGATAAATAATATTATAGCATGTGGCTCTTTAATAATTGCTGCTTATTGTCACACCCGATATCGCGGCGGCCCTAAAATTAATTCCCGAATATGGAAAAAGAACAAATTTCTGGCATCTTGTTCTTTTAGGAAAAAAAGTCTTGTTCAAGGAGTCGTCATCTAGTATTATGGTCACTAGGAACCCTAACTGGTCAACAGAGATTCTATGGCTCGGGATTGGTTACGTAAAAAGGAAGATATTATCACCCCTTAAACGTTCTGCCTGAGGCAGACTGCATTGCTGGTTTTGTTTTAAATTGCTAAACATTTATTCGCTTATGCTATGATGATTTGTTTATAATATTCCTGACTCTGACGCCAGTGAGTATTTGAGCTCAAATAATTCCAACTCTGGCGTTGGTAAAAATTCGTAGCTACGAAAAATTAGATTAATATTTTTTTATTCCCTACTCTAGCGCCAGTGAATAAATAAATAAAAATAAATTAATTTTTACGCATGCACATATTTTTTTATTTTTCTAGCTAAATAAAATAAAATACACCGAATAAAAATAATATAAATTTAAACCGGTATTTTTATTCCTGACTCTGGCGTCAGTGAATAAACCAATAAATTTACATTATTTTTATTCATGCATACACATTTTTTATTTTTTCTACCTTTTTTACTTTTCTGTTTTTTTTATTATTTTTATTTTTATTTTTTTAGGTTGGGTCCAACTCAGCCCACATGGGCTGAGCTAGACCCAGCTAGCCCAGCCCGACCACTGGCCCAAGCCAGTGGCCCGGCTGGACAAAACAACAGCACGCATGACGCGTGCGGTGCAGTAAAAGGGTTAATTATAATTCAAAGCTACCATGTCTAATGAATTAAATTGCAGAATGGGAAAGGATGAACTTACCTGGTCTGGTGCTTGATGACGAGACGAAGCTGTGGGTGATTGGTGCACTGGTTAGGCAACGCCCCGTTCTTCCCTTCTGTCCTCCTTTGCTTTCTCTCCTGGTCTTGGTTTCTTGTCTTTCTGGTAACTTTGAAAACAAAAACGTAAGGAAGACTGGCCTGCTGAACGCTTTTCTCCTTCTTTCTTCTTCGTTCTTGTTATTCTGTGAATGGTTTGTTCCCGTGCTTCTGGTATTTTATTGATCTTTTGTGCTCCCTCTGGTATGTTTCTGTTCGTTTGTTATTTGCGGCTGCAGAAGTTATGAAGGAACTCTGCCTTCCCTTTCCTCTGCTTCAACCTGCCCCTGTCTTCCCCTGAGTTTTTTTTATTGTTCGTCTTCCCCCAGTATTTCCCCCCGTTCTTGGTCGCTCTCCTGATCTCTTTTTTTCTCTCCTGTTCTGGGTCTCCTCTTCTCTCAGTTTCCCCCGTTTTTCTTAGTCTCTCCCCCCTTCTAGTCCCCTCGGTTCTGTGGTTCCTTACCCCCTGTGATTCCTCCTTTTTTCCCCCTTCCCCCCCATTGTGTTCTTTGTTTTCTCCGGCTTTATAGCCACAGAATTCCACCGTTACCAAGTAATCAATCGACTGTTATGGCAGGAGTAATGGTGGTGGCCGGCAGCTGAAGCGTTGAAGAAGATGAACAGTGCTGAGAAACGGCATCGTTTTTGGTGTTTTGTGTTTTGATCCTTGACATTTTGAATTTTTGCAGTCCAGTCCTTGGATAAATTGTAATTGAACCCCTGCATCTTAGTGCCATTTACAAATTGGTCCTTGGGTTTTAATTTCTTTCAAATTTGACAAGAATCAGCCCTATACTTTGATAATTTTTTAATTAAGTCCCTGCTTTCATTAATTTAATTAAATCCAAGTCCAATTAAGTCTCAAAACTTATCAATTCTCCAATTAAACCCTTAATTGGATTAATTAAATTAATTCTAAGTTCAATTAAGTCTCAAAACTTATCAATTCTCCAATTAAACCCTTAATTGGATTAATTAGATTAATTCCAAATTTAATTAAGTCTCAAAACTTTATTAATTCTCCAATTAAACCCTTGATTGGATTAATTAGATCAATTCCAAAGTTTAATTAAACCCCAAAACTTCCAATCATGTTGCCCTTAACCCAAATTTTAATTCATTCTTCATTTATTTCATTTTACTCTTTTTTTCCCATCATTATCATCATTTTTTTTCCTTTTCAGTAAATAAAATAATAATAATAATTAAAATAAAATGATCAAAAATTGGATTATGACACTCGTACAAGCTGTTCGAACCGATTTCCGTGTTTAAAATTCTTTTGAGATATTAATTTGAACTTCAAATAGAATTTAAATAATAAAAAATAGTAAAAGCAAATAAGAAAGAAGATGCTCTAATTTATTAAATTACGGTAATTTTCAAATAAAAAAAATTCTAAAAATACCCTTTTCTTTTCTGTCAAAACCCCTATAACTTCTCTTTACCATTTCATATTTTACCGAATCCAAGTACTTGTGTTGACTTGAATAAAAAACACATGTAATGGGAAAAAAGACGTAAATAAATCCATATATATGTAGCTGAACTGAAGCATCTCCGCTGTCTGAAATGACAATCAACCAGGTGCTATAAGAGTAAGCCCATTTCATGCTCAGGCTGGCAGTAGCACCTCGAGCAACAAGGACAAAACCTAGGTTTCTAGTTTCAACATTCGAAGAAGAAATATCGACGCTAAAAATATACTTTGCCAATCAGTGAGATTTTGACAGACTTTTTAATATCAGATAGTTAAAGTGGGATTATGGTGGATACTGTGCCTTGTTTATCAGTACATCTTTAGCAAAGTCAACTTCTTTGCTGGATAATACTAGAGAAATGTATCCTTCTTCATTGGATTATAGATTATGGACAGTTGCAGCTAGAATCAATGCAAGACAGAAAACTAATTAAGAAATACAAAGGGTCTGCCATGAAATTAACTGGAGCAAAGAACGATTCTTGTAAAGGCAAAAACAATTAAAATTGTTAATTTAATTCATTTCCACATCTATTCATCGATGTACCAACAAAAGGCAAAAATTATTTGAAGGGCGCACATTACAGCCCAATGAACACATAATTGCAGTGATTGGTGTAACAATTATAGTTACAAAATTTTCTTGTAATTACAGTTTTTAAATACAAAATTGGACAAATGAAAAAAGAAGAAAAGAAAAACTTGAAACCCGGCCCGTGTTGGGTCTCAAGATTTTATAACTGGTCAGCTCTCACATCAGTAGTTGAACCAATTCCCACCTGCAACCATGGAGATGAACTTCCACTAGTGCTCATGTCTTTTAATTCACCAAGTTTTGCTAACTTCACCTTACTATCTGCTTCATCATTCACATTCTGGACTGAACTATAATAATAATTATTATCATCGTTATTGTTGTCTTTGGTGTCACGATGATCCTTTTCATTTTGGCGCTGATGATTGTTGTCATCCTTTACTTTTGCATCAACTCTCGTCCAAGGTTGTAAGTAAATCTCAGTAGAAACCGCAATATTTGAAGGGTTTGAAACAGGTGGATGAGCAGGAAGATTGAGATCAAGTGTGAGATCTAATGGCTCAGAATTGTTGATAAACTTTGGTCGTCGTTGAATTTGGTCCAAGTGATCCTGAAATTGATGGAACTTGGGGAAAGATGAAGTGTCTGGAGAATTTGAAGTGAGCCAATGACACCTTTTATGGCCACCTAATGCTTGTCCGGATGAAAATACACGATGACATATGGAACATTCGTGCACTTTGGATTTCCTTTTCGAAGTGGAAGCCAATGGAGGAGTTGAACCATGATCGAATTGCAAAGTCGATGTCGATTTTGTTGAAAAGAATTCATCATTTGTTATGAAATCTTCATCATGATCAGCTAGGCTATCTTCCATGCTTTGATCAAGCCGGGCTGCATAACATCCTTTAACCTTCTTGTGGCTAGCTCTATGTCCACCCAATGCTTGATGTGAATTGAAAACTTTCTTGCATGCTTTGCATTCAAACATTCCTTTAGCAATCCCCTTGGCCTTGTCTAATGGTGGCTTGTATTCCACGTGAGCCATAAAATTCAACGGATTTCTTCGCTCTTCTTCTTTACTAGCAGATGCACAAGACTCCTCAGGCTCGGTTTCAAAGGGATCAACTGTTGCATTAGATAGCATCATGAGGCAATTAGCAAGATCTTCCTCTTCGCTTGACGGGCAACTTGAGTTAAAATTGCCAACTTTAGCTCTCAATGATCGTTTTCTTTTAGACCAATAGCAACCCCTTCTTGGAGTTCCACCCTCCTCGTCCGATCCTGGAGAGGAAACAAGCAATTGATCTGCTTCCTCGGAAGTGCATCTTCCATGTTCAAGAAAAGACTTCCATGACAAGAATTCTTTGCCACAATTTTCACAAACCCGACAGCTCTTCAATCGATTTGGATTCGTTCTTAACGCATACATACGCCTGGTTCCAGGGGGCACGGTGGCTCCCAATTTATCTTCCCAGTCACTAGCAGGATCTTCATCTTCCATGTTGACATTCTCATCACCTATTCCGTGTGCTCTCATGTGCCCTCCTAGTGCTCTTCCACACATAAATCCTTTCTTGCATATTTTACAAAAGTGCTTGAAGTTTGGTTGTTGATCCACAAGCAAAGCCATATAAAGTGGGAAAAAAAACAATAAACGAAAGAAATGAAAAACTAAGAGAGAAAGAATTAATGAATATTAATCAATGAAGTGAGGTTAACTAATGATGTAAGAGATCGAATGGGGCGAAGTTTGTTCTCGTAGCGCAACTTGCTGTAGGGTTGTATGGTTAAGAGTGCTAACCAGACCTAGCTTCTAGATATAGCCATGGTTTAGAGAGAGATAAGAGTAAATAATAGTTGAGAATATGGTGCCAAGTGGTGGGAGGTTAAGAGGGCTAGAGACTTTTTCTATAACATTGTGGTGGTGGCGCCACCGGTCAAACTAACCAAAGGAGCTTAGGTCCGTACGTCTGTGGGAGAAAGAGAGAGTGGTGAGTGAGGGAGTGAAAGGGGAAGAGAGTAGTGGTTCTAACTGCCATACCTATTCATATCCCTTCAATTCCAAGCCAAGAAAACTAAAAACTCATGCTTCTCCCTGTTTGTCGGTTGGTTCAAGCTGCCTTTCCACACAAATATTATGTCATTTGTCTAATAAAAACATATGTGTGTTTGTTTCCACTTTTTTAGTTTCGGAACAACTCATGAAATCTCCGAGTACAATGCGGATCAATTTGGATAAGTTTTAGGGTCTGCTTGATCTTAGTCCACCGAGGGCAGTGTGTGAGAAGCTAGCTAATTCAGTGTGATCTTCGTTTCTACGATTTAAATAAAATTTCCCTAAAAAGTTGTGTTATTTTTCATAAACATAAAACACACATTTCTTAAATTCAAATTAATTAATTAATTATATATATATATATATGTCTTTTTCTATAAAATTGAGATTTTCCATAAAAGATATCTCTATCTCAAATTGAGAGCAAACTACCTCTAATTGTAAAGACGAAGAAAAAAGCGCGATATTAGGTAATGTTTTGATGAGATTTTACTCATATTAGAGACGGAAATATCTCATGAAAGAAGAAAAGGAAGGGCTATTCCTATTTTATTTTGCCTTGACCCCAATAAACCTTCCAAAGAAAAATAAATAAATTAGAAGAACTTGCGTCTTTCCCACGCGATCGTTTGTACGTATCAGAAATCGCTGAAGCTTGGAATGAAAAGGATGATTAAGAGAATTTGAAAATTACTCCATTTAATTTATGCAATAAATTGAAAACATTGATGAACGGATTAATTCAATAAACAAAAATTGGAAAAAAAATATTATTTCTGTGTAGCGTTACTTCGCTCTCGCTCGGTTGAATTTGCACATCAATCCATTTATAGTATTCAATCGGGTAGTCATCGAGAATCATTTTGCGCTATTTTACTGGTTCAGCAGAAGATTTGGGCATTGTTGTTCCTATGCATGTCGATGTTTATATTGGAGCTTCATACAGTAATGCTTTAATTACCTAAGACATCTAAAATATTTAGAAAACATTATGGTGCTTCACTATTTATATATGGATAATAAATCATCTCAATCTTTTTTCTTTTTTCTTTTACTTTGTAGACTCTCTCTCTCTCTCTCTCTCTCTCTCTCTCTCTCTCTCTCTCTCTTTCAATTAGACCTTCGTAACTGAATTTAACCTAATTTGTTGAAATTATGCTTTTCATTTTCTTTTTTTTTTCCACTCTTCCCTTTCTATATGAACTCAATTTTGTTTTTTTAATTTCTAAAACGTTTTTCTTCCTAGTAGTTCCTTTTACAATCTAATTTGACAAAATTAGGCTCTTCCTCTTCTTCTTTTTTTTCTTTCAATTCAACCCTCTTTTTTTTTTTCCATTCCTCTCATTTTTATTTAAATTTCATCCTTTATTTTCTCAATTTCATCATCGTATATTTTTTTAATACTTATCCGGGTTGTTCTTGAACTAATTAACCAACTCAACCGGATCATATCGTAACATCTCTAACATGATTTAATTTTAAACTCGGGTTAGATAAAGAGTGAAGTTTGAGGTTTTTCTTCCTTTCAATTTCATCCTTTTCTTTTCTAAATTATGACTTCAAACTTTTTTTTACCAGTCAACATGGTTGTTTTTAGATCGGTCAAGTCGATTGGGTTATATTAAGACAACCCCCACATAATTTAATTTTAAACCCAGGTTAGGTAAGAAGTTTTGAGATTTTTTTCTATTAATTTTTTTTTCAATTTTATCCTCATCGCTTTTTACCAGTTGGGTGGGTTGTTTTTGAACTGACCAAAGTGATTGGGTCATGTCAGGACAACTTTCAAATGATTTAATTTTAAATCTAAGTTAGACAAAAAATCGAATTGAAAAATTTCAAGATTAACTTGCTGAGCCAAGTTTATAACAATTCCAAATAGTTCACAGTGACTTAAATATTTATTTTTTGTTATGTTCAATTAATTTTTTTATACGACCCGCAACATAATGCTAGCGTATAAACTAGTTATTAGTAAGGTATATTGCTGCTATATTGTGATTCATTGGTATATGTTTGGGTTGGTTTCTGCTTCACGAGGTTGGTTATCTCTATGAGCATGAGAGATATTATGATCAGAACTAGACATATTATTTATCTCATCGGTGAATTAGTAAATTAAATTGCTAAATTGGTTTTGTTCTCAAATTAAGTTGTTTATGCAATTAACCCAGGTTTGGTTCTCAACTGGGGTCTTTTAAGAAATTGGTTTGATCAAACCTTATCAAACCAACTTGAACAGATGATCTAATCAGTTTGAACGAATCTAACATAACGGACAAGCCAACCCTACCAAGATGTGTCATTAACTTTTTTAAACATAAGTGACAAGTCATCCCCCAAGCAGACATGTCATTTACTTTAAGGGAAAATAATTGAAAAATGCATCATTGTGTTAACAGTCGAGTCATTAACCTCTTACTTGGAAGCACTTGTGTCACCATTAGGTCATAACAAAAAAAGTAAAGCTGAAGGGGTTTTCACTGTACACATATATAATTCACTTTTCACTATAATATTATAATTATGATTTTTCCCTTTTTAAAAACACTCAATGGCGATCTATTAATCATTCAATTCTTTTCAGTATGATTAAATCACTTAATTTTTATTTTTTTGTTATTTTGTTAAGGTTTATTTTTTATGTTTCTCTCCAAGTAGTTTTTATCATTATGTTCTCTCCTGTTGAAACCTGAGAGGTTCTTACATAACACATCCTATGCCATCTCTCTGTCTCCCCGTCTTCCATTGCATTCTCTCTAGTTATCTGATAGAGATAATAATCTTATTTATCTGATAGAGATACAGACAATTAAATCTTCATTAGCATTTTTGTAAAATAAAAGAAAAAAAATCAATAGCTTAGCTATGATTTGAATTCTTATTAGTGATCTGCTTCCACGGGTTGTTTAATGCAACGCTTCGAAATGGGTAGAAGAAGAAAGTTGACTTTTTTGTTTTTTACAGAGATATCACTCTTCAAAATAGACACAGTAATATATTATTCAGTTTCAACTTCAACAAACTGATTTTGAGTTATTTTTTTTTAGAGAACTGTATTTATCAGTTGGGTTGGAATTTTAATCCTAAAATCAGACTTTATAATACCCCTACAAGTAAGTAGGTATAGAGTAGTTCTTGAATTTATCTTAACTGAACAAACTCTAAACTTACTTTTCAGAAATCATTAGTTTAAATGCTACAAACTTTAATATTATTAGAAATTTATAATTTTAAAAAATTAATTGAGAGCGGTTCAAATAACCACAATATATATATATATATATATATATATATATATATATATATATATATATATATATATATATTTCCTTCCATTCCTCACTGTCTCACTATTTCTTATTAAAATTATATAATCAAATTAACAGTCTCATAAAAAAAACGATTACCTTTATAATTAAATAAATCAAATAAATAGTCCCGTTAATAAATAATTACCCTCCTAATCAAATAAAAAATCTTGTAAATAAACGACTACCACAGCAACTAGATTTGTTTTCTGAATTTATGTTGATAGAATTGTTGAAAGACGAAAACACCCTATATAAATAATAACCTTAAAAATCCAGTTTCTCTTCCATCCGGTCACCACTGATACCCCCCTCTATCTCCTTCACCCGCCACCAACACCACCAATTTTACTATTTCACGACATTGATGGGAAGTTAGCGTGGTGGAATCGAAGGAAGGCTCAGACTTGTCATTGTTGGGATTGATGCAATGGTGTTTATCACTTTCTGAATTGTTTTGATTCTTATCCTCTTTTACATTGTAATTCAAATATTTGTTCACCTTTTCTTGGTGATGTTTTCACAATGGCTGTTGTTGCTGCTCTTCTTCATTTTATCCAGCAAAAATCATGGTTGGTCTTGTTTGTAATCTCTGCAGAAGAAACAGAGACGAGTTGTAAAGGGCAAAGATGATGGTCTCCGAGGGTTTTGGTGAATGGCTGATCATTTGAGCCATTGTAAAGGACAATTTAGGCATACAGATTATTAAAACATATGTTAAATGGAAACTTGAAATAATTTAGACGTCATATAGGGGCATGGATTAACGTATGTAAATAGCCACAAAGGTTGCCGTGACAATTTCAATTAGTCAATGAACTGTTGGCTAAGCAAAGCTATTAATTGCTTCCATGAGTGAAGTGAGTTTAGTCTGTAACCCATCAATTACAATAATTAATTTTGCTTCGATTTAAAGCATCCATAACTCGGTTACTTAAGTAGTGATAGTGATAAGTAAAGAAGCTTACTTGGTTAGTGTAGGCCTTGAAGCAACCAGTCCACTTTACAGTCCTAAGATGATCGAGACCTCTCACTGAAGAAGTTAAATTGGGTGATGAACTAGCACTACCAACCACTACACCAAAGAGTGTGAATTAGCCAATGTTTTTTTTTTTTTTTTTTAAATTTATTAGCCTCATCTTTTCTAGCTAATCCCTCCAATGTAGTCCAACTTTTTCTTGGTTTTGGTTACATAATGGTTTAAATTGCCAAATATTTATTTATAAATATAATTTTATCAAGTAAAAAGACATTCATTACAAACTAGTAGAGGATTGTTGATATAATTTATAAATGAATAAAGAATAAAAAAGATTTTTATTTCATTTTGAAAAAAAACATTTCCTCTTACTTGTTTATAAATATGAGTTTTTACTGTGTAGTATATTAAGTGAAAATTACAATAAAAAAACTCTTCTAATAAGTTTTTTATTGAGTTTAATTTAAAATATAAATAATTAGTGTTTTCATGCCTCTTAAATCGATAAATTTTACTCTTTATTTGTTTTCATACTCAAAATATTACTAAAGAGTCTTTATTTTTACTTAATTTCCAATAGAGTGCTTATGCTATGGAAGTTCATATATAAAGTGCAATATTGCATTCTATTAGTGTTTGAAGTGTATGGTAAATTATAAATCTAATTAATTTTATAGATAGAACTATTTCTTATTATCATCTTTAAATTGTTTTATAATCAGATTTTAAATAGGTTATTCTTAATTAAAAGTTTATTTATTCACATAAAAAAAAAATCCACATAACCTACTCTTGATTTGAATAAATATGACAACTTTAAAAACTTATCATGTCAGCCAATATTTCAGGATATCTTACATAGATTATAATAATTTTAAGTTAACATACAAAATTTTTCGAAAACATTTTGAATAAATCTTTTTATTCTATTAATCACTCTTGATGTGACAAAATATCATTATCTACTAAAAATCCAGTTGATATATCCAGTGTCTTGTTTCTTATTATCTCACAATGTTATTGAATTGACATGTGAAAACTACCTGTCGTCTCTCCCATGTGCACGAAGAAAAGGACTGGATTTGGGAGAGGGTCCTTTAGAATCGACACATTTACAAATTATTTTTTTTTTTTTTTTTTTGTGAAATGGTCGGGCTAGGTTGTATAAGCAGTGGCGTGATTGCCTGGACGAAGAGTTTTTTGTCAGGCTTTGCCGCTTAAAACAAGGCCGCGACTTCGTGGACCAGCCAACCATTACATGGGCTCATAATTCAGATGCGACCCATATTCTGGCAACCCCAGTTTCGGACCAAACTTTATTTAAGAGTAATAAAAACAAAAATATTTTATGATCTATAAAGCTACAAGCCGCAATTAATTAGATCCAAATATTTTGTAAGCGTGAGGTAAAAATCAATGATATAATATTTACTTTATGATAAATTAAAAAAACCAAGCAGGATATATATAGTATCAGCCTATCAGGATATAAATCCATTCAACACTACTTCCTCCCAGGAAAAACATCGAGATTAACACAATTTTTTATTAAAAAATTATTTTTATTAATACTCAAAATAAGAGTACAGACACATTGCGATTTTCATGACACATGAATAAAAATAAAAGTTGACCAGTCTAATTGAAAGAAAAAATAAAGAGAAAATAGTCTTTTCCAAACCCTTCATAATAAAATCAAGGTTATGTGATTGTGAAACCTTACTTACCTATTAGCCCATAAAATAGAGAGTTTAATGCACATTATCCTCCATTAAAGTCTAATGTGTTATACAACCTTTCTGCACTATTTAATTTTGTGTTTGGAAATATATTTAGATGTATTTTAAAATATGTTTAGCTTAAAAAAATATCAAATTAATATATTTTTAATATTTTTAATTTATTGATGTTAAAAATTAAATGAAAATTTAAAATTAATTATTTTAATATATTTTTAAATAAAAATAATTTTTAAAAATATTATATACCATATTACCAAACAGACAGACAAAATAAAAGGTACCATGACGTGATGACAAGTTACTTATATAGCTCTCAGTTTAAAGACAAAGTAAGAAGTGCCATGACGTGACGACAAGTTACTTATGTACCTCTCAGTTTAAAGACAAGGTAAAAAGTGATGAAAGAAATGCCCACGTGGTAAAGCTAATCATTCATCCTTTATAATAAGATTCCATGTTCCTTGGAACATACATACATACGCACATGCATATGATCTGCTCCATATGGAACTATAGCTTTCATGTAGCAATTAACCACTAATTAAAATTTACTAGTGATCTATAAGTTTGTCCGGGTGCCCATCCTGCCGGAATTACACCGCTAGCTACAATGGTCTTGCCGGACTCAAGAGATGTTAGCTTAATAGAAAGCGGGGCACGTAGCAACGAGCCTGCGTCGAGCTTCCAAACAGCACCCCATGATTTTTGCATGGGAACCCATGAATCTGAATCCAATGCCTGTTTTAATTCCACGGATTTAAGCTCACCATCTCCGTCTTGGTATTCAACTACAGTTGCAAAGTAGTAAGGGTTTGATCCAGAATCAACATGGAAGGTCACCGTCTTACCAGGCCAGTTGCATGGGACCCTGCAAACCAATAACGATGCATTATTAGACAAAAATTGACACTTAAAACAAATCGATTCGATTCTGATAATATTCTAATAGAGATTTTAATTAAAATCTTTTTAAATTTATCTGGGATTAGTAATCATAATGAAAAGTCCATGCCCGCAAATTATGATAATAAAAAACTCAAGTTAAATATGCTTGACTGGATGTATGCTTGAATAAATTAAACAGAAGACTTTGGTTACAATACTAATTATAAAAATTGACTAAATGTGCGTAGGAATTATTTCCCCCCCTTCTTATCTCGTCCCCCATTTCTCTCACAAATTTAAGTACCTTTGATGTTGAATTTGCAAGACTCCAGCATTACGAAGTTGATCTTCCTTGCCAGATATTGCCATGGCCCCAAAAGCAGTGCCACTTAAATCAAAATGAAAGGATTCCTGGGCACAGGGACCTCCAGGACACTGATCTGTGATAACCACAGTAACTGGATTCCCTGAGCATGCAGCATTCGAACTCGACGTGCATTTCACCTAATTAATTAATTAAAATTGGACCAGCATATTAGATGAGGCACAAATTAAAGATAATATTTATTGCTAACAATTAAAGAATCAATCTTCATTCAAATACTTGTTTAAAAAGTATTTGGTATACATAGAAATAAAACTAGCAAGTTATTATTAGCAAACATGGTTCACCTGATAACAAGCTCCACATCCCTGGCCTGATTTGTATATAGAATCGCCTCCAGCTGATATAAATGAAGAGAATGGTGCTTGCTCCACAGCATTCCCATAGCCACAAGCTCCACCTACACATGCACACACAAAATATGAAAAACCTAACACAGTACTCTCTTTTTAAATTGGAAAAAAGGCAGCAAGGATTCATTAATTCATGATGTTTCAGTCTCTATTTCAATTACCATCACTTCCAGCACCAGTGGGACTGCCATACCAAGTAGCCCCAGCAGGCGACCAATCAGAATTAGATTGTATCTTTGAGACATTGAAGAGCTTGGGATGGAAGCAGTGGCAGGAGTTCACCAAAAAGAAAGCTAGAATAATAGGGAGAAGGAATGGATTTTGAAAGGAAATTATAGCCATAGTGAATTATTGATGTATCAAGGAACTGCTACTGTAATCAATAGCAATGTTGTTGTTTTGATGATGGGTCTAAATGGAAAAATAGACTTGTATTTATAGAAAAAGAGCTCTGCATGGTTTCAAATGAGTACAAGCATGAGTGGGCACGTGGCATAATGAGATTGAGTTCCATTTTTTCAAGGTACAAGACAAATTGTAAGATACGTAAAGTGCACGCTCTTAAGAAGGGACTAATATTATATACATATGAAACAATCTTAGGTTTTAAAGATAGATCTCACATATAGATAATATATATTTAGAAAAATATGTTTCTTTGAAAGTTGACATTAAAGATTAAATTAAAAAAATTAATAAAAAGAAATAAATATTTTTAACTATCGAGCTAATTAATGTTTTGGTCCTTTGGAGCTGGACAACATATATATATATATAAAAGATTTCCTTGACAGATTTCAATTATCAGTTTATTCAAGACGAATTAAATATTATGTCGTGTGTGTAGTAATTTCTATGTGTTTTCAATTATCAATTATCAATTTCTTTTTCAATGCATGAAAAAGGGCATAATATTTGAAACTTATTAGAGTCAAAAGCCACCTAAAATTAAGTGTGAGTAAATTGTGAAAATGATACCTGAATTTAAGGGTTTTAATTTTTCCAATTTTTTGGGATTAAGCTTAATTAGCTGGTTTTTACTTAAATTGTTTCAATGCATTAGCAGGCTATTTGAAATTAAATTTGAGAATGAAAAAAAAAAGAGAGTTGACTTTGAAATACAATGCCCTTTAATTCCTTCTTCTGATGATATTATAAAAAATAATTCGTTTCATTTTTCAAGTTT
This sequence comes from Populus simonii, assembly GCA_007827005.2. NCBI lineage: Eukaryota > Viridiplantae > Streptophyta > Magnoliopsida > Malpighiales > Salicaceae > Populus > Populus simonii. The sequence goes on from CM017477.2 coordinate 4,522,933, forward strand.
GTTAATTACGTAATATTCAACATGAATTATATTTACTTTATTGTTTATCAGAGACACAGTGCTAATTAAATTGCCATACAGGGCAAGTTTTCTAATTTAATTCAGTTTAATATTCTCAATCTTTCATTAATGTAAATTTAAAAGGACCTTTCTGCTTATTTTCGCAGGCAGTTTTCCTTTCCATTTCCTTTCTTGCTTTTCTTTGTTTTTTTAATGAAACATCTTAAATTTATAATAATGCTAGAGATAGCTCTTGTACCATTGCACATCATTAGAAGAATGAGACGGATGAAGAGAATTATTTTAAAATTTTATTTTTAAAAATATTTTAGTTAATCTTTTTTTTTTAATTTTATTTTTTAATGAAAAGAATTTAGAAAACGTTCATGTTGTTGTTATATTAATGGTTTAGCCTCTGTTTTAGATTGCAGCTAAAATTAATTTTTTTTATAAAAATAAATTTATATATATATATATATATATATATATATATATATATATATATATTTGAAAAGCAACCACTACTCTACTTTCAATCACTGTGTTACATAAATAGTTCATAAAATTTAAAAATTTTACCATCTTTTTTTAATAGAAAAATCTTGGAGCTAGTTTTTACATATTAATACTAAATCTCTATCTAATCAAATTAAAAAAAAATAATCCTAAATGGATGCATTTATATGAAAATGTTCCTTGCAATTGAACATTTTAATTCATTTTTTATTCTTTTACGAGAATTTAATAAATGCACATTGCCTACTTTTAAGAAATTATTAAAATAAAACTGAAACCTCAATTAACTCTCAGCACTGTCATATCTCTTAATGGTTTCTTAATTTGACTCGTAATCTTTTCTTATTGGGTCTCTTTACTGGAAGAATTTAATCAACGGCAACTTGATAAATCATGACGGTTGCTAGTTGAGACGGTTATTCTGTGCGATGGGCCCACCAGGCCGTTATCATGGACCCGTTTTGTTAGTGGGTCATACCATGTTTTGTGTACGTTTCCTACGTTTTCTTCCAATGTGACAAGGTTCCGTCTTCAAGGGGATACGGTTCTTCCTCGTAAAGATTTTGCAGTTGCAATTTGAAAGCGAAAATTGTTCTTTGATTTTGCCGTTAATGGGGGTTCGAGGCCGTTGAAAAACATACCTGAATCTTGATCGAATGGTCGAGATGAACCCACATACTTTCCACGTGAGCGTCCACATCATTCGAAAATAACAGCACGTAATATTTGGCGGGGATTGGGGGGTTTTATTATCTATTTAATTGTGTTACTTGTGATTACACTTTTATTCACGTCGATGATGCTACCTCGACATTGTTTTATTATTATTATTATTATTTCATTAAGAAGTTCATTAGGTTTGACTAAAATGGTATATGGAAATTCTCTTTCTTTTTTGTTTTTATTTCTTCTTCTTTTTTTGTCGAAAAAATCAATTTCGAAAAATCTCAACCATTGAAATTCATGTTCATGGAATACATTTATTTCTAGGATTCCTTAATGGGAAAAAGAGATTGAAAATATTGATGATATAATTATGTTTTATAATAAATACAATGAGAGATTATAGTAACAAGTTATATCCATAAATAATCAATTCTCTCTTGTCTTTACATATGGAATATAGTCAATCCTTTCTTATTTTATTTTTCTATAGAAAGAAAGTATTAAGCAAGATTATTTTTTAACAAGGATGTTAGAATCATTTAGCCTGACTAATTAATTCTGCGCAGACCGGCTTGATCAAATTAATTTTGGACTAAAATTTGCCACTGCAGCCTTAAAGAACTAGTTCGGAAATATTTCTAGCATTATATATATATATATATATATATAGCCATCATTTTGTATTCCATCAACATATAATGAATGATTGACAATTATAATAAAATTAATGTTATTTAAGCCATTTAACAAAATGAAAATAATATCAACTTTAATACGTGATTGTTAATTAATCAGTGCATATATTTTAATTTAAGTCGATGGGTAGTTTTATTTTTTAAAAAAATACTAGTTGTATTTCATATCAAATCCAATATTTTTTCAAGATTATATTAAGCAACCAAGCTACCTAGTTAACATCCATCAAGTGACTCACTCAACCATATAATTTGAGCAAACCTTCCATTGCTACTGTTAAACCTATAATGTATAGAATTATCAGTGTTATCTTTTAAATAATTAACTTGAATGAGATTAGCATACGTACTAAAGCTGTTTTTTTTCTCTCTTTTTTGGTGGTTATAGGAGCTCGAATATAAGATCAATTACATTGATAACAGTGATTTGATCGTGGTTTCTGCAACAAATGGGGTTTTTGTTTTGACTAATTCTAGCATGAATCAAGCAAGACCCACACATGGCTATCATTGTCAGGATTAGACTTGAAAGAGAATTAAAATAGAATTTTCTTTTTGATTCAACAAAGGGAAATAGAAGCTGCACATGGCCATCGTTTTCACTTGAGGAAGAATTAGACAGGGCTTCCAAAGTGGCGAGGAAATATCCTCATGGACAAATTGCTGGTAGGCGAAACAGAAAATCGATCTCCAAAAAAATGCACATGCAAGCATTTAACACTTGCATCAAAACCCTATTGGGCAAACTTTTAATGGATGAAACAGAAAGTAACTCAAGTAATTTCCAGAGGAGAACAAACGCGATCAGGAGATGCCTATGAATGGAGATATATATACTTTGAGGCAAGGAACTTCTACAACCACCAAAAATGATATTTCTGGGCCTGGTGACATATGGAAAGTCAGAAAATGCACATAAATGAATCTTTTGAGACAGGCGTTCAACATTTTTTGTTATTATGGACGGGACAGAAGCCCAAAATAGCTTCAACGTAGGATTATCCCAGTTAGAATTAAGAAAGCAGCACAGAAGACATCCTGAGGTAGGTTTTGAAAGACGAAAGTATTCACGCCCCATGCACGATGGTTTCCTTCTCAAATATTCAACGCTACTAAACTAGTTCAATCTCTCTTTCTTTTCTCTCTCTTTTTTTTTTTAACTACGATTTGTATAAAGAAAAAATGGTACCGAGTACTTTTAAATCATTAATGAGGTTTTTTCCAATAGTTTATATTTTTAAATTAAGATTGTTTTTTAACTTAATAATAGAGCTTTTGTGACCAAACATTAATGAATTCAAATCTTTCGGCCTCACTTTTTGTTCTAAAATTAAATATAAGATTGTGATAGATCTGTTTAATTTTAAAAATATTTATTCAAAAAAATATATTAAAATATAATATAAAATTATTAAGAACTAAGCTAACACCTCAAGAGACATGATAAAATCACGTACAAACTTTATCTTAGAAAACAAGTTTCCATGTGAAAGTAACCTAAACTTTCAAATTATCCTTACAATATTCTCTGTCTTTCAGTAATTGCAGCCTAAATTATTTCAAAGACTAGAAATATGCAAGACATTCATCAACGAAGTGATTGGTTCTTCATTCTTTAGAATTTGAATAATACGACGCCTTTTTTACATGGATGTTGAAAATGTAAAAAATATGGTCCGATTTCCGAAGTCACGAAGAAAAATTGTTGATGGTTTGTCTTTTGTAAATGTTTTCCAGGAATAAGACATGCTCCTTCAACATACTAACATGTTTTTCTTTCCCCCAAAAGAAAATTTTGATAGGTCTTCAGTCTACTTGTACTAATTGGTTCCGAATCAACTAATTTAACGCAGCAAACTAGCTATTCGAAAGCCTAACAGTTGAGGTATTTTAAGGGTTGTTTATTTTTATTTTTTTCTTTTTGAAAAAAATTTAAAGTAAAAATAGAAAACATGAAAGTTAATTCTTAAAAGTCTAAAAAGCTAGACGAAGTGGTTCTTATAAATTATAAATATGATGGTCATAATTAATCGTAAGATCCAACTAGAAGTCGAGTCGGTTCAATACCTGGATTGCAAGTTGATTAATAAATTAATTAATTAACTTAAATTATAATTTTAAAAAATAAAATTAAATATCATTTTAATAACAAAAGTACAGTCCTAAATAAAAGTCTATTCGAGTTGATAAATCAACATTTAAGGATCTCAACTAGATTTTATAATGTTGGTAGTGATCATTTAATTTAGATTAGATTCTGTTTTGTGGATAGCAAACATAATGCTCCGTATTCTATTTGTAGTCGGACTTCTGCTCTCTCTCTCTCACTAGTTTTGAACCCTTCCTGCTAGAGCTTATCGATCGTATGGTAAACATGAAACAAGAAGGTACAAGGCAGACCCGTTATTAAAATAATATATCAAAAAATAATAATAATAATAATATATACAATGAACTGATCCAATGGTCTCAGAAAACATAGCAAGTTAGCAAAGGCCAACGCCCCCATTGAATCCATAACGCAGCAGGCATCCACTTCTCCCTCTCTTCAAATTACTTCAGATTCTAATCTTTCCTTCGTGACCAAAAATTAAAAAGAAAACATTAGAATGTTAGTTGTTTTTTCTTGGTAATGAAGAATGCTAGTTGCTTATGAAGAGTATACTCCCTTCCCTGCAGAGCCAAATGGCCCAGGATATAAACATAGACCAGGTTCACTGGGATTTGTATTGGGCTTGAATATCGGTTTGGTAAATCGTTCGACTGGGTCCAATCCAGCTGCGTCTACCTGGGCTTTTCCTGGACCTCACTTTTAGTATGACCCATATATATATATATATATATATATATTTTCCCCTTTTAGATTTGTTTTGGGGACGGCTGCAATCTTCTTTTTCTTGGTACAGTAAATTAGGACCAACTAAGGCCGCAGGAAGGCCACACCAATAGCATCTGCTAACAAAATAGAGATGTCCAACAGAAACCTGGAGGAGAGTTAGGTCAGTGCACGAACGGTGGAGATTGGAGAACCCCGCCTTGGCAAGAAAGTCTGCGCTAGAATTCCCTTCTCTGAGGACATGCAAGATTATATATACAGACCTGGGATCTCTGAAGGATGAACGAAATATCCCTGAGAACAGCATTCCAAGAGCTAGTACATGATTGATCAGATTCAATAGCTCCCATAGCTTCTGAGTAGGTATTTTTTATGACCTCATCAAACAATTTACATGAGAAACATCAGGGTGGACATAATTCAGGATGTATCTGTATTAAGTTTTTTCTTTTCTGTTATTTTTTCTTATTTTTTTAGTGCAACTGCATGCATACACCTTTATGGCAAGAAATATATAGTATTTGCATAGATATAAGGCTCGGGTATAGTGAGGTTGTGGGTTCGTTGCATCAACATGCAAGTCAACAAGTTAGCTTTTTTTTTTTTAATAATCTAAACAGTGTTATTTTAAATTGTTTTAATAAAATAATTTTTTTTAGTTTTTCCTCAAATAACGTTTTGGTAAAAAAAATCAGTTTTAAATAAAACTTGATCCAAACCAAATTTCAAATCGATAGATCATCTGATTAACTTATATAGGTTAGACCGAGTTATATTACTATAAAAAAAACGATAAAAATAGGTGGTTATTTTGAAATTTGATTAAAAAATACACTTTGATTTTCATACTTTTCAATCTATAAACTTTGGGCTCCTCTATTTTTTTCAAAAAATAATTTTGATCCAAAATTCTATTTTTATTTTTATATTTTAGTCCCTGGTTTAAGAGGAGAGAAAGAAAATGATTGGATTTTAGTGGTAAAGAGAAAAAGTATTGGTTGACACTAATTCCAGCCACAAAAAAAATCAATTTTTGTGTTAATATCTTTCATTCGACGAGAGAAATTTATGTTATTCTTTGCCCTTAACTTTGCCTGAGATAATAGATTTGAGCTCGAGTAATTATTTAGTTCTGGATTGATTTTGAGTTTTTGAGTAGATTTTTAGGTTGTTTGAAGCCATATACAGGTTTATAAAAGTGTTTATGATATTTCTGGTCAAACATAAGTTAAAAAATGAGCTTCTGTTTAAAAAAAAGACATAAGCTATCATATTGTTAAACTAAAAATTATTGAACACAATTAAGTCCATCCTAGTTATGAATTTAGCAGGTTAACTTTAATTTGTTAGAGATTATACTTTATAATTTGTTTTGGCTGCTCAAATAATTTTTAATTTATTTAATTAAATACATACATAAATATCTAAATTTATAATGAATTTGTTTTTATTTTTTTAATGTAAAAGAGCATGCATGGAATGCTATCATATTTATTTTCTAGTGTTAAATGAGAAATTAATAGGAAGTGTATGTAAAATAGTTAGTATGGAATAAATTACGTGTTTAAATATTGATGAACAACAAATGTGCCCACTAAAGTTTAGCTTATTCCATGTATGTATACGACAACAAAATCAAATGATTAAGTGCCTCCAACTCATATTTCTAAAATTAAACTTATCTGATCATGCCAGGAGCTAGTTCAACCTATCCAGTACTGCCCATTCAGCAAATTTTCGTTCGTGGCTGTGATTAATTTAGAATGGAAGATTGTGATTAACAAATACAATATATGGGCTTATGTATTTGCCAAAAGGCAGCTTGGCCCTTCTTCTTTCCACATTTGATCAAATAAAAACTTAATTTAAACTGGATTAAATCAACTCCTCTACTTCTAACTAAAGACAAATCAGAATCTTTCTCCAATCAACTCGTAAAACAGAAGGACCATGCATGCTTTTTTCTTGCCTTAAATACTATCTTCAATTGTTTAACATATGAACCAGTATGTAGTAAAAAAAAGATTATCATATGAAGTCGAGATAAAGTGAACAGACTAAATGTGATAATCTCAAGTTATTACACGCAAAGGAATTCCACGTCAGAAAAAAGCACTCGTCGTAAGGCAGAACAAGAGCTGGGTTAAACTCAAGTGAGTTGAGGATGAGATGGGTGGAGCGGCCGGAGCTTGGGAAAGGATCGAGCTCGAGTCACAGAACATCATTGGAGATTACTAATTATGAAATAAAGGGGTGTTGACAGGAGACAATCTTAGTTGTGTTATCATTAAAGTAAAGAGGTTGAGAGTTGAAAATGTGATTCCATGTAGAAAGTGGTAGTAAACAATGATAGCATGTAGCGTGTTTATTTTTCGTTTTAAAATCATTTGTAAACAAAAACTTAGAATTTTTTATTTTATTTATTTTATTTTCAAAACATGATATTAAAAATAAATTTTAAAAAATAAAAATTATTATTTGCATTAAATAAAAAAAATACATTAAAAAACAATAGACTAATTGTACACCAAAGATAGTGCCTTGGCTATTTTAATTTCATAAACTATACATTACACAGCACAAAACCCAGGTTTCTTCCTTCTTTCTCCTGCCCTATATTTTTTTTTCCCAGAAATATTGCCACTCAATACTTTATTAATCATGCATTAGGATTTGGGACTGTGAAAATTGTTCGATTTCATTCAACAACAAATCGATGGGATGCCTCCGATTATAGGATCCACCACCAATCATGTCCCTCTTTAATTTATGGGCAACCCGTACACCGAAATCATCAACTGAGGTTAGAGAGAGGTGCCCTTTACGCCAACCAGCTCCTTGTAGTTAAGAAAAAAGTAGTTGCTTTTAGCCCCAAAATAATGCGCACAGTGTTATTTGATAAGCAAAAGATGCAAGTGTTTGATTAGATCTCTCATGGGACCTCGCCCCTTTCGCCCACTTGAGCTATTGATTATCTTTGTAAATTGATTTAAATTATTTTTTAGTTTTTAACTCAAAGAAGTTATAGATTTATTTGATTATAAATATGTTTTATTTAAATTAAAACTTTATTATTCAATCGAGTCAAAATTCTGATTTGATTAAAATTCATCATTTATAACTTATACTGTATTTTAAAAAAATTATTTAGAGTTATTTTTACTAAACATATTTTTAAGTTAAAGTCATTTTAGTTTATCTTATTATAAGTTATTTATAGAAAACAACTTTTGAACCATGTGAGTCTCACTGGAAGTCAAAAATTCATGTAAAACAAACTCTAAAACCCCATCTAATTTCCTTTTCTCGTTTATATTCTTTAATACATAGATGGAAAGGATCGATGGGCAGCCAATCAAACAATTAGTGAATTTGTCGTAATTAATTATTACAGCTAAATTAAGGGGAAAATCTCATGTTGGTATTTGTACATTGATAATTAAGAATTTCCATCTAATTTGCATGTAATTTGTATGTGCTCGTTTTGTTCTTCAATTCATAGTGCCAAAATAAGTCCCAATTTCTCATAAAGAACAGTTTTAGCATTAAAATTATTATTAAAGTGGAGAATTTTACTATGATTTGATGTTAAAATTTTCATTTAGAACACATTGGGGGATAAGTGTGGCTCCATTTGTAGAAAAACTTATACATCACATCCAAATAACGTACAAATTTGTTGAAATGTTTTAACTACCATTAACAACGGACGAATGAAGGGATGATGTTGTCTAACGTTGATTATATTTGAGAAAATTGATAAAATAAAAAAGGTTTTGGACTAATTGATATTAGAATAAATAAATAGTTTAATCAATGATTTGATGTTTTTTTTTATTAAGCGGAGAATATACCTAAAATTACTTATACATCAATCAAGAATATTTTTTTTAAAAAATATTTTTTCGGATGCAACCTTTATAGCAGCGTGAAAAAAAACTTAATTTCTGTATCTAGAAATTGCACAAGGTAGCTCTAAATCTTCACCTTATAATTGGACCAAAATATACAAATCTATATTTGTGAAATTAAATTGGGAGCATGAAATATATAGGCAGTTCGTCGGTAGGTGATGGAGCCACTTCAATTTTAGTCAGACACAAACAAACATAGCATTATTTTTCTCGATGCACTAGAACAGGACAAGCTGCTACAACATTATAAAAGATCAATTCGGTGCCCAATTGATTAATTACCAAAAGCAGGAGACGCTTCTGTGATTTATCTAGTATTTGTTTTTGGTTGCTTCAGTGCCCTCCTCCCTTCCTCTTTCCCACCTGTCTTCTGCTGGTAATACACTATAGTTTAGTTTAATGTATCTTCTGAATGTTCTCTCATAAAATACTGCTACTGTTGCCAAACCAAACAAGAATCCAATAAGCTAGGTCAATGGTTGAACTAGCTTTGTTGGTAATGATACTTGCATTGTTAGAAAAATCAAGGGAACAAAAACAATTGCCTTACGTACTTTATATTATCCATGATCAATCCAGAAGAATTTACGAACGAGAAGAGCTCTAGTTTTGAGATTTTCACTCTTGATTTGTGTTCTTGCGGCTACTTCTTGCTTCACCAATATTTTTTCTTTCACGCCAATTTTAACAATCCATCAAAATGAAGTTTATATTAAAGATAAATAAATAATCTAAATAGGATAAAGGGATTCACATGATTTATTTTTTAAGGATTTTTAAATCTTAATAGCTAAAAATTAAGCATATCTACTTAACTATATATCACGTTAATCTCATAGTGTTATTTTAGCTTATAAATTGGTACGGGTGCCATAGCCTGCCTTTGGTGATGTTTCTACATGGAGGGACGGTGCTCTTCCTTAATTGCTGCATATCACCATCGATGTCTAATTAGTTAGCTATTCTTTAATTAAGTCTTTTTTTCTTCCTTCGATCCTAATTACTGTAAAGACAAAAACAATTAAGACGGACGGTGATTGATTACGTGGTTGTACCGTGTTTTTTTTTTTTAAATTTAAATTATTATTTTTTGATATTTTTAATTAATTTTAATATCTTAATATTAAAAAAAATTTTAAAAATATTATTTTAATATATTTACAAACAAAAATTCTTTTTATTAATATTTCAAACAATCTTTAAATAATTATATAATTACAGAGATATGCTTCTTTTCTCCATCCTCGAGGTGGTTACGGAATTGACAAACTGGTAGATGACAGTGAAATGGCAGCTGAGAAGGTTTTTCTTTTAAAACAAGACAGCTAATAAATGCAGGTTTGATTCAGTTTTTCGTGGATTTTTAATTTTTATGCTAATCTCATTAAAAAGAACCTAGTTACTTGCTTGCTTCCGTGTACAACAGAACAGGGAAGTATGACTGACTTGGGTTGAAATTTTCAAGTCATGTTACACAGTTGCTGAAATCAAGTGATTGTGCGACTTTCTGCCGGTCAATGCCACTATTTCTGGTACTTAATTATAACATGAATTTGATATTCAAAATTCTTTTTTAATGAACAAAATTGAGCAAATCGATAGTGATTTTTCTCTTTCAAAAACCAAATTATAATTCTACATCACTCTGCAATCTGTATTTACTTTAAAAGTAAACCCAAGATGCCAAGAAATCATGACATACTTTACACATCAGTATGTACATACAAGAAATACTCTACCCCGTCACCATAATGGCAGGCAAAATCGCAAGAGCAAAATTACTCTACAACATAATTCGAGCAATCTGATTATATCTTTTCTCTTCTTGTTGCCTTGATTTGATTTCTTCTGCACATCTCAGAGTCTTCTCTATATGGTATCCACCTCCAATGCTTACTTCCCTTTCTAAATGACAGCAATAGCTCTCAAAAACACTTACATTCACATGCAATTTGAAACCCATCAAGAACAAGAATTCAAGCTCCAGCTTGTTCATTACATTTGCTGTCAATCCCCCAACTCTTGCAAAATAAGAATTCCTGTAATTCCTGTTCAATAATAGATTCGTTTAAATTAGAACACTAAATCCAAGAAGGACCTCAATGTTTGGAAAGTTGTTTGCTTACAATCCGAATTATTTCCAAAAATCATCACAAAAACAGGAAAGAAGTTTCAGAAAACAAGAAGGAGAAAAGGAAAGACAAGGATAGAGATCTCACATGTCCTCAACGTATTTAGAAGCCACCATGATAGTAGTAATAAGAAGCCTATGTACATTTCTTGCGTTGATTCTAAACTCTGGATTAGCCTGACAAAACCGATCAATGTAAACATAGGCAACAACATAAACTGAAGGTCCTGCACGAGTGTATCGAAAAATTCTCTCAAGATAGGATTGAATTGTCAAGTCTGGTGTCTCGTGGCAATCAAAGACTCGAGTTCTGGTATCTTTAGATAAAGCCCAAGTGCAGTTCTTGACAATTCTTTCATTCCTTGCCATGGTTCTCTCAATAAGAGAAGCAAGAACAGCAATGACCAGTGGGGTGTTTGAGTCATTTTGGTAGGAATAGGAATACAGATCAGATCGGAGTTTTCTTGGGGAAATTGCAAGAGAAGATGTGGCCATTAGAGACTCTGGCTAGTCTTCAAAAGGCAGAGAAATAAAAACGATGGAAGTTCTGACTTCTTGTTGTGGAAAATGAAGGGTCTTGAAAGGGATTTTATACCAGAAAGACAGATTTAAAGTTCGGTACTGTCGGCTTGTGAGAGAGAGACGGTGAGGGAGAAAAGGTATCGGTCTCGTGAGGATGCGCTGCGGTTGAGAAGTATTTTTTAAAAAAATTTATTTTATTTATTTTAAATTAATATATTTATTTATTTTTAAATTATTTTTGATGTGATGATATAAAAATAATTTTAAAAAAATAAAAAATTATTATTTTAATATATTTTAAAATAAAAAAATAATTTCTACACACTATTAAGCCTTGATTTTTTTTTATAAAATAAAACACCTCTTTTTAACTTTTTTATGTTTTTTCCTTTCCATGGGACAACAGGAAAGTCTTTAAGTTGTTGCTGGCTCCGTAAGTTAAATTGGAAAGTCCAAACAACAGGAAAGCAAGATGATTATAAAAAGATTCAATTAATTTGTCGCCTTTTCTTTTTTATTCTAACAAAAAAAACTTATATTTTCTTATGAATAATAATTTTTTCCCTGTATCATATTGGATTTTTCACCACAATCATGTGTTAAATTAGAAAATCCCACCAGCTTAGCAAAACTCGAGACAACAAGGACTTGGTAGAGATTATTATGGAATGCGGTTTTTCTAAAATTAAATTTTTTATTTAAAGTTAATTTTTTTATATATTTTTAGATTATTTTAATGTGTTAATATTAAATATAATTTTAAGAAATAAAAAAATTATTTTAATATATTTTTAAATAAAATATACTTTAAATTATAACAGTATAGATGCAAGAGGGACGACAATGAATAAAGAAAAGGAGAAATGACATGGAGTTTGGGCCATTTGGAAGGTGTATGGAAGGAAAGACAGTATCATAATCATCTATTAAAAGATTTTACTGCCTCCTATTTATAAAGCAAAAGTACAGACAAAAATGATGGTGTATTATTACTTGCAAATTTGTCCATCTGTTGACCTCACCGACAGCGGGCTTGGAATAGTAAGGGATCTAGTCATCGTCGCGTAACGGACTGCATTAAATTGGTTTTTTGGAAGTTAAAAAAAATATTCACGAATTTGTTAATGTTCTTTTAGTAGATTTTTTTAAAATATATATATATATATGTAATTGATTTGATTTTAATAACTTTACGGGTTTAAATATAATTTTGGTTTCACTGTCAGTATATTTCAAACTAAAAAATCTTTGGGATTTATTGTAGAAAAACAAAAATAATTATTGTGAATTGTAATATTGTCATAAGTTTTTTTTTCTCACTCAAGTTTTATTTTTAATTTTAACCTTTTAAATTAGATTAATTTAAAATTAAATTTAATGATTTACTTCAATTGGCTTTGGCTTCGCATGGCTCTAACAATATTGAGAAAAAACCGACACTAAATTATTAATGCTTGATTTGATAAATATATATATATATATATATATATATATATATATATATATATTATATTAATTTAAAACAATGAAATCTGATAATTTAAAATAAATGCTCATAAATTGATGTGAGTAAAAATTGAAAAAAATGATGAACACATATGTCAACATGTAAGAGAGTACGCCCCACATCAGAGATGCGCACAGTGACCATACCTTTCTCCATTGGCATCGTGTGTCAATAGGAAGCCATTGGTTTGTCTTCAGTGAGTTATTCTTCTTTTCTTTTTCTTCCTTTCTTTTTAATCTCTTATTTTTCAGTTTTTGTGTTTTGTTCTATTAAAAAAAACAAAGTGAGGATTCAATTTGTTTTAACGTAAAATTTGATTCTATTTATTTTAGTTAATATGTTCCAGCAACAATATTCAGCAATAATTAATTTGAAAAAACATCTAATTTGAGCCTCGTCATTAAACCTCTCTGATTTTATTTTTTTTGCTTGATTTTCCTTCGTTTTATTTGTTGTCAATTTGGGTTTTATCTTTGATTTTATTTTATTTTTTCTACCAGATCTAGACATTTTTTTTACACTTAAACACTAGAGTTTGGAATCTGGGTTTGGTCGAATTGCTCGTGTTATTAAAACTTAAGACGAGGTCAAACACGCTTCATTTCAATGCAATGGTCAATTAAGCAAATAGATATACAGAATGCTTTCCTACATGGCAGGTTGGAGGAGGTAGTATACATGTCTCAACCGTAGGGCTTTGTTCTCCCTCAATACTCTCATCATCTTTGCAGATTACATAAATTTTTGTATGGTCTCAAGCAGGCTCCACGGGCCTGGTTCTCTTGTCTGAGTAACAAATTACATGATTTTGGTTTTACTGATAGCAAAGCTGATAATTCACTATTTATTAGGAGAAAGGATGGTGTTCTTACTGTGCTTCTTATATACCTATGTTGACGATATATATCCTCGAAACCGGTTCTTCTGCCTCCGTCATACATCATTTTATTCGGGATTTGCCTTCAGAATTCGTTGTCAAAGACCTTGGCAATATCAGTTATTTTATGGGCATCGAGGTGTTACGGAGCAATGATGGTCGACTGTACAGAATTCGTTCTTTATACAATGAATATGGCTGTAGCAAAACCTTGCAGAAGTCCTATGCCCACCACTTGCAGATTGTCCGCGACTGATGGGATTACCTATTCTGATCCATATATGTACAGACATGTTGGCAGCTTACAGTACTTGTCCTTCACAAGACCTGACCTTTCTTTCTCTGTTCACAAAGTCACCAAGTTCATGCACAATCCTTGGGACACTCACTGGCAGGCTGTTGAGAGGATATTATGGTATCTAAAGCATACCATCTCAACTGGTTTGTATCTTCAGCCATCTTCATCATGCAATCTTCAAGCATTTTTCGATTCTGATTGGGCGACTTATCACGATGATCAATCATCAGTGGGTGCCTGTTGTGCTTTCACGGGCAAAAACCTTATCTCTTGGCACTGTAAGCAACAATACACAGTTGCTAAAAGTACAGGCGCAGAATATAAGTCACTTGTCGATACTGCCTCTGTTCAAAACTATCCTTGTATCTGACGTTGTCATATAACAAAATACAACATCTTCAACTCAATCATAATTCTTCTCTGCATCTATTTCCTGTTACACCATCTGTTCTTTATTGATCATTATATGGGCGGACACATTCATGCTAGGTGATTCCATCCTTTCATGCCACTTTGAGATCTTATATGCAACGAATAAATGGGTCAATTTATGCATCTGCAGATCCAATTCACACTTCCAATTACATGGAATGCTAGATTAAGTGAATCGTGTAGTCACAGTTACACTACGCATCCGCCAGTCTACATTTTATTACGTACTATTAGTGCAGACGCCGAAGAAATGAGAGAGTTAAACTTTAGAGAGCTTGTTCTTCTTTCAGCAAGTGGCAGAATTCATAAAGATGCAGGCGGAGCCACAGCCCCCTCCAAAGTTCAAAATAATTCCTGAGTTTTAGTAGTTATTTCATATAAGTTTTTATAACAACTCCAACAAGGTAATCTCCTGATAGGTTATAAATAATAAAATGTTAGTTTCGGAATAAATAGTTTATTTTCAATTGGATTCGCTATGTATTTAGGGTATTTTTTGTTTTTAGGAGAGATTTGAAAAACCTATTAAATTGATATTTTTTAATAATTTTAATATGTTGATATAAAAAATTAAAAAAAATTAAAAAAATTATTTTAACAGATTTTTAAGTAAAAATTCTTTTAAGAAACATCATGTACCATAATATCAAACACACACTTGATGTCTATTTGTGAGTGTGGTAGATATTACTTTTCAAGTGTTTTACGCTTGAAAATGCATCAAAGTAATATTTTTTTATTTTTTAAAGTTTATTTTTGATATTAGTACATCAATTAAAAAATAAAAAAAATTAATTTGAAGCTAGAAAAAAACAAAAAATGTTCAGGAGTAGATACATAGATTGGCACTGGATGTAAAACAAAATAAAAAACATATTATCAGGGTGAGTTTGTTGCCATTTTTTTCCCTCTAATCTTTTCCATTTTCCCTCGATTTTTTTCTCCGAAGAATCGACAAGTGCTTATTGGACAATAGAAAGATTTTAATTTCTTTGATAACGGACAGTGGAGGGTAGTCAAATATGTGCATTTAATTTAGAGGAAGGTACACCAAAAAAATATACCACCCAAATACAAATAGGCTGTCTGGCCCGCTAAAAAAATTGATAGGCCCAATAGAAAAACAGTTTTAATTGAGAGGGCTGAATATCTATCTGGGCCAGCTTGTGTTTTGGGGCCCAGACTCATATCATCCACAATCCACAAAATATCTTACCGTTCATTAATATCATAAAATATTTTCTTCTAGATTTAATATCTGGGCTTTAGTTTCGTACATCGATATTTATTTCATTCTTTAAATCTAGTTGAATGCATATTAATTTCTTTGTTTTTTTAGTTTCTTTTTAAATAATTCTATTAATACAAATTATTTACATTGGGAAAAAATTATGGAAAATTTATTTTACTTGAAATATAAAAGGTAACATTTATATTATTTATTCATTAGTCTCTTCTCGTCTCAATGGTCACGGGAAGAACTCCTCACCATGTAAAACCGATACTTCATTTTGGGGCGAGTTGATGCGCATATATGATATAATAACAAAGAGAAAAAAATTATTTTTTTTATATATAAAATGGAAAAACTAAATGCAGCATGAATTTTTGGTAATTATGCATGAGATATTTTGGTATTTTCACATTTATTTTTTTATTTAAAAAAAAATTGATGGCGCGAACTCATTACTTGTTAGTGAGTGGGTGATGTCTGTGTCATTTAGGTGGTGCATGCAACACTACCTGATGCCCAAATATATCATTTCATCTGTATTTGGAAGCGTTTTTATGTCCTCTTACTTATGATATGACACGTGATAGCTTATGGTGGTTAAATTATTGTCGATGGTCGCCTTTTCTTTTCTTCTTTTCCCTCTCCATCCAGATAAAGTACACAAGTGTCCTTTTTGTTTTTGCCTTTTCAATTTCAATCCCATTTTTTTTATTTTTTTATTTAATTTTTATCCCTTTTATAAAAGTTTTGTTTGTTTTCAATTTAGTCCTTTAATTATAATTTCTTATTTTTTTATTTGGTCCTTATTCTTTTGATTTTTAATTTATTTGCTAAGTCCTATTATTAAATTTTTATTAGTTTTTAATTTCATCTTTCAATCAAATTTTTTTGTTTTTGTTTTCTCAATTTCAATCCTCATTCTTTGGATTTCTTATTTCGTTCTTATTCTTTTAATAAAAGCTTTGTTTGTTTTCAATTTAGTCCTTCAATTACAATTTTTTATGTGTTTTTTTTTTAATTTTGATCCTTGTTCTTTTGATTATGATTTTTTTCGAGATTCTTTTGTGTAATTGATTTTTTTTCATGGTTTTGTTCTGACATTTGATTTATTTTTTTTTCATTTGTAACGCTTTCGATCAAATGACCTAAGTCACAAGTTTGAAAAGTTAATGTCGATAGTCATGTTTTTTTTGCTCATTTTCTTTTATGATCTTATGCTTTCACAATATTTTTTTTTTTTGCATGTTTCTTGTCTTTGATTCTTTTTCTATGGAGTTATCCTAGTCTTATAACTTAGATCACGAGTTTTGCATGTTTTTTTTGGATAAAAGTTTTTCTAAAAAAAATTATTTTGTTTATGTTTGATTTTTGAAGATATTATTCTCATTCATCTATAATTTGTTTTGTTTTGTACAAATGAAATTTATTTTTCAAAATAAGAAATATTTATTTAAAAATAATATTTCTTATATATTCGGCCTTCCATAATATTTTTATAGGGTGTAAATTTATTCAATCAATTTCATTTGTGTTTCTATTTCAATTATCTTTTATTGATTTAATTTTTTAGGTTGAGTAAATACAATCGGGTAAATATTTCATTTTATATGATTGAATATCTTGATTCATATTTATTTTTTTATTTTTTTAATTTATCTTGTGGTTATTGTTGATAATTTTTTTTATTTATTTATATAAATAATTAGAAATTTATTTAATTAGATATTTTCATATATTTTTCAATTTACATTTTAAATTTTTTTATATAAAAAAACACATCAATAACTTGGATATCTGATTTTGTTTTTATAAAAATTCACAATACACGGTGAAACACGGTTAAATAACTATTTTATTTGCATTTACCGTGAATTGATGCCTCACCAAGAACAACTGTAGCTCGAGGCTTGTAGTTGAGTTGATGATTTGACACGATACCAACCACTAGATGTATTTTGAAATTGCTTTGGAGGTATGATCTGATATTTAAGAGAGGGCAATGGCTTCTTCAGTGTCAAGACTCCATCATGCCCACCTCGGTAAGTTGATCAGGGACTCACTTCCCCAGTCGGTTTTTTTTTTTATATAAAAAAATAATAATACAAAGTTGATGTGGTTTAACATGAATAATTTAGCTGGTAAATCCACAATTTATAATATAATTAACTTGATTAAAATTTGATTTTACTTTTTTTTTTAATAAAAAATTCTTCAAAACAACTTTAAAATAAATAAAAATGATTTTATTTTAATTAATCAAGTTAATTCTTTTAATTCATAACCGGAGCTTGAAGTTAGACTTTAATAACTTTTTTTTTTATTTACGTGAGGTGTCCGGGCCAGCTTGCGCGCACCACGACTATTCCCCACGGCCCACTGGACATCCTGCAAGCCCAGGAGCAAGTAAGGTACCGCGGGGGTGACAGGCGTGCACATAGAGGGTCGAACCCGGGACGGGAGCGGAACAAGTCACACAGTTGACCACAGCAGCTAGACCCTCAAGTGCTAGACTTTAATAACTTTAGATTCAAATATCATGACATGTCTCAATAAGTAAACTTCTAGTGTATTTGCTAGTGCTAGAGAATAAGTCTGATTTTGATATTTTCTTAGATAAACCTTAGAATCTCATTTCATAACAGAAACATCAGATTACAAAAAGCTTCTAATTAAGAGTATCGGAAGGCTAATTTACAAAAACATCAGCAATATATATATATATATATATATATAATCATTGTTTTGCATATATTAGCAGCTACGGCTTAATTAATCCTCCAAGAAATCTTATCTTCATCACCATTCAAAACAGAGACCATTTATACACTTATAGCGTCTGATTAAATTAAAAAAACCACGTCTAATATATATTCCTTGTGACATGAGAGACATGTAGTTTCAGCACTTCAAATATAGTCATATATTACCACCAGTTACTTGACCATAAAAAAAAAAAAAAAAATTAAAAAGCATTTTAAAATAAGGTATGCTACATCCATCCGCTGGTTTGGAAAATTCAAAATCTTGGAGGTAAACTGCTCATATAGAGTATTATCTTGAAAAGATGGAATGATTATGGGTGAATTTCAATAGCATCGAGTTTTAGGGGTGTTTGTTTTACCTAAAATATCTTATTTCTTATAAAATGTTTTATAGAAATATTGATTAACGTAAAATATATAACACCTCGCCACCATGACCTCCAGTGCCAACACCACTTTCGCTGCTGTCACCACCACTCTACTATCAACACCATTCTATTATTATCACCTTGCCACCACAACCTCCCCCAACACTATCACTTCCATGGTCGCGGTCCTGGCACCAACAGCACCCCTGAACATGGCTGTCTGGTAGCCGATGGGTGTTGAAGCTACAGCAAGACCCAACCATAACACCTCCAGCCTAATGTTCTGCCACTGACTCAATGCAGCTATGAGCCCAGCATCTTCAATGGCATTTTAAATTGATAAAATAGCTTTTTAAATAGTATAAATATAAATTTTTTTTGCCATGTATACTCCAATAAAAAACATTTTGAAAAGTTAATTGTATTGGAGTGAGAAAAATAAGGGTTTTATTTTTTTCAAAGAGTTTGATATGTTTTTTTTTCCACATGGTTATATTTAATTGAATTTTTTTATTGGATCCACTTTGTTGGTTTTAACTTTTTTGATAGAGATATAAAAATAATATTTCTAGAAGAAAAAAAATATTTTAATATTTTATTTAGCACTCTCCTTTAAGCATATAAAAAAAACATTGAAAATCCAAAATAATTTTTGTATTTATTTATTTTGGACTTTCCACATTTATCACCACTTGGCGTTGCTCATAGATAGAGTAATATCTGGTTCACTTTTGGTCGTAGAAATTAGTAAGCTTTCAGCTCCTACTTTTACTCAAAGGCCCACCGAATTGCATACCGGTCTTCGATAGGCCCATCAAAAGTTTATCTCAAGGGAAATAAATAAATAATAAATAACTCACATAAAAGAAGAAACTATCACATGAATTTGGGCAATTAGTCCAAGCCATAAATTATTATCGCCACTATCATTTCTTTTTACACGGATGAAAAACTTTTTAAAATAAGGATTAAAAAAATATATTTAATATTAAAGGACTAAAAACAAGTATTGATTAAAAAAAAAAAACAAAGCACTATTTAATAAATAGTTTTTTTTTGTGAGGAGTGATAAAATAAAAACCCCCTGTCTTTTAGTTTTTTTGTTAACTAGATATTTGGACCACACAACACCACGCGTTAGATCAGATTTTTTTTTTTAACACAAAAAACATTTAAGCATTGC
Organism: Populus simonii; assembly: GCA_007827005.2. Classification (NCBI taxonomy): domain Eukaryota; kingdom Viridiplantae; phylum Streptophyta; class Magnoliopsida; order Malpighiales; family Salicaceae; genus Populus; species Populus simonii. Next base: position 4,542,874 of record CM017477.2, read on the forward strand.
TTGATTGATCCAAAAACAACTTACACAACTAGTAAAAACATGATTTGATTAACAAAGACTCAAGACAGTAGCCTCTCGGCACGGTAAAAAAGTATTATGAAAAATTATTAATACTTCCTGGATGGTTGGGATTTCTTGGACGACTTAAGGTCTACTATAATAACATACTATGTAACTCTATTTGGACATAGTGAAAATTAAAAGTTCCTCGCTCCTATAGATGTAGGCACATTATCGAACCATGTTAAATCTTATGTTTTTTATAAATTCTTTCCTATTATAATATTCATCAATAATTGTTGTAGCTTTTTCACAACAATTTTTTTTTTGTATTAAGTTCAAATCCACCATTTTTTTCATCAATAATACATGTGTATCCCATAATCGGCCCCACGGTCCCGATGGCGACTAACCTCCTCCTCTTTCAGCGCCGCCTCTATTTTAGATTTATTGTGTTTGAATGTATAAATTTTTAATATTTGATTTTTATATTATTTTAATTTATTTTAATCAATTTTTTACTTCTATTCAATATTTTTAAAAAAATATTTTTAAAATATTACTAACAAGGTTACAGACTAAACACCGCCATCAGTATATTCAATAGAGAGTTGAAAAAGAATTACCGTAAATATCACTATTATTGTTAACTCACCGATGAAATTATAGGTGATGTTCTGTTGGTGATATGTTATATATACTAACACACAAATAAAAATATTAATGGCATTACATAAGATTTTTTTATTGGTGATATATTAAATTTATTGAAGAAGATTCTAATAAAATGAAACAAATAATTTTTTTAACATGCTTTGTATAAATACTAACAGAAAAATATTAGTCTAGTAGTGTAGTGAGTTTTTTTTTTGGAGCACTTAGGCTAATAAATTATCTACCAGGCTTAGCAATAATTTAAAAGGAGAAACAGATCTCTGATAAAACGTAATGTCGTGTCATGAAAGTGAAATCAGCCTAAAAGACAAAATTTTCCAGGAGGCAGAAACCGAAAGGGTTAGATTTTCAACATGAAGCATGTGGCGATCTCAAAGTCCAAGCGTCCCTTGCATAATCATTAGTTCTTCTCCTATCTAAGTATTGTTAAACAAAAATCACACAAGTGGATAACCACCACGTTCACATCCAAACACTGAATTACATAAAAAGATTAGCCTATTGTCGACTGGGGACCCATATCAGGAAAAGCTATAAGGAAAGGAAAGATGCAAAAAGGCAGTCTATTTCATCCACCTAGCAGCTAGCATCCACGGAATTAGGATACTTCTGTGCATGTTTTACACTACCAGAAAACCGATAAATACAAATAGAAATATCAAGGGAATATTTTTATCGGTAAATTTTCGAGGGATTTTACCGACGGACATATTCCCTCGGTATATACCGAGGGAATTACGGAGGGACAAAAAAATTAAAACAAAGCAAAAAAAAATGATGACGTGTCAGGATTTACCAACGGAATTACCGACGGACAAAATCCGTCGGTATTTTCCAGAGAGCTCCAGAACTGTTCACTTTCCAATTGCACTGTTAATTATTGTTCTTTACGGACAAAATCACCGACGGATTGAAAAATCGTCGGTGTTATTTGGCGGTTTTCTGAAAAAATTCAATTGATTTAAAATTTTCATTTAAATATTACAGACGGAATCACCGACGGATTGAAAAATCATCGGTAATTTTTTGGCGGTTTCTGAAAAAATTTTACGAAATTGAAAATTTAAATTAAATATTACCGATAGAATTACCGACAGAATAATTAAAAAATATTAATATTTAATTATCCGTCGGTAAAACATCCCAATAAAAGCCTGAATACCCTTATTTCACAAGAGACAGACCCGTTTTTTATTCTTCTTCTTCTTCTTCTTCACTATATGTAAAAAACATCATTAAGGTATGTCTTCTTCTTCTTCTTCACTTTATGTAAAAAACATCATTTCTTATCTATTTCTTTCTCTTCTTTTCTCTCCTCATCTCCTTCTCTTTTCCTCCATACTTGAGTATGTCTTCTTCTTCTTTCTTCTTTTATCCTCTTAGTTTTTTTTTAATTAATATGCTTAATGAAAATTTTTTTCTCTCCTTAGCTTCACTTGCAACTACATTAAGGTAAGATTTTTCTTTTTTCTTCTTTTTTCATGATTTTTTTCACTATATTTGTTTTTTATTTTATTTTTAATTGTTTTTGTTCTTAATAATTGTATAAATGTTGTTGTGAGATTTTTTTTTCATATTAGATCAAGTTTTAGTAGATTTATTTATAGGATTTTTAAATTGTTAGCAATTGCAACTTCATTTTTTTCATATGAATTTTTTTAGTTGAATTTATTTTTTTATTTTATTTATTTGTTGCAAATTTGTTTGAATTGATTTTCTTATTCTTTTTTCCAAGCATTTTGAGTATATATTATACAGTATTAATTTATGTTAATTTAATTATTTTATAATTTTATAAAATGAATTTTTTTTAAAATGTTTTTTAATAATTACCGACGGAATTTCCGTCGGTAAATCCGTCGGTAAATCCCTCGGTAATTCCGTTGGTAATAAAAAAATTATTACCGACTCGTCTGTTTCGTCAGTAAATCCGTCGGTAATTATATTACCAACGGATTTACCGACGGACAAAATATTACCGACGAACGATTCACCGATGGATCATTTCCGTCTTTGATTCCGTCGGTAATACAATTACCGATGGAATATGTGTCTTACACCGACGGAAAAATTCCGTCGGTAAAACTGTTAAATCTTGTAGTGTTACTGCTACAAACAGAAGCAATTGTGGTGCCTCTTGCACGCTAGTCTTGTCACAGCAGATAAGCATTTGAAGCTAGGCCGGATTCTCCTGGTCTCATTAATATGCATGTATAGAAATGGCCTACATAGCTCTACATAATTACTTACATATGACCTTCTTTATTTGCATGTGTTAAGACTTGAGCAGATATGCATGTGCTCCACGAAACAATTCGTCAACTCAGCATGTTGTAAAGTTTTAAAAAAACTAAAATTTGACCTTTCTTTGTCACTTAGACCTAATTAACATGACGAACTACTCAGGTTAAAAAAAACATATAATCTAAGGTGAGGGTCCAGTTTAAGATCTTACAATAATCTTGAACATCTAATCAGGGCATGATCAAATGATATACTAATTAATCATATAATCGGGAACCTATGATATTGAACCTTACAACAATTCTGATCCGGCCATGCATGTTGATTGGCATTGTAACTTGTAAATCAAACTTTAATCAACACTGAGCAAGAAGGTGCTTTGGAAATTGGCTTTTCTTACGAAAAGGCCTGGAAGGCCACGAAGGATTCAAAGGTATTATTTTGCATGATGATTTGAGTTATTAGACCAGCGTGTAGAGTTGACAAGCGAGCATCCAATCATTATTATGTTCGTCTTTTTGCAAACACTTCATGTTAGGTGTCTCTCTGTAGCAACAACGTGCAGGACACTGTCAAAATTAATGATTAATTGGTCAAATAAGTGGAGGAGAATTTTTATCCTGATGACGACAGGTTTCATTTACAATCGCTGCCCCCTTTCTTGTGTTAAGTTACTACCTCTTCCATTGTTTTTTTTTTTTAATTAGCACGGCAAAACAAAAAATTTGGGTGGAATAATATAGTTTAAAAAATATTGGTAAAATTATAATGTTTGCTATTTTGAATCATGATATTTAATAAATATTGATATTTCTAATCACGATAACATTATTTTTAATTTAAAATAATGACAAATTAACATATCACGATTTAGAATCATGATATATCATAAAATTTATCTTTTTCCTTGTATCACAGAATAAACACACAACCCCACCACCTCTCTCTATGCTTATTTGCAGACGACCCCTCCCTCCCTCCCTCCCTCTAAAAAACTCACAAATAAGTATGTTGTCCTCAAAACAATAAAAGCTCTCGTAAAAAATTGTTGTTTGCCACCGCCGCCACTATCGCAATTGCTGCAGCCACTTCCTAATCCTACAAGCAATGAAAAGAAGTCTCTTATAAGATGGATATGTATGTAATGAAAACTTTGTATTGTGTGTGTGATAAATGGGTGTAATTTATTATGGAATTTATTCTAAATTCATACGACATGAAAATAGGATGTAATGTAATTCACCATAAATCCTACAATAACCCTTCAAATATGAAGGATGTGGAGGGAGATTTGGTTATTGGAATTTTGTTGGCTGTAACAATTTGGCTACTAGAACTTCTCAAGTTGTAGTTTCAAAACATATATTTATTTGATTATGCTGTTTTTAATTATGATTTTTTTAAAATGTTATAATTTTGAAACGCGATATTAATTTAATATCGTGTTTTCTAATTGAAACTTTTTTATATGTTATGTTTTGGAATAATAAAAATTTCAAATTGTACTGTGTCACTAAAATTTATAATTTTTTATGCTAACAACCCAAAATTTGCCCTTCCATTTCGGTTCTAGATTTTTTTTTATCAGACATGCATCTTGCGCTAGGTATAACATTTAGTTTTGTCACAGCTCAAAATTTATTTGTTAAGTTACCATGAGTTTTTTTTTCCCTTTCTCCTCTTAGAGATCGATATATATAACTTGACAAAACATCTATTCGACGGTGGGGCTATATATATATATATATATATATTTCTCAGCAAATCAAATAGTGCAACAATTCCCCTAGTGTGAAACCCTCAATGAAAACATTGCACAACCCTAATAATGAGATGAGGGGATCTGACTTTATATATATATATATATATATATATATATATATATATATATATATATATATATATATATATATATATATATCTATTGGGGGATTTGAGAATAGTTTTCTGAAATCAAGTACCGGACTCTGGTCAATTTATGGATCACCGGGTTAAAAATAATAAAAAAAAATGAAACCACCTTTTAGACAAAAATAAATTTCATGAATTTAACCTTATCAGGACTTACCTGAGTTTGGTTGAATTAATGCATCGATCGATTGCTCTCAAGTTTAACACAGTCAAAATTTAAAATGGTTAAAAAAAAAACTTGATCCAATATCCATATCAACATGCTAGACGAGGCCTAATTTAATAACTACGGATTTGACCTTGAATAGTTAACTGGGAAAGGTTAGAGCTTGGATTCTTAAAGTTGGCCGATTGCTCAAGTTTGACATAATTAATATTTAAAATGGTTCAAAATAAACTCGATCCAGTTTCCATATCAGCATGTCGAACAAGGCCTCATTTAATAACTATGGATTTGACCCTGAACAGTTAACTGTAAAAGGTTAGAGCTTGGATTCTTAAAGTTAGATGCTGTAATTTCTTTTTAAAGAGGGTACCTGGAATATTCACCAAAAGCCTATATACAAATTAAACACTATTTGTTTGCACTCCAGATCGAAATGGTGCTTAAATTAATTATATACCATAAAGCATGATAATTCTCTGATTTGTTTGACAGCCTTGGGGTAGTCTGGATAAATGGAAATATATGTTCTACGCATGGTTAATAACGGATTTGAATTCCTTCTTAATTTAGACTGATTAATGTAGAGAATCCCAAAAATAGTATGCACAAAGTGGTAGATCATTACGCCTTGTCCTTGCAAGGTAGATCAGAAATCCAAAAGTATTACAAATTTTAAGTTGGAAATCAATAAATGAAAACTTAGAAAAAAAAAGGAAAATAATTAATTAGGGAGCATCAGCCTTGCTTCCTGGCTAATCTGTGCAGCTTAAATAATAACATCTGCCTCGTACATCTATATAACCATTGCTAGCAAAAATACAATCACATCCATGAGCAGACCTTTTTGCTTTTTGTCTGTGGCCGGCAAAGATTTTTTCCAAAAAAGCCATGAGTGAGCGCATATACAACCTTAATTAGCCCTTAGAATTAGAAGCAGGAGGTTGTTGATGTAGCTGCTGGTACATGGCAGCCATCCTGCTGTAAGCATCCATTGTCATTGGCTGCATCAAAAAGGTTTAGTCAGTACATTGAGTTCGAAATCATGGGATATCATATATCCTGCTCTGTCCCAATTCCACGCTTACAATGACAGATGTCTGAAGGCATAATAATCTTAAAATTAAACCCAAATAGCACTTGTAGAATTCTTCAATATGAGATTGCAAAGCCGTCCGACTCAAGAGTTTATGCTGCTTATAATTACCTGTGTTTGGCAGGCAAGGAACGCAGACATTGGGTCTGCGGCCGTGGTTTGTAACCGGTCATGACCACTTGAGCCATCCCATGTAGTCAGAGGAATGAAAGCGGTGGGGTGAAGTGCTGGAGGAATTCCTGTCATGTTGGAACGAGCTGCAATTGTGTTCATGTCCAAGACACCCATTCCCATTCCCATGCCGGCCATTCCCATGCTCATTGGGGCCATCATTGACATTTGGAGTTGCTGTTGCAAAGCCAGTGGCAACATCATTGGTTGCATATTCATTCTGCTCATCATTTGTACTTGTGCTTGCAATTGTTTCAAATATTCGATCACTTCATCAAGCATTGAGGCTTTGTCCGTCTAATACAAACAAAGAGAACATATATCAAGGAATCATAGCTGATAGTATATATACCAATCAATAATGTTTTCTTTCATTTAAAGAAATCATCTCGTGCAAGGATTTTAATTGAAATCATGCATAAACACAAGGGCAGGCATCAGGGCATGCATAAGCAGAAGGATTTATGCGGTATAGCAGGTAGTTTTCTTCGTACCAAACAACCTTCTGTCATGCTGTCCCCATGTCGATTTGGGTATGTGGACTAGGATCACTTGATCTGTCCCAAGATACTCTAAGCCATTTGAATGCAAAAAAGGATGAGATGGACCACATTTATACCATCATGACGTGTTTGTCTGTTCTGATTATTTATTATTGATCAAGCTATTACTGCAGCTGCATTACACGACATGAATCTAATGTAGAAACACATTATTAGATGGATCCATAAAGACAAGACCTGAACCTTCGAACTTATGGCTAGTAATTCTTAGTTACGTTTTGAACGTGAGATTTTCGGCTTTTAAAAAAAAAATCTGAAGCAAGCTCGCATTATTGAGTAGCAACACGGGCAGGCTTTTCCGTCACCAAGTTGTCCCCTATAGTGGGAATAACAAGAGCACCTAAAAGTTTGAAATGCGATGCCGACACTCTATACCAAGTGACCATGATTTTTATGAAGGATATTGACATTTCCAAACCAGATCCAAGATCACAAAGGTAGCTATGACTATGCTCAAGGATATGTGAGGCTAGCTCTTTAGAATATATGATAGCAAAGTAGGAACTACTTTTGTGATATATAGTAGCCACTTTACTGGGGTTTCTTTTTCTTTTTCTTTTTCCTTTTGCTTATCATATATACTTTGAAGTAACTAGTTGGGAATTTCAGCACGGACCACCTTGAGATGGGCCTTAAAGAGTTAAAAGAGTTAGTGTATAGCTTCTTCTTTTTTTGATATATTTTCCTGGAATAACCATTCTTTACATGGAAACACCTACATAAATGGAATGATCAAGATGAATTTCTTTTTCTTTATTTTTGCAGTTTGGCAGGATTAAAACTCACAAAAACTACGGTGCCAATCATTAATTTGCCTAATTAAATGATGAGAAAAACTGTGATATGATTGATTTATTGCTTCAACATAAAGGTGAAGAGGAAATTCTATTATTTCAAGGAAAAGTTCACAGCAATACGGAAAAAAAAATAAAGAAAGAAAGTGCATAACAAAAGAAAAACAACACCAATATATGTTTGATTACAGCAAAAGACATTATGAGCTCCACAAACAATTGCTAAAAAAAAAGCATAAAAACCTGAATTCGGAGGATGGATTCTTTGAATTCCATCCCACGGTTTTGACTGGCAAGTAGTTTCCCATAGAATTCAATATCATCAAATGGTGAGTAAACTTTGCCAGTTCGAGAGAGAACTGTGCTTGCATAAATGCGATCATAAAACATGCCATACTAGAGGCCTAGCAATTATATAAATTTTTTCTTTTTTCTCAGGAAGTAATCCGACCTTAACCCTCTTGTTTTGCAATAATCTAGAAGTAACTTGGTCTCGGTGTATGATATATACTGGCTTGGCTGGGAAATAATCTTACCATAATTGTTTTTTTTTTGAAAAAAAAAACCTAAGACGGACCACAATAATTGGTGACTATTTCCACTTTTGACGAGAGGATGCATGTTAATTATTAAACAAGATTGGTAGGTGCACAATATGTAATGGTGAAGTGCCGTAAACGCGCATGGGTAAAATTTAAAGAGCTTCTTTGTAATACACTGAAAAGTTACCGAAGAAACTTTTCGTACCTTACTGGAACTGGGGACCAATTTCTGTAGTGTCTTCATTCTCTGGTTTATCTTATCTCTCCTTTTCTGCCAATAAAATCGAGAGCAACATTGAACAAAAAACAAAAGGATTCGGTACCAGCAATGATGGTGCATAATATGATACTTGAAATCTATATATATAGCGTTAAAAAGGTTGAATTGTAATTAGATATTTAAGTGATTTTAATAATAATAATAATAAAAAAAAAGGACCTCTGATGGGTCAATTGCAAAAAGTCCACAAAAGGACTTGGTTTAAACTGAAGCCTTATTATAAAGCTTTGAAGTCGTAAACACTTAATAATTAAATTCTCATGAGATCTCCTGTGTTAATCCAATTATTTGTTCAATCAAATCTTCTATTCCAACACCATGATTTTCTCCAATTATGGAACCTATCATTAACTTAAAGCGAAACAAACTTCTTTTAATATTCTATTAATTTATTTCGTGCTGTAAGACATTTTCCAGGAGAGGGAACATACTCGTTCAGATTGGTTATGGATAGCAGCAGCCCTGCTTCTTTTGGTGGAAACTGAGGACTTCCCATTTCCTTTCTTCTTGTCATCTTCCTTGCCTGCCTCCCTCTTTTAAACCAAAACAAACCCAAAAAATTAAAATAATAACAAAAAACAAAACTACTCCGATACTATAAATTGATAAAACATAATATCCTAAATAAATTAACTTGCCTGTGGTCTGCTGTGACAAACTGAGTCATTCTCGTCAGCAGTAAGGGTCTTAGTACATGGGTTGGTGCCTGAGCTGGTGTTTTCTTGCGACCCAAAAGAAGTGGAGGTAAACCCAACACCGAACTCTCTCTCGCAACTGTCCACCGTCATCTGCTGGCTATCCTTCTTGCCAAAAGTGGCACTGTGGTTGACGCTTTGGTCTTTGCTCCACTCGGGTGGTACTGGGACACGCGCCACCCTCGCACGTTTCCCAGTGAGGAGACCATCTTCGTCTTGCGTGGCAGCTGGGGCACTGCAAGACCCCACACGAGTGGAGCAACCCACCACACACGTGCCTAATCCCGTTGGGCCGGAGTCTATCACGTGCGTGGTCCGGCCTTGATCAGACCGGTTCGAGCAAGGAACTAAAGCGTCCATGGTCATTGTGGCGGAGGCTGAGGCCTTATGGTGGTTAAACCATGGGATGAGGTCGTGGTCCGAACCAGTACTGTTGTCAAAAGTTGCTTTATTGCATTGGGGGACACATGTAGCTTGATTGACAATGGATTCAAGGGTGCCACTGGCGCGTGGCTTGTCCCATGTGTACTTAGAGGGTGAAGTGGAGGCTATTGGTTTGGCTGGCACGCGCGGTGGTCCTAGGCCGTGCATGGCTATCTGGCCGTTCTCCCATGTTAGCTCTGCTACTTCGTAGTCTAACCTGCACCAGGAAACACCCTATATCATCACTATGCATATCTTTCAACACACACAGACACGCATATAGATATATATTGACATGATCTGGCAATCTTATATGCATCTACGAGAAGGAGAGATCAGTACATGGGCACGTCTGGTGCGCTGGAATTGGAGTGGAAGCGAAGGGAGAGTTTGGGAGCTGTGGTGCGATTGTCATCAACTTCCCAGCTGGGAACGCACTGATGACTCATTTTGAGAAAGTTTTCCTGTAGGATATGAACTTGAAAAAAAGTGAGTTATCTTTTTCTTTGAATAGATTCTGCAGACGACTTTCGTGTGTTTTTGAGAGGGATACTGGTGGTTCATATGGCTATGGGAATGGAGTTGTTGTTGTCATGGCTGATGTGTAGATTTGCGCTCTTTTATGGCTGTGATATATCCGAACATTTTGAGAGAGAGAAGAATTTATTCTAGTCCAATATGTGTGGTAAAATTGAAAATTCGACCGAGAGAGAGAGAGAGAGAGAGAGAGAGAGAGAGAGAGAGAGTTTTTCTCTTATTTTTCCATGAGTAATCATGGATTAAGCATTAAATAATTGACAGCGCTATGTCTATTCGAAACAACCACCCAAGATAATTTCTCAATGATAAGAGTATAGCAAAAAATACTAGTAATACAAAAGCTATCATGATCACACGCACTCAAACGCGTGCGTACGTGTGTATATGTAATTCAATAATAACAAATGTTTTTAGAATAATTTATGAATCAATTAAGATTATTTTTTTAAAATAATTTTAAGGATATGTTGTTTTAAATATTGGTTTTATATACGCGCGCCGGCGCCATTTGTGTATGTAAAATTAGTATTAATAGCTAAACCCTCTACTTTTTTCCCTTTCCATTTCTCTTTCTATCTCTTTTTCTTTTTAATCATATCACTTTTTTTAATAAAATTTATTCTCAATTTTTTAGGTAGTTATATGAATTGTTTTAAACCTGTCAAATCCACTAAATCACAATAAAAAAAACTACTATTTAATCTAGTTTTAAAATCAAGTTACACAAGAAGTTGAGTTAAAAAGTTTTTTCTTATCAATTAATTCATTAATATTTTATCAATTTCTTTCTCAAACTTTCTTTATCAGACATTCGAGTTGTTTTTAAATTGTTCAAGTCGACTAAATGATATTAAGATAACTTTCACAAGGTTTAATTTTAAAAAATAGAGTAGGCAAGAAAGGTTAGGAGGGTTTTTTTTGGTTAATTTTATCCTTTTTTTTTCAATTTCATCCTTAATTTTTTTTACCAATCGGTTGGATTACCTTTGGACTGACCAAATTGACTATGTCATATTAAAGCAATTTCCAAGTGGTTCAAATTTAAACCTGAACTAAGTAAGCAGTCGAATTTAGAGGTTTCAAGATTTACTCATTGGATTGAGTTTAATAATAATATCAAATAATTCTCTATAACCTTGATTTTTTAAATTTGATTTGCAATGTAGTGTGTACCTATAAATAACTTAAAACCTAATTAATTAATATTTTTGTTATAATAAATAAATTTTATCATAATTGAAGTCAATACTACAAAAAATTTAAAGGTAAAAATGTCTCGAACCAAGTAATTAAAGGATATACTAGCTAATTTGGAAGTTGAGTTTTGTCTAACCTTTACAATCAAATACATACAGAAAGAGAGAAGACCATTACCAAGTAAAGCAAGACGAGAGAGTTGTTACTGAGATAATTTAAAAAAGATTGTTTATTTAAAAGAGGTTGTTTTTTAACGACAGGGTGACCTGGCCGGTGCACAGGATTTGGTTGTACCATAATCTTTTCACTCCTCAAGTCTTTCCTATCTTCACTTGGGCGTGTTTGGCAGTGTGATAGTGGTTATTTTTCAAATAGTTTTTCGTATAGAAATACATGTCAATGATGTTTTTTTATTTTTTAAAAATTATTTTTGACATCAGCACATCAAAACGATCCAAAAAGTACAAACCACACTTAATTTTAACAAAAAAAAAAATTCAAAATTTAATGAAACATAGTTACAAACACAATGCCAAACAATACCTAAGTTTAAGTTAAGGTTCAATCTAGCCAAGAAATAGAATACACAGAGTTAGGTGCCAAGAATACACGGAGTTAGGTAGAGGAGAGAGACTAAGAGGAGGGAGGGACCAAAAAAAAATGGCAGCCTTCAAATTTTTTAAATGTGAATCATCAATAGAAAATAATATTTTTTTGAATTCTTTAATCTTAACATGAAATAGTTTTTTTTATATAAAATTGAAAAAACTAGTATAAAAAAAACTATATATATACGCCCGCATACGCTAGCAAAAAGAAGAAGAAGAAAATACTATTAATAGTAAGTATCGAGTGTAAACTTTGAATAAATGAAGCTTGTCCTATTCAGAACAGTTGTGGTGCGAAAGATAAGAAAGAACTCTAATGCACGTGGAGCATGAAAAGGCGGAAATTTTTGTGGCAGCTGATAGAAAACAAAGGCGGATGCAGTGCCACTGGAATCCGAACGATATCTGATCTACCATCGGAAGGTGCGTGACAGACGTTCCACTGGATTTGAGCCCGAATCTCCTCTATAAATGACAAGAAAATTTATTTTATTTATAAAATAAAAATACCTTTGAGGTTTTGATTAAAACAGAAACTATCAAAAACAAAATTTATGCGAACGCACAAGTTTGAATTTGAATGGTCTATCTATAAATAAACTAAAAAAAAACCTGAGATATGTATGATTCAGAGATGGGCTGTAGCTTCGAGCTTCTCAAAAAGATTGTAAAAAGCTTCTCTAGCTTTTTTACTGTGAATTTCACAACCAATTTTTAATTATCCAATGGATTTGAATTATATATATATATATATATATATATATATATATATATATATATATATATATATATATGCTGTAATTTATGTATAAAAACTACATGCAATTTGCAAGCAAGACCACCCTCGTCAGAATCTCCCATGGCATATGGCATGAGGATGAGAAATGGTTTATAGGAAATTGCGATGTCGGATTTGTGTTATTTACGTTGGCGCTTCACACGTGTAGTCTTATTATCCAACCCAAGACACGGTTGTTTGGAGCTCACCACGTGTCACCACCACCCTCGGTTTCAACAGACTGTCAATAAAACTTCTGATTATTGTCAGTCATGCACGCTTGTCAAGGCAGAGTTATAGCAATTTCATCCTGTTCAGATCAATTATTTGATGTTATTTGATTCAATTACATTTGATTTTTAGTTTATTTATTTCGAGTAAAATAATAAAAAAAGGGTAAAATTCAATTTAATTTAACTAGAGCTGAGCTGTTACACATGAGGGACGTTCACCAGCCTCTTAACTTGGTTTTTTTTTACTTCATCTAGCTGCAACTCTATTTTGATGTAATATATAAATTTTAATTTTATTATTTATTAAGATTTTTTATAATCTAATTTAGGAATATTTTTATTTTTAAACATAGTTTTAAACTTTATATTCTATTTTATTATTTTATGATTCATGAATTGGAATGCAATTTATTTTTCAAGCTTATATTTTCTTTTTGTAAAATAGATTGAGAAAGACAAAAAAATCCATTATAATATTTCAATTGTATCAAAGACAAAATAGACAGAGATTGATGAATTTAAATATTCCAAATGGAATATAAGTGAAGCAAAATCCAATTTATCATCTTTGAATTTTGAATCCAATAAAGTTTCATTGTGTGAACATTTTCTTTTTCTTATATTTTCCCTATGTAACAATTCATCTGATTGGAATTAGAGTTGTAAATCATGAATAATTATATGAGAGTGTTGGGAAATTTTATAGTATTTGAAAAATAACTAATGATATCATATTAATTATTTTTTAATTTTTTTTTAAAAATAAAACTTAAAAAAAAATCAAAGTGAAAATATTCTTATAACTTTTGGTAAGTCATTAATTTCATCTTCTTTTTTCTTTTTATATTTGTCTTTTTTTTAAGATGAGCCTATAAAATAACTAATAGTGTGTCATTAGTTACTCCCCGAATATCATAAAATTTTTGTGGAGATTTACTTTCTTTCAGATCTTTGTTTTTTTTTTTTTTTAATTCAAGCATAAACCAACATGTAACCCTCCCAATCCATAAATATATGTGTGACACACACACCCATTCATTTCTTTTCATGGTTACTAAAGAGAGGATGGTAAAGAGAAAACTTAAGAGAAGGACTGCCTAGTGGTGCGGAAGTCGAAGATTATAGAAAACTAGGCAAAGGAGAAACTAAGAAAGAGATTGTGGAATGCAGCAACTGCAAAGTTAGGCTTGTATAGATTTTTATCGGTTAATTTACAAGGAGGACGATTATCTATTGTTTAATTTACAGGGACTTAGGGACTGGTTTTTAACGGGCAGTCGGTTTATATAATTCCTTCCAAATTGTCATCGGAATCCAACCATACATGCCGGAGGCTGGATTTGCTCGAGTTTCAAGTCAGGTGCGGTATGGAATGATTAAGGGTCTCATATCGAAGCCCATTTAACAAATAAAAAGACGTGCCTAGTCTCATGCTTGTTTAGGCCATTTTCTAATTATCGTTGTTTGGGCCATTTTGTTTAATGTAGGTGTTGAAAACTTGAGTCCAAATAAGATGCTCAAATGAAATAAGGAGATTATAATCACAAGGTCAACTACAGCTCTGCTTTCAGACAAGCCGACCAAGGCTTATTAACCATCCCTATTGTTTAATGAATGATCAATAGGAGAGCTACCAAATTACCAATATACAATAAGAATATATAGTAAACAACTAAGTGGGAAATTTATATTTTAAATTTTTGGAAGTATTATGAATCATGATCAATGGGATCCTGGGTCTTGCTCCCTGCCAGAGATGCACTACGCATCCTCTGGAGCAAGATTTGTTCAGGCGAATCGACAATTTCCAACATGAAATTGCCCTAGTTTGACTTAATAAAACAAATCCCTTGTCTATCTAGCTGCCTCTAGATAATGGCCCTAGTTCTGAATAAATGCTCATCATGACTTGGCCTCCATGGAAATGGACCTAATCCTATCCAGAGACTCCATAACAACTCCAGTTAACAAAAAAAAAAACAGCAGAGCAGCAGTTTTTCCAGCATATTCGTCATGCTAGCTCTGACCCAGACGGCAATTGCATATCCAAATGTTAAAAAGGGAAACACACAACTCGATTAGAGTTCCAATTAACCAGATGAACATACCACAGTAATCAACTAATCCGATGCATGAGTTATTTTCAAGAAATAAGGTTTGCTAGCTAATCACAGGTGAGTTAAGAGCACCGCTTCATCTTCCATTCAGAACTGTGAAAAAAGAGAAATGCGAAAAGCGTATGGGATAATTAGTACTGCCTGCATCAGCCGTGTAACCATCAAATCAAAGAGTGATCAGTTTCTGTTCTGATACACTCAAACTTGTCTTTACACTTGTGATTATAAGAAACTCCAGATCAATATTGATGTTATCTCATATTTCATTTAGCAGAACAATCCCACGCCTACAAAATGATAAGAACCAAGAACTCTTAAATCCAATAAGATGAGACATAAGAACCAATAATCAGTCATCGTTTTAATTAATGTCTTGCCTTTGTTAAAACTCAACCTTATAATTATCGGCCCGGGTAATCTAGCTCAGAATCTTTTCATCTCGAAGCCTTGACACCTTGCTAGCAAGCAATATACGGTGCAGTCGTACAGCTCAAGATGACAACCAGAAATATGGTGATTGCTCAAAATATAGTTAAAAACAGAGCCTTTTATTTGACAAACTATACAAGACATGCTATACAAGGTAAGCATTCAACACAAATTGATCAGAACCAAAAGCTACCATCTTCTACCAATCTGTTAACATCCATAAGCACATCCCTGTCCCGAACCAATGGCAGAGTCACGCTCCTTGGTTTCGATGGTGGTAGTATAATCCCAAACCGAATAGTAGCCCAAAATTTTTGAGATTGAGAACAGACCATTTTCATCTCATCTTAAGGCTTAAATCTTTTGAAATTAAAACTTCAAACTCAATTAACAAATTCAATTGTTCCGGGACCTAATAACCTTTATTCTTGATCCAAGTGTACGGAAGAAAGGAGTTGAGGTTCAAACCCAACAACCTCTTCAATAAGGAAAAAAACTTGCTACCACGCACTAGGACGAAAGCTTAATCCTAATGAACTTCGTGTTTCAAAGCACAACAGGAAAACCATTTTCTCCGTTGGGTGTCACACGTAACCCATCGTAAATCTCATTCTTCTGCAGCTTTGGTAAAGCAAGACTCCGTAGCTTCCTTACATATAATAGCTTCTTCCTTGCTTGTTCCATTACCATCCTTGCATGTCTCTTTAAGCGTATCTCTTCGAATCTAAAATTAAAGCTCTTCCCCTTTTTTTTCGGCTACTCTGATAACTAGTTAAAGTCAAAGGATGCTTTGTCTGTGTCTTCTGAAACATCAAGTGCATTTCTTTAGGTTGTGATCAGATCATGAACTGGGTCCTTTTTCGGATTCTGGCTACGATGTGACAGGTAGCGATGGATCACTTGTTAATCTATATATCAAATAAAATCAATTACAAAAAGATTGAATTGTTAATGCAACAATTATAGTGATTGATTTACTGGATGGGCTGGATGGCCTGGTATAGCCTGTCAATGCAACAAATAACGCGGAAGCCCTTAGTCCCATAGTACTTCTTTGGGCCGAAACATTTTTATGCCATTTTTTTTTCCTATCGTCGTTGTCTTGCTGATGTTTTCCTGTTAAAGAAAAAATAGATTTTGGTTTTCAACAAGAGAGACAAAATTGATTAACGAAGTGGTTATTATTGTATTCTTACGGTCAGCTACAGTCGCATTCAAGCAAGTTGACAATGACATATAGCCCACATCTTACTCACATAATAAATTATATAATGCACTTCATAGTTTTTTTTAATCTAAATGGATGGCGAGAAAGAAGGTAGAATTACATACAAATTTAAAATGACCTCCTCACTGCATTTATATATATATATTAGGCCGAAACTGCAAAAAGAGGTGTCGTTGTCATAAAATAGTCTAATTCTTTTTGCTTTTAAACTGTCACAACTCACAGTATATGTTGATCTTTTCCACTTCTTTCTGGGGTCTCCTTTTGACTCCATAAAATTAACTAACCTCTATCCTAGCAACCTGCTCTCAAGGAGTTGAATGGCCCCAGTCTGGCTAATATACATGTCATGACTTGCCGCCCCAGCCAGAGTCTAAACGGGTGTTTGGTGCAAGGTTCAATCATCTTTTCGCTAAATAATTTTGATAAATAATATTTATTTTAACATACTTTTAATTTAAAAAATAATCGTGACCGCATCATAAACTCCCCAGATAAATCCTACCTACTAACACCAACCACCCCGAAAGAATACAACCTACTAGGCTAATACTATAAAGTGTTTTCTTGGTTGGTTCTTGTAATTATAATCAACCAACTCCCATGGGATTCGTTTATATTTTGAAGGGCTAGCCCTAAAGCTATAATATAGATTGCCACGTCTAAGTATTGCATTTATCATATCGTTCACATCTATCTGCCCACTCACCCTTGTTCTTTAAGAGCATCTAAGATTTCCCTATAATATTTTTGTTGTCTTACGAATGCAATAATTGAGTTTCTGATTTATTTGGAAAGGCTAAAAAGAAGGCACGGGCTCTCAGTTTGTGAAGGCTTACCACTAAAATGTGTCGGCTAAAAGCATCACAAATTAACAATTTAAAAGGGTGCGTAAAGGCAGCATGATACATAGGAGATTACTTTATAAGAATTAATTGGAGTAGGAATTAGGAAAGTTTGGAAGACATGTCGTAAAGTTACTTTGAAGCACATATTGCTGCTGCAGCAGCAGCTGATCTCAGGAAATAGGACTAATTCATGCAATGATTGTGCCCATAAGAAAAACAATATTGCGGTAGAAACAAGACACCACTGTGAACTCTTTGAGTGGAAGCATTCTCTGTGGAGAAAGATCAGTGGCAGTGAACTTGTTGGCAATATATCTAAAGTGACCAGACAACGGTGAGATACAAAATTAAAGTCTAAAATTAATCATTCCGAAACGCCAAAAGAAAAGACACACCACCTTTGAGTATAATAATATTTAAAACAGGAAAAGGAAAAAGGAAAAGGAAAAGGAGAGACACCTGATATCTTATTCTTTTAAATATATTATGTTAATAAAGGGAAAGGAAGATATCTTTATTGAAATTTAAAAATAAAAATAAAAATAAAGAAAGGAGACCATATGCGTTATTCAGTCTGAACCTAACGAGTTTATTGTCAGGGAAGAAAAAGGATTAATAAAAACCAAATAAAGAATAACCTAACCATGCATTATTTAACGAGCTAATTAATTAATTAGCTATTTTAAATATTTACAAACACAACAAATTAATCCATTTTTATCTCACAGTGAATTACACAACAAAAACATCATATCGGTATCAAAGTTTGTGAAGCTTGGATAGCTCCCAAGTAATCAGCGAAAAAGAAGTGGCATCCAACTTCATTTCTTCTGTTGCTACTACTTTCATCACTGCATTTTCTGTAGGTTTCTAATAATTTCAAGGCATGCTCGGAAAAAAAAAATATGAATGTTTTTTAAAAGTATTTTTTTAGTATTTTTGATTATTTTGATGTGTAAATATAAAAAATAAAAAATTATTTTTATGTATTTATAAACAAAATGTTATTTTGAAAAACAATCTACACTATAATTTCAAGCACACATTAAAAGGTGTTTGAGATAATATATAATAAAAGTTGTTTTTCAAAATATTTTTTTTACTTGGAAATATATTAAAACAATATTTTTTTTATATTGATACATTTAAACAATCTAAAAATACAAAAACAAATCAAAAAATAATAAATTGTTAGTTCTCACTACACCAAACAATCCCTAAGTTAGTGAAAGTGCTAATATGATTCATGTTCATATTTTTGCTATCTTTATGCGTTTAATGCTTTATATTTCATGAAAGTTTAAATTTTTTTATATTTTTAAATTATTTTGACGTGTTGATATCAAAAATAATTTTTTAAAAATAAATAAATTATTTAAATATATTTTTAAATAAAAAATATTTTTAAAAATAACAACTATTAAACTTTCAAACACCATAAAAAGGCAGTATTATTCTGTCTTAAATTGTCTACTTCGCTAAGCATTGGCAAATTTAAACAAATTCCAAACATAGAATAACCGCACAAGT
This sequence comes from Populus simonii, assembly GCA_007827005.2. Classification (NCBI taxonomy): domain Eukaryota; kingdom Viridiplantae; phylum Streptophyta; class Magnoliopsida; order Malpighiales; family Salicaceae; genus Populus; species Populus simonii. The sequence continues at coordinate 4,561,939 of CM017477.2, forward strand.
GAAGAGTCATCTTCTCTAGATCAATCACTGATAATAATTACATGCTACCTAACAATATTGATTGATTTCCAATCTTCTTGTAAAATTTGTGATACTTAAAACTCGTATGGCAACTTGACTGGCCACATATTTGCTAAAAGTTTAATTTTTTTTTAGTATTTTTAGATTATTTTAATGTGTTATATTAAAAATAAAATAAATATTATTTTAATATATATATATATAAAACATTTAGAAAACAATTACTATCACTGCACCAAATACTAACTTAGCATCGACTGACTAATAAATACTTCATGCTTGCTACCGATGCGTCTTGGCTTCTTACGTTGTAATGAAAAGACTTTAAATGGGTCATGTTTTTTGGACTCTATAACCATCATGGATTCGTGACTGTATTTTTTTAATACCATCTCTTTTAAACAAAATGGAAAGACGAACTGCTCTAATTATCTTGGATTTTTCTTTTCAGGTATCATTTGCTATTATTTGTGTTTTCTGTATTTTTAATTTGATGTTTTTAATTTATTGAATAACAATTTGTTTTTTTTGTTTTCCCAATGCTCGAACCACTTGGATCACAATTTAGCAAGTTGAACTCGACCCATTTGAACCCATCGTGACCTTGGTTTGACTCTCACACCCTCTATGGCCAGGGCATCCAACTTCAGCCTGAACCCTAGGTCCTCCCGACCGTGGCCCAACCCGTGCTCCATTCCCGTTTAACCATTGGCAGTCTCATGTTGCCCTATCTTTCTCTTGTTACCGTTGAAGCACACAGGAGTCCAAAAAGCTAAGCAATCAAAGAGTAGAGAAAATTCATCCTCCGTAAGAGTAGTATAAAAAAAAAGCAAGTGAAAACAGCAGAAAAGTGCAGCAAACCAAACTCAGCCATTACCTTACTCCACACCCAACACAATACCTTCCTCCCAAGACAACCAAGGCACAATCCTCCCTCCCAAGAAAACAAAAGCACTAAAATAGCCGTATTACCATTAGTACACCTCAGAATTTTCCATCTTTTCCTCTCTGTTTTTCTTTCCTCGAGAAAGTTAGAAGAAGGGAAATCAATTCCATTCCCTTCTTACAAACAAACCCATAAACAAAAGAAAGAAATAATTCAATTCTATTGTTTACAATTTTCCCATTTTGTCATGACTGAAACCATGGACACTACAACCTCAACAACATCAAAACAACCACAAATTTCTGAAATGTTTTCAAAATTTGCACTTGCTTTCAAGACCAAAACTTTTGAATTCTTCGCCGATGAAATTTCTGACGCCGACGAAGGCTTCTCCCTCCTTGACTCTGCCGAGGATTTTATCCCTGACCAGAAAGTCATAATCTTGAAACCTGACCAACCCTTGAATCAAAATCAAGAATTTTTGTCACAGCAAGAGTTGACAGTGAAAAAGAGTGAGACCCAGATCAAGCATTTAAATACCCAGCTGGCTAATACTTTGATTTCTTCAGTTTTTGCTAAAGTTTCTTCATTTGAAGCTTCTTATTTGCAGTTACAAATTGCACACGTTCCTTTTAATGAAGAGAACATTAAAGTAGCTGATAAGGCTTCGGTTTCAGTTCTTCAAAGGTTGTCTGATTTGAAGCAAGTTTATAGGGATATGTGTAAGAATCCTGATTCTGGTGATGATTTGCCAATTGGATCTTGCTTGGAAGCTCAAGTAGAAGAGAATCAAAGCAAGTTGAGAATTATGGGGACTGTTTCTAATAGTTTGCAAGCAGAGATTGATAAAAAAGATTGCGAGGTTTCGGCTTTGAAGAAGAAATTGATTGAGGTACAAAAGTCCAATTCTTTATTGTCTAAGAGGTTGCTCAGTAGTTTGAATTTGAATTCTGAGGTCTTGTTGACTGTTAAGGTTTTTGATTCTGTGCTAAATGATGCTTGTAGAACAATGCATAAGTTTACTAAGATATTGGTTGATTTGATGAGAAAAGCTGGGTGGGATTTGGATTTGGCGGCCAATTCTGTTCATTCTGATGTTGTTTATGTGAAAAGAGGGCATAATCGTTACGCATTTTTGTCTTATGTTTGTTTGGGGATGTTTAAAGGTTTTGATTTAGAAGGGTTTGGTTTGGAGAGTGACGGTGAGATTTTATGCAACGGGCATGACTCTGTTTCGGTTAAGAGTAATAGCGCGTTGAAGCAATTACTTGAGCATGTGTCTAGCAATCCTATGGAGTTGCTAAGTAGGAATCCTACGTGTGAATTTTTGAGATTTTGTGAAAAGAAGTATCAAGAGCTTATACACCCAACAATGGAATCCTCGATTTTCAGCAATTTCGATCAAAATGAATTTGTGTTGAATTCATGGAGGTCACTTGGGATGTTCTATGAGTCATTTGTTAACATGGCTAGTTCTGTATGGACACTTCATAAGCTGGCGTTTTCTTTTGATCCCGTGGTTGATATTTTTCAAGTGGAAAGAGGGGTTGATTTTTCAATGGTGTATATGGCAGATGTCACGGGGAGATGCACCATGCCAGGTAAAACCAGGCTGAAGGTTGGGTTCACAGTGGTTCCAGGATTTAAAATCGGAAGAACAGCTATCCAATCTCAGGTTTATTTATGTGGCTCAACATGTACAGAATAATTGTTTATGTTTTCTGCCAAAGCAAAGCAATTTATGTTTTGCTTGGAATCTCTGCACTAAATTTGAACATCAAGGGTTTGCAACTGTGGCCAAACTACAGGGGCACAAGAATCCGAAGGTAACAGGTCAGGGTTTTAATGCATACACCAGTTAAATATGCTCAAGGAGGAATTGGAAATATATATGCGCAGACAAACCAGCTATTTATTGTGCTGTTTCACCAGGCATTAAGATCAACTATGGCATGCAGCTCTTGGCTATCTTTTGATGTGCAGTTATAGGATTATACTTACAGTTAGGTTGTGAATTTACACACACCTCCTTTCATCTTTCTTTCCTTGCTCCAAGTCCCGTGTAAAAATGGCTGTAAATGTATGTTTTTAACTTCTCTGTTTTGGTATTGATTGCAAGCTCTCTTCTAACTCACACTACACATAGTGAATTTGACCTTAGCCTCTTTAGATACATACAAATTTACTTGGAATGGAAAGTTGAGCAACAACATGGTTCTGTTCATCATTAATTGTGTGTTGAAGCTATTTTTGTTAAGTGCCTGAGAGCGCACTTCTTGGATATTAAGCCAATGGAGTGGGCAATATTCCATTTCCTTTTTATCCAAGTACTTGGGAGTTCTTTTAGGTTTTGGATGGATAACTTTCATCCATTTTGTCTTCCTTTTGGCTGTTTAGAATATCTGCATTATATATTATGTGAAGCAATTAGATTGAGAATCCATCTGTCCGTAACACATCTTCTGACTTGACCAATTGCATTTTAACTTTTGCCAATGTTTTGGTTGTTTGATTTTATGCTTAGTTTGATGTGTCTGAACTTAAAGATTTTTCCCTCTTAACTCCACGTTGTATGTCAAAAAGAATGTTTTAGATAGAGTATCTTACAGATTTGGCTTCTTATTAGTTGCTGCACTGATTTAGCTGTTCCTTGGCTAGCTTGTTAATGTACTACATCTATTGGGTATTTATGTTGCCATATGGGGTGATGGCTGAAATTATGAGTTCTTCTCTGCTGAATAATGTGTTAATGATTGCCCTTTTTGGGACCATTGGTCTTTAAATGATAACGGAATATAGACGTCCAGTTAGGCAATTGCATTGTTCAATGAATTATCTCATTACTGATAAAGGCATCGGGAATGTGGGAGCTGTCATCATTTGTTTACTCTGTTTTGTTGCTTATATGCACAAGTTTGTATCAGTGCTCAAGTTTGTTTTGCTCATCTCTGTAAAGCTGGTTTTGTAATGGGTTCTTCACTAATGAATGTTATAAAAACATATTCATGGTTGCTTTTTTCTTCTAGTCTTTTGTATTGAAATGAACAGTGGTGCTTAGGCCTTCTAATTAGGTCAATCAATTATTCAATCAATGATTTATTACTCAAACTATCAGTAATTGCTTATCTGTTTTGTTTGCTTACATGCACAAGTTTATTTAGTGCAGATGACATATCACACAGCATCCCCCTCCCCCTCCCTGCGTTCCCTTCTATGCTGTTTCTCCACCTGTTCTTGTTTCGTAACTATTCCTATAATGTTGTTTGTTCGAATAGATTAGGAGCAGGGTTTATGTTTCTGTAAAATAGTAGGTAATAAATCATTATGGAATATCTAGGTCTAGGTTTACTCTTCCATGGTGCTGCAGTTCCATTAGGGTTCAACATAATATACCATAAAAGTCTGTTGGTTAATAATCAACTATCCCAGGCACCCCATGAGGAGCGTAGTTCTCTGGGCATCCTCTCTCTTTGAACATTAGTTCAGGTTACTGTTTTTATACAGCTAGCTGAACAGATATACTCCCAGTAATCTGTAATGTTTTAGTTGTTGGGTGTCCACTTTTAGTGCACATTTAAAACTGGGAAAATTAATCAGTATTCATTATATAATTGACACCAGACACCATTAACTGGAAACCTGGTTTGGTTTTTGTTACATGCTTAGATTGTGCCCTATTTAATTACTCCTTTTTTTGCTCCTTGATCCTGTTCTACTTGCTATGGATGCTTCATTTTAGAAATCCAGTTATGAAATCTGTATCAGCAACAAGGACAAGCAACGAAGTACAAACTGTTTTCACTAAAATAAAGCTCAGCTGTGTGGATCATGTGCCTTAAACATGTCTTATTTCGTACGGAAGAAGGATTCACACATCTCTACCTTTAGTTTTTCAAAACCTTTTTGTTTATGGAATGCTGATGTAGTTTATCAGGACTAAACTCCATTCCTGCTTGCGTCCTTCCATTGGTGATGAAGCATTGAAAAATATTTCAGATAGAAATTCAGCTTTGCATGATTGCCATCTAGATTAATGGAGTGATAGGCTGACCTTTGGTTGATGGATCTGACCTGATGGATGAATGTTCGCCTCAAAAGCAAGTCCCCTGAAAAATATGGGATTTTTTTAATACTTTAAGTTGATAAATATAGGAAGATAAAATAATATATAAAAAGAAAAGTAAAATGAAGTTGTGAGGATATTTTTTTTTAGTTTAACGCGGGTGTCTAGATTAATTTATATATATCTTGATTAATTTTACAGGCTCTAAAATTAACAATCATTTTAGTGTACATCACAAAATTGTAAGGATTTTGATAGGCAAGGTTGTCTAATTGTAAGGATTTTGATAGGCAAGGTTGTCCGTATCAGGTTAAAATTCCAAGACCGGAAAAAATCCATTGTTACAGCCGTTTGGGCCTGAATTTTATTTTATTTTGTGTGTGTTATCAATTGGGTTTCTCTAATGAATGCAAAGTGTTGGGGTTCTTCTGGAATGATAAACAACAATGATTTTATTTATTACTGCTAAAGGGATCTGGATATCTTCTGGGAACAATCGGTATTTGCTTTTTCAACATCAGTTTCTGCAAACCACCATCGCTGTTTTTGTTCGTTTCTGGAACAGAGATTCTCCTTTTCAGTCACGTTTTTATTGGTCCAGTCTTCATGTGAGTTTAATTATTAATACAAAGGTGGTCTTTGTTAGCCTTTTCATAAGATTCGGTTTACACTATCTGCTAAACGAGACAGAACGTTGTTGATATATAGCGTTGGCCCAACCTTGTTCCACAAGAAGGCCCTGATTTGCCAGGCCAAGACCAAGCCCAATCAGTGCTTTCAAAGAAAAAGATAGCCCCAAACTCGTCCCACGTCAAGGCTCTGATTTCGAGGCAAGGCCCTGGCCCAGTATAGATAAGTAATTAAATTGATAATAAAAAATTTCTAAGAAAATGTGAACGATCAAATTCTACTAACAATGAATATAATTCCTATAAATGCTTCTAGAGGATGTATTTGTGTTTGAGTAATTAGTCCGATCTAGAACCACGGGCAGATTCTTCTGATCTAAACCTCAACAATATCTTGAGAAAATAAAATACCAAATACGCTGTTGTTTTTAGGGGAAAAGTCGAAATATTTCATTATCATGGGAATAAAGCGTTGAGGAAACACCATTTAGGGGAAAAAATTAGAATCAAGTTTTAGATCTCAGGGATCAAGCTGAAAATGTTAACAAAGGTGGACCAAATTGAATATATTTTAAGCAGTGGGGGTTAAGGTTTTTATCCCTAGGCTCCCATATCCCTACTGCATGCTCCCTTGATTCGTGGTGGCGTGTTTCGATCTAGAATATTTGAAATTGTTATAGCTACAGCATTGTTTTTTTATCTAAAAATATATTAATTTTTTTAAAAAATTTTAATTTTAATATTAACACATCAAAGCTATTCAAAAAGATTAAAAAAATATTCATTTTAGACGCAAAAAAAACTAATTTTAAAAAAACACGGTTTGTACTATATTTCTAAATACTCCCTTATAACTTGTTTTGCCCCCACCCTAATTCTTCTTTGCTGTAGTTTTATTGATTCAACATGGTTTGCCCTAGCCCCTCTCATAATCAGTGAAATATTATCTATCTTTATCATTTTTACATAGATCATTGATTTTTTATGCTTTATTATGTATAATATTTTGTACAATTAGATCTATAAAAATAATTAATTTAAAAATAAAAAATCTTGACCCTAATCCTGGCACAATATTGATAAAAATTAAACTGTGATTCGATTCTAACTCGTTCAATTAGGACATCTAAGGCAATGCTTGTGAAACAGGACATTGATGGGTAGACAACGCACAAAATAGAAGCAGAAAGTGATATTCATGCATCAATAGGGAGAGTAGCATGCACACGCGATAGGGTAAATATCTTAGTTTGTAATATATTATTGTTTTTAGGCAATATAGAATTGAATTTTTACAATATATTTTAGCCCAAATGCAATATGTTCTTCCGATACAATCTTATTTTATTAAGTTATGACAAATATTCATTTCAATCTCTAATATTTTGAACATTTATCTTAAGACACATAAGCTATGACAAAATACACATTTGCTTCCTCTTTTTAATAATCTATTTCACGAATATTCTTATTAACAAGAACTAATTAAAAAGGGGAAATCATTGCCTACAAAGGAACACTATACTCAGCCTCTCGTTTGGTATTAATCCAAGTAATTAATGTTCTTCTTCTTCTTCTTAACCTATCAGTTCCACTTTTAACTGATCAAACCAGAATGTTACTTTCCTAGTCATAGTTTTTTCCCTTTAAACAGCAATTTTCTGCTGATTATGTTCTTGTATTGCTTTTTTTTTTTCCAAGTTGGGTTTCTTTCCCTCCAGGAGTTTAATGAATCCTGGACTTGAAAGGGAAAAAAAAAAAAAAAAGATGTTAATTTTGGCTTGGTATTGATAATACTACTCAACGGGTAATGCTCTTAAAACAATCATCACCACCTTTTATAATTTCCTTCAAAGAAGCGCACACACAGATCATAACGTATCCCTGCCTCAACTTGCTCCAAAGTTTACACTATTATAAACAACATGAACACAAATTACTCATTATTTGCCTCCTTTTCTTGGGATAAATTCACCTATCCATACTAGTTCATCCTCTTTTTTTCAACTAATATATTCAATCAAATATATATTTATCACGGGTTAATTTGGTGCTCTATTTTTTCTGGCTGTTAAAGATTTCTTTTTACAAGTTCTCCCTCTCTCAAGTTTCAGATTAAACTCCTTGTTTTTTCTGGAGTTAAGCTTTTGTGAACCACCTTTGCTTGGCTTTAATTTCAGTATTCTGGAGCTGAGCTCTGGTGGAGCGGAAGATCGTAGTTTACCTTCAACTCTTACTACTGGAGGAAAACTTAATTGACGAACCGGAGATATCTTATCCAGTTAAGTTATTGTAGCTTCATGAAGATATATATCATCTTCAGTATAATCACCAAGTCCCTTCATTTAGAATGATAAGTAGTAGCACTATTGGAGTTGCATTTCATAAGTAGGAATAGTTTATTGACCCATTCAAGAAAGCTATTTGTGCAGCAATTGATTACGCGCGCGCGCACACCAGTCCGAGATATCAGATATATGTATTTGCTATTGTGCAGGCTCATAAAGTCCTTGCCACTGATTGAGGATCGCCATCACTTCATTTTGATTGAGGAAAAACAATTTACAAACGAACAAACCATACAAAAATCTCACGTTAACAGATGTGTTAGGTGTGGAGTTTGTAAGTCTCAGAATTTGTTGTTTGTATAGATAATGAATTTCTTTGGATTTCTATGATGTGCTCATATATCTCTTCCTAAACCCCATTTATTTCATACTCCATTCACTTTGAAAACCATTATCAATTTCAGTTTTCTTCGATATATGAATATTGTTCAATTCGCACGCGAGAATGTACTCAAAATTGTTCTATAAACTTTACTCAAAATTAGTGCCAAATGTTCAATTAATGCCTCAGTTTCATCATCCTCACCCTCACCTTCATGCCAACTACTGGAACCAGATTGCAGCTGCCGCTAGTTACTGTACTATTGTTGATCCGGGACCAAGTGATAATAAACAACCAGCCGGACCCAATTAATGGTCCATGAAATCCCTCCCATTCAATGACATTTGTCCTGAATATTAACAGAGGCAATACTGTCTTGCACTTCGTGAAAACATATGCACCTTCCTATTTTGTGCTACTCCCACAATAAGGTTGAGAAAATTTCACTTGAAGATATATATAGCTAAAACAAACAGACATCCAGGCCATTAATCATTGAATGTCTTGGAACAAACTCTGGTAGTATGTTTTGTACTATGGAATATAGAAAATAAAGAAGATGATTAGATAAGAGAAAAGGGATTTTATTGAATGGTAAATTAGTACAATCCTCTAATGTAATTAATTAGCAGAATACTCTGCAGATGTTCAGTGAATGTGATTATATGTGAACTTTGAATCTATTATGCTAAGCACAAAATTGTGAAAGCTTTTCATCTGATATTTTATGAGGCATTTGTTTGCTAAAATTATGTTGCCTGTAAAATTCTCTTTTTATGAACTTCGAGAAATTAATATATAATGGCTTGTAAATGCAATTATTTTTAATCGAAACAATAAGATATACGTTCCATACTCGGTGTGCTATGTGCATATGCTTCTGTAGCTTGAATTGTCAAACTACTTAACACTCCTATAGTTCTATAAAACTGTTGGATAAAATCGTAGGATTGTCGATCATTACTAGTTGGCAGCGCTAACGTTTTGAGAACTAGCAAGTATCAACATCATAGATAGGATGCTTTTGGGGAGCTTTAGCAGCTAGGCTTCACATACATTGTAGAATTCAAAACCTTCTCCCAAAACATTACCAAAAAAGGCCACCAGCAGCCCCTATTCTTAGGGGTTTTCTAAAAAGAAAGCTTAAAGCAAGGACCTAACGACAGTCAAAGAAAAGACATGGCTATGTAGAGAGGGAAGTAACAGAAAACTCTAATAGCTCCACTTCTCAGTAGGGAGTGACACCCACATTTGCAGGAGCGAAAAACCCATCTTTCATGAGCACGTCCTCTCCTTCCTGCAAAAAAATAAAAAAATATTTAAAAACTAAAATGCCCTTGTCAATAGGCTTACTATGTACTCCAATTCTAAATTGTTTGTATGACAAAATGTTAAAAGAAGTGTTAGATTTCTTAGGGTTTCAATCAAAAGTACCTGTTGGCGCACGTTAGTTTTCTTCACGGGTTGATCAGGCATAAGTCCGAAATGGATATGTGGAAAATGGGCCCACTGAAACAAGCAAACAACAAATTAAGAAAATTACTAGCTAATTAAATAGCTAATCATAGCTAATGTAGCATTGGCTGCATCATGAAACCATGTGTAAACATTAATAACATTTTGAGTTTTCATGGATCTCACATTCTTTGCAGCTGCGCTAAATGCTTCTTTGTGACTTATATCAGGGTTTCCTGCTTTGATACGTTGGATCTCGTCCCTGCAAATTGGTACATAATAATGTCAAGATCATGCATGTGCTTCATAGAAAAATACAAATTTCTGACAATTGCAATTCATATAGAGATTTTTTTTAAAAAAAAATTAACACCAAATTCAAGTTTTAAATCTTGATTTTCATCACATTAAAAATGTAAAGTTTACAGCAAGAATTTTACTTACTTGATAAAGCGGTTGTAGGCAGATGGGACTCTTTGTCTCTTTTCTGGAGCTGAACATGTAAAACAGAGACATAACGACGACAAAGAAACAGACAGATCTTTGAAATCACTTCGCTGACTTTGTGTAAGATTTCTGCTTTTATTATCTCTCTCTCTCTCTCTCTCTCATCATCATTACTTCATCATCATCTAGGATCTAATCAGTCTAATATCCATGGATTCTGTATCTATATTTCCGGGGGAGAAAACTGAAAACTCTCTCTCCTATTCATATGTAGTAGAAATATATAAAGGTAAGCTACATTATACATTTCTGGGTTCATAATGAGATAGTACATGCATTGAAAGAAACTGAAAGAAATTCAATGACCCATTTGAGCAAAGGTAACATCTGTTTGATGATGGTAAAATTTGGGCCTGTTAGTTAAATTCTTCTATATTATAAAAAAAAAGAAGTTAAATTCTTCTAGAGAAGAAAATTAAAGGGAGAGGTACCGACACAGATGGGATCGCTACGAAAGCCTCAAAGAAATGCAATAGACCTACTAGGTGCAAATCTACAGTATCCCTTTTGGTAGCTCTAAATAAATGTTGAATAGCATCAAGAAGGCTAGACATGATAAGATTGTCCAAAAGATGCTTGGTACATCAAGCAAAACCAAGATATCTAGGGCACTGTTGTTTTTTACATACCTTTTCTTGATTACTTAAGACTATAGCTACTATGTGTAAGAAATGCAAAAATGCAATGGTGCTTGACAAACTTTAAAGAAAGTTAAAGGGGACTGGTGAAGTCACTTAATAACTCAAATTTTGTTGGAGTGCTGCTGCTCATATATAGACCAGTGAAAAGGCCATTGACATGTCAAAGAAATGAGGTAAGTGTGAAGAATCTCACGTCTATTAACCACTGGTGGTTTAGGGATCTCCTCGACACCTCGAATTGGCATAACAGATTCATTTGGATTTGGCTGATTGATCATCAAACTTGGCGGTGCTCCAGTACTCCTCATTCCCTCCTAGAATTACGCCAGTAACCATGGAAAGCCAAGAATTAAATTCCAAGTTTAGATTTATTTCTATGCTTATCTATATAATTAAGGAATCATGAAAGAGAAATCAAAGGAAATTTAGTCTTTTTAACTGTTTTAGTGCTCCAAACCCTAATGTATAAAGGGTATAATTAAAACCACAAAAAGAATGAGTAAAAAGAGAAAGCATTGATATGTTTGAAGCCCTAAAATATCTTGATATACCAGGATATTAATCTGAGGATTGAAGAAACCATGACCAAGGTAAAATTGATTAGCTGCAGGAAGTAGGCTACGCATGTTCACAGAAAATAGGTTGGTGCAGTGACCACATCGAACCGTAACAGTCTTGAACAAGCTAGAGCAAGGTACACTCACCTATAACACCAACAAGAGATGTGACTCAAACCAACCTTAAGAAATTCATTGAAGAATAAGAAAAGGAAGAAGCCAATGAGGGTTCGCTCGATTGGCTCGGATCAGGTTCAAGCCTACACTAATGGAACAGAAAATTAGGGATAAGAAAAAATGGGCAGAAAATGATACCGCGAGGACAGTGTCACAGAAGTTGCAATGGACATAACAGAGCTGGTCTGATGAAGAGAGGTGATCCGGTAAAAAGGCAGCTGAAGAGGATGCCATTTCTTTTATGATTCTTTTAGAGATTTTGTTGATTTGATTGATGGATTGACTGATCGGTGGATATTTTGAAAGAACAGATAATAATCCTCTTCCTCGGATCTAATCTTCTTGATTGTTGACTTGTTAATATAGCAAAAGAGAAGAGAGAGATGTGGAAAGAGAGGAACCTGCTACTACTAATATACTAGGAGATAGAGCAGAACCAGAAAGTGTTCACTTTCTCTCTCCGTTTCTTGACACTGTATATATTTTTTAAAAAACGTTTTTACATGTTTTTTTTTTGTATGTGAAGTTGTTGATGTATCATAAATAGTGCACAGAATAGAGTGAGGGAGGGAGAAGGTTAAAGAGAAAGCAAATGAATGGTTGGCATTCCAAAAAGGAAATGGATGTGTGCGCGAGAGAGAGAGAGATAGAGAGCGCAGAGGCGGCAGAGGTGGGGGAGCGAGAAAAGGACGTTTGCATGGGCTTTGGCTCATTCACCAGTTGTTTTCATAGTTAAGATGGGTGAGAAGGAAGGGAAAACCTCCATTTTCTTGGTTCACTACAATTCCATGGTGCCCTCGATCGATAACGCCACAAGGAAAAAAAAAAAAAAAAACTAATGCTCTTACACATCGTTTTGACTCAATTAGTAAATAAAAGCCCTAAAACTCGGGCACCTGCCTTGCTACACTTTTGTTATTTACTTGACTTCTAACTATAAGCCCTGCCTCAATCCCAGTTTGTCATTTCATTCTGTTTTGGTTTCATAAGTCTTGTCTAACTAATGATATTCATCTACTTATTTTTCATAATTAATTAACCATCCGTTCCTAAGAGGCTCTTTGGTGCAATTTGAAAAAAACGCTGGAAGCCTGCCTCTATTTAAACTAAATCTTCATGTAAAACTACTAGAAAATTAATAAATAAAAATAAAAATAATAAAAGAATATTTTTGTTGATAAATTACAGTGAATTTTATCAATGAAAATATTATCTAGATATATACCGAGAAAATTATAGTAGAAAAAAAAATTAAAAAAATTAAAAAATATGATGAAGTGTTATTTATACCAATAGAATTACCGACAGTTTTAATACCTTCAGTAAAATCTATCTGTAAACTCGTTGGTAAATTGTTCACATCTCCTTGACATTGTTCATCATGTCAATTACCAATGGAATTACTAACGGAATTTTCCGTCAATATTTTTCAGAGAACTCTGGAACTATTCACTTCTCAATTGCACTGTTAGTTACTGTTCTTTACAGATAAAATTATCGACGTTTTGAAAAGTCCTCGGTTTTATTTGGCGGGTTTTTGAAAAAAAATTATTAAATTAAATATTAAATACGAAATACCGATAAATTGAAAAGTCATCGGTGAGATTTGGCGGTTTCTGAAATTTTTTTATTAAATTAAAATTTTTTATTAAATATTATAAACGGAATCACCGACGAAATGGTTAAAAATATTAATATTTAATTATCCGTCGGTAAAACCGTCGGTAAAATACCTTAATAAAAAGACTAAAATCCCTCATTTCACAACAGACAGACCTCTTCTTCTTCTTCCTCTTATGTAAAAAACATCAACATCCCTTTCTCTTCTCTTCTCTCCTCTCCTCTCCTCAACTCCTTTTCTTTTTCTCCACACTCAGGTATGTCTTCTTCTCTTCTCTTCTATTCTCGTCTTTTCTCGGTTCTTTTAATTAACATATTTTATGAATTTGTTTTTTTTTTTCTCTTCTTAGCTTCATTCGCAACTACATTAAGGTAAGATTTTTCTTTTTTCTTCTTTTTTGTGTTTTTTTAATTATATTTGTTTTTTTATTTTTAAATTTTTATGTTCTTAATAATTGTATAAATGTTGTTGTAGGATTTTTTTTTTCATGTGAGAGCAATTTTTAGTTGATTTATGTATATGATTTTTATATAGATTTTAATTATTTAATTATTTTTCTTTTTTGTTAAATAGATTTTTTTAAAAAATATATTTTTAAATAATCACCGATGAAATTGCATACAATATTTTTATCGGTTATATGACAAGCTTCCGAGAGAAATACTGACGGAATGAAACGGGTAAATTTTTTTAGCCAGCTTTTCCTGTTAGTAAATCCATCGATAATAATATTTTTATTATTATCGACAGACTCACTGACAGATAAAAAATTACCGACAAATGATTTATCGATAGAGCATTTTTATTTGTGATTCCGTCGGTAAATTAATTACCAATGAAATGATAGTACAAATATCGATAAAAAATTCCTTCGGTAAATATAAGAATTCTGGTAGTGTAATAATCATTTGGAGTCTGGCTAATCCTGCAAGATAATTTCTTAGTTTCTCTCTCTCTCTTTTCATTCTATATTCATCAATCATTTTTTCCTAATCATTTATGATAGTTTCAAATGTGAGGTGCTGCGCTTTATGTGCATTAGAGATTCGTATATCACATGGATTGTTAATCATCAAATTATTTTAGGTTCTTCTTCTTCTTCCTTGTCAAAATTGCTTTTGAAAATTGTTTTGTGAGTATATATGTATATATACATGATTTGTTTTTTACTAGTAGCGGGGGTTTATATGTGTATATTTTAAGGATACTACAATTTATGAAGGAGAAAGCTTAATATAACAACAACAATATAAAAACACTGAAAGTTTAATAAGCGAACAGAGTTGAAGGTATGAACTCTGAATTCACAATCTTATTATCTAAAAACAAAATATTTAGTGGTTGTCTCCTTAAAAGATTTATAAGATCTTTAAATATATTAGAAAACCTTACATCTACAAGAAAACAATTAGAAATTTGAAAACATAAAGTAAATAAAAAAAGTTTGAAAAAAAACATATAATCCAATAAAAAAACAGAGGTAAGATAACAAAATTAGCTCGAACAGGAGCACTCGAGCTTGAAACTTTATTCTAGAAGATAGATGGTTTAACCAGTGACTTTATGATTGCTCATAAGAACACTGATTGTAGAATCATTTAGAAAAATTTAAACCCGATTCAACAATCAAATCTTCTATTGCAGTTTTAAAACTGTTTAAAAACAGAAAGTTTCCATATCTTTTACTGCTAGTTTGGGATTAGCTCAGGTGATTTGTTGAAGTTATATCACATACAAAATGCCCAACAACTTAATTGTTAAGAAAAGTTTTTTTGCCACCGCCAATAAGTGTTAGGGTTCATCCTATGAGAAAAAAGAAGAAGTTAGAAACAAGGGAGAATAGTGCCAAATGGTTGGCGATGGCCACTAATTAAAGGATCATAAAGTTTTATGATACATGCTTAATGTGGTGATTCCAAGCATGGCAACGAAAATAGACTTGTTGCAGAATGTTTACAGCCCTCGACTTAAATACCAGATTTTAGTAAATTCTTCCGTGCCTTTCAAAAACTCAGACCTCGTTGAACGAAACTACAAACATCCGGTAAAAGCACCTGAAAAGAAACCAATCAAATTATTGTAGTAATAATTATAAGAGGGAATTCATCACCACATTAGTATACTTCTGTATAGTATAAATAACAAAAAAAAAAAATAGCATATAAAGTTAGGAAACATTAAAGCTTTTATATCTTTACCGATTTGACCACTCAGGTATCTCCCTCTCTCGCCCTCGCACACACACATGTATGCACAGAGATACGTAGTTGTCAGGGGCACCAGGAAGCCAGAGATACTTTATTATTTGAATTTACTTTCTTTGTCCTTGCATAGACTTCTCTATCTTTGGGACAAGTTTTAGCTCGTTTAGTTAGTCCACTAGCCTACACTGTATCACCTATATATAGGTTTTACTTTCTCTTGCTACACCCCAGGTTTGCTAAAAAAGATGGCTATCATTTTTTCTCTGAATTTTTTGAAAAGCATCACCATCCTTCCATCCTAGCTCATGTGTGCAAATGGGTGGCTTTCTCTTCCCTCAAATTGCTTTTAAAGGGAAGATTTTTCAGTCACGCGGTTAGAAATGACAGAGAGTCCTGACTTGTCATTCTATATTAAGTTTCTTATATATATAGAATTAATTAACAGCATTCATGGCTGCCCTCGTTGGACTTGAGGATTTTGTTTGGTTCCTCGTTAAATAGAAAACGGCATATGCAGCATTTATTTAGAGATTTCTATGAGGATTCGAGCACCGGTTTATTTATGTTTTGTTTTCAGCATTGAGGATTCGGTGCCTTAGAAGAGGGTTTAGTACAGGAAACGGCGTTGAAGTGGATGCTTGCTGTTTACTGGTTTACTATCCAGTTCCAAATATCCGAGCACTGAATAAACCGTGCCTATAAAAAAGTTACCATACTAGCAAATATTGAGTAGTATAGGGACCACAAAACTCATTACTACAAGGATTTGTTTGGTTCCTCGTGTTAAAAAATTGTGCTCATCATTAATCATGTTTTTTTTTAATCCATAGAAAATACTGCAAAACAAATTCAACTGGTTATGATTAAGTCTAGGGTTTAACAATAAAGCTTTTATGATAATTACAATAATAAATAATATAAGCAATAAATATTCAACCTGATCCAGCAAGTAATTAAATAATTAATGATTGATACGATAAATATGGTGGAAGGAAGATTTTTCATAAAGGGTTCATTGGATCATACCAATCACAATGTTTTTGAATTTAATTACTGCACCGATATGATCAATTATATATATATATATATATATATATATATATATATATATATATATATAGGATTAATTCGTACGTGCGCCTATAATTTATCTTATTTTATTTACATGATAATTTACAGATGGGAAGATCTTAACTTGAATATCGTAATTAATCTGAACAGAGATAATAAATTAAGGAGACAGAAGATGTTCATAGTAATCAAGTTGTACGTGTGATAGTTGATAAGTAGGTCTCGACATATCAGCTTCTTTGGCACATACTAACACTGTAAATAGTTATTGTGGGACACATTACATGGACATCAGAATCAGACATACAATTGATCTTATCCTGCTGAGGAGACCTTCCACGGCAGATCGAATTTAGCTGTCTAGAATTGCTGTCGTTAATGGAAGTTCGTACCCTCATAATTTATTTTACTTCTACTTTGCCAGATTTAATGGCCATTTCTAGCTAATGTTACATCTTATTAAACAATTTGCATATGTAGCTGGAACCTCCATCAACCCAATAACTTTCATTAGATTATTTAGCACTTTTTTGAAAAAAAACACAGACTATGTACAGAGAACATGGGACCTGTCGTGCCTTCCCAAATATGTATAAAGATGCCTTATGATTGGAAAGTTATTTCTGTAGCGTCCACATAAAATGTGATTGCTAAGACAAGAAATTAAACCCTTGACAATATCCTTTTCTTTTTTATATATGTATAAATAGAATATAATTATTAGCATAATATATAATATACAGATAAAGGGTCACAAGCCTCGTAAAAGGACCAGCTGTTTTTGTTTCTTTTACGTGCTCCACATACTTGGAAATAATCCTTTGAAGATTTTAGTAAATTAAGTCCTACAGCATCAAGCACAGTTTGTTGTAACTGAGCATAAATGTTGTAACTTTTCAATGTTCTCTCTTTTTTTGGGTAAGGGAGTTGTTTTATGGCTGAAAAGGTTTTAATTAAGACAAAATATCAAGCACTGTTTGCAGGTGCCACGTCCAAATTGATCCAGGTTTTTAGAATTATCACACTATTGACAAGCAATCACCAGCTAAATCTCTGGCATCATCTGTTTGGGAACACTACCAACATCCCTCTTATAGTTAGAGGACATTTTGAAGAAATTTATAATCACACCAATATATATATATATATATCCTCACTTCCCTTCCTAATTCGTCATCCTATACAAATTTCAGGATTTAAATCTGAGATCTTCAAATAAAATGGAATATATATATCAGATTTCAACTATTTAGTTTAGAGGTGGTGGGAAAAATTAGTAGTAGAATTTGTTTCTCTCATCAATGCATCAAATTTCTAACAATTATTCACATCATACTTCATATAACAATTATATAATCACACACAAATAATAATAATACTAACAATAACAATAACAGTAAGAACGACGACAACAACAACAATCTCGTCTTCCATTATGAACAAGCATAACATATATACATGCACAAAAGTTAAAAACAAGCCTTCTGTGTAAAAAGCCTGAAAGAATACGGATAGGGTAGAAATCCAATAAAGATGATGATAATAGGCCTGTGCTGTTTCTTTTGGCATCTCAAGCTCTGAGTAATAGGGTGGTGTGTGGATGTGGTAGTGTACAAATTTACCGTGACAAAAAAGTACTGCCACTATATCGCTGAGTTAGGGAGGTAGCCAAGCCTCTGTTACACAGAGCCATCTCAAGCTGTAAACCTCGAGGCTTGTTGCAAAAGACATGAAAATGAGATCCATTTCTTGTTTGTTTTTGTAAAGCACCTCACGTTCACTGTCTCGCCATAAATTGGTATGAATTCAGCAGTTTACGGTGTTCAATTTCTGCCAAAATCCAACCTAGCTACAAGAAAGATGCCAGTTAGATTTTAAAACTTCTTTCCTCTAATGTTTTGGATTTCCCCCCTTATTTCTAGATGAAAAAGATATCGCATATCTTTAAAGCCATCCCACGTTATTGTTTTTCATTCCTCAACTTCTTTTTGTTCCTTGATATTGCATTATGTAGCAAAACATACAACATTGAAATATCTTTGATATATATTTATGTGTGTGTGTGAAGAAACCTTGCTTAATTATAAATGATCCTGTGAACTTAATTAATTAATGAAGCAAGTTTATCATTACATACTTTTTTATATCTTAATATTGCATGTACATCACCAATCTTAAAAGGAGTCCAAATCGCCTTCAATACACTATTAAATTTGTTGTTCTTTTTTCATGAATCACTATATGTATACACCATTTGTTGCCAATGGTACCATACATGACCCATTTCTAACTGCCAAATCACGTTGGGTTAACTGATTGTCCATGGTTGTTTTATGTTATGCAACAGCAACTCAACGGTCGAAAGCTTTTGCATAAAATTTTTTCAGTGATGCTTAAAATTCACGTGGCTATTGAAAGTCTCGGCCATTTGTTGGTAGCTTTTGCAAGAAAAATAAAGGGCAAGATATACATCCGGAAATGCTATTCACATGCTCGTTAATCTTGTTGTGACCCATTTTGAAGGCCCTACATAAACAAATAAATAAATAAAATAAAAGAGAAAAAACAAAAAAAATAAAAAAAATATTGGAAAAAAATAAAAAATATATATACCAGTAAGAAGAATATACCATAACATCCAAGAAATTATCAAAGGCTAGTTGCGAAAGATCAAAATATACAAGATTGAAAAATTTTAAAGTGTATTTTCGACTGATGAAGGCTCTATTGACAAAGAAAATTCAATTTAAGAAGAAAAATTCAAAATTAGATGTTTAAGGACTCAATTGAAAATTTTCAAGGTTAAATTGAATTTATTAAGGGCTTAATTGCAAGAAGAATTGATTTTTAAATTCAATTTAGGCTTTAATTAAAAGAAATTAAAGTCTAGAGATCTAATTGCAATTTCTAAGTTTGATCAAATCAGGGGATTAATTGCATAAACATTGAAGTTTGACGGGCAATTAAGGACTTAATTGAAGAAATCCAAAACTAAGGACCAAACTGAAAAGGCGTGTTAATGTAAGGGATAAATTTGACCAAATCAGGGGCTAAATTGAAAAATAGAAGTTTGTTAGTCAATTGAGGGTTGAAATGCACAACTTCAGAACCAATGATGAAAATGAAAATAGTTGTCAACTTTGGAGCTGACAATTGAGTTTGACAAGAGTAAAGTTGTATGAAATTAAAAGTTTAAAGACAATTACAAGTACAATTAAAAAAAATTGGAAGAACATGGACTTAATTGAAAATTTTCAAATCCTAAATTAAGAACCCTAAACAACGTGTAGTTCAGACTTAATAAAGAGAAGGTGAATGACACATCGTTCGCCAGCTTGCATCTTTTTTTTATATAGTTTTGGCTGATTGAATTAATAACTTCAAATGAATGAATATGGAACTACTAACCTCCAAAATGATCAAAGTTAGATCTAAATGAAAGATGTGCACCCCCTCTACCAACTTCGTGTGGTCTCAGGAGATGATGATGATTGATGATAATGTCATAATTGCTTCAATGAGGCCTTGAAAGTGGGCAACTCAGTCGGCCTTGACAGTGCAACTATCATGCAAAAACCAATTTGTTTTTCATATATTCACACACAAAGGCTCCTCAATGGGTTCTTATCAAAGATTTACAATTAATACTTCCCTCAAAATCAAGAAGTCAGAAATAGATTCAAAACCTCAAAAAATCCTTTAATACCTCCTCAAGATAAAAAAAAAAAAAAAAAAAAAGGAGGCTGAAAAAAAAAAGATAATATAAGATAAGAAAAAAAAATATCAATAAAAAAATACATAAGTATAGAGGTTTAAAAGCCTATAAAAAAGTTTTTTGAAGCTTTGAAAGTTTGTAAGAGGCAAAAATTTTCAAAGGAAAGCCAAGAGAGAATAGTTGTTCTAGGTATACCTTGTTGTCCAAAGGTAGGTCCTTTGTTGCCTACTTTTGTTTTTTCTTATTTGTTTTGTTTTTTATTTATGTTTATAAGTATAAAAATAGGTTTAAAATGCTTAACAAAAGATGTTGCACTCACCTCTTTGTTGCTGTATTTTTTTATTTAATGAGGCTCTTTTGAAGTTTTGTTGATGTTTTTAACATATTAAAGTTGTTGTTTAAGTTTGTTTTTGATATATAATGTTGTTTTAATTTTCGATTAACTTAAGCTATGCATGTTAAAGTAAGGATGTTTACCTTGGGTTTGTTGGACATGTTCATGCACAAAATGAATTCAGAAAACCAATTTCAAATCCATGTTGCATGAATATATAGGTTGTTTTAAGTTGATAGTTTTTTATTTATTTGGTACCTCATGCTTGATTTTGATGCTTTGATGTTTTTTTTTTAGTTTTTGGTTTAAACATGTTTGTGTGTGATATTGTGACTTGTTAAGATAAAAAAAGCATATTTTAGAAGCCAAAAATATCTTTTTTTGGGCTTGGCGATGGCTGCTTTGGCTGGGTATTTTTCTAGATTTATAGGCAATGTTATTTGTGTTTTTGAAAAGAACATTGTCTTAGCTTATAGGTTTGGACCAATTTCGGTTAATCTTATGCATGATTAACCAATAATCTAATGTTTATTCGCATTAATAACGTGTTTAAATGGTTTTTAATTATAGAATTTCACTTTTGAACCAAAACTTATCTTCACAAAATCATGATGTTACCGTGATAATTAAAGTGAATTGATATTAGATTATTAATCATTGCATGATTTCCAACATGCATGTATCTTTATCTTGACTAAATCTAGTCTATTTTGGGCTTCATGTTGCTTGATTTATTTTGGTGTTCTTTATATATATTTTTTTTATGTTTGATCGGTTTTGCTCTAAGTTTTTTTGAGTTTTTGTTTTTTCAGTTGTTCAATTTATTTTTTGGCTTTGATTTTTGGAGGGAAAAAAAATTAACTTTGATAAAATAAAGGCAGGTATGGAAGTGAAGAAGCCTCGTGAAAGCGAAGATGAAGGATACATCTTCTGCCTCCACAGGCCTCCACGGTCATTCCTACATTGAGACTTGAACAAATAAGGACATGATGGACAATTCCTTATCAAGAAATGAAGACAGCGAGAGAAGTGCCTGGCACTCACATGCACCCTCCGGTACAATTTATGTGCATTCAATGTGAGGTTGATGAGTTGGAAAAACAGTGTCATTGCACATGCAAACACTCCGTGCAGCAAAGGTTTAGGTAATCCAAACAAGGCTAAAAGCTGCACCAGAAGAGACATTGATGCTTTAAGGCATGACAAGGAGGCATCAAGCTGACAGGTAGTTCCTATGCAGCAACGAGACATGTTGAGACCTTCGTTTTCTTTCCTTTGTTGATATCTAGATCCTTGTGTGGCTGTTCATCTGTACAGTGGTACATCTAGCCATGTATTTGGAATAGCAAATCCCATAAAACAAAATGATATACTCCTGGCGTAATGGCACCACATGGATGCATACAAAACTTCATCCATCCTAACAACATATTACAGAAGCAAAATTGCTTTGGAAGAGCATCATCGTTCTGTAAATTTTGTAACAATAAATAGCATTTGTTATTTTGAGAGCCAGTAGATAATAAGAAACAACGTACAAGCAGCAATAACAGCGGACAGAATGAGAGTGTCTCTTGATCGTCTCCTCCTTATAGAACCTTAGAAAACAGAAGCAGAAAAAATAAATTGTTATGCAACTGAAGAATTTTGCTGAATATCAGAAAATAAGTGTTTATAATACGAATGGCTATTGTATGGTACCAAGAAGGCCACGGATAATTGGAAATTTGTCGCCTAGAAGCTTCACTTTCCCCTGAACATCTCCAAAAAAGGCCCTTTGAGAACCCAAAACGGCCCTGGTCGTTTGAGCTTGATTTATGACATCATCAATCTGCACAGACGTGAACCAGCATTGTCAATTGACTAAAGATCAGAGAAGCAATTGCCGACAAAGGAAGTCCACAGCTTATACCATAATGCCATTAATTACTGAGGGGGGCTTCAGAATTCAAAAGTAAATCATTTGAGATAAACTACAGATACAACTTGGTGTTTCAAGATTACCACTTTTGCATAGGACAAAGTCAGTCAACTCATCACGTGCAACATTTATAGGCTGTATGACTTCACTTTTAATTAGCCAATATAACAGGGTTCTCTGTAAGGACCACTTGAGGTAGCTCTGTGCCATTGCAACTTGATTCTATATATGACACAAGGAAAAGAACATGGATTTCCTGATATGCACAATGCGTTGTATGACAACTGATGATTCAGACAAGTGGAAACCTAAAAAGTACAAAAACAGCTATTTCCGGTAGAAAGTTTTTCAGTGGTAAATAACCAGAAAATTCGGTGCAGTGTTTTAAATAAATATCTGGTAAAGTCACTAATGATTGTAGCTATCTTTATGCCTAATAATTGAGATCAGTGAAAGGGATAGAAGGAGGCCACACACCTAGTTCACAGCCAAATGTAAAATGAACAAACGCAACTTATCTTTCTAAACCATGTTAGGTCAACATTTAATTAAATTGTTCCATGACATCGAGCCCTTTGTTTAGGAAGCAGGCATCAGAAAATAGATACTATGAACATAGCATTGACAACTGCTCTTTAGTGAGTAACTGATGCTATGTTTGGGTCTAAAAGGTTGTGAGAAAGAAAATGGGACCATGGGAGGAATGAAAGTACAAGAAGGGAATATTATATTCAGTCCATATGTTTGGGAAACGCGAAAAAGGAGAGGAATGAAAATGGAAGTTTTTGTTTTATTTGAAAACATAAACAAGAGGTGGAATGAAAATAATGAATGCAACGTTGCAATTATGCTCATCGCCTTATTTATTGAAGTTTAACTTCTAACTAGTAATCAATTTCCCTTCCATTTTTGTCTCCATTTATTTGGACATAAGATTTGCTAATCAAATAAACCATAGTTTGGACACAGCATCTTTGACATTTGATATCGCAAAGTTCTACAGGAATGTAAAGATAGATTTAATACATCAATATCCATTTCTATGATGTTGGACAGTAGGCCAACATGTGTATATAACAAAGTTATGGCAATACCACATATCAAAGAAGAGGAATTTGAAGAGATAAACTGAAGGAGAGAATGGACAGGTGGCTTGTAGAATTAGAGGTTGGATTGTGTAGGGATAGAGAAACACTAGCTAACGAAGGGAAAGTATATAAGTATGTTTAATGTTAAGTCTTTCTCTCCAAATAAGAGAGATTGAAAGTGGTAGGCATGGAAAGAAAATTTCTTTCCACATTCCATTCCTTAGTTCCTTGTTCTGCTGGTGATCCATAGGGTGGAAAACCAAATTCCTCGCCATATTTCCCTTCCACCTATTTTCAATCCCCCAAAAATCCACCCTTGCAACATTGTTAGTAAACTAGAAATCTAAATGCATTAAACATACACTGTTCATAAACCAAGCTTTTTAGCTGGGTGATGTACCTCCTACTTCACAGAATGCAAGTAGAGTAAAGCTGTAGAGGTTCAAGGTTCAAACCCAATTAAAGGTGGAACAGTGGAGGTGGTGGTGGTTAGACTTATGGGTCTAGTGACAGATAAGTAAAACTGGTGTGCATCAGGGAAAGAAAAAAAAACTCCCACTATTTACACCCAATTACATTCATTTTCTGCCATTTTTCACTACCGGAACTAGTCAATGATTTTTATTCATCCCATCCATATTTTCTTCAGTCTCTACCTCTTATCTAATAAAACTTATTATTTAACTCCATCCAGTTCAATATTGCCAGTTGTCCATCCCAGCATCCTTATTTATTTTTCCATCAACATGCATGGCAAGAAATGTGCAAGGAGAAATATTAATCTAAAGAATCTGACATGGATATGGCCAAAAGAAAGCGAGAAAGTCTTACGTGAGATATGCTTCCATGGATGGCAGCTCTTTCTCGTAGTAACTGCACTCTCGGGGACATACTACCAGATGCCTGTAAGTACACAGAAAACAAACCTCAATTTTGAGAAACAAAAACATGAGAACATACAGCAGTTTTAAGAGTTCGAATGATACCCACCTTGTACTCACTAATATCATCTCTGACAGAACTCAGAAGCTCTGAATGTTCCCTCATAGAGTTTATGTTTCCCTTGATTCGTCTAAACTCCTAAAGTAACAAATTTTATTTGATCAATGAGACAGAAACCAATAAAATACCATTTCTTAGCTCAAGAGAATAGATGTCATGTCCACAATGAAATCAAATGATTAGGAATATAATACAATGAGAGGCAGTCCTGAAGGGGGAAAACTATTTGAAATAAAAGCTGTATGAAAATTCCTAATATGCTATAGTTTTAGCATCTAACTAATCTGCTAATTTGTTTAACGGAACATATACAATGATATGAAAAAAATTAATTTAGGACCAATTCTGTATAGAATTTTTTCCTTTTTCTTCTCCCCTCTCTACTAATCTTGAATCGCTATCACGGGCTTTGCTATCAATCATAAACCGAGAAGCTGCAAAAATAATGCTGCCACTGCCGACTAGAAAGAGAAATTTTGAATAAGAACTTGAGTTGAACTTAGACGCCAATGGGAATGAGACCAGAGAAGATGGAACTTACTGAAAACAGTGATTGTGTGCATCAGTATCACATGTATATAAGTTAGGCTCCCAAACCTTCTCCTCGCTTACTTCATTGCTCAAGACAAGCAGCACTCAAGCATGAATATTTTTAAATGGAACACACTTAATTTTAAAATGACATCAGACTCAAAATGAGATTCCACTTGCAGATGCAAGAAAATATTTTGGAATTTGATGATTTTGAAAAAACCAGCTGGGTTCTTGACATCTCATAGAAGAAACTTTCTATGAGATCAGATGCATACTGCTGAATTCAAATTACCCTTTGAAAATTTGATTGAGCAGCACAAGAAAAGTAACTTGTTACTGATGCATTTTTTCACACTGTTTAAGGTGCGGAACTAGCAATTGAGTCCCAAAAACAGAGCATGAATCATATAATCAACCAATAAAAAAATGCAACAAATAAAAAGGAAAAGAAAAACAGAGTGTGAATCATATAATCAACCAATAAAAAAACGCAAAAAACAAAGAAAGAAGGAAAGAACTGAAACCGATTATGCCCGCAATCACGACAATATGATGGAAATTAAACACAATGGCATTAATAATCAAATCAACTGTCTTCCACGACAAAAGATTAAAATGTCGACACCAACATTTTCTACATTCCGGATAAGGTTCTTATACTCAGTTTGTAATTTGTATTTTTTTCTCCACTCTATACTCCTCCCATATTAATAAAGCCACATTTCCTAATTTTTCAAATTGGAACGAAGCCACATTAATCTAAAAACAAAAATCCATTTTCAGATTACCCATCCGCATTGCTGCCAATACACGTATCACATACGATACAACAAAACTTTCCTAAGCACTTCATTACCAATTTTACCAAAACAAAAATCAAACCTGCGTAAAATCATGAAGGATATCTCTATGCCTTGCTAGCTTTTGAGTAACTGAAGTGGCTGGTGCTGCAGACGCAGCACATCTACTCATAGCATCATTTATATCAAGTAACTTCTCAAGTGACGATTGAATTTCCATTTCCATTGATTTCCATGACCTACTGGATCCAACTGTTGGCGAACCAGTCTCGACATAACCTAAATCACACTCCATAACAATCAACACCGGCAATCCACGAATGAGTAAAAATTATTGAATTTCCAAGAAACAATTACCACATTATTAAACTTGGAAATTAAGAAGAAGAAAAAAACAAATTAAAAGTGAATCCAAACCTCCCCCTCCCCCTTGAGTGAATCGAGAGCCAAGTTTAGCATAAGAAGAGAGTTTAACATCGAGATCTCCTTCGATCTTTCTTGCTTCTCTTCTTAGTTCCTCCCAACCGGATTCTTGTAACTCCAGATTTGTATCCGTCATTTTGGATCTAGATCCTAATACTTGCTATTTCTTTTGTTTCGTGAGCTAACGATAGGACAGTTATTTACAGTCACTTGTTTGTTTTGATTGGTAGCAGTCTATTTATTTTCTTCTCCTTCTGTAAGCTTCATCATCCCCTTGAGGGAAGGGAGATCATAATGTCAATTTCTTACTGGGCCTTAAATGTAAAGTTTTTATGGGCTTTCAATTATAAGCCCAAAAAATAATGCCCTTTAATTCACTGAGCCAGATTGGAGAAAGCCAGACCTCGAAGGAAAGCTTAAGGTTTTGATGGGCTTGAAATAATTGGGCCAATACATAGTGGCCAATAATTCACTGAACCAGCTCGGAGAAAGCCTGCCCTTGAAGGATCCCTCCCTCTAAGCTCGACCCAGCAATCGCATCTCTCAATTATGAAAGAGAAATTGGGGTGGGGATTTCACATGAACACCTGATCAAGTTTCAGTTTATTTGAAGGCAAAAAGTCAGCACGAAACCCGATTTGAATTCAAATTCAACTTAAAATAAATAAATAATTTTGAAAAATATTATATGTATATCAAACTAATTAGATAGTTATAAATTATAGCATTAAAGTTTCAGATTTGAGTTATATTCAAGTTATGAATATTCAATGAATACTCGAAATTTGCAAAAATTCATACATGAATAATACAATACTTAACCCTTTAGTATCCATTTTCATCCCTAATAAGAAATTTCTAGCCTTTTGATTCCCACTACGTACTTTCCTCCATGACTAATTTGTTCCTAATTGTTTTTCTAACCACACATAATATAAGTGGAAAAAAATCAAAAACCATATCCACATTACTTACTAAGTAATTTCACAACCTCAACTTTTAACTGTTTATTTAACTTCAATTTTGATTGAGAAGAAATTATAACTGTGTGAAATAATGTTAGAATTGGTTTATAAATATATATATATATATATATATATATATATATATATATATATATATATATATATTGGGTATTTTAAAGTTAAATTATATGTGAGGTTTACTCACGTTTAAGGTTAAAATTATAATGAATTTTGTTATCAATCATGAGTACTTTAACATGAAATATTAATATTATTTAAAATATCCAATTAAAGATAAATAAAAAATTATTTTTAAACAACTTTTGGATAATAAAATTTCAAACCCAAAATAGCTTTGTAAATTAGATAGTGAGCCTATGGGCTCACGAGTTTGAGCTTGAGCTTGGTTAATAAAAAAATATTTTATATTAAGTCCATGCT
Organism: Populus simonii; assembly: GCA_007827005.2. Classification (NCBI taxonomy): domain Eukaryota; kingdom Viridiplantae; phylum Streptophyta; class Magnoliopsida; order Malpighiales; family Salicaceae; genus Populus; species Populus simonii. The sequence continues at coordinate 4,589,664 of CM017477.2, forward strand.
TGATCATAATTTTTTTAGTCCATAATATGTTTTAGTACATGAACCAATATATTAATTACATAATGAGAATGAATTTTATTATGAGTAAATCATAGATTATGAACATTCATGAATTCTTTCATGAATTATAGACAATCATATATTATGAAAATTCATGAACTATGAGTGTTAATACTTTGGTTTCCAAGTCTTATAAATAGTTGTCTTGGATGAGTGATAAATAATCGAAGAATTTTCTTAAGTTTTTTTTTCTCTGTGTTGTTGATTTTTTTAAAGACTTGTTATTCAATTCTTTCTTTCTATTTCGGAACTTAGGTTCGGTCTATATAGAGATAAGTAGTATTATTTCAAATTTGATATCCTCTAAGAATTTCAACAAGAAAGTACACTAAACTAGTTTTGTGCAAGTATAATTTCAATACTTGATTAGTTTGCATGGTAGAATTATTTTTTTCTGTATTTTTTGCAAGTTTATATATTTACTTAATACACATGCTAGATTTTTGAAATAATTACCATATTTTTATATGTTTGCATAATTATAAAATTAATATTCTTCTTGCTAGAGATAATTTGATTATTCCTTATATTTAAATTAAAATGCACAGTTGAACATGTTAAGGTTATTCAAGTTGATTGCGTAATAGTTTTTCATACACTATAGCTAGAAGATTGTAGTGCATGAATTTAATTTCTATGCAAAACGACATGTTTCGAGTAAAAGTTGAATTAGTCGTTCCTTCATTTTCCTTTGATGCCTTTACCGGCTGAATTAAACTTCCCCTTTTTTATGCGGGAAAAACTCTCGTTTTCTCACAAAATGCGCTTGAAGTAATCGTACAATACAGTTAATTAGGTTAAATCACATGGTATTTTCTGTTATAAGCATCGTTTTCCTTCAAAAATAAAAATCATACCTCACCATAATAGACATAAAGTGTCCTGAAGTATCATAGACATACGAAGATTTGTTTACCAACTTGTATTTTCTAATACATTTATTTGTTTAATATATTCGGGGTGGGCAAAAAATATCCAAACAAGAAGATTAATCATACATGCATTCAATAAAAAAGGTTAATTGTATAGATATCAATCATCAAATCAATGTACTAACCTTCTTGTTTTCAGGGGCAAAACATATTCAATTGAAAACCATAATGAAAGCAGTAAAGATTGACCCAATATGTTAGGCAGAATTCAGGAAAACCTGCTCAGCACTTCTGACAATTTAGCATAAGCCAACGATCTTTCTAGCACATGCCCACAGTAAAACATTAAGGATTAAGTAACATTATCAACATTATATCAAATATTTAATGAGAGAGAAGACTACATAAACCCAAAAAATAGCGATATTATACCAAGCACTAATTCAGGAGGGAAACATGGGAACATTGATATATTTTTTCCTCGTTTTTTTTTAGTTTAATGTTTTTTTTTTAGTTTTCAATTTCTTTTTTTTTTAACACTAGTTTACTGGGGATTAAGGTTTATAATTTTTTTATATGATTTTTATGAGGTTATTTCAGTATCATGACTCTAGATTAACTCCAGTTTCTTTCTTTTTATCTTTTTTTTAATTTCTTCTTGCAATGTTTGTTTGATTAGAAATTACATTTTATAATTTGTTTGGTTTGCTTTTTATGAGATTATTCCAGTCTCGTGACCTGGGTCGTGGATTTGATGGGTTAACCCGGTTGACTCGAGTGGTTTTTTGGGTTATTTTTTTAATTTTATTCTTCAACATTGTCTTAATTGAAAATTAAACTTTATAATTTGTTTCAGTTTATCTTTTATAAGGTTATTTTAGTTTAATAACACAGGTCACGAGTTTGGCCAGTTACTCGAGTTGAATCAGATTCTAGTATAATGGCTTAGCATATTCTGGTCATGTCCATGCCTCAAGTCACGAATTTAATGGTTGACTCAAGTTGACTGGATATGATCCAATATGTCTCCTTTTTGGTATTAAATAATACAAAAAAAGTCATTCTGATATTTTTTAAAACCACCTAACAATTTGATCGGTTGTCTAAGCTGTTTTTGAACCTGTTAAATTAACTAGGTTACGTTGTAACAACTTCCATATACTTTAATTTAAAACTTGGGCTGAATAAATAATTAAATCGGGAGGTTTCAAGTTGAGTTGCTAGTAAAGTATAGTGATATTATCAAAAAGTTCTCCATGGATTTTTATTTTTTTTAAGTTCAAGAAAACATTGGTTTTAAAAATAGAGTTCGGATAGCATCATTTTATGGGTTTTTTTTTTTTTTTTTTTGTAAGATGGAGTTTCAACGTCCAGATAAACTTGATATGTTATAAATTTACTTAAGTTCTTTTAGAGAATACTCACAAATATATTAATGATATCTTGAAATCTGTATCCAAAGCGCAGGAAACAAAACTAGTAAATAAATATCTACATAGCTTGACAGTCGATCAAACGAAGTGTAGTAAATTTTAGCAAGTCTTCGTCTTCTAGCTAGGGTGCTTGACTTGGTCAGAAACTCAAGCCAACGATCCAAACTGTGGCTGAAGAACTTCCACAGCAAGACCCAAACTGTGGTTAATGCATGGGAAAAGAGTACAGGACGTTCTTCATTGTACATTTTAGCTAGGCAGCTGAATATGGGATGCTCCTTAATTTAATATCAAAACAAGAGGCAAGGACATGATAAACCATGTGTTAATTAGCTAACGGGTTATCATTAATAATATATATGATTTCATTTAACAATATAGACTAGCTAGTGATCGATGTTTCCATCTCTCACCGGGGAAGAAGCAAACAACTACACGGATTTTGATTAAAATAAAATAAAATCTTGAAGCAAATCGGATAAAAATAATTTGGATTGTGTAAGTAAATATAATGATCCTCCTCCAATTTTTTTAAACAATGCTTCTTAGCAATTCAACAATGACACACATATTCTACTAAGAAAATTATTGGAACAGTTAAAATATTCTCGTATCAGTTTGTTTATATAACGTTGGAGTTAATTTTTTACCGTCTAAATCATAGATTGGCCATTTACTTCTGATTATTGCTTTCATAAAAAATAATTAATGACTTTTACCTCTAAATGATGGGTTTTCGGGTTGACTAGATGCTTACTCTTCTGCTCCATGCACTACCAGAAAATTAATAAATACAAACAGAAATATCAAGGGAATATTTCAGCCGGTAAATTTTTGAGAGATTTTATCGATGGAAATATACCGAGGGAATTACCGTGGGAAACAAAATTAAAACAAAGCAAATAAAATTGATGACATGTTATTTTTACCAACAGAATTACCGACGGAATTTTTTCCGTCGGTAAAATCATTAATAAACTGTGAACATTGTTCATCATGTCAATTACAAAGGGAATCATCGATGAAATTTTCCGTCGGTATTTTTCAGAGAGCTCCAGAATTGTTCACTTTCCAATTGCACTGTTAATTGTTGTTCTTTACTGATAAAATCACCGACAGATTGAAAAGTCGTCAGTGTTATTTGGTGATTTTCTGAAAAAATTCAATTAATTTAAAATTTTCATTTAAATATTACAGACAGAATCACCGACGGATTGAAAAATCGTCAGTAATTTTTGGCGGTTTCTGAAAACTTTTTACAAAATTAAAAATTTAAATTAAATATTACAGATGGAATTACCGACGGAATAATTAAAAAATATTAATATTCAATTATTCGTTGGTAAATCCATCACTAACGCGCCTCAATAAAAAGCATGAATCCCCTTATTTCACAAGAGACAGACTCATTTCTTATTATTATTCTTCTTCTTCTTCACTATATGTAAAAAACATCAATATCTATTTCTTTCTCTTCTTTTCTCTCCTCATCTCCTTCTCTTTTCTTCCATGATCGGGTATGTCTTCTTCTTCTTTCTTCTTTTATCCTCTTAGTTTTTTTTAATTAATATGCTTTACAAAAAAAAATTCTCTCATTAGCTTCACTTGCAACTATATTAAGGTAAGATTTTTCTTTTTTTTTTTCTTTTTTCATGATTTTTTTCACTATATTTGTTTTTTATTTTATTTTTAATTGTTTTTGTTCTTAATAATTGTATAAATGTTGTTGTGAGATTTTTTTCTCATATGAGATCAATTTTTAGTTGATTTATTTATAGGATTTTTAAATTTTTAGCAATTGCAACTTCATTTTTTTCATATGAATTTTTTTAGTTTAATTTTTTTTTCATTTTATTTATTTGTTGCAAATTTGTTTGAGTTGATTTTCTTATTTTTTTTTCCAAGCATTTTGAGTATATATTATAGAGTGTTGATTTATGTTAATTTAATTATTTTATAATTTTATAAAATGTTTTTTTAAAAATATTTTTAAATAATTACCGACGGAATTACCGATGGAATCTCCGTTGATATATCCGTCGGTAATAAAAAAAATATTATTACCGATGCGTCTGTTCTGTCAGTAAATCCGTCGGTAGTAATATTTTTTTATTACCAACAGACAAAAAATTACCGATGAAATATTCACTAACGAAGCATTTCTGTCGGTAATTTTGTTGGTAAATTAATTACCGATAAAATATATATCTTATGCTGATAAAAAAATTTCATCAATAAAACTGTTAAATGCCACACAACAACTTCAAATTTTATAATGCTTCAGCTACTGGAAGCTTAATAAAATTTGCAGACAGTGGTTGATGATCCAAGAAAGTAACTAAATAACGCTAGGTTATGCAATTAACTAAGCATTTTTTTCCGAAAAAAAGAAAAGAAAGAAAGAAAACCAGTAGGCCTCCAACGGTGGGTACGGAGCACGTGTTCGTACAAATAAAATCAAAGACTCCATGTAAGCCGAAAAGGCCGGGAAGGTTGCATTTATTAAAGCAATATTTTTAGCATTTAATTAATCAAATATTTATTATCATTATTGGAATAGTCAATGAATCTATTTTAATACCCCACGGCACCGGTGAGACATGGCTTTCAATGTCCGCAACCGACGTTGAAGTTTGAGGTTTACTTTTCCGAGCATGTTGACAATGAAAATGGGATCATATTGGCTGACGCTGCTATGTTTATCTTCACATTTCGAGATCATTTTCACACCCCAGCTCTTGAGGGAGTCCACTTGGCAATTTTGGAACATAAAGCTAAGTTTATTAATTTCTTGTACCCTGAGAGTCAGCTCGGAATGTCTGTGGTTGTACGGATGGAGATTTGGCTGGTGATCGCAAAGACTTTTTGTCTTCTTAAACCCTTGAGAAATTACATCTTGATCATATGCTCGTGATTTTTTTCATTATTTATTGCCAGTTCCAGCATAAACACGCACATACAAGTGATGACGTTTGTAGAGAGAAATAACACAAGCTTCACGAATATGGAAGACATCGAGGAGATTATTTTTTTACAAGTGTAGAATTGTTCAATTTTGATCTTGTCTATATTGGGTGGAAAAAAGAATTACTTCTTCTCTACTAAAAAGATTGAGAATTAATATGAAGCTGCACTGAAGCTCATTTTTCTTTTTTTCTTTTTCAATTACCCCTCCCTGTTTTTTTTTCATTCCTCCTTTTCTTTATTTCAATTTTATCTTCTTTTTTTTTAATTTTTTTTAACAATTATCCAAGTTGCTCTTAAATCGGCTAAGATGATCACATCGAATTAGTTAAATGATATACATTTAGATAGATTAAGTCAATTGAAACATATTGAAACAACTCTCAATAATTTAATGTTAAACTCGAGCTTAATAAAAAGTTAAATCAAGAAGTTTTAAAATTGACTCTTGATTAAAAGTTTAATAAAAATATTAAATAATTTTATACTAGTACCTAAATATTTTTTATTACATTTATTTTTTTCAAAATTCAAGCCACATTGTAACGATATCCTGGTAGAAAACTTGTAAACCACGTCCTTTGTGATCTTTTATATAAAATTAAGTCCGTGAATTGTTAAGAAAAACATTAAAAATAATGTACATATCCCACCTCTAGTATACAAGTAACATATGAGTGGGAAATTCAGAAACCATTAAGAGGAGAAGAGGACGGCAAGAAAGCTTGGATATTCCAAAATGCTTGTGCATAATTTTTTTATTTGTTATAAATTAATTGTTTTTAGTATTTTTATATCATTTTAATGTGCTTATATTAAAAGTAAATTTTAAAAAATAAAAAAATATTATTTAAATAAAAAATACCTTAAAAAACTATAGTGATAAGCTACTTAAATATGCTTTCAATTTACTTTTAGTTAAAGCAAAATAATAGGAAAAGAAAATTCAGCTCAAGGAAAGAAAGTACTGAAGAAATAGGAAAAGAAAGGACTTGGAACAGTTTATGGATAGACATCTCTTCATTAGATTTCATGATGGAAACGAAATCTGGAAAGATGACTGCCCTTGAAAAACGTTGCCAGCTTTTTGAGAGATAAAACAGTTTAGATTTTCAACTGAACTTTCCTGTTTTGTCTTGTATCATAGATTATTTGGAAAAAAACAAGACTGGTTGGAGATGGAAAGAGACAGCCAAATGGCCGCCTGGGAGTTTCGGGTCTAATTATCTGACAGCCAAGTCCCCACCATTTCTTAAAACCAACCTACGCCATATGTGTTCAGATTTAAGCTGTGGTTGTTTTTAATTGTGTTTTTTAAAAATCTTGATTTTTAATTATTTTTTTATGTTCTAAAATTATTTTAATATATTAATATTATAAAAATAAAAAATATTATCTTAATATTATTTCAATAAATATTACTTTGAAAAATAATTTCAAAAACAATCTTAAACAGAAAACGCAGCCAGATGAGCCCACCATTTTGGAATTTTCATGGCACTAGATTCCATGGCTAATGGCCCACATCACCATCAGCATTTTTCGCTGTGTAAGGTGAAAGTACAATACAGTGTACGGTCTACGGAGTTTTGGACCTTTCTTGCTTCAAACCTATCGCAACTGCCCTACAAGCTCTTTTTTTTATTTTTTTTTCTCTCTCAAATGGGCAAATCTTAGAGTGTGAGCGTGATGCACCTAAGGAAAGATTCAAATTAACGAAGGAGACTTTACTTTATTATTTTTTTCCTCTGTGTGTGTTGAAGTTTTGAGTTGGAAATGAATGATATTTTCCTCTTTTTTTTTGGCCCTCCAATAAGATTTACGTTCTTGCTTTGTTGCAATTAGTATCAATACAAAATAAATATTTTATGATTTATTTGATTTTTATTCAAAAAATGTTGGATTATATTTTTATATATATATATATATATATATATATATATAAATTCATGTAAATATGGATAATATATATGTTTAAAACTTGATATATAATAAAGGATTTAAGTTTGGTGTTGACAATTGCTTCACAAACACACAAGACTAGTCATAAAGAAAACATTTTTTTTGGGTGCCTTACAGCCTTAATTACCTCTATATGTAGCTCAACAATAATATTGTTGTCTTAAAACTAGGTCGTGGCTTGGAAAAATATCCTCGGGCTACCATTTGTCCATTTTCAACCTACACACCATTCATGTTTTCTTTTCTTTGTACACCAACCACGTGACATTCTTAAATGATGATGACTTGATTGACACGTTAAATTCGTATACAAATGAAATAATATATACGTAATCGATTCCTTTCATGATTTCGCTTCTTAATTCCCCATGTTCAAAGCACGATTTTATTTTTACGGTATTTTATATATATATATATATATATATATAATTTTTTATGTTTTTTTCTCGTTTTAACATGCTAATGTAAAGTTTTATTTTTAAAAAATAAAAAATATTTTTTAATATATTTTCAAGTAAAAAAACACTTTAAAAAATAATCACTAGCATACTCACAAATATCCCCTTAGCATTAGCTCCTTTTTTTTTTTAGTTTGGATATGAACTTTTAACTTCTAATAAGCAATATGTGAAAATGATTATGATTTGTTCTTACATTCCCAACCAATAAATATTACCATTCTAAGAAAGGGAGCTAGATGATGGGCATGAATGAGACTGAACGGAGTAATTAGGTTTAATCCAAGAAATGAGTTCTCATTATTGCTGCTGAGAGAGGGGAAAAAATGTTAGAACATTACATACGGTATATAATGGCTCCCTCGAAATAGGAATGTTACTCTAACCTCTTAATTTCCAAATTCTTCATTTATTTTTGGACTCGATAATTTTTCTCATACAAAAAGAAAAGTAGAGAACCCAAACGAGAAAAATAAATAAGTTAATTGATTGTTAATATTATTTGACTGTCATGCTAGACAACTCGAGATGAAATTACCCCAATACAAAAGTTGAAAAGGATTTAAAGAGACTAATAACGAGCTTATTTATGTCTCCATGCATGACTAGGTGATGTATGTTTTCAATAATGCATTCATAGAATAATTATTATTATATATATATATATATATATATATATATATATATTAATTTTTTTTCAATTAAATAAATCAAATTAATATATTTTTTATATTATTGGCAAGAAATCTATGTTTTCAATCTAACAATTTGTGCCTGTATAATATGCCTTTGGGTGTCTTTTGAAAGTATATTTTCCTTTAAAAAAATTAAATTGATGTTTTTTAGTATTTTTAATAATTTTAATATATTAATATAAAAATATTTTAATATATTTACAACCAAAAAATAATTTTTTAAAATAACATCCATAGCAATACGGAAGATGCATAATCTAATTTAATTCACATAGGAGTTTGCTACGTGTTGAACGTGAACTTGAGTAGCATTATAAAATCAAGGGCCGCGTAGTACCATAACCACCCGTACAATAACTTTTCTCTCACCCACTTCTCTTAATTTTTTGTATTCCCAACAGTGTACGTGGCAGAATCAAACAATTTCCAGGAAGCAACAAAAACCCCAGTCAAAATCTGGTATCGTAGATCAATCAAACGGCTTAAAATGACTTTGCTAGAACAAATCAATTCTTCCTTAAGTTTCTAACGACTTTCGGGTAAATCTCGCCGCAATCATACTCATCCGACCGTTCATTTATCTGACCTTTGACTTCCTCTCTCTAACTTTCAACACATTTTTTCATATCTTCCAGGAAATCAGAATCGCGTGGCCGACAATATCAACTCTCGCCACTTCTCTTTCTTCTTTCCTTCCCTTTTGACTCGTTAAAATTCCCATACAATTAACTTAACTGAAGGAAAAAGCTATAGCAATGAATCAGTCCCTACTGTATATTTTAGTAACAAATTAGTCCTCAATGTTAAGACTTTGCTAATTTTCACCTGCATTTCTTGATTTAAAATTCGTCCGTCTTGTTAATTTTTTTTCCTAATGGAAACCGGTACAGAACTTGCAGAGTGTGCTCGGTAAAGGGCTAAAACTTGACTAAAAAAATAGACATTAAATAAATTAACCTTTTATTTTTAAAATTCATTACTACATAGATTTTTATTTTAAGATTTTGTTTGTCATATAATTTTTATATTGGTTATGAAGTATGAGCTTTTGATTTTTTTATGTTTTCTTTTACTTCAACTAAAAACCTTAAATAAAATATAATAAAGTTTATTTTAAAAAAAATATGAATAGAAAAATATTTCTTATCACTTGATCTGATGAAACTGCTCGATGATTTCCTATATAAATAATCAAAATATGTGTTTATAATCTTACGTGTCTCTTTTAACACTTCCTTATAGAACTAACAAGGAGGATGATCTTGTTAAGCCAAAGCAAGATCAGGGGAAAGCTAACAAAAATATTTAAGGTCGGTGACCGATACGTTATATTGTATAAGAGCGGGGACGGATTTGTAGTTACCCAAAAATAAAAATTCCCATAGCAATTGCTTTTCCCCCGTGTCTCTGCTAGTGGTAGATTCTTCTTTAGCATCCCTTTATATATACCTCTTCTCTTTATTTCCCCCAAAGCTCTATTCCTCATCTCCACCACCACACAAGAATAACTAGCATCACCACAATTATCACCACCGAGGGTCTACCACCACCGTCACCAAGCTTGGCATCGTAAAGCAAGAACTCATACTTGGGGCCGAGAAGAAACGTTTAGATAGACACATCTTAATACTTTCTGGAATGAAAATCTCATTTTGCAGCATAAACTGAGATGTCCAACATACCAACTTCTCTTTCCGAAGTATGTCTTACTCAATCTCGTTTAACCATGTCCGTAGCAGACCCATGGCCCTTTTCTTGAACCTCATCACACTCTAAATAAGCTCCCCTCTACCTCTTACAACCTCAAAAAGGACCCCTCTTTTTTGTTCTCTCGTGCTGTTAATATAACAAATTATGAGAAAGATAAGAGGTTTCAAGATTGGCAAACGGTTAGTCCGGATCTCCACATGGATCTTCCGTCGGACCCGGATCCACCCACCGGGTTACAACCTTTTAGGCCAATCAGAATCAACATGCAGGTCCAAGCCAAAGTCCATATCGAAAATCATCAACTGGGGTCGTCGTTTAACAAAAGGAGCTAAATCACTTTGCGGTGCAAAACCAGGGTCGGGTTACATACCCATGGGTCATGAACTGGTTTGCGATAAACCGGTTACTGTACCAAAAGGGCATTTGGCTGTTTACGTTGGTCAAAAAGACGGCGACTTTCATAGAGTTTTGGTGCCTGTGATTTATTTTAATCATCCTTTGTTTGGTGAGTTATTAAGAGAAGCCGAAGAGGAATATGGGTTTAATCAACAAGGTGGGATTACCATTCCTTGCCGATTCTCGGAGTTTGAGAGTGTCCAAACCCGTATTAAAGCTGGGTCTGGAGGGAAGCCGACGTGGAAACGTAACCACTAAGTGGGGTTTTCCCCCCTAGTGATGGCGATGATGACGATAATGCTGTTTAGATGATGATTATGTATGGAATTTTTATTTAGGTAGTAGTTTACTCTCTTTTTTTGTTTTTTCTGTCAGATTTTACTTTTTAAAGCTTTACATTTGTCTTTGTCTCTCTTTTCTTTTTTTAGTGATAGATTTGCAGGTGTAAATTGGTAGAGATGAGTTGATGATGAAGATAATAATAATAATAATAATAGAGATGTTGATAGTAGAATGAGGCCTGCCATTTTAGTTGATTAGTTATTAATACTACTATATAATATAATCTAGAATAATTAAGAATATTGAAAGAACTTATGATTAAGGATTACAATCCTTATAATTGTGATCATCCAAACAATTTTCTTTTATTGATGATTAGTGACTTTTATTTACAACACGTTTAAGGAAGAGATTCTAACATGAAACCTAGTGAAAATTAATGGGTGCCAGCAGCCAATTGCCACCAAAACCCTAGTATGTTAAAGTTATAAAATAATGGAGACTTGAATTTAGATGTTCTATGTTTTCAGTACTTTTTGTTGTACGGAAAATAATTATTCATAGTTTACTAAGGTTAGATTTTGGCTTCTCTCCTTCGGATAGGAATGGCACAGTGCATAGAAGTTACGGTACTCACTTCGGTGGCATGAAAGCTCCATAAAGTCGAACAGATAACGTGCTTGACTTGGGTGGCATGATGGGTTCACTTACGTCTACAGATCTGAAGTTCTGGTTCCTGCTATTGAAGTTAAATCTTGCTATTGCTTAGAAAAATTGTCTGATTTTCGGTGAATTTTGCGGCCATAGATAGCATACTGTTTTACAGTTTGGGAGGCTAAAGAATGCAAGGGATTCTTCTGTTATGCAGAGTTTTCAAAGGTTCTTTTCGGGTAAGATTTTAGGTAAGAATGAAGCGCCTAAATGCTACACGCCTGGACAAAGAAAGATTGAGGAATTCTGTTTTTTTCCAATTTCACCTAAAACTTTAGTTTTGATTAAAAGGGATAAATAGATAATTTGCCGTCCCTTCATTAATCACCATTGGTGTCCTTATCAGCAGTAGTGGAGAATCTTATGACCGGAATCAACTTGAATATTACGCATACCAACCACAACTTGATGGGGCAAATACCAGTCCTTTGATTGTGTCAAGGTCTACGGATCAAATGCATTGCTGTATATTGAAGCTTGGTGGATGGATGTGAACGACCCTCCGGGAAAAATTATCAATTGGCAAGGTACTGTATCATGTTTCCACTTTCCAGGATGGTAGCAATCTTGCAGAATCTGAAAAAGGAAGGTGGGACTGGTTGTTGGGTTCATATAACAATCGATTGCAAGGAGCAGCAACAAGTATTTACAGATGAAGAATTACTTTGGCAAATTATAATACCAAGGGGCCAAAAAATGCCTAGATTGGAAGATTTTACTCTAGGCCTTTGGCAATATTCTGAAGAAAATATCTATATATAATGGCCAGTAAACTTCCTTGTGGTTTTTGGTTTAGCCGGTGTAGCTATCAGTCGAAGTGTGGATGGTTCAATAAGGTCAAGAAAGGCAACATCAAGGCTCATAATTGTCAAGGTCAATGAACAAACTACAACATTCAGCTCCCGGCACTTGAGTCATTCCTTACGCAAGGAATATCTTTAATCCGGTGTCTATTATTCACATGAAGCTGAAAAGAAAATCACAAAATTTTGTTGCCATGTTCAAGATTTGCCAATTTGCACTGGATTTGGACCAATAGAAACAAACCCATTTTGTGATCCAATCAGAATTGAGTTCTTAAAGGCAGGTATGCCCAAGCACGGAAAGGTTCATTCTTTTCTTGTAGATAATGGCAGAAGGCTATGTTATGCGTGTCAATACAGGAATTTGTCAATCTGTCCATTCCAATGAAGTTTCTGCCAAAAATTAAGCAAGTGGCTGATGCGAGGGCGACCAACGTAAAGGCCACTTGGTCAAGTAGCTGAAGTGGTCCTATGGACCAAGCCCGATTTGCGAGGCCCAATAAATACGTCGCCGTTCTAGCAGTGAAAATTTATGAGCAAGTGCGACGTCGTTTTGCAATGAAATAATAATTCTGAAGCAGGAACAACGACTCTTTAAAGCATAACGCTCCCAACATTCGGGAGCCAAAGCGATTAGTGTGATATTAGTTTGTATGAAGATTTAGTATGATTTACTTACGTGCAAACCATTAGCTCTTTAATTTTTTGTCATGTCTTTGTAATTAGATGGAAAACCTGGAAAGGTGATTTGTCTTCGTAAATCATTTATTCCTTGTTTCAATCATTCATGTGCCTTTGTGCTGCACCAAACCAACTTACATACCATGCATGCATAATGATTCCTATAGAAGCTCTGTGTGCTGCTACGCCAATCACATTTTGATGAAGTTAAGTTTTCCTTTCCTATTCATCAAATTAGAGGAAAGAATTTTAGTTAGCGCTGCATGATGCCTGTTGCCTTCTGCCAATAAACTAAGAGACCTTTCACCCCTCTCCCGCAATCAAACATCATTGCCCTTTTGAGTTAGCTTAATATAAGTGGTGAAAGATTTACGCTGTAATACCGACAGAATTTACTGTAGATAAAACTATTAAATCTGATAGTGAATGATATTTGCGTCAATCATTAGAACTCTATCTCTACCATTATGACACTGTGTGTCTAGCGAATTGGAAATCTTGTTGCTATTGCAAACCTTATTTGTAAAAAGTAAATGTCTCGTCACCAAATTTGACTATTGAAGTGTTTTCCCTTGTATTCAATGCCTGCTTGTTCCTAGTTGCAGAGGTGGTAAAGCAAGTTTTTATGTTAATCCGACAATTTCACTGACTGCAAAACCGTTAGCCAATAGCCACTCTGTTGTCAGTAATGGAAGAGATAAGATTGTTTAGAGTATTTTTACTTGTTTAATTAGCAACTTGGCATACAATGTTTCTACTTGTCTCTTACAATGAATTACATCTTGGGAGCCTCCATGGCTCAAGCCACAAAACACTAATAACAAAGAGGTTTCATCGGTCCTTAGAAACGTATATAGCCAAACCTTTTCTGAATTTAAATCATTTAAGAATTAGTCTGTAGTAGCCTCGGTTAACGTATTCAGATGCCTAAATAGAGTAAAATAATAAAGTCCGAAATATCACGCTAAACCCACGATTTAAATTACAAGATTAAAATAATTTTATAAAAAAATAAAAAGAATAAAAAACTCATATAAAAAAACATATAACCTGAGTTATTAGACTTTAAACATTCAATCTCGAAAAATCATAAAATCTAATTCTTAATCAATCAAATATTTAAGGATAAAATTAAAGAAAAAAAATCAATTACACAAAAGAATTAAAAAAATAGCAATTAAAAGAATGAGGATCAAAATTAAAATACAAAATAAATTTTATATTTGATTGAAAAGTGAAATTGAAAAGAATAAGGGTCAAAATTAATATAAAAAATAAAACAATGTTTTGATTGAAGGGTGAAATTAAAAGGAATAATAACTTTTCCAAGAAAGTAAGAAAAAAAATTAGAAATCAAAACAATGAGAACCAAATTGAAAAATATAATATTATCAATTTAAATTTAAAGATGAAATAGCAAACCAATAAAACTTTTACAAAAGAACCAAGGCAAAAAATTAGAAATCCAAAAAATAAGGATTAAATTGGAGACTATAATATTTGGTTATTTGAAATTAAAAGATAAAATTGCAAACAAAAAAAACTTCTACATAAAGACGAAGATCAAAAAACAAAAAGGACTAAAGTTGAAATATCAACAATCAAAGGGGTCAAACTATAATTTTCAACAGAAAAAGAGGAAAAAAAAGGAAAAAAAAAGTCAACCAATGACAAACTGGACTACCACAAGAAACACGCTCTAACAACAGGAAGAGGGCACGGCGATGCTTCCAGCAACACGATGAAAATGCATTTTTGGATGCCAGGAGACAGCGCATGCGCCTCCCATACACCCCCAGGTGCGTCACATGCTCACATCCTTTTAGTTTTTTTTAATTAGCTAAATACCAAAGTGTTCCTAAGCTGACTTTCTAATTACAAAAAAATGATTATGAAAAAACCAAAAATACCCCTTGACCTTAAGCTTTTTTTAATATTATTTTTAGAGTATTTTCATCTTTTTATTGTGTATTTTACTTGCTTATTATTTTTTATATTTGGTCAAGTACCAAATTTTCCCTCGGCTTAAATTGTAATGATGAAAAAAATATCATCTGATGCTATTTCACTGTGCAAGAGAAAATACTTATTTGTTTCTGATCAATTTAAAAATGATAAATAGGTCATATGAAAAGATTTCAATGCATTTGCAAGTAAGTATTAAGTTTTTTGGGTGGAAGGGTTAAAACACCATTACACCGTTTCAATTAGAGGTGAGTAAAAAAAACTAAAAAATTAATTAAACCGAGAAAACCAGAAAAAACAATAACCGAATAAATTTAACCGTGAAAAAAAACCGATTAGAATTTTTAAAAAACCGATAGGTTCGGTTCGGTTTCGATTTTATAAGTCTGAAACCGAAAAAACCGAATCGAGCCGAGCCAAACCGGAAAAACCAAGCCAAGCCAGAAAAAAACAAGCCAAGCCAGAAAAAAAATGAGCCAAATTGGTTTGAATTGTTCTTTGTTCTAAAATAACTGAACCGTAACCGGTCGGTTTGAAATTATTTCGGTTCGGTTTCTGTTTTTTATAAAAAAACCGATTTGGTTACTTTTTTTAATAAAAACCGAACCGAACAAAAAATAATCACCCCTAGTTCCAATGAACAATGCTCTTGAGTTTGGAGTTACAATGTTTTCTCAAGCGTCTTTAGCTTCTTTTAATATTAGTAATTTTAATTTTAATATTCTTGTATTTTTGTATAATTGAAATTTAAGTCATTTTGTTATGTTTTTTTTAAAGTTGGTTTATATTTTTTTTGAAAATATTTAAAAAGTAACTAGTAATATACTATTAGTTACCCACTAGATTTACTTTAAATAAAAAGGCAAACAAAAATAAAAAAAAGAATAAATTACGTGGCTAACAAAAAATAACAATTAAGAATATTTTAACTTAGAATTTCTCATATTTACTTGTATTTATTTATTTATTTTAAGATCAGTCTATAAAATAATTAATAAGATGATATTAATTACTCCATAGACAACATAAATTTTCTTATATTTTTTTTATATAAAATTAATTAAATAATTTAAATAATTTCAACTTCAATAATCTTTAATCTAACTTATCATTTTTAATAAATTTTTCTATAGAAGTAATTTTATACCTCCCTCTCCACGACACATGAACAACGAATAGGATATCCACATTGCAGTATTCACATTTCCACACAATAGAATTGATGATGACGAGGTACAGAATGAGTAATGCAACAACTTGAGATAGGACAGGTCATCTTATGTATCCTTATTGAATCAAGAGGCACGTATACACCGCTTGGTAAAGAAAATTGCCACGAACTACGAAGGGGCACAATTCGCAGAATCAAAATGTATTTTCTTCTCTTGGATAGTGTTTAGGACGCGGGAATCAAACTGAAAAATTGAGTAGGAACAGTGGCAAGACTTTCTTCTGCTGCTTACCTCATTCTTTGAAAGATTAATTATTAACGATGACTGTTTTCAGGTTTCCTATGTGCCTGCAGCGTTCACTGTAGAGGATTTTAATCTTCAGAAACTTCCGATTACCGTGCCAAAAAAAACAATGGTCGAGACAGATGGAATGGATCTACTCTGGCGAGCATTGTACGTCGGAAGTAATTAGGCAAACACAAGAAGAAGATAAATGTAACAGGCAAATAAACTACGCTTTCTTTTCGCGATAAAACAAAAGAAGAAAAAGCAGTTCCGGCATAGCATTCCCTGATCTGGTTTTTGATTCTTGCGGAACTGATCATCTGTTCATGTTTTAGACTGCTGGTTAATAGCTTAGTTACCTAAGCAGAGTGGTTTATATCGTGTCGAAAATATTTAAGAAGGCATCGTTACAATCTGATTGGCTGTGGCAACAATTTTCTCACTATCAAATCGGAATAATACTGATTTGCAACTGCTTTTCAGGTCTTGGCTAGAATTAAAAGCAATGGTATATGCTAATCTTTATTGAGGTTGAAGTAAAAAGTTGAAATGTCAGCAAAAAAAAAAAAAAAAAAAGGCCATGAAGACTAAATGGGCCCTTTTCTTGGTGGGGAAAAATTCTCCAAATAGAAATCCAAAAAGGCAACCACATTATTCCCACTCTCTCACCATCAGAGCAAAGCACAAAACAAAAACAAAAGAAAGGAAGGCCAAGCTAGAAAAAAAACAAGAGAAAAGAAATGTTGAGAAGGCTTCACTTGCACTCCACTCACAAAACAATCCCAGCTCTGAGACTCACTGCACTCTTCTTTCTCTTCCTTTCTCTCAGTAACTATGGCAACTTTGTCAAAGCTTATGTTTTCATCTATGCAGGCTGCTCTCAAGAAAAGTATGATCCCAACTCTCCATTTGAGGGAAACCACAACTCGATTCTGTCTTCAGTTTTTAGCTCATCTTCTGAAGCTTCTTATCATAGCTTTGCCATTGGAAATGGAAGCTCAACACCCCCCGAAGGAATTTGCTATGGCTTGTACCAGTGCAGGGGTGATTTGAGGACTATTGATTGTTCAAGATGCATTGAAAGTGCTGTTAACCAGATAAGTTTGGTTTGTCCATACTCTTATGGTGCTGCTTTGCAACTTGAAGGTTGCTATGTAAGATATGAGCATGTTGATTTCTTGGGAAGGCTTGATACGAGCCTGAGATACAAGAAGTGCAGTAGAAGTGTAAACAATGATGTTGAGTTCTTTAAGCGTAGAGATGATGTTCTTGCTGACTTGCCAACAGCTATGGGATTTAAAGTTAGTAGTTCAGGCTCAGTAGAAGGTTATGCACAGTGTTTAGGGGATTTGAGCTCAAGTGATTGTTCTGCTTGCCTCGTGGCTGCTGTTGCGCAGTTGAAGAATCTATGTGGATCAGCTGCTGCAGCTGATGTGTACCTGGGTCAGTGCTATGCTCGTTACTGGGCATCTGGTTACTATGATCGCTCTTCAGGTTTGCTCCATGCTTCCTCCCTTCTTCATGTGATTCTAAAAGTAGAAAGGTGCCCTAATTTTTTCACTAGACACAAAGGTAAAATCTATTATTTGCATCCTTTGTTTTCATAAATTGATCAAAAGAGCTCCATTATTATTGATTTTTTTCAAACGAACCATAATATTTTTTATTTCAAAAAATTAAATACAATCTGTCAAAATTAAATATTTATCTAGCCAATTGAATTTTTTTTTCACCTTTGAGTTATTATCATCAATTTTTCTTTCATATCCTTTTTAAGTTAGCAAATTGTATTCAATTGGCTAAAAAAAACATTGATCGAGGGATTTTTCTTGATAAATTAGTAAAAACGCAAGGTGCAAATTAATAATGGATTTAGTGGAAAAAAAAAACAAAAGCTTATGTTTTTTCTGTTCACCAATTATAGAGGTAGGCTGCAAACAAACACATGGTCCCTTTGTTACAAAAAGGGGCTTAAAACATATTGCAATGGTTTTGAAAACCAGAGCAAGATCTTCGTAGAAGTTTCGTAGACATTAATATCTGTTTAAAATCTTTAAATTTGTATTACATTATGATCCTATCGAATGGCTCAAATTGATTCATATAACCCATCCTAACTAGCTAGTTGGAAATCTAGCCTTGGTTGTTGTTGTTATATGCAACTGGGTCGCCATGCCTCAATGGATTGCTCTAAAAGCACAGTAGAATTTGCCCGTAGTGACAATGTATGCCATTCCATCCTTTGTCATTTTGTGGATCCACTAATCATTGGTTGTATTAAGTTAAGAAAACGAAAGTGACCACTCTAGTTTTTTTTTTTTCTAAGCAGTGAGAAGGGTGGTAGGAGACCATTTGAATTTTCTTCCCAAACAAGAAGTCAACAAATATTTCTTTAATAAAGTAAAGCATTAAGGGATATGGGCACTTTGGTCGCTTTCTTTTAGGCACTTTCATTTCTTAATGCATTCTTCTCTATTCTATCTAGCTTTTCCCCCATCTTCTTCTTTTTTAATTACTCAAAAAAAGATTTCTTTTTTGTATGAGGCGTGGTTAAATAGTCCGGTGGATAGAAAAGGTGTCGACTTACATTATTTTTCAGTGATCAGGTCACTTGCACACTTCTACTAAATGCAGTTGGCACAATTAGGTGCCATGATTTCCCTCAAAGTTCCACTTGATGACTGATTGGATGCACGAAAAGAAGAGCAAGATGGAATCTTAGAACAATCATTTGATACCCCAATTAGTTGAATGATTATGATCCTTAATTCCTTTGTCTTGTTACAATTCAATGGACTTAAAGAACAAAAATGTCTGAACTTTTCCAAGTGCGAAAATCTCCTTTTCACTAAATTATTTGCCACAATACTTGTTTATGAAGCATCTATTAAAAACTTAGAAGAATTAAAAGGTTGAGCATATATGCTTTAAAAGGAACAACGTTATGTGCTAGTGGCAGCTTTGTTTAGTCTCTTTTCAAGCCATTTGCAGAGGACTAATTCTGTTGCTTTTGCTGCTTTTGGTGTTCGTATAGATTCCTCCAGCGAGGGTGATGTGGGGAAAACAGTAGCCATTATTGTTGGTGTGCTAGCAGGTCTATCCATCCTCATCATTTTCCTTTCATTTTGCAGAAGAGCTATGGGTAGGAATTTTTCTGCAAATTTATGTTACTTTAAGTCTCATTTTAACTATATATGATGTAGGTTATTGAATGATAGCTTCTTCAATGCAGATTAAGAAGAGTAAAGCACAGACATCTCGCAAATTATTGAAGGGTAGTCATGTGGAAGCTAGGTCCCTATATCGTTTTGTTTTAATATTTCTGTGAGAGATCCGTTTTTTACTTTTGTCCTTTCAAATGTAATGAATTTTGACACAAAAAAAAGTTGGTGTTATCCTCTGGTATAAAGTAACACTAACCTCAATCAACTTTAAAAGAGCTGCTGATTCCCTTCTCTTCAATTCATGCTATATATCCAAAACCCTATCAGAATTCTTTAGCATGTTATTTTATTTTATTACTGCTAGGTGTGTGTTTGATGATAAGCTTTTTTAATTTGAAAATACAGATTTTAAAAAAGCTAAAAAGATTTTTAGTAGAATTCATATAAAATTATGATAATTAATCAAATAATTTTAAATTCATGACTGGAACGAAACGCAAACTTTACAGGACCGCTACACATAAATAAAGGAAACCTTATTTAAAAGGCTATACGTTTCGAGATCAAGTCTAGAAGGATGATGTTAAAGTGGAAACTTATTATGATTATCTCCAACTCCGATGCTGCATCTTGAGTTGGGAGTTCTTTTGCTAGCTATTTGGCCCTGGATTAAATATCGTGGGGTAATTCAGTTTTCTGTCAGCAGCACTAGAAATGTGTTAGCTGACTGTTCAAAACTAAAATGGAATTTTTCTGACTATTCAATTTGCATTTCTTCAATTTTTGAAAAAATCTCTGGTTTTTCCGATCAGGAAACGGTTTTTCTTTAGGTTTTGATGGAATTTGTGATCACTATCACCTACAGGTCAATGAGCTCTCTTCAATATCTATGAGGTCTCGACAATTAAATTAAGAATCTTAAATTCAATCCTTTCTGAGTATTCCTCCTCTTGAGCCAGAACCCAATTCCATGCATGGCCTTTTGTTAAAAATCTTGGATGATTTATCAGTTTTCTGCTGCTGTACCACTCCAACAATAGGCCTATTATTGACACCCTGTTTTTTTATGCCTTATGATCAGGAATACAGGGAGAAGTAAAAGAATTATAAATCTTTTAATTATATGAAGAATTATTTTTTTATGGGATAAAAAGTGAACTTAATAACGCTTAACTATAAATCAAAAAAGATTTCCAGTTTTTGTGTATTCGCTTGTGCTGTGTAGATTATTTTAAATTTTAATTTCGCATGGATAATCGACTTGTTTTATAGAACATAGAGGTGTGGGTTGGGCTTGGGCCTCAAGGAAAATAAATTCTCCGGTTGTTAAAATATTTTTATTTTAGACGCATCACAGAACATTTTATACTCTAAAGACTATTAAAATATTTCATTTTAGTGTATTTCGTATGCACCATGTGGTTTTGTAATTCTTATTTTTCAATATCCCCATTATGAATTATCATCATTAATTATTATTTTATTTTTGGTTTGATGGATGCACTTTCATATCAGACTGATATGTTGAAGAAAAAACATATATTATATTAATTTTAAAAATTAAATTTTAAAAAAGTAAATTTCATTGATCCACAAACCGATGTTTTGATGTTCATAATTAAGTTATTGAGTATTAATTAGGAATTGGTTGGGCTTGAAGGGAGAAAAAAAATATTTGGTTTGTGGAAATATTTGAGGTTGTTTTTAATTGATTTTATTTTAAAATTGAGAGTTGGAGTCTATAATTTGATTTAATTTTAATTTTATAAGATTATAATAATCTCACGATTTGAGTTGCAGGTTTGGAGAGTTAATTCAGATTGTCTCGGGTATTTTTTAGGTTTTTTTTTGTTAATTGATTTTTTTTTAACTTTAACTTTTAAATATTAGATTAATTAGGAATTGAGTTTCATAATTTTTTTAATTTGCTTTTTATAGGATTATCATTATCTTATAATCCAGATAGCAAATTTGACAGATTGATCGAATTGACACAATATGTTGTTGTCTTAATAATAATAATAAAAATTATTTTAAATTTTTTTAACCACTCATTAAAATTATTTTTTAGTTCATCAAAATTAATCGGTTTATATCAAATTAAACCTCATGTTATTTATTTATTTTACCGAAAAAAATTTTGTTAAGAACGCGTATCCGTGAGAGAAACATCCTCCAATTGCTAAAGTATGTTCCTTTCGTTTTCGTTTTCTTTTTCTTTTTCTTTTTTTCTTTCGTATGTGGCCTATTGTACCTCGTGGAGTACTTCTAAACTTAAAGGGAATAAGTTTTCCAGTCTCGAATCAACTTGCTCACTTTGTTCAGCATCAAGGTGTACAAAAGTCAACATTTACGAACAAAGTAAGCAATTTTGTCGGTTGATTTACATGGGTTTGGGTTTTTATTTCTTCTAGTCTTTAGCTTGACCAAATTGAACACGTATGTTAACTGTATATATATATATATAGACTCTAGTCGGACCATGATGTTGTTTGGTGGAAATATAAAAACATGTTTTTTTATATTTTTTGTTTTGACAATATAAGAATTTATTTTAAAACTTTTTTAGAGACTGATTTATTTTATATTTATATCTCCTCAATTAAATATATTTTTTATATCTGAGACACTAGGTAAACACAGTAAAAAAAAATTAGATAAGTCTTTGGGTTGGAGCCTTAATCTTGCCGCTTTGACTAGACAAAAACAAAAAAAAAACAAATCATTACAAGATAAAATCCAAACGCTCTT
Organism: Populus simonii; assembly: GCA_007827005.2. Classification (NCBI taxonomy): domain Eukaryota; kingdom Viridiplantae; phylum Streptophyta; class Magnoliopsida; order Malpighiales; family Salicaceae; genus Populus; species Populus simonii. The sequence continues at coordinate 4,612,028 of CM017477.2, forward strand.
CATCAAAATAATAAAATATCTTTAATTTTTCCAAGGAAATCATTAGTACAATTGCTGTTACAAATTGTGATTACATTGACATGAATGAAAAATCACATTTATTTCTTATACTGAAAATTACAAAGAAAGAAAACTATATATACTTGCTGGAATATACATGATAAACACCTTGTTCTTCCCTTTTTCTGCAAATGAAGATTTAATAATATAATTTTTTTTTCCCAAAAGAAACTAAATTTAGTATACCCCACAAAGAACATTATTATATGTAAATAACAGCCCCTTAATCAATCATCTACATAATCGGAACGAATAATTAAAGGCCGGCGGTGAATGGCACGTTGGTGGCCGGCAACCAATTATTTCCCGAAATGAAGCTGGCCACAGTGAATTGTGATGCCACGGATGCACTAGTGATAACGTGGTAGCCTTTCCAGTTAACTCTATTGGCAGTAGATGATCCAGGGCCAGTATTCATGTATTCTCCATAATATAAAGTATCAAGAGCAAAATTACCACTCCATGGCATCCAACCAGCTGAGTTAATCAAGCTATCAAGGTCTGTTTTCATGAAAACAGTCCTTGAGTATTTTTGCCATGGCCTGCCGAGGTATGTTTTAACGGAGCTCTGGACTGACTTTAAGTCGGAAGCAGCAGTTACCTTACAATTGTGAATTGAAATTCCGGTGTTTTGGTTAGGGTCTGTCCTCCCCTGAGCGGTAATGGTATTGGTCTTGTTAGGAGGGTTTCGTGCATAGATGTTACAATTTTGAAAAACAACTGCAGCGTTGCCGAATATGAAGTCAACAGTGCCATAAATGTCACATTCTCTATAGAACTGTCTCTGAGAATGGACATAGAGAGTGTCTTGGTATCCTTCGAAGCTGCACTTGTAGAACACCGATAAATCGGAGCCGGAACGTAAGGCAACTGCCTGATGATTTTTAGCACCGGCTGTGTTTCTAAATGTCATTTCTCGAGCAATAAAATTATCTCCAACCACGGCTGAAGGTATTCAAAACGATATTATTAGATTTCGGTAATTATATATTTTCATTAAAATAAATCATCGCGATTATAATATTGGTACATGCATAAAAGATGAATAAACTTGTTGCAAAATAGCAAATATCGAAATTAACTAATTAATACCTTCAGACCATAATGGAGTATTAAACTCAGGATAATTATATAAAATACCTGTCTAATCATTGATGGAGTTAAATCATAATGATTAAGTATATTAGATTTCAGTTTGATGAAGCAAAGTAAATTAATAAATAATAAATAATAAACAATCTTAGAATATAATGATTGGTGGCACAAAGATAATGCTTGTACTAAATTAATTAATCCTAGGCTAGCCTATAAGACTTTCCGAGTGGGGAACCCCCTAGCTTAGACTTCTAGCTAGTAATTGCAAAAAATAATGTTGTTCCTTCCTCTCAACGCAATCAAGAACCTATCCGCTACCTTTTAGCATCAAGGACCACCCAAACCTATTACCTATGTAGATACTGTATGGTCCCTAATTAATATGAGAGACGGGTTCCAAAAGATTCAAATTCCTAATTATCAGTTTTGTCAAAACTAATTAAGGACCCTCATGATTTGCATTTTCTTGATGTTGGAACTTCGCAAATTCTTTCATGTGTAAATTAGTAAAAGAAAATTACAAATCTAACTATATATCTTTCTATAATTTCTTATTTTTTTTAATTCAATAGCAGATTTAGTTAGTGTTTGTCTAAATACGCTTTGATAAATATTTAATTTTTTTATTTAAAATTATTTTTTATATAATTTTAGATTATTTTAATATGCTAATATTAAAAATAAAATTTAAAAAATATAAATTATATTATTTTAATATATTTTAAAATAAAAAATATTTTAAAAAATAATTATTACTACGTATCAAAACTTTGATGGGACTTTTTTTTGTTTGGCGTGACCGTGTCACCTTAACTAAAAAGCAATATCCATGTATCAAAACTTTCCAGCAATGTACAATTAATTCTCAACAAAAGGTCAAAAAATATTCATTAAGTTATCAAGACAAATTGATTGAAATTAAATGTTTATGAATTGATTGGGGATACTCACCAAAAGTGGCTGACTTGAAAGTTGTAGTGCCTCCTCCGACGCTTTTGCTACCGGTGACAATTGTCTTCCCTATACCATCACCTACCACCATAACATTCTTCACCTTTTGTCCTACCTCAACGTTTTCGTTGTATGTCCCTGCCTTCACATATATCACATACCTCCCTGACCCTGATCTTTTCGATGCCGCATCTATGGCCTCCTTAATGGTCTTGACGTTCCCTGACCCATCTTGTGCCACCACAATGTTTGCCTGAGAAGCTGGTGAAGATGATTGCAAGAGTTTCCGGTCGCCAGGTCTGACCCATGAAGGGAACCCACCATTGAAACTAGGTTCGCTATATGGTGCCTTGTTAATAGCCAAAGTATTGCTGATTAACTTGGACACATTATTACTCATCAAAGGCAAAATATAGTCAGTCATCCCGAATTCAGCGAACCCGGTTCTGCACGTTTCTAGGTTGGTTAGAGCCGTGCTGAGCCATGTTTGTGCATCATATTTTGTGCACTTGCTGCCAGTAGTTTTGTTGAGCCAAAGAACGATCTCTTGATAGAGCTCAAGGCAATCTTCCCATGCAGCTTTTTCAAGCCCATTTCTACATTTTGAGCCTAGGGAGTACGTATTGACTTTACCATGCATGGCACGGTCCAAGGCTAGTTCAATAGAAATTTTGAGAAAATCGGACTCATGTTGAATGGGGGTATTTTTTGGGTTATGGTTTAAAAAATACTCACATGGCTGTGGATTAGGTGTTTTGCTACACCAAGACTTTACCTCATCATGATTGTACCCCAAAATGGTCGGGGAGAGAAGGAAAGACACGAATAGAAATGTCAGCATAATTCGAATAGCCATGGATATTGGCTTATTGAAGGTACACGATGGCTAGTGAAAAATGGATTTCGAAGAAATGGATATGATTTATAGAAAGCTGATTGGGGTTTATGATCAGTTTGTGTGGATTCGTGTTATAAATCGATTGCCTTATATAGCAGCTGAGTAGTGAGTTGGTTGTGATAAACAATGGGTTACAATATGCTTGCACAACCTTCTTTCTTGATGCAGCATTATTTGATTTGACAATTTGTTTAGGCACCAACTGCTGGCTAGTTTTGGATGAGGAAAAATTGTAGATGATGGGCAGCAAGATTAAGTCATGAAAAATAAAAATGGTCAGGATATTAGTTTTTGGGGTTAAATTAGAAAAAAAATATATTAAAATCTATTAATTTTAGAGTTAAAACTTGAAATTATTCAAGAAAGAAGCGCGACAGTGAATATTTCTTATGCATGCAGCATGCCATTAAGAGTTATTAATTACTAGAACAAAGTAATTAAAGTATCCATGCACAAGGAATTAAGGCTCAATTAAGAAAACACTTGTATGATTTGACCGGGGGGGAGAACACCCAGCTCCTTCGCGGACAGGCAGATCGTATTATCCATTACTAGTCAACGATTTTGCGAATCCGTTGATATTTAATTATTTATATGCATTTATTTGGATGGCTAAATTAAACATCGAAACGGTGGCCTGTTAGGTGACTTGATTTTACTAACTGCTTTCCACCAAGGGAAAAAGGGCCGAATAAGCTGCAAGTTGAATAACAGTATTAGACACGTTTACTTATTGTGATTATGATGTTGCAAGAAAAGTAGTGATTATTATGTAGTTTTATTTCTCACGGTTTTCCATAGATGTTTAAATGATTAAGATTTGGAATGCCAATATAAAGTTTTAAGCTCAAAACATCATGCGATTAAATGAAAGTCTGACAATTATGCGAGGGACCTTTTATTACGTAGTTAAATATAGTCCAAACAATCATTTTAATTTAAAATTATAAGGTAAAGAATCAATAATATTTTTATATTATTATCTATTACATCATATATAGTAAAAAAAAAAAAACTTGAATTTAGAATTTATACATATATACTATTATATTGTATTTTAAAAATTATAACGGATCAATAAAAAAATCCTAAGATTAAACCAACGGATCTTCAAATATAAATCACAAGTGAAAAGAGTATTTAAAAGCATATCTTATGTTAAATAAAATAATAGATAATATGATTGATATAAAAAGTTTAGAATATGTCACCAACCTTTTTTTTTTAATATTCATCGACGAGAGTATATTTTTGTAAATTAAATGTTCACAGTTTCAGTGACATCTTCAAATTTAAATATTTCTGTATTCATATTTTTAAGTTTTCTCCTGTAAGCCCGTAGGCTAATTGAAGAACACCACTTGAAAAGCCATTTTTGTTTTTTTGGGGGGACCACAAATTCATGTAGTTCCGTATTTATTTATTATTATTATTATTATTTGGCTTTTTAATTTGAAACCATCCTAGATAGATAGAGACTGTAGATGATGGACTGGAGGCTTTATTTCTACGACTTTTGTCACCAGCTAGCTACGACATCGAATAATTGAAAAATCATGAAAGCTGCAACTAATAAATAACAGTCAAGTTAGACAGGCATATTTTTATCTAATTTTTTTTAAAAAGTCAAGAAGGAAAACATGTAATTTTGACTGCCAAGCGGAGTTCATTTGTTCAACGCAACTCCATTGAGATGTTGGTTGAAATTTTAGTACTGTATGGTGCTGTTTTTTTTTATATAAAAAAACAATAATTAAAAATAATATATTTTCAGAGTATTTTTATATTCTTAACATTATCATATCAAAATCATTAAAAAATACTAAAAAATTATTAATTTGATATTTTTTAGGTGAACAACAATTTAAAAAACATTTTAAAAAATATAAGCTATCACATCACAATGTCAAACTAGGAATTAGTCTCACTTTTCTTTTCTATTTTAGGATGAATTTTTTTTTAAAAGGCCTTTCCTTTTCTTTTCTTTTTTGCAAAAAAGAATTGTATACATAAATATATCCATTGTCGTACGTAACGAAATGCATTAGGTTTATCAAATTCATACATATCTAGAGGAACCCTGTGGTCATTTATATTGGGGTTGGAGATTTTAAAAGGACTTATTTATGTTCAAATATCATACAATTAAATTTTTGGTGTATATTTGTGCTTTGTTTCCTGTATAAATTTAGCCTTGGAGGGTGGAGGATCCTTCGGCTGAGGCCAACCCAATCGTGGCCTCGAATAAATATTACTAGATTGTTAGTTGCTATAATTAGGAACGGTAAGCAAGCTATGAAGCATTGATTCTATATTCATTAAATAATGGCCAAAATCTTCTTGTACTTTCAGGTGAAGGCTGTCTTAAACATTTGGGGGACATGAAATCTATTGGCGGTTAATTTTCATTTACAGAAATACACAGCTATCAAATTTCCTTGAAAATAATTAAAAGAATTAGAGTAGCTAAGGTCGAACTGGACAAGGAATTTGAATTATGATCTTTACCATGGAGTTGAGCTTTAGCATTTTTGGAAAATTGAAATTGAAAACAATGAAGTTGTACATTCACTGGTAACCTGTTTTGCATATTCCGTTTTCATTATATCATGATATTCGTAGTGTAAAGTATTTTTTAAAAGTTTTTTTTATTAAAAAATATATCAAAATAATTTTTATTTATATTTGGCTAACTCGATACTCTTACTTTCTGATGTGCAAAATGGGCTGGGTCTCATCCAACTCATTTTGCCACACATACATACATGAATGGGTGAATTGAAGGAGCTTAAAAGTTGAGGGATCAATTTGAGAGAGAAAATTTGGTGAAGGGTTTGATCTCAAGTGTCGATAAAATATATAAGTTTTATTGACCATGAGTACAAAGACTTGAAAGGTAAACTTTTGCTAGCGCTTAGCCGGCAAAAGCTACACTCAGTGTTTGTAGTATCTGGAAAGCACAGAGAAATAACCGAAGAATTTCTTTCGTCAGAAATTTAAACAAATTTATGCATTGTAACACTGCATACACATAGTTTATCCTGAGATCAATGACCATTTCGAATCTGCCTTCTGCAGTTAACATCTACTGAAAATGCAGGCCTACCAACTCTAACTATTTAATGTATGCATGCATTGTTTTTTGTTTTTTTTTCCTCTTCTTGAGAAAAAATATATACAATATTGTTTTTATGGTAAAACATGAATTAATGGTGTACAATTATGTGCACGGTGCACCAATGTGGATGCTTCACGCAATACTTATTTAGTGATAATTAGCTAGTAACATGTATATATATGGAACATAGCTTAATTTGGAATCCAGGCTCAACACGGGAGATGTAAATATCTATTATATGTTTCTCGATAGTCTTGATGGTTCCTTTTCACATTAGTATAAGAAATTTTTTATTTGCAATTTGCAAATATTTTAGTTTTGTTTGAAAGTACCCTTCACCAAAATTAAACCAAATTGTCAATCATTTGTACATTTAAGTAACAATCCCTTGTTTTAAAGGGATTTATGCACTGTGAGCTTCATCATCATTTTTATTTTTATTTTTATTTTCCATATGGAAAGTCAGCAATAGAAATTAAGTACATTTGTTTTTAATATTATTGTACAACTATATATCCTGATCTTATCTGACAAGCAGGATTATGCCTTCCGGGTAGCTTAATGTATGGATATACATATTATGCCCTCCGATAATTAGTACCTAACTACATAATTGAAATTAGGATATTTAAATGTTTAAGGTTGCTAATATTCTTGATTAACTAAATCTAACAACCATGGAAGTATGAGATAATTTGGTAGTTGGTGAGGAGGATACGTGAATCATTCTCCTTGCATTTATATATATATATTCTTGAAAGAAAGACTATGACAATCTTGCATCTTTTTTAAGAAAATTGATATAGATATGCTTCTCTCTCCGCAACCCGCAACCACTATATGAAAAAACAATGCTACAAACAGTCTCTTCATTAGCTACAATTGTCAGATTAAGGCAAACGGAAAGCCCATATATATATATATATATATATATATATATATATATATATATATATATATATATATTAGATGTCAACATCATAATCTCCAAGATGATCAATACACATTGTCAACATCATAATCTCCAAGATGATCAACAACACAATCATTAACAACGGTCTCTCTGAGTTCTCTCGATACAAGGCAATATTGAAACCACATAAGCTTCGGTTGGAGAAGCTGATATGTTGGCTCGATCGAATAAGAAAATCAAGATGGATTCAATGAAACAATGCAATTTTGGAGAACGATCTAATGCTATGAAAGAGGGGGGTACGTCGAACATGGAATTTAGTAATAGGGACTCCATATTTGGATTGAACTCTGTCAAACACAACCAATATAGAGGAGTTTTTGTTATATGATAAGAAGGGGGAAGAGGAGCTTATATTATATGAAGTTGCGGATGACATGTAGTGTTTTAATTGTTGAATGCTTGTAATTAGTTATGATTAAAATGATGTTGGACCAACTAATACATAATTGGACAACCTATCTTAATCAAAACTTATGAACGATTCACTGCAAATTATGAAAAACTTCATCGATAGGTAATGAAGATAAGATCACATATGTGTGGTTCATGTACTCTTTTTTATTAGCCTTATGGTCTCAGCGACGACTAATCTCCTTCTCCTCTAGCGTCATCTTTATTTTAAATTTATTGTATTTGAACGTACAAATGTTTAATTTTATAATAAATACTTAAATTTTATATTATTTAAATTTCTTTTTATATATTTGATTTTAATTTATTTTAACTATTTTTCTACTTATGTTCAATATATTTTTTAAAAATATATATTTTAAAAAATATATATTTTTTAAAATATTACTAACGAGATTACCGACATACTACATCCGTCGGTATATTCTACAGAGTTGGGAAAAGAATCACTGCAAATATCATTACTATTGTTAACTCTCCAACGGAATTACAGACGGTTTTTCATCAGTGATATGTTATATTTACCAATAGATATACTAACGGACAAATAAAAATATTGACGAAATTGCATATGATATTCCATCGGTTATATAGTAAACTTCCCGAAGAAAATACCGATGGAATGAAGCAGGTAAATGTTTTTTTTTGTACGCTTTGTCCATCTGTAAATTTCTTAGTAAATTTATTATTGATAGACCAGAAATTATTGACAAAAGTTTTTTATGGACTATTTCTATCCGTAAACCTATTGATAAAATATTTACCAATAAATTATAAATATAAATACTAGCAGAAATTTTGGTAGATAAAATTATTAAATCTGCAGTGGTTAGGCTTTAAACCCCAATTAAAAAAAAAAAAACACACAATCATTAATGGAATATTTTGACTTCCTCCTTGTCCACAGACAGCTTGGGCTCATCATTCAAAACACGGCAGTACCACAAAACCATAGTTGGTATATCAATTGAGTATATCAATTTCATATTGAATTGCTAGCTAAACCCTTTTGACCAAAAAGTTATTGTACAAAAAGTACGTTCTTTTCACAAATGTTTTCCTTCACACTTGTAAAGATAAACCACGAGTTTTAGAAGTTGGAAATTCACGAATTTTTAAAATATTTTTTATTTAAAAATATATTAAAATAATATTTTTTTATTTTTTAAAATTTATGTTTATCATTAACACATCAAAACGATATAAAATTAATAAAAATTAAATTTTATTTTTATTTAAAAAAAAAAACACTTCCAAAACATAAAAACAAACAAGCTAAAAAAACATGACTATAAAAGAATCACACATTTTTCAATTGGGCATCACTGTATTACATAATGTATGTCATTGAGACGGAAAACCTCAGCAGACATGGATAGGTGGACTGATCAACTGAAAAATGTCTAACGCCTTTGAGAAAAAAAAATCGAAAAAAATCATAGTTTAGCAGGTATATGAGAATTGGTAGATAGTCGATGAGCTACTCCAAGGTTTGCTCATATCATTTTCATTTACTTAAGGATTTGGTTTGAATTGAAATTTTAAACTTGATGGCTATCTCACTTGGTCAGAATTCTCAATTCTCATTGTATTGTATTGTATAATAATAATAGTAATAATAATCTCTTCCATCATATGCGTGTGGCAGACGAAATATAACAAGATGCAAAATTGCAAATCAATTGCCGAGGACTGTACTGCTAATAAGTACGTTGTCCCATAAGATCAACACGTATACTGGTACCCAATCTACCACCTTGCCACATCGCCTCTATCTCACTTTTATTAAATATTTTTTAAAAAGTGTAATAACGTTTCTTTTTAAAATAATGTTGAGAAATTTATTAAAATTATATTTTTTATTAAAATTATTTTTAATATTAATATATTAAATTAATATATATATATAAACACATTTCCAAACAATCTCTAACAAAAACGTTGTTACCAACTTACCGTTACAAAATCTACTTCCGTCCAGAAAGCTCAAAGCCAACACCAGTGTGAGAGTCTTTTAGTGTTTTTATTCATCTTATATTGATGATTAAACAAAATCTCATGAATATTGTAGCCTCTTGGTAGACATAACGACAAAAACCAAATATATATCAAGAAAAATTAAAGTTACTATATAGTAATTAAAATAAAACTAGTTCTAAAGCTTCATATAAAGAATTAATTATGCCTGAGAAAATAATGATGTCACTCTTATTATATTCTTTTTTATTAAATGTTACTTTAATTATATGTTTTTTCTTCTAAAATTTTTTAATTGCCATTAATTATCCTAATATTTTATTTTATTTTTTATTATATAAAATAAAAGATTTTTAGTAGTGATCTGAAAAACAAGAGACACGTTGATTTAATTCTTAAAATTTAGAATTAATCTTAAAAAAGGATTAAAAAAACCCTTTGAAGTCGTCCTAAAAGAAAAGACTTATAAGAGAAAAAAAATTAAGATTAAAAAAAATATTAGCAAACTGATGCCAAAAAAATAGAAATAAAAATCAAATTCCCATTTGCTTAAAATATTGGCGAACAAACTTAAGTATGTATATACATGAATTAATCTCCTACTTAAACATCTGTTTGTGTTTCCATTTTAAAAATATTTTTGAAAAAAATTAAAAAAATTTTATTTTTTTAGTATTTTTAGATCATTTTCATACGCTAATATAAAAAATAATTTTTTAAAAAAATAAAAAAATATATTATTATAATATATTTATAAATAAAAAATTCTTTAAAAAATAACTACACGCTAACTTAGTCTGAATCCACGCTAATTTAAACGAAACAAATCATCTCATTAGCCATGCAAATCCACATAGAGCATTTGTGAGTCCACAAGAAACATTCAGACCCAAGCAAAACTAGAAGTCCAAACCAAAACAAAGTTGTCGGCCCACTTACACGAAAAAGGCTCACAATCGGGATACAGAACAACAAAAGATGGACTCAACAAGCCCAGTAAACATTGTATAGGAACCCATTTAAGAACTTGCCCAGCATCTATTTCGTTCTTCTATTTTCTTTTGCAGCTCACGTGGGCATGCATATATTTCGAGGGAAGCTAGCTAGAGGGAAAAAAAAACACACGTAGGTACTGGTTCAGCAAAGGCCATAACAGCAACGAAAATAAGAAGGAAAATGAGCTTAAGCCTTTTCTACTGCCTAAATTGCAAATCATGTTACAAGAAATAATCATTTTAATTTAATAATTTAATTTATTAGATAAGATTTTAAAATATAATTTATATTATTATTTAACATATTTTTTTATCAAAGTTTTTTGAGTTTAAAACTTATACATACTCACATTACTTATGCTTAATTTTTATCAAATTAATAGGGACTCGAACTCATGACCGCTTGATCATCAAGGCTATAATACCATATCAAAAAATCATCTCAACCCAATAACATAACCGTTTAAAATCATTGACTAGCATTCATGTTCATTATATTCTATAAATTACAGGTGCCACGAAAACGACTTTTAGATGGGAAACGAATCTTCATTAGTCATGATTCATAACTGGAACAAGGTATCAAACACAGATTCTCTTGAAATTCAAGTAACAAAAGTTGATGATTCATGATGTCTAGTATTCATACACACATTCATACAATGAGAACAAATGGAAACTTAATGGTTCAAACAAGCTTTACATGAGGATATATTGCAGAAAGTATGATTCAACATAAGTATACAAAGATTTGAACCTAATTTAGTAAGGATATGACTCCTAGGATGAACTGGATGTATTGGATTCAATACTGTAATTGCCTCTACCACACTGTATGATATTTAGAATTATGCCTCTTCTTCCTTTTCTTGTGTGTATGTCTCTGTCTCTTGCTCTCTGTCTCTGTCCCCCCCTTTGCTTGGAATTGTTGCTATCTTTTTATAAGTGAGTAAGAATTCTTTTTTGAAAAGAAATAAATTCCTGGAAATTAAATGCTGGCCATCAATATCTTGATTTGTGGAGAGAGGATTAAAATTTGAAACTTGAATCCTCCATCAGAATGGAAAGGTTGGGTTGGCTGGTTGAGGTGGTGTGTTTGACTCAGAATATATAGTGCATCTTAGGAGTTAAACCCTGATTTCTTACGCTAAGATTGTAGCTAACATGTTAGAAGACAAGTTTTTTTTGTTTCTGCACCACCAAGGGATTCATTTAGGACCAAGATTAAACCCTAAAGTTGTATAAGATACAATCATTTCTTCCTTCCTTTTTCTGCCTAGAAATCTGCAAATATTATGAATAAACTACGTTGTTTCCTTCTCATCTTTAATAAACTTGTTCTTGCAAAACGCATCATTTCACTTAGAGTTGAACGACATTGTTTTTGCTTCTCCATCAAAATTAGGTTTTTTTCTCTGATTTAGTTGTGCCAACTTTAGATTGGTTCTTCTTTTCCCGTGTCTTTTGCTCTTTGGTCTCTGGACTTCTAGTTTTCTTATTTCGGTAAAAAAAAATTTATCCTTTTCCTTTAATTTTTTTTCAATTTTGCCCCTATCAAATTACAGCATGCCCTCTAATTTTTCTGTTACTCCCATATCAGTCCTTGTCACGCTCTTTGTGCAATCCCCAAGGCAATTTTATCAGTATTGTCACATCTATAGCACTATTGATTCATATTTGGTGATGCATCAGTGGTCTTTCAAAATTATAACATGTGTAAGAAGGCCAATTAATTACCAAGACAACATGATAACCACACAAGGAAGAGACAATGATAATATTTAAAAGGTATAGCACAACTAATCAGATTTTAAATTTATTTTCTAGAAATTATCAGTTTGAGTCTCATAAATTTTAAGGTCATTTGAGATTTATATAGTTGTTAATTTTAAGACCCGTAAAATTAGTTAAAATACATGTAAATTAATCTAGACACTCATGTTTTTTTAAAAAATTTAAAAAATACAGAGACAATGCTAATAAAAATACAGGAATGTCTCCACAAGGAAGTCGAGTTAGGACATCACAGGAATTTGTTGTTGTCAAAAGTTAGTTTAGGACTTAATTAGGCAGGCCATGGAAGAGGTACTCAAGGACAATAATTTTTCAGTTAGATATTTGATGGTTTAATCGATCCAAAAGGGTGGAGAGAATGGGATGACAATTATGCTCTTTCGACTTTGTTTTGTGTAGAGTATCAAAATACAGGTTTTGATGCATCTACTAGAAGAGTAAAACAGCCTAGTTTTCATGTGTTAAAGGGCCCCCTGTTGGAAAAAAAAGAAGAGATAGGATATGGCAGTTAATTTATAATAATAAAGCTACAAAACAAGAAAAATAAATAAGATGAATGATACAAGTTTTCATAAAAAATACACTTTATAGCTCTTCTATGTAACTTTTTATACTTGTTTATAATCCTTAAGATTACAAGTTTAATTATAAATTTTTAAGTCCTAGATAATCAAGTATCCAAAAAAAATTCTAGTCTAGCAAAGATTCTAACATTTTAATTAAATAAAAATTCTAATAAACTAGTCTGTTATAAATTCTTTTTCAATAAGAATTCCTATATTAATTAGGATGCCTCCTTTAACTAATATTAAATTTTTTATAAATTTTAAATCTTAGTTCTTATACTGTAGGTTTCACATAAGGTTATTTCAGATAGATTTAATGTATTTCTATTTTAATGTTAGATGAGAAGCATCATTTAATTATTATTAAATTTTATTTTTTAAAGAGATACATTATCAATGTCTAAAAAATATTTTTGCACTTAAATTATTTTTTACTCCGACCCGTCACAAGATAATTTGCTAGTTTATATATAAATCTAAGTAATTCCAGGTTGGTACCCCTGGTAAGGAGTATTGAGTATTTTATATTATAGTATATATTTGGAGGGACTCCAGTGTAGGCTGTGTCAATAAAATCGAAATTTATAAATGAAACTAATCATACATGGATATATCAACGGACGGATATCATCTTTGTAATAAATTGATTGCAAAACTTGAATTTGATATATATGAAACATAATAAATTAGCTAATTATCAATACTTACTGAATAGTTAATCACTAAGATTTAATAATTCTATGCTTATCTATTTTTAACTTAATTCTCTTGATCAATGAAATTTCTCATTTATAGAATAAAAATAATGATAAAAAAGAATATGTGAAAGAAAACAGGGAAAGTTGTTACCATTTAAAAGACAAATTCATAAATGAAGAGTTAATTATGTGTGAAAAACTTTAATAAATCTCTCTGGACTGTTTTCATGGCCAGTAATGAATTAGGTTATACTGTTGTAGATTGTTTTGATTATTGATATTATGGTAATAATTATTTTTTAAAATTTATTTTGTTTGAAAATATATTAAAAAAAATTAAAAAAAAATTTATTTTTAATATCAGCTAGAAAGATTATATATATATATATATATATTAAACAATGGGCATGTGAATTAATAACTAGACATACATTTAAATAAATGATACAATAATATTAAGAAAGTCGGAAATTATTATCCTCGCTGTAACCACCACCTATACCTTTTGGATTTACTTTTTTAAAGGTTTGTGACTGTTTCTGTGAGATATTATAACATGTTTGGGGATTTTAGGTTAAAAAACAAGAGAAAAGTAAGAAAAAGTATGAAATGGGCAAGTTTTTGTTAGATATTTAACAGTAAAAGGTAAAATTGAAACTTCTTTGAAACTGTTTGGGTTATATTGGAAATTTAACAACTTCAAGGGCATAAATGAAATATTGATGAATCTTAAGGTCAAAATTATATATTCTACCTTCTTTTCTTGTTGCAGTATGCGGCTCAATAAAAACCCACCAGGTGTCTCGGTTGACCTTGGTTAAAGCTTTGACTTATAGACATCTTCAAATTTCACCGGTTCATCTACGTGTCCTCCGTTTTCCTTCTCTCAAAACCCTAGCCTCCATCACCAATCCCACCGAGGCAGTACAAAGCCAGAAACAGGACGATAGGGTTTCATGGCCGGTGGCTCTGATGCAACTGATACTACAGCTACTATTACCTTATCGTGCGCTCGATGTGGCAAACCTGCGCATCTCCAGTATTTAATTCTTTCAAAAATCTCTCTCTAAACCTGAATTATTTTTTAATAATTATTATTATTGTGTGATTGTTTATATATATTTATTTATTTATTTAATTTTAGGTGTCCAAAATGCATGGAATTAAAGCTTCCTCGTGAACCTGCCGCTTTCTGGTAATCAATAATTCTATGATTTTTTTTTTAAAAAAAATTAATTAGATAAATCAAGTTTTTGTTTGTTTGTTTTTTGAATTAGTTCGCAGGATTGTTTTAAGGCGTCGTGGAGCTCTCATAAATCAGTTCATACGAAGGCGAAGGAGGAAGAAAATAGGGATGGAAGTAGTGAAGGTTGGCTATATTGTGTGAGGAGAGGACAGGGTCGAACTCCGAAACTTCCACATTTTGATTGGACTGGGTATATCTCTACGATTTTTGTTGTTTTCGATTGGATTGCATGTATCTAAATCCTTTCTGTTAGCCGAATTTTAGTTCTATTGGTTGTGAAATAAGAATGAGTTTTGTTTTTGTGCAGGGGGTTAAGACCGTATCCAATATCTCCCTACCGTGCTGTTCCTCCTCACATTGATCGACCTGATTGGGCAGTTGATGTAAGGGTTTTTTTTTTTTAATGTTCAGTAGTGGCTTTTACTTATTGTTTATTTTAGCGAAATTTGACCATAAATTTTCTGGGGTGTCGACCACTTTTGATCCGTGTAATGTGTATTGTCCGTTGACTCTTTATTTCTCATTTGTTGTTATCATGTTACATAGCCAATGAATGCTTCTTGTTTCCATTGAACCTTCCTTTATTTTTGTTTCACGGGCATAATGTAGTACTGATGCACCTTTCTTCTTTGACAATAATTCGTAGGGAATCCCTAAGATTGAACCCAGCAGTGATTTGCAGCATGTTGTGGAGGTAAACCATATTCTTAACCTTCTACATGGTTATTATTTCATTGTTCGACGTGTAGTCATGGTGGACTTTATTTCCTTTGTTCTATATTCCTCTTTCTAAATCTACTTATCTATGTCGTAGATCAAAACTCCTGAGCAAATTGAGAGAATGCGAGAAACTTGTCGAGTAAGTTGTTGCCCTGCCTCCCAACTCTTTTAAGTATATTCAAAAGTGAACCTGTCTTGCTTCATTCTTGTCTTTTAACCTTCATGCCAATTTCGTGACTGTATTCTTAAGCTATGATTGCATTTGTGGATAATAGTAATGTCAGAATTCTCTATAATGGGATTAATATCTGATGAATCATTAGTGCAAGAAATTATATTTAAGATCTTCCATGCTGTTTCTATAAAGAGAATTAAGTAGGATCTGCCTCGTACCCAATCAACAAGCACCGTACCAGCATCATCGACCATTGCTCTATCTGTTGCTTCCTTTATTAGGTGAAAAACAAGAGTACAAAGAAATATATGCCCTGAACAAGGAAATCTAACTTGCAGATTATAAAAATAACGGACCATCTGGGATGAGAAGCCAACTCCTATGTGAAAATTAATGGATGATATATTTTTGCATGGACACCACACATGTAGGAACAGTTTTGTTTTCCAAGTAACTTCAAAACTCTGTAGCTTTCCACTGTAGTTCACAAATTTATTTATTTTTTTCATGTTTTGTTTTTGAAGGGTTTTCATTTGAGGTGAGGAGCCAGGGGTGGATATATTTTTCCTTAGGTTAGGTGTGAATTTCATTTTCATATTTAATGCAATCAATCTAGGATGTGGTGGTCTTATCTTGATTTAGCATTGCAACAGCGTACAAAGTGTTTAAGGCTATAAAGAATTGAGTGAAGAAAGCAGATCCATGGGGCTGACTCCAAGTTGGTGGAATTGAGACTTCATTAATGTCTTCATTTTAAAGCTAAATAATGGACTGCAAATGAGTAGAGGATGTGGCATATTTTTTCTTGAGAAATTGCAATTGAAGACAGCTTCCACCTAGTCATAATATTGAAACATTTTCTGAAGAATCAGCTTTTTTGCATGTTCTGACTCTTTTTTTGTTTGTAAAGAATGGTGCAATATGTAACCACAACTGGAATTGTAACAACACTAGTTCACCTTGTTTTCTTGTTTGTGTGTGAATTTAAAACGTCTGTTAATATCAGATAGCAAGGGAGGTTCTGGATGCTGCTGCACGGATCATTCGCCCTGGTGTGACAACAGATGAAATTGACAGAGTTGTTCATGAGGCAACTGTTGCAGCTGGTATTTAGATGTTAATGATTTCCGTATTTATCCTTCTAGCTATGCCTGAGAGTTGTTCACAATTCATTGACTCCTAGTGAATAGGTGTCATTATTCGGTCTTAACTTTCGTTTGCTAAACCTTTTTTTCTTGAACCGTGCTGTAGGTGGATATCCATCTCCTTTAAATTATCACTTCTTCCCAAAGTCATGCTGCACGTAGGTAGTCCTATTGTGTACCATTTCAATATGTTTCCTTCACTTGTGATCCATAATTTAAGAGGGTGTGACTGTCTGTTGTAGGTCAATTAATGAAGTAATATGCCATGGAATTCCTGATGCCAGGTATGAGTCAAGTTCAATCCTGTAAAATTTTGTAATCTTGCTTTCTTGTGCACTGAATTTGCGCTAATACATTCTGGAACCATGGTGTTTTATCCTATTTGTTTGTCATATAATATATACCTTTTAATTTTACCCATGCATGCTATCATATTTCGTCATAAAACTCCATTAACATGAGTGGACTTTACAACCACTATGACTGCATAAGTTCTAATAACTTTCTGATATTTCTTCTATTTTTCTTTTTATTGCTTCAGGAAATTAGAGGATGGTGATATAGTAAATGTTGACGTGACTGTGTATTATAAAGGTGTCCATGGTAAGAAATTTTCTTACTCGTTTGTGAGTAAATCAAGTGTGATGAATATAGTCCTTGATCTAGTGGTTGATTCATTGTGCAGGTGATCTTAATGAAACATACTTTGTGGGAAATGTTGATGAAGCATCTCGACAATTAGTCCAATGTACTTACGAGTGCTTGGAGAAAGCAATATCGATTGGTATGTGCCATTTTTTTATTCTGGTTGTACGATCTGTTGAACTTATGTTTGAATTCTCCATGTGCTATCACACTCTGGCTGATGTCATGCTTTGCTTGTATAAGTTTTCACCCAGGAAACTTATCGATTTTTAATTTTAAGAATAATAGCTAATTTAGAATGTAGTAACTGAAAAGGTCAGGTGTTTAACCAAGTTCTACCTGTTTGACTTTGATATGGATTTGCGGTGTTTTTTTTGGTGCAATTATCTTGTCAGATCATCCCATCTAAATTCTGAATTCTTATTCCTGAGTTTTGCGCTCCTTCTTTTACTTTTAGTGAAACCTGGTGTACGATTTCGTGAAATTGGAGAAGTAATTAATCGTCATGCTACAATGTCGGGGTTGTCTGTGGTAAAGTACTTCAGCACTGTCATTGGATGAAATCTTCATAGTTAGCTGTTGACCGTGTTAATAACTTCCCTTGTTTTTTGTGTCAAAACAGGTGAAATCATACTGTGGTCATGGTATTGGAGAGCTTTTTCATTGTGCTCCAAATATTCCACATTATGGAAGTATCCTCAGTAAATCCGGCTTTTTTATCTAGTATTTAGTAAAGAAAGTAAACCGATGTTTGAGGCTTTGAAAATGCAAAATGATGCTGAACTGCCCCTTCAGTACCATATAACCTAATAGATTAAGCCTTTTTTTTTTAGTTTGTGCGCATTGTTTGCCTTAAACCAGAGCAGGAAATAAAGCAGTGGGTGTAATGAAGGCTGGACAGATCTTCACTATTGAACCCATGATTAATGCAGGTAAATTTACAAGGCTCTATAATTGATGGAATTTGTCTCAAAGCTTTCGTTGCCTGTAGCTTCTAACTCAAATGATTTCCCGAGTAGGGGTTTGGCGTGATCGGATGTGGCCTGATGGATGGACTGCTGTCACCGCAGATGGCAAACGCAGTGCTCAGTTTGAGCACACGCTTCTGGTAACTGACCTTTTGGTTTTATCTTCATGACTCCCCCATTTACTTCTGCCTCTAATAGTTATTGCGGTCTATTATTGCGCGGTTGATTTAGACGAGTGGCCCTGCATCTTCATTGCATCTGGGTACCATATCTGGGAATTTCTTCAAACTGCAGTGATTTCTCATTACTTGATAATGGCAACTTCATGTATAATCGTCCCTGTAGCATCGCATATTTATTCTTTTGCTGATTGTATTGTTCTGCAGGTGACAGAAACTGGAGTAGAAGTTCTTACCACAAGGTTGCCTTCATCGCCGAAGGTGTACCCCTGGCTAAATGACAGGTCTTGAAATATTGCACGAGGACTTCTGGAATTTGGGTTTGTAACAATCAGGACACCAAACATTCAATTTTGCACCAAGGCCCCACCTTAATTATTAGAGATGTACAATAATTTCATTTATATTTTTGTTATGAATTATGGTTGTAACTTTTTTTAAAATAATGACGATGAGTGTTAAACTTTTTGCAAATTTTTTATTTAAAAAAGCATGTTTGCAGGTTTTTGGCACAACCTAATTAGTGTTTTATGGATTTTCCCAGTGATATAAAAGAATTTTGCACATTCCAGTTGCTTGGGCCTTTGCATTATGGCTTGGTTGGTGAAGTTTGGATTTTTTATTGTCTGTTTTTTATTTTTTTCCCTGATAACGAAATTGACTTGATCTTCACTTACATTGGATGATATACCGGGCTTATTGTTATTGTGGGAGTGGTGTAAAAGTTTTTTTTTTTTTTTTTTATAAATGTTTTAAAATAATATTTTTTTATTTTTTTAAAATTATTTTTAGAATAGAATATCCATATAAAAATATAAAAATATAATTTTTTATTAAAAAAATAAAATTAAAGTTTAAAGGCACATGATTTCAACCGATTTAAAATATTTTTTATATAAAAATATTTTAAAATAATACTTTTTTTAAAAAAATTATTTTTAATATCAATATTAAAAAATATAAAAATAAATATATTTTTACAAGAAAAATAATAAAAAAATTCTACCGCATTTTTAAATATGCGTGTTTAGCTATTGCCTCGAAAGGCTTCTATTCATAATTGATCTGCAGGACCTCAGGTCAATCACATGTCTTTTCTTCTACGTCGTTTTGATTCCATTTACATTTTATATAGACCCTCAATCCATAAGGGTAATAAAATATTGTTTTTAAAAAATTTAAAATTTAAAAGTTTTTATTTTTTTAAATTAACATTTTTTTAATATTTTTTAATTATTTTGATATACTACTATTAAAAATAAATTTTATAAAATAAAAAAATATATTATTTTAATATATTTTCAAATAAAAAATACTTTAAAAAACAATAAAAAAAATCTGTTGAAATAAAAATTTTCTTAGGCATATTTGATCCTGTTTTTAGATCATTTAAACGAGAATTAAAAATGTTTTTTAAATTTTTTTATATAAAATCTTATTATGTTTTTTTTCTGAAAAAAATGAACCAGGTAAAAACTAAAATAAAAAATTAGAAAAAACAGAGTGGTAATTTTAGGGAGGCTTTATTAACAAAGCCCAGCCCAGTATGTAAATCTTCCAAATAAAAAATTAGAAAAATGGATTGGTAATTTTAGGAAGCCTCTATTAAAATAGCCCAGCCCAGTTTCTGTAAATTTTGTGCAAAACAGCAAACGTATTCAGGTTTGGTTTGGAACCAGATCAACAACCACGCTCCGACAAAAATTCACTCGTTTACACTGTGGACCGACCGGCCATGACCTTCGAATGGGCCAGACGGCCGCACATTTTACTGTTTTAGACATGGTACAATTTACAAAAAGGATACACGGACCAATCGAATTGTACAACTCCAAAAGTTAAAGAATCCTCGCTCCATGAGAAAAACCTTAGGAAACGTACCTCGGTAAAGCGGGAAGAGGGGTGTGGGGATATGAATCAAAACCCAGTTGACCCGACTAACGAGGAATATGATGCATTTTCATCATTCGTGGCAGGTTGTTTCTCGCTGTCCTTGTATGGTAGTTTATCTCTGGGCTTGACAAGAAGTCCCAGTTCCACACCAGCCATCTCGTACAATTCTAATTTTTGAAGCTTGGTTGCCTCAACGTCTCCATCCCAGCAGGTTTCAGAAATAATTTCCAGTGCTTTCTCCATCTTGTCCTCAGGTACAAGATTCCCATTTTGTAGTAGGACGATGTAAACTTGTTCGGCAGAAGCTTTCCTGATCTGAGAACAGAAGAGACAACGTAGATTTCAATTCACTGGGTTGCTAATCAACGAAAGAGAGTTCACTCGCTATATAAATCAAATGCCAAATCCCAAACCTTGGGATATCGGTGGCCAAGCAAAGTGAGAAGATGAGTGAATGCCCGAGCATTGATGGTTTCCAAGAGTGAAGCAATATATCCAAGTATAGCAATACCAGAGTATAATTTTGCAAAGTCCTTGGATCCCTTCAACTCAACAGCAAGGGAATCCAAAACACTAGCACAGAAGACTGGAGTTTGGTCCTGGAAATTGAAATGGAAAGGTATTTCAGCATGTCGTCAAACCATGGAACAGAAAAATAACAAATCCGCCAGGAAATTTCATTCATGATTTCAATAGCAGCAGTTTGTATTTGTCCGAAGTAATGTTGAGATCTTCACTGTTAGTGACAGCAGATGTTTGCATCAATGAAATCAGAATCTGAAAGCAATATTCTTCCTGTGTACTAACAGTGAGATCCTCGCATCAATTTTACAAAAAATAAGTAAATTGCGCAAGCCAACAGAAAAATAAGATAGGACAACTAACCTCCATATCCAAGAATATTTTTTTGCTGAAAAGAATCTCTATTGTCTGAAATACACAAGACTAATGGTCAGTATTCTGAAACTCCGTGAATAAACTTGAAATTCAGGGAAAAAAACAAAACTTAGAATGTCATTGTCCCAAATTAAACAATGTGTAAAGGCGCACAAACATTTGTTACATAGAAATACTAATAGAAAGATGAAAAAAAAAGGGGGGGAAAAAGACAGCTCATCAGCTTATGGAGGGAAAATATGAATTGCAACTACCTAAGCATCATCAGCAAGATACTTTAACTAAGCCTTTAAATAAAATTATTTTGCTATTAACTAGTCGCTACAGGTTTACCTCAATTACTTGTTAAAGCAGAGAAAAAGCATATCTTTAAGAAAAAACAAAAATTCCATTACCTTCAAAGTGGGTACAATAACTCTATCACATTTCTTGTACTGTTGGAGAACCCAAAGCATGTCAGCAGATAGCATATGCTCTCTTGACCTTCTATCATTGAACTCTTCAGTTTCAACCGGTTGAAGATATTTCAATAATGCAGAGATTGAAGCCTTCCGTAAAGAATCTTGCAACCCACCAATCGAAATAACTAAACCAGACAATACAGATCTGCTATAACAACTAAACCGGAGTAATTGTACAAAAAGTTGATATGAAAAGGTGGGTACCTACAAGCAAGCCACAATCACCTCCTTGTCAAAGAACTCAAATCACAAATAACAACTAAAATGGAGTAACTGTACAAACAGTGGACTGTAAACTTACTCCCCACTTTAAATCCGTTTCATTAGGAACAATTTCTTCCAGATTTTCTCTGTAAGGGATAAATGGAATAAATATTGCCTTGTTGTACAAAATCCTCTGCAGAACCTTTGCAGCAGCTTCTCTTATTTTGTCCATCTTCTCCACAGCTTGCTTAGCAATTCCGCCAATCACATTGGTAGCGAGATTTGCATCAAAAAATGAGACCACCTGGTTATTATCAGCCACATCATTATTAGGCCTCTCTGACACAGACTCAACACCATGTGCTTTTCCGTTGGAATCCTTAATGCAAAGGATGTATGTACATGTTTCAAGGCCTTCCATAGCAGCCTCACGAACCCAAGAACCCACATCACCTCTGTTATCAACAGAATAGTCATCAAGAGCTTTAAATAAGCTCAGCATAACTTCATTTTTTATCAGATGATACAGAGACATGCCATCCTCTCCACAACAAATACTGGAACAGTCTCTTTCCTGAGTTAATGTCTTCAACACTAGTATGAGTCCTTTGACAGCATTAACTCGTGCTTCAGCATCTCTGTCCTCAGGTTTATTCTATAGAGATTATCCACAAACATGAGTCAGAAGTCCAGTACGATCCAAAACTAGAGTTTTTAATAAGAATCACAACTTTCACGACACGCACCTCTATCATGCAAGAACTAGAAAGCTTCAGAAGCACATCTCTCCACCTGTTAGCCAAAAGTTCATATGGCAAAACACCTAGCGCCATTGCAGATCCTCTTCTTACAGCAACATTTTGATCAGTCAGCTGTTCCAGGTATTTTGATGTTATACTGCTGGCACCTTCATTATTTGTGGTGACGAGGTATGCTCGAACGAAGTGTTCTAGGGCTTTAACAGCATCATTCTGTACATGTTTGGAGCAATAGATTCATCAATTCAGACTATCAGCAAGAAAAAAGAAGGTACTGGCAAAGAAAATCTAACATTACAACACAAACACCTGTATTTGAGAATTAGGATGCCGTAAATTTTCGCTAAGAGTATCAAGCAGACTCCTTTTTATCTTTTCTGGTAATAACAAATGCGATGATGAGATACATTCAATGAACCGAGAAACAGCAGAACGCATTATTTCTCCACCCTTCCCGCGATAAAGTCGTGCTTTCTCAATAGCAGGAACTACACCAGCAACTTGTTTCTGTTTTTCTACAAAATAAAAATAGCAGATACTAAAACCTGGTATATGCAAGTCGTAAGCTCAAGCTTCTTCCTTGAACTGGGATTCTAGAACCAGCATAGAGAAGATAGCATAAACTGAGTTATAAAATTTTGCCCATGTACCAATTCTTATCCATCAAATAAACAGGAATCTCATTTCCTCAAAATGAGAAAGAGTGAAAACCCCCAAACCTTGTTTTGCAGCCATCTCACAACAAAACACCTGAGTTAGTGCAGTTCACATCCAGCATGAACTTTAAATTATTGTCTAAGATTTCAAAAAGTTACTTCATTTGAAATCTCAACAATCATTCATAAAAGAAAAGCATGTGTACAACAAGTGATTTTCCTATGTAATATATTAATAATGTAGAGGATATAATCAAATTGGTTGTATCCAATCTGGATTTCTTTCTCAATATCATTTCTTTCTCTCTCACATTGTTAGAAAAACAAACTCTGAAATTATTCTAGCATAGTATTAATCACATAAATAGCCTTAAAGCTACAAGCTCTTAAGGACATAAGCATAAAATGGGAATAAAATAGAAAATCCTAAAAGTGTGTATTTTTAGAAACATAGGAACCATGCACATTAAATCTCTGAAAGTTCAAATAAAAAGTTTTCATTGCATTTGTGAGAAAAAGAAAAGTTGAAAGAAGAAAAAAGAGTACTAACCAGTGGCAAGAGCATGGTCAAATCGGTGCAAAGCCAAAACAATTTCTGCAGTTGCTAAGGTTGCACCATGGCGCATGCAAAGATCAGATGAGAGAGTAGAAGGAATTAATTTCTCCAGAACAAAGCTTGCAAAATACTCGGGGTCATATTTGACAAGAGCAGAAAGGGCTTCTCCAGCAAGTTCTCTCAAGCCTTTATCCTAAAGTAACCAGCTACAACAGTCATACACTTAAAACTACAACAACAGTAAAAACCATATGACATGCAAGAGTTAAGCCAAATAACTTATGTTGTGCCAAGTGCTACGAGCATTTTACATCTGATAATCCTAGGCAAGCCAACAGATACCCACCCCAAAACCTCAAAATGAAAAAGGTTGTTGAACTTAACTAAACTTGATGATGCAATGCAACCAAGGTAACAGTGACCAAGGTCATATATCATCTCTAGTCTCAACAGATAATTTGAAACGAAAAGATAAGACAAAAGCAAAGAGAAATAGATATAGCTAGCATCATTGTAGAGATAAAACATAGAAGAAGCACAAAATATAAGTGCTTGAGAGCATACCCAGTGACCGATCTTGTTGTGCAGCAGTTCTTCTGCAAATGGATAAAGGTATCCTTCATACTGAGCAATGTAGACAGCTACATGGAGGTAAGAGTTTACTCGTGAAGAAAGTGAAAAATAATCTGCGGTATTCACTATGTCAATGCCATGTGGGTAGTTCCCTTGTCTTCCAACATTCTCCTGAAAAGCAGCTGCAGCTGCTCTTCTGCAATTGACCTAAGCATCATGCATCATAAGCTTTGACATTGACATTGGTACAGTAGGAAAAGGCTAGTATATCCTATCAGAGAGTACTCACACCTCGCGGTCATAGCAGGCCACTGTTAACAGGTGTGGAGCAAGCTGTTCCAATACATATCTCATATCAACATGATAATATGCACGGCCAAATGCCCAACAAACATAGGCAGCAGCATCTCGAACATGAGACCCTACACTATGTGGACCTCTTCGAATATCATAATGCAGCGCCTGTTGAGAAAAATATAATATTGTTCAATTCCAATAAATTGATGCTTTGAGTCTTTGCACTGGTAAAAACAACATTTTCTACTGCTTATAAGCCAATAGACAATATAGATGTTGAGAGAGGAGAAGCCAATAAAACTGCAAAAAATTAGTTCACAATCACACCAGTGCTCATCGTCCATGTGAAAAGTAGTTTATTCTTTCACTGGGTTTGACTTTTTTGCCTTTTGATGCTAAGAATAGTTTACTTTTCAACCATTTCTTCTGTCTCCAGATAGAAAGAGATCAGGACTCATAACTAGAAACAGTTAAGAAAAGGAAAAAAGAAAAAAAAGAAAGAACTGATAAACCAAAAATAATGCAAAATTATAAATGGTCCACAAATCTTTCAGTAACGAATGATTTAGCAAGAAAGAAAAGATTATCCAATCAAAATGCAATCATCCTACCTTCACAACATAAGGAACAACTTTGGGGAGACTCATAGGCAACAACAATCCTCTACGTGCTAGTTCAGCAAGTGCCAGGCAAGCTCCATGCCATGAACCATCACCCTGGAAAGTTATGAAAGTTAATTATGGCTCTATACCTCAAAATTGGCAGAGAAGGATCAAAATACGAAGAAAATATGAAAAGAGAAAAAGAGAACATAGAAGCATACCTCTCCAGGTGAAAACAGCTCCAATATTGATGACAAGACCTCATCTGACAGAGCAGATGTCAATCGTGAAGTTATGCGGCCTATACCTTTGGCAGCAGACCAACGTACAACAGTGTCCTGCATTGTCAATGATATCAACACAAAATTGTCCAGAAAAATGGTGAAATTAAAAACAAAGCATGTTCAACACCTTTTCATGGCTCTAATACGTTCTGTTCATTGACAGACAAGAATAGCAAAGAAGCAAAATGCACAACAGTACAATCCAGACAATCATGTCAAATTTTGAATCTGAGACTCCAAACTTTATAAGGTGATTGAAACTTCAGACTAGGCTACACTGCTTGTTGCCAGGCATCATGTCTAAAACATGGGACTCCTCGAGAGAGAAACAAACAAGTAAACAATGCCTGCAGACCCACCTGTATTGACTGCAACAAGCACCTCAAGAAGAGGCCAGTGCATTTCACTAATTCTTATACCAATACACTTTATTTGTTAATCAGAAAGCATATCCAACACTCAGCACTCTTTCAAGGGTTGTAGAAATAATTGCTGGGCTTCATAGAAGCCTGGAAAGAGTGATGGTTTGTTTTATTTAACTTCATTATATTTTTCACTTCATACAATTCCTGAATCCTAAATGGGTTTTCATAAATATTCTCTAGTACTAATTTAAAGCTTTGAAAGATTTTTCTGGCGTTTTACATAGTTTCCACTATGTTCCTCAGGCTGTGATTATATGTAGATCAGGAGCTCAACAGGGTAGTTACTTTATTAAGATGCCTGTATGTTATTTTAAATATAGCAGCTATTGATGAGATAACAAAGTACTGTCCCATTAATGATAACACTCATCTGCTTCTAATACTAACTTTTGGACAGAAGAATAGGAATGGGTAACATTTTATCCAAAATTTAACCTTTGAAGCTACTTAGTATTTGATTAAAGAAAGCAATAAGCTCTAAATGGAATCTCACCCTTTTGACATACCGTGTCTCTTAATCCAGCCAGTAACATCTCGATGATCTCTTCTACAATTTCTGGAACATCCATGGCTTCATCTTCAAGGCGGTTTGCACTGTCTTCTGGTTTGACAGAATCAGTATTCTCATCATGACTGCATTGATCAGCTCTTTTAGATACATTTAAGGAGACATTTTCCCCAAGAGAACTGGTCCTGCCCTATGGATAAGGCAAAAGAATGTCATGAGAGTAGCATTCTTTGTTTTGTGCTTTTGATTATTTAAATAATGGTAACAACTTTTACAAAATAATCATGTGAAGTGATAGAGAATAAATAACTAGAACACACAAAAGAGAATGAGATAAATAATTAAGGAGCTTATAGTTGTATATACCATACGAGTTACACACATAGCCATGCACTCAAGAAGTGGATACAAATGAGGATCTGTAAAAACCAGCAGGTTAAAGAACTATTGATAATGTTTAGGGATAATGGCCTCTGCATTTTGCAAGGAAAAAAACCCTTAAATCTGTCCTTAGTTTATCATTAATTCCCACTTGGGAGATGCAAAGCAGTCTTGTCCACCTGACATAACAAAAAAGCATGACAAGTGACACACAGGATGGCTTGGCACCCTGCATGCCCTGCAAACTTCAATTTCTACAAGACACATGAGTCATGTTACAAGCTGAACAGCCAATGTACTGATATCATATGAAAGGCACAGAGATAATCGCTGGCCATGGGACATGTCAATATTGATGTTGAAAGAGTAGTTTCTTACATTTATTGCACAGAAACCAGAAGGAAGATTCTAATTAATTATGCATATGTTAAAATTGTACTTTTATTCTGAACTTGGTACTAAAATGCAAAGTCCTTTGTAAGCAAAAGATTCGTAAAAGAAACTTTCAAACTAGAACATGTTTTAAAATTTTCCTGAAGATAGTTAGCAGCTCCCAAGGCCATACATTTGTCAAAACCTTGAAGTTTAAACCAGGATGTCCATAAATATTTAGCAATACTAACCACATAACACCAGGCTGGTGAACGAGGAGGGAGGCAAGTAAGACCTATCCGTTGTGTTAACTTCACCAAATACTTGCGAAGCAAAGGACTATGAGCAGCAGTACCGGACTTTTCCAGCAATGACACATCAGTCCAAACAGCGGAAACCACACCCATTAACCCTTTGCGACCACCAGCCTGACCACAAAAAATAGTATATGAGAAAACTATAAATTAAACAAGGCAAAGAGAAATGCACACAAGAAAGAATACAAACAAAAGGCATCATCCATTTCCCATGCAAAACTAATTTGCATCATAACAATATGACAAAATCAACAAAAGCAAACCTTGAAAATGGCAGCCAATGCCTCCACGGCACCCAATAACTGAAAGTGAGACGAGAAATCATCTTTGCCAGAAGATAAAACTTCATGTGTCCATTCAATAAAGCTGAAAAATAAAAACAAAATACAGATATTCAACCATGCTTATCCAACAATGCTTCAAAATAGACACCAACAAGAGCAATGTTAAAACCTGATAAAGGCCATTGGCATATCAGGACGCGAAATAAGCTTAGAGAGCACTAATCCAGCCATAGTCCGCATAGGACCAGCATTCGAAAGATAATCTTTAGAAAACTTCAAAATCCTCAAAACAAGAGGAGCTAACTCAAGTTCACCGAGCTCATTACTGCTGGCAATACTAGTATCAACAGAAGAAATATCAAACGGAACCAGAACAAGAATAGAAAGCCACAAAAGCATCACACATTTCGCCTCCATCTCTCCCTTACTTTCCTGCCTCAACGAGGTAACAGAATTCGCGCCATGGCATTTCTCTAACAGAGAAACCGCAAGCTCTAAATCCGAAACTTGATGTGGAAAAAACTTAATAACCGCCTTGTAACCGCAAACGGTAACTAATGTGTAAATAATAATACAGATCGGCTTTATTATTTCAAGAATTTCATCCGATTCAAAACCTAATTCGATCGTTCGAGTACGAATAATTTGCATTAATGGAGAAACTATACTCTCCAGGTACGGCTCCAATAGCTCACCCTGCTGCTGATACTTATCCATCTGCATAAAAAATATTATAATAAAAATTACAAAAAGAAACAACAACAAAAGTTGGAGAGGAAGCGGAGAGTAGTACAATATAGCGGATCTTGTGGACGGAGGAGAGATCAGAGACTTGTTGATTGGAAACGATGTCGTCAAGGAGGGATTTGACGAGTTTCCATTCCTGTAAGAAATATTTTTGGAGAACTGTATCTTTGGAATCGTGCTCATCGTCTTCATCTACTGATTCCGATACCGGCATTTTAAAGAAGAGTCGGAACTTCTCCTGTTGCGGCAGTCTTTGTTGATATGGAAGAGAAAGGAACGATTGAATTCCCGCCTGGATTTATTTAACAATGTCTTTGATCTAAAATGGAGAGTGTGTTTTACAAATACCTGTAAAAAAAAATGGTCCGTTGCGAGTGGTTGTACGTTGTGCTAATATTTGTTGTACACTGGTTGGTTAAAAAGGTGATAAAATGTTTCTAGGGTTTATATCATTTGGATTTTATTTTAAAGGTGCTGAAAGATCTGGTACGGTTATATGCAAATATTCATTCCGTGCAGTGGTGCACCCGCTCAGAAGGTGAAAATGGAACTCAAAAATTCCGTTGCCGGGACTTGAACCCGGGTCTCTCGGGTGAGAGCCGAGTATCCTAACCAACTAGACTACAACGGATTGGTTGACAAAATCATCTAGTATTATATTTATATTGTATGTTATGTTTTTTTAATTAACGAATTAATTTCCCAACAATTTAAATAATTCATGTGGAGAATATATATGCTAGCTCAATTGAGAGATTACAATATAAAAGCAATCCCTTTTCATGACCTTTATTTTATTTCCATATGATATCTAGCAAGATATGTTAATTGAGGTATTGCTTCTAGCTCCTTAAAGCATGTAAAATACTTGCTTAAGATCTAGCTTGCTTTATGATCTTCATGCCATTGCTTCAAGTTTTGTTTAGGTCTTTACTAAGGTTGAGAACCATGATTTTATGGCACCATTAGCTTACAGCTAACAATCTAAATAATAGCTATATAATTAATACCGACAAATTCATGTGATTAAAAGATATATTTGAGAATATAATAATAGTTATTTTTAAAAATATTTTTCACTCAGAAATATATTAAAATAATATTTTTTTATTTTTTTAAAAAATATTTTTTATATTATTATATCAAAACAATTTAAAAAAATATATAAAAAATTAATTTTAAGCAACAAAATCTGATGATGCTTATTTTTAGGCTAATGGTTTTAATTCTTGGCTAATGGTTTGATCATCACAGGCAGCTCATATATACATTTGAAGAGAGTTCTGGATGGATTTATAGCGACGGACTAGTTAGGTCAAAGGTTTAGATAAATCGGGGAGCGGAGGGTTAAAATTCATCGACTGCGTTGGATGTAGGAAAAAATATTTCCACAGCTTATGCAAAAGGATGGGGTTGCTATTCAGTTATTACTGATTCTTGAATGGAATTTGTTTTACTTTCACTTTGTATATAACTTTACAAGAAATTCACAGAACTCACACTCACAAATGCCTCCTTTGAACACTTTCGTGCATGCATCTATATATATTACACAATAAGAAATGTTGACCTACAAAGTTTGATCCAGAAACATAAGCAAAGCTTAATTACATCTAGACTTATGGCTTGTACTTTGCAGCATACCGGTGAAACAGGGCTAATGCATTGCTAGCAGTCTGAGCCACGTTCAAAACCTTGGCCTTAATCATGGCCCTTGACTTGTCCATATTCCTCCCCGGAAACCCATCCAAACAAGTGCTAGCATCAGTCATGGCAGAGCTTACAAAAGTTTCAACATTACTTATGTGCCAAAAGACGTTATCACCTCCTTCAGCATCTGGGCGTTCCAAGCGATGGAGCTCTCTAACTGATTGACTAAGTTGATCCACGCTATTACCAATTTGATCTAAGCAGTCTTTCACTGCTTGGTAATCCTTGGATTTCCTTGCCTTGAGCTCCTTAACCACTTTCAACATGAATGTTCTTGTTTGGAGGGCCTTGTATAGGCTCACGGATAAGGCAGCTTGGGCTAGTTGCTGTGGAGTTTGTATTGTCATTGAGTTTGCAGAGACTGATAGGTATTGGATGCACAGGGATGGATAAAGGGTCTTAGTGCATGCGTTTTCGATGTAGGCCCGAGACCGGGAGCGTCTTGGAAACCTAGCTGGTTTCTCCGCGCCCGTAATGCAAACTAGAGAGAGTAGTAGAAGCAGTATGAAAAGACTGAGACGAGCCATTAATGTTGAAGGTTGTAGAATTGAGAGGGAAAGGAAATATGTCAAACTCTGAGTTGAGGACATTAGGATGAGGTAATGTGTGTATATAAAGAGGCTGTCACATGCTAGAACTTCATCTACTTGATTTAATTACGTACACGTTACTTGTATTAAACCCAAATTATACTCAATTGGTCCTTGAAGAAAGCCTAATAGAAAAGAGGATTATACTTATCTGGGTCGGTCAAATCATTAACACTAAACCTGCATCATCAAGAGTTTCTTAGATAGGCAGTAATGGAAAACAAACCCTAATACAAAGATAATGGTTATCTAAACCTTAATTTAACCATAAAACACTGGCACGGTTTCTCGGGAAGGAGCACGTTCATCTTGTTGGTCAATGTTTCAGGGTCTTTAAGTTTCTTATTGATTCAGAAAATTGGATCAATTTGACAGAAGAGGCCATATGATGATCCCTTCCATGTAACGCATTGATAAATCACGTAAACTTTTCACTTGGAATGGCCAGAATTAGTAGGATCAACTGATTATCTGATCCCTGCCGTTGGATCAGTTGTACCAGAGAGGATTCGGCGATGCCCGCGGCGGCCTGTCTATAAACATGGCAATAGCTATTATTTATTGCCAACAAGAATCATAGACTAGGTCTTCCAGGAAAATCAAAAGCATTTTTAATAATATAGGGTCTTAAAGTCGTGTTCAATGGTGACGATACCTCGCAAACCATGTGCTGCTGAGGATGAGTAATCTTTCGGCAAGAATCAACCATGCACAAGCTCAATCAAATCCACATTTTTTATTCTCCTGCGGATCCTCGAGCACATCTTATACTTGTTTTCCATTAATAGGATTATCTTACATTTTCGTCGATCCATCCCAGAGATGATTCCACAATTCCAAGCAAGACACACAAGTAAATAGCACTGGTTTTCTCATAACAATTTACTGATCATGAGACGGAGACAGAGTGAGGGGCAGTGAGGATATGAAAGCTCATCTAATCTCATTCAACGAGAAATACAATTACATAGATTACGACATAATACAACGAAACACACCACATAAACAATACAACAAATATTTGTTCAGGTTTGGTAATCATTCAGCAACCTTCACACCTGAGAGATAAACACGGCTCTGAATCACACTGCCTCCATTCCAAAAACCAGGCATAACCATTAGGCCAACCCTAGGCTTTGGATCACTTTCATCCAATATCAGGTTTTTTACAACACTTTCCATATAAACCTCTGAGAACTCACTTCCTCTCATAACTTGGAAGACCTTGACATTTGGGTCAAAGGCATAAGCAAGCCTGTGAGAAAGCCAGATCGACTTGGCCAGTTTCAAGAAGGCCTAGTAGAAGGGCGTTCTTGGATGCCCTCCCCTTTTTATATAATTTCGCTGATCTAAATTTCCAAAGAATGAAGCCTCCAACTTTGGGTGAACCACCACCAGGGACTTGCTCGTGCAAAATTTGCCAAAAACAGAATTGGGTTCTGACATAGCATGAATAAAGGATCCATTTCCCTCGTAGCAAGAAATTGATGAAAGAAACTCTCCTTTGAAACTGCCCCGCCGTCTGCTTTAATTGAGAAGTTCTTGTGATGATACCCACTGAACATTCTTTGAGATATTTAAGACTCAAATGCATACTGTTTGTGAGCTCTCTTTGCATAAACAACGTTGGATTCAATGGAGTTGCTTTCATCATATTGATCAATGGTTTAGAAAAAATATGAAAGGCTTTGAATGCAGTTTCTATGGCAGATGTGAAGAGCTCTGGGGTCAGATCCACAGAATAAAAGCCATTTTCATCTCCAGAACCCTCTGGTTCTTTGGTTGACAAACCCCTGAGCTTAAGATTCTTTTCCAGTTTTGCCCGTTTCTGGTTTGCTTCCTCAATCATCTGCTCAGACTGAAGAATCTCAGAATCTTTATTCTGGATTTCAGATTGGAAATTTTCACCATAACCTCGTATGTTTTGATCAGGCTCAGTTGTTCTTGGATCTCTGCAGCTAACCGAGAGTCCTGAGGAGAAACACATATTGGTTTGGGGTTATTTTCCCTGTAGATATGCTTGAGCTCGGATAGATTTTTCAGCTCAGAAATTACAACTTTGTCAGAAGCTTGTATTTTATCAGGATCATAGGGAGTATGAGCAGCTTGGAGCTGAATGTATGCTGACTTCAGAGAGGAGATGTTGGTAAAAATTTTGGATATCAAGGCTTCCCCAGCTTCTGGATTTTGATTTGCAGAATCTTCCATGGGTTGAGGGTGGACCTTCTGACAGTTGTTCTCACAGGGTTGATTATCTTTCAACGCAGTGGGTTGCATATCTACTTTTAACGGATGGGTAGTCTAGTAGGATTCTTTCTGAAAATACACCAGTGTGGCACAACCTGCAAACTCCCACAAAAGCGTGGATAATATCCAAGTCTATCAGCAAGGCAAGAAAGCAGAACCCAAGCAATTCCCAGCAACACATGCTAAATCCAAAATAAGCCTAAAATAAGTCCAAATTAACAAAACTCTGGCTCATGCCATTGAGCAACCTGAATGGAGAATGCTATGTTTGCACATAATGCAAGAGCAATCTTGTGAGCAGTGATCACATATCACATCACACCAAAGAGTTTATGTGAAATGACAAAAATGTTCAATAAATACATTCAAGAAAACAAAATCTTGCTTCTCGTTGCTTACAACACTCCAAATTCACAAGATGATACCCCAAACATTGTTAATGAAACTTTAACGGGTGAAACCCGTAGAAGTATAAGCAGCTAGTATCCACGGATTGAAGAAGCCAAAGATGTCATGAGGTGTACATCAACATGACCCCAACGGGACAAGAGAGTCAGGAATGCCAGTATACCACACACAATCACATTTTCTTTAAATAAAAGATTGTATGTGGTGGGAGTTGTAACTAAAACTCTTACCAAAACCCAGATTGATTGGAGGCAAATCCCAATAACAAATTGATTAGAAGGAAAACCTTCTGTGCTCGACAGTGGAGCCCAAAGAATCAGGAGCCCAGACACAGGACACCAACTAAAACCTTAATATTGTTAGAGAAATACTTAAATTATGGATCCTAATGATGCATGAAAGATTTGATATCGTCTCAGTTCTTGAATACTCAATCTGATTGCAGGACCTTTTTCCGGACAAAAATATAAGGATTTTAATAGCTAGTTTGGAGGGAAAAAATATTAGCTCGAGTTTGGTAGCAAAACTAAAGCTGACAAAAAAGTACAAGCGAGTAAAAGAAGAAGAAAAGAACACCAAGCATCCATCCAAAAATCCCTTACTATCGCAATCGAGGGTCTAGCTGCTGTGGTTAATTCGTGTGACTTGTTCCGTCCTCGTCTCGGGTTCGACCCTCTATGTGCACGCCTGTCACCCCCTCGGTGCCTTACATGCTCCTGGGCTTGCAGGATGTCCAGCGGGCCGTGGGGAATAGTCGTGGTGCGTAAGCTGGCCCGAACACCCCACGTAAATCAAAAAAAAAAAAATCCCTTATTATCAAAGGAAAAGCTCTTAGCATCATATAATGCCATCTATAGAAGAATTTTCAAAGTCAGTCCACCCTTGAAAACAAGCCGATTTTCAATAACTCACTTGTTAGTCCATCCTAAAACGCAACAACTCACTTGACAAAAGTCAATTCTTATTGTTCCATTTCGCATTTATATGGTTATTAATTTTAAAGTATATAGTATTAATTAAAGTATACATAAGCTAGCCTTAACTAACCATTAATAATAATAATAAAAAAAATTAATCCTCATTAGAAGAAACTTGCAGTATGGAGTGGGGATTCAAACTTTACATATATTATGAGCTTGCAATGACTCACTTAACTAACAGTAGAAACTTGCCGAGTAAACTGAAGATTCGAACTCTATGTATATCATGTGCTTGCAATATATATCCTATGTGCATATCTTATAGTTAGAGAATATTTGAGTCTAAAACTCCAAATATGGCATGCATTCCCAATATGTGCATATGCTATAATAATCAACTTGATTCAGACAAAGGCAAGTCACAGCATGGAACAACATTTGACTCGTCAAAAGAACATGCTTCGAGCACAGGTAGAGAAATCCATACATAAAAATACACAAATAACCAGAATTAACTTCAAATCTAGCACTTTCACTCTTTCACGAACCAAAACAGAATCAACTAAAACTTCAAAAACACTCATACCAGTTCCCATTTTTGGGCCTTAGAATTATATTTCCTTCACTTGATTGCTTAAATGGAAATCGAATAAGAAAAAATTCATCCTAATCATGAATAAATTAATATTCTTGCTTTATCTATATTTACTCACTAATTAAAAAACATTCATTTCTTGTAACTCATAACATGCATGATAACTATAGCAGCGCGATAGAGTATATTTAGAAATATAATGGAGATTTTTTAAAAAAATATTTTTTATTTAAAAATATATTAAAAAAATATTTTTTAAAAAAATATTTTAATATCAAATAATAATACTATATAAAAAAAAATTAATTTTCAAAAAACATGGTTTAAAAACATTCTCGAACATGACGGCTGTTTGGGAGTGCTTTTCAAAAGCGCTTCCGAAAAAATTTGAAATTTTTTTTTTTTTTTTTGCTTTAAAGTACTATGTTTTTGATGTTTTCAAATCATTTTGATGTGCTGATCTCAAAAATGATTTTTAAAAAATAAAAAAATATTATTAGCACACTTTTCTGAATGAAAAGTACTTTGAAAAGCAACAGCAACCACACTCCCAAACACCCTCGTATTCGCAAGGACACAAAAAAAAATGCACCTGGAAGTAAGTGACGTCAGTTCCCACTTTTGGGATGGTTAGTTCGTCGATTTGCCTCGTGACTCGGCAAATCACCATAATTAACGACAGACGTCATCACTCTCCCTCTGTCTTTTGTCCTTGCATGACTTTCCTTCAGGACCGCTCCTTTTTCAGTTCAATAGACAAATCTACCCTTCATTTCAGTAAAGCTTGTTTGTTTGTTTATTTATTTATTTTCTACATTGGATGCCCGCCCGTAAGTATCTTTTATCCAATATTCTTTTCCTTGTCAACATAAATCAAATTTTAACTTTATATGGGAAAACCAAATCTCCATAAAAGTTGCACTCTTATCTTGTTTTTTTCCCTTTAATTATTATGTCTTTTTAAATTACCTTTACCAAAAACTATAAAAAATATTCAAAAATAAATGAAGATTTTACAAAATGTTAGCTATTCAGCATTATAAATTCTTTTAAATAAAAGAAGTGTTATATTTAATTTTTTTCATCATATAAATAATACTCCAAATATATTACGTATTATCTGAATAACATAAATAGATAAGTTTATTGTATGAACCATGTAAAAGCATACAAAACAAGAGCAGAATAATAAAAGTGGTTCGTGATAATTAATCTTTTAATGTATTGAATTATTGATTAGATAGACTATCTATACACCCTTTAAATACAAATCACAACTTCAAAAGCTAAAAATATATTTTTTATTTTTAAAAAAAAACATAAACTAGTTTCAATCCAAACACACATTATGCATCCACTGTTAGCCAATCACTTGTTACTTGAAAAATCAATAAGAGAAGTGCCCGTTCTTGCCAAGGATGATAGAGTCTTTTCAATTCATAAACTCGACGAGTGCCCGAATCATTGTAGCAAAATCAAACATTCATTCTGAACCATATTATATAATAAAATAAATCCAATATCGCACCAACCCGCATTACCTATTTATTATTATTATTAAAAAAAAAAAAAAAAAAACCAGATCATACTCCAGTATAGGAATTCTGAACGGGCATTTCTCCTTAAATAAGCGCCAACTCCCCAAATCCCTTTGCTGATTCTTCTGCTAATCACTGTTTCCTATTGGTAAACAAAAACCGTCACCTTCTCTTTCTTTTACTGCTGGAGTAATTGAAATCGTGCTAGAATTTTGATGATCAAGCTTTTGTTAATTAATCTTTGGATTTAAATTATGATTAGTATGAGAATCGGTTTAGGTGATTAGATTATAGTTTTTGTTTTTGCAGATATGAGAGGAATCCATTACTTGTCAAAGCTGAAAGCTGCAAATATCCCTCCCGAATTGCTAGAAAAAGGCCAAAATCGGGTCATCGATGCTTCTCTCACGCTTATTCGCGAGCGCGCTAAGCTTAAGGTATAATTATAATTATCTTAATTGCAATTAAATAACTTGTAATTATTTTATACGTTCGTTTATTCTCACAGGGAGAACTCTTACGCGCATTAGGAGGTGTTAAAGCATCTGCAACGCTTCTTGGAGTTCCTTTGGGACATAATTCATCGTTTCTTCAAGGGCCGGCGTTTGCTCCTCCGCGTATTAGAGAGGCCATTTGGTGTGGCAGCACGAATTCGAGCACCGAAGAAGGTTGCGAGAACAGTCTCTCCTCTTTTTTTTTATTCTGCTTATTGTTGGATTGTTTTTGAAGGGGTCCGATTTGATTGATGATGTTAAAATTGATTAATGCTGAGATAGGAAGCTTGGCTGCTCGCAGGTAAAGAATTAAACGATCCGCGGGTGCTAACTGATGTTGGTGATGTTCCGGTTCAAGAAATACGAGATTGTGGTGTGGATGATGATAGACTGATGAATGTTATTAGTGAATCGGTCAAGCTAGTAATGGAAGAGGTGATTGCTTTTATCTTTGGGATAATTACAAAATCTCTTGTTTTTAATAACATTTTACATCCTGGACATTGCATTTTGTTTGATTTTTTTTAATAACATTCTTTTGTTTGATCTAGGATGGAAAATGTAATTTATAAAAATATATAATTTATAAAAACATGGAGGAAAAGTAAAGTTCAGATCAAACTACGAGGGTTCTTGTAATTATCCTTTTTTTTATTACCATATACTATTTTCTAATTTTGCAGTTCAGCATCTGTTCCGAGAATCGAGTTAATTTCTGTTTTCCACGTTTAATTTGTATGGTATCAGTGATTCTGATAAGTGGGAATTTTTAGGAATTTTAAGAAGTTTTTTCTGAATGAATGTCAGAGGCTAAGAAACTGAAGGTTTTCAACTTGTTTGATGAACTCTTTCAGGACCCATTGCACCCGTTAGTCTTAGGTGGTGACCACTCAATATCTTTTCCTGTGGTAAGAGCTGTCTCTGAGAAGCTTGGGGGACCTGTAGATATTCTTCATCTAGATGCCCATCCTGACATCTATCATTGCTTTGAAGGAAATAAGTATTCTCATGCTTCTTCGTTTGCCCGAATCATGGAAGGTGGTTATGCTCGGCGGCTTTTGCAAGTATGTGTGTATGTCTCATTATGCTTTTCTGTGTCTCATGTTTTGTGGTTAATTTAGCATATATTTCTACTTTCAAGCTGTGGTGTTAACTTTCTTGGTTCATGTAATTTATGTTTGAAGCTAGAATTGATTATGATATGATAAATACCCAATTCAAAAGGTGTAGATTGGTGATATCCCTTTAAACCTTCCAGTGTGATTGTATTACAAAAGCTTCTGGTTATTGCAATATCAGAGGTTCTTAAAGTTGAGGGAAATGATATGTATTTTTGGCTCATTGTTTCAAAAGTTACAAGTGTATCTATTGTTTGCACCCAAGATTTTGAGGTGTGAAGATAGCTGATATTTTCTTAATGTTATATTGATGAGCTTGAATGCTGACTTTAGGTGGGTATCAGATCAATAACAAAAGAAGGGCGTGAGCAAGGCAAACGGTTTGGAGTAGAGCAATATGAAATGCAAACCTTCTCAAGGGATCGGCAGATGTTGGAAAATCTGGTCTCACTCTCTCCCTCCCCCCTCACACACGAACACACTAGACATATACATGTAAAAGTTGGTTTAGGGATTTAACATGTTTTTATTTATGGTCTCTTCTTGGACAGAAACTAGGGGAGGGTGTAAAAGGTGTGTATATCTCAATTGATGTGGACTGCCTCGATCCTGCCTTTGCTCCTGGTGTATCTCATATTGAGCCTGGTGGTCTTTCTTTCCGTGATGTTCTCAACATTCTCCACAACCTTCAAGCTGATGTTGTTGCAGCAGATGTGGTTGAATTCAATCCGCAACGTGACACTGTTGATGGAATGACTGGAATGGTTGCTGCTAAGTTGGTAAGGGAACTGGCAGCAAAAATTTCAAAATGATGTTACAGTTCCCTATTGAGATGTTCCAAAGCTAATAAGTCCTTGCTCTCAACTCATAAAGTTTGAGCAAGTGGCCCCAAG
The DNA here is from genome assembly GCA_007827005.2 of Populus simonii. NCBI lineage: Eukaryota > Viridiplantae > Streptophyta > Magnoliopsida > Malpighiales > Salicaceae > Populus > Populus simonii. The sequence continues at coordinate 4,651,373 of CM017477.2, forward strand.
ATTCCATCACACAAAATTTTCCACCCTCTTTTCAAAGGCATCACCGGAGGAATTGCTGAACACTGACCTTCAAGTGAGATATCTCTCTCTTGTCACTCTAGTTCTCTGGTTGCTACAAAATTTTGGTAATAATTATTATGTATTCCACACCAGGCGTATTGTTGTACCTCTTCTCATGACTGAAAGTAAAAGAAGACTAATATTTTCGAGTTCAATATTGCTTCCCGCTATCTTCTTGCGTTTAAAATATTTAAATCTTGCATTTTGTCGCTCAAAGTGAATGTCAGATGTTGATGGTAGGATTCAGTATTGTTGTTTTTATTGCCAAATCTCGGTGCTAGCTCGGAGCTGAACTTTTTGGAATTTACCACTTGAGTTATCTGATATGCTCATGGATGTTATTTGTAAGATTTTAGTATTACAATCACTACCTAACAGAACAATTCAAGGCAGCTTTGAGAGCTGCAGTCTGTGTTATATCCGACGCAGCTGAGCTGTGACAGACGTTCAAGGCTGAAACAAGGGAAGATTCGTTAGGCGTTTTAGTGAAAGTATAAAAGCTGAGCTTGTATTTAAAATTTGTTCACTCCTCAACCATTTAAAAGCTGAGCTTGAATTAAAACATGAGGGTCGACCGAGAGTAAGTTCAGCCTTGAATAAATTGATTATTATTATAATTTTAAAATTTAATTATTAACTTAAGATATCGCTTGAGTCATGATTTGAAAGGTTCAATATAATTTGATTTAAATTAAGAATAAAATTTATTATTATTATATTTTTAAAAATCGATTCAAGAGTTGACCGGGGCAAGAACCAGGTCACGGGTTGAGAGGGTCAACATGGATTGACCCGAGTTAGCGATGAATAAAAATAGTTATTATTATAGTTTTAAAACATGATTCGGGAATCGACTCGATAAAAAATTCAAGTCACGAGTCAAAAAGGTCAACCCTGTTTATCCAGTTTCTTTTTTAAAAATAATCAAAGTAATTATGTTTTGACTAATTTTTTTTCAAAAAAATTTACAAGTTTTAGACTTGTGATCTGAGTTTTTAACCGGATGAAGTCTAGTCAATATTTTCAATAAATTTTTAAATATAACAATATGTATTAAAAATAAAATAATTTTTTATATTTTATCTATTATAACCAAGTCAAATATAAAATCATTTTATTTTATATACTAATACTACTGTCAAATATAATTATCTCTTTTTATTTTTTATTCTATCTTATCTTTTCTGTTTTCACTATTCTTATTTCTTATATACCGGACAGCAACCAATCGCTACTTGTGAATTCCCCTCTTCTATATAGTTATAGCAATGTCTTTCTTTTTTTTCTCGGAACAACAGCTATAAAATCTTTTGCACTTCGCTTCCGTGTCTCTGCTATTATCATCCGTGTCTGGTTCTAAAAAAATGTTGTCTTCCCTATCTTCCACAATTTCCCGCCTAAATCTGTTCTACCCGAAACCCTCAATTCCTTACTCTCTGTCATTATGTCTCAAAACCCTTAAACCCCAACCAATAATCCCCAGATGGTCACCTCTCCATTCTCTATCCACTCATTCCACTTCAAGACTTTCAACTTCACTAAAACCCCAATTCGAAACTTTGGTTTCTAAGGATGATCTTGTTGTTCTTGGAATCGAAACTAGCTGTGATGACACTGCAGCTGCTGTTGTATGCGAATCGTGTCTTTCTTGAACTATTTATTGTTTCTGATTTTGTGCTAATTTTAATGGGTTTCCGCTCATTTTTAGGTGAGGGGCAATGGTGAGATTCTAAGTCAAGTTGTTTCTTCTCAGGTGTTTGTTTAATGTCTTTAGTGTAATTTGTTTATAGGCTTTTGCTTATCTTGCCTATTAATGGACTTTTTGTTTACTTAATTGACAAATAATTATCAGTTGTGAATCTGTGTATTTGGGCAATTAATGTATGATTCCATTACCTTATTTTTAAAATCTTAACTTTAATGAAGGCAGATTTGCTTGCAAAATATGGTGGTGTTGCTCCTAAAATGGCAGAAGAAGCACACTCCCAAGTTATTGATCAGGTATCATCTCTAACTAGGAAATTTAGTCTTTTTTTTTTTGTAACGCATGTTTTTAATTTTGTAATGGATGTGAGTTTGTGATTTGACAGGTCGTACAGGAAGCACTTGATAAAGCTAATTTAACAGCAACGAATCTATCTGCCGTTGCTGTTACAATTGGTCCTGGTTTGAGCCTATGTCTTCGCGGTAATTTGATTAGCATATGTTTCTGTTTCATTTTTTCCCTTGTTGATCTTATTGAGAGTAAATTGTTGTCACCATTGTATAGTACTGTTGAACCCAGTGCAAATTAGATAAAGAAACTCAATTATACTTTCAGACAACATTGGATAATTCTGTCTGTGTAGTGTCTTCTGCCTTATTCTGCTTTATACAGGGTACAGATGAATTTCTGCCTGTAAAAACCTGTGCTACCAGGTTGAAAAATGGCTCTATTTCTAAGCCTTATCGTGAAGTGCTTATGGAATATGTCAATGAATGCTTATTTGCATAAATAGCCAGACAAGAGCATTGTACTAGTTCCAAGAACCTTAACTAATACTGCTAGTGTTATGGTAGCTTGGCTTTCAACTTGGTTTTTTCGTCGAAGTTCATGTTTGGGCAAGAGAGAACAAATAACTTTTCTTTCGATTTTATCTTGTGCTATGAGGTCTATATTCTGGCATCCCTCTGTACTGTTACGTAATTTTGTTGTTTCAAGTACAAAATAGCTCCTTAGGGCAATTTCTTTATGCATTCTGATGCAGTTGGTGTACGAAAAGCTCGTAAACTTGCTGGTAGCTTCAATCTACCAATCATTGGCATCCACCATATGGAGGCTCATGCTCTAGTAGCCAGGTATGGAAGCAAAAATGATATAATGAATGAAGAGCAAAGAATACCTAAGCCACACAAGACAACAATGTGTACTAAAACATACATGTTTATTTCCATATTGCGCTGGACATTAAGAAGCTTGTATGTCTATGCTTTTGATTCATACTCAAAATTGAGATATAAAATGCTCATCTGCATCACCTGTGTTTCTTACTCTAGGTTAATTGAACGTGAGTTGCAATTTCCTTTCATGGCCCTACTTATTTCAGGTAAGACCATCATATGATTATTGATTCTTTCTTTTCCTCTGCTGAATGTTTTAATGTTAAGGTTAGCATGTGTGTGAGTGGATGGGTTGGATTGATACTTAGAAAGCTGGGTATTTTATCTTAGGAACCAAGGGCAAAAAAGTCTCATTCAAAATCAATGGAATTGCAAATATTGTTTGAGTAGGTTTGGTTGGATTTGCTCTTTCCTTGGTTGTCAAATTAGGTCATATTTGTGTGATTTGAAAGCTGTGAGCATGCAGGTTCATGCAACACAAAGTAATTGCCATGTGATTATCAATGACTCAATTCTGCTCATCAACAGAGGCCCATCTGACTTAAGTTGATGTAGTTAAAGCTGATCAATCAATCATATTATTGATCAAAAGTTTAAGCTGGATTCTGATAGTGGTGTTTGCAAGCAAGAGTGAAGCCAACATACATGGAATCCAAACTTGCACTGACTGAGTTGATTGCTTTTTGTGTGTGTGTGTTTGTGAGTATCAACATCATGATACCATGGGTTTTAGCTTAGCTTCGGGCGTCCCACCTAAGAGAGTTGTTGTGGCTGCAAGCATACCATTGATTTCAGTTGCTTCTGTTTCTCAGGAGGACACAATCTACTTATCCTTGCTCATGACCTTGGCCACTACATACAACTTGGGACCACAATTGATGATGCAATTGGTGAGGCATATGACAAGACAGCAAAATGGCTTGGTCTTGACATGAGCAGGAGTGGTGGACCAGCCCTAGAGGAACTTGCTCGAGAGGGCGATGCAGAATCAATAAAATTTTCAGTTAGTATCTATCATACTTTTTATTTGTTCATTTACTTATTTCCTCATTGTTGTCATGTTTGCTAGAGTGTGTAAAATGAATTTCATTTTTCTGTTTTCTAGCTCTCTCCAAAGTACCTTATTTGTTTTTGTTCAGACTCCAATGAAACAGCATAAAGATTGCAACTTCTCGTATGCTGGTTTGAAGACCCAAGTGAGACTGGCAATTGAATCCAAAAACATGTATGTAGAAAACACCAAACTCCTACTATCTCTGGTAACTTATTCCCCCTCGTTGATATAATGGCCTGTGCAAACAATGAGCCAATTTATACATTTTTTCCTGCCTATTGATGTGTGTGTAGATTATGTGCAGCAATGTTGAAATTCCCATTTCTTCTGCAAGTAGCCAAGATAGAAGGTCCCGAGCTGACATTGCAGCTTCTTTTCAGGTTACCTTCCTTTGGTTAATTTTGTTTTTAATCTTTATTGAAGTCTAGTATAAACACACTCTTTTTGTTTGTTCCGCTCCCTCTAAGACTGTTTCTTGCAGCGAGTTGCAGTATTGCATTTAGAGGAAAGGTGTGACCGGGCAATTGAATGGGCAAGGAAGATCGAGCCTTCAATAAAGCATTTGGTAACATGCCTTGCGATTTTAAAATTCTGTTTGCTCCATCACAACCTATTGATTTACTAATGCTTTCTATTAATTTCTGGCTTGTATTGATGATGATAGCTATCTATATTCTCACCTCCTGCAGGTGGTCTCTGGAGGTGTTGCATCAAATCAGTATGTCAGGGCTCGGCTTGATCATGTTGTGAAGAAGAACAGTCTTCAACTTGTTTGCCCTCCTCCAAAGCTTTGTACTGATAATGGTAAGTTTTATCTCTGATCTTACGCTCAAACTTTTAAATGGATTGTGGTGTGGTAAAACATGACCTTGGGCCAAAAAGGAAGATTAGTTATTGGGTCATTTAAAGACAATTTAATTTTGATACTATCCTTTAAAAGGTAATTTTTTGGAACCCCTGAATGGCCTAGATTCTTCCTTTCTTTTCATGCTGATGAAAAGTGCTATATATTTTGATATACATCCCCTAAACGCAAATAACTTTAGCCCTTCTAGAAAGAATGTCCATGATGAGTATATGCAAGGGTTAAAAGGCTGCTTTCTAGTGAGAATGAGTCATCTCTGACTTGTCATGTTTTCAGAGCTAGAATCCCACCACCTTCCTTTCGGTATTCACTGTTGCAATAAGGTCAGTTTTCCGTTTTGGTAGCTGAGAGATGAAGAGAAACTTCAATTTGAATAAAAAACCCAACTTTGCAGCAATCTAAGGTTGTCTGGCATGTATAGGTCTGCACTAAAAGCCAGCATGGAGTCAGTTTTTGTAATTATGTAGATCCAGAAGTTGACAATCAATATTGTTTGCAAATACACTATCATCTCAAAGAAGAAAGTAACTGATGGTGGTGCTTTTCATCGCTATAGGTGTAATGGTAGCTTGGACTGGCATTGAACACTTCTGCATGGGTAGATTTGATCCTCCACCCCCTGCAGATGAACATGAAGATTATATGGTTTGTTCTTAAACTCATGACTGACTTTTGTTTTGTTTCATCACTCTCTTCCTATCACATAATTGAATACTGTAACACCATTGCTTCAATGTTTCTTAGAACTGGTCCAAAAAATTTGGAGGCGAATCATCATCACCATCTTGTAGTTATCATATGTCAGTTAACTTCCAAACAATCAGCATCCATAAGTGCTGCAGTAATTTATATTTTACTTGTAGTTGAATATGATTGAGTTCTGGATATGTTAAGAGTTACGGAAGTGGGCTCATGCTTTATATATGACCCAGGACAATCTCCCTCTCATATCAAAGTTCCAATTGGACCCCGCTTTGGATAAACCATCAAAAGGATTTCAAGCCACAAAGTTTCCATTAGGAGTTATCTAATAAATCTATAATTTCTTTTAGCAACATAATCATTTTATAAATGGAAGATAATTATGGCTGAGACCATGCCCTAACGGTAGTCATACCTCTCAAACGAGCAGATTAATAGAAGAGAACCGCTTTGTGCCTGATTAGTAGCATGGATGATGGCATTTTTTTGTCTGACTTATTTAGTTAAAGGTATGCTGTGTATGCTTAAGGTGTCTTGTTACAGCTTTGACTAATACTTGTTTGCTGTGTGAATTAGTATGATCTGCGGCCAAGGTGGCCGCTAGGAGAGGAGTACGCAGAAGGGAGAAGTGAAGCTCGCTCTTTGAGAACAGCTCGAATTCATCCATCACTTACATCTATAATTCAAGCGTCACTCCAACAGCAATGATACTGGTGGCTCTAAATTCTACACAGGTCCTTGTGATTAACAGAGCAACATGTTTGGACTGATAATCCAGTGCCTTAACGTTGAACTTCGGAACCTGAACTGAGTTTCTGATGTATAGATCTTGCGGGGATATAAGTTAAAATTTGGGAAATGACATCAGCACGTTATAACAGCTGTTGGAAAAATTTAAACTAGAACTTCCGGTTCCTCCCTGTAAGATGGCTATTGTTTAATTTTCAATAGTTGGCGCAAATTCAAAAGCTTTTATCCATTTATCTGGACCTTTGGCACGTAGCTTGAGCTCACTGTACAATCTGTACATCCTGGACAGCTCGTGTCTACAGTGTGCATTAGTAAAAAGAAAAAACATATCCCTATTTTCTCACTGAGAGACCATTGTTTGTCAGCAGAGATTTCTTTAATTTTTTTTCTCATCTAATTATCATTTCGAGAACAAGAAATTCGTATTTTGGGATGCGTGGAATAATTCTGTAATCAGTATAGTAGCCGAAGTGCTACGTGGCAATCTCAATAATTCGTGGCCATTTCAATTGTTTGGGAGTGTTAGTGGGTTTTTGATTGTTTTTTTAAGTTTTTTTTTAATTTAAAAATGTATTAAAATAATATTTTTTATTTTTAAAAATTATTTTTGATATTAATATACTAAAATGATTTAAAAATATTTTAAAAAATATTAATTTAAAGTACAAAAATAAAATAAAAATAAAAATTTTTTAAAATAATTTTAAAATTAATCGGTACCTCTGAAAAGGAAATACTGTAGGATTTTCTTTAACTGTGGGGCTTGTAAAAAGTATTTGATGTGTTTGGTAAAAGTTTTTCTTACTAGTGTTCCTATTGAAACGAGAAAGAAAGACAATCACATGCCTTTACCAAATTTAATGAAAATATTTATTATTATTATTATTGTCGAAAAGGTCTGTTTGGGGAACACGATTCAAATTGTGTTATTTTAAAATTTATTTATTTTTATTTAAAATTATTTTTATTTAAAATTATTTATTGTCGAAAAGGTCTGTTTGGGGAACACGATTCAAATTGTGTTCTTTTAAAATTTATTTATTTTTATTTAAAATTATTTTTTCGCCCAACATTTATATCGGTAAGAAATGAGCAAAATGCTATTTCGTTTACCAAACGGCCACTAACTCGTTTAACGAATGGTTTTCGTTTGGTGAACTCAATGGTTCTAACTCGAAATGCCTTTTCAAACATTTTGGGGCCTCTTCAGAAGTAACTGCCACTGTTACAGTTGGTTGAGATTTTTCTCCTATTTTGGCCGCTGTTAGATTTCATAACTGAAATTGAATTTTATTTGAAAAAAACTTAAATCTTGTAATGAACTATTTATTCAACAATTTTATATTATTTTATATTTATATAAGAGAAAATTACCCTTACACGGTTATATTTTAATCTATTTCTCACTTTACTTCTATTTTTTTCTTTAAAAATTACAATTTAAATCTAATGTCAAAATAAATTTTAAATTTAAATGAAAAGACAAATAGATCTCCAAAATCTGTTCTTCATGAAAGAAAAAGAAATTGATTTCAAAATCTAATTGATTTCTTCTCTCTTTAATAACACAAAATCTCACTAAAATCAAAAGCTATTTTTTGGTTTTTAATCTATTTGTAGTTGCAAATTGTAAATTAATTACTCTTATTTTTTTCAAAACCCTGAAAAACTCCAAATTAATTTTAAAACCCGTTTTTTCCCTTCAAAAACTTCGATTATTCTTGTACTTCTTGACGGCCTCAAGCGAACCGGTAATTCATTGCAACCTGTTTACACCATTTTCCCCTTAAATTTGATTTGACCAAGTAAGGTTTCAAGTAAATAAAAAATAATAATTATGTTCAACTTCTTTTTCTCTTTAGTCACTTCCTGTACTTCTACTCTGCTCTCTGTCAGCTACCGCTCGATCTGGTGATCGGATCCTCTCACCGGTAAGAGGAGCTACAACTACATGGATGCTGTTCGGTCCAATCTTGGAAAAAGTCCTGATGCTACATGGAGCTAGCTTGGTTGAATCTTTTTAAAACCCTAATTTATTATTTTTAATTTTGTCAGACGATGGTCTGATGGTCAAGATACGTGGATTTGTCCAGCACCTGAATCATTTTGGAGTTGCCGTTGGCTACACAATTGCACCATGTCTTCTTCTTTAAGAAGCTCATCGTTATCATTGAAAAGTATGGATTCTTTTGGTGAAGGTAGTATTGTTTGCCGGAGAAAAAGGTGAGGGTTGCGATTATTATTATTTTTTACTATTATGATAAAGTAAAAAAATAACTAAACTATAGAAATATCAATATAATTTTCACTTTATTTAATGTGAAATATATCCACTAACACTTCTACTTATTTGCAACCTATCTTTTAATTAGTGTTTATAAATACACAAAGACAATTAGAATAATACTCTTTAGCCTAACAAGTAAGGTTTCATTTGCATTCTCCAGTATAAAAAATTGATACGTGATAGTTTTAAAGAGATTATTTATTGAGTGTTAGATTGAGGAGCAGAGGTGGCTACAGCCATGAGAGACAGAAAGACAATAACAGAGGCGATGGTAATAACAACAGAGGAATTAATCATGGTAGCAGATGAAGGGAAACCACCAAAGAATTAATATCCACCAAATGAAGGAGCTACAGCAAAGGAAGGTACGTCAACAGGGGAAGGAATCGTTGCAGCAACAGAAATAATCGGTGTAGCCATGTGCGAGTTTATGCTTGTAGAGTCCATTACAGAGATGAACACCAAGTTAGAAATAGCAGAGCAATAATTTATACTGGTGTAGATGAAATAGATAGATTCTGGGTTTTTTTTTTATATATAGATTATCAGTTTAATTTTTATAAATTTTAAGGTTATTGAAGATTTATATAGTAATTAATTTTAAAATTTATAGGGTTAATCAAGAGGTATGGAAATTTCTCTAAATATACGTGTTGATAAAAAAAATAGCAACAGTTTTTTTTGTATGAATAGTAATGGATTTAGAAGAGAATAACAATAATCTTTTATACATATATATATATATATATATATATATATAGGAATATTAATGGAATACACTACGATAAGTAAACCAGATACATACGGTAAGTAAACGACGAAAAAAAAAGAGACATCCTTTCCATAATACAAGTTGTCAGGTGATCTTCACTTAACTTTCCCAAGATTGCATGCCAGCTTTAATTAGATGGGAAAAGGAAATGCATTGCATCTGTACAAAATACGTATAGCTAGATGAGCATGTCGGTTATAAATGGGTGATCAAACACCAACTCCACCGCAGATCTATAGTCTTACAGAGAGGGACTGATTTGACGTTGTTACATACAATTAAGAAATCTAAAGGTTTCTATCAGTAGTTTTTCCACAGGTAAAGACGACGAGGGGTACTGCCGTACTGGAAGAGGGATGCAGCTGGTTCCCATGTCATCAATGATATATCAGCCCATTCAACGCTATGCATTTCCTGGCTGTAAGGGAAACTTTACAACAATTTTACACCACAGCACGTAAGCACCATTATAAAATATATATAGAGTAACATTTTTCTGCAACTAAAGTTTCATTCAAAATGCTGTCCAGAAAAAGAAAAAAGCTTCATTCAATATAATATTATGAGAGCTTATGTCATGTAAGTTTAACCTAACAATTTGTATACCAAATTGTTCCTTCAATAAAACAAATTCGATTCATAGTGATTTCAATTTAATCTAGCACTAATATAATAAAAGAGGACTATCCTATACCATAGCTCAGGATTCCTTCGAAAGGTCAAATTAGCTCCACTTGGCTCTAGGTGGCGAGTCTAGCTAGAGTACGTACCAGGAAGACAATGGAAACTCTCTTTTCTTTTCTTTTAATAATCGAGATTTTATTAAATAGAACCAAATTACTAATAAGTTAACGACAATCTAGTTGATAGAGAAAAAGAGTTCTAAACAAGAAAAAAAGAAAGATAGCAAAGTAAAAGACAGGAAAACAAGAGTAAAAACTATACACAAGTCAACGTAATTAGATTAGATCAGTAGAATGCCTTCATGACCTCTTACCAGATCATTTCCACTGCACATAAAATTATAATTCATAGTTCTTAGCCAAAGTGCTAGCATATGAAGAACGAGATCAAAGATAAAGTTCCAATCTAGCTCTTTATCTTAAAAAATGAGCTTGTTTTTGGCATTCCGAATTCCCCACAACAGAATAGTAAAGTGATTGATCTACGCTGAAATCTGCATTAAATCAGAACACCCCACTGTAGAATGACTTTATCTATAGTGTTTGCATTCCAAAATTCAGGAAGACAATGGGAACTTCGTGGTTATTCGAGGATAGTGGGGTTAATCTCACTCAACAGTCAAGACAAGGACAAAACCTGAGTACTCCACTAGCCAGCAGCCACCCTCGAGTGGTATTTCATTCGCAGTTTTTGGTGGCTAAAACTGAATTATTCCTGTGACAATGCAAGTGACGTCGCTAGACAAGCACGACAAAAAAAAAAGCGTCCTCTTTCCAAAAGCGAATCCTGTTATAATGCAATAGATCTTCTTGGGAAGGTTGGTGTGCAAAATGTGGCCAAGAACATGAACGCTGACAGAATTTCAAAGGTTTCTGGACCACCGTTTGCATACGACAACATACAACTCAATCTCCAAACATCCATGGCGATAATATAAAATAATTAAAGAAGATACATGGATGGTTTTCTGTGTTTGAAATTTAATAAAATAAAGAGAGTTTTTTTACATAAAGCAGCTTAGATTGTGCAAAACTAAACAAAAGTATCCATGTTCCGTAATTAATTCAGTTGGGGAAGCAACGTCCCTCTTTCTGAGTCAGCACTCTCCTTTTGAAAGATCTGTCACTGTCGTTCTTGTCCCACTGTCTTATACCGTAACGAATCATCCCGATAAAATCATCGGCTTATGGCATGCTTATAATATTATTAATTTATAAAAAAAAATTCATAATTTTTTTTAAAAAAATTAAAATAAAATAAATTATGTGGAACACACTGTAACAATCAACAATGTTTTAAAGAAAAAACTATAAAGCTAAATTCTCAACCAGCTCAATATTAAAAAACATAAAATCGACAAAAATAATTCTAAAACAAAACATAAAAAATTTGGGAAAAAACAAAAAAGCAAAAATAAAAATAAAAAAAATAATAAAAAAAAACATGTGGGGAAAGCTAAAGCCAAATTCTCAACTAGCTTAATATTAAAAAAAAAATCAACAAAGATAATATTGAAAAAAAAAACATGTGGAGAAATAGTGTACCAAAACAAAAACCATGTGAGGGAAATATTGCAGTAATCTACAATATAAAAAAAAACTACAAAATTAAATTCTCAACCAACTCAATATGAAGAAAAAAAACCCGAAAAGGACTATTTTGAAAAAAAATCATAAAAAAAGAAAAAAAATGGATAGGTGGTTGGAAATTTGATTTTAGGATTTTTTTTAATCCAAAAAATCTTTTTTCAATCTATTTTCACTTAAAAAGACCTAATAAATATTATTACCATGTCAATAAATCAATCTCTCAACTCAAAACATTAATAAATCAGTCCAAAAAACAAATGAAAAAAAAAATCCTTTTCAATCCCAATCCACCTTTTCAAGCAAGTTGAAGACTTAAAAACATCTCAATAAATTTTTATACTAGGAAACATTATAGCAATTCATTATATTTTTTTTAATAACAGAGCTAAATTTTCAACCAGTTAAATATTAGAAAAAAAATTAGCAAAAGAACATACAATTTTTTTTAAAAAAAATCAATTATGAGAAAAGAAAAAAAACAAACATGTAAAAAAAAAAACTAAAAATATTAGTATAATAAAAATAAAAGGCGTAGGGAAAGTAACTGTACTTTCCCATTACTTTTAGTGTATTGTTAATATATATATATATATATATATATATATATATATATATATATATATATATATATATATATATATATATGGAATTTGCTTGTTTGTTTGTAAATCAGAATATATTAAGTATAACTAAATCTAAAGCTGATAGGTGATTTATTGTAACGCAAAATATTATTCATTGTAAATGAATTCATTGTGAATTGTATTGTTCTGCACTGTAGCGTAGATACTGTAGACTATGAGTACTTTTCACTGTGAACTACACTATTTATTAAGAGCATGTGTGAGGCTGCAGCTAGCAGGCCCCACGCGTCAGGCTGGAGGTGCGCACATGTGGCACTCGGGCTGCCTGCCTGGGGGCTGGGCACCCACAGTGCACACGTGGCGCTTGGGATGCCTGCTTGGGGGCTGGTCACCCCAGCACACACGTTACGCTTAGGCTGCGTTGGGAGTGAACCATGTCCGTGCCCCACTTAGGGACACCTGGCGCATGGGTCATGACACTGGAACTGAGGTTCCTGGGTCCTAAAATTCTAAATATTATTGTTTGTTTTAGAAATATTATTTTTTTATTATTATAATTAATATTATTAATAAAATAATTAATAAATTTCAAAGAAAATATTACTATTAATATTGAAAACATATTATTATTTATATTATAAATTTTTATGATATTTTTTATAAAAAATAAAAAGTGAGTCCGTGGTGTAGTATTATTCAAAATATTCAACAATTCTGAGAATTAATATAAAAATTATTATAATTTGAGTTGTAAATATATTATTTTTCTTATTATTCAAAGTATTCATATCATAATATTATTATTTTTTTTAGAATTCAACCTATGCATATCAAAGATATTATTATTTTTATAAGAATTTAAAATTTTTAATAGAAAAAAATATTATTATTTGCGTTTTAAATATTCTTGAAATTAAAAATAGTATTAGTTGTGTTATGAATATTATTATTTTTAATATAATAAAAGTATTAATATTAAAAATATTATCTTTTGTGTTATCAATATTATTATTTTTATAATAATTAATATTATTAATAAAATAGCTACTAAATTAGAAAAATATTATTCTTAATATTGAAAAACACCCATAGATTTGATTTGAAAGGTAGAACTAAAAATCATCATTATCATCATCATCATTAATAAATTTTAAAAAAACTATTATTACTATCGAAGAAAAACCATGTGGGGACACGTGATGCTTGGGCTGCTGCCTGGGGCTGGGCACACCCTCTAAAAATTATAATTTGTGTTGTAAATATTATTATTTTTCTTATAATACAAAGTATTCATCTAAAAAATATTATTATTTTTCTTATTATTCAAAGTATTCATATCAAAATATTATTATTATTCTTCAAATTCAACATATTCATATCAAAGATATTATTATTTGTGTTATAATATTATTATTTTTATAAGAATTTAAATTTTTAACATAAAAAATATTATTATTTGCGCTTTTAATATTCTTGGAATTAAAAATAGTATTATTTATGTTCTGAATATTATTATTTTCACTATAATCAAAAGTATTAATATTAAAAATATTATCTTTGTGTTATAAATATTAATATTGTTATAATAATTAATAAAATAATTACTAAATAGAAAAAACATTATTCTTAATATTGAAAAACAACCATGGATTTGATTTGAAAAGTAAAACTAAAAATTACTATTACTATTATTATTAGTATCATCATTAATAAATTTTAAAAAACTGTTAGTATTATCGAAGAAAAACTACGTGGGGACATATGGTGCTTGACCTGCTGCCTGGGGGTGGGCACACCTCCTACGTACACGTGGTGCTTGGGCTCCTTCCTGAAGTGTACACGTGGCGCTTGGGTCATGCCTCTGTGCTCGTCACTTGGCGCTTAGGCTGCGCTGGGCAAGAAACATGCCTGCTCTCCACTTGGGGATACCTGGCGCTTGGGTCATTGTGCTGGAACCAAGGGGAATGGGTTTGTCGTCAAGATCCAAGATCAATGAATCGTGTGTAAAGACCTAATTTTGTTGGTCCTCCATCAAGACCCAAGTTTCTTGAATTCTAGGATTCTAAATATTATTATTTGTTTTAGAAATATTATTATTTTTATTATAATTAATATTATTAATAAAATAATTAATAAATTTCAAAGAAAATATTACTATTAATATTTAAAACATATTATCATTTATATTATAAAATCTCATGGTATTTTTTATAAAAATAAAAAGTGAGTCCGCGACGTAATATTATTAAAAACATTCAACAATTCCAGGTATTAATATAAAAAATATTGTAATTTGCTTTGTAAATATTATTATTTTTCTTATAATACGAAGTATTCATCTAAAAAATATTATTATTTTTCTTACTAGTCAAAGTATTCATATCAAAATATTATTATTTTTCTTATAATTTAACATATTCATATCAAAGATATTATTATTGGTGTTATAATATTATTATTTTTATAAGAATTCAAATTTTTAATATAAAAAAATATTATTATTTGCATTCTAAATATTCTTGGAATTAAAAATAGTATTATTTGTGTTATGAATATTATTATTTTTACTATAATCAAAAGTATTAATATTAAAAATATTATCTTTTGTGTTATAAATATTATTATTTTTATAATAATTAATATTATTAATAAAATAATTACTAAATTAGAAAATAAATTATTCTTGATATTGAAAAACAACCATAGATTTGATTTGAAAGGTAAAACTAAAAATTATTATTACTATTACTATTATTATCATCATTAATAAATTTTAAAAAATTATTGTTATCTAAGAAAAAGTACGTGGGGACACGTGGCGCTTGGGCTGCTGCCTGGGGGTTCGGCACACCTCTTGCGCCTATGTAGCGGTTGGGTCTTGCCTCAGTGCTGCCCACACCTCTACCCACACGTGGTGCTTGGGTATTGCCTTTGTGTTAGGCACATCCCTGCACACGCGTGGTGCTTAGGCTACTTGCCTGGGAGCTTGGCACACCCCGGCGCACACGTAGCACTTGAACACGTCAAGATTCAACTATTTTTGGGCCCCGCATGCTACAGAATCTAAAATAGTCTTGGGTTGTTGGCTGTGCAAGGCCCAAAATAGATTTGGATCTTGCCAGCATCAATATCCAACCTTTTAAAAAAATAAAAAAATAAACCCCCAGCTTAGCACATAACACCTAATAAGTATGCTAAAACACGACATAAATATTGGAAGATGTATCATCAATAAGGCAACGACAACAAGTTGCTAAGAAAGAAGAGTTTAACGACAAGAGAGCAAAATAATGAGTCTCATTTTTGCTAATTAACATAATTATTTAAGTTGGCTTGCTGAAATCAAGACATGCATTGAATTCTATGAATAGTTAAGGTTTTAGGGTTCAGCATACATGCCTCGGCATGCAAATATTATAATAGTTTGAGGCATGCAACTAAATAATTTTGAGGTATGATCGACGCAAATACTATGATCGATTCGGTGATCAATGTCCTTTTTCAATACACACACACACACTTTATATCTTTTATATTTATCCAAGTGAAATAAACTTTCTAACAACCTATTTAATTCAATATATAGTATCAGAGTTAATTAAAAAAAAAAACTTATCCCACTAATAAGTATAAAAAAGAGAGTAATATATATATATATATATATATATATATATATATATATAGAGAGAGAGAGAGAGAGAGAGAGAGAGAGAGAGAGAGAGAGATCATAGGATTTAATGTTGGGTTTGAATTCAGTCAACAAAGCTTAAATGAAATTTTTCTCGTAAATAATTAATGTGGTGTTGGTATTAGAAAAAACAAGTATAAAACCATTTCTTGAATTTCACTTAACAAATGAAGTATTTTGATTGAGTGGTTTTTAGTCTTTTTGTCCAAGCTGTTAGGGGTTAAAAAGTTGTTAAAGTATAAATTCAAATTCCGTGTAAGTTTGTTCGACTATATATAAAACTATTATTAAAATTTTATTTAATAATTTAAAATTTTGAATTTAGATGATTTTTAATATAATATAGAGCTTTAATGATCATTTAATTAAGAATTTAAATTTTATTATTTTTATCTTTAATTGAATTAAAAAATTTAAGTGTTAAAGTATAAAAGTTATGTTTGTAATTAAAACCTTATCTCTAAAGATTGATTCTTTTAACCTTGCTAATAAGTTCATTTTTCAAGATAACAGAATCAACCTGGATACATTCATGGATATGAATTGTGGGGGTACGTTCATTTCAAGAGTTAAATTAGTCTGTTAACTCAAGATTCTCAATCGATTATATATTTATATATTTATTGAAAAATACAAATAATAAAATTTGAATTATAAATATTTTCTCCTTCTAATTAACTTCTTACTACTTAATTATTATGGGTTAATCTAGCTCACTTGTAATAAAATCAATATGTAATTAAACACAAATGCTTAAAACCCAATTGTTAGGACGCTGAGTATCTGAGATCAAAGAACATACTTCAAGAAGTTCTCATGGCATTTAAAGCTGTTACTAAGTAACTAGGTTCACTTTGGGAATAGCTTGTCATTGCCAACCAAGTGTCTTCTAGTTAAAGAAGACACATTCGTTCAGCTGGTCGGGACCCTTCTTTAGACTAAGAAAAGACATAAAGGAGCTTAAATTTTCAAAGACATCGGTATCATTTCATCGGTTGATTGGATCCGAGTCAGCAGCGCCATTACGAAGGATCTTTCACTTTCAGAAATATTTTCCAGGGAATTGCAGTGTCCTTGGCAAGCTGATTTAAAATTATGAAGTGGACAGACTAGTATCACAATGTAGCTTTATATTTTCATTTTCTTTTTTAAACCTCTTTTCCTTTTATTTTTCTTTGTATATCTTTCTTTAAATTTTTTCCAGGCAGAACTTTATATATTTAATGGATTTTTGTAATAATTAATAAAATTGACTATTATAAAAAAATAAATATCATATCTTGTTTATATGTATATATGAAGTGTCCTTGGCATGCATATTGATTTAAAATTATGGAGCGTACATGTCGTGTTTATATATATAAATCATTATTGGAGCTTTAAAATCATAGAGTCCATGTTGTTCTCAATATCATTGTAAAAAAACATTTTAGCTTTAAAATAATTTTATATTAATTAATTCTTTAGAATTTACAGGAATAATTTTATATTAAAATCAAACACAATCGTAAAATTAATGAAGCAATGACAGAGTTAGGATATAATAAATATATAGAAGGGCCAAAATGAAGATATATAATTTGGGTTAAACTAAAACAAATGGGGTTATAAATAAAATAACCAACATTTCTAATGGGTCCGAAAGAAAGAACCCTTCAAAATAAGGGTCAAATTTAACTTTTAAAAATGGACTAATTAAAGTAATTCATCAATATAAGGGTTAAAATTAACTTTTGAAAACAAAATAGGCCCATAACTACCACATAGCAAGTTGTAGCGCAGTCACTAAAACAATCCCACTACTATTAACAAAAACTAAAAAATTAGGAGGCGCAGTCACTGCAACAATCCCACTACTATTAACAAAAACTAAAAAAATATAGGAAGCGCAGTCACCGCAACTATCCCACTGAGGCCAAGTTCCGTTTTGATTCTTACGTCATGGTTGATTTTGATTTTCTTTGGTATTTTGAGGTTAGTAGGATATTTAGGAAGATTTTTTATGGTATTTATTAGATATTTTTTTAATAAAAATAAGTTGAAAAATAAATTTTCAACCCGAAAACCCTTATCCCACAATTCTCTAACCACCAAAATGGTGGCCAAATTCTGAGATAGGCATTAGTAGGTGACACATCGTGTACCTAACAGGTGACACATCGTTTGTTTTTGTTTTTTTAATTTATATATAAATAAGGGACGGATGACATGTCATCAGTTTTTTATAAAAATAAATAAATAAATATGGCCTGGGAATGCAGGCTTAACCCATGCCCATGCACCTGAGCCTTTTTTTAAAAGGCTTTGGCACGTCAGACCTCTTAGTCTAGAGCACCTAACCTAACTCTTTTTTTTTTTAAAAAAAAAAACCTTCAACATTGGGTTTTTGATGAATTTTTTTGATGTTTTTTTTTTAATTTTATCATTTAATATTAGATTGATCTTGAATTCGTCTTCTTTTCTCACATCATATAATTAAAATATAAAAAATATTACTAAACTTATTGGAGTCAACAACTTAAGTTACGAGTTTGACAAGTTAACTTCGATCGATTGACTAGAATCGATCCAATATATTATCTTATTAGAGGGTGTTTGTGAGCGCGATTCAATTGCTTGTTAAAAAAATTAAATTTTTTGCTTTAAATTATTTTTTTGGTATTTTTAGATTGTTTTAATGTGCTGATGTTAAAAATAAATTTTAAAAAAGAAAGAAAAAAATATTATTTTGATGCATTTTCAAGTAAAAAACACTTTGAAAAACAACCTCTATCGCTTTCTCAAATACTTCCTTGATGTATTTATATATAAAAAAGATATTAACTTCTATTTTTCCTTAAAAGTCAAATTGTTTTTCTTTGTTATTTTTTTGTCCTTTAATTTTTTTTATATCTATCAAGTTGGTTAGGTCATATTAAGATAATTCTTACATAATTTAATTTGAAATCCAAACTTGATAAGGAGTCGAGTCAAAAATTTTCAGATTTGATTCACTATAATGGATTTAATAATAATACCAAAGAGTTTCATATTTTTTTTTTTTATTCTTACAACAAAATTTTAATATAGCCTTAAAAGTAGCGGGAGAAATAAGCTAGTTATATACTAAAAAGTTTAGTATAACTAAGAAGATGATAGGATTTATAATTCTGTTTACCTAATTAAAATAAAGAATTATTTTAATCTAAAAAGTTAAAAGGCAAGTATAAATCTTAGCAATAATTTTTTAAAACGTGTAATAATCACAAGCCGTGTGGCACACGAAATCTGTGTTTAAAAACCAGCTTCGTTGAGAGAAAAAGCAATAGTGAGGGGCAAAGCACTACAAAACTAGTTACTAGGACGTTAATTTCAGAGAGAAACTCGAAGTAACTCATGGCAATCTTTTCGAAGTTACTAACCAAGACTGACATTGGAACAAGATTGTCAGTCCCAACAAAGAGTCTCAAGTCTTTGCCATGCTTTGGAAGAGGCCATGCAATAGATTTTCACGTGCAGGATGCTCAGAGTGGGGAAGTGTGGAATTTTCGCTGCGTAATTCGCAAAAAAAGCCACCCAAAACCTGCTCTTTGTAAGAATTGGCGTAAATTTGTTTCCAGCAAACGTCTCAGCGTTGGTGATAAAATCATTTTCTCTACGCTGGCCGAAGATCAAGCTAGTACTGGTGGTGCTCAATACAAAATTGAAGTGAAAAGGCAAACAAAGATATTTGGCGTCAGTTTGGGTTATTTCCCTTGATATATATTTATATGTTCATAAGCATCTTTGTGTTCTGTAAGATATTTTCCCTCTGCTTTTGAATTTCTCAGTGCTATTTTGTTATGCACGCATGTTGTTTGCTTGTTTTAATTTAGGTTTGAAGTCTAGAGGAGGATTTTATTTGTCTTCTTCTTTGATTTGTCATTTCATTTTGTCTGTAATGTTTATATTTGTTTCTGGCCGATTGTCAATGGATATGATCAGTTCCTAGCTATTACTGCGTTTGCTTTTGTAGTTTTATAAGCAGGCCTTCATTTTTCAACTGTTTTTATTTATCAAGAGATGGTTTAATACTTGATTAATAAATGTTCCATTGAACTACAAATAAATTGCATAGGATGCTCTTAGGACAGATTTAATAACCTTAATTTTAGAAGCTTACAAGGCTGTTTAAAAACAAATAAAAAATTATTTTAATTAGTGAAATTCTAATTAAATTGAAAATTGCAATCTAAATAGAAAAAAATAAAAAAACAATAAGGATTTTTTTTTCAGATAATAGCTTCCGAATCTAATTTGGGTTAGTTGCCATTATATAAACAAGCTTTTGGAATTATTATATAAAATTTCTGCTAAATCTAATAATTAAATAAAAAATTATGATTGTTTTTATTATATTATGTTTTGGACTCGTTCCTAACTCCTCAAAACGTCAGAAAAATCTTAATAATTAAGAAAAAATACAGCAAAAAATAATGAAAATAGTGCCTCGTGTCAAAAGAGACCGATCATATGACTCAATCTTATAACCCCACATATTAATGAAATGAATATTTCTATATTAAAAAGGAATTATAGCACTATGTATGTAATCTTGTAAGTCTACTGTTTTTTTGGAGTTGGTGATGATTCCTCCCAATACGATCAGCTGTGTGGCTTGATCACATCAAGTATGAATAATCGCGATTAGTATTATTGACTTACGACCCCTATCATCGATCCCAGCTGGTTGATTGATACAGGCAACAAAGCAAGATTGTGTCAAATTGAAAATTACCCTAAGTGAGTCATTGAATTCATGATTCCAATGAGTACTTGTGTTCACCGATCTCGATATTTTCTTCAACTGCATTATTAATTAGTCCCCTCATTTTTACGAGCAATGTGCTGCTAAATAATATTGGAAATTGCCACTCCCTTTAGACCCTTCACAATTATTTACCCATAAAAAAAAAAAAAAAAAACAAGGCAGAAGGTTTTGTCTGGCTTGGCAAGCAGACGAGGAGCAACAGGGGAGTGGAATGAATGGTCGCAGTGAGCAGTGACGGAGCAGTGAGCTTGATGCGAGGGTAGGACCGTAGGAGAGAGAATAAAGAAGGTTTGTGGTTTTAGCCTTTAGGTGTTGGTGGATACGCTTTCTCTAGTGGTTTTTTTTTTCTTTTTTATAATAATTGAGGTATTATTGATGAAATAATTTACCATAAAAGCTTTCAAAACACTAAGGATTTCCAATTGTAAATATCAATTATTATTATCATTCAGGAATTTCAAAAACTAAAATAGAAAAGACTTAAGAATATCAATTATTATTATTATTGTTATTATTATTCCTATAAAAGATTTCCTCGATCAAAACTAATTTCTTTCTTAAATGATTTTAAGTAAGCATAACTATATTATCCTAAAAAAAAAAGGTGCATAAATAGATTTCATGGTTAAAATTTTAATGGTCTTCGACCCACATGCCTCTCTCGTGCCCTCTTTTAAGCATACGATGAGCTAGTCCCTAACATTAAGCATGTGTGAGTGCTTAATGATATAAAGTTGATAAATAAGCAATTATTTAGAGAACAGGTAATAGGGACTTAGAGGTCTCTCGTGCATTTCCTTGTAAAATACAATCTTTTTTTAATGATATTAAATCATATATAAAGCAGGAACAACACTAATGATGCAATTGTTTACCTTTAAATTTTGTGTTTACGGTGCAGAAAATATTCAAAGGTATTTGATAACACATAAAACTACGTTTTATACTGAAAAACTCATTAAAAAATTGAGATTAAAATTTAGTTTTTTTAAAGCAATTTTTATAAGTTTTTTTAACTTAGTTTTATAAAACGTTGTTTATTTTTTCATTTCAAAAACGCTTTTGAATTTTTTTTTATTTTTTTCTTTACTTCAAATTAATATATTTTTTGTGTTTTCAGATCAATTTGATGCGCTGATATCAAAAAAAAAATTAAATTTTTTTTTAATGTATTTTCAAGTAAAAAGCACTTTAAAAAGCAACCGCAATCATACTTACAAACACAACTAATCAAACATTTTATACATATTTTTCGCTACACATAAACTTCAACCATAATTTTTACTAAACATATATCTAAACCTTACTAACCACATATAGCCACACATTTTTAAAACTTATTTTTTTAACTATAACAATAAAAGCTACCTAAAAAGCAAGCACACTTTAAGCTCCATGTCTAGTGTTAGTTTCCATTATAATTAAATTTGAATTGGAGAACACTAACTCGATTAAAATCGATCCAGTTAAATTTAACTGATTGGATCTGCACATCAAGCATCAACGTGATTTTTTAAAAATAAAATAAAAAATGTGGAGCTTGAAGTTGACACCTCCATCTACTAAAACCAAATACTTATAATTTTATCATTTTTTTTTTGTTATGTCTAATCACATGTAATTACAAATGACCCAATAGTGACCACATGACCTGATATCTTAATGAATCATTGTTCTTGTCTGATTTAGTAGTATTGCTTCTTAATTTCTTTGCCCATTTACGCAGGGTTGCTGGGTGGCTTCTTTCCCCTATGAGTTAATGATGGAATACTGTTAGTTCCTTTGCTTTTTGAGAGATGTAGGAATTTTGTAGAAGGAAAAAGCTTTCAAAAGGCGTTTTTGCGACGCGTTTTAAGGCTGTCAAAGGACGAAATTCGGATCCAATCATAACGTTTCGGAATCTAGAATTTATTTAATGAATGTGTGATCTTTATGAATTTAAATCGGAGTTTTTCGATTGTGGATCCAAATCTGAACTTTAACGGTTCGGAAAGAATTTGGATATCCGTCCATTTCTTCAAAGAAAAAATTGAATGCATTAAAAAGTATAGTTTGATGTAAAAAAAGTTTTAACCACAGCATGTATAAGAAAATATGTTATGATTATAATTTACATATCAATTTAAAAAAAATTCAAAATGTATCCCTATTAAAAAACACTAAATCAAATCATCATAATAAAAAAAATTATATTGATGGTCAAAATTAATCTAAATCAGCAAAAGAAACAACAAAGTTATAAGAAAAAAAATAAAAATAAAAATAAAAATGCCTACGCTAGACACAACCTAAGTGGCAGGAAAGAAAATCTTAACCTTTTATAAAGAACTAAAATGGACAAAAACTCATTTCCAATCAAGACATTATAAATTTGAAATTGTTATAAAATCTATAATTCTATATATTAAATACCCATTAAAATCTCATAGATTTCATGGTTCTTGGATTTAATTTCTTGATTTTTCATGACACTTGAATTAATTTCTTAGTGTTCTTTAATGTTTTTTTTTTCTCTTATAAATAAATTATTTGTCTTGGATTCTAAGTATTAAGAAATATATAAAAAATGTATGAATTTTTCTTTTAAAATTTTATTTGAATATGTATGTTTTTACTTATTTTTTATTTTTTTTAACAAAAACAATTCTTTTCTTTATTTTATTGGATTTTTTTATAAAATTAGTTTGTGACTTGAAAAGGATAAATAAAAACGCATCGTGTGATTGTTGAAAGAATAGTTGTCAATGTAGAGAATAAAAAGAATAAAAGCACACATATAACATGATTTAGCATTTAAAGAACATAAATCCTAAATAAAAACCTACAATTGTTTATTTTTCAAGAATAATATATTTATAAAAAACAAAACAAATATTAATTTTGAATTAGATTATTATTGTACCAGATCAAGGTAAGGCCATATTTGATTATTTTAATAAACGAATCGATGAACTCGGATGATAATTAAAATTACATATCAAATTTATTTAATTGCTTTAGAGATTTCGATCCATTGACCGAACTGGAGTGAAGCTTTAAATTATATGCACCCCACCCTACACAGTTATGTACGTAAACCTATTTGTGGGAGAATTAACCATTCTCAAGCAGTTCGATATGGTGCGTGTTTGTTAAGCTGTCGGCTAATATTATACGTGGGAATTAAAGTGATTCCTATAATTTAAGTTTATCGTATCACAAGTATAATCCACTGTAATTAGTCACATTGATTTAAATTCCACGGCTTTAACAAAATAATGAGTCATATATTTTTATTTTTTAAAAAAAATCTCAATTTAATTTGGATAATACAAACAAGTCTGCATTACACGATTATAATCTTATCTAAGACTATGAAAATAATAACAAAATTTGTGTGTCTAAGAGCGCGCATATATATATATATATATATATATATATATATATATATATATATATATATATATATATATATATATGGTATTTTCAAGTAAATTTAATATATTAAAAATAATATCACGTCCTTGATCGAATTCAATGGTCAAAAGCACACTAAAACTAAAAAATTTATTGTTAAATTCTAGTGATTAAGTAGGGATATATGTTTATTTTTAACCATCAAGTAAATCTTACACTCGACATGGACAATGTATTCTTGACTGAACCAAAAGGACGAGTTTAGTTGTGGTTTGAAAGCTTTTGTCTGTCTTGGGTGTTTTATCTGACCAACTACATTAATGGGCTAGGCATGGGGTTGGGCCACTAAGCCGACCCAAACCTATTAAAAGATCTTATTAGACAACACATCTCCCTTACCTACCATTATGGATAACTTATATTCATCAATATTTCACTTATATCTCATGGTTTAAAATTCCTTAGATTTACCTTTATTATTTTTCAATTGTTTCAATCCCCCTTTATTACTACATAGCTAACAAAAATCTGGCCTTTTCCTATATATATATATATATATATATATATATATATATATATATATATATATATATATATATATCATTCTCTCTCAAATTCCGAATGTTATAACATCTCACAATAAGTCTGAAGAACTTATTAAAAAAATAAAAATCAAATTCAAAATATAAAAAATAAAAATCAAATTAAAAAAAAAGCAGTCAATTAAGAGCATCATAAATGAAACTTTAAAACTGAGAAGGGAAATTTTAAACTACAAGGATGGAAGTGGAATATTAATGAATTTAAGTGAGGTTTTATTATTTTGATCTTTTATTCGTGGAATTCCCTCTCCTTTTCATTTCTCAACCAAGTAAAGCCCGACACCTCTTGGCTCTTTTTTTTGGAACATACAATTAACAAGTACCAGTCATAGGATTGACATAAACAAGTAGTTTCGATCGTTACTTTGTAATGGAATCTATCTTCTCTAACTTGTCATATTTGAAAATCTCAAACTTCTGCTACCACCAGCTTCCTTTTGATATAGAAAGTCGCCAATATTGTAAACAATGTTGTTTGTAAAAGACCAATATTGCTATTATCTCGAGGAGAACAAATTAATACCATGGTTTTCATCTCATTAGCTATACTGTAATATTGTAACGAAGCTTGGCCTGGAAATGGGGGCTTCTGCATGTGAAGGTCTGATCCTCCACCACCTGCAGACGAACATTTTATGGTTTATTCTGAATTATCTTCATGACTGTGTATTATGAAGTCTATTCTAATTACAAAAAAGTCTTCTTTTTGAGACCTCAGTGTTTCTACCTGGAAACGAGCAGTGTTTTTCCAACTTTTCGGATGTCTTGGAAATGGAATGCAACTTGTACTGTTGTAAAATAAAGTTAAAGGGCGCCGAACCAATTTGACCGACCATTTCTAAAGGCTTCCGACCTTATAATTTCTTATCATAAAGTGGACTAAATTTCTTAATAGAGAGTTGTAAAAAGACCGAGTTAATACAATTTGTCTGAAAAATTAAATAAACAATAATTATTACGTAACCTCTTAGCTTTGAATTGATTTTCTTCTAAATACAAAGGGCAAATTAAGAACATACTTGCCCTCCATCTGCAACGTGAATCTCATCCTAATTACCATTTATATATATCAAATATTACCTAATTAGCCCCGAAGGGAAAATTAAAAGATTTATGGAAAAAAGGGTGTCATTTTATGATAATAATTGTCTCTCTTTCTTATGACTTTAAAGGCAAGATTTTTAATTAAGGAGAGTGCTAATTGGGTATTGTAAATGGATAGGGATGCAATTGGAAATTTGTTTTTTTAGGGATCATAACGAAAATTGAGTGATAGTTGAGGAATAAATGTGTTCTTTGCCCACAAAACTATCCCCAAACTATACATAAATTCATTAATTATAAACCAGATACCCTTTCTCCATTTTTATTGCTCTTCTGCATCGTGTTATTCACTTGCTAGCCACTACTGCTTGCAATCTCTATTTATTCCCATGAATCAATGTTAATCTGATTGTCCCTAATCAACAATAACTCGTGAACTAAGATTTTCAGTCTCAAATAATGCTTTTCTTTCATTTACATAGTAATTAGAAACACATGGCATATTTCAGCATCAAAAACTTTTTTTCAAAGTAGTTTTGCACCATATCAACATCTCTTTTTCACAACCAATTACTTATAGAATGTACAATTCCAACTAGACCATAAAGTAATTAAAAGGTGCCGTGTCTGTGCAACAAGTTGATCTAATGTTGTTACATGCATGAATGTTCTTAGAGATGAAACCTATCTAAAGATTAAAAAAGAAGAAGAAGAGGGAACTACGAGGAAGACGACGACGAGGGTAGATAGTGGAGGAGGGGGCAGGGCCACATGATGTTAGGATCGAGAGCAGATTAAGGCAAGGTATCTCCAATACTCCAATCAAGAAACGAACCAAGAATTAATCAGTCAATAGAATTTCTTTGTAGGTTTGCACGATAGGGGAAACATTCAAGGCAAACCGGGCCCGCTTGTGTGCCACTTGTCCACATAAAGGGGGGAAAATCAATACCCAAAATTTGTGAATATCAATGTTATTAAATCCAATACTTGGACAATAACTAGTTGAAGCTACTAGATCATTTAATTAGATGCGGTTACCGATGAGAATATTAAGTCCTTGTATGTATATTTTGCAACATATTAAATAGAAACAAAAAAGGGTAAAATATATGATGAGCAATTAACTTTAATAGATATATAGAGATATCAATTTCAATCCCTGCAATTAAGCTATCATTTTTTTTTCTTTTTTCTTTTTTTTAATCGTAGCAATGTTTTACCCACCAGCTCAACCAATTGAATTCGATTAAGCGTCTCTTGCATGTCCGGTCTTTGGCTTCAACCTGAACTGATTAACTAGCCAAGTCATAAGCTTTTTGTTCCGGTCCGACTTGAAACACTAGTCAATATAGTCAAAAAGATGGAGTTCCGAAATTGATTGAGGAACATCCTGTGAGAGGTTATTTATTGATATAAAAAGAGCTGACATTAATTAACACTTGGCAGACATAAAGTATCAAATCATGCATTCATCCACAGAAATGAAAAACAAATCATTCAGTTCTCAGACTCTGCTTCTTCCTGAGGAATGTGTCAACATCATCTGTCTCCGGGGCAAAGCTCCATACAGTATATACAATGAGGGAGCTGTACTATCAAGAGGAGGATTATACATTGATAAAAGCTAAGGAGATGAGAGTTGTAAGGAAATGAATTAGAACAGATATATCCATTAAAGATAGTGTGCATACTATTTTAAATGGAATGATCTCAAGTATAGGAACATAATTAGTCACAAGTGTTTTCAAGATTTGAAGCTATAATATAGAACACCTAAAGTAGCATCGAACTTGAAGGTCTAGTTGACGAGTCATGATAAAATCAGACAAACATGAGCCTCTGAAAACAATCCATACGAGCCAAACAAGTGTATCGGGTTTTGTATATTAAAATTATCTGATTAATTGGTGTATTATATGATTGGTTTTGTTTAAATAAAACAGATCCAGAAAATAATTTCTAAAATTTATTAAAAGAAAAAAATCGTCACTGCTATACCCTGTACTATTGCAGCACTAATTAACTTAGTGATAGCGAAATCCACAAAAACTATCAAACTAACCTTGTCTATATAAAGCCAGTTTTTCAGAAATAAAAAACACTTGTAAGCTCAAGCACTCCAAACCCTTC
Source organism: Populus simonii (assembly GCA_007827005.2). Classification (NCBI taxonomy): domain Eukaryota; kingdom Viridiplantae; phylum Streptophyta; class Magnoliopsida; order Malpighiales; family Salicaceae; genus Populus; species Populus simonii. The sequence continues at coordinate 4,679,252 of CM017477.2, forward strand.
CAGCACACATACCACAGAGAGAAATAACTGATCACTTGCCCAAAAGTACTTGTATGTATGGCAATCTTTTCCAAGTCACTAACCAAGACCGACATTGAGAAAAGATTGTCATTTCCAACCAAGTGTCTCAGGTCCTTGCCATGCTTTGGGAGAGGCCATGCAGTGGATTTTCACGTAATGGATGAGTGTGGGCAAGTCTGGACTTTCCGCTGCACCATTCGCAAAAAGAACAATCCGAAACCTGTTATCTCTAAGGATTGGAGCAAATTTGTTTCCAGCAAACATCTCGATGTTGGTGATAAAATCACTTTCTCTAAGCTTGAAAATAAAGTTAGCTGTGCTTTTTACAAGATTGAGGTGAAGAAGCCGGTCAAGCTATTCGGGGTAAATGTGGGTTACTAATTCCATTACCGGTCATCTGTCTAAATTAAATATAAACCTTTGTTCGAGAATCCTTTCTGGTTTTACACCCACATATTACATATATGTGTGTGTGTGTGTGTGTGTGTGTGTGTGTGTGTGTGAATGAATAAAGTTTACTGTAAATTATAGAAGTCTGTAATCTTAAGCTATTTCCCATCATCTTGGATCTTCTTTAATCATTTTTTTTTCATTTAGTTGTTCTGTTTATATATGGCTCCGTGTCATTATGATCTGATTGGTTTGTTTTTTTGCTTTTAGAACGATAATTTGCTGATGTCTTGGACAATATTAGAAATTCCTTTAACCTAACATTCAAGTTACTTAATTTTATTGTTTAGTCAATGAAATTAAATCCTTTGTTTTATAATATAATCTTTTGTTTATAAAGAAATATATTTTTTATTACCATGTACGTATTAGGCAGTAAGAATTTCTACTTCCTCAGACAGCAAGAAATCATTATTCTCTGGCTTTTATATTTGTACAGGGTAGGTCTTCATTGTAGTACTGTTTTTCTATTTATTTATTTATGAGTTTTTTACGATGCTTACATTGTACAATAAGAGGACTAATATTTGATCTAAGGTTGCATGGTGTCAATAAACCTTTCCTATTCCATTAATAAATTCTTTATGCTTAATTAATAGCTTTTCCAAAAAATAATCTATATCCTCATTTCAAGGGAACTAAAGTTTGATCCAACGATGGAAAAAGCAGTGCCTTTTGTCTTTTCCTTCTAAGTTGTTCATGTATAGGTCCAGACTGCAGAGGCTTACTATCTTCATTGTAAAATAAGAATTTCTTTCTGCATAGATCCATAAATTACTTTTTATATTTTATTTGGTTTTCTTATAACCCAGCCAATGTGGAATATAGCATCACATATAAAAGAAACTCATACTGAAATTTCTCTAAGTTAGGAGCCAGAGCCTTGCACGAATTAGTGCATAATTAATAAAATTTTAAATTTAATTGCAATAATTCATTATACATAACCCTTCCAAGTAAATCTTGATACTTACATGAATAATTATTTATTACTTATATATATAAAATCTATATAGAATATTGATGATAACATATATTAATTAATTACATAAACTAAATAAATTTATAAATATTGGTTTAACTCAAACTTATTCAATCAATTTTAATATATTGTACTATTAATTCATTATCAATTATCTATATAAATTTAAAATTCTACACATTTACCGAAAATTTTAACTCAACAATAAAATTGATAAAATATAAAATGAACTCGTTAAATAAATCATTATTTATTTATCACAAAACACCTAATTAGTCACAAATCCAAAATAATTTTCATCAATTTACAAACAAATACAACTTTATAAAATCTCAAACAAACCCTAACATGTACAAATCATACATTCATACTATAAATTTCTATAGAAAAAGGTTATAAAACAAGTAATTAAACACGCAAACAAAATACATATACTATAAAAATATATAATAAAAATTAAAATTTTAAAATTGAGTTCAAATAACAAAATGGGTAGTTTTGATTACTTAAAGTGGAGAATCCTTAATAAAATTTGAATCAGAATATAGATGCTCACAAACTAAGTGTTGGTATGGTCAAATTTGTAAAGGGAGATTGATTTGTAATAAAAAATAGGGAAGGGATGTGCTTTGTTGCAAAGAAAAATAAAGGAAGAAGAACAAATGGGAAGGGAGAGAGAAGAGTCTCTCTCCAGTCATAATTAAATATTATGAATGAATTTAACTAACATGTTTAAATTCATTAGTAATTCTATTTATAAAAATAATATATTATCATATTTTTTAGATTTTTTTTATTGTAATTTTTTATATATATATATCGAATTAATATTTATGTCGATAGTTATCAATGAATACAACAAAAAAATAATTTAATTAGTAAAATTTACCGTAATTTATCAATAGAAAATTTTTATCAGTGTTTCTGTTTGCAGCAGTGTAATAAACCAACAACAAAAGGTGTTAGAGTTGTGAATTAATCTGTCTGCAGAGATATTCTGATTAGAGTCACTTGAGGAGTTAGAAACTATCTTACTATCTCCCCATTTTTGCTCTCCAATTTTTTGTTTATATATTTTTTAATGCATTTCAAAATATAATTCTGATATTGTATTTTCTTTGATACTCGTAATTTTATTTTGAAACTTTACTAAAAGAATATACCATATTGTTAAACATTTAAAAATGAAAATTAAATTTCATTTTTAGTTAAATCACCGTAATCGTCAAAAAAAAGACGAACGTTTTTTACTCGCCCTCGAAATTTCAAAGATACCAACGTCAACGAAGCAGATAGGGAAAGAAAGGAGTAGTAACAGCTAGCAGGCTACACTTCCCTCGCTTTACTTGCTTCTAGTTTTCATTCAGAGCTTGCTTCTGGTAAATTACTTTCCAAGCACCATAGTTTTCTTCTAGTCACTTGCTACTTGTCATGCTTCTCTGATCTTTCTGTTTTTTTTCCTGTCTTTCTTGCACACACCAAGTGTTTGTCGTTATTCCTACGTGAATGGTGAAGCGCTTTTTACCACTGTAATCTATTTCTTGAATCAATACTGGTAATTGGGTTTTGTATATAATGAATTTTTCAAGATATTTCATAATGGGAATGGGGTTTCAGTTTGATGTTTATGTTGTAATATCACTAGAAGCATAACCTCTTGAAGTATACGTGTTCCTTTGTGGTTTTGTTTTCTTTAAGTGGAATATGTAATCTTTTTCATCATGGGGTTGCTGGAAATGTTTTAGTTCTTGCATCCATGTCACTTGTTTGCGGGGATTCCGTTGCTGTTCCACTTTCTTTTTGTTTTGTTTTAATATTCCTTTAGTGTGATATGGTTTCATTTTGCTTACTTTGTTTGTGCTTCAAAAGATTTAGAAATTTCAGATGGTGAAGCTCTTGAAATTTTGAAGGTAGCATCATCACCTGGTAGTCTGATGGATGGGTTGGATGGAAGCAATGCTATTCTACAACAAGAACAACAACAGCAAAGCCTCAATCCCAAAGACTGGATTGCAGTTGGTAGTTTATTTTGATTTTAGTCTTGTGTCGTGTCCAACTTCTCCTAGGGTTTGTTGTTAGTCCTAATACAGCCAAACAAGATTTGTAATGCTGTGACAACGATTAGCTGGTGATTACTTGGCTACAAAACGATTCTGCCAATTGATACTTTTGTATGCTAGACACTAGACTAGACACTTTGCAATTCATCTCGCAAGTGTGACCACGTGACTTTTCATGCACTACAGAAATGGTTTGCGGTTGAAAGTTGCTTACCTTTGCTAAAGGCACATATCTGCTCATTTTAAATTTAATTATAAACTTCCATTTAAATATTTGGTTACTTAGAACTTAATGGAATGAAATGATCACAGTTTTCTCTCTCTGTTGTGTTATGTTATGTTATAGTTTAACATATAAACTTAGACCCCTGAACAATATGTGTAAAATGTATCAGCTTCAGTTCAGTAAGTGCAGGATAATGGTTATTGGATCCCCTCTGCCTGTTTTCGTATTTTCTACGTGATTTAATTGAATGCAATCAGCTCACCACTTGCATCTTTTTGTGACTACAGATCCACAAAATGCCTGGGATCTGCTTCATGAAGAGAGGTCTTTGATGACACGCCTTACCACATCCTGTGCGGATTTGGATGACATCCTAGGTGGAGGAATAAGTTGCAAACAAGTTACAGAAATCGGTCTGTCATCATTTCCTCTTTTCTAAGTTAATGAAGCTATTAGTTTGTGAATTTATAAATTCTTTGAGCAATAGTAGTTCCTGAATTTCTTGTTATCAGGGTTTTTTTTTCTAATTATTTGTTGTTTCCTATTCTTTATAGGTGGAGTACCAGGCATTGGTAAAACACAGCTGGGGTATGCGATTTTATCCTTTTGTTCTGTATTCTTTTTCATCTGCACACTGCACCTTTGTTGGAGAAGCATAGTTTATATTTGAATTCACAGGATCCAACTTGCTGTCAATGTTCAAATGCCATCTTATTGTGGTGGCCTAGGAGGAAAGGCAATTTATATAGGTAGTTCATGATGTTTGTTGTATGTTTTATTGCTTTCGGAGCAGACCTTTTGTTATCTTTATGCCATTAATTTGTTGAAATTATGCCATGCTTAGATACAGAAGGTAGTTTTATGGGAGAGCGTGCTCAAGAAATTGCTGAAGCATGCGTAGAGGACATTTCAGAATATAAAAGGTTCTTACACAAGGATTCGCAAGCCTGCCAAGGTGAAATCCAGGGCAAGGATGTCCTACAAAACATATACTTTTTCCGCATCTGCAGTTATACAGAACAAATTGCCCTGATAAATTACTTGGAAGAGTTCATTTCAGATCACAAAGATGTAAGTGATGTAGTTAGATACAAGAAGTGTCTCAATTTGTTCTTTTTCCATGGGATGCTGTAGTATGCTTCTGAACAGTTTTCCATCGCTATGTGTACTCGTACTTATAATTGCTAATAGAGACACTTCTCTTTGGTTTAATATTTGACAACTAAATTTCCAATTCTCTTACTGCTTTTCCTTGCATGAACTAAATGCTATAGGGCCAACTTATCATTTAGTGCATTACAATTGTTACTCCTTGATTGATTATCCAATTTTTTACCAGGTTAAGATTGTTATCATTGATAGTGTTGCTTTCCACTTCCGTCAAGGTTTTGAAGACCTGGCCCTCAGGACCCGAATACTTGGTGAAATGGCATTAAAGCTTGTGAAGCTTGCAAAAATGTGCAATTTAGCGGTAACAAATATATGTTCATTATATTGCAGATTTCTTTCTGTCCCCTCTTCCCCTTTCAGAATCTCAGATATGATATGCAAACAACAGTTGACAGAGTTGAGAAAAGTTTTTGGAACTGTGTTGATATCAGTATATTTTGAGCATGCTTACCACTTATCTCATCAGTATGATGTTGCATGTTTCCTTTAGGGAAAGAATAATGATGCCATTTATGCAGTTGTCATGCGACAGGACTTTGTCTTAAATTTGGCTTGTTCTTTATTATCCTTTTGTCACTGATTCAGGACTTTTTTGCTCTTCAAGGTGGTTTTATTGAATCAAGTGACAACTAGGTACATGGAAGGTTCCTTCCAATTATCATTTTCATTGGGTAAGCTCAATCTCTACTGGCTCCCGACTTACTAAACTTTGTTCTTTGCATGGTTGCTGAAGTTATTGGCATGTCGTTTTTTGTTTTTCTATTGCTTTTCTAGTCCATTTCCCGTGTCACTTGGATCTCTTAACTGTGTTGTTTCATGATGCTGTGTAGGTGATAGGTGGTCACGTTGTTGCACTAATCGGATCATTTTGTACTGGAACAGAAATGAACGATATGCATACATTGACAAGTCACCTTACCTTAGACCAGCAGCAGCACCTTATTCTGTGACTAGTAGAGGGATCCGAAATTCTGCTCCACACTGTAAACGTAGTAAGCTGGTTTAAAAATTTTCACAAGGACATTGTACAGGCTGCAGTTTCATTTTCTTTATCAATCATTTTTTTTAAGGAAATGAACCAGAGGTTGCATTGTTCTATCTATTAAATTGTAAATGAAACCGAGTTTAGAAGTAGAATTCAGACGTGGTGAATTATTGTATTCTTGATTCCCTTGTTTGTTTTCATTCCAGCATCATATCATGAAACAAAAGCGGTTCTCATCAACTCAAGTCTAGTTTTGATCACTGTTTGGACTCATTTCCTGAACTGCAACCTGGCTACTTTACTTGGAGTTGTTGAGTAACTTTTTTTAAGTATTTTTTATTTGAAAATATATTAAAATAATATTTTTTTATATCAGTATATTAAAACAATAAAAAATACAAAAATATTTAAAAATTAGTGAAAACACAAAAAAAATAAATTATCCAAACACTATATGCTTTAAATATTACTGTTTTCTACCGATAAGATTTTTTCAGGCTAACATTACTTGTGTCTTTTTTCAATTGAGATTTTTCAATTCCTTAATGACAACATTTTTAATTTGATTTTCACAAATGGTACCGACATGAACATCGACAAGAGGGACATTTTTAATTTGATTTTCACAAATGGTACCGACATGAAGGTGGGATAGCTCATGTTGGAGACTTTTACTGGTATTTTGATGTGATTGAACCAGCAGAATGAGTGACAATGTGGACAGACTAATCTAGCAAGCTCGTTTTGTAATTCCTTGCTAATATAAACTGCTCACCAAATTAAAGATTATGTGGCTGTTAACATTTGATTGGGTATACTTCTGAGTATCAGTATGGTAAAAGTTTAGTTTTAAAATGGTTTTTTTTTAGAAATATAGTAAAATAATTTTTCTATTTTTAAAAATTTATTTTAACATTAATATATTAAAATAATTTAAAAATATTAAAAAAATTAAATTTAAATAAAAATAATAATTTTTAAACAAACAGTATTTTGACCACACTACACACCTTCATAGGCAGTGTTTGGGAACGCGGCTGCGGCTGCGTTCCCAAAAAATTTGAAATTTTTTTTTTTTTGCTAAAATTGAGTGTGGTTTGTACTTTTTGGATCGTTTTGATGTGCTGATGTCAAAAATGATTTTTAAAAAATAAAAAAACATCATTGGCATGCATTTCGGCACGAAAAGCTATTTGAAAAGCACCCACAATCACACTGCCAATCACGCTCATAATCCTCTACAGTCTAGCAGTGTTGAAGGTTCATCCTTATTTATTTTTACATTTGAAAAGTATTTTTTAAAAAAATTGATTTTGTTATTTTAAATAATTTTAATATACTAATATTAAAAATAATTTTTTAAAGGTGGTGGCCCAATGGTAAGAGCTTGGGACCAAGAGGTTTGCTCCCTCTGTGGTTTCAGGTTCGAGCCATGTGGTTGCTCATATGATGGCCACTGAAAGCTTACATGGTCGTTAACTTTAGGGCCGTGGGATTAGTCGAGGTACGTGCAAGCTGACCTGGACACCCACGTTAAACTAAAAAAATATATATATATTATTTTAATATATTTTTAAATAAAAAAAAATATTAAAAAAAACAATCATAACTACGTATTCTACCGACACAGAAAGCTTATCGAAAGAAATATAGATGCATTTATCATTTTGAAAGTTAAGTTGAACTCCAGATGTTTGCACCTAGAAATAAGAGGAATATATATAATATATGATGTGGTTGGTGAGCATGTGAATAGGAAGTATAGTAAATTATAACAACCATTAACCAATGAGGTTGCACCACATTGGTGAGCATTCGGATCTGCTTAAATAGTAATCAAATTGTAGGCAAATCATGATGGGCTGTCTTATGTTGAATGACAGGATTCTCTAACCTAATTTTGAACAAAATCTCAACGCAAAGCAATTTACTTGCTATCATCCACCGATTGCCAACAACCCACTGCCTTTTGTTTTTGGTACACCTACCCCAGCCTTGCCCCTTGTGGGATTTATTTGATTTTTTTCTTCATTTTAATATTATAGGAAAAGTTGTACACTCAATCATGTCACCCTAAATAACACTTTATTCGTAGCCTCCAGCAGTTTATATTATTTTTTAAAGTATTTTTTATTTAAAAATATATTAAATTAATATATTTTTTAAATATTAACATATCAAAATAATATTAAAACAGTTTATGTTGCTACTTTGCTTATACTTCCAACGGGTTTTTTTTTTTCATGACTTTGACTCTTAAAATTTAGAAGAGTTTATTTTCTTGAATATATTATATCAATGTGAATAATACATTCTTACGATTACTTCAGAAATAGTTAATTTTAAATGAATTATAAAATGACTTGAAAAAACTTTACTTGTAAAAATAAAATAAAAATATATATTGTTATATGCCAAGCTTGCTATTTTATTTAAAATTAATAACTTTGAAAGACATTAGCATCGATGATATGTTGATGTAATTGATATGGTAGGTTTTTATTGTTTTTATTTTATTAATGTAGGTGTCCGGATTAGCTTGCGTGTACCTCGTCTAATTTCATGGATGCTGAAATTAACGACTATATAAATCTTTAATTACTATCATATTAGCAACTATATAATTCAAACATAAAACTATAAAAAAAAACTTTTTAATTCAAAGTTTTTACCACTGACTATCATATTAATTAGTTTATTTGTTATTTGGTGTTAAACAAGCTAGTTACACCTTTATATAAATTTAAATCCACTGACGGCACGATAAACGAATCTTGTATACTACGAGCAACCATCCTCTAAAAGTCAAGTGGCCTTCTTAATCCCCGCGAGGTACTTGGAAAAGGGCAGATGGGACATGATTCCGACTCCAAATGGTTGCATTTCTTTTTTATAACAAATTCATTTTAATTGCCATGGAAATTATTTAATCTAACAACTAGAATTATACGGCAAATCATATTGAGTTACTCTCACCTAACTTCTCGATTTTATAGTTAATATTATTAGAAAATAATATAAATTATATTTTATTAATTAAAAAGTCATGAGTTTATATTTTACTATTAATAATATAAAATAGCCTAGACAGATATTTAATTGCTCTAAGGTAGCTCCTTAGAGTAATATCTCATAAATCAAGCTATCGTCAAGCCACCATGAATTTAGTTTGTTGGAAGCAGCAAGCAGGGTCCGCGAGTGGAAAGAATGGAGTGGGATAAAATTCAGATGCTCAGACGCTCTTTGGCCTTTGACACCACTTGGTTTGGCTTTTGGTTATTATAAATAGACCACCAGTGAGAATATGATATGGTAGTTTTTTATTTGAAAAGATAAAAATTATTGGATAAAATAACGCCGCCACCGCCGTCGTCATCCTCCTCCTCTAGCCTTACCTAGCTCCGCTCATTCTTTTGTTTGGATCGCAGTGTTTGAAACCCGCTAAATTAAGATTAATTTTAAAATAAACTATGAAAAGTAACTTTCAACCATAATTTAAATAAACATTTCAAAACAAAGACAAATTAAGTATAAAAATGCTTTGTAGAAAATAAATCAAAAGAATTTTTTTATAAAAAAGATATGGATTAAATTGGAGAATTTTAAATTTGGAGTAGGACACGATTTTTACTTTTGAGTAAAACAAATTTTTAACGCAGTTATTTTACTAAATTATATTCAAATTAAATTCTTTCTAGCCATTTATATTAATGAATTTTAAATTAAAAAAATCAACTTGTATAAATTATCTCAAATAAAACCTAAATTTAAACACAATATAGATATCTACGTCGCTCATCTCACAAAATTAGTACATTCACGACATGTTTAAATAATACAATCAATTCAGTGAAAATATATATATAATCAATTCAGTGAAAAATATAATGTAGTAAAATGGATTGGTGAATTGCATTTGTTTGGCTGGTTACAGATTTTTTTAGTAACGTGATTGAGACTTTTTATAAAGTTTTATTTAAGTTTCTGAATTTTCTAAAAAAACTATTGTTTGTCTTTATATTTTATTTTTATTTATGAATCGATCCTTCTTAGAAAGTTTCCAGGTCCTTTTATTTTAAGATTGTATTTGAATCCTTATAAGAAAAAAATCACAACTAAATCCCTAAAGGATAATTCGTATATAATTCTCCATTCCATGGTTTTTTTTTATATATATAATGTAAGAAATCACCAGATAATATTTCATCACATTACAGCTTTAAAAATTATATAATTAAATATAAGAATGCGGTCAATTAACATATCATATCATTTGATCATTGCATTCTAACTAGATATATTGCTAAGGATTTCATTTTCTTTTCCCTTTTTTTTCAATAGTACATTATAATTTACATAGCAAGATAATTTACTTAGAAGCTTGTTGGTGCTAGTTACACAATGCCGAGAGACAAATAAAAAATAAAAAATTCTGTTTGGAGAAACCAAAGTCATATATAAAATAACTATATAGTAGGTGGTTCAATAATAAAAACTTGGGATTAAGGGGTTTGCTCTTTTCGTGGTCTTAGGTTTGAGCCCTGTGGTTGCTAATATTGATTGTCACTAGAAGTTTACATGGTCGTTAACTTCAAGATATATAAGGATTAGTTGAGGTACGCGCAAACTGATCTGATATCAATGTGAATTAAAAAAAAAATCATGTGTAAAAACATCAGTACATACACTTCGTGAGTTTATTCTGAAACAAAAATCCAACCAATTTTTTTTTTTTTAACTGAGTCGTTAAGAAAAGAAGCATAAAAATGCATATCCAGCAACATTCCATTTTTCATCCACACACACACACAATTAAAAATCAATAGTTTTTTCCTTTCCTTGAATATTTTTATTACAGAAAAAACGAAAGGCAGAGCATTTTCCAAACTCCTACCCATAGTCAAAGGCATAGATTCTATCTCTTCCTCCATTTCTATAAATCCAATGGTCAAGAAAAAAAAAGAAAATGAAAGGCAGATAATTTTCCCATTCCCTACCCACACTCACCGGTCTAGATGACACCCTCCTCCAAATCTAACGTTAAAAGATCAACCAAACCAGTTGTCTCTCTGTACATGCGAGAAGTCCAATGATAAATGTAAGTAAATTATTTAATTAGTCCTTTTAATTTGTATCTAATTATAAATCAATCCTTTAGTTTTTAAAACATATAGCGTAGTCGTTAACTCTTGTTGACCGCTTGTCTTATCTATTTATAAATCTGGGTTTCTTCCTCTCTCTTTTTTTCAAAATCCAACTGTGTTATTTTATAATTCTAAATTCTTATAGAAAAAACCAATTAGTGGAGCTAAGTAGAAAATTAAGATGATTTAATAAGAAAAAGGCCAATATGATTAAATTATGTGTTTTTAAACACCAAGTATTAAGTTATAGTTTTTCTAAACATGAAGGACTAAACGACTAATTTATTCTAAATTAAGGTTGTTGTCTTGCCCCTTGCCTATTTGCCTCTTTCTTTCTAAAATAAATTTAGCTCTTCCTAAAAATATCAACAGACCCAACAACCGTAGGAGAGATAGAAATACAGAGTTTCAGTCTTTCAGAATTCAAGAATGGCTTCCACTTCTTCTCTTACTCTGTCTCAAGCCCTTTTGGCTAGAGCTATTTCTCATCACGCCACTGACCAACGCCGTGACAGCCGCCTCTCTCTTGTCTCCCTCCCTGCTTTCTCCGGCCTCAAATCCACCACCTCTACAGCCTCACGCGCCACCACAACCACTAACCGCCGGCTTCGTGTGTCTTCCCGTCATGTAAGGGCGGCGGCAGTGGAGACATTGGATGCGACGACAGAGACTTCACTGGTAGAGAAGTCGGTTAATACAATTAGATTTCTTGCTATTGATGCTGTTGAAAAGGCCAATTCGGGTCACCCCGGTTTACCTATGGGGTGTGCTCCGATGGGTCATATTTTGTACGATGAGGTTATGAGGTATAATCCGAAGAACCCATACTGGTTCAATCGTGATCGGTTTGTTTTGTCTGCTGGTCATGGCTGTATGTTACAGTATGCTCTGCTTCACCTTGCTGGTTATGATAGTGTCAAGGTTGGTGTTTTCTTTATTCTTGTTTCTTAAATTAAATTCTGATAGAAGTTTTGGATATTTTAAGGTGTTTTTGTTGTGTGTTTTTTCATGAGAAATGGATCTGGATTTGTTTTATTAAGTAACCAAAGATAACCCAACATTTTATAGTACCATTTCTTGGTGTCTAGATGTTTTTTGTTTGTTTGTTTGTTTCTGTTATCTTGATGCTATCGAGTGGCTTTCAAGTGCTTTAAAGATGTTGTTGCTTGTACAAAATCAGGCTTGAATTATGCAATGGGGCTAAATTATGCTACGGTCCATGTTCATTGAGCTTTTGATTTTAATAGGAAGAAGACTTGAAGAGTTTCCGTCAATGGGGAAGCAGGACACCTGGACATCCTGAGAACTTCGAGACTCCTGGCGTTGAAGTCACAACTGGTAGGATTAAGAGTTTCAACTTTGAACTTTTTTTATCTATAATTTGATATTTTATACGTGCTCGCGAAAATTCAAAAGTAAAATTTTATATTTTTCGTCTGTAGGTCCTCTTGGACAGGGTGTTGCCAATGCTGTTGGTTTGGCACTTGCTGAGAAGCACTTGGCTGCTCGCTTCAACAAACCGGACAGTGAAATTGTTGACCACTACACGTATGATAACTGTCTCAATCTCGTATCTTGTTAGTGTTCTTCCATGCCAACTTATTGAGCCTTATATTATACGGCCACATCATCTCTGTGTTGGTTTTCATTTAGATATGTTATATTGGGGGACGGTTGTCAAATGGAGGGTATTTCAAATGAGGCTTGCTCCTTGGCTGCACATTGGGGGCTTGGAAAGCTGATTGCTTTCTATGATGACAACCATATCTCCATTGATGGTGACACTGAGATTGCGTTCACCGAGGATGTTGACAAACGTTTTGAGGGTCTTGGGTGGCATGTTATCTGGGTGAAGAATGGAAACAATGGATATGATGAGATTCGGGCTGCCATCAAGGAGGCCAAGGCTGTAAAAGACAAACCCACTTTGATCAAGGTTAGACATCATCTCTTGTGATTTGTATTGAAGTGAGATGGCAAATTGATTTGTTACATTGATTAAATCATATAGGACGTCTTCTGATTAGCCACTGATAGATCACTATAGTGGTTCATTGGTGGCAACATTGGAATTGCTATTAAAAATATTCAATAAATTAATTGGATGGTATGTTTTAAACTTTCCATACATTTTTATTTTCTTTGAAGGTCACTACAACCATTGGTTATGGATCTCCAAACAAAGCAAACTCATACAGTGTCCATGGGAGTGCATTGGGTGCCAAGGAAGTTGATGCTACCAGGCAGAACCTTGGATGGCCATTTGAGCCTTTCCATGTTCCAGAGGATGTTAAGCAGTATGTAAACCAAGATTATGTTTCCGTCTGTTTATCATGCTACTTGAGTTGATTTGGTATTTATAAACTGTCTGGCTTTTTCTTAGGCACTGGAGCCGCCACATCCCAGCTGGTGCTGCTTTCGAAGCTGAATGGAACACCAAGTTTGCTGAGTATGAGAAGAAGTATAGTGAAGAAGCTGCAGAGTTCAAGTCTATCATGACTGGTGAACTACCTACTGGTTGGGAGAAAGCACTTCCCGTGAGTGTAACCTCAACAGTTGTTTTTGCTCTTGATCATGCCATGAGGACCTCTTTGGTGATTCTATATTTGCATCACCATTAACATGAGCGGTTTATTCTGTCATAATTATGGATGCTGGAAATGGTGTTCCACAATTTGTGCACTCAATAAACTGCCCCATCCTTCAATGCAAAACACAGTTATTAGCTGGGTGTAGAATTGGCATGTCCTATTTGCGAATTTTTAGAGAAGTGCTTGTGCAAAATTATGACAGTCAGTAGATGTTGCATTTGAAATAAGGGTAATCTTTTTCTTACTTTTTTTTTAATTAATGTTGCAGACATACACTCCCGAGAGCCCAGCAGATGCCACCAGAAATCTATCTCAGCAAAACTTAAATGCACTTGCAAAAGTGCTCCCTGGTCTTCTTGGTGGCAGTGCAGATCTTGCCTCTTCAAACATGACCTTGTTGAAAATGTTTGGGGACTTCCAAAAGGATACCCCTGAGGAACGCAATGTCAGGTTTGGTGTTAGAGAGCATGGAATGGGAGGCATCTGCAATGGCATTGCACTTCACAGTCCTGGCTTGATTCCCTACTGTGCTACTTTCTTTGTTTTCACTGACTACATGAGAGGTGCCATAAGGATTTCTGCTTTGAGTGAGGCTGGAGTCATCTATGTCATGACCCATGATTCCATTGGACTTGGAGAAGATGGACCAACCCATCAACCAATTGAGCACTTGGCAAGCTTCCGTGCAATGCCCAACATTCTGATGCTCCGCCCAGCTGATGGAAATGAAACTGCTGGTGCATACAAAGTTGCTGTCCTCAACAGGAAGAGACCCTCTATCCTTGCCCTCTCCAGGCAAAAGCTACCCCAACTTCCTGGAACCTCCATCGAGGGAGTTGAAAAGGGTGGCTACATCATTTCAGATAACTCCTCTGGTAACAAGCCTGATGTCATCCTGATGGGTACTGGTTCAGAGTTGGAAATTGCAGCTAAAGCTGCCGAGGAACTTAGAAAGGAGGGCAAGGCTGTGAGAGTTGTCTCCTTTGTTTCATGGGAGCTTTTTGATGAGCAATCAGATGCGTACAAGGAAAGTGTTCTGCCAGCAGCTGTAACAGCTAGGGTTAGCATTGAAGCTGGATCAACATTTGGGTGGCTGAAGCTTGTTGGATCCAAAGGCAAGGCTATTGGAATTGACCGGTTTGGAGCAAGCGCACCAGCAGGTACAATATACAAGGAGTTTGGTATTACCGCGGATGCTGTTATTGCAGCAGCCAAAGAAGTTAGCTAGGCGGATCTATATTCGTTCACGATATCTTGCTAAATGCGCATTTGAGGTTTGGATTAGAAAATACAGAGAGGCTGTTCCGGGAGATCTGTTTCATTACTTGGCCTCGTTTGTTTCAATAAAAGACTCAGATTAAATATTCTTCTGCTGCTTGTAAGTGGTCAGTTGAGGAACCTGGATCAAAGATAGAGTTTAGGTTTATGAATAATCCTGAATTTGTAACAACTCTTGGACCTCTCTTGAGTTTTGTAGTTTTCTTTGGTTACTTGAATGAGTTGAAGACGAATTATTATTTTTCCTTCATGTTATTAAGCAGCGCAAAGGTATTTGCTCTGATCCTCAGTTTTCATCTCTCTTTTACTTGTCTGCTGTGCTTACAAAAATGATATCACATTTCAAGCTGCCAGATTATGGAGCGATGGCTAACTAAAGAAGTTGAAACTGCTAGGGTCCACTTACGGCTGTGGAAGGAAGGGAGACCTTGACCAGTCGATAATTTGTGGTTGCTGGAGCTCATAATCTCAGCTTCCTATCTATACATGTTACATCATCCTCTACAACCAAAAGCTACTTTCTATTTTGTTTCTAAATGCACACAGGTAGAGTTATTTAGGGCCTACCTTCAAGACATCTACAATGGTTTTATCTGATGTCTATATCGTCGCATTAGTCACATTCATGAAAGAATTTTATATATCCACAGCATATTCTCCCTCTAGGGTTGGGTCATTGCCTCATGGAGATCATCCATAGAGCAGGCCCAGAATATATCTTTCTGCTCTGAGATAACTGGGCCCAGTTTATCCCTTCTAGCAGCCAGTATGTCACAGGCAATTCAAGGCCCATGCTCAGCCAGTATAAGTGAGTGTTTGTTGTTTATCAACTGTTTTTTAAATTACTTTTCAAATTGTTTTTTCAGTTAAAAAAATATTAAATTAATATTTTTATATATATCTTTTGATGTGTTAATGTAGATAATAATAAAAAATTAAAATATATATTAATATATTTCTAATTAAAAAATGTTTTAAAAAAACATTATAAATCTCATCACTATACACACTTATACTTGAAACTGCTTTTGATTATTTTTTGGTTTTCGATCTTTCCATTTTCATAACTAAGACTTTTTCCTTAGCAAGTTTTATAAAACAAGAAGTCCAAGGTTACTAATGTTTAAGGCAAGGTTTTCAATTCCGTTCCGTTCCGCCCGGAATGGCCGAAACATTCCATACCAATTCAAAAAACGGAACAAAACGGAACAAATTTCATCTCATTTTAAATCTCGGTCCGTTCCGGATTTTTCAGCTAAATTCCGCCCGAAACGTTCCGGTTTCATTCCACATGTTCCGTTCCGCTCTTGAAAAACCATTGAATCAAATTGAACCTTGCTCAATTTCATTAACCAAACCACCCGATTATAAAAAGCTCTTTTTCATTACTATTTTCAATAGTAATGATATTAATAATAATATTGAAAATTATTATTACTATTTTCATTAACAATGATATTAATTTTTTAAAATTAGATTATCACTAATATATATGGTTTATATTCATGTTGTTTTTTTCATGTTTATACTTTGTAGGAATTTGAGCAAAACAAGGGATGTTTTAGATTTCATTAGCCACTTGATAACATTGACCCTAACTTTATATTTAAAATATTTTTGTTTAAAACATTTTACTTTCATAATATTTTGATATTTTATTTAAGTTGAATTACTTTAAGTCAATAAATCTTGACTATTTAGAAATATTTTAAAATTTAAAATTATATTTGTTTGGCATTGTGTTTGTATTGCATAATTTATAATTAATTTATCTGAATTTGAATTATGTTTGTTGAATATATATATATATATATATATATATATATATATATATATATATATATATATATAAACAGTACAACATCGAAACGGCACGCCGAAACACTCCGAAACTAAAACATTCTATTCCAATGAAAAACAAAATATTTACCGAAACGGAATTGACAAGCTTGGTTTAAGGTCCTTTTGACATTACAGAACTGTTGATTTATTATTTTTTAAATGTTTTGTTTTAAATTAATTTTTAAATATTTTTAGATATTATTGACAAAAATATATCAAAATTAACTGGTGTTAATTCCTGTTTTAACAAGACAGACAGACATGAACTAGTATCATGTCAATCCTTTCATTATAATCTTCTTATGTTAGGTTTAAGTCAAATCTTGACAGGCCTGCCAAACTTTTTTTGGAGTATCTATTGGTACGGTACTGATTGCTTTTAAATTTTTTTTAAAAAATATATATTAATTTTTTTTAATATTATTATATCAAAACAAAATTTAAAAAAATAATAATTTAAAATACAAAAATATAAAAAATATTTTTAAAATACAAAAATAAATTGCTTGTGCCATACCTACCCACTTTTTTGGGGCCCACAAAAGGAAGCACGGTTGCTTGGTGCTAAACCAAACCTAAATGACTAGCTAGCACATATGAGCCAGACAAAGGGTTGGTAACTTGGCATGGAAGCTGATGAAAGACTGGGGATATACACATTATACTGGATTTCCAAGATCAAAACCGGCGCACCCCTGTTCCTGGTGCCAAAAATCTCTAAACTACCCGCAATAAACCCTAAATAAAGATTCCAGTGTACAATATTTTCAGCACAAGGTACAAGCCAATCATAGCACAAAACCCTGTATTCTGCTATAAAACAGAGTAAGATTAAACAAACTAATAGCAAGCCAGAAAAACTTGAAAAATTAAATGAAGGGAAACCTCATCAACATGCTTACCATATTGTATAATTATCAATTTCATCCTAAATCAATTAGAAATTAGACAAATTTTCTTTTTGACAACCAAAACACAGGACGATTCCTGCACAGAAGAGCAAAAATGTCTAGTCTTTAACAGATTTGGGATGTAAATAAGAGCTAATGTAATAGTTGGACTAGATTTGGAATAAAATTGATAAAATTTATTGGATGGGGATGGAATTAAGAGTAAGGCAATAATTTAAGGATAAAAGGGGTTTCCAAAAAATAAAAGTTAGTTGGTGAATCCAAGTATCCAACTACAACTAAACAAACAAGCCCACCAAAAACTCAAATAAAATCAAACCCCTTCAAAAAACCACGAAGAAAACACAGTGTGGTTGTTGTGTTCTTGTGTTGTACAAAGAAAAGAGAGACAGTGAAAGCCATGGCTCAAGTGAGCAAAATCAGCAGTGGAGCCCAAAACACCTACACGGTACCTAATCTTTCGAAACCCCAGAACCCAAATGTTTATCTTCAATTTCCTTTAGATCACAGCTCATTAAAGGGTCTTCTTTGGGATTAAAGCAAAGTAAAAAAAACGGGTGATTGCAGGCTAAAGGTTGGATCTTTAAAGGTTCTAGCTTCAGTTGCTACATCAGATATGCCATCAATTGTACCTGGGATTGTTTTGCAACCCATCAAAGATATTTCTGGTACTGTTACTTTGCCGGGTTCTAAGTCTTTGTCTAATCGGATTCTCCTCCTTGCTGCTCTCTCTGAGGTAATGTTTTATATGTATATATGATGCTAGAAATTGCTTATTTCTTTTTTGGTTTTGACGTAAATTTTTTAGTAGCTGGCTTTGTTGCATTCTGGGATGTGAGTTTAATAGAATAGAATTTGAAAAACTGAGGCTTTATTGATGGAAATGAAATTTAATAGGTGAATTGTTTGAGATTTGAGAAATGTGGTTGAAAGGGAAAAAAACATTAATATATAGTCAATGTCATAAAATAAACAAATTCAATACCAAGTTAAAAATACAAACAAATACAAGCAACTACCAAAGACATTATTTTATGACATTGACTCTATTCAGTAAAAAGACAATATACAGGAGAATGGACTCCACTGACAATGATGATTGTATAGTGAAATTCATGTTAAAATAAAGATTATATTGTGATAGCTTTTAACTTCTGTTTGCTTTTACTTTCATATAAATAAAATAAATGGCTTTGAATACTGTATGCAATGTGTTTATTGTCTTACATTTCTTGGCCTGTTAACTTTATTGGCTGTCATTAATGGTTGTTTTCATCTTTGTCATTCAGGGTACGACTGTTGTTGACAATTTGTTGAATAGTGATGATGTTCATTACATGCTTGGTGCACTCAGAACACTTGAACTACGTTTGGAAGAGAACACGGAACTCAAACAAGTGATCGTAGAAGGTTGTGGGGGTCAGTTTCCAGTGGGAAAAGAAGCAAAGATTGATGTTGAACTTTTCCTTGGAAATGCTGGAACGGCAATGCGGCCATTGACAGCTGCAGTTACTGCTGCAGGTGGAAATTTGGGGTCTGTTCTATATTGCTCCACTCCCCACCTTGTTCTTTATTTCCTTTTAAATAAATATTGATGCGGACAAAATTAATCTTACCCGTTTAGAGGGGTTGAATAGATGTGCTCTTTTGATCTTTCAAAGTTGGGTGGGGGCGAACTATGTGTAAAATACATTCCTACTGGGTCTCAACAAGCATCAGCTTGTCATAAGCATTAATCACTATCACAAAGTTGAATTCAGATTATAAGCTTTAGGGTGTATCATCCCCATAGGAACAACCCAAGTAGAATAGATTCTAATTTCTCAGTGTCATTATGTATTTTGAAAGTTTTTACTTGGATCAATGGCCCAATTTTGTTCAATTGTATAATTTACCTGTGGAATACAACAATGGATGGCACTCACTTTATGAGAGTGCATCTCTGTGTCTTTCATATCAATCCTACCATTTCCAGAGCTCTGTACTTACAGTAATTCCTTCTTTTTTGTTGGTGGTATCAATCAATACACTTCAGCTATATACTTGATGAGGTGTCACGAATGAGAGAGAGACCAATTGGTGATTTGGTTATTGGTCTTCAGCAGCTTGGTGCGGATGTTTCTTGTTCTCCTACAAACTGCCCCCCTGTTCGTGTAAATGCAAATGGAGGCCTTCCAGGGGGGAAGGTGATTTCTGTCATCTTCTATGTTGATCTTTCCTGTTGTATAATATGTTTGATCCATCATTACTTCTTCCTTTTGTTTTTCTGGCATTAGGTATGGGTTAGGGCAGTGTATTGAACAACTAAGTGATCTTATGTTTCAGTCTAACTGCTTACTTGATTACTGCTTAATTCTTGAAAAAGGCATAGTATCAAATGAAGTGGTGACCCTGGTTGGTGATAGTTGAGTGTGGTTTGTGACTGATCAGAGTAGTCTTTCTGCTATCATTAAGAAAATATATGTTTTCTCATGTGTGCTCAATGTACATGCTTCTGGTTATTCATCCAAAATGAGATACTTGAACTTGAAACACCCATCACTTTGTTAATCATTCATTGAGCTTTCTTGGAAAGGCATCCATATTCTTCAGCCACCACAGCATAATACTTTTGCATTTTGAACTTGAATTTGCTTCTGTGAATTAAATTTAGGCTTTGCTGGCAACTTCATTGTTAGTTTCTTTTTTAGAAAGATATTTTTTAAACAAACACTCAATGCTGTTGTCATTAATGATGGAATGAATCATTCATAATTCATGTTTCCCTTGTTTCCATTTTCAGGTTAAACTCTCTGGATCGATAAGTAGTCAATACTTGACTGCTTTGCTCATGGCAGCTCCTTTGGCCCTTGGAGATATGGAAATTGAGATAATAGACAAGTTGATTTCTGTTCCTTATGTTGAGATGACTTTAAAGTTGATGGAGCGCTATGGAGTCTTTATACAACATAGTGATAGCTGGGATCGTTTCTTCATTCGAGGAGGTCAAAAATACAAGTAGGTTTATTTAGTATTCACAGTGCATGAGCGTTTGAAATAATGTTGCACCCGAAGTAACATGCTGACAATTCAATCAGGTCTCCTGGAAATTCTTTTGTTGAGGGTGATGCTTCAAGTGCCAGTTACTTCCTAGCTGGCGCAGCAATCACTGGTGGGACCATCACTGTTGAAGGTTGTGGAACAGACAGTTTGCAGGTATTTTTCTCATGTAAATATATTGGTCTTCTACTTGCATGTAATAATTTAAGAATGTGGTGTACATATGCTTACGACATCCATTGCTTTCCACATGTCAAAAATATTGTTAGATTTCTTCTCAAAATTTCATTCCACTGTCCAGATCGACTCCCTAGTTCCTAATAAATTCCATGGAGGGAGAGAATATCACAAATCCATCTTAATATTACATGCATCAGACAAGTACGGTGTATTATATGAATTCATTCAGTGCTTAACACCGATCTAACTAACCCAAGTTTCTTTTTGGTTGGAAATTAAGGGAGATGTAAAATTTGCAGAGGTTCTTGAGAAAATGGGAGCTAAAGTTACCTGGACCAGAACAGTGTTACTGTCACTGGACCGCCACGAGATTCTTCTGGTTGGAAACACTTGCGTGCTGTTGATGTAAACATGAACAAAATGCCAGATGTTGCTATGACTCTGGCTGTTGTTGCGCTTTTCGCCAATGGCCCTACTGCCATAAGAGATGGTATGTTTAACCTTTTAAATGTGACCTTTTAAATGTGACAAATGGAGTACCTTTTAGCTTTTAAATAGAATGACACTGAGGGAAACTGACCTGTATACTAGAAATATATTATCTATATGATCCTAAACTTTCAAAACTATTTCATGTTGATAAACAATGGATTCATGATTACTATTTGGTAGATCATGTTAGTTTGCCATTATGGAAAATGAGGGCAGGGCTTAACTTCTGATTCTGAGAAAGAGCAATAAACATTAACCAACCTTATCTTTCAAAATCCATAAATACTCATCATTTGGCCTTGGAGTTCTAAAAGTCACATTGACCCAACAATAATGAATTGATAGTTATATTTTTGTATTTTTGTCTGCTCATGCTAACAAGGAATTCCAGGATTCACAATTTTTCTCTGGTATGTAACTTGTCCCATTCTCTTGGTTTCTCTAATTCTCAGTGGCAAGTTGGAGAGTGAAAGAAATGGAACGGATGATTGCTATTTGCAAGGAACTCAGGAAGGTCAGTTTCAGAGGCTTTCTATTCATTTTAATTTCTACACAGAAGAGTACTTGATAAAACAATTTGCTAATGTTGACATCTGGGCTTTATGTTTCAGTTGGGAGCAACAGTTGAAGAAGGACCAGATTACTGTGTGATTACTCCCCCTGAGAAACTAAATGTAACAGAGATTGACACTTATGATGATCACAGGATGGCAATGGCATTCTCTCTTGCTGCTTGTGGAGAAGTCCCAGTCACCATCAAGGAGTTGCACTCGAAAAACTTTCCCAGACTACTTTGAAGTCCTTGAGAGGTAGACGAAGCACTGAGTTGCACTTAAATCATTCACCATGTATACAAGAGAGATACGAGGCTATCCATTACCATTAGCAACCATGGTAGTCTGAAATCAACACCCCCCCCCCCCCCCCCCCCCCCCCCCCCCTTTTATCATGTATCACGCTGTAATTTTATTATAATGCAAGTTAAACAAAGCATTGAGTTGCACTTAAACCACTCACGGCTGATGTTGTTATTGTGCTGGAGAATGGTCATCTCTAAAAGGAAAAGCCAAACCTAGTTAATTTATTTTTGACTCGAGAGAGAGTGAGTGAAGTGCTAGACCTTAACTATGAACTTAAAGGGTTATATTTGTTCTCCATTAATCAATCAATGAATGCTTGAAGTGATTAAATCAATAAATTTTAATATTTTCTACCTTTCTCCGTTTAGATATATATGGGATGGAATTTGAGTTGAGCAGGCTTGTCTAACAGAACTTAATTCCACTCTCTAAGACAAGATTTTGGAGTAAAGGTCATCCTTTCCTTTTCCTAGTCTGGCCTCTTTGTAAAGTGACATCCAAGTTCATATTGAAGCTTTACGCATGACAATCTCAAGTACAGTTTTAATGGTTTGATTCCGGCATGCCGGAAATAAAAATCTAAAGAGAATAACTTTTTCACAATTGTGGCTTAAAAGTTACAATTCTTGGCCCCTTCTTGATCACAACATATAAATGCTCACCGCATTGGTTGGTTTCTAGCAGCTTTATCAATAATGAGATGCTTGTCTCTCTAATTGTTACAGCTTTTTGGGCTACCCTCTTACGCTTGACACTCATGACATTCACGTGCCTCTAGTCATCAAAGAAACTGGGAAGAAGGCATTGGTCTCCATATCTGTGAAATCTCACCTCCAAAGCTTTAGCTGGCACCGACTCGCAAGGCATGAAATAGGCATGGAACATGTTGCCCGAAGTATATAAATATAGAACTAGTTAGAGGGGCGCCCCTTCTGCGTTGTTATTATTATTATTATTTTTCATCAGGTTCTCACATGGGGTCTATAGTGTGCTCCTGGTGGGTGGTGGCTATGAAAATTACTATTTCCTTTGCTTTTCCTTCCAAATATAAACTTGGATATAATTTTCTTCAACATCACTCTTCATTTTGAGCCACGTTGAGCTTTCAAAGGAAGTAAACTGGACTGCTGGCTTGTGATTCTACAATAATCTCTACATTACACCATTCCACATGATGCATAGCTAGCTGCTAGTCTAACATAACTTTCAATCTAAGACATCAATAAAGATTCATTAGAAGGGCTTTCATGCTTTTGCCTTCATTTCAAGTTTTGTGCTGCACTGTCAATGCTCACTACAATGTTGACTATCGCCACAATAACCCACTAATCTTTTGTTAAAAACGTCACTAATCTGTCTTGCTTGGAAAGGATTGTGCTCCATTTTTTTTTAATCTTTAATCCAGAGACAATCTTGTGCAAATTTAGCTATTGATTATGGTAAGCTGGAATAAGTATCATTATTACACTAAAACGGTACCCAGACCCACCAACACATAATCACTCACACCTACTAAATTTATGATACTGCTTTATATAATGTATGAAGAGAGAATGAAAAAGAAAAAAGGTGCACCTATTATTTGGTCTATGAGGCAGCATTTTTCTTATGATTACTTAAAATTCCCTTTGACAGTGAAAAATGTAAAGTAAACTGCTAGAATTTTCATCATGATTCAAGTATAGTCATGTTTCCTATTATATGTTCTATGAAGCTTGGTCAATTTTGGGTCTGGCCCTTTCCATAGTTTGAGTGAAAAAAGCTGAAAACTGGGACCAAAGTTTGCTTGAACACTCTTCTACCATAGGTACACAAGGATCATAAATACAGTCAATTACAAGAAGATTCGAGTTGATGAGATCTAAATTGATAGATTACTGCCATATGTTGTTATGTGATCAATGACAGTTCAAACCTAGTAGTTTACATACTTTAAACCTTGATGAAACTCAAAATTAATGAGAAAATTTACTCACTCACACATTTCAATGGTATGAAGGGTAGGAACGAGGAAAGAACTCCTTCATAATTACCCTCAAAACCTCATCCACATCGTCATCCTCAAATCTCATGCTAGCCACTCCTCCTAAGAAACTGCCTCTCAAGCTGCCATAAATAAATAAAGGGTGGGTTTGCAAATTTTGGCTGTCCCGGATTGAAGGTTTTCCATCCAGTCAAATCCAAGTACTACATATAGAAATGATAGAATTTTAAGCAGAATCCCTCTATTCTCAATTTCTCACTTTTGAAAATTCTCAAAAGAACAGTAAAAAAAAATCTCTCACCCCCCTATTTTTAACAGCTCAAACCAAATTAACCTCAGCTTCTTTGACTCTTCTTGATCTCCCATCACCTAAAATTGAAACCCCCCCCTCTCTCTCTCATTCTCTAAATTCATGCCTCACCATTCTTTTCAATCACCATTTTAAACAAAAAATCAAGAACCTTTGCTCTCTATTCCTGTCAAAGAGAGTCACCAACAACAGCAGTCCATCCTTCCAAGAAACCAGAAATAAAAAACGATTCCTTATACCAAAAACAGCTAAAATAGCCAGACCCACCACCACCACCACCACCACCACCAATCAATCAGCCACATTCCTTCCAACCCTAACAATAACCTCTCGCAATCAAGAAATCAAGAGAAAAAGAAAACCCATATTTTGATTTTTCAAGAAAATGTCTCATCTTGATCACATCCCATCAACACCAGGCAAATTCAAGATGGACAAATCACCATATTACTCAAGAACAAGGTGGCATTCCTCTGTAGCCAAGCTTACTATCTGGTCTTTTCTCTTCATTGCCGTAATCTTTGTCTTCTTTTATCGATCCCCCGCCATCTTCATCAAACTCCGATCCATCACGCCGTTATCTTACTTCTGCTACCTGGGGCGGAGCTGCTTGGGAAAAAAGGGTCCGGACCTCTGCCCGAATCCGGTCTCGAAATGGGTTCTCTGTTTTAGTGACAGGAGCAGCTGGTTTTGTTGGAACCCATGTTTCTTCTGCCCTTAAACGCCGTGGAGATGGTGTTTTGGGACTCGATAATTTCAATGATTACTATGATCCAACTTTGAAGAGAGCAAGACAAGCACTTCTTGAAAGAAGTGGTGTTTTTATTGTGGAAGGAGAGATATAAATGATGTTTCTTTGTTGAAGAAATTGTTTGAAGTGGTGCCTTTTACACATGTGATGCATTTGGCAGCTCAAGCTGGGGTTAGGTATGCAATGAAAAATCCTGCTTCTTATGTACATAGTAATATTGCCGGTTTTGTTAGTTTGTTGGAAGTTTGTAAAGATGCAAATCCACAACCAGCTATTGTTTGGGCATCATCCAGTTCTGTTTATGGGCTTAATACTAAAGTGCCTTTCTCTGAGAAAGATAGAACTGATCAACCTGCTAGTTTATATGCTGCTACTAAGAAAGCTGGTGAGGAAATTGCACACACTTATAATCATATTTACGGGCTTTCACTCACCGGGCTGCGATTTTTTACGGTTTATGGACCATGGGGGAGGCCGGATATGGCATATTTCTTTTTCACTAAGGATATTTTGAATGGGAAGACTATACCAATTTTTGAGGCTGCGAATCATGGGAATGTTGCTAGGGATTTTACCTACATTGATGATATTGTGAAGGGTTGTTTGGGTTCTTTGGATACGGCAGAGAAGAGTACCGGGAGCGGAGGGAAGAAGAAAGGGCCGGCACAATTGAGGGTTTTCAATTTGGGGAATACATCGCCTGTGCCGGTTACTGATCTTGTTAGTATTTTGGAAAGGCTTTTGAAGGTTAAGGCTAAAAGGAAAATTATGAAGTTGCCACGCAATGGGGATGTTCCATATACGCACGCGAATATTAGTTATGCTCAAAAGGAATTTGGATATAAGCCTACCACGGATCTGCAGACAGGGTTGAAGAAATTCGTGCGGTGGTACCTCAGTTACTATGGAAACAAGAAAGCTGTTGCGAGATGAGATGAATTCTTTTGGTTCGGTACTTGGAAAACATTCCTTGTTCATTATGATTCTTATAATTGTTTTTCTTAACATTTCTGTGTTCTTTCATTGCACGATAATTGTCTTTGGTATATGTTTAATTGATGCTGTACAAGGAAGAATATCTTGTCTTCTGTTGAAGAAGAGTGTGTGGTTGGTGGATTCTGTTTTGTTGGGCACTCTGTGTGTGCTGTATCAAAACAAAGCCAGAACCATCCTTTTCTTTTGTTTCTGATTTTTGGAATTTGTAATTGTTGTAGTTTCGGTGCTGTAGAGTTCATGACTGATAGAGCATATGCTGATTGTTGGACATGTGTCAATCAATAAAATAGTATACGTTAATTTCATTTATTTGTTTTCATTCTGAACAAATTGAATTTCATTTGACTATTGTATGGTGTGTATTCTTTTTCCACAATGGCTTGGTCTGTTATTGACATCCATGATGAATACAGCTGCAACTATTTCATTTTTGCTTGTCGAGAATGACTTGGGAAATACAAGCTGATCAACTCTTTTACCTCTTGAGACCAGCTTGTGTCTGAGTTGTGGCATTTATACTTGATTCAAAAGTTCATCAAGTCCTTCCTTTGTTTTTTGCTGTTCTGAGTAAATGATAGATATTAGTTATGTGTTGCATTTGACCTAGAGGTCTATCTTGTTCTTTTTCATACATGATATTCCAGGATGTTGTAGCATTCTGTTAATGAATGTGATGCTAAAGGTCACATTTGCTGGTGGAGTTGATCAAATTTTGTATGCTTCCAGCTCTGCATTCGTAAATTTTCCATTGTAGTCTTGCTCTAACCTTCTGTTCCTTTTTTCATTCCTAGATATGCTATTTTTGGTCTATTTCTGATGCAATGCATGATTGTTGAGTTTCTTCTTTGGAATTTGATGTTACCTCGTAAGACAGAATATAAAATAGCTGGTTATTAAACAATAATTTGGAGGAGGTCAACCTTCACTGTTTATTTTGCTCATTCCCTGAGACTTTGAAGAATTCCCTTGAAAGCATGGTATTTTCCCACTCCATTTATATTGCTGTATTCTGTCTATATCTTCTTATCATGGAGGGGACTGTTTTGGTTCTTTGACAATTTTTCCCCTAAAAATCAGAGAAATAGAATTTCAATTGTTTAGGCACAAATGGAGCAAGTGTTTCCTACTTTTGTTTGGTTTGGTATAGAGACCTAAACACAACGTTCTATAATTAGATTTGTTTGCAGTGATTGTGCTCGGATATTGAGATTTCAACAAGTAAATTTCCGAATTGGTCACGCGCGCGCACACACAAGTTAAAGAGGCTATATACGATCTGCATGTCCTTTATATGAAAATTAGAGATCAGGGAGTCATTCTATTGACTTTTACCCCAGGAAAAAAACAGCGAAATTGGCCAGTTTCTTGGGTGTATTAATTAAAATATTTAAAAATAACTAAAGCATTTTTCTTAGCAGAAGGTGAAAAATCCGAAAATTCTGTCTTTTTTTTCCCCTATATAACTAACTTATGTATTATATATTCAAAAAATGAAAAAGAAATAGGAAAAGAAATCTTTGTCCGCAAGTTTTTTTTACGTACATATACAGGAAACACAGGAGAGAGGAGATGCTCAGTTTGCCGTTATATTCCATTTCATGTATCCCTGTGTGCTGGAATAGCCTTTATTCCTCTCCTGGAAGGAATAAGTTAATATTATTCCAAGAGGCATGGTTGATCCCAGCTTGGTGGATATGATTCTAAGAGTTTGCAGGCAAGAAACTTTCGTGCATGCCAATGAAAGATATTGCAGGTTGTTTATAAATAAATGCACTTGCTTTGCTTTTTTTCATGCACTTGCTTTGCGTTTCATGCTTAGCTGGCTTGTTCCTACCCCGTTTCAAATCAATATAAACCCTTACTGTCAGCTAAAAAATTGCTGTGTGATTAAGAGCTTCTAAGCAAGTATTCGAGGCATTTTGGATAACTAGCGTTGCAATTACTTGTTTTTTCCCCCCTTGTATACAAAGGTGACTTCTTGATCACATCCTTATTCGATACATGGTTTCAAGGGATCGAAAAACTATAGTATTTAAAAATATAATAATTATTATTTTTTAAAATACCTTTCGCTTTAATTTACATTGTAGTTTTTTTTTTTAATTTTAAAAAAATATTTTTTATTCAACACATCTAAATCATCTCAAAACACAAAAAATAATTTCAAATAAAAAATTTTCAAATTCTAAATATAAGTAATTTCAGGACAGCGCATGCTTGGATGCAGAGACCATACCGAACTATGTAATCCTATAACAGTGATCCAGTTATAAAATAACATGGAAGAGGCTTGTGTTCTTCGCAAATTGAAATAGGCGAGGGTAGCCCAAATTTGAACTCTGCTCACGTCAGAGTGGAAGCTAGACATCTTACATCTTGGTCCAAACTCACGTCAGTCCTCAAACCTTGCAAGACTCTTACATCTTCAGCAGAAACATCATCCATCCTCATTTCTTTTGCATTTAGATACTGGGAACTGAACAAGCACAAATTAAAAGCAATTGAAAACTCAAATTATTATGAATTAAATCCAAATTGAGGTTGGGTGTGGAGGGCCAACAGATAGACAGAAAAAATGAAATGTAAACAAGCTATATATACTGCTAACTTAAATTGAGTTCTAAATTGTGAAATTAATTCTGCTGAAATCTTTATTTGCAGAGGATCATGATCAAGCATGGACAATACAGGATAAACTAACAATTCCACTCACTAGTTTGAATACAATTTGCTTTAGACGCTTTCCAGGGGGACCCTAGTATAAGGTTCACAACACCCTAAACATTTGAGAGCAATTACATCTAGACATTGTCATGAAGGGAATTAGCTACAGAATATAAATACATCCATGCACACCCTTAAATTTCTGTCAAAATTATCATCGTGGTAAACAAAAAAATCATTACAAATATCACATCACAAAAAAAAAAAAAACAAAACTTTATGATTCACTTATTAGTTCCTCCAAAAACCTCCAAAATTGTGACTGTTTTTGAAAACCTACAAAAACAAAATTGAAACCATATTTCGGGTACTTAATTAATGCCAAGTAATCTTTCAATTAGTTTATTTTTATTTTTTATCATGATTTATGATTTATTATTATCAGTTTATTACGTTAGGTTCTCCAAAAGCAACTGAAGGCAATTTTTTCATAATTTGAATTTGATTATGCATTAGTCCAGTAGTAAAAGAGTACACACAGCACAGCCACAATTGGAAACCAAATCAACTGTCTATACCTTCTGATTTTGGGGATTTCCTGGGCCCTTAAGAGGTATTGTCACTGTTCAGGAATTGCTTAATTAGTCTACAATTCTAACCTCAAGCTCCACACAACGTTCAATGATGGTGAAGCAAGTAATCTACTTCCCCACATCAATAAAAAAAATCAATCACTTGTTTGTGGATATGGAGCTCAAGTTTATCCAGGTGTTTGTTACTGATTCAACAATCAACATATATACACATTGAGACCATCAAGAGCAATCCAATACAAAAATAAATAAATTTTTCAAATTTCAATGGCAATTAAGATGCCATGGAGCTTTTCTAGTAGTAAAATGAAGAGCTTTGGCTGGTATCAACTATCAAGTCCTTTAATCCTTAAGCTTTTATCCTTATCCCAGCTTTTCTTGTTGTAAAATGGAGAGCTTTGGTTCGTATCAAGTCCCTTAATCCTTAATCAAGATTCTTAATTTTCTTTAAAGAAATAGTAATACTGGTAAGATGAATTTGGTCATGGGATTCCTCTAAAGCAGCAAGATCCAGACTTTTCAATGTTACAGCCGATGAGGTGTTGCGGATGTACTTTGTGACTAGGGTTTTGTGTTTAACAAATTATATATAGTTTCAGTTTTTTATAAAAGAACTAATCATCATAATTGGCAGTCACAATCCGACTGGAAAAGTAGAATTACAAATCCGTTTGGGAATACAGTAAGGTAACTTTTGCTTTTAAATATTTTTAATAATTCTTGATAATTTTTAATATATTTTTAAATAAAAAATATTTCACACCACAATATCAAATAAAAAACACTCTACCTCACAATAACAAACATACAGTATCCAAGATTCAGTAAAGTGGTCAATATGATTAAAATCCATCCAAACAAAGATAATTTATCGCCTGAAGATTTATTTATAAAAAGGAGTGGAAAAAAAAAAAAGGTCCTAGACAAGGGAGAAACAGAGTATTTTGCGTGGCATCGTTTTGACTTCTCAAGATAAGATCTTGAAAGGCGAACCACTTCTTTTCAAATTTCATTTTTCTCTTTCTCTATTTCTTTCTTTTCTTCATGGAAAGAGATTTTTAAATTGTTTTCTTAATTATTCTTAATTATTCCACAGCTGGGTGCTTCATATAACGAAGTAAAAATAACTCTTAATGAGACATTTATCTCAGAACACTGGATAGGAAGAGGATGATTGAAAGTCTGGTGATAATTGTTTTAAAAGATCAAGTCTTCCATGCATAACCTTCCAAACTTGTAGCATTTTAAAATGATGAAATTAAAAAGCTGTGGCAGTAACCATTAAAGCAAAGCAATCCCAGTTACAACTAGAAATCATCATAGACTGAAAAGATCTTTATCTAAGCATGAAATGTGTCCAGATAGTGAAGTACCTTGCATGCTGTAATATTTGTAATCCATAAAGATATGTACAAGGAAAGAAGGAAAAAATCATCAAAATAGCTGGATAGTCACGAGCTACAGTTATATTCCTGTCACTAAATGTAACATTTGTCATGCAACTTTTTCTTGAAGCTCTCTCGTCATGGTTGTATGGAGTTTTCAGAAACAAAACCTAGATAGGAATGGCATACTGCAGTACCAGAAATTACGGTAGCAAAGTAGTCCTCTGTTCAGTGAAAAGTAGAAAAATCAAATTTGCAGCAACTTTGCAATTCCCATCTTTCCATGCCATCAGTCGCATTTGCAGCCAAAGATGCTGAATTTGTACCATCAGGATTTGAGATTTCATTAGCAGAGAGTCTCTGGTACCCACAAAACAAGCCAATTAACAGCCCGACATGATGCAGCAGAGCATTCATCTTCAGTTCTTTAAATGAAATCAGATGTTCCCTCCAGTAACAAAAAATCAAAGCTGAACTTAAACCCGCTGATACTACTCAAAAATCGTACTTTGTTCTCCCACTCAATAAAACAAGGCATAACATGTCAAAAATGTCAGAAGAGGAACTGAGAAAATTCCAAGACTCCAGCATTAGGCGTTTCCTCGATCCCTTGAAATGAACAACCTGCGTGTAGGAAACCAAGCAAGTGACAAACCAAAACTCCAATCTTCAATTAACTAAGTGCTTTATTCTTTTCTTTCCTTTTCTTTTATTGTTGGACAAAACGCAAGGAGTTTAAATCTCAGACAGTGATTAAGCTGGATCATGATTATGACATTACCTTGACGTCCAAAGGCATGCCATGAAATTGGCCTGCCCCCTCAGGAGGTGTCCAATTATATGTGGCACATGGTAGAAATAGCACTGAAGCACCACCAATATTTTCTAGAAAAGCCTGTGCTTTGGTAAATCTCCTCAAATCAAATCCAGGATGTGATTTTACAGCCCAGGCAAGAGCTAACTGATCTCCAAGCATTCGAGAGGCACTCATAAACTTGGAACTGTAAACTTTTAGTACTTCTTGAAGGAAAATCTTTGCCCTGTGTTGCAAATATTTTACAGTTAAAAGAATCATGTCTGATCAGGTTACATTCTATGGTTGCCAAAAAACTGTAAGGAAAAGCATGGATGACAAGACACTTAAAAAAAAAAAAAAATTATTCCTTGTGCCATTTAGTTGTTGCAGGCCAGGGCTGGTGTTTCAAGAACATTGGCCACTAAACAACTGGAAATATTCCAAATCCGTTTGCTTATCTTCATCACAGTCAAAAGGAAATAGAAGGAATAGCAAAAAAAACTACAAACTAAATACCTTAAAATTGCATCAGCGGTCCCCCTTACTGCTATAAATCCTGAATTTAAAGGTTGATCCTTATTGTTCCGGAAGGTAAGAGCCAGGTGAAAGTTTGGGTGATCGTTAAACAAGTGTCCAAGGTCATCAACCACAGCTATATCAGAGTCAGTGAAGATGTAATGACTTATATGGCCTGGGTTCTGAGCAAGTTCCTCAAGCCTTGTTTCCAGAAAAGTCTATATGGACAGCACAAAAATTGGAAAAAAAATTAATAAATCATTTTCATCAAAGATATGTATCTTCTTAATCTTCAATGTGCAAGACAGAAAATCAGAGAGAGAGAGAGAGAGAGAGAATCAAAAGAAAATAAACACTGTAATTAATGAAACTCATTGGGTGTGTAGAGAAAGCATGAAATATGCCTTGAGAAACAGAACTATTAATCAAAAATGGAAATATGCTACCTATATGTCAATGTGATGTGCTCTTACAATGTAAGACCTGATCCTTTGAAGCATCAACTTGTCTCGCGAATAATCACCCTGAATGGGATACACAGTCACACTATTTCTACGCAATGAAAGATCAGAAGCTGGATCGGTCAGGATGACAACATTGCTCCGTGGCATTGTCACCTGAAAGCATACATGTGAAACATGGATTTGAACCAAATCTCCTATTACAAACAAGTGTAAACCAGACGACTGTAATTGCCAACTAGAAAGATGAAACAAACACACTTTAAACCAAAATTGTAATGCGATTATACAAAATGGCAAGTGAATTTAAAGCTAACCAAAACATAGTTAAAATGACACCATATCAAAATTAAAAAATTTGGGTCACAAGATTCTCTAGACTATTTCACAACCAGATGCTTGTAAGATGATAACCCGGTTAAATCACCTGGATAAAGTTAACGAAGACATTCAAAACAGCCATTGACCTCTCCATTCTAGTGTACGAAGCATTCCCAACAGTGACCAAATTTGATAATCTAGAGTCAGCTAATGAAGTGTTATAGACAGTAAAGACAGTGACAAAGGAGACGCTTTCTCCAGCATTCGAGGAGCTCGGCGTATGGGTCTTGTTCAGCGCTTTCGTGCCTGCTCCGCCATATGGAAAACGTTATAAATTACACATTGTATCAACAAAAAAAAACTTTGGCAGATTAAGAGGAGATTAAATTAAATTAAATTGTAAGAACCTTGACATTGCAAGCGATTAGGCAAGCCTTGACCGGCAGCAGGCCCAAGAACTAAATGATCGAATTTCGTGTTCATTTTCTTCGGCGGGGGTTGTGCAGCTGGGTTCTGATGCAATTCTAGAACTGAAAAGGAGAGAAAGAATGACAGTATCATTCTTTTTAAATTTTGTTTTCAGCGGTATATAAACTACAAGGAAAATTATTGAGAGGATAATCACCGTAGAAAAGATTAAGAAGTATGAAGAGCACAAGCAAGAAAAACACTAGAGAACGTCGCCATCCATTCCATGATGATGATCTCATCGCTAACCAATCTTTTCTACCCATTATTTTATTTTAATCTGGAAAAACCAAAAACACAGAATCAAGAGTGTTGAACTCCAGTGAGATCTGGTAAAGCAAAATTTTGCTTCTTCTTCTGCGAAATTGCTGGTTTGATTTGATCCAGATTTGGATTTGGAGGCCTTTGCGTTTTAACTACAACCAAAGAAAGGTGTGCGTGAGTGTGATATTTGCAATTAGGTAAGATCAAAAAAGAAAAAATGGAAGAGGAGATAAAAGGCGACATGTCGTTCATTAGAATCTGAAGTCTGTGCTCTTCAGTGACATGTCGTTCCATTCGGCCTCCCACTTTTGATGGCCGAAGTTCTGAGAGGTTGTTTTTGGGGTGAAAAGAATCCCATGTAATGCCGATTTAAACCGAATAATCAAATATGAGAAGAGCGAGTAATTTGGTTTCTATTCAGTTTGGTTGAAAATTGGTTTTTCTTGTTTTTATGTTTATGTTTGTGTTGTTATACTTTTATAAGATTATAATTATAATTAGAAATTATATTTATTATAAAATATAAAAAATACTAAAAGATTTGTGCATTTTATATCATGAAATCCATTGCTTTCCTATGTTCAGGTGCATGGTGGATGTCGAATAATGATTTTTAACAATTTTAGTTGTAAAGTTTTTATTTTTTCTAGCTTGGTCACTGTGTTTTTATATTTTAATGTTTCAATTCTAATTTTTTCTTTCTTTCACCATATTTCAGTTCCTAGATCTGGAAGATGAAAGCAAAAATCATTAGAAAAAAATTAGGAGAGAGTTTTCAACCGACCATATTTTTTTCAGAAAAAAAAAATCAATCCTAGTTTAATTTTCTTAAAAAAATTATTTTTCAATAAATTTAAAGGTTAGTAATATTAACAATCACTCTATGAATAATTATATATGAAATAGAATTATTAATTCTTTTATTTATTTTATAAATTTTTATTAAAATAATAAAGATATTTTTTATCTATAAGTTAAAAATTGTTTTTTAAATCATGATAAGTTTTTGTATTAAGACACAAGACTTTGTCAAAATAAAATGAATGAATAACAAAAAAAAGAGTTTCTCATAGAAATAACTTTTATCATAAATTCAAATCATTTCAGTTTTTATGAATTTCTATTTTAATTGCTTAAGTTCATATTAAAAAATATATATTATAAATAAATTTTATATCTAATATGATTTCATATGGGCGGTATTTTTAAAATATTATTTTTAATATAAATTCCAAAAACATTATTATACTGAATAAATATCTCCCATTTTATTTGCTTTTACTCATTTTTTTAGAATTTAAATTTCATTTAAAATTTAAATATATATTCTTGTAAAAAATTTCAAACACAATAATTGATTTAATTGTTGAATTCAATTCACAGCTCCAGACACCCTGTAAAGTAAATATAAGAAATTCAGGGGCTTAATTACCAAAATCTAAAATTATGAGGATTGAAATTTATATTTTACTGGAATCAGGGCCGACTGGACTTTGGCTGTGAACTTTAAAGTATATCGTGTTGTTGTCATCATTCCTCTAACTGCTATTGTTTGCTGAAGTTGTTGCTAGCACGTGAAGGAGCAACAGATATGGTGAGTGCACGTGAATGGCAAGACGATGTGCTGGCAGCGTAGGCATTGCGGCTGGAACAAGACACAGTGGTCAAAAATCAATATACCTTGGCTAGACCGTCGTTAAAAACGCTACTGCAGCCGTGGTACGAAACCGTTAATTCAATTTAATTTTATTTTATTACTAAAATTTAAAAGATTTATCCATACATATAATTAAATAAATTAAAAATTATGTACACTAATAAATAAATAAATAATCATTAATAACACTTACAAGCAAATTTTGAAGAATTAAGAGACAGATATATATCAACATATTTAATCTTGAAAAAAAAAAACATTAAATTAATTGAATAAAATAAAATATAAGGCTACACATATTAAAAATATTATATGAAAATAAATATTTTTTATTTTCAAAAGTATAGTTTATCTATATAAAAGATAAAAACAAAATCATAAATGAACCATAAAAACATCTCTAAAAATTAAACACATAAAAAAAAACCAATATTATTTTAAAAAGGCATTCTGAATAAAATAAAAGAGAGGAGGTTTTGTCTATTTTTTTGTTTTAAAATTTTTAACCGATCATGTCACTTTATTTCTTTTCAATTGTATTCTTTAAAGTTATATTTTCACGGTAACCATGACAAACCCACCATGTCAGACCCAATATGCCTTAGGATAGACAGCCGTGCCAAACCCAAGAATCTTGGGTACGATAGTCATACCGGCAACATACAACACATTGTCTGTCGAGGCAGATGACATATCGCTTGTTATTTTTTACCAAAAACATCTTAGAAACTATGAAAAACTCATTCATGACCTTAAAAAACCACCCCAAAAACCAAACTCAACCCGAGTTCGGATCTATTTTTTCACAAACTTTGAATAAAAACATTTAATATAAACTCTTCACATCAAATGAAACAATTTGACACAAAAATCTTTTATTTTAGTGACCTAAATAGATGTCAATAATAAGTTCCTCTCTCCACCACTAAAATATAACAATCTCTCTCTCCTTTCTTTCAACCAAAAACCAAAAAATAATAAAAATAAATCTGTATCAAAATAAAACTAATATTTTTTTAAAGAAACATAATTATATAATTTATATGATTGTTTAAGTTAAAAAACTAAAATAAATATTTTTAAAACTTACCGCAGGTCTCCTATGTTTTGGTCACCAACTTAAATAATAGTTTTGGTAAGATTAAAGGCGTGCTTAATTCCAACAAGCAAAATAATTTTCAGTTAAAATACTTATCTTTCACTGAAACTGAGAAGCCGCGAAGTACTTGCGGTAAGAAACAAAGGCTACTTTTCATTCGATAATCTGAAAATGCACGTGTAGCTCCTAGCATTAAATTTCCAGGCAAGAAAATTGACAACAAGGCACAAAATTTGCCCAAGTTGACAACGATTAAATTCAGCATCTATTCAAATTTGGAATCCCGACAGTACTTGCAACATAAAAGACATCGAACCAGAAGCTGAAATTAAGAAACATTGAGGATAACATTCTGACTGTCAAAGTATCTCGCAATATTCATGAATTTAGTTCTACAAAAATGAGATGGGCAAGCATCAAAAGGCTGATCAGCTCATCCAAGATTTGAGTTCAAGGACGTGCTGACAACTAAAACCAAGGATATCTTGCCTATGCCACGAGAGTGCTGGCAGTGGTGGATTCACTGCAGGAAAAGAAGAGCTCAATCAGCACTACAGCCAAACATGATAAAAATCTACAAATATGAGACCAAAGGATATGAACTGTAGATAGGGTTTATAAGCTGATGCAATCACCAATTTTAAAGAAAGGGCATTTGTCAGGGAAAAACAATTACATTAATTATTTATCAAGCCTTCAACTATACAAGCTACCTTATGACCAGGAAATGGTAGCAAGCTGAAAAAACACAATATCAATCTGAATTGATAATTTAGATTTTGTCATTCTTGAAGAAAAATGATTGCAGATCTTATGAAAATGCAGTATTCCAGCCATATGTTTCCATGAATGCAGTTGAATCTATAAGCTAAAAACCAATTGTAACGACCAAAAACAGAGTCAGCACCCAATTGTGTGCCCAATTCCATTAGCACATTTGATATTAAGGACATACAGTTTGATTCACTCAAATCATTGCATATGAACTCAAGCCAGTTTAGAAGAGGGCAACATCACTCCAAATTAGAATGTAAAAGAAAAAAATAAACAGTGGTTCCTTGAATTAGGTAGAGGCCATGCTATAATCAAGCCCCATTCCATGAGTAATTGACATATCCACCTATATTCATATGTTAGGATCCAAATTATTGTGCTAGGTGAATCCATGCTAATGAATAATGACTTGTCTGAATATAATGCACTTTTAAATTATCATTGCAGAAAGAAACATATATACTCACTATTTCCAGACTGGTGGAAGCTTCTTGGTCTTCTTGTAATAGCGAGCAAGGCGGTGGATCCTGCTCTCGACCAAAATCAACCTAAATTTGGAATCTTTATCCTTCCTGTTCCTCTCTAGATGCTTCCTAATAGCAACTGCTTTCTTAATGAGATGGTACAGATCCTCAGGAATTTCAGGTGCAAGCCCTAACAAAAGTATAATAATTACAATTAAATGCAATAACAATGTTCGACATTCCTCATTGAAATGTTAGTGTATTACTGTAGTAAAAAGAACATGAATAAAATATGTACCATGGGCCTTCAATATCCTCAAAATCTGGTTGCCAGTAACAGTCTTCACTTGAGCAATACCATGAGAATCACGAAGGATAACACCAATTTGAGATGGTGTCAAACCTTTCTTTGCAAACTTGCAGATATTGTCGTCAACCTAAGTGACCATGACAAAAACAAATTAAAAAAGAAAAACGCATAGAACTTGTCTGAATAACAACTAAATCAATCCAATGGTTGCGATTGATGGCCAAAAGTAAAAGCTTCCAGCACTGCAATTTCCTCATAAACTTCACTAAAACTTTCCCATTTGATGCAATGCTACTGTCGCAAACTTGACCTGATCTTTCAGTGATGAGATTATATTTTCAGTAACGAGATGAAACAACTGCTCTTGTGAAGAAGAAAAAAAAGGATTGCAAGAGCAAAGATTCATTTTCAATAAGCATTTAAAGAACAAAATAAATCTCCAGAAACAAAGAAATCCCATCCATGAAACATATGCAAGGAAGCCATAGTTTTCACCAATCAAATAAAGAACTAAAATACCACACACGATAGTCTAAATATTAAAAACAAATAAAAGCGTAAGAAAAACTTGGAGGGTTTTAGTGGGTTACTCACATCTTGAGGAGAGATCTTGAGCCAACTAGGTGAGGTCCTCTTGTATGGCAAAGCAGATGCTGAGATGCCCTTGCTGTATAAACAAAAAAATCAAATGGGTTCTTGAGTTAGGTTTCAAACTGAAAATCATAAAATTGTTTTATGAAATCAGTCAAGGTATAGGAACAAACCCTTTACTGTGCATACGACCCATGGCAACGACTATGGAGATTCACTTTAGCTCAGCTCCTTGGTGGCTCTGTGAAACCCTAGTGAAAGAAAAACGAGGGTGGGGGTAGGGATTTTATTCTTTTGTTTAGTCCTTTGGAATTTTCGTTTCTATTTTTTGGACCTTATGGAACTGTGCAGCCTCCAGGTCATGGTTATTTTGGGTTGGGCCTGCAATAAACCGAAATTACTACAATCTTATTTTGTAATTTTGTGTTTAATAGTTTGTTAAGAACAAAACCCTAGTCACAGAGCACATTATTTTCCTTTTTACTACAGAGCTTTAACTGCAGCAGCAGCAGCAGCACTGACAAGTCATGGCTCTAGCTGCAATGAACTTAAACTTGGTTCAGAGGAATCCCAGGACCAAAACTTCATCGTGTTAGAATTGTTTCTTCTTAAATAAAACATCAAAAATCTTGAAAAGTTGTCTCTGATTTATTGTTTTTGATTTAGGAAATGAGTCGAGGTACAGGAATCCACTCTTGCAGTGAGAAATATAAGCGAATATGTTGACTGTGATCGATTAAAAATCAAGTCAGCTGTCGTTTACAGTCTCCTAGAATGCAGTCTCCTAGGATGCAGTCTATCTTGACAGTATTTTAGCCCATAACTTGATGAAATCAAATGGGGCCCAACCACATTATGCTTTTTGAGCCCATAAAACCTACACCAAATTACAGCATTGTTTGTAGAATTGGATGCATTCAGAAATCAGCCCAGTAATCTCACAGAGTTCAGTCACGGTTGAAATCATATTTTTTAATGATTTAAAAAAAAATAATTATTTTGATATATTTGTATCAAAGATAATTTTTTAAAAAATAAAAAATATTATTTTGATGTATTTTCAAATAAAAAACACTTTAAAAAAAACTATTAGCACATTCTCAAATACCTTCTTCAAAAAAAAAAATATCTTTTTTTTATCCATGCAACAAATAAAAACATGGTCGTGACTTAGCAAGGTCTTCATGGGAACTTGCATTTGACTACAAATTGAGAATTTTAGGCCCCGTTTGTTTGTTGGAAAGTTTTTTTTTTGGAAAGTAAATTCCAAAAAAATGAATTAATTTCTAATATTTGGTAGTGTAATAAAAAATAAGTTGAAAAATATTTTCTAGTATTTAGTCATGTCATAAAAAATAAACTGGAAAATAACTTATTAATATTTTATTTTTCTCAAGTTTATTAAAATAATAAGGAACAAATCTTACAAATTAAATAGTTGAATGAGAATGAAATTGAAAAAAATAATATAATTTCATAAATTATTTCGAATAAAATAAATAATCATCAAAATAATAGAGATCGAATCTAAAAAATTAAAAAAAATAAAAGATGAAGAAATTAAAATAATAATAATCAACATTTCATAAATTATTTCAAATAAAATAAGTAACAATCAAAAGAATGAGGACTGAATTTGATAGATAAAAAATTTCAATAAAAAAATAATAAGGAAAAAACAAATAGAAATTATAAAAATAAATAAGGACCAAAGTTAATATAAAAAATAAATTTTAAGAGATGAAATTGAAAAATAAATATTCAAAACAATATATATATAGCAATCAAAAGTTCAATGATCAAATTTGATATAATAAGCAAATAATGACATTTCTAAATTTTTCACAACTTTCAAAAAGTGTTTTCCACCCAAATTTTTCAGGAAAACACTTTTCTGAAAACCAAGCTAAATTTTTCTTTGACTGAAAAGTGTTTTCCATTGACCAACTTTCTTAACGGCAAACAAACACAGGAAAGTTTGGAAAGTGATTTCCCGGAAACCACTTTCCGGAAAACAAATAAAGCCAACAAGGAAAATACTTTTCTGAAAACCAAGCTAAAATTTTCTTTGACTGAAAAGTATTTTTTATTTACAAACTTTTTTTTAATGATAAACAAACATAAAAAATAATTAAAAAATAATTTTTCAAAAACATTTCCTTAATTATTTTTTGCTCAGAAGAAAGTTAGATTTCTTAGTTCTCTTCGAAAGGAATTGGAAAGTGCAAATAATTGCTGGAGAAAGTCGGGTCCTTTTAGCACTCTATAATTGTCTACTTTTTCTTGTAAGTGGCTCACGCACCAAGGCAACTTAACAAAGAAATTAAGAAAGAGAAGGAGGGAAATGTGTTTTTTTCTTTTCTTTTGATATTAAATAACATCGTACAATCTCTAGTTATGTAGGATTATTTGTTACGGACAACTTGAAATTTAATTGCTCTAGGAAACGCGGGAAAAATCCATATTGTGAGATGCGGCATTTAGTTTTATCTTTTCATTTTTTTTTTAAAGTATTAAAAATATAGAAATTCAATATAAAATTATTACATAATTATATTTATTTGATGCTTCTGTCTCTGATTTTTTTAATTAAATATGTTTTTATCTCTTTTATATATGTTATTTCTATTATAAAATACCAACTAAACACAACTTTAAAATGTGAGAGAGATATATTATCGATTTTTTATACATAAATATTATTTTCACCGAGTTTAGAAATTATAAACTCTTTAATTTAAAATGTATGAACAGTACATCAAAATTAAAAAACAAACATAAAATAATGCTATCTATATCACCTAAAATTCATTCTTCCGCACGATGCGTGATTTTCCTATTACCTTTTTTTTATTTTTCGCTTTTTTAATAGTCCTTTAACTTTGTAGTCATTTTAGTGGGGGTGACTGGGTTTGGGCTATTACTGGAGGAAGACAAAGTTTAGTTTTATTAGTCACATTTCAAGGTTTTAGAGTCTTTTTTGAGGGATAGTAAAAGTTATTTTTTAAAATATTCTTTTAAATATATTTAAATAATATATTTTTTATTTTTTAAAATTTCTTTTTAACAACAGCATATTAAAATAATTTAAAAATATTAAAAAAAATATACTTGAACTGCAATACTAAAAATATATGTGATTTTGTGGATGCTTTGTGCACGTAAAATTATTTACACGATTAAGTTAGACTAATTTTAAAATAAAATAAAATAATCCCGTGACATTTGGGACAGGTCTAGGCACATACCAACCCCGTCCAGAACCGTGGCCCAGAAACAATGTGCATGATTGTTAGGTTGTCGATATATAGTTTATTATTTGAGGATAAAAAGAATGAGAATCAGCAGAGAAAAAAACATGTTTATTTTAAAAAAACAAAGATCCGAGACCTGTTTGGAGTGAAATTCAATATTTTTAAAATAGAAAATAAAATTAGACATGTCAGTTTGGTCCTCAATGTTTCTGTCCTTTATACCGTGAGATGACAAACAAACTTTCGAAAACCAAATCAAGGAGGTTTTGTCTTTTATCTTGTATGAGACGTTTGTTTAAAAAATTAAAGAGGCTATTATTGATCTTATTGCTTTTTTTTTTCTTTTTTTACTTACAATGAATTGATATATTTTTTTTAGTGTTTTTAGATAGTTTTGATGTGCTGATATAAAAAATATAATAACTATTTGAATAGTTATTATTTTTATTATATAATTTAATTATAATTATAAAAAAAACCATGAAATTCTCAATATAGCTAAATTAGTGGGCTTTCACTTTATATATAATATTTAATATTATAATAGTAGTTATTTTTTTAAATATTTTTTATTTAAAAATATATTAAAAATATATTTTTTTATTTTTTAAAAAATTATTTTAGCCTCATTAAATAAAATATATTTTTTTAAAATTTTTTGTTTTTGAAATGAATGTTGTGCCGCGTCACCAATCATGTCATATATAAAATCCAGGACAATCACTGGACGCTACGGATCGAATTTCATTGATGTTTGCAAACATCATGCGAAATCTTTCACCATTGCATGATCTTGGACAGCTAGAGATCCGGTACAAGTATGTCCCATTTTTCCGTGTCCATGGAAAGGAGATCGGGCCCTTCGTTCTTCAAAGGGAGAGACAAGAAAAACGTGGATGCTAAGTTCACATGCTGCTCTCAATCGAGTCCATAGTCAAGGGTGTCCAGCCATGCAACATCACATGACAGGGAACCTGAACTCGCGAGCACAGGCACCTTCTCCGTCAGTACAGGCCAATTATAATCCTGAACCATTATTTGTGCTGCCTCTTTTCAAGCAGCATAAAATCTTCTCACTAATTGGACTTCTTCATGCGGATACTGCATTCTCAAATCTTTTTCGTAAAATGCCAGTAGCGGTAGTGTATAACATGTGAAGTTCATGCACCTACATGCATTCCATATGAGGAATCTGAGTTTTTTTTTTTTTTAAAAAAAAAAACATGCTAGGTATTTTCAAATCAATCTTGAATGCTAGAAGTGAATTTTTAAGGGATGAAGGTGTGTTCATTTTTACTTTTATTTTTGTGTTTGATGTAGGATACATTTGGGAACGCGGCTGCGGCTGCGTTCCTAAAAAATTTGAAATTTATTTTTTTGCTAAAATTTAATATAATTTGTATGTTTTGGATCGTTTTGATGTGCTGATGTCAAAAATGATTTTTAAAAAATAAAAAAACATCATTGGCATTCATTTTGACACGAAAAGTTATTTGAAAAGCACCGGCAACCACACTGCCAAACACACTCGTAGAGAATAACTCTTTGTCACAAAAAATACAAGAATAAAAATAATAAATTTTGATGTATTTACTTTTTATATAACGACATCAAAATCATTATAAATAACAAAAAAAAAAAATTAATTTAATATTTTTTAAAATAAAAAACATTTAAAAAACACACCCATGATTGCTGTCAGTATTATGAATCGAACGGCACCGGCC
Organism: Populus simonii; assembly: GCA_007827005.2. Classification (NCBI taxonomy): domain Eukaryota; kingdom Viridiplantae; phylum Streptophyta; class Magnoliopsida; order Malpighiales; family Salicaceae; genus Populus; species Populus simonii. The sequence goes on from CM017477.2 coordinate 4,722,868, forward strand.
TCCTGGAGTTAGCTCCAAGCTATCTTCTCGATATCCATGTTCTTTGGCTGTTTGTTTTAATATCAGCACAAGCATCTCTGGTCGCCGTGGGGGCATGTCAGTATTTACCAGACGCCTTTAAAAATCTGGATTTTAATCCTTGAGATTCTGCATGGTCAATTCTTATGATTAGAGTGTTCCAGGAGCAGTGAAATTTTCTCCATCCCTGAGCTTTGACGGGGGAATCTGCATTCTGCAGTGAATCCCACTGCCTTGCTGCCATCCTGGCTATGGGCCACCGCCCACACTGTGCCCTTTCCGTTAAAGTTCGGGCATGGAAAGGAAAGCAAGCATCAAAATCTTTTTTTCAAAGGGTGGCATCATATCGCTCTTGAAAATGACAGTATCCTAACTTCATTTTTGTTCTTTTTTCAGTGTTTTTCAAATTTTGCCTATTAATTATTATCGTGTTTTATTTGCGATGTAAGATACAATGACGACCTTCATTGACCTCGATAACATTGTTATTTTTCTAGATTTAAACTAGGTGGTTGGAGAAAGAGACCAATTTTCCTGCCAAGTAAAGCAAATCCCACATGCATACATGACTGTTCTAACGCTTGAAGCTGCAGAAAAAAGTAGAAATAAAAAATCATTTAACAGAATAATTTAGGTACATAGTCTATTTAAAATCTGATTAAAAACAAATACAGTCCTGGCATGGAAAGAATTTCTCAGAAAATATCCTGATGGTTAAAATTAAAATGTATATGCTTAGATTTTAGTCCAAACACCACTTGAATGTCAGGATTTCAATGCAAAAATAATCGAGTGAGCCTATCATCAGAGTGGTCCAGAGCACTGAAGAGGGGCGCTCTCAAAGCGGAGTACAGTAAGTCTGGACTCCAGTTATTTATTATAGTGATGTACGGACGATGTTCTCTTTCTTCATAAATGAAGAAAACCTTAGTTGAAAATAATTCGTTCCATTGCACACGTTAAATCCAATGTATTGTTGTACATGTATAAAAAAAACCTAGCTAAAATATATCAATGAATACGAAAAAAACTCCATCAATTTATAAATCAAGTTTAAAAGGTTATTTAAAAGTATGGTATCAATTATTTTTTTGTTTTTTAAAAATATATTAAAATAATATTTTTTTATTTTTAAAAAATATTTTTTATACAAGTATATTAAAACAGCAAGAAAATATAAAAAAATAATTTTAAATAATTATTTTTTCAAATTTAAATAAAAAAATAAGTTAAATTGTACAACCAAACACACTCTAAATTTTATTATTAGCAATAATCGTTTCATAAATGGGTTTGTTCCAGGATTATCCCTTTGAACTCAAAACTTTAAAACACATTTAAATAATATTTCTCAAAAATATCTGAATTGGATTAGAAAACAACCTTGACGTGCAAAATATATATTAAAAATATAAAAAAATAAAAAAATAACACTTTTAAATAACCCCTGTGGTACAATACCAAACAATCATTAATTATTCTTTCGATTGCACGACTGGTTGAATACTTGGTTTCTCTATAATAATATTAACAATAATGGGCTGATAAAACAGGGTAACATTATTTTCAAAGCTAGTGTGGTCCAAAGTCTATATAGCCTCGGCTCCTATCACCTGCCATTTTGTACATGGATCGATTGCTCTTTTGAAAATAATTTCTTCCCTGGTTGTGGAGTCCCATAAGAATCTAACTATTTATGGCACGAGAATTATCTTTAGTTAGGATTTTTCAATTTTTAAATTTCTCTGGTCCGTCGTGTCCTTTCTTTGGACTGGGAGCAGGTGGGCATTTGCAATAAAGGGCATACATGGGCCTACTTGATCGAATCATAAGGCTGTGAATCCACTATAAAGCTGAACCTGAATGTACTGAACCATTTTTCTCCCCTCATCTGACGGTTAATATGCACCCTGACATCAGCATTGGACCCATCACTTGTATAACACAGCGTGATCCGTTCTTCTATGATTGTGGGCCCATCGTTTTCAAAATTGCTCACCATGCGAAAGCCTTGTAGGAGTAAAGATTAAACTATATTTTAACAGTTGTAGATTTCGTAATGTTTCATTTCGGTCCTTTTAATTTAAACTCTTGTCAATTTCAGTCTTGGAGTTTCTAGGAAGCTCCTTCGTGACCATTAGTTTTGTTTTTTGGATGGATGTGATGGAGAGAGGAATAAGGAGAGAAGAGAATGAAAGAAAAGAGAGTGGAAATAGAAAGGAAATAATCTGTGATAAAATTACAAAATATTTTTTTTATTGTTGTTGTGCATACGTGTAATTGCTAGTGAGAGTAAAAATATATAAAATTTTACTAGATTTTTTAATGAATGGAGATCATATTGTAAAATAAAATAAAATGTATTCGACAGAGGATCTAGGCCAGCAATAGCAACAAGAAGTCAAGAAGTGTTTAGTCAATCATGACGCAGGCAATGAAATCGATGGCCCTTGACAATCCTTGAAGATTCGGCACTACAATGCCCATTGATGGAAAGGAACAACAATTATTTCTATTGTATCGATCCTAGCAACAATAATGAATAGGTGGGGTAAAAGTTTGGAATTAAGAGATTTGCTCTTTCTATGGTCTCAGATTGGAGCCCTGTGGTTGCTCATATGATGGCTACTGGAGGTTTACATGGTCGTTAACTTCAGGGTCCGTGGAATTAATCAAGGTACGCACAAGCTGGCCCGGACACCCACATTAAACTAAAAAAAAATACCTTGCACAATCAATAAAATTAATAAATTAAAAGCAATTCTTTCTCAGGTGATCACAGATTCTCAGTAGAGAGACAATTGGACACCAATGAAAAAAATAATTTCTTCAACACTAATACGGTAAAATAATAATAAAAAACATAAAAATTAATTTAATATTTTTTTCAACAAAATTAATTGAAAAGCAGAATACACTATAACGCTAAACTTACACTTAATAACTGACAAATAAGGATGACATTGGTATTTTAGGTAGAATTTTTAGTAACTATTACTTTTTAAAAAAGTGTTTTTTAATTAAAAGTATATTAAAATAATTATTTTTTTAAAAAAACTTGTTATTGACATCATTACATCAAAATAATCTAAAATTATATAAAAAATTATTTTGAAGCAAAAAAAATTCAAAAAATTCTAAAAATATTTTTTAATAAAATAACAAATACAAAGCTTTAAATAAGCACTTGGTGGGCTACAATGTGATTTGCATTTAAAAAATTGCAATTAATCTTGTTAGTGTGTTCAAAATATTTTTTAATTGGATTTTTTTTTACACTGACCAAATTTTACAAAGCTAGCCAAACAAAGTAAAATGCTTTCCACGAGATTATTTTTAAAAACAAATGTCCTTCGCATATGGTGAATTTTCTCCTTATTTTCTATTATCCTTATTATTATTATTTTTTCTCCTGATGGCTTTCTTTTTAAATTTTCTTTCCTCCACTCTCCCTCCCCTCTATCTTCCCTTTTCCTTGACACAATGCAAAGGTTACTGTGGAGGAGCACAGACATACAGGATCTTGGAAGAAAAATAAGACAACAAAAAAAGAAGTTAAATTGTAAGCTAAAAAGGCAACAGTATATTGTTAATTGTTTGTTAGGCATTCCAAGGAGAGGGTTATATTAGAATTTCGAAAACCATAGAATTAATATTGGAAAGTTTTTGAAACTACAAATACCAAAATATATTTTCCCAGAAATCAAGTTACCTTCAAAAAGATTTCACTAAAAGGAGTGAAGGATTTGCTGTACCTTTTGTCACTTAACTAGCAACTACCTAACCCTTCCTCTTTCCTTCTCCGCTGCCCTTTTCACTTCACTTCACACTTCACTTCAAAACCCCCCACATTTCCCCTCACTTTCTCACAAACCAAACATGCATTCCCTCCTCTATCTCCTCCTTCTCTCTTTCACGCTCTCTCAAACCCTCTCCTCGCCAACGGAACTCGAACTCCTAATGGAAATCAAGGCTTCTTTAGACCCTCAAAACAGGTTATTGACATCATGGGAAACCAACAAAGACCCATGTAGTGGTTCTTTTGAAGGTGTGGCGTGCAATGAACTAGGCCATGTGGCTAACATTTCCCTTCAGGGAAAGGGTCTTCTAGGCCAAATACCAGCAGCTTTAGGCGGGCTAAAGAGTTTGACTGGTTTGTACTTGCATTTTAATGCATTGAATGGAGTGATACCAAAAGAGATTGCTGAGTTGAGTGAACTCAGTGATTTGTATCTTAATGTTAATAATCTGTCTGGAGAAATTCCACCCCAGGTTGGTAACATGTCTAATCTTCAAGGTAAGCTAAAGACAGTCAAGTCTTCTTCTTCTTTTTTATAAAAAAACACAAATATTGCAATATGTGTTTGTAGATTGTTCAGTTTTGTTTGAAAAATTCGATTTTTGTTCTTGGTTATGCATGCTTAGCCTGTTATTATATTTTAAAAAATATGGAAATATATTGCGAATCTCTGTAGTCTGGAAAGTTTCAATCCTGTAGTATAATTTATGGTTCTCCATCTCCCTTTTTCATTATTTAAGTGTTTCTGGGTTATTTTATTTATTTTTTTATCTCAAAGATTTAATTTACTTCCTCGAAAGCTAACATCTTGACTGCTCTTTCTCTCTGAAATAATCAACTTGCTTCCATTGGGGAATCATTGCTCGTTTCCTTTATAAAGATTAATTCTTCTAGCTTATGGTGGGGTCAGTGCTTTAAAACAATGCATGCTGAACCTGGGATCTTTGTTCCAACAAATTGTCATCTCCTGCATTACAGTTATAGCTTGTAGAAAAACTTCAAGTGTGTTTCTTGATTTTTGGAATTTCAAGTAGGCCACTGCTACTAAATGGGGGATCTTTCGCAATTGAATATCAATCTGGCTCGCTTTGTGTACAGTTTTGCAGCTTTGCTACAATAAGTTGACTGGGAGTATTCCAACACAATTGGGATCCCTGGAGAAGCTCAGTGTCCTTGCTCTGCAATATAATCAACTAACCGGTGCAATACCTGCCAGCCTGGGGGATTTGGAGTTGTTGTCAAGGTTGGATTTGAGCTTTAATGGCCTTTTTGGTCCCATACCTGTAAAATTAGCTAAAGCTCCTCTGCTGCACTCTCTAGACATTCGTAACAATAGTCTCTCCGGGAATATACCTCCAGGTAACATGGTTTCTCCAACTATAGCATATCCTAGTGTGTGCTTTCTATTACTTGTTTGTTGATGTCAAAGGAAAGTGAAGGTGGAACTAACTTCTGATTTGACTTGTTTTTTTCTTTTCTTCTCTCTTCTTATTCTCTGTTTTTGTGGCTGATAATGAAGCTTTGAAGAGGCTGACTACTGGATTTCAATATGGCAACAACCCTGACTTGTGTGGAGTTGGGTTTTCTAACCTTGAAACATGTGCGACTTCTGATCCTAATAGACCTGAACCTTCCGAACCTCGTGTTGCCACGGAAAAGGACATCCCAGAGTCTGCAAACCCTTCTTATTGCAGCAAAAGTGACTGTTCAAATCTGTCCAAGACCCCAAGATATGGTATCATATTCGGGGTGATCGGAGTTTTCATTGCTATGTCTGTCACTGGGCTTCTGATGTTCTCTTGGCACCGTCGCCGTAAACAGAAAATTGGAAGTGCCTTAGATACTTTCGATGGGCGGCTTAGCACTGACCAGGCCAAGGAGGTTTCCAGGAGGAGTGCCTCCCCACTTATTAGCCTAGAATATCCCAATGGTTGGGATCCCTTGGCCATTGGTCGAAGCAAAAGTGGGTTTTCTCAAGAAGTTCTTGAGAGCTTCATGTTTAATTTAGAAGAGGTAGAGCGTGCAACTCAGTGCTTCTCGGAGATGAATTTGTTGGGGAAGAGTAATTTCTCAGCTATCTACAAAGGCATCCTGAGAGATGGGTCAGTTGTTGCTATAAAGTGCATCACCAAAACAAGTTGCAAGTCTGATGAAGCTGATTTTTTGAAGGGGTTGAAGATATTGACCTCATTGAAACATGAAAATCTGGTGAGATTGAGAGGTTTTTGCTGCTCAAAGGGAAGAGGGGAGTGTTTCCTCATCTATGATTTTGTCCCAAATGGAAACCTGGTGCAGTATCTTGATGTAAAGGATGGCAGTGGGAAGGTTCTTGAATGGTCGACAAGAATTTCAATCATAAACGGCATTGCTAAAGGTCAGTGTATCTTCTTTCTCGTATTAGTTTCAGTAGCTGTTTTTTTCTTTTTTCCTGTTTCCTTCATTTTATCTCGATGTTAGCTTGACTTGTTCCTGCTAAAGTTTTAGAAACGGTTATTACTAGTGCCTTTCCAAATATGTTATGGCGTATGAGGGTTTTTGGTGGGTTTGGACTTTGGAACTAACCATATAATTGACATAGATTTTATAGTTTGCGATCTATTAAAGATAGATTGCAAATCTTATTGAGACAAATGCGTTTGTTGAAGTCGCACCAGTTTTATTTTATTGTCTTCTTGATCCATTTAACGATTGCTTTAGTGGCCATTGCAAATGATATGTGCGTGAAGTTGCATAACTCCTGTGCAGTAGTGAGCACATAATGCTAACACCTCTGGGCCTATACTGAAACTTTGTTCCTTCCTATCCAGGTATTGCACACTTACATGGAAGTAAAGGAAATAAACATGCTCTAGTTCATCAAAATATATCAGCTGAGAAAGTGTTCATCGATAGATGGTGTAATCCCATGCTCTCGGATTCAGGGCTGCACAAACTCCTCGCAGACGACGTAGTCTTTTCCATGCTCAAAGCCAGTGCTGCCATGGGATATTTGGCTCCTGAATACACAACCACTGGTCGTTTCACTGAAAAGAGTGATGTTTATGCGTTTGGCATTATTGTACTTCAAATCCTCAGTGGAAAACGGAACATCACCCAATTGACTCACCATGCAGCTGAAGCATGCAAGTTTGAAGATTTTATTGATGCAAATCTTGAAGGAAACTTCTCAGAATCAGAGGCAGCCAAGCTTGGAAGAATAGCTCTTTGTTGCACTAATGAATGTCCTAATCACAGGCCAACCATGGAAACTGTGATGCAAGAACTTGGTGAATCTATGGTCGCTGATTAGCTTATTAGAAATTATGGTCTTTTTGCCTCAATTTCCAAACAATAGGGAAGTTCTAGATCCGCCACTAACCACTACCTGATGTTGAACCTCCTTTACTAATATCTAACAGCACTGCCCTCTCTTGAGGACACGAGATCTTGTGAACGTCGTGTAACTGTGGCCAATGAGCCGATTGTAATATCTTAGTGAGTTGTATGAAATGAATTTAGTCATGTAAGAAGTCAGTATCTGTTTTCTCAATAAGCAAGACTAGTTTTATTTTAGTTGCATTCGAAGGTTTTGCAGGTTTACGTTACTCAATGATTAGTGCACGCGAAACCCTTACATGTATTCTATTTTGCCCTCAAGTTCTTTTGGGGTTCTCTTCCTCCATTCCAGCAACCAATCTCCACTGGCACAAGAAATAATTGACCTTGCCTATCCCACTTCACCGTCTGCAAGGTGCTATCGCTTTCCACAAAATGCAACAGTTGCAGCTCTCAAAAGACACTCACTTTCCAGCTTGTTCCGGAACCCAACATGTGATTCCACGGAAAATATTGCAGAATCAGAAATGGCCCACCAATAAATGGACAAAATGGTGCTTAAAAGTAGGAAGAGGAGACAACAATGTAAACCAAAATGGTGTATTTGAATTGAATTCATGTATTTGTACTACAGATTTTCAGTATCTCATAATAACAAAGGGTCATGATAGAATTGGATAGACTTTAGTCTACTTTTAACTGGATCTGACGTGACCATAAAAAAGGTTCTCGAAACACAACGCTTGGTTTTATTGCTTTTTGCCATGGCTACCTGTGAGTATTTCTTGTCCTCTTCATTTTTGTCCTCTATGTTTTCTTAATCCTTTCCCATGGTTACAGTGCCGTTTAAATAGTAGGAAATATATTGGCTGCTCTGGCTCTGGCTAGTCCTCCACCCACAAATGGATGCTTTTCTGCTTTTCATTTTTGGGAACGCGGGTTGTACTGTTTCTGACACGAACGAAAACAGACACCTGAACTATGGTCCCTGTGATTCTTATTTGATCAACTTTTTTTTCCCCATTACTTGTCCTTCTTGTTTATCAAGGGCCACAGCTGTGATTTTGAAGTGTGTGCAAAAACTTGTACCCATCACTCACCAAGCCAGGGACCACACAATACACCACGTTTTTGCTCTTGAAGCACAGTTAAGCTTGATCAAAACGACCAAGTAGGCAAGTACGCTTTGCTTTAGGGCAAGGTTTGAATCCTTAATTAGTCAATTGCCTGGTTCGAGGTTTCTAGGTTTGTCGTGTGAGAAATCGAGCTTCAAAGAGTCGAAACAACTTGAATCGGCTTTGTTTGTTTAGTTAGGGGGTCATGGATCTTCAAAAACACTATACTCATTAAGCGAGTATATTGCGAATGCAACTTGTGCTTCCGCCCAAGGATGTAAAAACAACCTGAACTTGGAGGTTCATTTTCTTAAACTCGAAGAAAAATTTGAGCTGCTTCATCGCAAGGACTAGCAAAGTATAGTTACAGAAGTCCGACCATTACGAAACATGATTTTGAATAAATGCACGATCGTAAAATAAATATTGCGGTTTAGGGAGCTAGCCAGGCAGAATTTGTCGAAGGTATGCACAAGAACATAAACATGTTTGCTGATCAAACAAGTGTACAGCAGAGTTACATTTTGACATTTTTACAATAGCTATGCTCTGAATCGGTCATTGATAGACTATCCAATATGGAATAGATCCCTGTAAATTGAGGATGGGATTTATCTTGCACAAAAAATGCATGAACATGTCCCTCTAGTTCAATCCAACTGCAGCCAGGAATTTTCTTCAGGTTTTTTTCCTTCATCATTGCCCTAACCTTGCGGACATCGTTCCATTTACCAAGACCAGCATACATATTTGATGCAAGCACATAAGAACTTGGGCTTGGAGAATCTAGCCTTATTAGATTCTCAGCTACAGACTGTCCGACATTAAAGCTTTCATGCGTTTTACAAGCACTAAGCAAACTCCTCCAAATCACATCATTCGGCTCAAAAGGCATTTCCTCTACAAAATTTTTGGCTTCTTCTATGTGCCCTGCTCGGCCAAGAATGTCAACCATGCATCCATAGTGTTGCAGTTTTGGCTCCACCTTGTGAACTCTTCTCATAAGCTCAAAACACATCATACCTTCTTTCACCAAGCCAGCATGCCCACAAGCATTTAACAATCCGATGAACGTTATATCATCTGGTTCAACTCGCATCCTCTCCATCTCCATTAGAAAATCAAAAGCCAATTCACCCAGGCCATGAATGGCCAACCCTCCAATAATAGCATTCCAGTGATCAACACTTTTTTCTTTTATGTTTTCAAATACCATCATGGCGTTCTCTATACTGCCACACTTGGAATACATGTCAATGAGGGCAACGCCAAGTCTCCCATCCAAAGAAAACCCAATTTCCTCTATAAAGCGATGTATTGCTACCCCTTTGTCAATATGTCCTAATTGAGCAATTGCTGAAAGAGCAATCAACAGTGTAGCATTATCAAGCAAAAAATTACCATCACTTTGCATACCATAAAAGATACCCAAAGCTTCCATACAATATCCATTTTGTACATAACCACCCATCATGGCGTTGCATGCGACGACATCTCTTTCGGGCATTTCATCAAACAACGATCTAGCAATATCAACCCTTCCGTTCTTGGCATACCCATCAATCATATTAGCCCAACTAACAATATCCCGGTTAGGCATCCTATCAAACAAACCCTGAGCATCTTCCATCCTCCCACATTTCACACAACCATCAATCATCGAATTCCAGGAAATCAAATCCCTCTCAGGCATTTTCTCAAACAGCTGCCAAGCAACCAAAATTCCATCTTCAGATTGCGCATATCCACGTATCAACGAATTCCAAGAAATCAAGTTCCTTTCCTCCAATGGAATACAATCAAACACCACACGTGCCAAGTCAATTCTCCCACCTTTAACATATCCATCAATCATCGAATTGTACGAAACTGAGTCCCTTTTTGGCATTCTATCAAACACTTGGCGGGCACGTACAAGACACCCGCATTTTACATAGAAAGAAATCAAACAATTTTGCAAAAACAAATCAGAGCCAAATTCCAATTTCTTCAAAAGCCCATGAATCTGCATTCCTTGCTTAACCAGACCCACTCGAGAGCACGCTTTCAAAACCAGAGACAACGTGAACTTATCAGCAAAAGGGCCGTTCTCAAGCATTAAAGAAACAAGCCACATAGCCTCTTTCGGGTCATGCCCATGAGAGTATGTTTTGATTATAGCATTCCAAAGAAAAGGGTCTTTCTCTTCTTCTTCTTCTTTTTCATCGAATTCAAAAGCGTGATGTCTAAAGAAAATGAAGCGAGCGAATTCAATGAGAGGTGCGTGTAGTGAAGTGGAGAATGAAAGTATGATTTTGGTGGTTAGAAAAGTGTTCTTGATAAACCCAGTTGTTAGCAGTCTTGCATGGATTTGATTTATGTCGCTTAATCTCTTGCATTTCTTGAGGAGAACTAAAGTTGGGATTGCCGAATTCCATGGTTGCTGGTTTAAATTTGCTGAAAGAAGCATTAAATTGAAGTATTCCTCAATCTGTAATTCAATCTTTGAGAGCTGAAACTGCAGAAAATCTATGGGACCTCATATCCCGTCCTAAGCAGATGATTTTTCAGTGGATAAATTACACTTTGATACACCGTCTTTTCAACCTCTCTCGTATTTTCGTTTTGATACATGATCTTTTGAGGGTTCCAATCAAGTATTTAATTGAAAAAATATTTTGAATCCTTTTGTTTTCAATGACATGGTTGTTGATTTTTCACCGATTAGCTTCAAATTTGGATTATTTTTTTAAAGGAAAGTTACATCCAAAAATAATGTTGCATTTAATAAATGAAAATATTTTATATTAAATCAAACCCAATCCTTTTGTTTTAGCTTGATGATGCAATATTAAAGAAGCTTTCCTCGTGTTTTTTTTTTTTATTAGAAACCATTTCTTTATACCTTGATAGTCTTGTTAGCTCTTGCATGGAATTTCACCGTAGGATTGGAATATCACGACAAGTGATTCACCTATGATTAAGATTTTTTATTTGATAATTTTTATTTAAGTTAAAATTTAAAAAAAATTACAAATTACAGAAACCATACTAAACATTACCTAGAATCATATCTAATGTATTTGGACCGTGGCCATATAACTTATTATTATTATTAATATAAGTATTCAGGTTAGTTTACGCGTATCTTGACTAATCCCACGAACCTTGAAGTTAACGACCATATAAACCTCTAGTAACATTGAAAGGACTTAAACTCATAAGCAAATCCAAGTTCTGAATAGTTAAGCTACCCCTCAAGTTCCATGGCTGTATTATTTTTTTAAGTTTAACGTGCGTGTCCGGGTCAGCTTGCGCGCACCTCGACTAATCCTACAGGCCCTGAAGTTAACGACCATGTAAGCCTATAGTTGCCATCATATGAGCAACCATAGGGCTCGAACTTGAAACTATAGAGGAAGCAAACTTTTTAGTTCCAAACTCTTATCACCGAGCCACCACTTAGATGATTTCCATAGTTGTACTATTGAATTGATGGGAGATAGTCCTTGCTTTTTACTTTAATAAGCACCCACGTATTTGGTAATGTAATGATACATTTAGTGCCTGTATTTGCATGAACATCCAATTAAGTCTCTTTACTTTATTTCTTTTGTTTGAGTGTATGTAATATGTATTTTCATCTTTTCTTCAATTGAGTGTCTCTTTTTTTATTATTTATATTTAAATATCTATACTTCCATGTCTTTTCAATTAAGTGTCTCTGCTCAAATTTATTAAATTATCGATGATGTGCCCATTAAATAAAACCACCATTCATAAATTGAGAAAAAACCATGAAATCAAAATCAAAATCTTAAAATAAAAGGAAAGGAACAATTAAATAATGAAGATGTAAATTTTGTATATAGGAGGAAAATTCTCCATGGTTATGTAGAAACCTTAAAGAACTATAACCCAATAGTAACAATAATTTTTTCCCCCAAAGAACACGTTACTACTCTCTCCTATTTATTGTTAATTTTTGGTTTGGAGTTTTGGTATTTCTTAGACCCCGTGAAAAAGAAGGGGGCTAGAAATCTCCAATTGAAAACAAGATTTAAAATATTCTTTGTCTAATTTTTCTTTTTTTATTGGTTTTATTTTCAAATTTTGATATTTTTCTTTCTTTATGAAAAGTGAATCTCATGATACGTATCTGCTTAAAGGACTGTCGCTAATAGATTTTAAAGAAGACACTTAATTAAAATAAATAAATTTATAAAACACTTGAGTAGAAAAAATAAAAATAAAGATACATGATTGAAAGAAAATATAAAACACGTACAAACTCAAGTTTTGATTTTTATTTCTTTATGTAAAAGTAAATCCCATAATAATAAGAATGATACGTATCCGTTTAACAAGCATATCATCAACAACCTAGTAGATTTTAAGGGAGACACTTGGTGGTTAGAAATGTGTTCTTGATAAACCATCTCTCTTTTCTAGATAAAGTTGATTTCTTTAATTTGGGAATATTAAAACACTTGAAATTATAAAAGAAGGAGAGATTCTAGCAATATGAGACAAGACAAACCATGTTTGAATCAACAATGTACATCACGAGAAAAGAGAAATTGATTAAAAAAATTAACTTGATTTCGATTTTGATTTGGGTTCTATTATTAAGAACAAGAGAAAGAATATTGTCTAAAGTTTGATTTGCTTGTAAATTATCATAATTTAATCATTTTATTCAATTTAAAATAATATAAAATATCATTTTCAAAAGAATAAAGATGAAAAATGAGTAATTATAAAATATATTTTTATAATATATTATCTCTAATAATAATAATAATAATAATAATAATAATAATAATAATAATATCATTATGAGTTGTACTTGATATATATATATACACACACTGCTGTCAAATGTAAATATGACAAAAAGATTAATTTTTTTTTATTAATATAGGTATTCGGGTCAGCTTATGCGCATCTCAACTAATTCTACGGGTCCTGAAGTTAACGACCATGTAAGCCTCCAGTGACACTGAGATTTGTGAGACTCGAAACTGGTGACTTTTAGATAATAAACCTAGAATCTGACTGTTGAACTATACTCTTCAGAGTAAAAAAAATTAAAAAAATCAATATTATACCAGTAAAAAAGAGGTCCTAAAACGGATCATATCAATCCCACTTATCTCGTATACAAATGAAGAAGCCAATGCAATGATCGGCGTTTCAAGTGGACTTGAAAACATCTCACAACAAAGAACTCAAAGCATCTTGGCTCATCTACAACTTGAGTGTCGTAATTAAATACGAAGAAGAAAAATCTTACCAAATTTATATGTTTTTTAAAAACGTGTTCGAGGTTATCTCTCTCACTTGATGTCATGAATTTAGTTTCTTACCTCTTTTTAATTTTTTTAATGCGAAAAATAAATTTAGGTGACCTTCCTTAAAGGGATATTGTCCGATTTATATCTCTTTCAGACAAGTTGGCATGATGATAAAGTAAGCTCGGTATTATATATATATAGGAAAATGTTGCCTTCAAAATCAGTTGATGCAGCACATAGATTTATTAGGCACAATAGATTAAAATCAGCCTATAAACTATATATATCTCAGAACCGTCGATATATCAAACATGACGTTGATGCTTACGAAGATGGTATTTATTTAATGATCATGTATTGTATCCACTATCAAGTCCTCATTCAACAAATTGGATTAGCGGACCTCTTCAATGCCAGTGAAATACTGCACTAATAATTTTATACAGAATTTAATTTCAAGCTTTTCACCCGATCATCATTACTTGGCCGTGGATTTACGTGATCTAACGATTGAAACAATAGAGGTATTTCTTTGTTTTATTATTTTATTGAACAAAAAATAAAAAATAAAAAATATAGGGGTTTAATTATTACAATATTTGACCACCAATCATTATTATCAAGTAGGTTGCTCAAATTTCAGACGCCCCCATTTAACAAGAGTACTTGTGTGCCCCTTGTTAGGCCTCCTCACCTGGGAGTTTGTGTAGTATTTCTCTGGGAGTATCCTAATTAATTTTTGTTTTTAAATATTTTTAAAAATATAATATAATATTTATTTAATTTCCACATCAGCATATTAAAATTATTATAAAATTATTATGAAATTATTATGAAATATTAATTTAATATATTTAAATGCAAGAAAATTGATAAATTCAAATATAAACCCTAACATAATTTTTTTGTCGGTATATTGCGGTGATATTTACTGACCGGTTTTTCCTATCCCTAAATCCATCGGTAAATACCGACAGAAATATTCTCACAGTATATACTGAGGGAATCGCAATAGAAAACGAAGGAATAAAAAAAATCCAAACAGTACGATGACATGATCAGTGAAAAAAAATATTTTTGAATTATTAATGACGAGGTTACCGGCGAACTTATTCTGTCGGTATATTCTAGGGAGTTGAAAAAGAATTACAACAAATAACAATGTTACCATTAACTCACTGATGGAATCAGTTCGTTGATATATTTCAGAGAATTAAAAAAGAATTATTGCAAATGCTACTGCTTTGTAGGTGATATGCTAAATAGTACCGAGAGAATTACATACATAATGAAGCTATTATTTTTTTTAGCTTGTATGTTTTGTATGTGAAGCTATCGATAAAGTTATTAATGATGAACTTATTGAAAACCAGAAATTACCAACACGTGTTTTTTAGATAGGCGTTTTCTATCCATGATCCTGTCCGTAAAATAATTACAAATAAAATATTAATGTTTTTATTAAATATTAATAAAATCTAATAGGATATTTTTAGGATAAACACACTTTTAAAACAATCAAACCACAATGGAAAAGGCAATTCCAAACATGGCCCTCGGCAAGAGCTCCATTTAGACACACAATCATCTTGTACTATTTTATTATTAAGTAATTTAGGATCTTCCATTAGCATGTACATCTCAGCTACTTGGTGTGTTTGACTTCAAAGTTGAATTGTATTTTTCTACTACTAGTAGATAGACATTGTCTTAGAGAATACATATACTTAATTATCAGTCCAGCATGGTCCATGTAAGGCTTGTCCCTTCGGAGCATAAAAACAATAATTTTCGATTAGCAAAGTTCTAATTAGATATTAATACCATGTCGGTCGGTTTTATTGTTTGGGATTTGACCTTTCTCAATTAATTATTTAAATAGTAAGTTGCAAATTGCAAGTAGTTTAAATTAACTAGTTAAAGTATCGTACATATCTTGTCCAGTACAATGTACGGCTGCATGATCTGTTGTCGTCATGAGGCTGCAGCCATGTGAGGACTTCGATTTTATATAATCTTTGAGCATCTGGATAATATGATCATTCCATGCTAGCCCATTGTTAAATTATCCTCCATTTTCTTGATTTTCCCATTGAACTTCTACATTAGACTTAAGTGCAATTGGGTTTAGATTAAGATAAATAATGTGGATTACTACCAATCCAACGAAGACTACACCCGGACCCGTTGACGAAGTCCAAACAACACGACTGCAAAGTTGGCATTCCCCCTCCTTGATAACTGAAAATGTTTCCAAATTCAGACCACAGCACCTAGAATCGAGGGCTCAAAGTTGATGCGATTATATTTGATTAATACATACTTACTATATTAATTAGTCTTGTAGTCTGTTAAATACCTTTTAAAGTTGTGTTAGTTGTGTTTTTTGCAATTGTTTTTGTGTTTGTGGTGCAACAAATGCAATAAAATGTTTGTTAACAAACCAAACTGTGTTTTGTACTGCGAAGCTCACTAAACAATTGAGTTTGAAACGCAGTTTTTGTGAAGCAGTTTTTACATGTTTTTTTAACAGAGTTTCGTAAAACCTTGTTTGTTTTTACGTTTCAAAAGCGCTTTTGAAACAATTTAAAATTTTTTATTTTTTTCTTTACTTCAAATTAATTTTTTTTTTTCAGATTATTTTGATGCACTGATATCAAAAATAATTTTTTAAAAATTAAAAAAATTGATGCATTTACAAATAAAAAGCATTTTGAAAAACAACCGTAACCACACTTCCAAACACAACTACCAAACATTTTATACATGTTTTTTGCTACACATAAATTTCAACCATAATTTTACCAAACACGTATCTAAATCCAACTAACCACACTTTTTTTAAACTTATTTTTTTAAAACTACAACCACAAAAATTACCTAAAAAACAAACACACTAATCTTAGAGCTCTATGGCCTCATCTTTGGCACAACTTATGGTCCTCCCACTACAAGATTTAACAGTTTTACCGACGGAATTTTCCGTCGGTGTAAGACACATATTCCATCGGTAATTATATTACTGACGGAATCAAAGGCGGAAATGATCTGTCGGTGAATCATTCGTCGGTAATGTTTTGTCCGTCGGTAAATCCGTTGGTAATAGAATTACTGACGGATATACTGACGGAACAGACACGTCGGTAAATCCGTTGGTAATAGAATTACCGACGGATATACTGACGGAACAGACACGTCGGTAATAATTTTTTTATTACCAACGGAATTACCGACAGAATTTCCGTCGGTAATTATTGAAAAACATTTTAAAAAAATTCATTTTATAAAATTATAAAATAATTAAATTAACATAAATTAACACTGTATAATATATACTCAAAATGCTTGGAAAAAAGAATAAGAAAATCAATTCAAACAAATTTGCAACAAATAAATAAAATAAAATAATAAATTCAACTAAAAAAATTCATATGAAAAAAATGAAGTTGCAATTGCTAAAAATTTAAAAATCCTATAAATAAATCTACTAAAAATTGATCTCATATGAAAAAAAAATCTCACAACAACTTTTATAAAATTATTAAGAACAAAAACAATTAAAAATAAAATAAAAAACAAATATAGTGAAAAAAATTATGAAAAAATAAGAAAAAAGAAAAATCTTACCTTAATGTAGTTGCAAGTGAAGCTAAGGAGAGAGAAAAAAATTCATTAAGCATATTAATTAAAAAAAAAACTAAGAGGATAAAAGAAGAAAGAAGAAGAAGACATACCCAAGCATGGAGGAAAAGAGAAGGAGATGAGGAAAGAAAAGAAGAGAAAGAAATAGATAAGAAATGATGTTTTTTACATAAAGTGAAGAAGAAGAAGAAGACATACCTTAATGATGTTTTTTACATATAGTGAAGAAGAAGTAGAAGAACAAGAAGAAGAAGAATAATAATAAGAAACGGGTCTGTCTCTTGTGAAATAAGGGCATTCATGTTTTTTATTGGGATGCTTTACCGACGGATTTACCGATGAATAATTAAATATTAATATTTTTTAATTATTCCGTCGGTAATTCCATATGTAATATTTAATTTAAATTTTCAATTTCGTAAATTTTTTTCAGAAACCGCCAAAAAATTACCGATGATTTTTCAATCCGTCGGTGATTCCGTCTGTAATATTTAAATGAAAATTTTAAATTAATTGAATTTTTTCAGAAAACCGCCAAATAACACCGACGACTTTTCAATCCGTCGGTTATTTACTCTCTGGAAAATACCGACGGAATTTTCCGTCGGTGATTCCCTTTGTAATTAACATGATGAACAGTGTTCACAATTTACCAACAAATTTACCGACGGAATAAATCCCGTCGGTAATTCCGTTGGTAAAAATGACACGTCATGATTTTTTTTTTGCTTTGTTTTAATTTTTTTTTCCATGGTAATTCTCTCGGTATTTTCATTTGTATTTATCAATTTTCTGGTAGTGTCCAATAAATTTGAGGTGATTGTTGATCGTAATTAAAACATCCAACAAAAGTAATTGCAACATAGCCAAGTTGCAGTAAACAAATTAAAATTGTCAATTCGAAACGAAATGAACCATTAATCTAAACAGCGACCATCTTATAGTCGCTTCTTCTTATCAAAATGTTTTGTTGCTTCAATGACAAAAGCACTGCAACTTGCGGCGTTGATATATTTTATTTTAAGACCTAGAAGACATGGTTACCAGGAGAATTAATTTTGCCATCATTTTGATAGCTCCAACGCCGACGTCTTGATCATACTATTGTATTGTCTATCTCTTTCGTAGTTTGGTCTAGTTGTACGTACCAACTTTGAAAGACAGATACCCTTTAGCCTCTCTCATTTTTAACAAATCATAAAATATATAAAAGGTAATTAAATGCTAGCTAGAAATTGAAAAGTTGATTCTCTAGCTAGCATAAAAAGAAAAATGTGATTAAGAATGGTCGACGGATTCAAAAGTTAAAACTGATCTGCTAATCATGGTTTCAAATGGTTCAAAGATGTGAAATTGGAGAGTTGCTTTCCCTCTTTCTGCCAACGAGTTATATATTCCCTGACTCCATTGAATATCAAGGGATAATTAAAATGGTAAATTAACTTTTGTATTTTTCTAGAAAAACATTAAAGAAATTAACATGACGACAGAGAGACAAATTAAGAAAGTGACAGATTAAAGTTGACTATAGCAGTAGATTGCCAAAATAACCAATGTAAGCCTCTGATTTAACAAATCAGAAACTAACTAGTTGGCTCGGATTCTTAATAAACTAAGAATTTTATATATTAGGTATATTCCTGAACACGTGAATGGTTATTTTTAAGAGCTAAACTACAAAAAAGAACTCATAAATTTCGAAATATTATTATAATTTAATTATTGTTAGTTGAGCTACTAGTTAACTTACTGGAGATAAAGTTATTAACAAAAGGATGAATTGTAGCAGTAGATAAATAAAAATGACAAAAAGAAGACAGCAATTTAATCAGTTTCAGTTAAATGAATTGTTTAAATGAATTGTAGTAGTTATCTAATCGATCCACATTATTCCTTCTGAGACGCAAGCTCCTGTTCATAACAACGAGACAAATTAATACAGGAGCCAATACACGTTCAAGAACCATCGATTGCCACCATCATTAATTTGGCGTGACCAGGCACGATGATCTAATCATTAAAGTTATTAGTTTTTATGGCACAAAGGAATCCATAAATACCTTACTTACTGCTTGAAAATATATATATATATATAAAAAAACAATTATGATTGCTAGTCAAATTTTAAATTTATTTTTTAAAAATTTGAGTTTCATAAATTTTAAGGTTACTGAAAGTTTATATAATCATTAATTTTCAGGTATATAGAATTAGTTAAGATGCGCACAAGCTAACCGAAAACTTATATTAATTAGAAAAAAACAAAAAGGAAAAGGAAAAGATGCAGTGATGAAGAGTAAAAAAATAAATAGATTATATTAATCAAATTAACTTTCACCTTTTATCTCACAGGCTGCTAAATATATCCTGATGGGAGGATGACTTCAAACCTTTGGCATAGACCTACATTTAATTGATTAATCAACAAGAAAAATAATATTCTGATCCCTCTAGTTTCAACAACTGTCCTAATTAATTACTACGATGAAAGATAATTATTATTTTTTTATTCCAGCTAGTTTGATAATATTTAAGGCGTTTACAAAAGTGAAGATTTTATTTTATATCCTTGGATTATTCTAGCAGTACTGTTACAAAAGCCTAGCCCACGCATTTTCATTGTGCAGCATCAAATGTCAACGGTTTGTAGAAGTCGGCAAATCTCTCTCAAACCCTTTTAAAACCAAAACGCCTCTATCAAACACCCACTCTCTCAACTCTCAACACCCAACAAAAAGAACAGTACCAAACATAGAAGAGAGAAGCTGCAAGAAATCACTAGGAGATCTATCTCAGAGAAAAGTAGAGATTATGAAGCTGGTTTGGACCCCAGATACAGCTTTAAAAGCCTATGTTTGTACCATCAAAACAGTAAGAAAATCCCGACCTTAACGCACGGCACAGTTCCATTCTTGATGTCTACACTCTCTTACTTTACTTCTTTTTGTTCTTTTATTGTAGTGTGAGAATTTTATGGAATCCAGTGTAGCGGAACTCCTCTCAGCCATGGCGGCCGGTTGGAACGCAAAGCTAATAGTTGAATCCTGGTCCAAGGGTGGCCCGATAGCGACGAGCATCGGCCTAGCCGTGGCGGCTCATCACACGTGTGGAAGACATGTGTGTGTGGTACCAGATGAAGGGTCAAGATCCGAGTACGTGAAAGCCATGCATGTTGCCGGCATGTTGGAGACGGAGGTTCTGGTTGGCGAAGTGGAAGAGGTGATGGCAGGGCTTGTTGGGGTGGATTTTTTGGTGGTGGATTGTAAACGGAGGGATTTTGTTAGGGTTTTAAGGCTAGCTAAGTTGAGCCCTAAAGGTGCTGTCTTGGCATGCAAGAATGCCTTTCAAAAGTCTGCTTCCGGGTTTAGATGGCACGGGGCGCTTGCGAGAGGGACACGTGTAGTTAAGACCGTGTTTTTGCCAGTTGGACAAGGATTGGATATGGCTCATATAGGGAGTCATAGTGGGATTGAGAGCTCAAAGAGGGGTCCTAGCCGTTGGATCAGGCATATCGATCAAAAGTCAGGTGAGGAGCATGTGTTTCGTGGATAAAATTTTTATGTGATTTCTGGAAACACCAAGGTTGTGACGAGAATCTATTGGGTAAATTAGTAATAGTTCTCAGAACCTTAATGGAGTATTATGTAAATATATTGCTGTAGTTGTACTTTGTACCATGATGTCTTTTGGACTCGTGCATTTTGGGTGGAAAAATAAGCTTTCTTGAATTGACTCGTTTAATTTCATGCAAGAACTCCTTCATTTTCTTTTTCTTATAGTCAAGTTCCTAATAATAGATCATCTTCCCCAATTCTAAATCGACGATTTGAAAATCAACCGCTATAATTTTTTTATTATACCTAGTTAATGGTTGATTAAGATTGGTAAAGTAATTATTTTATCATTGAGGAAAGTTTTAACTGTTGATTTTGATTTTAACAATTCAAATTAAACGGAAGTGGTGCATCATATTTTTAGAAACATGAAATTAATCAAATTTTTTTTTTAAAAAAGGGAGTACAATCTCTTAATTTTTCACAAAAAAAAAAATTGCTAAGTTTTCTATATTAGCTATTACTTTATACTCCATGTAGTTTCATGGGTTTGGTCTTCATTAAAAGATGTTATGATATTTTAAGTTTTTATACTTAGTTTTAGGATTTCTTCATTTCTATTTTGATTTGTTTTTACTAGTTATTGATTAAAATTCATCCAAAATCTATTTTAACAATGAATTATGCTCTAAATGGTCTCCAGAAATGGGTTTGGCCCCAGGCCAATGGGCTCACACATGATGCATGAGCCCAGGCATGCGCCTTAGCCAGTAGAATTAGGCATCTTAGTGCATCTTGAACCTTGCTTTATGGCTTGAACACCTAGTTTTTTGAGATTTTTTTTATCTAATTGAAACCCTTTTGTCTAGATCCTTTTGAATCTACACTCTTAGAAGTATAGGAGTTTCTCATGACGTACTATATTTTCTTCTCATTAATACACGTGTAAATGATATTAGTTTTTCATTAATACATGTGTAAATGATATTTATTTCTCATTAATATTACTAGTATGGAATGACTTTTAAATCCTCCATTCAGGTTAAGAAACAAGATTTAAGAGATATAAATATCTATTGAACCATCTAGGCGAGGGTTATAATTTTCATTCTCAATATACACTCATCATTTTCTCACATAACACTTATTCTCATACAAAAAAAAATTGAACAAACTTATTTTTAGACTTTAATATTTTTTTGCATGTTTATTACATTTTATCTATATAATTATACTGGCTTAAACATCCGAGAATCTTTAAATTCATAAAAAAAAACTTTTTTTGTATAGGTTCCATAATCCTTACACCAAGCCACCACTTCCCAACTACAAGAACACTTAATTAAGCTCATTATTCAGCAACTAAAAAACATATTTCTAGATATCTTGTATTTTGTAATATCATCAATAGTATTTAAAGAAATTTATTTTCTTGAATATACGATGTTAATATAAAACTTGCATTTCTAAGATTATCAAGGAAAAAAACAGTTTTATTTGAACAATAAACTGGCTCGTAGTTATTTGCGGCCTTAAAAAGAAAGAATTGATTAATTTTATCTAAAAAACATTTTTGAGAAATAGATATTGCATAAGGCTTCACTTTAGAAAATTTGACATGCAAGGAAGAAGAGTATCATTCTTTCGAAAAATTTGACATGCAAATAAATATACGTAACAAATATAACTACATATTAGAATATAAATACAGTAGTAAATAATTTAATATTGCTTTTAAAGTTTTTTTTACAATATATATTTATAGTTTAAAAAATCAACAATTTGATAAGTAAAGATTTATGAATCACTATATATTTGATGCTAATATTTAAGCTTTTTGTATTAAAATTTGCTATGTAGTTTTATAGTATAGTTAATTACTATCATCACTATAGTTTTTATAATTTATCTTGTTGAAAGGAGCATTCACTCAAATACAATTTATATTATATTGTATGAAAATGTTACGTGAACAAGTGTTTTACTCAAATCCCTGCTAGCTTTTAGTACGATAAGGTGGAATTAGACTGAATTATTTTTTTTAAGAGTTATTTTTATGTGAATAGAACAAATAAGGTTTTTTATATATATATATCTATTCTAGTAGGGTTTTTTCATCGTAATAAGTTTTCAAAAGGAATAATGCAAATTTTGGTAATCATGGTGTCCAAAAGAGTAAAAACTAATACAAGATGACAACAATAAAAAAATATAAAAAAGTAGAGATATAAGATGACAAAAAAAATCACATGAAAGATGAGGATTCAATGTAATAAGCTGGTGTAGTTATGTTATTTTTTATTCTTGATATTATTGTTTTTTAAAGTATTTTTAGAATTTTCATGGGTATTATAAAGTCTAATGATGTACCACATAGATCAGGAGTGATTCAAGAAGCTTGTTTTATATTATTTAGGTTTTTTAATTAATAAATAGGTAAATAATAAAAAAAAACACTAACCTATGTTTTAGATTTTAATAATTTATTTTCTTAATAATTTCTTTCAATGTTGATTTTATTTTCCATGATTAGTTATGGGGTGAATTTACATGCTAGTATTGAAGATATGTTATAATATAAATATTAAATTAAAAATATAATAGTCAATCAATTTGTTTTTAAAGAGTTTATGATTTTATACATAGTAGTTGCTGCAGCTGCTGCTGTATTATTGTTTTAATTATTATTATTATAAACAGGAAGTCTAACAAAGAGTAACGGTCGGGCTTTATCGCCCATCTAATAAACGTGGACTACGGACACAAGGCACAGGCCTTGGGCAATAGCAAATGGCAGGTCCAATCCCTGTAATTGTTAGATGGTGTCTTGTCTGTAACAGGACAGTTGGAACTTGGAGGTAAGAAAGATTCGGGCTACTTTAAAATCCCTCAATCAAGTATCGGATTCAACAAGGAAATCCCAGTTAAAAGAATTCGAATCAGCAGACTTTTGTTATCCTGATTAACCAATCTGATGAGGGATATTCTGGAAAATTGTGCTGTTATATATGAAATCAATGGTGTTGGATTATATGAAAAGTCTAGCGAATATGCTTATGAACGCATGCTTGAGAAGAAATCCAAACATATGAAGCGAACTTTCGAACATGAATTTTGATCTATTCGTTGAATTAGACTTAAATTTTACAAACACGTTTTGAAAACTATGTTTTCTTTAAGATTAATTGGCCAATGCCAACTAAGGTCTAAACCATGCTCAAATAAGACCTATAATATTTTGATTTTGATTTTATTTTTTCTAGATTTTTTTCCTAGTTACTTTAGGTTCCTTTTCCCTTTCAATTTAGATCAGTGTAGCACCTATTTAAATAATCACAAGTTTTTTTCAAAAATTTTTTAATCAGAATATTATTCGAACTTTTTATCTCCTTGTGTGAAAATATCAGTATGAAATCCTTCTTGTTTTTTTTTTTTATCTTCCTGATTTCTCTTTCAATTCCAATTATAGAGTTCAGGTCGCATCACAGTCAGAGTGTCTGCTGCATTCATGATTATTGCTCTATAGATTAAACTTGGATTTTCTACAGTATTTTTGCCTGTTCATAAAATTTAAATGAAGCCATTCTTAATCATATACGGAAATCTGGGAAAACACATGAAATTTATTGAGAACATCCAACTACTTAAAAACATGAAGCCAGACGCTTGTTACATGCCATGTGCTATTTACATCAAATCAATCCGGAGTTGATAAAGATTCCTAGAAAGATAAGAAGCTCAACTAACATCTACATATTGAGGCTTCAAGTTTGAAACTGATCTTCTTTCTAACCACAAAGAAGAAGAAGAAGAAGAAGAAGAAGAAGAAGAAGAAAGAACATCTACATCCCCATTTAGGCACCTTGATAGTTCTGCTCGGCGGACCAAAATATGGCTCAAGCTTCAATCTCTTGCCGTGGGGAAGTGACCCTATAAACATGCTCTTCACCGGTGCACTTGTCAACCTTAGAGACCCATTTACTTCTTTTTCCATGCCCATGTCCATGTCCGCCACCAGTACCCTTACCAGCTGAGTCTTTTCCGGTAACAAGCAGCCCCTCCCCAATGGGTAAAAACCGAGTCTTAAACTCACAAGACCATGACGATCCCTTATGAAAGGCGTTATACCCTACTACAAGCCCCTTTCCATGTCTTGAACACTCCTGTGAAGCTCTAAGAACATCCTTACAATCATCAAGATCACAATCCACAAGTACAAAATCTGCCCCTTTGTAGTCCTTTGGTAATAGGGTCTTGGCATCTCCCATGACAAACTTGACACAATCTGCATAAGGTCCCAGGGCATTTTTTGACGCACCAAGGTTGGATTTTGTAGGTAAAATACAGACTACATTGCCACCTGTTTGATGTGCAGCTGCTACAAGTGACAGCGTGGTGGATCCATCAATGCTAGCTGACGCTATCACCATGAGTTTTGCACTGTTCCCTGCAGCAAGGGCTGATATAAACTCAGATGCATCAAGCTCCTTGTCTCTTTTACCCTATAAACAAATAGCACCCAAAATCAGGAAAAAAGAAATAAAATAGAAAAACTTCGTAGAAAACATAAGGATTTTGTTTTGGAGGAGATCATTGCTTACCATTTTCAAGGCATAGAAATAAGCTTTGGTGGCATTTTCAGCTGACCAACTAGCCATTTTCTTTATTTTGATTTAGAGTGTTCTGGTACTGAAATGAATTATAGTATGTTTGATCAATGTATTGCTGGAGTGAGACAACCTCACGGGATTTATATGTGGGAGAACGGAGGGTGTGGTCTCGTGTGCTATTAAATTATTTCCATGGAAGCAACCAAGGGAGGTGTTTATTGAAGAAATTAGAAATTCTGCCGTGCCAACCGGCAACGTTGAAAAATAAAATAAAAATAAAAGTAAAAAACTACTGACAGAAACAGGTTAACTTTCTCTGGTATTCTATTTCTGTTGTTCTTTACCAGATGATGAGATCAGGTTCGCTAGTTCGAATTTTCTATTGAAGAAAGCAAGCTCGAGTCTTCTCTAAACCACTTATTCCCTTGGCCCCCAACAAAAAGTATAAAGCAAAACAAATGCGTCCGATTTAACAATATAATTCATTGTCATATATACATATTATTCTTTTTATTACTCTATATATATATATATATATATATATATATATATATATATATATATATATATATATATATATATATATATATATTAATTTGGATTATCTCCTCTATTCTTAAGAATATGAATGGTCACATGTGTTAACTTTAACTTGTCGGATCGATTCAAATTAATAGTTAGATCTTATCAATGGAAAGTATAGCCCACTCACGTGTAACCACTACCTATATATCTTAATTAATTTTTTAATAACATGTTTGGAATTCTCTAAACGAATTTAGTTTCGGATTTATAATAATATTTTATATTTAAAGAATAATTCTGAACTTTTTTTTTTATTTACTGCACTAAGAAAATTAATATTAAAATGTAGCTCGTTTATCCTAGTAAATCTAAAAAAGTTGACATATCCTCGCTGGTTTCTTCATTTTTTTCGAAGTTTCAACAAGGAATCAAATAGCTTTGACCCTCTGCGTGTTATGGAATCCTAGACCATACCATTATGGGAACATATAAGAGGGAAAACAGGTCTTAAATCGATGTACTGCCCCCAGAATTTACCAAGATACCAGCCAACCAAAGATCGCGTGCATGTCGCCAACCGGTCACACATGTTGCCGGCGCCACCCACGAACGATCCTAACCTGGCAACTTAAAAATTAAAACGCCCCTTGTGATTTCACATTCCTAGATACAGCACAAATTGTTGTTTAATGCCAGAAATTACTTAAAATAGAGAGTTCTTGTGCATACATCTCTGATCTCCTGGCCATCTCCAAGATATTCATGGATTATCTGTGATGTCCTGAACTAGGTGAGCCAAAATGTATGTTAAAAAGGACTTGAGCACACTGATGTACTGATATTTTCCAGCATTTACCCAAGACATACAGAGCAGTGCCCATGTTCATGCAGGCGAGAGGTGCTCTAGAACAATACTTGGCACTTGAAAATTTATGTGAAAACTGCAACCTCTATTCGTAGCTTGCAAAGCAATAACATTTCAATGAAAAAAATAATTAGAGCAATTCATTTCTTAACATCTTAGGATTATTATTTGTGGAGGGTTCTCTATGGTGATAACATTGGAACAAACCATTAAGCTTCGCTTTTTACAAAAACTAGATGTTCAAAGCGATGTAAATGGATCAAGTCATAGCTTAACTTGTCATTGAATTTAGTCATGATCCAGATTCGTTTGTGTTGGATGTTTTGGAAAATTTGTTGAAATATGATTAATGAATATGTTTATTGAGTTTTAATTTTAAATATAAGTTTTTTTTATTATAGAATATTAATATAATTTAAATAAATAATAGGTGAATAAGAAATTGATCTAAAAAAATTATTAATTATTATGTTTTGATAAAACTCAAAACCTTTTAAATAAAATTTATTCCACGTTGAAAAGAAATAAAACTTTCTTAGTGTTTATAAAATAAAAAATTAAAAAGTTAATCCTAAATAAAGTAAGCTTTAGAGTTAAACTCATACATTTATACATTTATGCACACCAGCTCTTGTTGGGATTAGACCCTGATCTAGATGTGAGTTTATTATAAAATAATATTTTAAATCATAAAAGATTATATTTTACTAACTGAAATTTAAATTTGGAGCCATCCAATCTTGTTTATAAATATTAATAATCTTTTCTAGATTTATTATGGCAAATCAAATGTTGATAATAATAAAAATTAATTTTGATTACTATTAAAATTAATTCTTTTATCTTTTATCTTTTATCTTCTAAAATTAAAAATAAAAAAGAGTAGAGAGAAGCATCCTATAAATTTCTTTTGGATTTCTACACATTTTCCTAACAACCAACACACAGATCTAAAAGGGATCACGTTGCCTTCAGTGCACATACATTGATTATCACAGCCTACCCGTAATATAGTAATGTTTTGTGCATTGAACACAAGCCCCTTCGGTCTCGTTTTCTGTTTCTACTCAGCTTCTTTCGAGTTTCCTGGAGATACATTATTATTTTGCTCTAGTTTCTGTTCTGTGAATCCATACTCCTTCAGTATCTAACCCTTTGGATCTATAGGAAGTTCATTTCCTGTCCTAGATAATACAGTAGCATCGCTCACAAGGAAACTTGGTAGTTTGGAGATGACTCTGTCGGCATGGTACTCGACAACATACTGTTTTCTATTTTGGTGAGAAGCTTGGCCACCGATAAGACTTCAGTCTTGCTTTCAGAAACCGAGTACCATCGCCAAAACGGTGTTATAGTTGTCTTCAACGGCAGAAACTACAAGGAAAATTGCCTATAGAATCATCTTTGGGCACATATAAGAGAGTTTAGCAAGAACGTTATCAATGTTTCTTGTCCAAACAAGCTGCAATGACAGCAACAATCCGCCTAAAACAGGATAATCTTCGACAAACAAATCAGTCTCTGGCTGTTATTTTTGTAAAACCTTCACAAACCGCAATGATATACAAGCGACAACAACACAGAAATGGGCCACGGATGATGTATTATATTTCTGATCCTATTAGCAAAATGTTAAAAAAGACCACTATAAAGTATCTTTCATTTATTCTATGTTGATCCTAACAACTTTTTTGGTTCTTCCTCCTAAAGCATTTGTGCCAGGCTCGGGGGCTGATTCCATTCCTCCAGCATTCCGGGCTTGCCTTGTGGATGGAAGTGCCCAAACTCCCCAGGATCCCATGCCCTTCTGCTCACTGCCTCTAGAACCTACATTATGATGATTTGAAAGTAGAACATTAAAAGCGCATTATGTCAAAGAGTATAGATGATGCCAGAATCAACTAACGAATAACCACTCCTATAGATGTAACATGACATGAAAAGAGACAAATTAACTCAACAACTAGCCATGTTTTGTGTAACATTTACCTACAAATTCCATCATACAAGATTTGCGTATTTGTTCGTGAATAGGATACAAGATGTGGCGGCCTATTGTTAAAACAAAGAACTATACTTAATAACAAAGACATGCCAACTTCGAGTAAAGTTTATGGACATTCATTCCAGCTTCAATGTCGAATACTACTAATTTCTGACTCATGATAATTGACAGGGATACACATTTTGGAATGATCACTGCTGCAAACAGATGGAACACAAACCATAACCATGAAATCCAGTAACTTCTTGTCCTTGTTTAAGAAGACACAGGCGCATGCTCCCTGTTCATGGTTGCTAATTGCAAGCACCAAAAACATGTATTTTACTCATCAATATGATTCCACTTACAGTGAACAGACCCTCCAAGTGACAAAAACCACAGAAGAAAATGATGTCCAAATAAACAAGCTAGCAACCTAAAGGGGGCAGACATTGGCTACCTCTATTGCCATGCATATCAAAATGATCACTCCAGCCAGTTGGCAACTGTCCTTTAAGCTTCCATGTTTCTTCAAAACCAGTAAGTTCATCTGGAATATCTTACAACATCAGCCTTTCTGTTGATAAAGGAATGAACAGGAAAGCCTCAAAAGATCAGAGGAAACAACAACAACAAACCTTCATTCAAGTTGTGTAAAGTTTGTGTTGTATCCACCTTGCCATCCGAATTAAGCTTCCTTGTAACAGAATGGCCCTACATAAGAATCACATGCCCATTAATCCTAGCAGAAATGCGGTCCTTAATCGCCACATTCAACAAGAGAGTACCTATTTCACCTTTCCCTCTGCTTATGCTAGACCAATACGAGGTGACAAAGGATCAATTAATAATGCTGCATTTTAAGCTAAATACATAACATTAACCAGAGAGAGAAGCATGATGATTGATGAGAAAAAGAGTAATCTCATCAGATTCAAATTGTCAGAGATTCCTTGATAATGCAAACATGAGTTGAACATAAATTTAAATAAACAGGAACACAAATGCAATGGGTGCTTCAGAGGAAATCCAGTGTACGCTAATGAAATTTTTACCAGAAATGTGAGGGACACTTGGAAGTCTGACCGAATGAATGCTAAACCTTGAAAAAAGACCCTTCATGTCAGAGAAAGTTTCAGCACCTAACATATTCTTAATGGTTTAAAATCGTTGTTCAGCATTCTCTAAAAGCACGTGGCCAACAGACATGATAATCACCTTATCGTTTATTCCTCTTGAGATCCTATGTGTTGCTTGACCAGTTGTTTTATCTGCTTCTTTGCTCTCCTCAACCACCACCTGGTAAAGAATCAGAACATTAAAACAGAAGGCATTTCTAAAGCAAATCAACATACCCAGAAAAGGTTTACTTACCCCATCACTGCCTGTCCTTCTGGTCCTAGTGGAAGTATAATATGCTCCATCTATACCCCCATATGTGACCTTGCAAGTCTGAAAACTGGAACTGCGGACCCGTGGCTCTGTTCCTTTGGTCCGGTTATAATCACTCCTACAATTCAGAGTCTTGTTTTCCCTCTCTGAGAGAAAAACCGCGGTTACAATCATTGATACACAAGTACAATAATTCATGAGCAAAAATTAAATAATGAATCAACCATGATTTTCACTTTACCATCAGGATAATCATCAGGATGCTCAACAGATGGCTCTTTGTTTGAACCAATGTGCTTTTGATAGTCACTCTTCTCATCCCCAGTTTGCACATCTTCTTTTTCACCCTCATCATCAGACGATAATTCTTCTATAACTAAAGCCTTTGCTCTATCAGTCTGCGATACCTCCCTGCTAGTAGAACTTGGAGGATCAGACATGCCAGACTCCAACATGCTACCGAATGGGCGAGTGAAGAATGGGTCATCAAACGGATCCCTCCCTCCAAATAGGCTCGGAATCATGCCAAATCGGGAGAAATTACCAAAAGGATCACCTGCAGCAAATAAATCATTTCTACCTTGCCCTTCCCTCTGCATTTTGTTCCCACTATCCTTCTAAACACTGCAAACACGAAATGGATTTATGGTTTGGTTGTCTTCAAAACCAAGCATAACAAAAAGATCTCCATGAACCACACACCTCAACCAAACAATAAGTGAATTCAGAAATGCTGATTAAATGATACTGCTGGAACAAGATTCATTAACATAATTACTCAGAGTCTCAGAGAGCACTACATTTTCTACCATTGAAACAAGGGGCATAGAAAGATAGGATTTTTACAATTCTTTTCTTAAATATGACAAATGAACTTCAAACCCTTTTCTTGTAAATGATAAAACAACAAAATCTAGATTTTTAAAGAAGCTCTTCCTGATCCAAATTTAAAAAGAAATTTTTTTAAAAAAAAATCAAAGGACAAGCCATCAAACCTCTTATGCCAAACGTCTTCAATGTTATTGCAAAATAAACCAACTCCCAAGCTACTTTCACACGTCAAGAAGTACTGTTTTAAGGAACCCTCTTTTCTGCATGCCTTATTTAACAAGCCACAAAGAATCGAAGAGGAGAAATATCGATAATCAATAAGCACTGTCAAATTCGCTTAAAAAAATTCACTTGAAAAAACCAATTTTTATATATTTGGATTGCATTGATAGGAGATAAAGAGTATGGATTATGTAACACTAATGCCTCAACAACATTACACAACTAATAAACAAAAGCTTGAAAAAACAGGGGGAGAAACTACTTTCTGAGGAAGATAATTAGAAGCCCTTTTGTTCTCTGTTTTATAGCATAAAACGGCAAGAGAATGGAAATTCAAATGACCTGATCGCATAAGTAAATGTTATCCAATAAGTCCATCATCAAAATAACAAACTAAAAACTAAATACGAGAAAGAAAAACTGTTTTCAGGTTAATCATTGTTACCATTCCATTGAGTAGTGCAAGGATATGTTACTATGTTTGGCTGCAGAGAAAATGAAGGAAAGTGGATAAGAAAGTTAAAGAGAATTACCTGGAGAATGAGGCGATCGAGATTGTTTGAACCGGAGAGTTGGAGGGGGCGAGAGAAGGAACCGGAATGGTCTGTGTGCTCTGGCTTTTGCGGTGTGAAATTATAACTGCTGAGAACTGGACACGTGCAGTTCAAAAAGAATGTGACACGTACTAAGCTTCTGTTTTCTTCCACCAACTAGAATGTTCTGCCATTTGTCTGAAATTTGAATTGCTCCATCAGGATTTTCCAGACCCTTCGATCATTTTTTCTTTCTTTCTTATTTTGGGCCTTTCATTCCTTTTCATTTCTGTTACGTGCAAATTTGTATCTTTTTGTTATTTTAATTATAGTTATTAATCCAAGCTGGGTATAAAATTTAGATTATAAATCAGAAAAGTTAACACGGGTCAATCAAAAATAATTTAAAAAAAAATCAAGAAAACATCATCAAAAGACAGGTCAGTTGAGTGTAGAATTAACCAGTCACGTGAGACTTGATTTAATAATAGTAATAATAATTTTAATAGTTATGATGTCCTCGAATATTTTAGATAAACCATCTGAAAATTTTCAGAATCCATTACTACATTTATTTAACATAAGGAGCAGGTCTATTATTCGTGAACCGACACCTTATGATACAAAATTCGATCCTTTATCTTTAATGTTATGTTACTGATGCAATTCTTTGTAAGAATTCTCCACAGAACAATTTCTTTTCTTTTTCTTTTTCTTTTTCTTTTTCTTTTTCACCATGTTGGATAAGGTTTTTTACCCTTTGTAGGAACTAGGAGTGATTATTTTTAGCCCAGTTCATGGGGAGCATAGGCACAGCATTCAAATAAATCTTCCAGCTAAAACAAGCATAAGATACTGCTTATGCAAACCACACTAATTTCTATATTTCCATTCAAATCGTACAGCAAAACTTGCTGTACCATCAGCTGAGCACAAGATGCTGAAAAGGTTAGCATTCCTTATCTTACAATTCTCAAGCTCCTGATAATTAGAACAGGAAAAAAAAACATCATGCCATCCCCACATTCAAGCAAAGTAGGTATTGCTTCACCTGATCAACTTCTTAATGCAATGCACCCTGCCCTCTCTTTCTTTTTCCTGTTATTTCTACAAGATGTCCGTGGGAATGAATGGTCAGGAGCAAATTAGCTGCTGGAAGGTTGTATACCGGTTAATTTGTGATGGATCATTTTGTGGGGCTCCATATCTATTGTTCCAGTGGGAAAAAAAAATCCTCATTCATGGATGCACAACTGCTGCCTAGAATTCCTGGGAATCAAAGTCGGGTTTCGATGGATATTCAAGACCCTGAAGTGCAGGCATTCGCCGTAAATCATCGTCTGAATAAGTCGGAATGAACCAGTATCGCTTATCTGCCCCAAACACCTGTAACATAAGCATAACACATTCAAATATTAAACAAATAACCAGACAACTGTGAATCAAATGAAAGGCAAAGACGGGCATACCAAGCTAGATAACCAGGCAGCACAACTTGAAATCAAATGAAAGGTGGTTATAGTAACTTGACATTGCACTTTCACAATATATTAGGTCAAATGATTACCATTTCAACACAGCTCAACCATATGCATAATGAAGTGATAAATTTTAACTATGATACAGTTTGAAAGCGCACCAGGAACAATTTCCTAAAAGCAGAGCTCAAACACATCCCTCAAGGCTATGAAACATTTATCTTCGCTACATAGCATTAGCATTCTATGATGCTTTTCTGATTTATAGTAAAATAGTGCTATGACATTGCACTTAGACAATGCATTGAGTATGCAATGAGTATTGTATTTTATAGCCATCCTGATTCTCACACCTTACATACATGTAATATGCCTAGAAGTAATTCAAAAGGTAATACTATCACAAGTACATTAAAGCAGTGACAGCTTAAATTTAACCCTCTCTTAGCTTTCATACAGAGCTTTAATGAAATAAACAATCAAAAATAAATCACAGAAGGTACTAGCCTGCTCAAAATTCTTCTTTCGACCAAGGTCATAGCGCCATTTTGGGGTGGTCTTCTTCTCGTATGCCTGAAAACAAGACATTAGCAGCTCAATCAGCACAACATCTTTAACAAAGATGGCAACAATTCTATTTCTTCTGAATATTGGTGTATCAGGAGACCCACACAAAACCGAGCAAATTGAGTATCAAAGATCAGAGAAGTGAACATTCATGACTATGAGCATGGGGCAAAGCAACACATCAACGTGATATATAGACCCACCAGTGCAGTAGCTAAACTATTTCCCAAACACCTACTCATCTACCAATTTTTACTAGACATTGACACTGCATAGAGTCATCACTGTTTCTTATACCACATCCACAAAGCAGGTAACAGCTGCAAGTGCATGACAAATTGACATCTGGAAGAAATACACAAAGTTAAGTGAAAGAAATACCTCAATAGTTGTAGTATTAGCAGACACAAGCGATATGTGCATGATCAGAAATCCCAGGACACTCAATGCAAACGCCAGATTTAAGACTGAAAAACATCGCTAATAGTTTTAGAAACAGCAGACTTCACCATTATGTAGGTCAGAAAGCCAGGCTAAGTAGAACTTACCAAAGGCAAGAAATGTGGTTGCAAGGGTGCCTGGAGTCCCAGGAATTTCTCCATCACTAAAGAATGCTATAAAGTGTGGTGAAAGAGATAAAGTTACAAGACTTGTCTCAAGAAATGTGTAGAACTGCATCAAAATATAAGATTGCAAGTAATTAGACATCAAGAAAAATATTATACGTCAGGCGACCCACAATTACGTAGAAACCCCAAATAAAAAAGGGCATATACTAAAAGCCAAGTCTGTTTTCCTAGTGCTAGCAACTATTTCTTATAGCAAGTTCTATTTGATTATGTAGAACAATGTTCTAAAATCCAGACAACTTGTTCTAAAAGAAAAAAAGAAGAAAGACGAGAGAAACAAAAACAACACAAACTCATGAATAATATGACCTCTGAGTCATTAGATTCAAAAGGTAGACACCGAAATTAATGATGCTGGTGTCTGACCATCCACAAAAAATCTTGTCCGGGTTAAACCACACTCTAAACTGAAAATTGGAGCTTTGTTAAACAGCCTAGGCTGTATCTTCCAAGTTATACAAGAAAGAAGTACCTGCTGATTTGATCACGTAATTTATTACTGAAATAAGGAAAGGTTGTATGCTAATATACAGGCAGGCAGCTCAACATTTGTCAAAACTCAACGCACCACAGGCACATTAGACAACTAGTTCAGTCCCAAACTTCCAACATGTTGGACAAGATAAATATGGTAAG
The DNA here is from genome assembly GCA_007827005.2 of Populus simonii. NCBI lineage: Eukaryota > Viridiplantae > Streptophyta > Magnoliopsida > Malpighiales > Salicaceae > Populus > Populus simonii. The sequence goes on from CM017477.2 coordinate 4,757,859, forward strand.
ACAACGTATTCTCAACTTCACATGACATGAGCCCTGGATGGAAACTTTGAACCAAATATACCTCCCTCTGCCTACCCACTGGGACATGAAACAAGAAACATCAATCAACTACCAACCACAATTATGCTTACCCTTTAAACAAAACAAGAGCCTATTCGCATTACAATAAACATCTCTTTTAAAAGCTAAGAGATACATCAAAAACCAACATTAAACCAAAAGGTACAGAAGAGGTGCATCACATTATTTCAGCTGAACAAGAATTTTGAAATAGGAAACCTTCGTGGGATGAAGCGGTAAGGCAAACTTACCAAAAATAGAAGAAAATACTTATAATTCAAGGCCCCAACACAATTTACAACCCATACGCAATGATGGTCCATCTTTAGCACACACCTCCCACCTGAAACAAACACAACACCAAATATTATTTTCTTTAATGGAAAAACTAACTAAAGCTAAAGAATGCTATAGAGGGATCAGAGTATAGAAACTTACAAACAGAACAATGATGGCAACGAGGTGGTTTCAGCTGGTTGCACTTCCGGCAATATCGGATTCTTTGATTTGATTGGTCAGACTGCACTCCACTAAATTCTGATCCATTCAACGGGTCAGCCTCCCCTCTTTCCTCATCAATAGCAGGCCTCCAATTAGGAGGCACGCTGCCCGGATCAGTTAAAACAACAGTAAAGTAACTCCACAGTAGCATCACTAACTGCAAAATTCAGACAAAATACCAAGTTACCACTATTACCAGTGAATTGCTTTTTTTACACTATTTTAAGCTAAAGATTTTACATTTTTTTTATCTCCTAGGATTCTCAAGAGACTCATTTTAGCTTCATCACAATTTTCTGAACTTCAATAAAAAAAAAAAAAAAAAAAAAACGTAAGATCCTTAAAAAACCCGCTTCTAAAAATCTTACTAGCAACCCGAAAAATCAAACATTAGGGGGGGGGGAGACACGAAATCTAAGACCCAGAAGAAATCTACAAAACAAACACACAGGTATTTTTTTTCTATAATAAAATCTTACCAAAGAATGGAATGGGATCAAGACAGCAAGAGAAATGAGAGAATCAATGCCACCATCATACAAAGCAGGGCCATAATTATTCAAAACAACAGCATAATATGTTACACCAACAACGCCAAGCACCAACAAGATCATGATCGAGCCTAAACCCCTTAAGGCCGTACAAAATTTGAACACATTCCAAGCCATAACAGCTCTGGATCTATGCATACTAATACTAAAAGCAACAAAAAAAAAAAGACTCGAACTTTTTATAGAAGATTCAGACTTTTCAGATTTTCTTTGATGGGTTTTTAGTAGACTGGATTTAAGTGATAGTAACTTTAGAAAAAACCAGACAGGGAAAAGAAGAAGAAGAAGAGTTTTTTGGTTGGTGGCTTTTGGTGTTTTTGAGTGATTTGTTTATGAAATATTATAGGGTTTATCGAATTTGGTATTTTGAGGATACCTTGGACAGGTAAGGAGTGGAAATGTTGAATCCTTGTTATACAAGACAGAGGCTTGGAGCGTGTAGGAGAGGGGGGGAGATTTATTTTATTTTATTTTCTTGTTTTTGTTAATAATAATTAATGGGGTAGTTAGAGGGAAATGTGGTAAAGAAAGATTACGGGGATAGTCTGAAGTAATTTAACAGATAGAGAAATTTAACAACCACTCAAACCATTGAATGTTTTCAATTAGTCATGGATCTAGAAGGTGGAATTGGCCTCTGATTGTGACAATGTATCTGTACATGCACTGATGATTTTTTTTTTTTGAAAATTATTAATAGTACCTATGAGATTTTTAGTATTATAGCCAAAAAAAATAAAATTCTAGGATTGTCGACGGCTACTTTGCACACGGTTCGCTGCTTGTCAAGCTAATTTTTTTAATTAAAAAAAAGTGTTAGGATAACAAATTGAGTCATTGTAGTAATTTAAATAATAAAAAAATAACAAAAAAATTTAAAAAACTATATCTAAACCTAGATTATTAAACAACTTAATACTAACTTAATTGAATAAAAACTGAAAAAAACAAAGAATTTTTTTAAAAAAATAGAATATTAATTAAAAAGAGACAAAAACAAGAAAACTCCTATGAATTTCTTAAACTTAGTATAGTATAAAAAACTTGTAACTTGTTGAATTCTGGACTCAAATTCAATTAAAAAGCTTAAATGTCAATCAATTTATTTAAATAATAGAATCTTGAAAAAATCATAGAATTTAAGAGAAAAACACCTAAGAATGATGAGATCTGAAAAAAAAAAAAAAAAGGAATGATTCCAAACAAATTAAATAATAGGTATCAAATTTAAAATATTAAAAAATCATAGAGAGTGAAACTGTAAAATATTTGTATTAACCCAATAGAACCAAACTCAAAACATAAGGAAACAGAACTTAAAAAAAGAGATAAAAAATATATAAGCTTTAAAAAAAAAAAAAACCCAAGTAAACCTGGGGCGAACCTTTTAAACCTTATATAATGTCTAAAACCTGCAACTTGTAAAATTTTAGACTTGGGTTCAATCAAGAAAATTAACTATCAACAAATTTATTTTTAAAAGATGAAACCCGGAAAAATATTTATAAAAAACTTGAAAAAGAAAAAAGCAACAAAAAAAAAGGGATAAAACTTGACATAAGGAAACAAATGAGGACTAAATTAAAAAAGAAACGATCTCATATTGAATAAATTGTAATAAAAAAATTATGATCAAATTTGAAAAATTAAAAAATTATAAAGGGCTAATATAATAGAATCAAATTGAATAAAATAACAAAACTAAACTAAAAAAGGGATAAAAATAAGAAAACATTGGTCTAGAAAAAGAAAACCAAGCAACAAGGATAAAAAATTTGGCAAACCTCTTAAACCCAGTATAACCTCTAAAAGTCACATCCCATAAAATCTTTGACTTGGATTCAATCAAAAATTATAATTCTCAACCTTTTTAATTTCAAATTATAAGATTGGTAAAAAAAATATTAATAAAAAACCCTGCAAAAGCAATAAAAAAAACAAGGATAAAATTTGATAGAAAAAAGATAGGGATAATGTAATTTAATAAAAAAATAAAAAATGATTCCGGATAAAACAAACAATGATTAAAAGAATGAATATCAAATTTAAAAATAAAATAAAAATCATAGGGGTGAAATTAAAAAACATTTGTAAAAACCAAGTAAATCCGAGCAAATATCTTTAAACCTGGTCAAATCTTAAAAACTCACAACCCGTGAAACTTTGAATCCGAGTCAAATCAAGAAGTTTATTGTAAGCCAATTTAAAAATATTAATTTTAAAAACTTGTCAAAGCAAGAAAAAATTACAATCAAAAGAATAATGATTAAATTTGATAGGAAAAAAATAGGATGAAATCATTTTAAAAAAATAATTTTAAAAATTATCCCAAGTAAAAGCTTGTTAAGGCAAAAACAAAATAGCAATTGGACTAAATTTGATAGGAAAGAAAAGCAATAAGGGGTGAAATCACAAAACAAAATCAATTTAAAAATAACTCTAAAAAAAACAATAAGGATGAAATTTGAAAGATAAAAAAAAAAATAAGAGGGGTGAAATTAAAAAGACATCCCAATTTTATAGATTATTAAAGATAAAAAAATCATGATAAAAAGAAAATTGACCAAAATTGAAGAACCCACAGATTAAATGTTTGTTCTTAAATTTTTAAGGGGATGGCGTGAAAATTTAGGCAGGGAAAGAGAGAAGAAGAGGAGAAAAAGATATTGTTGTCAGTGCTAGACTGTCGTGAATGGAGGCACATGCGCCACTTCATTAGGTTGGGGACGTCGGGAACTTTCAAGCATCGTCCTGGAAAGTGGTGTTTGGTAGTTAGATAACCCCTCACGTGCCTTATGAATGGCGTGGGGGTTGTCCACACACAACGCATGCGCCAATATATATAACAATAATGTCACTAGCACCATTGAAATCTATAATAAAAACAAACTAAAATGAAAAAAAACATTGGGCGAGAGTTTAATTGGTTTTATCTTGAAGGGTATCAAAGTAATTATATTGTTACATAAAAATACAAAAATGCCCTTAAATAGTGTGCATTGGATTTTTTTATTCAATGGTTAAATAAGTAATTTGATTGTGAATTTAAAACTGAAATTACCAACATAACCCAAAAACATTCAGCAAAAGACATTTACAAAAAACAATAAGGATGAAATTTGAAAGATAAAAAAAAAAAATAAGAGGGGTGAGATTAAAAAGACATACCAATTTTATAGATTATTAAAGATAAAAAAATCATGATAAAAAGAAAATTGACCAAATTTGAAGAACCCACAGATTAAATGTTTGTTCTTAAATTTTTAAGGGGTTGGCATGAAAATTTAGGTAAGGAAAGAGAGAAGAAGAGGAGAAAAAGATATTGTTGTCGGTGCTAAACTGCCGTGAATGGTGGCCCATGCGCCACTTCATTAGGTTGGAGACGTCGGGAACTTTCAAACATCATCCTGGGAAGTGGTGTTTTGTAGTTAGATAACCCCTCACGTGCCTTATGAATGGCGTGGGGGTTGTCCACACACAACGCATGCGCCATATATATCATATATAATATATATATATATATATATATATATATAGATATATATATATATATATATATATATATATATATTACAATAATGTCACTAGCACCATTGAAATCTATAATAAAAACAAACTAAAATGAAAAAAAACATTGGGCGAGAGTTTAATTGGTTTTATCTTGAAGGGTATCAAAGTAATTATATTGTTACATAAAAATACAAAAATGCCCTTAAATAGTGTGCATTGGATTTTTTTATTCAATGGTTAAATAAGTAATTTGATTGTGAATTTAAAACTGAAATTACCAACATAACCTAAAAACATTCAGCAAAAGACATTTATTTTATGGTGAAAAGACTATCTAGCCCCTGATGTCAAGTTAAAATATTTAATGGCCAAAGAGCAAAGTAATAATTATATTATTGTAATAAATAGTAAATTGTTTTTTGGGACATGAGTAACTTCATTAGTAGAATTAGTTTTTTTTTTAATTATTAGAATTCATGATTTAGAAATACGTAAAATTTTAAATTAGATAAATTCTTTTAATAAAAATTAAGTGTTCTACCTAAAATTTAATATATAAAAAATCAGTCTAAAGATGGTTTAAAAATATTTTAATCATGAAAAATAAAATAATGGATATTTAAAAATTCTTCACAATTCTATTGAGTTTAGCAAATAATAAATAAGCGTGAAGGAATTTAACAACCATGAAAAAATCTGTTGAGTTTTGAGATAAACAAATCTTATGCCTTTTTCTTTCACAATTCCTTTTCTTTTTGAATACGAGCCAAGTGAAGCCCAAAATGTTTGGTTGCAGGAAAATTCACCGCGGGAGAGAAGGCAGAATTTACAACTTTCGGGATCTATCAATACAATCCATGGTCCAAGCCCAATAAGCCATATCTCCAAGGCCCACGGTCCCTTGCCTCCTCTTGGGCCCGTCTACAAATACGCTTCTTTAGGTACAAACAAAAGGAAAGGTTTAAGAAAGGGGAAAAAAAATCCAGAGTCACATGTCAAAGAGTTTCCTCCCAAAGAAATTCAGTAACTTAGATATATAGATGGAGTGGCTAATATCCAATAACTTATGGGAGGAATTTAGTTTTCATATAAGGAAATTGATCCAAAATTAGCACATCAAAAGAACAACAGCAGATAGCAATTATCATTAATAACAACTTAATTTGATATTAATTAATTTAAATTTGGATTTAAATCCTGCTTTTACACACGCGTGCGCTCCCAAGGTACTTCAATGGAGGGTTCAAAATTAGACAATAATTATTCACAAACAAGAAATCCAGACATACATATTCGTCCACTTAACTAGAGCATTTTCTCAGAGAGATAAGAAATTATATATACACGATGTTCTTTTATCCTCGGAATGAGATATTTTTTGACACATTTTCCATACTATCATCTTACTCGGCAGGGTCAAATGATTTAGGGCATATAGCATGAAATTTCAGTTTCATAGCATATGATCTTGGGTACAGTCACTCTCTTTAACTAGAAACCATACTAAATTAAACTAAATTACGATTGTTTTTAAAAATATTTATATTTTTTAAAATTATTTTTAATATTAGTAATTAAAATGATTTAAAAACATTTAGAAAAATTAGTTTTAAATAAAAATTTAAATTCAATTTTTTTTCAAGAAATGTAAATATAAATAGGGTCTTAAATCTGTTTTGTTTTATTAAGGGAAAAAAAACCCCAGCAAGAGAACTAATTAAAGTTTATTTAATATGCTGACCAACTAGTAATCAGTGCAGTCATCAAAATCATAGCTGTTAGTTGGTAGTCCCAATCCAGTACTTCATCTGTCAAGATCTCAGGACACTTGATTGGTGGCTGATTTCACGTGCATGAATAATATAACAACAATTTAATTTTGGATTTTAAAGATAATATAATTTTGGGAATTTCTTTATTTTTAATTCCCTCTTCAATTATGATTAATTGACCGCGTTTGACTTGATTGGAAATCCAATGTAAATTATCAAGTTTTTAGTCTAGTTCCTGATTTGACAATTATGGTCAAATCAATTCATATTAAAAACTTTATAATCTTAAAATCAGCATTTAATACAATTTTATTTTTTCAAAACTGAGTATTACATTCACCTTTTATAGATTATATTTTCGATAGCCGTGACCTTAACAGAAGTCCCTCAAAATGGAACTGTATTGTTTAAAAATTTGAAATTTATTTTTTTATTTAAAATTAATTATTTTATATATTTTAGATCGTTTTGATATATTGATATAAAAATAATTTTTAAAAAATAAAAAATATTATTTTAATATATTTTTGAGTAAAAAATATTTTAAACCGTAATCGTTATCGCATTTTCAAACACTTTTAAATCTAAATAACTAGTACAACAACATTCAACTATATAAATATTTCAACATATATCCTTAATTAAATGTGTAGGCAACAAGAATCCAATGCAATATCTGTTTTTGTGATCAAGTTGTATTTTTGAAAAAATAATTTTTTTTATTTTAGATTAATTTTTCGGGTGTTTTTAGATTATTTTGATGTAGTGATGTCAAAAATAAATAAAAAATATTATTTTAATATATTTTTAAATAAAAAAATAAAAAAAAACATTAATCACATTCTTGAACACGCAAGCTTCTTATGAATTCAAATAGGGTGTATATGTTAAATTGATAAAATATTATTGACTGAGGTGATAAGAAGAGATTAATATAATCTCCTTTACTATCCATTGGATAAAGAGGGTGTTTTTCCTTGTGTTAGAAAATGTGGTGGTATCCGTGTTCAAATTGTGGTCTCACCATAGATTAATGAAAAGTATATCTCGCCCGCTTCTAAAAACTCTTTCGCAAAAAGTAATACGTCTAGAAGATTATTTTTTTTATTTTTTTTATTAAAATATCCCTAGCATCTCTCCTCCTCCTCTTGTAGTTCTCATGTGAGAACTCGGTTCAAGACTCTCCCATTACACCCGTGGTTCAAATCTACGTTGACCTCTTTCAGTGTTAATATTCTATTTGATAATTTCATGTCCAATCACGGTTTTTTATGAAGAAATTATTTTAATCACGAATTTATCAACCATATAATTTACATAAAAAAATTATATAAAAAAATGTCTTTTCAAGAGTGTGTGTTTGACAGTGTGGTTGCGGGTGCTTTTTAAATAGTTTTTCGTGCCGAAATGCATGCCAATGATGTTTTTTCATTTTTTAAAAATCATTTTTGACATCAGCACATCAAAACAATCCAAAAGAAAACGCAGTTACAAACGCAATGCCAAACGGTGTCTAAAAATTATTTTTCTGAAATCATAAACATAAAAACAACCACAACATTAAACATACTTAAAATATTTATTAGTAATGTCTGATATTGCGATTAGATTCTTTTGAGTTGTGAAGGTTTTTGTCAATAACATATGTTAAGAGAATAGTTTTTTTGTATCAATTTAATATCAATAAACTTATTGTTTCTCTAAAAAAACCTTGAGACAGATATTAAGAGGCCAAGTAATTTAACAAAACTTTATTTCTCAAAATAATAATTAACAAAGAAAAAGCATTCAACCATGTGTTTTTTATTTTTTCTCTTCTCGTTTCAGGCATTGTTGCATTGGTGTATGAACGCGAATGTTGACTTTTGGTGTGTTGAATGGTAGAAAATGGAAATAATTATTAGAGCAGATAAGAAACGAAGGACTTGAGGTGAAGATCACAGAAAGAGAGAGACGCAAAATCAGAGACAAGACACTCTTGGCCCGATAGGACGACTATAAAATTGCTGGGCTTTGTACACTTGATCCAATAATTTATACATGAGATTGATTTTTTGTGATTCAACCTGTATTTTTAAAATGATTTTTAAAATATTTTTTTGTTTTAAAAAATATCAAATAAATAGTTTTAAAAATTTTTATTTTTATAATTTTAATGTGATGATATAAAAAAATATTTTTTTAATATATTTTTAATTGAAAAACTCGTTGCGCAGCATTACCAAACACGTAATTATAACATTAAGATTTTTAATTGAGCCATGATGCTAAATCCGTCTGCTATTTTTTTTCATTCATTTAATTTATAAATTATGGTTAGCAAAGGACAATATTTTGGATTTTTTTTTCTGCCTATCTCAACAGGCCAATCCCAATTACAAGACATCAGAAAGCATTGAGCCCATCTTTCCCGGCCCACTCATGCATGCGTCTTCTGGTGCAAACAGAAGGAAAGGAAAGGAAAAGGAAACATCCCAGTAGCAAGGCTACATATAATATTATAAATACCAGCTGATACCCTTGTCAATGGTGAATTATTCTGTATGTTCTGGAAAAAGAGAATTCCCAAGGAAAAGAAATGCGTGCTGGTAAAATGATTTGCCACGGAAATAGCTATTAATTATTGTTTTTCTATAATTTTAGGGAGTGTAACTTAACTAGTCAGACTCTAGATTTGTTTTCTAAAAGTCACCAGTTTTGAGTTTCACAAATCTCAGGATCACTGGAGGCTTATATGGTTATTAATTTCAGGATCCGTGAGATTAGTTGAGGTACCTATACACTAATATTAATAAACAAAAAAAACTATTTAGGGTGATGATAATGTAGTTGAAACTATTTTTTAAAAAACTTATTTTTTTATTTAAAATTAATTTTTTTAATGTTAAAAATAATTTTTAAAAATAAAAAAAATTATTTTAATATATTTTTAAATAAAAAATACTTTAAATCATAATCACTTCTATATTTTAAAACACCACTGGAATAACAAATGTCTGCCATCATCGCAACTCGCAAACATGCAAGGAAATGATATTATTCTCTCGGACGTGCACTCCTTAAAGCCCCCATTATCTCTCTTTCTGTAACTATCGTTTGTCTCATCAACCCCAGCATCCAAGTGACTAGCACGACTGGTAGATTCATCGGCAATATCATGCAAATCATAATCTATATTCCAGATGCCCAGGATCATCAAAGCAAGCATCATGCAACCCATCCCTTTTAATTAATGAAATTATGCACGGTTGTTCTTGTTCTAGGAGTATTTATAAAAATTTGTGTCAGCACATAGCTCAACTAATAGCAGAAGCTTTTTTCTCAAGAAAATCTTGAGTCCGAGTCTCTTCCTTGCAATAATAATAATAATAATAATAATAAAAACTAAAGAGGCATCAGCTTAAGAATACAAAATGTTTTTTTTAGCACATAAAAATTCCATTCAATAAATTACACATCCCCCTTCACTCAAAGCTAAAACCCTCGTGTCTGGATATTCAACATGAAAACGTAGTACTATCCTACATTGATATTACAATAAACATTTTTTTTAGAGGGGATATTATGTAATAAATATTAATTATATTTCAACCGGAAATTTAGCTTGAATAACATATTTTTATAACTCAAGCAAAAAGTTTATCTCGCGGTGGATTTGGAAAATTGTAGTGTAAATTTGAGATCTCGGACGCAAATTATTATTAATTAAAGTCCTTGAATCCAATCAATATTCAGGAGCATTTCCTTCCTATACATAAATCACAAATATGAATTCCAAAACAAAACCACATGCATCCATCACATTTGGGTGCCATAATCGAATTTGGTTTTTATATAATTTGACTTTGTAAGAGAATTGTGAGGTTTAGTTGTCTGATTTTTATAATTAGTTGTCCAACCTAGATTTAAAAATTAAATTGATTTTTGAAAGTTAGTTTAGTGGAGTTTAGATTGGGTTTGACCGAGTTAATAAACTTATAAATCAATTTAATTGGATTAATTAACTTTATTAGGTTAATATTTTTGTTAATTTAACTTGAAACTAGAACTATATGGTTATAAATTTTTCAAATTAGCTTATCAAATTAATCAATCTAGATGTAATAATTATGATCAATACTATATAGAACGATCAAGAAATTGTTTTACTTGAATGTTGAATTATCTATAACAGCACTATTCTCGTCTTATTATGGGTCAAATCAAGAAAGAATAAAAAACATTAGTTATTCACATACTATGAATTCCTTAAACAATCACAACATCCTTTTTCTCCTATCGATTAATTTTAAATATTTTTCTTTTAGAAACAATTACAACATCAAAAAAAAAAAAACTTGTATTCACATAACAAGAAAAAACATGTTGGCAGTGCAAAATTCATGCACTTCCAAGCTGAATAAAGTGATATTAAAAAGCAATAATAATAATAATAATAATAATGAAGTTATAAATTAAAAGCTAACATTTTTAATTTTTGATTAAACACTATTTTGAAATCAACTTAAATATTCAATTTGTTTAACAACTTAAATCAAATTTAATAGTTATATAAAAGAACATAAGAATGCAACAAGTTAATTCTAAAATTATATTTCTTTATTTTAAAAAAATAATTCTAAAATTTAAAACACCAACTAAATGAATGATTTTGAAAAATGTCAAAACTTACGGTGCCGTTTGAACGAAACTCTCTCTGTAATTTTTTTTTTTTTTTTCAATCCATGGAAGAGAGCGAAATCCCCGCTAAATAATAACGGCCTTCTTTCAGTCTCTCTCTCCACCCTCCTCCTTTTTCTCCAAAAAGCTCCCCTCTGCTCTTCATTTTCAAATCCATCGAACTTTGCATCTATTGCTGTTGAATTCGAAAAGAAAGTCTATCGTGTAATTATAAGCAATGTCAGTCTCCGATTCCGAATCATCATCTTCTTCTCATGGCGGAGAGTATAAATTCTTCCGTCAAATCACCCGTGATCGTAAGCTTCCATTTCACAAATATCTTCATCTTTATACGCTCGTGCCACTTGACGTTATATATTTGATGTTTTTAACCAATTTGTATGAGTTTTCTGTTTGTTTTGGCGGGAAAATGTAACGAAAGAAACAGATCGAGACTGATATCCTTTAATTCCTTAAATACACGAATCTGTTTACCTAATATAGAGCTATTAGAATCATCTGGATGAATTCTGGTGCATTATAGTCCTTTTTTTTAATTTAATTTTCATAACGGTTATTCAATTTCATTATTATTATTGTTGTTGTTATTATTATAAATCTCAGGATTATTGTTTGAAATGCTTGGATCAACAAGAACAGGAGATTCAAAATCCACCTGGAAGGTATGGCTCGTTAACAGTTTTTTTTTTCCAGAAGATTTCTTTATTAGTTTTTTTTAGTCATTTTAACTGATTTTGTGCTGCAGGTGCTTATTATGGATAAAGTTACAGTGAAAGTCATGTCTCACTCTTGTAAAATGTCAGATATTACAGACCAAGGAATTTCATGTAAGCTTTAAATCTTTTATGCCTGCGTGATGTATTTATTGAGGTGATTCAAGCCAAGTTGGTAGAATGGAGAAAAGGAAATTATAAGTGTGTAATATTGTGGCTGCTCAATTCTTGATTACTGCAGTGGTGGAAGATCTTTTCAGGAGGAGGGAACCTATGACTTCTATGGATGCTATATATTTCATCCAGCCATCGAAAGAAAAGTAATTTTTTCGTTGTTTTGCATGAAAATATTATAACAATCAAGAGTAATTGTCTTGATTTTCGATTAATGTGATCGTTGAAGCTTCCTCCTGATTGTTTATGTCCATTCGTATTGTATGGAATTTTACTTGAATGCATGATCAGTATCTTCTTATTTTGCATTTTGGTTCTGAATTTTTTGTCTTACTTAATGCTTACATTCCTGCTAAGAAGATGGGGATCCACGTTTAACTGTCTTTTGCTAGCTTGCAGTGTTGTCATGTTCTTGTCTGACATGTCTGGGAGGGAGCCTTTATACAAGAAGTAAGTGAAAGATTATATTTTCTCTAGATTCTGGTTTAAGTGACCTGAATCATTCTGGTTCTTACATTTTAGAGAGATTCTGATTATGTTTCTGACCACATGCTTCTCTGCCTTTCTAGAGCATATGTATTTTTTAGTTCATCTGTCCCAAAAGAATTGGTGAATCACATCAAGTGTGATACAAGTGTGTTACCCCGAATAGGTGCTTTGAGAGAGGTAAATGTTCTCTTCCTGCTTTTGTTATTGGTAACTTAGACACGTTATAGTGCATGATTTTGCAATAGAACTTTTCTCTTCGTATCCTCCTTCATCTTTCTTTGGTGTTATGCAGATGAATTTGGAATACTTTCCCATTGATAATCAGGTATATCATTACAGCTAGCAATATTCTATGCCGATGCTAATTGATTAGTGCGCCTTTTATCTTAGTGTGCCAATTTTTATTCCCTCATTCTGAACCTCCGTATGCGCGGTAAATAATATTGCTGTCTTTAAGAGTTTCTTTCTTGTAAACTTAGATGGATGGAATGCACTTTTGTAATTCATGATCTGCTGCTTCAATTTTAACTTGATTAACAAGATAATATTTTTCTATGAAGTCTGAGTCAAATGTGAAGTAAGAGTCTTTTATCTTTAGCTCATTTTTTCTTCAAATTTTAACTCTTTTATAATCTGAAGTTTTCCCAATAAAAAAAGATAAACTTTTTTGCCATCATTGACGGTCTGTTGATGAATTCTCAACATAAATAAGGGCACACCATAAAGAATCTGTGAAGCATTCCAACAATACATTCTCCATATTGTTTCAGACTTCAAAGGAGTGTTTTGAACTGCTTTGTGATATGATAATTTAACGCAGGCTTTTATTACTGATCACGAAGGAGCACTGGGGGAACTCTATGGTAAAAATGTTGAGAACTCTCGCAGATTTGATGCATGTTTGAATACAATGGCAACTCGAATTGCAACAGTTTTTGCTTCATTGAACGTAAGAATTTTATACAAGAAGCTGCAGCAGTGACTGTGGAATCTTAGTCTTCTTCTTTTATTTCTTTATTATTTTACTTTTATTTACTTTTATCTTTATAAAGTTTACTAAATACAACTCAAGAGGCCTTGATATCTCTGATCATTATATGGAAATAAAGATGGCAAAATCGAAATTTGTTTTTCTTTGTTTTTTTGGGTAGGGTACATTGCTTTGATTTTCATTTAAGTGATTATTTGATCCTTTATAGTTTGACAAGTTAAGATTGTCAGAATAATGAAATAACCTTCCTGTAGAATTTGGTTCGTAAATTATTGAATTCTCGTCTTAGAAGGTCTCAACTTCCAATTCTATGCAGACTGGCAACTATGGAATAGGCTCTTATTTGGGCTTCAGTCCATCTGTAAGCCTAATATATTTGAGCACAAAAATTACTTATGAGCTATTTTTTAGTGAGTTTGAAGGGTTGATTTGGTTGAATATTTGGTATTACATTGTGTTTTCTTTGCGGAAACAACATTTGGCCGGGACTGAAAGCATTCCTTTCAATGAAATTTTTGATTTTGTGGAAAATTTATTGTTTGTATTATTTTAGGAACTACCTTTTGTACGGTATCATGCTGCCAAAGCTACAGATGATTCCACAGCAACATTTCGTGATTCAATTCCAGCAAAGCTTGCTGCTGGTGTTTTTAACAATCTTTTAAAATACAAGTGCATTCCCAACTTTCCACAAACCGAGACATGCGAGTTGCTTATCCTGGATAGATCTATTGACCAGGTTGTTAATACTTTTACTGTGATAACTTGTTCTGTTTGGTATAATTTTAATTTGTTGATGTCTCGAACTTGCATGTTTAGATTGCTCCGGTCATACATGAATGGACTTATGATGCTATGTGCCATGATTTACTGGAAATGGATGGAAATAAATATGTTGTTGAGGTATGTCTTCACATTTGGCTTTTCCTCCTGGTGGGTGGTGGTGTTGGGGTGGATGAGTATTTGAGGGGATGCTTCAGGGTTTTAAGGGCTTTCTTTTTGCATTTTTGACGTGTTCTTCTTTTTGAATGAAATATTCGTCTTTCAGCTCCCTAGCAAAACAGGTGGCGGTCCTGAGAAAAAGGAGGTCCTTCTAGAAGACCAGGATCTAGTTTGGCGTGAGCTTCGCCATGCACATATAGCAGATGTATGTTCATGCATTTATATTCTACTTTCTCTTGGATGCCTTGGTTTTGTGAACCTCTTTCATACTGACTGTCATATCAGGCTAGTGAACGCTTGCATGACAAGATGACCAACTTTGTGTCCAAGAACAAAGCTGCTCAAATGCAACAGAGTGCAAGGTAAGGGCTAATGTGACTTTTAAAAGTTTTTTGCCATTTTATGCGGAATTTCGTAACTTTAGAAGGTTTAAGTTATTAACCTAGCAAATATTATCTAAAAAAAATAAAAGTTCCCGAACCTCTGTGCAACCTGATTTTAACATGTAATCGCAATCCCATTCTCAAGTGCAAGACTTTTACCATAACTATGGCAAGATCCTGTGATACTCAATGCTATCAAATTTAGTTTCTGATAACAGTTAACAATGCAAGGAGTTTTATGACAAGGTACGAGGGTGGTAAAACTCTTTGGCCTGCTGTGATTGTAGTATAAACAAACCCTGAAAAATATATTAACAAGGCAGATTTTGCATCTGATTAGCCCTAAACTCTTTGAACTGATCTGATTATGGAAATTTCAAAAGGTGTAATTATGCTTCTAAAAGATTTAAACCCCTTCTACCCACTAACCCTTAAAAACAAAAAAGGGTGGAAAGATGACATCACACATTTGTTTTTATTCAAAATGCTAGGGATTCTTGAATTTCTCCAAGTTGGCACTTTATTTGTTAAGAGTGACAGTGAAAGAGTTGGATTTTGATGTTGGAAAAATTTCAGGGAGGCCACCTTACATGTCTTCTCACTTCATCCTTATGAATAAACATTGCACCTGGAATTTCAGAACGTACACAGCTAGAAGATTGTCTTACGAAGTGTAGAAGTTGATATATTTTCTTGCTCAAGATTAGTTATTCTTCTAGACATGGCATCACTCTCATGATTAATGATCCCTGAAATGCTACATAGTTCTATGTAGTAGAAACAGATTGTGAAAATTTTCGAGACAACATTGCGAGCAAGGGTTATAGGCTAATGATGCCATCTGACACATGTATATGATTCAGACCTGACAATATCTCTGCTTCAATAGATATGAATGTTAGAGAATAAAATAAATCATACCTTGGGGTCTCATTTAACAGTTTAAGCTTTTAGGTTGAGATGGGTTTTTGACATGGTATCAAAACCTTGTTGACTAATTCTATTTGATAAAAATTAAGCACAAAGTAATGTGGGCAACATTGCTTATGTTACTTTGAAGATAAACAAGTACTTGATTTTACTTCGAAGCTTTAAGTCTTAAATTGTGGATTTATCTCTGTTTTCATTTATTTCTAGTGCTGAATTTTGATTTTATGCAGAGATGGTAGTGAAATATCGACACGAGATTTGCAGAAAATTGTTCAAGCTTTGCCGAAATACAATGAACAAGTTGAGAAACTAACACTTCACATTGAGGTTTGCTTCTTCTTTAATTCTCATACCATTGCAATGGTTGATTTTGTACTTCAGTGAGAAGGATACAATGAATGGTTCGAATTACAGTCATGTTATGCTTCCTTCTGATTTTGTTTAATTAATTACTGTAAGTATAGATTGCTGGAAAAATTAACAGCGTTATCAGAGAATTGGGACTTCGAGATCTTGGGCAACTGGAGCAGGATCTTGTTTTTGGGGATGCAGGAGCTAAGGATGTTATCAGCTTTTTAAGGACGAAGCAGGTGATGAAGCATGGAATTTTGATCAGATAAGATTTATGCATCTAACATTCTAGGTTGTGTGACTTGAATTTCTTACACTTCTCTCATGCAGGATGCATCTCCTGAAAATAAGCTGCGTTTGTTGATGATCTATGCATGTGTGTATCCTGAGAAATTTGAGGGTGACAAAGCTTCAAAGTTAATGCAGGTAGCTGCAGAGTTTAGCTTACAAAACTCTCTACATGAAAGTGACACGAATACATACAATGGCATTATTAGTGATGAATGCAACGCTATGTCTTATTGCATGAGTCTATTCGTGTCACTTTCATTTGATTTTTTTTCTTTGGCATCTAGCGTAACTCTTGTGGAAATGATGTGCATGATAAATGCTAGTGGTAATATTTTTTAGATTCATCGGTTGCCGTGTAAAAGTATGGACAAATTATTACAAAATAACAGTACAAAAAGAAGTAAATATTTAATCCTGCTAGCTATAATCATTGATCACGATTTATGTCTCAACTCTAACGTGAGACAGACTGATGTTTTCCCTCTGGAATTTGTTAAAGCTCTTCTCTCCTCTTTCTTATCAGTCTACAATAAGAAATGGATGGGAATTTTAATGTTGTGGCAGCAATTTTTTATGTTGTTCCAGTTAAACAATTTTCTTCTAATTATTTTCCATCATTCAGCTGGCCAGGTTATCAAATGAGGATATGAAGGTTGTTAATAATATGAAATTGCTTGGGGGTTCATCTGAGACCAAAAAGACATCAGGTGGTTTCTCTCTCAAGTTTGATAACCAGAAGGTACATAAGTGCATGCAGTTGAGATGCTTACTAAAGTTGAGTGGTAGGTTGCCAATGTGATGTCTAATTGATGACAAATTTGGTTCTCAGACAAAGCAAGCAGCTAGAAAGGACCGAACTGATGAGGAAGAAACGTGGCAACTCTTCCGATTTTATCCTGTGCTGGAGGTATGATTTAAATCATGCAACAGTGTCCATATTCGTGTGCCTTATTGTAATGATTGTCATGGTGCTCTGAGGAAGGGTCAAAATGGTTGGATATTATAGAATTAGTTTTTTTTTCCTGTTGTGAGGCATCATTTCCAGCTTGTTTAAAATAGATCCTAAATAATCATGCTTTTTTCTTTTTTCCTTTTCCTATAATTTTTGTATTGAGTAATATCAAGAATGAACGTTGCCAGTTTTTTCATGTAGCAACATACTTGATCTGCCAATAGTACCTATGGTGATGCTCCTTGTGTATCATCTGGTATAACTTAGCTAACTGAGAATGCCCACTATCCATGTTCTTTAGTGGACTGAGGGCAATGCTTAATTGACTATCTGATTGGTGTCTTCTAAATGGTTATATTTTCGAAGCTTTGTAGTTTTGTTGCTTGTGTCGTAAAATGAAATCTGTTGTTATGTTAACAGAAAAGAGAACAATGCTTGCGTTATTATGTATAAAATTAAATTGTATGCATAATATTTCAAGATTTCTTTCTCAGGAGCTGCTTGAAAAACTCAGCAAACGTGAATTGCCAAAGAGTGAGTATTCGTGTATGAATGATCCAAGTTCAACTGACCAAGAGAGAACAAAGAGAGGATCAGTACGGAAGAGTCATGCTTCACCTGCTCCAGCTGTTCCAGAAAGAAAAGCTCCTGCACAATCAATGAGATCAAGAAGAACTGCAACTTGGGCACGAACTAGTAATTCTGATGATGGATATTCGAGGTACATTGGCAGCCCTTACAATTGAAATGTCATTTGTTTGGTTCCCACATCCCACTGACTTTTATTTCCAGGATATTTTAATTGTTTCCCGACCGAGTATCATCTGTAACACATTTTTTATGTATTATGGTTGTGATAGATAACTCTTGATAGCAGCTTAGATTTCTTCTGCATCGGTTGGATGTTAATGTTATGTTCAAGCTCCATTATGCTTGAATTTTTCTCAGCACTCTTCCCTGGCCTTTTGCAGTGATTCAGTCTTGAAGAGCGCCGCAAGAGAGTTCAAGAAAATGGGACAGCGTATTTTTGTTTTCATCATTGGTGGTGCAACTCGTTCAGAGGTAAAACTTTGTTGGGCAGTTCTAAGTTTGAAGATGATAATTGGATATCACCTGATAGCTTCAAATTTATCCCGGCCTTGGAGGAGTTTGGGATCTTTACTAATGCCTTTTTGACCAAAATTGTTGTCAGCTGCGAGCATGTCACAAGCTTACAACAAAACTGGGGAGAGAAATTGTTTTAGGTTGTTCTAGTTTGGATGATCCTCCACAATATATCACGGTATGATGTGCTTATTTATCATTTTTATTTCCAAATAATTATTGGCAATAATATGTTTGGATGCTCTAGAATCAGAATTTAGACCATGCCACTCCAGCCACTATCTATCTCGAATGTCCACATCCAAGTTTTAATTCTTGGCTTCTATTCCAATTTTTTTTGCCTCTTCTTCAATTTTATAGCACGCTGTGCAGTGAGAATAGTGGTGAAATCATATTATGTTTCAAGTATTTTTCTCTGAACATGGCAGAAACTGAAGCTGCTGTCGGAAACAGAAATCTCAACGGAAGTCCTTAGATTCTAAATTTTGGTCTTGAAAAGCAAGTGGAACTTGTGTTTGCTCGATGCAGAAAGGTTGGATGCCAAAATTTGTGATTGCGAGCATGCAACAGTTTGTTTTCTTTTTCCACGCAAACATGTGCAATTTGATCTTATGTAGATCAGAAGTAGGAGGATCGAACAAGGCTTGTTATGTTTCTCAAGAATCATGACCAGGCGAAATACTACTGCAGTTCAACCTGAACACTGTTCTTTAGACGTGGTGATTGTAAATTTTTTTTTTACTTTCTATAAAATTAACCCATTGGGAATTGAATCAGCCAATTGTGTAGGACAGATCATAAGTTCATAACCATTATCTTGTGGTAAATCATACGTGGCCTCTTTTGATTTACACTTTGGTTTTTCTTGACACCGACAATAATGCATTGTTCAAAATGCGCAAGACTTCTAGGATGATATGAATTTAGAAAAAAATATTATTTGGATAAAATTTTTAAAAAATTACTAGCTTTATTTAATAACCAAATTAGATAATTTATTTAATTGAAATAGAGTTGAATAGAAAGAAAAGATGAACTAATTAAAATAAACAATTTTTTTGAATCAATTTAAGGTGATTCAGGCCTTTCAAGGACTAAACGTTACAATTGAAGTTTTTTTTTTTTTTTTTTTTCATTTCTTAATGATAGTATGAAAATAAGATTTTCTTTTGAAATTCAAATGGAGTTTGACAGTCAACCCAATGTTATCATTTTTATTAAATTAAGATTTGAGCTTAAACATTAACTCATATCTACTATATGTCGTGTCACAATTTCAACTCTTATTAGAAATCAATATTTTTTGTTGTACTTTTATTTTTCTTGTCTGAACGTAGATACTCTCTATCCCCTTAAATTAGGACTAATGAGATAGATCAAGAACCATTACATATTTGATGTTTGCATAGAAATAAAACTCATTATGTAATTATCTATGTTTTTTATTTTTATGCTAGGAGTATCTAATAATATGTGAATTTATAATATAGACCTTTATGTCATGACTAGTTACAGATATATAGCCAAAGAAGCTACCTTATAGCGCTCCAATTTTTCTTGATTGAGTGAAAATTGTACTCTACAGACAAAGGGTATTATAAATTCAGTAGACAGAACTCTAAGAATCAAACGTTATTGTTTATTATCCAAAAACATATGGACACTTCTACACAACATATCCTTCCATCATCATTTCCCCGATAAGGTTGTTATTTGGTTTGTTGCGTACATGATATTGTGCTATTAGCTTGAATTTTGTCCATCTTTTCCTGTGAGATGGTCTCACCCTGTCTAGTTTTGCCCCATATCTTTTTTTTTTTAAATGCGTTTTAAAGTGATTCTCCAAACTGTTTTTTAAAAAGAATTTTAAATTAATATTTTTAAATATTTTTAATGTAGTAATATTAAAAATAAAAAAATATTATTTTAATATATTTTCAAAAAAAAAAAAAAACAGTTGTACAAGTGACTGTTGTCTTGGTGGGTACTCTATTTGGTTCTTCTAAGCTGGGTTCCTACTTTTTGTGGGCCTGGTTTCTACTTATATTGGGGCCCAACTAGTTTCTCATCAGGCTTAATCCAGATGTGTTTCCCTAGCTCTATTGGGCCTAGTGCCTTTGTACTTGGACTCGAAGCTTTATACAGCCCGCTTCAGAAGATTTTCCTGGATAAAATATCAAACTGGTTTTCAACTATTTCCACTCCATTCTCTAATTTCTACACTGGAGAGTGAAGAAACAGTGTGAGCGAAAGACGCAACAAGGCGACACGTATAACACCCCCCCCGGGGGCCATTTCTCATCATTATCGAGATCACCTAAAAATTTTCGAAAAAAATATGGATCAGGTCCTCCCGATTGCTCTTATCTCGGTCCTTCTCGGTACTGCAATTGCTCTTATCTTCTTTAAAAACTACTTTCTCAAAAGAAAATCCGAAATTGGATCCATCGCGAAACCCGAAATCCATCCGGATCCTCTTAGAAAACCTCCTAAACCTACTCATCAATCCAAAAAGTCTCACTCTCATGCCTCTTCTGATAAGGTAAAGTAAATGATGAATTTGAATTTGACATTCTTATTTTACGAGTTTTTATTGTCTTGATTGCGAAATGTGCAGGATCATAACAAGAAACATCATCCGTTGGATTTGAATACTTTGAAAGGTCACGGTGATTCAGTTACGGGCCTGTGTTTCTCTTATGATGGACGCAGTTTGGCTACCGGTAAGTAAATGTGCAATATTGTTAGATATTTATGGATGATCAATTTTAGAAATTTTTACTGAGTCTGCTGATTATGTCCTTTTTATTTATTATTTTTTGAAAAAAAAACAGCTTGTGCAGATGGAGTGGTGAGGGTGTTCAAGTTAGATGATGCTTCGAGTAAAAGTTTCAAGTACGAACCTGAAGCTTTTCTTTTTCAGATTATGTAATTAGTCTTTAAATTGGTGATGCTAGTTTTATTTATTTATTATTATTTTAGTGCTGATAGTTAATTTGTAGGTTTTTGAGAATTAATGTGCCGGCTGGAGGTCACCCAGTTGCAGTGGCGTTTTCTGATGACGCGTCATCTGTCGTGTTGGCGTCGCACACACTGTCTGGTTCGTCCTTATATATGTGGGGGGAGGAAAAGGTCAAAGATTCTAATGACTCTAAGCAGCAACCAAAGCTTCCGCTGCCAGAAATCAAATGGGAACATCACAAAATTCATGAGAAAAAGGTGGTTTTGACCCTGGTTGGAACTGCTTCAACTTATGGCAATGGCGACGGAAGTACAATTGTGGCCTCTTGTTCGGAAGGTATGTGCTGATCTTTTTCCTGGGTTAGATATCGTATCCTATGTGTTCTAATAATATTTAAATGGGCATGGATGGGTTGATGATATAAATGTTCTGGCTTACTATTGGAATGGTATGAATACTGGGATCCATATGTTTGCTAACCTTGTTAGACTAGGAAATGATGCCTAAAATTTGGACAAGGGCTGCAAACTAAGTGATTATAGAATAGGTATGGTTTTTAAGCATGTCTCAGATGTGGAGTCTTTGCATATGAGACTGGATGGTTAGATAAAATTTAATTGTCAGGAAAAAACACAATTATCAGATATTTGACTTTAGTGGTTTCTGACTTTGTTTTGGATTTGTAATGTTTGGAACAAATTTTATTCTTTTGCCTTACACATTGAAAACTGTTCCATCCATCCATAATTTAACCATAATTGTCCATCACTTGCATCTCACATGGTTTCAGAAATGACACTCCATGATTTTATCATGAATGTAACCAACACTTTCCAAACTGTGGATTTCTGTCTGATTAGCTGCCTTAAAAATATATTAATTAAGGACCGGACAGCGCTGACATCTGTGCATGGGTGTGGATTCTGGTGACCAAGCCACTACTAAGACAACATGATATTGTGATTTTTTTTAATTACATGATAGCCACCGGAAATCATCATTAATCTTAAGGAATAACCCGTTGAATTTGTGATTTTAAATTATCAAACTGATATTACCTGGAGCAGAAAAACCCAACCTCTTCCATTCATACTTCTGTTGTAATTGTTTTTCATTCTTGGGTTTCAGAAAGCAATCCTGATTGTGTATTTTCTACGCTACTTTCCAGGTACTGATATCAAAATTTGGCATGGAAAGACAGGAAAGAATTTGGGGACTGTCGATACAAATCAATTGAAAAACACAATGGCTGCTATATCACCAAATGGACGTTTCATTGCTGCTGCAGCTTTTACTGCAGATGTGAAGGTGAATATCTCTGATTACTGGCAAAAGCATTTTGTTTGGACTCTGTCAGATATACCCCTAGTTTGTGCAAAACAAAAGAAACTCATTCACACAATGCACCATATGATGTGACTCTTGATAAAGTGGATGGTGTTGAAGATTCTCAGGCATAGAATCTAACATACCCTGTGACACTCATGGTACTTTCCAAAAACAATTTAGTTAACTCATTTGTGCGCAGTCAGTTGAGTTCATTTTTATTGCTGCAAACTATTTTTTTTTTTTTTTGATAACCTTAAGAAGCTATTAGTTTAGGCTTGTTTACAAGTTTGCTTATGAGTCAATATATCAGGTCACATCAAGAGATTTATCTTCCCTCTAATGAATTAAAACAACATTGTTATTAGTCGCCACATATGGATCAAGTCTATTATCTTCATTTGCAACTGCTATACAAAAGTTATTTTGAGAGGCCTGGATCATAATAGCAAGCTTTAAATTTAATATTCTGGTAGTATTTGAATATTGAATTGCTATGGTGGTTTTAAATTTCTTTGTCAGGTATGGGAGATTGTGTATTCAAAGGATGGTTCTGTCAAGGAGGTTCCAAAAGTCATGCAACTTAAAGGGCACAGGGTATGTACTCTACTCAATATTGACCTCTGTTATTTCATCCACATCTCGTTCAAGCTTTGCTGTCTTTGTCTATCTTTTTTCCCTGTGCTCCAAATTCCCTCATTCTTTATTTTGTTTGTGAGCTTCATGGATATGTCTGTAATATTTCTCTAGTCAATGATTGGATTAATGCTGAATTTTTTGAAGTGGATGTGCATTGAGTAGTAAAAAAATGTTAGTAACAGTGATTAAATTATTGTCTGATATGATGCCATAAATGTTTATCCTTGTAGATATATTCAATCTGTCTCTGGTTGTTGATATCGATTCTCGTCTAAATGGAATGCTCTCTTTTATCATATTTTAGCCTTATCATTTGAACTATATTGCACTTCTGGAGTTGTTGTTATTTTGTTTCTCACCTCAGAATATGCTCATATATAGCTTGGATATGCTATTGTTTCTCATCTCAAGTTAAATTTGATCTTCAGAGTGCAGTAACATGGTTATGCTTCACTCCAGACTCGGAGCAAATCATCACAGCCTCCAAAGATGGTTCAATAAGAATATGGAACATCAATGGTATGTCCTTTAATAAATATTTCTCTATGTGCTTGAATTATGGAACATCAATGGTATGTCCTTTAATAGATATTTCTCTATGTGCTTGAATTAGGACTACCTTAGAAAAGTTGAAAAAATAGGGCAGTGCAATTATTAGTATAGGAGGGTAAGGGCTTCTCAATTTTTGGATTTAATGTCCGGAATTGAGACAAGGCATGATTTCAAGGGAATGATTGGAAACCAAAGAGCATTATGAACTAGCATTTCAGGCTGAGCATACATTATCTTTAGATGTCATGTCAGTTTTATCTAAAATAGCACTCCATTGTGCAGAATCTATAGAACGACTAATCTCTGAACACCATTCCAGTTTTGTCAACAACAAGAATTGCTTCCCGCTTCAATATTTTATTGCAGTTCTTGTAAAGTATCTAAGCTAATATTTACCCCCTCTATATCAAGCATTCAACATGTATATCATCCATTATCTTACAGTCCAAACTGCCACCACGATGACTGGAATGTGTTTGTTGGGTTGTTTTCATCTGTGGATCAAGAGAAGTTCACCTCTATGCTGAATGTCATGCCTTTAAGCATGCTCCTTTTGTCATGGTCTGCAAGTATGAAAATTGATCCTTGGGCAATCTAGTAGATGATTTCAATCTACAGATCATCTGTCCTTTTCATGCTCTAGCAGGATTTTTGCTCTTCTTGTTGCTGTGAATATACCAAAAGGCTTTATAGTATTCTTGAATACATTGAGGTTCATGACTACGTTGCAACTTTTTTAAAAGTAAAATTTGTGGTGTCATGGACTGTTTCTCTGTAGTTGCCTCTAAAGAAAATGAAAATGGGAGACTGGTATCGTGCTATGAGAACATAACGCATGTCTAATTTTTTGAGTTCTGGAATAGATTTGTGGGTTTCTAATTTTTCACTTTGACATACATTTTGCAATGTATTTGTGTGGCTTTTTTGTGTTGGTTATTATATGATTAAGATCATACTGAGGAGTTCTCTTTTATTTCCTTCAAGTTCGTTATCATCTTGATGAGGATCCAAAGACTTTAAAGGTGTTTCCGATTCCACTTCATGATTCAAATGGTGGAACTTTGCATTATGATCGTCTCAGTTTATCCCCTGATGGAAGGATATTGGCTGCAACCCATGGTTCGATGCTGCAGTGGTTATATGTTGAAACTGGAAAGGTTTTGGACACAGCTGACAGAGCCCATGATGGTATGCTTTTGGTTCCATTTCTGTGACTTTATTTTAGTATGTTTTTCTGCAGAGTGGTTGAAAATGTAAGAATATCATATTCCTTTCCTAAATACATCTATTTTCTTGGCATGAGTAATCGGCAATGGATACTGTGATTGAGATCTTGATGCAATGGCAGATTTGTCTCCAGTTCCCAAAAATCTTGCTTTCATATGGAAATCTGATTTTATATTCTCAACAACATTTGTTTTGAGAAATTGGACAAATGAATTCATTTGAGTTTAATTGTTATTGAAGTTGTTTTTTCTCAATGTATTGCTAGTAGTTCCACTCTAATTGTTGATCATGAAAATGGTTTCATTATTATGTATTGATTTACTACTGAGGTTCCACTTTCTCGAAACTGCTGCCTACTTTTTTCAACGAGTCAGACTTGGCATGTTTTGTAGCAAATAAGCATGGGGTAATCTCTTGGTGAATATTATACTAATGCTAGTTTATCATGCAGGTGACATCACATGGATTGCTTGGGCGCCTAAGCCTATTCCAACAGGTGCTTATTAAACAAAAATGGTTTAACATTTGTGGCTTTTCTGTTCATTTTTTCATTACCTTATGCTATGTGTATCTTTTAGTTTTTTTTTGCTTTTCCTTATGGGAGTATCTCCAGGAGGGAATAAGAAAGGTTTGAGAGTTAAGGAAATAGTTCCAATGATTCCTTGACCACCATGATTTATAACCACTTGTTGTTCTCCAGGTGATGGACAAAAGTCCATTTTGGCCACAGCCAGTGTTGACAAGAAAGTAAAGTTGTGGGCAGCTCCACCACTCCGATCAGCATAATGGATTCCACTGATAGATATAAAGCATATACAGGGAGTTCTTGACCTGACATTCTCATTGATTAGTCATAGCCTCCTGAGTTGCAGTATAATCCGCTCAGGTTCATTTGTACCAATCACTTCAAAGAGAGTCGAAGAGAGCAAACCTTCCAGCTGGGTGGTTGGACACGGCGGCACACAGGACAAGTATGAGATTTTAAATTGAGAAAAACTAATCGTTGTATGGCTAAGGTAGCCTGATCTGACTGAAAAGTTTTGGTGACCAAATGTTCCATAAAGAAATAGAAGATGGTTTTGGTTTTGGATGCATGATTCTCATATGGCACTTAATTAATCAATAGACAATAGTATCCTTGATGGAAAAAACTGGGGAACAAAATGCCACTACATTTGCAAGTGGATCGTGTTCTCGCCCTTGTAACCTGCCTGTTTCCGCTCTTAGACTGGGTTTTTTGAAGCAAAAAACAGAGAGCGCCCACCGTGGGGCTCGAACCCACGACCACAAGGTTAAGAGCCTTGCGCTCTACCAACTGAGCTAGACGGGCTTGCGAAGATGCGTTGGGTTTCTTCATATAAATTTAGGGCATACGTAAATTTATAATGATTCATCAAATAATATCCTGTTGGGGAGGTGTCTGGCTTTAAAAAAGGTGGAGAAGATGTCCTGCAAGCACATGAATATCATTCTAAACATTTTTTTTTTTTTAAAAGCCAGGAGTACTTGAATTCATCGATTGATTTTATGTGATCCAGGATTCACGAATTTCCTTTATAGGGGGCATTGAATTCATCAATTGATTTATGCGATCAAGAATCACCCATCATTTACGAATTTCCTTTATTGTGGGCGCAGGCAGCAAGGGCAGAGGATATGATCAGTCCCACTGCTTCTATGATTAATGCTGGAAACCTAAAAGATAAAATGAAAATAAAAAAAATTAAATGTTTTTTCCTCCCGGATCTCTATTCATCGGGGAGGAATTTAATTACCTTGCCAGAATTTTTTTCACAGTAATGGCC
Organism: Populus simonii; assembly: GCA_007827005.2. Classification (NCBI taxonomy): domain Eukaryota; kingdom Viridiplantae; phylum Streptophyta; class Magnoliopsida; order Malpighiales; family Salicaceae; genus Populus; species Populus simonii. Next base: position 4,784,764 of record CM017477.2, read on the forward strand.
AAAAGCTAGATAATAAAGGCCGTAGCTCACCAATTTATTTATATTTTGGAGTACAATCCCAAGCCTAACACTTACCTCTACTACACATCCTCACAAACCATAACATCTTTTAAATACTAATGATATTACAGAGAAACTGGATCAAAATACTGCGTCCTCCTGATATATCATGGTTATTCGGATTTGAAATCTTGGGCAGGCATGGAATTATAGCTGCCCTCACGATGTCCGCCATTCCTCTCCACTCTCTCCTCCATCTAATAAAATATGAAAATAGTTAGCTAGCCATAACAATCTACTATAAATCAACCTACCTGTATGGGTAAGCAAGGAAATTAATTTCATTTTAAGAACTTGTTAGGTCTCAATACCCCCATTGCAACATGCAAGTACTCAGGATAATGATAACCCATGACCCATCGAGAAAACGAGGTCCCCTTGGGAGTCGAAAATGGCATTTCTGATCACCGGCCATATTTTTCCAGTGGACCCTCGTGTGTATAAAAAAGGAAAGTTGCCTAGAGAGGTACCTTTCGCTTTCGGAGGATGGACTTGTGGTACCGATAGCCCTGCCAATAATTCAGTCATGCATCAGAGCCATTATAAAACACAAAATATATGTATTTGTGATTGCATCTTAGAAAAACATCACCCAGATCCGGTTCATACGAGCCAGGGCCTTATGATTGTTGGGTCCATACAATAAATCTCTTCGTAGTTGTCAGATACAGGACTCACCTTGTCTGTTCCATAAAGGTAATCACAGTATGTGAAAACGGAAGCGAAATTACTCTGGCTATGGCGACCCACGTAATGATGATAATCATGGTACTTTGCACCTCCGTAGAATGGTACAAATCTTGTTGGACTCCATGAAAAATCATATCTGCATTGCATCAAATAACATTTTATGTACTTGATTCAAGTGCTCATGTCAAGCCACCAAATTAAGACATATCCCGGCGGTTGTTGCAGTAACTTGAAGCTACTGGTGACTTAATTCATCTTTTGATTATAGAAAAGCAAGTATAACACTTTTCATGACAATAAAAAATGAATTAATATTTATCAGTCATCATAACTTAAGATCATGCAAGGAAAAACCACATGTTACATCCTACTGTTTAGTGTTTATGAAGGGCTAAATTGCAAGGCACCCTCCCGAATTTGGAGATTATGTCATTCCCCACCCCCCCAAGATTAGAGGGATTTGTAATCTCTCCATTATCGATCCACTACTAGAAACTGTGTAGGTGCTGTCAGGATTTGTCAACAAAATCCGGCAGAAAGAGGAGTTGAAATAAACGAGAGAGTTTAGCATGTGTACCCGCTGTGAGTCTCTATAGCTTCCATTTGTCTTAAAACGAACCATAGCCAATAAGTAGTAATGTGTCCAGGAACTACTGCAGGACCAAGAAATGCAGGCATGCCAAGAATCAAAATTTCAGACCAGTGTGCATAAGGCGCTGCAAACCCCATTGGAGCACTATATTCATGGTGAACATGGTGGATTTTCTCATAGCCCCAGTTGGAATGAAGCAACCTATGAACCCAATAACCGGTATAATCCTCTATCAGAAAATACACTAATAACTGCCAGAACATTTCCCCTCCTGAAGGTAATGACAGACCAGTTCGGATGCCAATCAGCTGGAACAAAATCAAAGTAGTTAGCTTTGTTAATCTTAAAATTTCTTTTAGTTCTCAATAAAATTGCATTATAATCATATATACGTATTAATATACCTTGATGAAAGGGTAAGAAGAGACTTGAAGAGGACCAACAACAACGATAAAAGTTTGCACAACATCTTTGTAGCATTTCAGCATGTCTTGGAATGAGTTCTTGATTTTGGATTGAATCTTGTGCTTGTCTATCCTCTTGGACCGGCTTAGCTCAATAAACATGTATGGGAGAGGAGCTATAGAGTAAAAGAGGATCAGGAAGAGAATGTTATGATAATGAAGAAGGTAATCAGGTTTATTGGCTGAGTAATTGAGCCATAGTTTCTCTGCAATAGTTAGCTCTCTGCCAAGAGCTGCCTCTGCTTGGTGCAAGTTCTGGTAAGGCAGCATTGTTAATTAGAGGGTGAGAAATATGATTGAATGCATGACAACAACAGAATAAATAGGAGTTCGCAGAACTATCAGAAATCCATTCAACTCAAAATTAATTTTAATGGTGGTGGTAGAGGGTGTGTGTGTATATATATATTATTATTTTGTGAAAATGGAATGGTTACAAATATTTGTGAGTTTTAATTTAGGTTAAGATAAGTTCAAAAAAAAAAAAAAAAAACAAAGATGGACAAAATAAAATAAAATTCATGACATATAAAAAATGATAAAAATATTTTTATCTATGATTTCTCTCTCATATTTATATTTTTTATTTATTTCAAGTACTCTTTTTATTTTTTTTTAAATAGACCTTAATTATTCCAGACACTGTAAAATTTCTAAAGTTCTTTTAAGTTTTTTTTTTTTTTTCATGCCATACAAACACTTAAAGGGCATATTGCTAATTGACTGTAATTAACAAAATTCTTTGAAAATTAACAGACTCAAATACAAGCACTAATTTTTCTCTATGGGAATTATTAGGTTTAGCACCAATTTTTTATGAGAAGTGGGCATTCGATTTTTTAATCACTATAATAAGGTTTTAAATTAAAAAAAAATCGAATCCATCATCTCATGATCAATTATTTTCATTTTAATTGTATTTATCATAAATAATTTACATCATGCAGCCTTTTCCCTTTCAATTTCCCCTGAAAAAGAAATCTCAATTTCGTTGAGGAGAAACCAACGTTTCTGTTGCAGAATTTGCAAGAGGTTGAGCTGAGAAAATAATTATCTATCAATATATTGGCGTCATATACAAGAAACCGCAAGCTAGTGTCCAGCCGACCAGGAGATTCCCACACCGTTAACATTTACACACAAAATCCAAGTGAGTGTTGGCATTACACATGACGGCTTACTCCTCGACCATATCTCGCACGTTAGACCAAACGAAATCAACCCTCTTACATGTATACCTTAGAACAAGTAAGTGTAGATCTATTTGTTATGCTATAAGTTTTAGTAAATTTGAAGTAAATAAAATAGGTGATATTTTTTTTTTATTGATATCAGCACATCATAAATCATAAAAAATCATCAATTTGATATTTTTTTATATTTTTAAAAACACAAAAAATAAAAGCTACCATTTTACAAAACATCGTGTATTTTCTTAGTTCGTTTTTTTTTTTCCAATTAGTATGTATTATTGTCTAAATGAAAAATAAATTACCAGTTTATCACTTGTTTTTCATATACAATGATTTTAATACACGTTAAGTTAGAAAATAGGTAAGTTTATATTTTATATCATATTTACTCTTTCAAACTCTTGATTAACAAATATTTTAGAATATAATTGAAAATATAAACAAGTATAAGGATGATATTAAACTTTGGCGGGTCTTGCCTTCTTCCATTTGACGGTTTCTACGTAGCTCCGCCTCCGCTCCACCAGTATTTTTCATAAAACTTAGCTATTGCTTTAGCTATTTAACTAATCATTTTTCAGCGCGGATTAAAAAAATTATATATTAAAAAATATTTAAGTACTGTTAATATTTTTTATTAATTTTTTTTAAACCATTTGAAAATTATTTTAATATAATTTAAAAGCAATTTAAATGATTGATAAAAATAATTTAAAATATCATTTTTATTTATATAAATATTAAAATGATAATATATTAAATTAATTTGGATGAATTCAAATTAAATTATCAATTCACATATGAGACTATTATTTTTAATTCAATGCATTCCCTCACTCCATGTATGGTTTCAATAAAATTCAACCCCAATCCTGGAGGGTTTAGTTTAACTGATCAAGCCCTGGGTTTGTTTCCTAAATGTTACCAGTTCGAGTCTCACAAACCTCAGGGCCACTGAAGACTTACATTGTTATTAATTTTAGGACTCGTGAAATTAGTTGAGGTACATACAAGCTGGTCCAGATATCCACATTAATAATAATAAAAAAATTAACCCCGGTCACCGAATTAATTGAGCTGTGAAAAATAACCAGAAAAAAAAAATCAATGGAGGGCATGCGTACCAACTACCATGTACAAAGCAAATATTACATCTCTAAAGAATCATTGTTAGACTCGAACCTAGATTAACCTCTTGTAACCTTCTTTCAATTAAGCTCTTATATGCTGTGAAATGCTTCATCTCCCTATCTTTAATCCATAAAATTCATAATTTAAAATTTTAAAATATAAATTAACAAAAAGTATGTCCAATCTTTATTATAATTATCTTCTTTTAAAATAATAATAATAACATTATTATCTAATTATAAAACCGTGTTTATATATATATATATAGGTGTCTGGGTCAGCTTACGTGTACCTCGATTAATTTTACGGGCCCTAAATTTAACAATCATATAAGCTTTCAGTGTCTGGGTTAGCTTACGTGTACCTCAACTAATTCCACGACCCTAAAGTTAACGATTATATAAAATTTCAGTAATTTCAATTTTAAAATTTATGATACTAAAAACTAAATCTAAAACCTCCTCATTTGAGTTAATGAATTATGATACGGCAATTCCATTTGAAATCTCGAAATTAGTACAACTTGGTATTGGACCACAAAGTTTGATGACTTTCTCTATCAAATGGGTAAAGAGTCTATTTTTAATCCTTATTTATATGTAAAAGTCTTCGTATGTAATTTTATTTATGAACAATTCCTCAATAAAATATTTTTTCATAATCTAGTTAAGGGTGTGTTTTCCTTGTTCAATAAGTAACTACTAATACTATTTACTAGGAGAGGAATAAATATAAAAAGATAAGATAAAAGAGATGATTAAAAATATATATTTTGTATGAAGATATTCTTATTATATGATTTTCTCTTTTATCCATATATTTATTTTTTTATTTAAAATGAAATTATTCAGTAAATATTGGTCATTACCCATTGATTATTTTAATATTTCTCTATGTAATTATATGTAAATTGTCATAACTAATTCTTAAATTAAAAAAACAAAAAAGAAATTGTCAGAGTAATTAATTACCACCAATAAATACTGTGTGCCTTATCTTATCCTTTGCCTGGAGCGTCCCTCATCTCAAGGAATTGGATTTTCCGGAAATTTTGTCACATAGCTCGTTTGTTTGTATGTATCATTTAGCCAAAGCATAAGATATTTTATTTTTCATTTTACCCAGTTATTTATCAAATAAAAGGGGGAAAAAAGAAAGAAGTAACACGATAGCTACGCCGGACCTCTTGAACCTAAAGCTTTGCTGACATTCATGTAATAAAATAACAAACTTAACTCCCTGCATCTGGTTGTGCTTCCGGGGATGAAGCTCGGAACTCCGGTACGGTCTTGTATGATTCATATACCCTACTTAAAATAGGGAAGTTGGACTGCATAAACAATCACACAGCTGTTTATCAAGAGAAAGAAATCAAGATAATACCAATTTGATAAAACCATATACAGACAAGAATACACCCAGCTTGAATCCACGAAACCACGTATATATTATCATAGTCACTGCATCGTGCTGTTACAATTGCATTTGGTTAGTGTTCGTGGCAAAAGGGATAGATACAAGAATGACAGAAATATGTTTGATTCAAAGGACTGAGATGAAAACAGAAATATAAAAAATAAATTTGTGCCTCGGATAGTTCTTGAGTGATTTTTTTTTCCTTCTAAAACAGGAAGGACAAAGGGGACGTATCCCTTCTATCCCAACTCTTCTTCGTCTCATGTTTAAAGCCTGTAAACCAGTTGAGAAAAGAAATGCTAAACATGCTTCACCACCCATGGAGAAGCTTCTCAGATTTTATATGAACATCACACGCTAGGAACTTTAATGAAATCCTCTTATTTTATGGCATGAACCATTTGATGTATGGTGAGAATTCAGAAACTTATGAATCATAAGCACAAAAATAAAAGTTAATTATGCGAAATTGTGAAGGATTGTTGGACTCCAAATTCTTCTTTCAATATCCGACTTTAGTGGGATTTTTTAGGTTTTCTCAGTTATTCCAAGAGAAAAAACTAGGTACAGTGCATATGCTTCCTGTGTTTGTATGAAACACATTTTATTAAAGGATTAAAAACAACAGGTTTATGAACACAAACATGAGAAGTGTGTATCTACAGCAGTGCAAAATTACAGTACAGTATGTAGTGTCCAAGAAGTAGCAGCTCTGCTGTGTGGACGTTGTAATGATAGAACTAGTTTGGAAAAGAATTCTAAAGGAAATAAAGAAAAGAATCAAGGGAAATGCTTTACCATATCAATGTTGAACCTCATAACAACTGTAGCAATCTGTGGGGCCAAAAACACATCAGCCTGCAAACAAAATAAGAAATTAATCTGATCTTTAAGGGGCTTAAGATTTGAAATATCAACATTAAATTTCTCTTATTTTCTGAGAACATTGATTTAATCAGAGCAATATATACTTCTAAAATATATAAGCATCAGGAACATGCCAATTAGAAATCACACTTTGTGCATAGTTGAGAACTTTTGTTAGGTTCAAAGCAACTCATTTCTGCACAATGCTATCGTTAAAGTTTTGAATCAGAGCAATAAACCAAAAGAATCAATAAATGACTAAGAACCAATGAATTAGATGGGTGAACGGCCGTACAACACCGACATATATTAATGTCTTGCAGAGAGGGTGCATTAACAATGCAAGACCATTAAAATTAGTAGAAGCATTCAGATATAATAAATTAAGTTCCGCGCAAGAAGCAGTGAACAAAGTATTGAAAAGAGACCATGTATAATGCTTCTCCAGTGGCAAATCTGGTTGCAAAATCTTTTACCAACTTCTCAAGTGCTGTAGAAAAGAATAAAAACACTTTACATGAGCAATAAGGAGTACACAATAGCATGACATGAAGGGGCTAATAAATGATCACAAAGGACAACTCTAAAAAAAACATTCTACAATCTGATTCCTCATGGACTCTAAGGTTGCGTCCACAGGCTATAAATTTCATGCACTGCAAAAGTATGGCCACTCATACCCAATTGTTTCATCTTTCGTAATGATTTCAACTATCGTGGGTGTAGCTAATCTTGGTAATTATCTCACAAAGAAACAAAGAAAGGAAAAGGAAAGAGAAAGAGAAAGGGAATTAGATTGCTTCCGTGATGAGAAGAATCACATACCAAAAAAACCTTTTTCAATACTAGATTGTGCCCATAATAATCCCTCTTCTGGACCAACTTTTTCTTCAATGCGTTTCTACACAAAAATTAAGACATGGCATAGTTGATATATGTGTGAAAGAAACTAAAAATAACGTGGATAAACCATTGAAACTAATACATGTACCACCAAAGCCAACATATGAAGAGGTTGTATGCTAGAGCAGACGACACTGGCAACCTGTGACATGTTACTGTGATTAGCATGGTTACAGAAGAATAATTAGTTAATAAATACTGGCATGTCCACGTAGTCTGCTTCACGTTCTGTACTCAGAAGGAAATGAAACCATCTAGATAATAGCTAACAAAATACAGATTAGCTTGTTCTGTTTGCTCCAGCTGTAAAGACCTTTCGATTGATGAAGGTTAGAAGCAAGGGATCATTGAATCCATTCACAAGTTCAAGACTGTTGCTCTTATAAAACACATTACATAAGAAGATTCTTAATACAATGTTTTCCAGACACTTCACGTTTGAAAAAATAAGCAATGACAACAATCTTACTTGGAGATTTAGAGCTTTTCGCCGAGGATCATCTGGCAGCAAAGCTCTCTGAGGATACTTTTCTTCCAGATACTACCCATTTACAATAGAAAATTATGAATAGACACAAAAATAAATATGGCATAAAAGAAAATTCATCGAAGATCTCTCAAAAGTTAACTTAAATTTATCATGATTTATGAATTCACACAGCCCAACATTAAATGGAGGCCATTATTCACTCACTCACTCCAAATCATGGATTTATGCCTGTAGATCCTTGTCTAATTTTCATAAAATGCAACCGCAACGAGAGTGTTACAGTATGCATAAAATCCTTTCTGAGCATAGAACACTGACCAGCAAGATTGCTAAGGAGTCCGAGACTACCACATCACCATCAACCAAGACTGGAACATAACGGAGAGGATTCAATTGTTCAAACTCTGCAACAGAAATAACACTCATCGATCCTCACTACCTGGACCTTGTACCAGTACGAATCTAAAATCATATTCTAGGTAAGCTAAGTATATGAAATCTTCCAACCTCACCTGTACTAAACTGCTCTCCTTTTGCAAGGTTGACTGCTTTATACTCATAATCAAGTCCTGAACAGTTCCATTTTTCAGAAATGATTAACAAAAGTCGATCAATATAAATGTAGAAAATGATACCTTTAAGGTTTAAAGCAAAGCGGACCCGCCATGAACAGGAGCTGTGCGAGAAATTATACAAGATGAGCTTTGGTGATGAATTCATAGTGTCTCTCTGGTAAGTCAAACAGACTTTTAAGAAAAGATTTTATAGAAAAGTGGAAGCATTAGACAAAGAAAGGTTAATTACCAGACAAAAGGTACTGTTGTTGGGCTGTTCCATTAAAAAAAAAAAGGTACTGTTCAGAATGGTGAGAATTTTTTTATTGGAAGCAGAGAATCCTTTGCTTTCACAGTTGAAGAAAAGTCAATTGCCAGACAAAAGTCAGTTGGTTGTGCCACGTCATCATGTGATATGGTGTTAGCTTCAGTCACCACATTGTTGTGTTGTGTTGTGATGGATATTTTCAAATTGTGTTTCTGATTTGTTTTCCTTGTAATTTAAGGGTTTTTTTTTCATTGCAGTATATTCATGTTTTTCAAATTTTTATTTTTTTGATATATTAAAATAAAAAAATATATTTTAAAAAATAAAAAAATATATTTCCAGATAAAATCACCTTAAAAAATAATTTTTAACACATTCTCAAAAAGACACTAATATTAGAACAAGAGATAAATAAGCATGAAAAATCACTTTGTGAGTTTTTTTTATTATAATTTTTTAAAAAATATTTTTACTCTAAAAAATATCAAATTAATTTTTTAAAATGTTTTTTAATAATTTTAATATGTTAATGTTTAAAAAAAATACTGAAAAGTCATGAATTCATATTAATCTCAATAATGGGCGGTCTTTTCGAGTGGTAAATTTCATTTTTTCCCCCAATAAATTAGCATTTCTTTATTTGTTGTATTATTCTTCTTTAATTATTGTCAATTTAAAACTCCCATGCCAAATAATCTAGTAATTTTTCAGTTTTGAAATCAACCACTGGAGCTACCATAATCAGTTTTAGTAGGAACTGGAAATGGGAGCATAAAGGGTATGTCTTATCTCACTCAGTTTTAGTAGGCACTCTGTATAGCTTGCAAATTACAAGAATATTTCGAGTATAGGAACCCTAAGTTGCCATCAACATGACAAAACGGTATGATTAATTTCTAAACAAGGCTTCCCATAGTCAAGCCAGCTTCTAAAATGGAAGATTTAGAGGAAATTCATACATCAATCCCCCTGTATTTCAAGATTTAGATGACCCTATACACGCATATGATTCTAGTCAGATACCTTGAATCAGCAAAATACAACATGACCACAAGGAATCAAACTTCACATTAAGTCTCGTTCTCACTCAAATTTCAGCTCTTTTTTAACCAGAAAGTTTCTAGCTTCATCATCTGTAACCTCACTGCTTAGAGAAACAAAATATAGAAACACCAGATTATTACGAGTTCTTAACAATCGTAAATAAATAATAGATGAAATTAGAAAGAAACCTGTCTATGGCTTCTGACTTTGAAATCAAAGTGAGTCCTTTGGGTATGAGGGATTCACAGAAATTGCGGAGCTTTTTCTCTTGGCTGACATTGAAAAGATGGTGAAGGAAATCATTGAACTGTTTAGGTTCCTGCAAGGAAGTTTCAAAATTAACCAGCTATTGTTAATTTAGCCTGATAGTCCAAATGATTAACTTAGCCTAGGACGGGTAAATCACCACAACACCCCGGCAGTTGCCTGTGCTAAGTCAAGTAAAATGTAGGTAGCTATCAAAATATAATACTTCTTCATCCAACAAGTGCTCGAAGTCGATACTTCACATAACTATCGAGCAAACAGAAAAACCAGCAGTTGATATCACAGGCTGTCAAAATGATTGGATCAATGTTTTTGTTTTCCAAATGCAAGTTCTACAGAAATTTAGACTACACGACAAGCTTTTATCTCAAGAAGGTAAAACTAAATCACAAGACAGGGAAGGTTGCTCGGAAGCAGCATATCAATAACCCCTAAAATAGCTTCCAAAATCACTTGATTATACTAAAGAGGCAAATACATTTGGAACCTCAAATGATGCACGGTAAAGTAAATAAACATCGAATATGAAATATAATGGGCTGGGTCAAAGAAGCACCAGAGTTGCAGCCATAGAGAAATTCTATAAGGATGAGTAATTAACACTAATTATAGACATAAATCATAAAAATCATAGTTATACCAATTTGGAAACTAAAACATCTAGAAGATATAAAAGACCTACCTGCTCAAGGATGCAACCTTTGCGAAGGGCAAGTAGACATTCCAATGCTTTACCATGATTATCCCCATCATAGGAATTCTCAACCAGGCTATATATTTTATTTTTCATATCCTGAATTGCTTTACTAACCCAATCTGGACTATCTCTGCGTGACATCATCGCTTCAAAATCTTGAACTGGACTTGAATCCCCAATTTTTTCAACCTTAACAGGCTTGACAGCTAGAGCATTGGTTGTATCTTGACAATCCTCATCAGAACCAGAGGGTTTTTTCTCCAATAACCGCTTGCTTGATTTCTTTAGCTGCATTCAAGATCAACTTAATCAATGCCCACGATTAGCTTGGCAACATTATGACACTATTCTTGTAATGGAAGTTCTCAGAAATACCCACCCTTGGATTCTCCTTGAGTTCAAAGCTCTTATAAAATGCATCAACTACATTTTTCTTTTCAGAAAGAAGATCTGGATCAGCTTCAGTTATTGTTTTGAGAGTTTCATCCAGTGGAGGCACAGCTGCATCTGGATGCTTTGACTTTAATTCAAGATGACGATAAAACCGCTGAGAAACAGAACACTGCCATCAGTTTCAGTCAGAAAGTTACCACCACCTGCGCAGGAGAGCAGGGAAGGGCAACTGACAGTAATTCAACATACAGGCACTGGGTGTCTTATTTAACAGACCAACCAAATCATGAAGGTGCTCATATAAAATGAAAATTGCAGAAACACACATGAGAAATCACATGATAGGTCATGGTTCAAATGCTCTATTTTTTCATTTTAGCTCTCATATAATAAGCACATTGAGGATTTGCTTGAAAAAATTAACAATTGCTAAACAGAACTACATCAAGCTGGTGTACACAAAATATATGCAGCCTAATACCTCCAGAACAGGATTTGGTGTGAAATCAGGCAGTAGAGCTTCCTGTTTGGCAGATGGTGCAAGGTCAAGCATCTTTACAAGGTTATCTGCAGCCTCTTGCTGCTGCTCATTCGGCTGCCATGAAGCTGGAAAACTGCTAAAAGATGGAAATTGAAATTCCCGGACATCCTCGGCAAAAGGAAGTACATTGAAGTAAAATGAATCAGGCTGCCCAGCAAACCAGAAAGCAATTCACTATGGTAACTAAACTAAAAACAACAAACAAAAGCAAGGTGCAGAGTTAAACAATGTGATGCTGAGGCACCAAAACATGTACTAAAACCTACAGTGCTGTCTTTCTCAGATATGTTGGGTGTCAAAACCCCCACAACAACACTCCCTTGTCCTTGTCTCCAGACACATCGCAAAATTGCAACCTTATTCATTTCCTTCATTGCTCTAGCTAAAGCAGAAACTGCAAGAGCAGCCCTTGCATTGCCTGGTTCAGGAATAAAGACGTTGACATCTTTCATGTAGTAGTGCCTTTTGATTACATGTATGTCAGGACAAAAGAAAAATATTAGACAGTTTTTATTTTAACCCACCAAACTATACAAAGCAGTGATTCTTTACCGCATTATGTTTGAAGCATCAGTAAATCCTAGAAGCTTCACGCTTTTTTCTGGTTTGAATTTGACGGCATCCCACTCAGCAGATGATATTGGAACAACTTGTGGTCCATATCTGTAACCCTTAATTCTTTGTTCTGGAGGAACAACCTTATTAGGATCTTCCACACTTTTGTACTCATAATCTACTTTGACTTCATGCGTCGCAAATCTGTCAGTTGGAGGCGCTTTATCAGAATATTTCTTCAGAGTGGGAAATTTCTCCTCTGAGGTTTTTTTGTAGACCCACACCTACTCACAGATAATATGAACATAATAAACCTCCAAGTCTATATTCTAAAAATGCAGCTTGCAATACTAGTATACACTACATTGAACATAAAAAAAAGAACTTCCCAAACATATATCATGAGAAAGTTAAGTTGACAGAAACTGAATCAGATTAGGATTCAAACCGCAGACAACAAGAGCAAGCTAATGCCACATAGCCACTTAAATGGCATGATTTCTTTCATGTCCAATTTAGAGTAAGATTTTCACTCGACAAAAAACATACAGAATTGTCATGCAGCACAAAAGATAGCCATTGCCAGTAAAAGCAAAAGCCTGTGTAGCCACCTCTTTCACTCAAAAAAGGATTCTTACAGAGGTTAGTGGACTGCACCATGGGCCTCAAATGCCATGGATTCCAGGCATATTGGTGTTGAACACCGGGTGTAGCATGTGTCAGTGGTTTGTGGCAGGACAACGCAAAAAAAAGCATCAGCCCAGTGTTTAATGAGTACTTCAATCAAATTCAAGCCTGTGGAGGTTTCAATGAGTTTGATCAATGTAGACACGAGGGAAAGACTCTGCCTCCAACTAGTAATTGCTTTTACAGAACTCACTTGGCTGCTAAATACATACCCTGATGAGGACAGAAACTACTATGTTAGCCTAAATGGGGTTGATACCTCTTGGTTTGGGTTAATTGCCTAGTTACTGCTGCTAGAGCCACTGGCAATCATCCAGCTTCCTTTTCATGCTTCACTAACACCATAAAAGTGTTACTGAGCCAGAGTATTCATAGCTAATATTAACCATTTAAGATGACTAGTTATTGTCTACTATGGCAAAGCTGTGCTGCATCCAACAATCAACACACACCATAAATGTAAATCAGAAACTATGCTCCCATGGAGCAGAGAGGTTTAGATGACCCGGTTCAGTTGTAGACTTGATTAGTGAATCTCGCAAAAATTTACTGAGAGGTGTAATAAGGGAACATTCACATCAGCTCAATCTAATACATCAAACATATTTAAAATGAAAAATGAACAAACAAAGAGAATATATTATAACATCCAAAAATATCTTTAATGATAAATCAAAGACTTCACCTTAATCTTCATCTTGGACCCAAGTTCAAGATCACCTCTGAATATTGTTACTGGAGATATATTTCGAGTTTTAACTGCACCTAACAATGCAGTTGGACTCTCAACATACACTGCCCTGGCAGATGTTTTCTCTGAAAAAAGATTCAGCAGTCGATCATTTTCAGCCATTATTCTCTGGTCTCCACCCCCGCATAATCTTCCCCTCACAATAACACTTTCCATTTTCATTCCATGTGCACTCATTTGAGCTGCAATAGTGTTCACTTGATCTTCCTTGGTCCCTTCACATGAATCTTTAATAGGGCACAGTGCATTTGTAATAAGACACAGACGCTTTTTTCCTTTGTTTGTTGCTTGATACTTCTTTATCAGCATATCCATTCCAACAACAATAGCATCAAGATCTATCTAAGTTAAGTACTAAATTATTAAGCACTGATAAGATTAACAAAGAGAAAAATGTAGCGCCATACCATATTATTGGGACTAAACAAAATGAATCAAGGCAGTCCTCTAATACAGATGCATGCACGTGTCATATGAGAACTGCACGCTCAAAAGACTTATTTTAAATATTTTTCCAGAGTTATCAAAGCTCACTTCATCCTCTATCCGAAAAGAAATTCCCTTGGAAGAGTTGAGAAAATAAAGAAAGTGACCCCTTCTATTGAGCTCAAAAGGCAATGCCAGGTAACAGAAGGTGAACACTAATAACAAAAATGCAGTAATACACCTACACAGAGCATAAACTTCCAGAACAAGTAATATAGAAAAATCCAGTGGATACAATCTCCATCAAAGTTTCCTCGAGGGAGCTCTTGAAATGCATCAACAAGATCTCCATCAACAACTTTGATATTTCGTAAGACGACAACATGCTCGTACCCACCTACTTCTTTCGTCAGCTCATTGTCAGTCTCTAAGAATTTAAGAAGAGCAAAATTAAAAACCAGCATAAGCAGGAAATCGGTAAACCGAACCCTAACAATACAAAAAATCAAGCAGAAATCAGCAATCAACAAAGTATACGAAATTAATATACCTTGAGTCCCGAAAACAACAACTCCAACCTCATCGAATTTTCCATAAATCAACTGCGCATAAAAAACAGAGGAGAAATTATAAATAAGAAACAACAAAAGGACCATAACATACCAAAACTGGCAAAAATCTGTGATACCTTTTTCTGAATAAGCATGGAGCAAACTTTTTTAATTTCAGGAAGAACACTGTACATTGTTGGACCGACATCGAGTAACAGCACCAATCCTTCCTTTTTCCATAACCAATAAATAAATTAACTAACTGTAATCTAAAACCCTGGCAAGGGAGGGGGGAAAGGTAAGTATCGATCAAGACTAGCGAGTAATGAGATGATTTACCTTGTTTCGAGCCATTAGAGAGTGGGAGAGAGCAAAAGCTTGCTGTAGAAGCTGAAAATGGAAGAGAAAGGAGTAAACCTTTTTTTTAGTTTTGAAAATGGCTTGACGGTACTCGAGTTTGCTGGTTTTTTGCTTGCTTATTCCCGCCTCGGGTTGCCAAGGGGCAGGGACTGTGGGCCTGTGGCTGTGGATTTCTTTTGCATGCGGAAGAGAGAGATGGGGTTTAGAAGCCCAAAATGATTTTAAGCCCTAATCTGATTAGCCCATTATTTTGACCAAAAAAATCTAATTAGCCCATTAAACAAAACATTGCCAAGCAACATCCAACCAAATCCAGGGATGACAACTTCATTCAAGCTCAATAAATACCAATCCAAACTGACCAAAATAAAAACAAAATATTTAAATCTGATCATGGTTAGTCTGGGCTACAGTAAAACTCAAAGTCAAAAAATAAAATTTAGGTTGCATGGATATCTAAACTCAACCCAAACTTGAACCTAACTTGAAATAAACGAGTAACCTCAAAAAAAATTTAAGAAAAATTACATATAAAACAAGCTAATTATATATCAAATAATTTTAATTTATAATATTTAGGTTCGAGTTATAAATACTTGGTGGATACTTGAAATCTAATTAAGTTAGGGTCAAGTATCAAAATTTTATACTCGTGTGCATTTTGTTAGGGTTTGGGTTTGGGTTTAAATAATTATTTTAGTTTTAAATTTAAATATGAATAATATAAAAACAGCATCCATAACCAAAACGAATGCTCCTTTTTAGTTTTAGCAATGTTTGGTTTGGGCAGGTAATGTTTGGGATTAGGTGTTAATCGATGGGAGGGTGGATGTGCAAAAAATTCTAATTTACAAGTATATATTTAATTAGTTGAACCTTAAAGCTGAATTTTGTTATTGAAAGTTTTTTAATTACTCTTTATTAACTATAAAATTAAAGAAGAAAACTAAAGAAAAATATTTTTATCAATAATTTCAAGTTTAAATTGAAGAGTTCTTATTAATTTCTTCTTTAATTGTTGTTCATCTTCATCACTCATACTTATCTTTCCAGTTCTTCTCCTCCAACCAAACTTTTTAATTTCAATCTAAATATGTTTTTCTCGGTACAAATCTAAATCTATCTGTAAGTTTTAATATTTTTATAATTTGAAAAAATTTCTTAAATAATTTTTGAAGAGGAACAAGAGACACATCTTACTTTGTTTTTAGCTGTTGTCCAATGTGAACAGTAGCAACTACCATAGTTACATTAGATTTACCATTATACTCCAACTTATCCCCTTTTAATTTTGTTGTATTGCATTAACTTGATACCATGTTTTTATTTTCAGGATCTCTCTTAACTAATTTTTACCTCAAGTAAAACAGTAAGACTTATAAAACCATAACTAGTATCTAACCTTTCAATACCATTCATTACTTTCCAAATGCAAATATGTATGTGTTTTTTATATATATATGGACTGAGAGATAAGACAGGTGAATAACAGATGAATTTATAATCCTAAAAGATAAATTAACTTGGCGGTTCATTTTCTTTATTCATGTTGGTGAAATAATCACCAACGATACCGAAGCATCCACGTGAACATAATTTATTCATTTGAGTACAAATTAACCATGCACGAAGAAGACCCTGTTTCTCATGGCAAGAAATGATCTTTCACTGTATCTTCGTTTTTGGGGTTGGAAATCTTGCTCCTTCCATGGCTTGAAATCGCATCATCGATCACTTCATGATCGCGAGTCAAGGGTGGAGGCAGACAAAGCTCGGAGCATAGTTCAAAGCATTCTGTGTCGTAATCGCAGTTCTTGAAGCAATCCGATCAAGTCACCAGCAGCACCCACTCTTGCACGGGACCCGATCATCAGTATCAATAAAAAGGTGCTTGTAATTACCCTAACACCTTTCCCCTTCATATCTCTAATTCACACAGCAATAAATAACACGCTTCCCCCACTCTTTAATGATACTTAATTAAAACATTCATCTCTCGATGAACCTGGGAAATTCAAGCAGTTAATCACTTAGACTAGGAGGAGGCTCCTGCTATTCACACTCAATATCAATCTGACAAGCTCCAAACCTCGCTAAGAAATCATTGCTGATTTCGAAAGTGGTAGGATGCCAAATCCTGGTTAAACGAGGCTTTGTGTAGAAAAATCATTTAGTTTTTAAAATGATAAGGTTTTATATGTTATACTAAGAAAAAAGTTCGACTTTGGCGGTGATAACAATGGGAAAAAACCTGATCGCAAAAGAACCAGCCAGCATTGTCATCGTGTCCAGCTACAAAGAACTGTATCTTAACTTCGGAGAATATCGCTGATCTTACCCCCGATGCCCCTCCATGGTACGTGCTGTTCTAACTGACATAAAAAAGCCTGTCAGCAAAGAAGTGGCTATGGAAGAGCTTCTTGATGTGGTAAACTGTCTACATTCTAATTCCTTCTCAGCATTTTGATCGAAAGAGAAATGCGATACTTTGAAAACAATTTGATTGCTTCATGATAGAAGAATAAGCCCTCAACCTCAAAATTAGGTTAGATCAACAAAACCAGAGAAATTTACACCAAAGATTGCAGGGAGGATTGATGATCATGTGCACGAGGAATTCTAGGATACTATTTTTGGGGTAAGCTAGACTCGTCTCTGGACAATGCAATTGGAACCTTTGAGGTGCAATGAAGCGCCTGACATTAACATTCTTATGTTGTTTCAAGCAGCTAGTCGAGATGTTGAGTTTCGGTTTCAGCCAGGCAACAACGCGATTGTGGAGCATCAATCTGCATCTCGCTTGGGAAACTTCCTTTCTTATTACTGTTTGTTTTGTTTTTTTTTTGTGTACACAATATTTTTAAAAAAATTTAATTTTTTTTAAATTAATATTTTTAAATTATTTTTAATGTGTGGATATTAAAAATAATTTTTAAAAAAATATAAATAATATTATTTTAATATATTTTTAAATAAAACATTTTAAAAAATAACTGTTATAACATGATAAGCTTTTCAAACAATATATATAATACAGGGTCCTTTCCTTTGAAAATATTCCCACTCACATAGCAATATGGTAAAAAGCACATTCAAAGACATTGTCACCCACTGCAGGCATTGAGGGCAGGTTACTTGACCAAATAAAAGTAACAATAAGCTCTTCAAAAGGCATACTAGTAAAAAGGAGCGAAGAACACACTACACCTGTGCTAGGTAAAATGGTGATGCAGGATCGAATATCTATCTCCAAAGACACATTTTAAATATCAATGACGAAATACGACGAGTACAATTTATAAAATCCATACCCAATACAGATTGATGAGAATAACAAACTTGGCTTAAATTCGGCTGCATTGGTCTGAGATGCAAGAAAGCTTTCAACATTGCAAAATATCCATTAACTAGGATATGCAATTGTTCAAGCTGGTGACTAATTTAGAAGTTACATTGCAATGGGAGAGATCATAACGAAACAACCATATGGTAAATGACGACCACAAGGGTTTGATGTACTTCCAACTTCAACTTCTAGCAAGTCCAGCAGCATGGTTTTAATGGATCAATCTTTTCTGAGTTCCGCGTATTCACGACGAATACCATCAGCATTTACGATGACAATTTCAAGTTTGTCTCCCTGCAAAACAAACATGATATGTTAAAGGGTATGGTAAATGAACTAATATGTGCTTGTATGGGTAAACCTAATAGCAGCCTGCCCCATCTTTTCCTTGTGTAGAAGTAATAATTCAGAGAGATGGGGAGAGAATCTTTCCCTGAGATACATGATAAAATTTAAAGGGAAAGAGAGAAGGAAGAATTAATTTAAAGGGCAAAAGCTGAATAGGAAACAGAAATATACAGTGTATATATCCCTCTCAGTTGCAGATGCAAAAACATCTTTGACCACATCAATCGCTTCTGCCTCAGTAAGTGGAGTTACAGCATCCTGCAGAATCACAAGTTTGTTACATAACCAGATAAAAGATGAAACACCCCGGAACAAATGGATAAAGAAACAATGTTAGACAGGAGGACATACCTGCGCAGGTAATAAAAGCGGGCTGGGGGACTTCAATTGGTTATCCAGCACAGGCATGATGAGTTTAGCACCGGAACCTTGGGCACTATACCCAACCTTCTCATAGGAACCAACAGCATCGTAAGTGTAAACACAGCCCTTTCCTACAGTTTAAAATAAGAACAAGTCATTAACACCAATCAAAAGCTTAGAGCTGCACTATTGACTTGTATAGCTAACCTTCCTCGTCAAAGCCAACCAAAACATTGAAGGTATAATAAGGGAAGAAACGTTTGTAGTAGAGAGTGTTGGAGAGCAGTCGAGCCATGGCAGGGCAGCTCATCTGCTTGTTGTGTTGATGTTGATAGATCTGTTAAACGATTAAGAATTTTTTTTTAGCTTCAGTGCCAACAAGAAACCAATTTCTTTTCCAACACAGCAAAAGGATTAAACCACAAAATCACAGATATTAAGGAAGACACACTTCTAGATAGTTCTTTGTTACTTAAGAGTTTCAGCAGTACAAAAATACCAACATTCTTAATAGATATATTGTAGACAAATTACATTGCTCTCAATATCTCTCAAACAAGAACCTCTCCAACTCCTTCCACATGGCAATCTTTACAATTTTCAATATGGATTCTAATCCTGAAAAGATTTGGGACCAAATCATCCTCCACACTCTCCAGAACAAGCACTGAAAAATAACTACCACTGTGGTAAAACTTACGAGTTTTCCTTAAAAAGAAAATTCTCAAGATGTAGCAAGACTTCACAAGAATAAAATCGAGTTGATTAAATAGAATTGACAAGTAATGTAACATTTTAGTTTTCATGAAACCTCACCAGGTGCTTGGCACCCAACACCTTTTGTAGGGCTTTGACATCAGCTTGAAACCCTGAGGAGGCCATCAAACATTTGTCTGCTCTGAGAGCAACAAAGCAAACAAGTTAATGTTATGGAGAGGGGAAAAAACAAGGAAAGAAACCTTCATTAACAAGCTGAGTAATGGATGCGAGTACTTGCAGATTATTGTAAAAATTGATTCAATAACAAATCAAGCTATCCAGTGAGCACTAAATTCCACTCTTTCACTTTCCCCAATGTTTACGCAGGCATTGGCGATTGAGTGTGCAAACACAAGTTCAAAGACAGATATCACTAATTTCTTGTTTCTCCGATTTACATCATGTAATAAACTATTCAAATGGAGTCCTCAATGAATCAAATTCCATATTGGAACTGTTCTTACATTCATTTGATCCAAAGATGAAAAGAAGCTCGATTCTTACACGTGCCCTTGTGAGAGAGGGAATGTACGTAAAATCAATTCATCCTTCTTTGAAAAAGGCACAAACTTTTTTTCAAAAGTTAGATCAAATTCACAGAGCAGTCTAGATCAGCGTCCAATTTTACAATAGGGTTGTTGACATTAGATAAAAGTGAAAACCCAGTTATAAAAAGCCACAATTATCAATCAATTTCACTGAATGCAATCTAAATTTCCAATTGAAGAACAAAAAAACAAAAATACCCAGCATAAAAAAAAAGCGAATAGCAAAAAAAGAGATTAAGAAGACATACAGTTTACAGATTTTGGAGTAATCGCGAGTGAGAATATTGTATCCGGTAGACATTCGAGTATCAGCAGCGACAACACAGTAATCAGCTCCAGCAATCGCAACACAAGTCCTTCAAAAACAAAACAAAAAACAATCAAAATAAATAAAATAAACACACGTCACTCACTGAGAGAAAGAGGGAGAGGGTTACCCTCCATTAAAATCGTAGGGTTCAAATCTTGCTTGTTGCTTAGTCATGGTGTGACAGAGAGAGAGGGAGGTATTAGGGCTTGTAGAGGATTAAAGTCTTCAAAGGTGAGAGAGAGCTGAAAAGCTTTGGGTTTTATTTGTTTTAGCTCCCTTGTTGGTTCTGTCTTGCAGCGTACTTCAAATGTTTTTACTCTCACCACTTTAACCTTTGGTTTCAACTTTCAATCCGGCCCGGAATTTGACTCCACTCAAGACCCACGTTACAAGTTAACTGTATAAATATGTTGATGTTAAAAATAATTTTAAAAATTAAAAAAATAATTTTAATATATTTTTAAATAAAAATATTTTAAAAAACAATTATTATGATACTTTTAACAATCTTATAATATTAATCATGCACGCACGCACTTGTGTGTTGTCAAAGAGAAAAGGCTCGGGCTAGAAATAAGGGAAGCCCACTAACTAAACGGGGCCGTTTTTTGTCCATTCTTCTTTGAAAGTGGATATCCAGCAGCTCTGGGGGTGCATGTGGAGTTCAAGATGATGGGCTTGGACCGGTACTTTTTAAAAGTCAGGCCCGTATAGCTTCTTTTCAAAGAAATATAGGGTAAATATTTTTATTTCTTTCCGATATTATACCACTCTTAAGATTTTTATTTATTTCAATTAGAATTAAATAATAAAAAATTTATAAGACAAATCATAATATTGAAAATTAAAGAAGCACTTACTCTTTACAAACATTTGCGCCCACGCATGATACGTCAAAATGCAAATTAAATATATTGCCATCACCTTTCCCTTAAATAATTAAATACAAACATTATTATGATTGGTGATGAAATATTAATATATTCACCACCTTTTCTTTAATTAAAGTTTCATTTATTTGCATCATCACGCACATGAAATTGGAATAATTTTAAAGTTGTTGCAAAAGTCAATGACATTTTAAGATAGGATGAGATTTTAGCTTTAATAATAATAATAATAATAAAGACTAAGCTTTTCTAGTTTTTTTACTCTGCATTGCACCTTGTTATAGTCCAATGACTTCTTTATCCTTCATTACATCAAACAAATAGCCTTTCAACGGGGTAAGATGGTTTCTTTAAGGGGATTTATTTGGTATTATACTATTAATGGGTGTAATGGTTTATTAACTTTTTTTTATATACAATTAAATTACATGAATAACCTTGAAATGTTAACACAAAAATCAAGGATGAGACGGTCTTTTGCGTCATTTCTTGTTTTTTTTTAAATACAATTACTTCAATGCTATTCAAGTAAAAATAAATAAAGAAGGGGTCAAAGGTTTTTTTTTTTTTTTTTTTATCTTCTTCATAAATTTTCTATTATAATCTATTTGAGTTATTTGAGTTAGGGGTAAATCAATATTTTAATATATAATAGTAATAATAAAAAGAAAAAGCTGTTGCAGGGGCTAGCGAGTGAATATTGCCTGTGTTTTTTGAACGGCATATGCAGTGTCTTCTAATGACCAACAAGGTTTAATCGTCGTGTTGTTAAAAATGTTCAGTGGCAGCGAAACTGATAGGATGACATATGTATACCAATTCATTGTAGTTAGGCGCCAGTGGATTTTTTTTCCTTCCTCTCTTTTCTCTCTTCTCTCCTTGAAATTCGTGCTAGGTCAGCCAAATTTCAAAGTTGTCCTTTCATTTAGTTTTTTTTTTCAATTGCGAGCTTTTTTCTTTTGATTGATATTTATTTGTTTTGGATTTTTTTTTCAATCTCATCCATTTATATTTGGTTTTATTTAATTTTTTATATCAAATACTTCTTTTGATTCATGTTTTTTATATAATTTTCTTGATTTGTTTATTTTTTTAATTTTGTTCCTAAAGATTTTATTTCATTTATTTTTCTATCCAATTTTGGTCATCATTCTTTTAATTACTCTTCTTTTATCATTTTCCTACTTTTTTTTTCAATTTTGTCCCTCGATATTGGATTTCATTTAGTATTTTTATCTAATTTTGATCTCCATTCTTTTAATTATTTTTTTCTTTTTTTTAATTTCTCTTTTCAATTTTGTCCATCAACATTTTATTTCATTTATTTTTTATCTAATTTTGATACTCATTCTTTTAATTTTTTTTTTAAATTTTCTTATTTTATGGAGTTATCCTTGGTCGCAAGTTAGCCGAATTAACACTGGTTGTTTCTGATTTTTTTATATTTTTTTTTAATTTCATCAATTGATATTAGACTATTGAGTACGTATTAAGCTTTCTTATTTTTCTTATGTTTTTTCTTTTTATGAGGTTATACTGGGTCGCGAGTTAGTCAAGTTATACGTACCAGGGTGATTTAAGTTTTTTTTCAATGTTTTTTTATTTAACTTTGATCCCTTTTTTTTCTAGGTTACTTTTTAAAAATTAAGTTTTTAATCCTGATCTCATGTCACGGGTGGCGGGTTAGTAAAGCCAACCCGGGTTGACTCGGGTTTCCCACGTTGCGAGTTAGTGAAGTTAAGCCGGGGTGACTCATGTTTTTTTTTTTTCAATTTAAATTTTTATCCTTTTTTCTAGTTCATTTAAAAAAATAATTTTTTTAACCCCGATCTTATGTCGCGGGTGGCAGGTTAGTAGAATTAAACCAGGTTAACTCGGGTTTTTTTCTTCAACGTTTCTTTTTTTTATTTAATTTTTTTTTAATTTCATCATCTGAGATTAGATTATTAGACCTATAGTTTTGTAGTTTTTTTTGTTTTTTATTTTATAAGGTATCTCAATCTTATATTTCATGTGTTCATCAAGTAAACCCGGCCTAGAGAAATCCATCCTCGTCCTTCTTTTCATCATAGAATGAGGACGTTATTGCTCCTGCCAGATGTTTGAATTTACACAATTATTACTCCCAGGTTTCTGAAAAATGTTAAAACACTTTTGCACTTTATTATAAAACTATCCACAATTTTAAAGGGAACACGCCAGATATATATATATACAAGCAAACACAGAGACTAAATACACACTAGTTGCCCTGCATATGAACTAATTTGTGCAAACAAAGTTTAGACTTTTATAGAAATTAATGTTCGTGCATCTTCATGAACGTGCATTTTCAATGAGCAACTGAACAATTTCAGTAAACAAAATGATCATTAGATGCTTTAATTGATAATTTAGTTTCGGTTGAAAAAACATTTCCTTGACCCCTTTATTTGTGGTAGAC
Organism: Populus simonii; assembly: GCA_007827005.2. Lineage (NCBI taxonomy): Eukaryota > Viridiplantae > Streptophyta > Magnoliopsida > Malpighiales > Salicaceae > Populus > Populus simonii. The sequence continues at coordinate 4,808,671 of CM017477.2, forward strand.
CAGTTCAATTGGTTAATTTTAAAGGAAAATTAAGTTATTCCATGCAGTAGAGATTCATTGTCGTTTAAGGGGTATTTTCACCAATTAGCCTATTCAAATTCTTCATCTGTGAATAGAGCAGGCTGACAAATAACACGACTGAACACGTATGAACTTGTTTATCAGGATCAAGAGCCCTCAATCGGTTCTTCGCTGGGGAACAAGATAGAGAGAGGAGATTATTTTGCTTACTTTTTTCATGTTTTCTTAATCAACTTTTTGGAGGGCTTATTTGGCTTATAGCACTAATGAAGGATTTAATTAGATGCTATATTATTTTAAGTTCAAAGTATTTTTTTTATTGAAGACTTGAACACTATTGAATTTATTGATGGCCAGAATGGTGAACACTATTGAATTTATTGATGGCCAGAATGGTTTTTTCCTGCTGCCAAACGCCAAACCAACAAGAAATACCTTTAAATAAATTACACAGTCTGTTAGGCCTATTCGTTAATTAAATTCTGAAAATTTAAAATATACGTGGTCCTTGTTCTTGCTTGATTCCTCTTTGTGCACCAGGAAAAGTAACTTGTTCTTGCTTGATTCCTCTCTGTGCACCAGGAAAAGTACTTCATTTTGGCTATTGCGTCTTCAATTTTGATGAGGGGGACGTAAGGCTGCAAAGTGGCATAAAGATCATATGATCACTAGGAAGCCAACAGATGCAAATCAATGGAAACATGCAATTCAAATTTGCGTGGCGAGTCAAGGACAAAACACAAGCTCATGCATGTTGCTTTCTGTCTGGATCTGGGCATCTTTTTTGGCACTAAACTGCCCAACAAACAGCAAAATCCACATCCAGACCTTTCATATAATATGGTTACTGTATTATTCTCAGCTTTTGCCAAGTTCCTTTGTTTATTTAGTTTGAAAATGAGGCAGCCATGTTACTAATTGATTGAAGACACCTCATTGTTTTATTGGATTGTTTTGATATGGTTTTGATACGGGGATACTAAAATTTAATTTAATAATTTAATAATAAAATATTATTTTAATATATTTTTATAAAAAATATTTTAAAAAATAATAACCAAAAAATAATACAAGAAAATTCAGCGGGCATAAATGATGGGGTTGGAGATGCAAGGCATCCTAACTTGGGACACAAACATGTATGATGTATATGTCTTCCTGCCCTGAGAAATCCTAAACCTAACCTACTACGTCTTCTATTATTAAATTGATTGGTTGCTTAGATAACAATTAAATAGAAAATCAAAATATTATCTTTTAAGTATATATTAATTTCTGCTGTATAATAATTGTGTTCTAACTAAACGACAAACTTAATAAGTACAGGCGCCTTATGTTTCCAAATTACTTTCTGAATGCTCAAAGCCTGTTTAAGTAATTAATATCCCTTTCCCCGGCAGCAAAAGGTCTTTTTTTATATATAATTATTTTTCCCATTTTTTGGAGAATGACGGGTAAGAGTCTTCGAATTCTGATTGAATTTGGAGCAAGATTTTTTTTGTAATTAAATTAAAGGAAAAAATTGTTCCAATATCAACCGATGCCACTGCTGCATGTTTTTGAATTCTGCTGACTGAAATGATTTTGAACTTGAAGAGACAAAGGCAAAAGAAAGGATAATCAAGATAAAAGCACACTAAAATGTACAGAATATTTATTTTTTTCAACACATATGTACATGTATTCATCATATGAACATATATACATGCAAATTCTTACGATTAGCTTGCAGTCGTAACAGCGTCCTTAGAAACACAACCATCAAGACTTGAAAAGCACAACCACCCTCCCCCACCACTCTCCATGGCTTCACAAATATTTACGATATGGGGTGAGCAGGAGATGGGAGGGAGAGAGAGAAACAAGTAGTATACAGCAGAATGGCAAATTCAAACTTTACATGCTTGCCATTTCTACACATATCTAATAAACCTTGCTGATTAACCAGCAGAAATACAAAGAAACCTGTCTCTCAGGAACTCCTCCCTCCTTTCCTGATAAACCTTTTCTATGAATCCCTCTATTTTCTTCTCCAATTCATTATCATATTCTTCATGATCTTCACTATCTTGATCACCTTCTGCATCATTGACATCATCATCTTCACTATCTTGATCACCTTCTGCATCATTAACATCATCATCTTCATTATCTTCAACATATCCATCAGAAACTTGATAGTTATCATCATAGCCATCAAAAGTACTATAGCTCTGATCATCATCCTCATCATCAGTACTGCCAGTGCTGCCACAAACTTCGACTTCTTGTATTGTTTCGTCCATTTCATACACTGAAGGAGGGGGGATAGAAGAAAACGACTCCTCCAAATCTTCCACAGATGACTTAGGTCTTCCTACAAAGATGGTGATAATGATAAAATGGAACACGAAAAACAAAGTTAGAAAGCTAGGTTTTGCCACGATGATGAAGTTATAGGGAGAGAAATGAAGCTGGTTTTTTTGCTTGGAGATTGAGAGTAGCAAAGAGAAGAGGAAACATATGAGAGGAGGTACTCTAACTGTCTCCATGCCCAAGTGGGTTCTCTACTTCGATGTTCTATCTATCTCTCACTCTCGCTGTGTAGAGCAGTCTCTCAAGTGGCACTTTATATAGTCCTCTCGACAAAGCTTGTTAACTAAACTATAGTAGAGGTTTTACCAAGAAACTGCCTAAAGTCTAAAATAGACGAAAAAGAGGTTAGTAAATTACAAATGATGACATCATTATTTTTATCACCTTTGCATGTCATTGTGTAGACAATGATGTGTTTTTTTCTAAGTTCACAAGCTAGGCATTGCTTTTAGGGTAATGTCCAGGAAATTGCTCGGCCTTGCATATTGCTTGACTCTCAAGAGAACCATATAAGATATTTAAAAACATTTTAACAAAAACAAAAGACAAAGAAAGTGATGTTTTACTGCAGCAGACCAAATTAAGGAAGATTTTTTCAGCAGTGGGTGCCAGAAGATAATTTAACAAATACAAGAGTGTAAGAACCTTTTTTTAAAAAAAAGGTCCCGATAAGAATAAAAGTTGTTGACTCGACATATGATTTATAACTAATGAGCCCAAGTCTTTGTTAATTTTGCATGTCAGTAAGCTTCTCCGAGAGCTGGGGATGGAGGGAGGGGACTCCAAATTTCCAGAACGTATATTTTATTACATCTTGAACATTTGTTTCATTAATTAATTTTATGGTCATATACTTTTTCAACTTAGCTTACCATATATTATGACAAGTTTACGTTTAATATAGCTTTTAACCAAGACTGAGCTTGTGACCAGTAGTATCGTGATATTAGAAGAATATATTTGTATTGGGTTAGTACTCGGTTGTTTTAGCTTTAATTTTTTTTATGATATTATTAAATAAAAAAATCTGGAAAAAAAATTATTATTAAAAATTATATTTTATAATTTATTTTATATGATGTTATTATGGTATTAGAAAAACATCTCAGTATTGAATATATATTTAATTTTACAAGCATTTATTTTTATCATATAATTAAATAAAAATAATTTATAAAAATAAAATTATTAAACTTAAAGTTTATGATTTTAATTACATATCTCAAATTAACTAGATTAACCCTAATTAATCTAATATTTTATTAATTTAATATTTTTTTAAAAAAGATATCATTTTAAAATTAAACCAGTTATTACCTCTCATTTCTTTTACTCACCAAGACCAACTTGCACCGGAACAACTCCTAGAGTATGAAAAGATGATTTCAGATTTAACTTTCTAAATTGAGTTTAATAACATTGTAGAAATATATATATTTTAATCTAAGCATTTTTTATTTTTGTTAAAAAAACTTTAATCCCACTGCAGCACAGCACGGGGAATTATCTGCTTTTGCTCCATAACATGGTTAAAAACCCAAAATCAACTCCGGGCTTTCGGCTTTTAACTGCTTTTGAATTGTTACCAAACAGTTTTTTTCATTAGCTTTTAGTGCAAAAGCTCCATAAATAAAGGAAAAAAGGGCCATGTTGCCGAACATGCTCTAGGTTCTAGGTCTACTTAATTCACCCAAGGCAAATATTGTTCAAGCCAGACTGGTTTCCAATTCAAATGTCTTTACAACCAAATACTCTACTCGTAACAAATCAAAGAAGCCTACTTTAGATTAGCCCTAGTAATCAGATATCCTGTCTGATCCCAGCCAAAAAGTATGTCATTCCTAACATCCTAGTTATTCCAGAAGAAATATTCAATAAAGCATACAGAGAATTTGATAAGAGGAGCAACTCAGACTCCAAGATGACCAACCAATATAGTCAGTAAGAGATGCTTGACTAGGGCTCCTGAAGTTAACCTTCTGGCAATGATATGTTGATATCAGTTCCGGAGTTTCTCACATCCTGCATGGAGTGCATGGTGGCCCAGTTTTCTCTTTGGAAGGGAGAGGAATTTTGCTGCCCCTGTGGTGTACCCGCACTTTCCTCTCTCTCTGCAATAGAAGCAGGTATGGCTGGGGCCGGTGCAAAAGTTGCTGGTATTGAGTCAATCTTCGGCTTCTTCGGTTTTTGTTCTTGATGATTTCCTGGCAGGAAACTGCCTACCACAACCTGAGACCAAGATATTAAAGCAAGCATTTCAAGTCTTGATTCATTTCAACTTCTGATGTAGGGATATGCATTAAACACCATGCGCAGGAAGCTGCATGTCTATTTGTGTATGGTTTAAATTCATACCACATGCACCCACTTCTATTTATACTCGTGCAAAACCAGTGAACAGATCAGTATCTATTTTGGCGCTTGACATTTGAATTCCAGTTGTGGAATTAGTGTCATCAAAGCCCTCAACCACTTCTTAGTTACCTCACCCATCGTGGGTACTGTAAGGGGGAGCAAAGTGGAGTTCTCCTCTAATAGCAAATGAATAAAAAGAGCTTACCTGCACAGGACTAGCAGCGACTAGAAGTCCAGCAACGCTTCCCCCCACAACACGACCGTCGGGGCTTGCCAAAGAGACACTCATCCCTCCTGATCTGCTCCTTGTTCCTTGAATCTCGGTAGGCATAAATGATCCAGACAATGAAAGTATTTCAAAGCGACCCTATAAAATATAGAGGAGATTAAAAACTCTACACAGTAACTGAACCTAATGCAATGATTTCACTTTTAAAAAAATAAAATAAAAGAAAAACCAATTGAATTTCCAAATACAGTTGTTTTACATTCCACTCACAGTAAAAAAGCTCAACCAAAAACTTGTTCTAATTCATTAATTAACCCAGGTTGAACCCATGTAGTATTTAGACTCTTGATGAATATCTGTCATTAGTACTTTATGTTTTAGGATTTGGAGAGTTGGCTTACGCTTCTGTAAACATAAGACCTAGGTCTTATTTTTATCTGAGCCAAGTGATTAGAGAAAACACTGATGCTGTGTGTGGTTTGGAGAAAGTTGTATTGTGTGGGGGTTAGTTTCAGCTAATAAGTTTTGTGAATTTTAAATAAATGTGTGTGCACTAATTGTGCAAGGTCTCAATTAATTGATTAAAACCAACACTTAGACAAGCAAAATAGAAGTCAATACAAATGAAAATAGTTACCAAATTTCTACTATTTCAACAAAATTGACCATCCAGCATCTATCAACTGTCAGAGAACGTCTTGATTTTAAAATAATTTAAGGAATATGCCTATGTTCAACAAGGTCCATTCTCCAGTGCAGCAATGAAAGACTACCACAAAAGTGCATTGATAGGTTACCCAAAGGAATGGCCTTTGAAGCCTGCTCCATATTGGACATTGTATTATCAGAAAAGTCTAATGAACCTAAACTTGATTTCCCCAATATATAAATATATATACACACACAAAACCTTTTTACATTATAGGATTTTCTGAGCTTACAAGTTTCCAATGAATTATGAAAGATACCTTCTAACTATTCAAAACTAGTGCTGGTCCGATCAAAGTTTCGAAGTTCTCAAAATCAAATAAATTCTAAGATTTCCCAGCTTGCTGGCACCACTTAACCAAGAAATAAATAAATTTGCAGAAATGCTGGCCTCATCATCCCTTTAATCCTCTAAGACATCCGATACTTTCACAAAATCAAACCCATGCAAATGTAAACTACTATGCTAGTCCACTATAAAGAAAGCTATAAATAACAAAACATGTTAAATTCTTAGAATTAGAAGATGCATTCATTTAGTTGTAAAGTTAACATGAGTTATTTAGGAGTTGGGATGGAATGGGAGGAGGACAGACCTCGTATGTCAAAGTACCCCCAGAAGAATCAGGTTGACGAAGTGTGACGTTTGAAATTACTCCATTAGCTGATAGGATGCAAATGGCACGAGGCCCTTGTTGTGAAAATGATATCACCTTCATGGTAACGTCCTTGAACAACCAAAAATAATTACAAGTGAAGTGGTCTTTAAACAACCAAAGAAGATCACAAGGGCAGCGAAACAGAACAATCATGTAGAAGTTAATTTGCAATTAGTACATCAATATGTATATTAAATCTCAAGCCTTTTGATATGCTATAAGGATTTATATTTTTTTTCTAAAGCTTCTAAGCATTTTACTTGATTATGATGCTGCTGCAAGGTTTTTTTTTTTTTTTTGAGTTGATAATATCAAAATTACACAAATTTTATTAATCTTTCATAAAATCAAATTAAATACACAAGTATTATTCTTAAACAAAGTTTTGAATGTCAAAAAAGTTCTTTTATAACACAAATTGATCACTATAGAAATATCTAATTAATAAAATTGGATGTTCAATTTTTTTAAAATATGAGTATTATTCTTAAACAAAGCTTTTAATGTCAAAATCTTTTATAATACAAAGTGGTCACTATAGAATATATCCAATTACTAAAAATCAGGTCTTTAAATTAGAATTATTTATAATACAACTTGTTCGCAATAGAATACATCCAATTAGTAAAATCACATGTTCATATATATGCAGAAATTTTAAAAACTGACAGCAACGCTGAGATAATCAGCTAGTTTTACTACAACTCAATTCCAACCATAACTAATCTAATGAGTGAGCAAAAGTAATTTTGGCGAGCATTTCAAAAAATGCCAGTGAAGACAAAAAAACAATTAGCCATCACTCAACAGAACAACTTGCTAAAGAGGAAAGGCACATAAATGGAATACGAATGTAGCAAAACTGGTTCTTAACCCTTTCAATTATCTGTCACGACTTCCCTGAATGCTAATATATCCTTCAGAGACGTTTTAGAAAAGTTATATTGAATAGCCATGTGAACAATTGGATAGCAGACTTCCAAGCAGAACGAATTACTATGAAGTATTATCCATCATTACAATTACTATAAAAAGAACCCTAATTGATCAAGAAGAACATTTTGTATGCATGTACCGAAAAAGATGATCTGGATTAAGGAAAAAGACTGCCTAAATGGAATAAATGTACTAAGTAATCTAACAGTCAGGAATTAGGATAAAAACATTTGTCACTATTAGAAGCCATTTATGCTGCATGTTTTCTGAACTGATTACCAAACGTATAGATTTAAATTCACAAACCAGATACAAATGAAAATTGAAAGTGCAAACATTTTTATATCAGCATAATCCAAATGAAGTTAACATTTGTCTTTCTTTGGTCAAGCATACCTCGCCAGCATTAACAGTGATGACATGGGGTGTAAAATTTGTGCCAACAGAATTAGCAGCCCATTCACCTAAAAAATGACAATCAATAAACAACCAGTGAATTCAAAATAAAGTCAGTAACTTTCTTAACAGACACTTTAGCCTTTTTTCCAAAAGCATACGATCAATTTTCTTTCATTTATTACTGCTTAGCATCATGTATCTCAACAAGGATATTAACCTACTTTTTAACACAAGGAAAATGAAAGATAAGGGAAACGTACAGTAATATATAATGTTCAAGTCAGACAAATTAAAGGAAACAGCTTTCAGACGGAGCTTAGTGCAATTCTTAGCAAGCCTCACATATTATTTTTTACATCTCAAACAGTAAAAATCTTCCCGCTGTCAAGTCAATCTCATGAAGAGAGGCTTAAGCAACTTAAAAAATCTCAGAATGATTATCATTGTGGCTGAAGCAAAATGACATTGCATTGAAAACTTACCACAAGGTAAAAATTTCCACAGTTTGATAATTGAATATTGTATTATAAACAACATTTCACGAGTTTATACCATCTCATAAAGTGAAAATTTATGTGGGTCAAATGTACAGACAAATGGAAGGATGTGGTGCATCACAGCTCAGAATTCAGAAAGTTTGCTGTAAAACACCTGTCATAGCTGGAGTACAGGGCTTCAATTCCCCAAGCTCCAGGCAAACTAGAGTTCCAACCACCTATTAGCACCTAGGAAGCATTGGAATATTATACAGGAGTAAAGTCTGACAGGCAACTTCATCAGTGATAAGATCATAAGAGGGTAAGAAGGAATTCACAAGTGTCGAGTAAGAAGGCTTGACTCTAAGAGAGGCAAGTTTGATGTGCATCACAAGGATATTCTGTTGCTTTAGGCAAGCATTAGAAGAGAAGAATCAGTGCCATAAAAAGGATTTAAAGCTCAAAAACCTAAGAACGAGACAGTTTTCTCAATTGAATCATGATGTCCAAGGAAGGACAGGGACATAAATTTTTCATCAATATTTTCTAATGTAGTCACTGTCACTAAAGACGCTGCCGATGAAGTATCATTCTGTTTCTGTCATCAGAGCATACTGTTCAATCCTCACTAAAAAAAGCAAGGAATATTCTCACTCTCATGCCAACCCACAAAAGCCCACCTTGTTATTTTCAGAACCAGCACTATATAATTCCAAATCTAAACAAAAGCATCTCACAGAATGGTCCCACGTGTGTAATCAAGGTGTAAGTTCACATTAAGGAATCTTTGGAATTTGAGGGGCCTGAGTTCTTCAAATCAATCAAGACAATAATTCAAAAACCTCAATTCCACTACTAAAAAACAAGTTTGAAGACCAGTTCACTATAACAAAAAGAAAAGACTAGTCAATCCTTGAAACAAAATCAAAATCATTGTTATTCATACGGTTCTGATAACGTAACAAACTCAATCCTAAGGAACTGGGCTTCAAAAGGGTAAAACATACCTAAATTCTCCATTCCCATTTTCTTGTATTTCTTTTTCTCATAACTACCAGGCCACACTTTCCCCGGCTTTCCAGCAGAGTAGTCTCCACCAGTATGCGGGGCCGAAGCAGAAATTGGCATCGGTGATAATGCCCTAGCGACCGCCCCATCCGGTCCATATTTCCTTGGCCTCCCTCTTTTCTTCTTTTCTGCAGTTCCTCCGATCAATCCTGCACCAACTGGTGGCACCTCTACGGCTGGTGGTGACACTACAATCTGGCCAGGATTTTCTGTCCTTGGCGCCATATGATAGGTTGATGGAGCTTCTGCTCCTATCACTGTTACCCCTGAACTTAATCCTTCTCTTCCCTCCATGCATAAACTGTAAATTATTCAAAAATCACTCCACCTAACAATACTATTTTCCAGATTCTGCAACACAGAAAAATTAGGATGAAAATAAAATGTAAACAGAAAATAAATTACTACAAAAAAATCTCAGTAAAAAATTAGCATTTTAACTCCAAATTACCAAACCTAAAAAAACCCAAGATCAAAATCTAAAGAAGGAAAAAAAACAGAAGATAATTTTAAAAAAAAAAAAAACAGTGAATATCTAACAGAACCTCAACATTTTGCTTTAATCTTCAGAGATCAAAACCACAAACTTTCACATAAGAGCAAATGAACTGTTAAACTCTACAACTTTAAAAAAAATGTCAATGCAAAAAAAAAAATGTTAAAAGATCATCATGACCTACAACAGCAACTTCAAGACTTTAAGAAGATACTCTCCAGAAACTGTAGCGTCTCTCTCTCGGTCCCTTTCACATTCGCTTAGCTTCTTCAAATAGTACCGGCACTTTCGAGTTTTCTCTCAGCAAAAAACTAAAGAACAAAAGAACAAGAAAAGAAAGAGAAGGAACTATTTGTTTCCTGAGAAAAACCTTTCTCGAGAAAACAATCTACCCTTGTCGGAAAAATAAACAGCTTGCTTGCCGGTCTGAACAGAACCAGAAAACCCAAAAAAAGGAAGGTAAATAAAAAAAAGTACAAAAGGAAAAAAACGAAAATGTAACATTTAAGTAAGAGTAAAGCAACAATTTAAAAATAGATTTATTAATTATTTTTGCTAAACCCGATAAATACAAGTGATTTAAGGGAAATTTCACGTCCGTGAGGGGAATTGAATTTTGAAATCTGAGGTAGATATGGTTAATTTCGTAATTCTACCGGTAAAGAGCATGTGAAATAAGGTAAAAAAGTGGATTGCTTTTTCTAAAACAAAAACAAAATAATAATTTGTGTGTTAACATTTAAAGCTGCAAAAAATATAGGCGTTGGGTGACCAACTTTTTTGTTGCCGCTGACCTGCTTTTTGTCTTTTCCGGCAAGTGAAATATCACATTCTAACCATTGCCGTTCATCTTGTCGATAATTACCAACTATGCCACTGTGTTGCAGACAGCCAATCCAGTCCTTTTTTTTAATATAAAAAACACCCCGGCCTGCTTTAATTCGGTCAAATTATTTTCAGATTTGAATCATTGGTGTCGTAGAACAAATGCTCACCTTTAGTAATTAGGATTTAAACTTTATATTAAATATGAAAAGTAAAAAAGATTTGAGATCTTAATCTAAAGAAATTGTTCTCTTGTCTAAAGGGCTATATATTCCTCTTTAGTCGTTGGGATTTAAACTTTATGTTAAATACGAAAAAATAAATTATTTAGAATCCTTTAATCTTTATATACTTAGCTTGCTATTGATTGAACTCGAAAATGTAATTAGACTTTACGCGTGAGACTTTTGTTTTTTTTATGAAAATGCATGGCAGAAGAAACTGTAGACACGCACCCATGATTTGTCAGCCTGGTGATTGCATCGACTGATCGAGAGGATCAGATTTGTGAGGTGTTCGAATCTGAATGAATAAGAAATCACGGGACAAGGAAGGTTTTGCTGGAACCGTGTACTTTTTTCTGCGTAGGAGAATGTTTTATTTTTTTAAAAAAAAAGACCCCATGGCTCATGGTAGAAAAAATATTTAATAAAATATCATAATTTAAAAAAATAACAAAACTGCTGAGTGAAAATAATAATTTGTTGCGGTGTTGGGAATGATGCACCTTTCACTCTCGATATTTCTTTGTTCGAATGAAAGTGAAAATAATAATTTGTTGATTTTTTAATTATTTTTAATATAGCACCTTAACCTTTGTATTTTTTAAAAAAAAAATAGATTGCTTTGATACAATCAATTAACTATACTATTTTTAAAAATATTTTTTGAGACATTACAAGTTTTCCAAATATTTATTTTTTGACATGGGTTAGTTTCAAAAAAATTATACAAAAAAGGGTGTTTTTTTAAAAAAATTAACATTATAATTTAAAAATTTTAACAGAATAACATTATTTTAAAAATTTTAATTAAATAATACATTTTTATTTTATCAGCTTTTAAGATGTGGCAATAATCTTGTCGCGCTGTTCGCAAACACAACAAGATTATAGCTCCTGTCAGAAGCATGACATGTTGTCATGAATTCTTTAAGTACTGCTACAATGGATGTATCAGCAAAAGGAACACATCACGGCACAAGCTTTGGACTTTTTCAAAACACATACACGTAGACCCATAAAAGTGACACACAAACACTCCTTAGTTTAATCTCTAGTGGTAAGAAAGACATGCAGTTACAGAAAAGTCCTAGCTTTTTCTCAGATGGACAACAATTTCTGTTAATATAATGGCCGCCGGATTGGGTTTGGTTGAAAGTGGAGTTGGTTCTGCTATTGTCGTACATGGTGGTTGCCGTTGTTGACCATGGTGAAGAGGGGAGGAGTTTTTGGCTGTCAGCTGGAGGATGAGAGCTTTTTGTGTTGCTGGTGGCGAGGAGTTGCTGGCCGTGAGTTGAAGGGAAGGGTTTGTTGTTGAAATGGGAGGTCGTGAGTTTGTATGAAATTTAGCAAAAATAAAAAATAAAAAGGAAGGTGGGTTTCAAGGGTATGGTCTCTGGTGATCATGGGAAAGGAGAATGAAAAATCGAAGGCTGGTGTTCCTGTGTGCTCAAAACTGTGAGTAAAGACCTGTTTTTTCTTGGATAGAGACAGATTAAAGAAAACGGCGTGGAGGCTGTTAAAAAGAAGCAGTTCATTATATTTCATCAAATGTGGCTTCTGGGAATCGCAAAAAATTTATAATTGATGCCATGTAGTATTTTTGAACATCAGCTTTATTTAAATCACCGTAAGAATATACTATTTTTCAAAAACCTTGTATTCTTGTGATATTTCACTATTTATTTATATTTTACATGCTAATTGCCTATTTTTTATAAAAAATAAAGAAGCGGGTGATAAAAAACAAACAGTAAAAATGCACGGTGCAGGAAGAGTGTTTTTTCTGATTTATTGTACATTTTCAATCGTTGGAGACTTCTCCTTCGTCCGAGAGAAAGATCGATCTAACTATCACGTTTATAGTGGTATATCTTGCAAGGATAACTGCGTGTTTGACATTGCAATTGTGGTTATATTTACAGAAAAATATTGTTTATAGGTGTTTTATTATATATCAATCACATTTTTATTGTTATGAATCCCATTTAAAATGATGTTGGAAGTGAGTTTCTTGAAAAGCAATTTGGATTTGCTTTTCATGAGGGTGTGTTCTTCTCTCTTCTTCACCGACAATGCAAATAATTAACCATTGCAAAAATTTCCAAAACAATCCAAGGTCTCCATTGTTAAGATCTGGAAAACATTGCAGAAATTTTCCAAAACAATCCTCTCGTCTTCGTTGCTCTTCCCATTTCCTTTTTTTTTTTTTATGCTGCATTTTCCTGTCTTTATTGTTCTGTAAAGTGAACAGTGGAGTCTCCACTATTTATGGGTCAGAACGGGTCTGAACCAAACTTAAATGCATTGGACCTAGTACAACTCAGTAAAATAAAATAAAAATTCAAAAAAAATTCTCGAATATTGTGTTTTATTCGAAAAACTAGTGTTTAACATTATTCAATGGCACTACATAATTATATTAGAAGGAAATCACATGATGACGTAGCATTTGTAGAATTTGATCGCAATCCTAATTTTGTTCCTGATGATATTTTATTCGATGTTGTTGCACGCTCAGGAAGACATGAAAACTGTAGTCCTTGTCAGATGAATTTCGTATGTGATGGAAGTGTATATAGTTTAATGGAACAATAAAAAATACTTTATATAAAGTATTGTTTATTTCATGATATAATATTTCAATTAAAAATCATCAATATTAATATATATCTTTTTTAGTTATTTTATAACCTCAATTTGAAAAGCATTATTAACCAGACACATTAAACTACTTTTTATTCAACCTCAATTTTAACCACAATTTGAACCAAGCATTGTTTATTTCATGATGTAATGACAGTAGTTAAATCTATAATATTTCAATTAAAAACCATTATTATTAATATAAGTTTTTTTAGTTATTTTATAATCTCAATTTGAAAAACATTCTTAACCAGACACATTAAACTATTTTTTATTCAACCTCAATTTCAACCACAGTTTGAACCAAGTATATATTTTACCAAACCAATCTTAACTAAAAGTGTTTTTTATAAAACAATTTTTTTCAAACCTCGACCACAAAAACTACCACAATACCAAATACACAAATACCTGTTTGGTATTTGCTTTTATAATTGATTTGATTGCATTTCAAATATGTATTTGCTTTAAAAATATATTAAATTGATATTTTTTTAAGAAATTATAATATTTTTGATATGTTAATGTTAAAAATATTAAAAATTTTATTTTAATGTGTTTTCAAACAAAAAAACACTTTTAAAAATATAAAAAAAAACAAAAATCATCATCCTCTCAACCATAGTTATCAGATCCGACCCTAGGTTAGCCTAAAGAGACTTGTTAAACCTATCAAGTTAATATGGGACGTGGTTGATCAAGCAAATCCCAAAAACAAAACCAACAACTATATTTTTATTAAAAAAACTCAAAAACTAAATTATAAACACCAAGCCTCCTTACCAGGGTGGGTGTTTTTCCCATACCAATCTTAATCTGAGAATAAAAAAGGAAAAAAAGTAACGAACAATCACCAACTTAGCGTGCATATTTGTTTTCGCTCTTAAAAAAAAACAAGGTGATTATATACCAGCTAAAAAATTAATCATCAAATAATATATTTTTTTAAGAATTGTAATTTCTAGGCGGGAGCTAGAATCGTGGTTCCAGATGAGGAGCTAAAAATAAAAGGTTCACGAAGCATGGGTTAGGTGTTGACTCACGCGTAGGGAGTCATCATAGGGTTTTTTCTTCTTTTTTTATCATCCCAATTTTATATTCGTGAACTTATTAAATTTTTTATTCTGCTAGCTAGAATCAAAATTTATTATATAAATATTAAAATAAATTATTTTTTTAATATAAAATTAAAAAATTATTAATATATATATTTCATATTCACGAAAAAATTGTATTTTTTCAAAGGATAATAAATAATAATTTTTATTTAAATATTTCAACCTGAAAGAAAAAAAAATATATTTTAATATAAAATAAAAAAATCCTATGAAATAATTTTTAATTTTATTATATATATTATTTTTAAATTTTTTATATTAAATAAATATTTTTTTAGTCTTTTTAAATTGACGTGAACCTGAATTCTTCACTGATCAATCCCGGACCTGCTCCGATAACCAAGCTACCGTGTTTAAAACTCTTATTTGAAAAAGGTGAAATTTGATTTGTGGAGCGGGTGTCAAAGAACCATCTCAACTCAATAGTTTAAGCTGTTAGGTGAGGTCCCAGGATATGATTTATATTATTCTCTAACACACCCCTTCAAGTGAAAGCCCTTTGGGCTTGAAACTTGCACAAGCTCACTTTACCTTGTGCTTGATTTTTATCAAATAAATAGGAATGGTGAGATTCGAACTCGTGACCGCTTGGTTATTAAGGCTCTGATATCATATTAAAGAACCATTTCAACTCAATAACTTAAGCTATTAGATAAAATTCCATGATATAATTTATATTATTCTAAGATGGGTTGCGTGGTCATGCTTGTGTTGCTAATTACGATTCAGCTTTGAAAGCCTTGACTGGTATTTTTTCCTTTTCTTTTTATATCAAACATGACTAATCTTTTGTTAGCTACAGATTTTATGCCTGCATCTTTATCTTTAAACACCCATTCTTAGTTTTTTTTCTTTCTTTTCTTTTTTCTCTGTTTTTAATTTTTTTTATTGCTGGATTTGTATGAAATTTGATCTATATATTTATAATAATTTTTTTAATATAAAAAACAAACCCATTTACCTGCAGACATATTTCATACTTCTCTGCTACATCATTGTAACAATAACTCTCAAGTTATCGGTGACTTCATTTTATTATTTATTTTTTTTGCCGAAAAACAACTAAAAAGATTTTCTTAATATAAAATAAAGCACTAAATTTGAGAAAGCCATGGTATGCCAAGGGAAGAAAAACTCTGTACTTGTATCTTTTACAAATGGTTGGTTTACAGGCGTCAACAAACTGGTAAGCACTGGACCTACACAGGTTTTAAGTAAGCAATTGCAAAAGGTCACTTTGCGAGTTCATTAGGCGGAGTCTGTGAAATCATATGGTGTAGAAATGTACGATATTTTTGTAAAATTATTTCTTAATTAAAATAATATTTTTTTTATTTTTTATTTTGATATTAATCCAATAAAATTATTAAAACATATATAAAAATATCAATTTAATATTTTTTTCAACTAAGTTGAATCAAGAAAATAAACACTCATAAAAATAAAAATAGTTAAGATAAATACAACATAATTTTTATTATTTTCATTTTAAAATATAAAAAAATTATTTTAAAAATATAAGAAATTATTTTAAAACTGTTAAAAAAATATATTTATTTTTATAGTTTTATTATTTCAATCAAACATTATATATATATATATATATATATAGATATAATATATAATATATATTTCTTATTGCACTAAACCTTCATTTGGTAATGTAGTTTAGTTAATTATTTTTTATAGAAATTTTTTTAAATTTATTGTGATTAATATTAATATTAATATTAAAAAAATAAAAATAAAAAAATTATTTTAAATATCTTAATTAAAAAACACTTTTATAAAACAAATCCTTACGTATTATCAAGCACAATATAATAAAGTCGAGTAGATATACTTGTCCGAGGTTGGCAGCCCCTGTGTCTCCGCGTGTCAATCTTAGCGTAGTGCACATGCCCACCTGACCAAGTATTATATGATGGGCCCTACCTCTTTGACTGCAAAATGCGGAGTTAGTAAATCTCACGTGACTCAATCCCTTGCCGGCGGATGTTAAATTATTTTTTTATTTTTTAAAATTTATTTTTATAATCTATACATTAAAATAATCTAAACAAATAAAAAATAATAATAAAACTATAAAAAATTTAATTTTAAAAAAACACATTGCTGGACACAACGACAAACAAAATCCCAATCATATCCACCAATTATCCATTTTAAAGGGCAAAGACATTAGATGAGAACATGTATCCACTACTTGCATTATGGGTTTTTGGACCTTTTATCTTGTAGCAGTCAACCTGGCTTCCCAGGCAAGGATAGCCAGAGCATCACAATGCCACGCATCTCGGACCTGGGACATAATTGGCACCTTCAATATTAATTAATCACATGCTAATTCTCGAATTACCCTCTAACTTACATATAACTATGGCAGAGATACTGGAGTTTTTCTTCTTCTTCTTTTTAGCTTATATTTTATAATAATAATAATAATAATAAATCTGCAGTTCTGACGGTCAAGTTTGGAAGTGCTGATTAAGGCAGGGATGTTATTAAACATGCTCAAATTGAATCCAATTTAAAATTTCAATGCGGACATCATTTATGTTCCCTCTAATTATTTATACGAGCTTTGGCTGTATTCTCTAAAGAAAGCTACGTACGTAATGATTTAAGAATTCGAGTCTTTAATGCTATTTAATTCACAAATCAATTCCTATAATCTACGGCAATGACATAACAAAATTTTAAAAAACAATAATATAAATACACAGTACCGCTGTTTCTTCATGTCTAAAACACAAATCACTATCAATCATTTCATTCCCAAAACAGTGAGTTACTGTGATTTTCTAGAATCAATCAGTTCACCTTGGGCCATTGTGAATTAAAACCTCACAACAAATCGGGGTTTCACACGCTAAGTTTGGAGATTAACAGGCCAATTTAAATTGACTTCAGGCAATGAAAATTTAGAACAGTTCGATCAAGTTCATCTCTACTTGCTAATATGTCAAACCAGTAACACTGACTATGACTGTGGTCTAGGACGGACAAAACCAGCTCTAAGCTCTTCGAACGAGTGGTTTTCTTGTTCCAAGATTTTTCTTGCTGTTTTAGGGGCACAAGAAACACAAGGGGTGGCTGGTGTTAAGGCAGTCAGCATAGGAACTGAGGTTGTTGGAGGAGTTGAAGCCACCGGAACAGGCAGCGTATTCGGGTTTCTGTTTTCATCATCTACAGCATTGACCGATTTTGAAGGTGTGTCCATTGGTGTCTTGTTATAAGGAGGCATTGTCTTTAAGGTTCCACTTTGTGATGATTTCTGATCCTCCATGAAATTAACAATGTTGGCCCTAGAGGACATGGACAGAGAAACAGGAGACAGGGGCTTCCGGACCAAGCTTGACTCATTTTTGCATGCCTTTGCAGCAGAAGTAGCGTGGTGCTTCTTTCCTAGATGACCAACAATCTCTGAATTTCTCCTACCTACGAAGTTTTTTTCAGCTTGAAGGGTAAAGGATAGAAATATTCAAAAATGAAAATTTTGGAACGATTGTTATGTGCTTATGGCTCTCAAGTAGCATGCTAATAAAGTGTCTTGCTTGCAACTGACCAAACAGTCGGTTCTTCCAGCTGAAAATGCCAGGTGCTATCCACCAATTTAACATTCAAAATATCATCCTACTCTTGTGGATCCCACTAACCTATGAAAGCAAAAAAAGAAAAAAGAAAGAAGGAAAGAAATCTGATTGATTGAGGATTTACCAGACTGAGATGCAAAACCACCATGCTGCCCGTATCTTAAATAGCTGCATCGATCTAAGACATTGCCCTTTTTGTTTGGATTTACAAAGGGAGATGTTTTTCCAGATCTGTAATTTGGAACCATCGCTCCACCAAGAGAGAGTTTCTGATTAATTGCAACTCCTACGGAAGTTCTTGACGGCTTCCTTCCGCTCTGTGATGGACTGGGTTTTGACCCGAAAAGTGCTGCCTGCTCAGCAATCAGCTGTACCTGAAGCTTCTTCTGGTCCTAAAAATACAATAAATAGTTGCAATAAGATATGTGAGAAGATGTATAGTTAAAATAACCCTATACGCTTTCCTATATAGCTAAATGAAGTGAGGGCCATACTCTTTGCCTTATTCTTTCTTGCTCCTTCTCTTGCTTTAGACTGCTGTACTGCTCAAGCCTCGAAAGAAGTCGTCCCTATAAGCAATAAAGGATCAAGAGATCTACAATTTGGAATGAAGATAAAAATCAAGAGCGGCGAAGATGTTGAACCCAAACCCATACAATATTGGATAAACGACCATATCCGATTTTGAAACATGGCAACTGATCTCTTGCATCAGTCTTTTATAGGGTCAGAAGCACTTACACCATCATAAAAGAATGGAATTCCTCTTTCTTTCTCCCAAGCCATGGTCTTTGAAGTCAATGCCTCAACCATTGCTACTCCACGACCAAGTGAAACAAAGTAATTCATTTAAAAGATGTATGACAATTGAAACCCAATTTTGAAGCAGTAAATAATCTATTTTCAAACTGCTCTGAGAAAGCTTGCATTTGTGAGGCCATGCAGAGTTTAACATCTAATTTGAAAATTATACAGTTATGACAAAATATGCTTACCAGGAATTTTGTTAACCATAACACGGGCTTTCTCGGCACGTTTCAAGGTAAGATGTGCTCCTCTTCCGTAACTGTAACGATTTTCATCCTAGAAAAAGCAACATGTAAGGAGGTTTAATCAAGAAATGAAGAAAAGTAGAACAATAATTTAGTTACAAAGACAGTGAAAAAGTCCAACCCTGTTGTACTCCTCAAGCCAAGACTCTTCATCACATGCAGTCAACCACTTCTCCACCTTGTCAAGTATGTCTTTCCTGCTTAAGGCTTCCTCTTTAACCATTGCAATATCAAGCTCAATCTCTTCTAATAGATGCATAGGGTCTTCAACCCCTGCAAAGTGATAACCACATAACAAAAGGACAGTGATCTAGATGCAAATCTTTGAGCAGAGAAGTTGGATTTGAACGAGAATTTAGAACAAAAGGTTATACTATTACACTCGGGAATTAAAAGATCTCCACGCACAAGAAAACATGTCAATCTTATTCATTATTGCCACATGAAAGCACTTCTTAAACCTGGTTAATATTCGTAGTGCTTGGAGCACACTTCAACTTAGTACTTACCAGATGCTACAGCTTCAGTGGAATATTTTGCAGCAGTGTATGCTTCCAAGACCAAGTGTGTTTTCCAGCATATCTCCTCTAGCTCCAACCTCTTTTTGAGGACAAGCTCTTTCACTTTACTTGATTTGAGTTTCTCTAGCCTCGACACTTCCTCCTCAACCTGTGACACAGAAAAGTTTAATAAATACTTAAACACCCATTAATTCTTAAAATGAACTAAGTGAATAGCAGTAGATTAATGAATTAAACATTAGTTTCAACTCACGTGGTTTATAAAGTCCATGGCAAGCGTATTAGGCTCACTGATCTCAGATTCTGAAGCAGCAATTTTACTAGTAACATTGTCAAACATCCTTTGCTCCTCCATTGGAGTGTCCATCAAATTCCAAAGCTCTACAAGGGTAGTTGCAAGAACTCGAAGCTGGTAGAATCCCAAGTATCAGAAGGACCAAGCACAACAAAAAAACTAACAAGCGTTTTGCAACAATACACAACAACTTGTCCCCCCCACCCCCCCAAAAAAAAAAAAAAAAAACTAACCTTCTGCATTCTCTGAATCTTGACCTCTCGCAAACGTTGTATCTCAGCAGTTAACTTCTTAATGGTATCATCAGTCAAGTCTTTCACTCCTTGGCTGTCATCCAAACTTGGATGGATATCATGTATTGTCTGTTTAAAATCCATCCCAAGAACTCCACATATGGATTTTAGGCCATCCACACGGTCCACTATCTGCTTAAGACGGTTGCTCTACAGATGATTCGTATATTAAAACCGGTCAAAGAACATCGCTTTTGCACCATAAACACCCAAAAACATAAGAACCAAAAGTTCATAAATCGCACAGCACAAATTATCAAAATAGCCGAATTGCTAAACATCCAATATGAATATCTCAAAATTCCTTTTTTTCTAGTCTCTTCATTTCACGATGCACAAAAAATAATTAGATCTCCCCAAATTACCAATTAACTTCTTGATGATTAACAATAAATAAATAAATTGCACAACATACAATACTAAACAACTAGCATCCTCTGAACTTCTATATACCGAATCAACACGAAAAAACAAAAAATAAAATACCTTGTTGTTCTCGAGCTCAAGTAAGCGTTTCTCGAGTCCATCTAATTTCTTCATAGACAAGTCAGTCCCATCCATGATCACACCTTCAGTGGACCCAAAAATCTCACTCGAAACCTTCTGTAATTTCTCCACGACTTCAACAAACAATTTCCTCCTCTCTTCTTTCTTATTCCTCATTTCCTCGACTCGCGGCACAATAGCTCCATGCTCCTCTCTCAAACTCACCCTCACTTTCTCCTCCTCGCTCTGAAATTAAAAACAGACAAAAATTAAACTAATTTAAAAAAAAATACAAGAAAATAAATGAAGGCTGTTCAGAATTTTCAGTTACTTTTACTGGTTCTTCACCAAGAACTGAGCGGATATTTTCGATTTCCGATTCAGCGAGAGCAATTAATTGTTGCAATTCGGATCTGCGTTTGTTCGCTGCGATCACTTTTCTCCGGTACACTTCGACGCATTCTTGTTCAATTTCGTAAACTAATTTATCCCTTTCAGTATCCGCATCTCCTACTTCACTCCATATTTTCTTCAATTCTGTTAGTAACAAACTGCAAGTTGTTTCAATACGCGAAAACTGGTTGCTGTTGTTGCTGTGATTGTACATGGTGGTGGTGGTGGTGGTGGAGGCGGCGGCAGTCTGTGGGTGGGTGGTGATTGCTTGGGATTTTGGCTTTTAAAGGGAAAAGTAACGCTTGAAATTTGATGGAGGGAGGGAGGGAAACGGGGGGGGAGAGAAATGGAGCGGGATGAGAGGAGCCGTTATTTTGGGGAAAGGGAGGAGAAGAGGAGTATGATTTTGACACGTCAGTGAGGTGAGTGGGAAGGTTGGTGACGTGGCTGAATCAGGAGGGGTTAGCTTTCTAATGAGAGTTTTTTTTGGGGAAATGGTGGTGGACACCGCAGGAGCGATTTTTTGAATTTGAATCTGGGAATAAAGATTTTTTATTTAATTTCAGGAATGAATTTTTTTGCGAAATGACGTGTCGTTTTCAGGAGATAAAAACGACATCGATTTGGCGAGCAGAGACTGATTTCGAGTATTCATTTCCTTTCGTTGGTACCATAGTCATAAGACCGACTTGGAAGGAGAATCGGGACACGGGTTGGGATTGATCCAACTTCTTTGAAAAACGGGTTGGGATGGATATGCGTTAATCTAATTTTTAATTTTTAAAAAAACCCAAAACAATATTATTTTAATAAAAAAATATTTTTTTCTACCGGCACAGCCATGACTAAATCTTAGATACCATTTACACGAAACGATCAAAAATACAATACAACCACAAAAACAAACACTATCATAGTATTATATACATCAACATCTCAAATAAATAAGCATATTGGTTGCCCACTTCAAGCTCAATCCAGGTCAAACTGTCCATAATCCTAACCTAATATCCAAAACCAAACCAAATAAAGATAGTCACCTACAAAATTAAGAGCCCGTTTGGCTATGAGGTAGAGGTTGCGTTTCTTCAAAAACGCATTGAGCTTGTGTTTGGTTAAGAAAAAAAAGCTGTTTACTGTGCATGGGTCCCCCAATTTATTGCGTGCGAGACGCAGGGAAATGGAAAGCAGCAAATTGCTACTTTATGCGCGGCCAAACTGAGGCTTTAGCTATTATGAAAGTTCTTGAGTTTTCCTGTTTTGCTGACATGGATCTAAACCTTTACTTTTATCTAGTTTCAAGTTTCAACCTTTAGTAATTGTTTTTTTATCTTGATAGTGGCTTTGTTTATCCTTCTCCTGCAATTAAAGATAAGATTGCCCGGAAGCTGACAGCTGATAATCAATAATATTGCTAAACAGTTTTTTTTTTTTGAAACAGTGGTGAACAGTAGAGGCATGCCTCCAGTTCGCTGAATAGTTTTTTTTAAATTAGTGTAGTTAATTGATTTCACTCGTACTATTCACGTAAACGGGAACAATAATTTTTTTTGTTTTTTTTTTAAATTAGTTTAAGGTGAATTAAATTTACTCGTACTGTAATCTTAATTTTATTCTTGATAATATTTTATCTAATTTTGTAGTTCTTGTCGGATGAATTTTGTACGTAATGAAATTGTAGATAGTTTTTTATTAAAGTAATTTTTTTATATATAAAGTGTGATTTATTTCATGATGTAATAGCAATATTAAATCCACAATATTTAAATAAAAAACCATCAATATTAATATTTTTTAAAATTATTTTATAACCTCAATTTCAAAAGCATTCTTAACCAAACACATTAAAACTATTTTTTCTTCAACCTCAATTTCAACCACAGTTTTAACCAAACACTTATTTTTTCAAACCAATCTCAATTAAAAGTACTTTTTATAAAACAACTTTTTTCAAACCACAACCACAATAGCTACCGCAATACCAAACACACACTAAATAAAAGCAAAAAGTACCCTTATACTAAAAGAAAAAAAATCAACCTGCAACTCCATGTCCACTTTGAATGCAAATCCCACCATGTACCGCCATGTACTTGACCACCAATGAGCCCAACATGATACCATAAACAAATTCATGACACAAAATTCTTCAGAGCTAAATTATACAAGGTAGTGAATTTCATTTCATTTGAAATAATCATATATTGATATATTTCGTTCAAGTTCAGTACACATAACAAACAAGAACGAACTTCATCCTGTTCAAAATCTCGATACATTTTGATCTGGTTTTGTTCTACATGTTTTGCTATCAAAATAATGTATTTTTTACTCTTTTCCTTTTAAAAAAATATATTTTTCCTAGAAAATAAGATGTTAGAGGTGCGTCTTAATAGATCTTCTTTTATACTAGTAATAATAGTAATGGGTGAAATCAATTTCTTAGGTAAGGTTTAGTTTCTTTATAGAAGGATAAACACAATTATTGTTGTTCTATGATTTCGTGATTTAGGTCGATTCAATATGTTATTATCTTAATAATTTTTTTAAAAAAAGATGTCTTGAATTGTTTTTAGTCAAATTATATTTTTAATAACCATTCAGGTTGTCCTTGAACTTATTGAGTTGATTGAGTAACATCAAATCAACTCCCGTATTTTTACTTGTATTCAAAGTTTAAATTGTGTAATTTCAAATTAATTTATTTTTAGATTTAAATTAAAATTATATTTGTTAAATTAATATTTTGAACTATTGACAACTTTAAAATTATTTCAATTGAATATAGCCCCTTCAAATAACCAGGAAAATCCAAATGAATAGGGGCAAACACCTCAAATAATCTCAAGGAAAAATTCTAAATTCGCAGCATTTTGTTCTCGTTGCCTAGCCTTTTTATTTTCTCTTCATATTCATCAAAATAATTGTTCTAGAATGATATAAATTTCTTGAGTTTAAATGAAGAGAACCTGTCAGGGATGGTGGAATAAAAAAACAGTCACGACATGAACTAACTGTGTTCTCAAATTCTCATCTCAACTTTTTGGAGAAACGGATGTTAATTAACTAAATTCTCATCCAAACAAATGCAAAGAATGGAAAAAGATTTTATATGGTATTGATTTTAAAAATATTTTTTAAAAAATAAAATAATTTTATTTTAATATATTTTAATATAAAAATATTTTAAAAAATAATTATAATTACACACTCAAACAGGCCGGCTATTAACCTTTATCCTTTCCGCCTCAGCCTGAGATTTCTCTTTTTTCTTACTCGGCATGGCTTATAAATAATACCGAATCCTTAAAGCACATGAAATAAATGACAATTTAAGGGTGAGGGTTTTCTTTTCGCGAAACAAATCTAAAAAAAACCTATTTATGCGTTGATTACCCTGCAAGTGACGACGGAAAAATAAAATTAAGGGACTCCAAAACCAAATTTTGAGTGAATTTGATGTCAATAAGAGAGAGAGAGAGATGTATAACAAGAAGATCATATTATGATTTATTGGGCCTGGTTTGTATTTGATTGAGGAAGAGAGAGATGTGTAAAAATACAGGTTGAAGAGGTTGATTGAAAGTGTATCAGTGATTATTTTACAAAGTAATATATTTTTTATTTTTTAAAAATTATTTTGATATAGTATATAAAAAAATCCGAAAATATTAAAAAAAATTAACAGATTTTTTATTCAAAATTTGCCAGACTCTTATTTAAAATACCAAATAGGAGTTAAGACTCCAGTTGTTTCAATGACTGACCTAGTTAAATGTTTTGTTAGTTCAAATAGAAAAGGAGGTTGCAATAAAATAATTTCGTGTAAATCTATCCATCTAAATACACATGCAAAGGAATTATTCTCATGCACACAGTATCTTAACCACTAAAAAATAAAGGAATAATTCCACCAGAGCTTTAAAAATATATATGAGCACCTTGGAACAAACTAACTTAGGTGGGTGGGACTCGTAGCACCAAATCGAGTGATACTACCATGTCCTCCAGGTGTCCCAAATTCATGCATCCTGTCAGCAAAAACACTTGCCAATTATTGGATGAACTGTCTCTGCCAATCGAAGCAATGACTCGGATGAGAAGAAGACTCGGTTTTTTTTTTTTTTTTTTTTTTTTTAAGGTGAAGCCCCAGTAGCCTTTTGAGACAATATTTTATGGGAGTTCATTTCTGAAAATACCAATTGATTAATATATATTGATAGATTCCTTGTCAAGCAGTAGTAATAAACAAACTACTGGTATCAATGGTAAACATTAGACAACTCTCCCTGCAAGAAAAACGTAAAACTAACACCAGCTGTGCAGCACGATTTGTGTTTTACTTGAATTATATATTTAAAAATATTTTATTCATTAATAAAAACTTTAAAATATTAATTAATAAAAAATCATAATTTATATATATTTTTAAATGTAATCATATAAACCACCGGAATACGAAACAGTATTTGGATTTTATCTACTAATTTATTTTGTGGATAAGTGTATCATTGTATTTATTCATTCATTTTTACTACACTTTTTAGACGCGGTTACTGTATTTGCTACAATTAGAATAAACAACTAGGTAGTTTAGTTTCCGTGTGTTGTCTTGGGTTACTTTTAAAAACGTGTATTATTTTTAATTGTAAGACAATTGAAGAATAAAAAGCTTTTTAGACATGCAACCGATAACTGATAACATTAAAAGATATATAATTTAACTTTCAAGTAATAAATATATGATATATAAAAAACTTATTTAAATTATCTTAAATTTCATATAAAAAATAAATTGTAAAATATAAAGGGATATTAATATAACATAAATGTTGTTTAAATAACTCAAAATAAAATGTGGCATAATAAACAAAAAAAGTATGAAATCCCAGTTTTAAATGAGAAGTGAAGTTCCAACAATTATTAGCAAGTAAAGAGTGATAAATGTTTGTCAACTCCTTTTTACTGCAATGACCTAAATAACCTAGTTAAGTATCTACAAAAAATATTTTATGTGTCTGGATCCAATGTATAAAATGATTAAACATTCACCTTAAAAGATAATTTTTTCCTCCAATAGAAAGCAACCTAAAACCATCTAAAGCTTTTAAACTTTCTTAGGTAAGTATTGACCAAATAGTTTCCTCCATCAGATTGTGTGTGTGTGTATGTCTATATATATCAAAAAAACTCCTAAGTATAAATCGAAAAACCTTTGCACGTATTTAATTAAACAATCCAATAACCATTTTGTAAAGTAATGAAAAAAAATGCATTAACAATAAACAAGAATGAAATTGAGAAAACAAAACAAAAAATAAAGATTAAGATATCTCACATCAAACATGGGTAATTTACTCAGTCATGTTTAATAAATTCCTCTATCAACATAAATTTGTAATAGAAAAACAAATAAAATTTTTAATAGAAAAACACATAAAATTTGTAATAAAAACCAATACACACGTAAAATTTATTGAACAATAATTAAAAAAATAACAATGCAAGGCTGTATATATGAAAAATCTAATAAAAAAAATCTATATTTAAAAAAAAATCTATATAAAATCAAGAAAAAGTCACATATGAATCATACCTACCTAAACGTAAAAACAAAATTTTATTTGAAAAATATACACAAATAATGCATTATTTTTTAAAAAACTAAAAAAAATAAAAAAGAATATAAAAAAAACAGGTCAGACGCTTGGGTCTGACAAGCATGTTAAACCCGCATTTTACTATATATTTAATGGTAAAACTGTCATTTTACTATACTTTCAAAAAGAAAAAGAAAAAAAATACTCCTCTTAGTAAGTCTTAAAAAATCTATCTTGGAGGGTAATTACGTTATTTTACATTGATTTGTTTTTAAAAGACATTTGTCATCATCGTTCAATTCTTTAGTGTTTAATAAGTCGTGTAAAAAGAATAAAATACCCCTAACACAAGACCATTGATTTTTTTTTAGAATGGAAAAAATGTAATTACACTATTATAGTAAATAGTAAATTTACAATAAAACTATATGGAAACAACGAAAACACCTTACATGTAGCATTGTTTTTTTTTAAAAAAATCCAAGGGTAATCTTGTATTTGAATTGTTTTAATAATAGAAAAAGACGTAGAAACCTCTCAACACATTTATATTCCTCCCTTGGGGAAATGACTGTATCTTCTTTGTTTATTTTTTTTAATAAAAAAAGACAAAAGACGCCCCGACTCAAACGTTAAAATTTTGTGTCCTGAATGATAAAATCAATATCTATATTGTAGCCCAAAAAACCCGAACATAATATTGTCCCCAATCATTCTTTTAATGCCAAATGTATCTCATAAAAAAC
The DNA here is from genome assembly GCA_007827005.2 of Populus simonii. Taxonomy (NCBI): domain Eukaryota; kingdom Viridiplantae; phylum Streptophyta; class Magnoliopsida; order Malpighiales; family Salicaceae; genus Populus; species Populus simonii. Next base: position 4,836,165 of record CM017477.2, read on the forward strand.
ACAATCCTACCTCCAACTGCATGTTTAGCAAGTTTTTTTGATAGGGATAATTTCATCATTACACTACTCCAATTTACAATAATCCATGTATGGGTGAACAATCATACACTGAGTTTTAGTTTTTGTTGTAATGAATCAATGACACATGGTGATTCCAAATTACATGTAATATAACAATACTTTCTATTAATAAGAGACTGTTGGGCATTACAACAACTTTTATTTTTTATCTAATCACATAAAACACCTGTTTGGTTAGTTAAATAATTGTTTTTGTATAAGATCTCATATATAATTGTATTTCAAATCTTGATTCTATAGAAGCTAAAATAATATATTTTTAATTCATAAAGATCTATTTTTCACATCAGTTTTAATCAAATATTTTTTTAAAAACCAGAATTAAAAGTGCTTTTCTTAAACCTATTTTTTCAAACCATTATCCTAAAAACTATCACAACGCCAAACATACAGTAAGAATCGAACATAATTGATCTTCACTTCTTCCATCGTGCTACATCTCTAGAAGCTGGAAAAAGGTGTGTTTGATATTGCGACATATAATATTTTTTAAAAGTGTTTTTTATTTGAAAATACATCAAAATATTTTTTTCAGATTTTTTATATTGGAGCGTCAAAACCAAAAAAAAAAAATTAATGTATTTTTAATAAAGGAACACTTCTCAAATTCATAAAGTTAAAAAAGCTACCCGCTCCAAAACTATCACGCATCCCCAGTGTATAAAAATTCAAATGGAGTAGCAATGTTTAAAATATTATGTCATTGACTAAACATATAATTAAATCGGACATCATCAAATAGAATAAGATCGGGTTTCAAATTCAATATGTTTGATGCACACATCGAATATCATTTCACAAAGAACAAGAAATAAAACAATATTTGGTGGGGGAGATAAGACTATATATATAATTAAATAAAACATAATTAAATAGAATAAAATTGAATTTTATCTTGTTTGATGTCCGTATTAAATATCATTGCAAACAGACCATCAATAACAGATTGAAAAAGACAAAATGAGACAAGAAATCAGGAGAGATAAAAAAGAAGAAGAAGAAGTTTAGAGAGAGATTGAAAAGTAGAGTGAGGTTAGACTTTTTTTTTGTGTGTAAAAAAGTCTCTGATAAATTTAAAACGAAAAAGAAAATATAAAAAATAAATAAAAAAACCTTGAAATTTCAGAGTCCCAAAATGTCAGAAGATAGACAGTGAACATACAACAACGACAAAAAACTCTCTTGTTTAGGAAGTTACCTAGAAACCCCTCTCTTTCCATTTCTCACTCTCTCTTCTTCTCTTCTTCTTCAATTTCTCTCCAAACATGAATCCTCCTCACAAAACGGAAACTGATCTCTTCCATAACCACCATGACCTGGTCCCGCCACTCCCTCCTCCTCCTCATCAGATCATCATCCCAACTCCTCAAACCCAATCACAACCGTCCATTCAAGACGACCTTTCCCTCCCCGAAATCGTCCTCTTCTGTTCCCCTTCCTCCCCCGATAACTCACCGAGTCAATCCTCCTCCGACAACGACGACTCACTCAGTCACCACCAAAACAACCTGCACCACAACTCCAATCGTATCCACAACCCTCACGCGCCTGCCTTTATTAACCCTGAGCCACACATATCCACACAGTTCTACACGTTCAACGCTGAATCTCACACTCTTATGATCCGTTGCATACTCGAGCAGCGCCTCGCCACTCCCGACGAGATCCGGGCGGCGACGCCGTGCACGGTGTTGAAATCGTGGCGGAATGTCTGGAAAGATAGGAACGAAGACACCGCTTACCTAACGGGATGGAAAAGGATTCAGGAGAAGTTAATGGCGCATGTGGACCCTACAACTGGTAACGAATTTCTCTGTTTTAAAAATAATTCACAGCAATTTGTTTCTCATATTGATCAATGGCAAGATATAGTTACTAGTTTCCACGGCGACGCCGATTTAAAACATTTAGGGTTAAGAGAAACAATAGAGAGAATTAAACAAGTTTGGACCGTAGGTGCTAAGTTTTATGGAATACCGGAGAGTTTTATTAGGGTTTGTGTTGCTGCCTGTCCGGTTTGTTCCACGAGCGAGGGTTCTAATTCGCGGAATAAACGTAGGCGTTTTGAGTACACGGAGTCATTTGATGTGCCTGCGAAGGAAGTTCCAACGAAGTTACAGCAATTAGCAGCAAAACATAAGGTTGTGCTTTGTATTAGGCAGAAATATATTAGGTATAAACCGTTTATGGCAGAGGTTAAGGATTATGCCTGCCATAGGGCGGGGGAGCCAGTTGCAAAGAAGTCAAGGATGTTGAAAAGAGAGCCTTATGCGTCAAAGAGGTGTGGGTGTGGGTTTAGGATTAGGGCGATTGTTCCGATTACAAATTATAATGAGAAGGATAAGACGTTTGTGTATCAAGAAGAGGGGATGGCAATGTTTAAGTTGTATGCAGTGCATTCAGGGCATGAACCGGGGCCATTGGATGGGAATGCGAGGATAATACATCGGGTTGTTGGGCATAAAGGTGGGTTTATGATGGATCAAGAAATGGTTTATGGGGTGCGTGAGGATGTGGATAGTGAAGGTTTTGGTTTGTTGGGGAAGGATGATGGGGAATTTCGACTTTCAGTTTTGCAGCAGGTGCAAGAGTTGAGAGCTGAAATTGGGTTATTAGAAGGGAGATTGAGGAAAATCCCGAGTGAATTGTTGGGTTCGGTGGCTCAGGAATTGTATGATGTTGTCAACAAAGTTAGGAGCATAGGGGATGAGAGTTCAAAGACAATAGGGTTGCTTTCGCACAAGTCTCATTCAGATGATGTGTTAGTGGGGGGAAATGATCTGGCTCACTGGACTGATCACCATGAACGGCTATATGGGAATGGCAAGGAGGCAGAATTGATCGAAGATGATGAAGATAGTTTTGGCCGGACACTTGGGGATGTTGTTCCCTGGGACCAGATGAGGGCAGAGTGTAGGAGTGAGAAGGACCTGTTGAGTGAGCCGTCTAAGCCTGAAAAGTGGTTGAAGTGCAGTGATTTTGATGAGAAGAGCATTCTTGACTGTGAAGATACTAAACTAACCAAGCCCATGAGACATGATGAGGGTATAGTGACAGATGTAGGTCTTATACAGGTTGATAGTTTCTACCATGAGAATCCTAAATGGTATGATTCACCTTGTGGGTTGGACACCAGTGCAGATTGTGAGGACAGTGAATTCAGACATGGGGAAATTGTGTAGAGTCCTCAAGAGCCAGGTTAACCTGCTCTAACTTAGGGATTGAGATTAAATCATGCCCACTATCCATTCTGACCTCTGGAAGTGGGCTGTACATTTATGTATACTGAAGATTGGAGCTTCTCACATGCTTCTGGGTATCTTTTGTATACTGTACTGTAAATTATGGCCAACTGGTCCGATCTGCACGTATCTTATTTATAACTATTTGTTAACAACTTTGTGGACCTTAATTTTCAGCTGGTTCCTATGGGTAATGCGTATCTGTGATGTGTTAAAAATTATTATATGTAATTCTTTGAGAATGTTTATGTATTATATACCCAATCTTTCTTTCTAATATTATTGCTTGAAGTTGTGTGAGGCTTCTCTCCCTCCCTCCCTCTGTCTCTGCTCGGATATCTGTATTCTTTTCTTTGATGAAAAGCTCTGAAACATTAGCTTAAAATGCTTTACTTCTCCGAATTACATAACCAGCAATTAAGGCTGTTTTCTGGCTTGTTTATTGTCCTAGCTGTTACGATTGTCATCAGTTGTGAAGCTCCTAGAACATAATTTCTAGAGGTGCATAGATTCTCTCTTGTTTTGTTAATTTGCTATGTCATAGTCAATATAAGGCTTACATGTGAGCAATTGTTACATAATTTTCTGCCTTAATGTAAAGCAACTTTCATTGCTGTAGATTATTCATGCACCATTAGCAATCTGTTTGCATTCTTAGGTCTTGGAATAGGCCTGTATGGGTATTAAGTGAAAAGGTGAACTTAATCCATATGCCTTTAACAGTGAAATTCAATCATATATCATGTGCATAGAAAGTCTACTAAATCTAATATGTTCATGGCCAAGTGGTTTCTTGCTGGACCCTCTATTGTATGAAGTTGTCGATGAACTTGTAGTGGATTCCTTTTGTGTGTTTAGTACAAAGTGGTGCCCCTTAGCTTATTTGTATGGAAATTCGATGTACAGGCTTCTTGCATCACTTGCACAATGTATATTTGCGGTTTGCTTTTTGGAGGGTATCTTTCTTTCCTTCTTCATCTGCTTATTTGTCCTTTTAACTGAAAGAAAAAAAATAAAAACAAAACTTAGTTGATTTGTCTAACCTTTGGAAATTTTTAAATCTTGGTGGTGTTAGTTCCTTTTACCACATTATTAACCAGAGAGCAGGAGTCAAGGATACATCTCTCACTCTTCCACAATTAATATCTGTGCTCTCTAAAAAATGGGTGCTGTTCTTTTCTTTAATCTCAGGATAGTGTTAGTGTGATTTCTTTCAGCATTTATTGTGAGTTGGCTCTTTGAGGTTCCTATTTAAAAGTTTCTGATCAGACAATGAAATTTTGTTCTCTATACATGATACAACATTTTATCAAATTGAAGAATTTTTCAATTGTGGACAATGCTTTCTGGAATAGTTTTGCACACGTGTGCACCGAGACTTTCAACAGTCTATGCCACAATCTATATTTTGCACTTGGAGGTTCAAAGAGCTGAAATATTAGCATGAGCTATGTATTTGTGCATGCAGACTGAGGCTCTCTACTGCTGTTTTGGCAACATCAAAATCAATTCAATTTACAAACAGCATGTATCTTAGATTCTTTTTCTTATGCTTTTATCTTTTATTGGTTCTGGATCTGGAAATCATTCAGTATCATTTTGTCTTGAAACTTTTTAGCCTGTTCAATAAAAAAGAAAGTGGGATTTTTTAGCTAAATCTTGCATTGATGATGTTAAAATAGGAACATGGTGTGTTCATTATTCAGATCACTGATAAGTTGTTCTTGTAGGTGTTCTTTTCCTGTGCAGTTTTTCTTATATGGTTTTATCTAAAGGTTCAGATCATCGTGACAACTATTTGCAGAAGTGTTTCAATCTTCAGTACTGCATTGATCGGATGCTTATGAATGAGGAGCAATGACCTGAGCTTGCTCTCATTTTTCCTATGAAGAATTTCAACCTAGGAATCACAATGGCTATGTGAACAGCTTATGGAGGTGAGCTCATAAAACCCCTTTTGTTGGATTCTATTAATCCCTGGGGAACTGGTTATTCCATTATTAAATCTTGAAGGCTCCCAAATACTGAATTTTAATTTTGTATCACATGTATCCAGGTCTGGCTTACATGCCCAGCACCAGGAAGGCTTCTTTCTTGGCATATCCTTGCTACTAAAGCAGCTGGTATGTTCTTTAACAATTGATTCTAAATTTGGTCAGCATCATATTCATGGTAAAAATGTCATCAAAATTTTGCTGAAAGAGTGGAGGTGGCTGTACACATTGATTTACAGGATTTGCTGTTATGCACACAAATTTCTTAAGAATTTATTTATTGCTCATGGCTTTCTGAAATAAATAGTCGTGACGTGTTTATCTAGAAACTCTCCTTTGCCATTGTTACTTCTGGAAATTCTTTGCCATAAGAAATGCCACCATAATTATGGCAAGCTGAAAGGCACCTTAAGGCTTTGAGCTAGGTTAAGAAATTTATAGTCTTTTGGTAGACAAGCCATTGTTCTATTTATGCTTTTTGACATAAATCTGGTTCCATAGTCAAAATGTTACTTCTCCTCTTTTTTCCATGGCTCTACATGTTCATGCTAGCCTCGGTCCCTACACTCACAAATCAAGACATTCTTAAGAGATACACATATCACATACTGACTCCATAGTTCATTATTCATCATATTCTATTGGCTTTTTAACTCTATAGTGCCTCCTTTGTCCTTTGAATAAACTTATTTAATCTTCATTTTTTAAAACAAATTTTTGTTTTGTTTCATTGCTGATGCACAACCTTATACTATCTGTTCTGGCTAGGCCAGACAAAAGTCCATTTGGAAGCACCTTGGAAACCATGAAAGGTATTGCTTTGAAGATCAAAGAAGGCATACAGTAGGAAAAACCTTTGGGTAGGATCCAAATCCTAGGAGAAAAAAATTTGCGTTTTTTGCCCCCCTAAAGAAAAGATGAGTACTATCGGAACACTTAAATCAACTAATGTTGTGTTATTATACTTTACTTCTTCCTTAACTTTGGCTCCCACCTTATTTTCTGTTTCCGTTCTCTATCCTTATCTTAGAGGTCCAGCTCAGATATCTAAAATGAATCTCCCTTTTTTATACTCATGTAATTTCCTTTTCTCATTATCATCTCCCCCCTATCCCAAGTGTTGGATCTAGGATTTTGTGTATATCAAGGCATCCAAGATTCTTTGGAGCTTGATCACGCTAGTCTTTGGGGTTTAAAATTATAATCACGATAGATTGCGAGCTACAACTAGATGTCATTTGACCATGTTTCCTTTTCTTGACTACAAGCTTGTGAAAGCGTGGCTGGGAACTAGAATCAAGTTCCCTCAAATATTTGCTCCTTGTTCCTGCAAGTTATATTGAACGCCATGTGGCTTTGTATTGAATATGCTTCAGACAATATTTATGAAAAATCAACTTGCCCATCGTACTTCATAATCAAGGTTCGATCTATATGTGATTTGCTGACAACAATGCTGGAAATTCCTTCTTCAGGGAATTACTCAAATTTGTTGTCAAATGTTGGAAGAAAAACAATTCAAAACCCCTTCGCCGCCTGCTCGCTTATTGTTGCCAATTATTTGACGGATGCTCGTGCTCCAGGCACTGCGATCACGTGGACTTGCTCATCCGTCCATGTAACTGGGCCTGATATTGGATTGATGTGCTTTTACCCCAATTTTAACAAGTGGAATTCTCCCTAAAATTAGATCATGGGCTTACTGAAGTGAAAGGAACATTAAAGGTAGAGAAATGAAATATTACGATTTTCATTAGATTGTGACCCATACAAACGGAGCTAACAACACTAGAAGGGCAACAGAAGCCAAAGCCGATTGTATCCTAAAAATTCCAAGGAGAGTTTGGAGGCTTAAATCTAACTCGTGGCAAGCATATAGACACAAACTCCCGAGTCAGCTTTTCACTATTAACTTCCTACTCCGATGGATTATAGAAACCTGTCATTTCTGTTGATGTTTGTTGCACTTGTAACTGATCAAAATGCGTTGATATGTTAGAGCTTGAAGCTAGCTTTGTGAACGATGGTACTTCTGAGGATGAATCAAGAGTTGTTTGAGAGGGGCTTTGAGCACACTGAGATGGTGGCTGAGGTTGAGGGAGGCGCTGCAATGTTGAAAGGTGGGCTTGAATGAAGGCCAACTCTGCTTGCAAATTCAATACCTGTGGTGACAAGATAAATTCTCATCAGAATCCTTACAAGTAGCATCCAAGTTTGAACTTGCAATCCAGGAACGAAAAGATATCGCCTGTTTTATAGCTCTTCTTTTTTTGGATAGTAGGTGAAGAACACAAGATGCTCTTGGAGCTGCTGCAAACATACATCGAACTTAGAAACCGGACAAGGAAAAAAGAATTTAAAAGTTAAGAATTCAAAGATCAGCTGCTACTATGATGACAGCCAGATATAGGGTTTTTCTTTTTATCAAGCAATTAAAAATCAATTTCAAAAGAGCTAGAGATACTTCTAAATACACTAGCTAATTATATCTAACAAAATTTAAAGCTTTTCACCTCCTCTCTCCTCGGGAAAATTCCTGAACAGTGTAAACGAGAAAAAAATCCAAACTACTAAGAGCACATTCCGTTGGTATTAATTATATTTTCCATATATATTGAACTCTCGGACTCTCTCTCGAGGTGCTTGAAGTAGTCAATGCTAACAAAGCAATGGCATTTTACCTAATCCAATAAAGCAAGCACCCAATAATTAAGTGGTTATCTGCCCAACGAGCCTAAATGTAGAAATCATAGGCTCTCCATGAACGACTGTGCGCTATCATACACGGATTTTTCAACAAACTATTCAAAATGAGAAACCCTAACAAAACCCACCAACAAAGGTTTGATCATGATAAAATGATCCGAGGTATATAAATAAATTGTCTTCCCGTGTGAATGTAAGACTTTTGGGCTCTAGCCAGTAGAGTTACCACATTAGAACCAACACATGGGTCTAGGTCCCACTACTATTATAGCTTCTTACAAGGAGACATTAACCCTCCTCCTTAATTTGTTGATCATAATAAATGCATCAAGACTTCGACTACAATATGTGGCAGATTACGAGTAATAATTATTTAGGACTATACATCAAAGTCAAAACCATAATCACTTAAATATTTCTCGAGCTTGCTGAAGTTTGCTTTTTACTCCGGCAAGCAACAAGATCCCTCTTCAGTCAATTCTCTCTCGGAGTTTTACCATTCACAGCTCAAGTTAGCTTAAATTTCACGCAATTTTGTTGAAAAACCATGATTAATTTTGTTACACCCCAAAACACTAATAAATATTCACTCAAAAAATGCGCAAGAGTTTCACTCAATTCATTACATCGAGAAACCAAGTGAGAAGTAATGTTTGGAAGAAACCAAAGAGAAGTTAGTGAACCCTAAGTAGAATCCACAAGAAAACTTAACTTCATGTAAGAGCAGTTTGGGCCTACATAACAAGAAACCCTACAGAAGGTTCACGTTAGTACTAATTGTTCAAATTCACGTATAAATATGCCAAACCAATGACTTGACGAACTAGTGAAACTGGCAAATAGTAACGTGCAAACCTCGACCAGCTAGATTTACCTATACGGTTCTAGTCTTCAAGACGAATCGTTATGCTGCCATGAACAAGACAAAGCCTGACGAACAGTTTGACCCATGTTGAGAATTCCTTTAGCATAATTACTTGATGACGATCTAGTTTCTGATTTATCCATATATTTACAGCTCTATTTCAATTTTCAAGGACTACAAAAACAAAAAATTCTCTACATATGAACTAAAGGGGCCAAAAGCAAAACTTACACTATCATATTTAACGAAGTCTCTCCAAAGAAAATTTATCATATGAAGGTCTTTTGAAGGTAATTTAGAGGAGAAAGAAAGCAAGGGAAAGTTCTAACACAAAATCCCTTGCAGTTAATCATAACTTTGAAGCATAAAACACAAACCATTTGTAAGCGGCACAATGTTGTTGACCCCAAATTAATTATGTCAATAGATGAGTACTCTTAAACCTCCAATGGATAGCAAAGGCAGAGGTTATTTAGTACTAATAAGCTACAATTAATTAATCTAAACAATATGGGAGCTTGGATATATATATATATATATATATATATATATATATATATATATATATGTTAATCACTCACAATTTTATTCTTCTACCACCGTTCTGTGCAAGTTTAGAAGGGGATAAATGAGGAAGAAATCTAAGGATGAAAACCCTGACCAAACTTAGCCTTCAAATACTAATTGAAAGGTTTTTGGCCAATTACCATCAAGAAAAAATATTTACCTGTTGTTGGAGAGTGAAAATGTGACCTACACAACCATAAACAGGGTCTCTAACCCTAGCCAAGGCCTCATAACAAAGAGTAACAACAGCATCAAGACGCTTGTGAGCAGGTATGCGCAAGAGCAGCTTAGAAGCATTGCTAGCACCAAAGACCTTGTGCACTGCTGCAAAGTGAGCTGTCCCTTGATCAGGATCAAAGTATGGTGCAAAAATGCACCCTTTTACACACTTTTTCCTGAGGAACTTGCAGGCACCACAAGGCCCACTCCCATTATTTGCACCAGCACTCATCATCTTCTCTCTGCAGAAACAATCCACTTCCTTGGGGTTTCAGTTTCACTCTTTGTGGGGTCTAACTAGCTAGATAGAAGACAAAGAGGGAGAGAGATAAGACGAAGGCATGGATGCGTATTTATTTACTCCTTTAGAGACCATAGAAAGGTCTGTTTATTTTTTACTACTTTGTTTTTGTTAATTATTTTTAAAAAAATATTGAGACTTTGGTGATGGGTCAATAATTAATGTGAATTGACTGGTTAGTAGAATATATATTGTTTTTTCATAAGAAAAACAGTTTTACTTTTTAACTCCTTGATATTAATTATTTTAACTTATATCCAAATGAGTTAACACGCATACCTTATTATTTTAAATTTAAATTAAATAAAAAAATGCCCTTTCTTTCTTTTTTTTTTTTTCAATGCTAATTAGAATCTAAGAAAAATAAATGATGATTTTCATAATAATTGAGAAAGATTTGATATAGTTGGTGAAAAAATGATGGAAAATATATATCTATTTTTGTTTTTTTAAAAAAAACATACAGCTAATCATAATTAAAAAACGTGGAGGGATTAAATTTTAGCAAGAGAATGTACTTGCTAATTAAAACTTTAAAGCCACGGCAACTACAGAGGAAGCAGAGGGGGAGCAAGATTGCGTGAAGCAAACATACATGCGGTGAGGGACAGTGCATCAACATCCAACCGCCGCAGCTGTGGCCACGTGCGAGACCCCACGTGGGACAAACATCCTATCCTCCTTTCCCATCAAATTATTATTTTCTCTGCAGTCACTTGCATGATTTTATCAGAGATGGAGATAGTAAGTCGTGAAAGACACAGGGACTCCCCCCTCCCCAGCTTTTAGAGCTCTGTTCCCTCTCACCTTATCATCTTTGAGTGTAGGCAGAGCCCTCAAGCAAGAGCTAAGAGTAACTGCAATAGTGTTAGGAGAGATCTGCAGAGTGTAACTGGCTACTGTTTGCGTATAAAGACATATCTGCTAGCACTGTAGCAGGTGTGTGCACTTCTTTTTTTCTTCTTGCCTCGGTTCAAGTTACAGTTCAAGCTCCACTGTGAAAATGATGAATGATTGAATTCGTTCATGGCGTGTAAAAGCGTTTGGTTTTGCGTACAAATTATATTTTATAAAATTTTAAATTTTTGTATTGTGTTTCTAAATTATTTTAATACGTGGATTTTAAAAATAAAACATATTATTTTTATGTATTTTTAAATAAAAAATACTTTAAAAAACAAATGATCTCATTCATTATTTAAATTAGTCTAGCTAATTACACATCGATAAAAAAATTGTACTGAAATTTACTAAAACATTCTACAAGTCTTGCGCCGAATAACTTTAAAGGATGTTTTTTTAATTATTTCAGATTTATTTTTTAATTAATTTTCAAAACATTGATGTAGAATAGAAGCTGTAGATATATAGTATAGAAACTGTTAGTGTCCTTTTATACACGTGCGAGGATGAAAAGTATAATATTTTTGCAACAATTGTGTGACAAGCATAATTGCACGTCAATTTCTTGTACCGTAAAAAAATATGATAATAGCTCATCATGACTACCTCCTTGAGGGCATATATACAAAATGGTGCCAATATTTCTGGCCCTAAGCGGCTAATATCTCAATATCAAGATCCACATGAAGAGATCCCTACGGATGGCAGTGAGTAATATTTATACCTGAACTCGAACTTAAAATTTTTACCTGAATTTGATTGGGTATAGATTAAAACTGACGCAATTAGATTTCAAGTTTCCATGAATATTAATTGGGTATTCAACAGCTTAAATCTTTGATTGGTTTCTCGAACAGAAACCCAACAGTTGTTGCTGCGTTCAAGTCTATATGATCAAATTAAGCCTATTCTAGCAGTGAAAAGCAATTGCAGATTTTTTGTCCTCTTGATCCTTTCTGCCATAACATAGGCGAGGAAATGGATATCAAGAATATGCTTTTCAAGTTCTGTGACAATTACACAGCAAAGAGTAACAAAAATCAACCAACTAGCCATTCTCAACAGTAAACAAGCTATTAAAATTATAGTTCAGGCAACTCAACAATGATTTTCTTTTGGAAAGGCTAAATGAACATTTACAATTGATGGATCCATGTATTTCATACTAAAAAATTATATTTTTTTATTAAGGCCATGACTAAAGGGACCGAGAAGAAGAAGACCTAACATAATGGCTCAACAAAAATCAAGATCCATGGAAAGAGGGTCTGACAAGATGCCTAACTCAATTCTCTTGGGCTCGGCTACTTGTCAGGCCCAAGCACCTGTGGGTCTGTCAATATGTCAGGTCTAATGTCCTTGAGCCTAGGATTGCTTCAGATTCAAACATCCAACATAAAAATCTAGAATCATCATTTCCTTACACCTAGTTATGCAAAAAGTCATCTCTTTTGTCAATCGACATTAAAGTTGATTGTAAGGGTTGATTCTATTGACATTAATATTGTATATATAATGATGTGAGGTCGTTCTCTATAGGTACATAATACTCTTGTCAACATTAATATCGTGTAAGAAAACATTTACATTTACATTAATGTAATAGTCTCCCTCCTTACTTTGATGTAAAGAAGAAAAAGACTTATGACCTCTCGAATAAGAGGAAGAAAGTTTAAGGTATAAAGATTATAAATACTCTCATAATAACATAGGTAAATGATTCACAAACTTTATTCTTTTATAACATACTCTCAACATTTATCATACATAAACTAAGAACAAACATTTTTGTTCTTAGAATTTAATGCTTATTTACTATGAATCATCGTAATAAAAGTCATTGATTTAATCACTGGAGTGTCTCTCAATCTACCAAATGAGGCTGTTTTACAGGATATCTACCATTTGTCATCAATCCTTTAAACACTCAGTCAAGGAGAAAGAAAGACTGACGTGAACACATAATCATCCATCATACAAACACTATGAAACACAAGTTTCCTAGTATTTTAGATTCTGAAGCATCATCACTAGTCTTTATTTAATGGTTTGATTTGTAAAAAAAGAAAGAAAGAAAAGAACCTAAAAGAAAAGAATAAGAACAAGAGGCTAGAGGAGGCTAAAGATGAAATAATGTGTACTATAGAAAAGAAACCAAATTTTATATTTATATATACTTGGTATAAATGTAAAATTTTGACATGTTAAGGTTATTTATGTAATTTAGGTCTGGGTTGGGGTCGGGTAGAGTTCGAGTCGGGCAGGACAATATCCATACCATATCCAAACCCGAATAGACAAAAAACTTTTATCATTTAAAGTCGATTCGAGTTGGTACCCATCTGTATATAGATGGGAAAATATCTTGTGAAATGTCTGAGAAAAATATACTATTTATAAATAGTATGAATAACACCATGCAAGTAGTATTATTTATGAATAGTAAAACAAGGTGAAACAAGGTAGCTCGATCAGACCGAACCTAAGGAAGAGAGAGAAAGAGATGAGAGAATGGAGCTTGGTCTGACCGTATTTGGGGACTCAGGGCTCGTTCTGAATGGGTTTTTCATAATAAATAGTAAACACTATTCATAAATAGTAAATGAAATTGTACCAAACTAAGAGATGTGATAGAAATGGAAGAGAGAGAGAAGAAGGGATGGAGTTTGATTTGACTGAGTCTAGGTACTCAAGACTCGTTCTGAATGAACCATAGTTTTGAAACCCGGATCGACCCGACGGGTCGACCCGGGACCCGGCCGACTCGGGCCTGGGACCGGTCCGGGTCTAAGTAAAAACCAGCCGAGGAGTTGGCCCGGCGAAACCCGGTCGACCCGGAACCCTGGCGACCCGGGCAAACCCAGCTGAGACCCGGTCTCTTTATATATATATATATATATACATATATATATATATATATATATATATATACATAGCTGAAAATGACGTCATTCGTTTTGGCCTTTTAAAATGTCAAAAGTTTTGACTCAAAACAATGCAGATGAAGGATGAAGGATGCAAAATTGCAGACAGAGATAACAAGAAAAAGCAATTTCAATCGCATAGCTCCTGTGCCCGTAATACACCTCCACCCTAAACACGACATCCCCTTCGTAGTGATCCCTACTCGTTCCTATAGATTCCATTGAAGACAGCATCCCCGGTTTTGATCAGATCCTGCATCAAGACATGATTGGAAAAGCCCCTCTTCAAAGTTCTGTATGTGAATATCAGCGTTGTTGTTGATGCACGATTGCTTTTTTTTTCTATTTCGATGCCCATGTTCTCTCTCTCTCTCTCTCTCTCTTTAAGATTTTCTTTTCCTCTTTACCTTCTATTCTCAACTTAAAGAGAATGCCTATTTGTGGTTGATTAAAAGAGAATGTCTATTTGTGGTTGGAAAGCTGGAAAATAGATTGACGAGAGAGGGATAAGAGAGGGGAATTGTATTTATTGAAGTTTTTATTTGATTTTTTTTGGGTCGACCACCGGGTTGAGTTTCAAAACTATGAAATGAACTTTAAAAAAGAAAAGACAGAGAGAAGCTCAATTGGTTCTCGGCCGAATCAAATGTGTTGGGCTTGATTTGGCTGTAGCATTAACGAGTCTTGTGGGACTCAGTTGGGCTGGCATAACCGAGCTCTACTACTTTTTTTTTTTTTTTGTATTATCACTAATTATTTCATAATGATGCCAATGAACGATGCGGTTCCGGTTTCTTACATTGAGAGAAAGACAGTAATATATTTCAATCCATAACATTTTGAATTGTTAAATATATTTACTTATTATATTGTGAAATACTGTCTCATCATTTGGATGATTAAGCATAACTTCAACGAAAAAATTCCTTATTATGTCGGAGAAGAAATACTATTTATTTTTAAAAAATCATTTTTAAATTACGAGTTAATAAGTACTTTTTACTAATTGGATAGTAAAAATTTTATCTTCTTTGTAAATTGAATGTCCCTATAAATGCACAATAAACCATAGCAAACACTTGGATAAGACATTCGAGGTTTTTGCCCCGAATAAATTCTTCTTCAATAAATAAATTCCTGCCATGAATATAAATTTTGTCAATTTTTAAGGACAATGAGACAGGAAAGTCTGCCACTCAGTCAATCACTTCTCGATGACTTGGACGAGCAGGGAATAAATCACGTCTTTACACGTGGCATCCCGCGGATGGTCCTCTTCTCGTCCTCTCTCTTCGAGAAGGAAGAACATTTATGGATGCTCATGCCAGAGTCTGACGAAAAGTGAAAGAAAGGACATGCTAATGAATTGACTAAGGTAATTCATCTCCATTTTTATTTTTATTTTTATTTTTATTTTTACATATAAATAAGGTTCCTTTCCACTTGGCGTTTACTGCTTAAGATTTTACTTTCAATCAGATGTTTTAGCATCTGAAAACAATTTTAATGTTATTTGTTCCTCGGTAAAGAATACGAAAAAAAATCTTTAAAATTATCTTCGTTAGGAGCAAAATTAAGAAAATAATTAATCTATTATGGATCTATTTCATCATGTTTGATCCATATTCCAATTCCAATAAAATAAAGTATGGAACCAAAATATTACAAAAAAAAAAAGAGTTAAAAAAAATCGAGCTCATATGAGTTGCTGGTTAAAAACGGAATATAAAAATTGATTTAAAAATACATTATTAATTTAATATTATATTTAAAGAATCTTAATGCTTTAAGATTCTCAAAATTAGCAGTCTTGTTTTTTGCTAAAGTGATACGGAGGACAATTAATGTGCTGAGACAAATGGTCCATACAAAGAGGTTCACATGAAATTACAAATAAGTGCCTTTTAGCCCCACTTTCTCCTCGTGAATTCTCCTCGCCCTTAGCCACTCTGACTCAAAATAATCCAACTCAGTTCTCTACCATTTTTTTTTTAAGATTAACTAGCTTATATATTCCATTAATTTTATAAATCATAAAGTTAATGATTATATAAGTTTATAATAATTTTAAAAAAACTCATAATTAGAATATAAATTCAAAACTTGACTAATTAAACTATTTTTCAGAATTAGTTATCTATCATACTACCATATAGAAATAGGCTTAGGTCGTGATCAGGACGAACAACTCCTCCCTTGCCTTAGGAGGAAAAAACAACAAAGAGAAGTTCAGGGGAAATCTGGTATAATTTATGTTTTTGTTTCCATATGTTTAGACACATGAACAAGAAATCTGTTTGTTTTAGATTTTTTTTCTTGAAGCAGCTTGACTCTGGAAGTTTTTGGCACTCAGTTGTTGGTTTTTTGAAGTTTTTTTTTTTTTAAAAAAAGAAAATAAAAATGAGAGCTGGTGGCCTCCTAATCATCCTGGCTTAATATATAATAGAATAACATCGTAGCAAACTGCCACAATTTTACTATAGTTTTTTGTTTTTCCTGAAGGTTAAAACTTAATCCCAACACGTACCGTGGCTGGTTCATTGCCATTCGATCGCAAGCTTATGAGCTAGCGTCTTAGGCATGCAGAGATAGAAGAATGGATTCACATTAAGAATTAATCCAGAAAAAGGAGATGAGGGTGTGGCCGTGTGGGGGTTTTCAAGTTTTACCATCATCATTGCACTTGCTGATCAATGATCTTGGGCCAAACTCTACAGGCCTTCGAAGCAAACATTTCTTTAGTTACAGGCTTCAAAGCTAAAAACAGGATGAATGCAATGACTGCTCTCTGGTTTTTTCTTTTCCTTTTCCTGTGGCATTATTGATATGGGGACGACATGGGACGACAAACCCAATGATCAACTTGACAATCAGAACAAATATGAACATCTACCATCTTTTTTTTGTTACAAGAAATCCAAGCTGTGGCTGTCTTTCATACATCCTTGGTGACTGCTTGTATTTTCCAACTATGTGCCATGATTATTGTATATGGTTTTTATTCTGGAATTTGGGTAATATGTTATTTGTAAGGGAACATGGAGTAAAGTATGTTGCTCCCATTGAGATTACAAAGTGTTCATGACTCATGTGCAACAAACACCCTTTGCTGGAAAAGAGAAATGTCTGAGAATGAAAACCTGTTACATGGGCCATCCAACAATATACTAAACATCGTATTAGATTATCAAAAAAGGACCGATTTTTCAAAAAATTTAATAGTAATGATCTCTTTAAATCAATTTTCACATAAAAAAATTATCTTTTTCTCTAACGATGAAAAATAAATAAAATTCTCAAGACCAAAATCCCACCCGAATTCTATAGTAATACAAATTAATGGTGTACAAGCATTAATTTTAAAGCATCAAAACTTTCAAAAGAATGGTCAGCATGATAGATTTCCTTGACAGTTTGACGAATATGACTTTAAAGGTGACAAAGGCATATCCATGGATTTCATGATTGTTCCAGTCCTAAATCTTTCTTCGACTAATTGACTACAATAATAATAATAAAAAACTAATTATTTCCTTCATAAAAGTCCTTTTACTAATAAATTAGAGCACTTAACAGCTGCTTTGCCATATTTTATGGTGACATCCTTTAACGCATTTCTTTCAACATAAATTTCAACGACCACAGCTATAGCTATTGTAAACAATTTTTCTTTTTCTGATTCCTAGGTGTTGACCGCACGAGTGGCAGAAATTAGAAACTTCAAACTTGTGGGGTCGGTCTGAATGAGACTTGCATTTTTTTGAGCTGTGATCAGGTTGCTACATGTTCCTGTTTGTAAAAGTTTAGACAAGCCTAATCACAGATTAAGGTTCAAGAGTAGACTAATTAGGAGCTTAAACAAAACTAATTAAGGTTCAAGAGTTTTTCGGACATGTTGCCAGATAAGTGGGCTTTTCTCAAATTCTGTAGGGACCTTGTTTCTCAAACTTCCTACATGATACATGATAGCTGTGATATTCAAACTATGTTTGCAGCTCTAATATATATTCAAATGGTTTTGTTTCCATCCTGAAATTCATATTGGACTCTTCTGTGGATAATTATCTTGAAGTTGAAGAGCTTTAAAGAAAATTTCTTAGGTTTTGATGCTCGAAGATTAATCAGTCCTTCAAGGAAAGACAGCTTCTTGAAGCATGGGTCCATGGCTCTGTGTCACATGCGGTGGTCACTGGTCAGTAGAGGCTCGGTGTGTTATAGGATTGCCATGCTAGTGTTTCAAACAGTCAAGACAATTGGCCTTGTAGTTTAAGTTATAGAGTAACTTTGCGTTTGTAGATGGGCTAAACCCACTGTTTACATCATATGTTTTTACCGATTCATTAAAAAAAAAAACCCTGTATTATCGATTCCGTTAATTTAGCATGTGTGTTTTTATTTTCAATTGATTATATCTTAGATTAAATAAATTAAAGAAAAAATAATTTAGGCTGTCTTCATGGTGGATAATCCATTTGATATTATATTTTTAACTGGATTAAAAGTATAAAAATAGATTCAAGATTTACCTCATTATATAATAATAAATCGTGCCTTTTTTCCTCCAAAAAAAAGTAAACATATATATTCCATTACACAAAACTAACTTTCTTTTCATTTAAAGCGGTGTACTAAGCAATCACAAATTGAATTTAATGGTTTTTGTTTTTATAATTTTGTTTAAATTTTGCTGTCTGACATGTGTTTATGATATGCTGATGTCGGCGCTATATATATATATATTAGGTGACATGCCCGCGCGATGCCGCGAGCTTGTTGCATGCTTGTGTATTATTGTGAATTTTTAAAAAAAATCATATAAAAAAAACTGTTACCATCCACAATATTTTAAAGGAAAAAACTACAAAGCTATATTCTCAACCAGCTTAATATTAAAAAAACAAAATCAACAAAAAACAATTATAAAAAAAAAAGATGACAATTTTGGAAGAAAAAAAAAAGCAAAAAGCAAATAATAAAAAAATAAAAAAAAAAACATGTGGGGAAAGTTAAAGCTAAATTTTCAACCAGCTCAATATTAAAATCATTTAAGAAAACATTGAAGCAATCTATAGTATTTTGTGAGGAAATATACAATTATAATTCTCAACCAGCTCAATACTAAAAAAAATCAACAAAGATAATTTTGACAAATATAAAAAAAACTAAAGGAAAAAAAACATGCAGGGAAACACTATAACAATCTATAGTGTTTCATAAGAAAATCTACAGTTGTAATTTTTAACTAGTTCAATATTAAAAGCAATAAAAAAGACAGACAATTTAAAAAAAAAACATAAGAGAAATCATAAGAGAAATCATTGTAGCAATCAACGATGTTTTAAGAAAAAAAGTTAAATTGTCAACCGGCTCAGTATGAAAAAAATAAATTTGAAAAAAACATATTTGGAAAAAAAACATTGACTAAAAAAACATGTGGGGAAACACTGTAGCAAGGCAAAAATCATGTGGGAAAACACTGTAGCAATCTACAGTGTTTTAAATAACTACAAAGTTAAATTCTTAATCAGCTTAATATGAAAAAAATAAAATCAACAAAGATAATTAAAAAAAAAATTATTTAATAAAAAACCATGTAGAGAAACACTGTAGTAATCTAGTGTTTTAAAGAAAAAATTTTAAAAACTAAATTCTTAATCAGCTCAATAGTAAAAAAATAAAATCAACAAAAATAATTATGAAAAAAAAAGAAAATATAAAGAAGAAAGACAATTTTGGGAAAATTTAAAAAAAACAAAAAAAAAACGTGGGGAAAGCTAAAGCTAAAGTTAAATTCTCAACCAACTCAATATTGAAAAAATAAATTCAACACAGATAATTTTAAAAAAAAAACATGTGGGGGAAACACTGCAGCCAAACAAAAACCATGTAAGGAAAACAAGGTAGCAATCTATGGTGTTTTTTTTTTTTTTGAAAAAAGCTACAAAAATAAGTTCTCAACCAGTTCAATATATAAAAAAAACTGACAAAAACTATTTTTTTTTTTAAAAGTCAATTTTGGGTAAAAAAAATGAAAAAAAAACATGTAAAAAAAAGGAAACAAAAGCGAACAAAAATAACACGTGGGGAAAGCTATAGTGTTTTAAAGAAAAAAAATTAAAAAACTAAATTTTCAACCAGCTCAATAATAAAAAAATAAAATCAGTAAAAATAATTCTGAAAAAAAAAATTAAAAAATGACAATTTTGGAAAAAAAAAATAATAATAAAAAAACATGTGGGAAAAGCTAAAGCTAGATTATCAGCCAGCTCAATATTGAAAAAATAAATTCAATAAAGATAATTTTTTAAAAAAATGTATGGGGAAACATTGCAGCAAAACAAAAACTATATAGGGAAAATACTGTAGCAATCCATATTATTTTTTTTTAAAAAAAAAAACTACAAAGCTAAATTGTCAACCAACTTAATATAAAAAAATAAAATCTACAAAGACCATTTTGAAAAAAAAAATCATAAAAAAAACAATGTATGAGAATATTACAGTAATCCACAATGTTTTAAAGAAAAAAACTACATAGTTAAATTTTTAACCAGCTCAATATTTAAATAAATTAGCAAAGATAATTTTGAAAAAAAAATAAAAAAAAAAAAGAAAAAAAAGAAGAAGAAGTAGTCAATTTTGGGTAAAAAAAAAAAAGGGGAAAAAACATGTAAAAAAGAAGAAACAAAAGCAAAAAAAAAAAAAAAAAAACTGCTACAGTAAAAAACCTACTCGTTTTAGAGTATTTGTTAATTAATATATCAGTTGTGTGCATTTGAAACTTGTATGAACGTTCAAATCAGCAATATTGTGACAATCGTGATTGTCATATCATGGTAATGGATAAAAAATTACGGGGAAAGGAAGAGGAGTGGGGAGGATAAACTCAAGGAACTGCTACAACGTAAGCAACTGGTGACGAAAGTTGCCAGGAGGGTTTAAATAGTGACACGTGTCGGTCAAACTAACAAGCTGTCATGGCTTCTTGTTCACAACACCACAAGGTTGGACAGGGCCCCGGACAACGTGGTGACTCGCCGTTACAAACTGTTGCTGATTTCACCTCTAGATTCAAAAGGAAAATATAAAAAAATCAATTTTCTTGTTTATTATATATACAAAAAGATTGAAAATGAACTGAATTTATTTCACAGCAAGCGGTTTTTTTTTTATGAATTGAAAAATCTTTCTTAATTTGATTTTCGGATTGTTTTTAGTGTTTTTTAGGTGGTTTAGTTGGGTTTTTTTTTTAAGGGTGTTTATTAAATAGTTTTTGGTCAAAATAAATGAAAAAAATGAATTTTCTAACTAAAAAATATAAACCTAATTTTTCAGTCACCACACCAATAATAAATTATGGGCAGACAACTCTACTTTTATTTTATTTTTTTAAAAAATAAGTGCAAATAACAGTTCATCTGTATCAAAAAAAAAAAAAAAAAGACCGAGACATCTAGGCACAGCCAGTTGGAAAGCCCCGTACATGGGCTTGTTTCTAAAGACCTATGCATATTAGGTCACATAGATAAGGGCAATGTGCTTTGATCTTTTTTTTATTTTTCTTTTAAATCTCATCATTTAATTTTTTTGATAATTCTTGTTATTATATAATTAAATAAAATATAGTTTTTTAAAAAATTATTAAATCTAGTAGAGTCTAGGACATGGATCACACGTTTGACATTTTCGGTCTTAAAACCCGAGTCAATCTAATATGTTGTCGTCTCAATATTTTTTAAAACTGAAATGTTATCTTGAATTTTGTTAGAACATTCAATTTATTTTAAATTGGTTTTTATAACATATTTTGGTGTGGTTTTTGTAGTCTTGATTTATTTTTATTTATGTTTTATATGGTTATTATAGTCATATAACATGGTTTAAAAAATTAAATCAAGTGA
Source organism: Populus simonii (assembly GCA_007827005.2). Lineage (NCBI taxonomy): Eukaryota > Viridiplantae > Streptophyta > Magnoliopsida > Malpighiales > Salicaceae > Populus > Populus simonii. The sequence continues at coordinate 4,857,868 of CM017477.2, forward strand.
TCTAAGATTAATCTAATATGTTTTCTTATCATCTCAATTATTATTATTATTTAATCCAGATCATATTATTACATGTCATTCATATTGCTTCTAAACACAAATATTTGTTTTTTTTTTTATTATTGGTGTTGTTTTTAATTTATTTTTGTGTACAAAAGATTTTTATACGATCCGCAGCTTTAACACAATAAAGTAAGCTAGTTATTCCTATAAATAAAAAATCTATTAATGATGCGGTGAGGGGCGTTACTTCCTTTTTCAATTGAACGGCGTGTCGAGCCCCAACGTTGAGTTTCTAAGATCCATGAGGTCATGGTTTATGCCCGGCCGTTACATTCTTATTCACCGACTCAAATGTGTCAGTCTCCGAATTGAGCGACTTTTGAACGCCGAGCGTCGGCATTTGACCTCTTTTAGAATGACTGGCTGGCTGGCAAAGTATCGAAGGGACTCAAATGATTCCTCCTTTCTTTAATTACTCTTGATTTAGTTCAAACATTAACCACTTCTTTATAATCATGATCTGATCCTGTAATCATCAAAAACAAAGCAGAACCTACTTTAATTTGTTTCCTTAACATGAACCAGCTGTTGAGGGGATGGCATGAATGGATACTATTAGTCAAAGCACGTCAGCCTACTCAAATCTTAGCAAAAATTAGTTTCTCGATGCGTTCATATGCTTGACATCTTAAAATTATCTTACACATATATTATATAATATATCCATATGAACTATTTTAAGTTTTTGCGTGATGCAAGTGTGGCGGAAATCTCTTTTATATAGATACATGCTGTTCTTCTCCAGGTATATATCAACCTAGGTTAAAAAAGAGAGGGTTTATATCAATCTATTTACACATTCATTTTTTTAAAATAAAAATGGAGTGCACTCAGCTTGATTTGGTCTATGGATTACACAACGAGCAGATATGACTAACGATTTGCATAGGATCCGGGATTTGCTGGGAAAATTAATTAAATGGCCCCGATAAGTAATCCCATCAAATAAGGTTCATATTGTTGAGCGAGCGACCTTTAGGCATAGCAATTAAGCTATGGAGGTGAATTTGTCAAGTCCCATTTAGATATCAAATCCCAGCAATAAACTTAATTAATAAATAATGACTCGAATCAATATAGGCAGGTGGTGCGAGATGGCATGAATTTTTAAGATGGTTATATATACAGGGTCAGACTTTCTTCTGAAATGTGATAAAAGAGCAGTAAACACACACACACCCCCCCCTAACATTGCTCGCATGGATTTGTTATTACGTACTGGGTCTTAATTTCCAGTGAAGGTTTTGAGTTACTGTGAAGAAATAGCAAGAGGGAAAATTAACATGTTCTTGTAAAGATGCTCAAACTCTTGCCAACTTCACCAAAGCATAGCTTGTTCAGTAAAAAATTCTTCTTGACAATTTTAGCGCCCAACATTTCATGCATGATCTTTCTACCGAAGGAATAAATATTTAACCTTTTCGAAGGTTGTGCTATCGTGGCTACATATATAGTTCTCATCTTTCTCCAATTCTGATGGTCTACGGTACTGCATCATACATTAGGTTCTTTTTTTATAAAAAAAAGTTTACCCTCCCCCACCTTTTTTTTTTCTTAAAGAGGTTCCCTATATAGGTTTTACTTCCATGATTTCAGATAACTATAACTCTATAAAATTCCACTTATTTTCTTTAAATAAATCAGGTTGTTAGAAGTAATTTACTTATTTTTTTGACCTAGAAATTAAGTGGAGTAACTATAACTTAGTGATAAATATAAACTGGATTTATAGGTGCCAAAAAATGGAAGCTCTCCATGAATTCATTCTCAAAAATAGTCACAGGGATTAAAGTCTTGGTGCATGCATGTTAATTGATGAAAATGTATGGTTTCCATTATGAAGAATCTAGCCCACACTTTTCGATGATAACAGGTAGAAATATCGTCAATTCGAAGTAATTACTAGATGAAATAGACCGGATTTTACACTTGAATTATAGTTTCAAAAGTTGGTATAGACAAACCACCCTTGCGATGGAAATATATAACGGCTTAGATTTGTAAATATCTGACACCCACGGTCGATCTGTTTTCTAAAAAAGTATATATCTATGTAATGCAAAGGATCATTGATCGTCACAAACACACACACACACACACACACACACACAAAATGAAGATCAGGGGAGATTGATCATTTGTCAAATCACAATTAATATCATTAATTCCTCATCAGTACCAATTCAGCCATTAATATTTTAAGGTTTAATCAGTATTGTAAAGCTCATCACGGCAACTTGTAAGAGAAAACCAAAAAAAATGATCACTCGTGTGTTTACCAAGTTAAGTTCTGTGTAACTTAAGCAGATCAACCTTTCCATTCATAGGATAAAACAAACATTTGGGGGAGTTCATGAATTGACAGGGAACGATATCAGGAACAGTTTCCTTACTTTTTTTCACAAAACTTGTAAATTGTAATGGGCACCCCTCTCTCTAACCCCAAGCCAGGCAGGAGTTATATTATCTATCAGATCCTTTATTATTTATTAAAGATAATTACTAAGAATAAGAAATATTATGTAATTAAGTACAGTCTTTTAAGAATGGAATTAATTAAGCCTGTGGGTATTGATGTCTTGCTATACTAAAACCCCAGTGGGTTAAATTATTTGGTTTATAATATAGAAAGGAAAGGGAAAGTGAGTCATTTTCAACCGAGAGAGAGGGATGGTTGGCGTCTTTTGCCCTCTACGCAGCTTAAAACACGCAGCGGCAAATATAGACACAGACCCATTGACACGTTTCGCCCTGTGAAATCTACTATTCCTTTTTCTTTTCTTTATATTTTCAAGATAGCCAGATTCATTCATAAATAGCTAAAAACCAAAGTTAAGTGCTATACAAAGATAGATATACATCACTTTTTTATTAACTGATCATCAGAGAGAAATGAAAGAAAGATCGAACTTTTAGAAGAGGAGAGGGGAGAACAGAGATGATGATAAGTCTTGCTAGATAGACAAGAAGAGAAAGACTTGAAAAGGAAAAAAAGAAAACAAAAAAAAGGACAGTTGAGAAATATATATATATATATATATATATATATATATATATATATATATATATATATATATATATATATATATAGAGAGAGAGAGAGAGAGAGAGAGAGAGAGAGCGAGCTTGGCTTATCGCATGTTTGCTTCACGCAAGCAGCTAAATTGGAAGGGAAAGGTTTGCTCTATCGCGTGGCTTTAAAGACTTCACAAGCGTTTTAAATCCCACCATTAAAAAAAAAAAAAAAAAAAACCCAACAAACTCTAACCCCAAATACCCCATAACCAAGCACCATCCACCAAACCTCAGACCACCACCACATACACATACCCTTCTTCTCTCTTATATCTCATTCTTCAAATACAAACCCTAATTATGTGACAAACTACTATATTTACTTTCTTTTGTTTTTAAAGAAAAAGAAAAGAAATGAGTACCGCAACAACAAACCCTATAAATACTGGTGCTGGTGGTGGAAGTAGTGGCGGTGGAGGTGGCGGCGGCGGCGGCGGTGGTGGTGGGCCATGCGGTGCTTGTAAATTCTTGAGGAGGAAGTGTGTTCCAGGGTGTATATTTGCACCTTATTTTGACTCAGAGCAAGGTGCAGCACATTTTGCAGCGGTGCATAAGGTTTTTGGTGCAAGTAACGTGTCAAAGCTTTTATTACACATTCCTGTCCATAAAAGACTTGATGCTGTGGTCACAATTTGTTATGAGGCTCAAGCTCGCTTAAGAGATCCAGTCTATGGCTGTGTTGCTCACATCTTTGCTCTTCAACAACAGGTAAATTAAATCTCTTTTTAGTTACTATTTTATTTAATTTCATTGATCACAAAAAAAGAAGTTGTCATCTTTCTCAACTTGAAAACAGAGAGACAACATTATTTTTGTTGTTTTCTTTTCTTTTGCTTCTTAGTTGAGGCTATTAAGCACACCACTTGTGCTATTTGCTTGACACTTTCTACCGTCTTTTGATTGATTATGGCGGTATTAAATCCGTTCTTGAAATTTGTTTTTTGAAGCTTCCCTTTGTCAATGCGATTAGCTGTTTCGCACTGTTAATCTTGCAGTTGACTTTTCTCTAGTTTTCTTCGAAAGAAATGAATTTCATGGGGTAGTTTATTTTGTCAATTTGTCAAACCATTCATGCAAGTTAGGTCAATTACCCTTTGCAAGGTAGCAAGAGAGGTGTCTAGCTCAGCTGTTCCAAGCCAGTGAGAAAGCAGATTCACTTGGCCCTCCTCTGGAGCTGCTCCTAGGGGGGGGGGGGGGGGGGGGGGGGGGGGGGGGGGGGGGGGGGGGGGGTGTGGGTGAATATGGGGCTCTAAATTTTGTGTTTTTTCGTGCTGCGGCACCACTGCTTGGGGGATAATTTCGTGCTTTTAACTGAAATCAAGAACGCGGTTTTGATTGACAAATTAATCAAAAGCCTGAGGCGGTTACTATAATGGTATAGGCTGGAGTTTGTGCCACTTTTCTGTGCAAATCGTGGATTTGCAGTTATTCTGGGGATGGTCGGTTTTCTTGTTTCTAGAAGGTAACCTTTTGGGGTCAGGGCAATTAGGAGTCCCCTTCTCCCACTGCACAAATCGTTGGATTTTCACAGCAGGGTCTTTTAGGGGTACTTTTGTCAAGTTATGGAGGATTTAGAGCAGTCGAAGCACTAAAATATTATTTTCCTTCCATTAAATCACGAAACACTTTGTGATTGTTCTTCTTTGCATGTTCCATTAAATTACCCCACTAGATCAAACATCCTTTTTTTTAGTTTTTTTTTTTTTTTTAAATCTAGTACTTAGAACGAATGAGCTGATATGAACCAATTGATGGCTATAACATTTTATTTTCCCAATTCCTTTCTGGATTTGATTATGCCGTGTATTTTTACGAATAGATGGAATTAATTGGGCAACATTGCCCAATTGTTTTTCTTTTCTTCTTGAAAAAAAATTGTTATTTTATGGCAATTTGATTTTTTATACCATGATAATTAAGGGAAACGTACAGTGGCTGTTTGAGTCTATACTGTATAGGGTTTATGTGTGTGTGTGAATCTAAAATTTAGAAACAATTATTGGCTAGAACCAAGTACAACAGCCAGCCTCTCCTTCTCGTATTTCAATGTCAATAATGCAGAAGAATTCTGTGCTTAATCTCCATCTTCTATTCCTTTTTCAAAACAAATCTTTATTTGCTCGCAACACACCATGTTCTTGTGCACATAATTCAAGCACCCTTTTCGCATAAACAAAGACGAGGAACCTCAAACTTGTGTCATGTTTATCTTTATAGGTCTTCGTTATTAATTAATCAATTTATGTAGTTCCATGTGTATTTCATAAAACAAAATAAAAAAAAATAGTTCCATGAATAACATCATTACTCGATTAACCTTAATTGTCTTGTTTTTGGAAGTTTGTTTTAACTTGTCTTCACAAACTAACTCTCGATAGAAAACACTCAATCTTGTGTTCAATTATGGACACTACAACGACGACGGTTAAACAATGCACACTTATTCAATTCTAGTTTATGTTAGCTAGTGATTAGTTATTGTCTTAAAATAAAAATAAAATAAATGAAAATCATGAGTGCAAAGAAAACATATTTTCTTGTATTTTTTAGATTATAGAAATTATTATAAAGCTATCTTATAAATATGTTTATTTTATATTTATATTTGATTTTTTTTATTTTTGTCGATCAGACATGTTTATATATTTTCCGTATATGTAATTACTTGTCATAATTCACTAATCAAATATAATCTAATGAATAAAATTAAGTTTTCCGAGATGTACTAAATTTTTTTACGGAGTAATAATAGTAAAGATTTAGTCGGCTAACAAATGGATTGTCTTTGTTCTCTTTTGGCAATTTTATTTCTTACGCAGGTAGTAAATTTACAAGCAGAACTCTCATACTTGCAAGCCCATCTAGCAGCATTGGAGGTTCCGTCGCCACCTCCTCCGCCCCCGCCAACACTAGTGACCCCGCCTCCACTCTCAATAGCAGACCTACCATCAGCCTCTTCAATTCCCGCCGCGTACGATTTATCATCTCTTTTTGATCCAATGATGCAACCCTCATGGTCCAACATGCAGCAGCAGCGGCAAATGGATATCCGTCAGTTTGGAGGCAGCGGTGGCTCATCAGGAACTAGTGGCGGTGATCTCCAAGCATTGGCGCTTGAACTCCTTCATAGACGAGGATCTCCACCACCCGGGTTCATGTCATGTAGTGACACATTAGCATCACCATCTATCTCTAAATGAGACTGATCGACCTTATATTAACAAAGTACTTGTATTAATCAAATACCAACCAGGAAGCTGGATTTCCATGTTATTTCACTGGCCATGCATGATTTAGTCGTTTGATAATTGATCACCATTTCTTTCTGTTCGTTTCTGTTTTTTGTTCATTCCTTTTCCCAGTGAAATTCTTCAGATTGGGACGTACGAGTTAAAAATCAAACTTCTTATTCCAATTGCCGCTCCCAGTAGTATTCCAAGTTATCTGAAACAACAAATATATATATATATATATACACACACACACACATAAAGTTTTTCAATTGTTTTGGTATGTCGTTGATAGTGATTGAAAACAAACTTTTAATGCCTTCGATGCGGTCTGGGCACTCAATTTTGATAAAAAACCACACGGTCTTTCCTCCTTGGATAAGGAAGTTTCAAGCTACTATATTATATGGCTGTACCTTGATTAGGATACTTGATGGAAGGACGTATAATTTGATGGTCAATAATTATTTTGGTTAATACATCCATCTGTCCTTGTGTTTTAAGATTATCCTCTCCAGTATATCATTTAAAAAAATATTCACTTTCATATACTCACATGTGCCCTTCTGCTATTTTAATTTTAAATGAAAATGCCCCAACAACAACCAAGAAATAAATAAATACTTAAAAAGCCTAGAGAAAACTTTCAAAAAACGATATCCATAAACTTCTTAATAGAAATATATGTTTACCATAAGAAAATAAGTTTTGCAGGATCCGAGATTGGTTTTCAAATTTTTAAGATTTTTATGAGTTATTTCAATTTTTTCAAGATGTTCCAAGTTTTTATGTTTCTAGGTTTTTCATTTTTTTTTTGTTTTTTTTTCAATTTTTTTTGCTGTTTATTGGTTTTTAAAAATCCATTTGGTGTGGTATTCGCAATTCATAGACGTTTAATCAACTTTCAGAGGAGTTCGTTTTTGAGCTTTGGGTAGTTTTGTTGGTTGCGTCTTAGAGCTTTGGACGTTGGGTCTCTAGTATTATTGTCCAGCTCTACTGATTTTGCTTCCTATATATACTCGTCAAGATTTGCTAAGTTGGATCTTCGAATACCCTTTTGCCTGCCATGAGGCTAATGAAGTGTTTGTTTTTTCATGTGAGAATTGTTTTTTAAAGTTATTTTTTAAAAAAAAATATTAAATTGATATTTTTAAATGTTTTTTTATATAGTTTTGATATGGTGATATCATAAATAAATTAAAAATAGAAATTATTTTAATATATTTTGAAGTACAAAACACTTTGAAAAATATCATGCATTTCATTACCAAACATGTTTTAATATCCTTTTGGTGTATTATTTATTAATCTATATATGGCTTATAAAAAATATTTTTATATATATTTTGCAAGTTGTTTTTTCTTTTGATGGTTTGGTAAAGAAGTCTTATTTAAAAATAAATATATGAGAGAAAATATGAATACAGAAACATATATAAAAAAGAAAAATAGTTGGAAATTAAAACATGCAATGCATAAAGATGTATACATAAATGAGAGATTTTAGGAAAACATTCTGATGCCAAGTATGCATAAGCAACTTTAACTTTAATAGGGTGTTAAATTACGCAATTTGGATTCAGTTTCCACGCCCAACAATGGTGCGAGAGAGACAGGAAGCCTTCTTATTACGAAATCGACTTGGGGTCTAAAATTGTTATTGTTCACCACAAAAGGCATTAAGATGGTGCAAGAAGGGCACTTGAGGGTCTAGCTCAGTGGTCAACCGTGTGACTTGTTCCGCTCCCGTCCCGAGTTCGATCCTCTATGTGCACGCCTGTCACCCCCGCGGTGCCTTACTTGCTCACTGGACTTGCAGGATGTTCAGTGGGCCGTGGGGAATAGTCGTGGTGCGCGCAAGCTGGCCCGGACACCCCACGATAATCAAAAAAAAAAAAAAAAAGATGGTGCAAGAAGGATTATATATGAGAGATCCAAGCACCTAATAAATTTCCCAATTGGACATGGAAAAGATAGAAAGAAGAAAAAACGTTGGGTACATTTTCAGTTGCACGGTGGTATATATATATATATTCTGCATCTCGGCGATGTTAATGGCGACCATAAAATGCATTTTCTATGAATATATAGTCTCACTAGAAGAATTCCCAGAGGCCTTTTATGGGTTCGGGACATTACCTCGACACCAAAAAACTGGAAAAGATGCGGAGACCTAGGCTTGAACTAGCACAAGTGGAGAGCATCAATGGCAAGATTAATTGCCGAACATAGTTCCATTTCCATTTCTTGGAAGCAAGAATTATAGGTCCAAATTTAAGGCACTTCGACTATAAAATTGTTTACCGTGGAAAATAAGTTGCTTTGTCACTTGTCCGAAATCCTCTCCGCGAGTGGCAATTAACAAGACATTTTGCGAATTGTTTTTTAATTAGTTTAATTTTTACTTATATTTTGGAGATTAGACTACAATATATTTCAATGTATTTAATTGTCTCTATTATATATTCCTAAGTTATATATATTATTATCATATCTTATAAACGTTTATGTTAGAATATATATGTTATCCAAGTAAAAAGAAAGTAAGAATATCGAAAATGAAGTACATAAGAGATAGAGATGGTAATTATACCCAACTCTATAGTCTAAATACTCAATTTATTCGGATATGGATGCCGGGAGTACTGTACCCTTCGACCCAATGGAGGTTGGCCTCTGAAGTTAGAAGGGCTCCATGGAGACGGATGTGGAAGATCCTCCGCCTCAACAGACCTCCATTGCATCTCTAAGAAGAGATGGATTCCTCAAATGAGGAAGCTTTATGACCTAACAACTGAGCCACTCTGTTTGCTTGTCCTGAGACATGAATAAAAGAGATGTCTGCTAAGGAAGATTTCCAGCCAAAAATGTCATCAACAGGGAGGCCTACATGGTAGAAGGACTCTTTCCACCTTAAGATACACCTTGTTATAATTTGCAAATGACATTCCACCTCGAGGACAGTGACGCCAGTAAATATCCCGAGCTAATTGTAATCCAAAAAAAGTGCCTGAGCTTCTGCATCTACGACTCCATTGTGGCCCTTCACTCCAGAGTCATTTTTCCTTCATATATACGTCGTGGAGGACGAGTTCGGAACAGAAAAGCGATCGCAAGTGGACTACCCAGCTGAACCCAAATCAGTCTCACACCTAAGGCCTAGCCCAACCTTGAGACGATATCTGTCCTAAAGATTTATTGAGTGGCCAGGCCTAGAAATCATAGCCGAGAGTCCTTAAAATCTAAATTTCAAATATCTTGGCTTAACATCTTGCCTTGGCAAAAATGAAGATAAATTTAAGAACAAAAAAATTGCAGAATCACCAGACAACATTTTGACTCAATAGGCATGTTATTGTTGCACAAGTTCTTTGAACAATGGTGAAAAGTCATCTTTAACCTCAATCTGTGTTGATATTACAATTCAAATGAAACTAGGGGTAGTAGCGGATTGTTGACTGGTTAGGAATAATTACTCTTTCCACTAAAAGAACTAACATTATGGTGCTTCTATTTAACAAAAAAATCTTTTTTTTTAATTAAATTTTTTTATTTAATTTTAAATTAATATTCATAATTTATTTTTTATAAAGCTATCACAATCTATAATAAATATCTTTTTATTTGGTTGGTGTTTAATTTTACAAATATCTATTTTGATTATCATATAATTGTTAAATCCTATAAAATTTATGATTCGGATCGCGGATTTAATGGGTTGAGGTACAAAACTCAAGTCAATCTACTATGTTATCATCTCAATATTAAAAAAAAAAATACATCATTTTAAATTTTTTTTAAAATCAAATCATATATTTTATCATTTGTTCAAATTATCCTTGGACTTATCAAATCAATTACATTATGTTAATACAACTTTTCCGAGATTAACTTTAAACTAAAGCTAGATAAAGATAGGAAAGGAGACCCGTTAACGGTTTTTAATAAAAATATCAAATAATTCATTTCAGCTCGAAAAGTTTTTTTTAGACTAAAAAAATAGCTAGTTTGAATCTATACCTAAAAATGAGAAACCTCTATATCTTACCACCACCGCTTTAACTTCCTGTCAATCATGAGCATAAATACAGGAAAGCAAAAATTTTCCATGGATGCAGCAAGATTTGGAGACAAATCAGAACCCTGAGAATTTCGCAATTGACTTACCCCGCAGCATATTCTCTCAAGACAAGCTCCACCTCTTTCACGACCCCGAGTCTTCCAAACCACTCAGCTAGTACTTCTGATGCTTCTTTGCCAATGATGAGTTTCTCTCTCTCCAAACCTATTAGAAAGTCCAAGGCCTGGTTGAGCTTGTTCTCCTTTTCATATGCAGCCAACACCAGAGCTACACATCTATCAGTAGGTTCAATGCCAGCCCTCCACATATTTTCGAATGTAGCGTATGCATTTTGACTTTGACCTGCCATTCCATAAGCATTTAAGAGGACTGCACACGTTCTATCATCAGGAGGAATACCTGCAAGCTGAATTGCATCGAACACTCTTTGAGCTCCATCAGCATCACCAATAATGGAGTACGCTCTTAACAGTGCCTTGTAAACTTCACTTCCGGCACGAATTTCTTGAGCGTCCATTTCTCTAAGTATCATCTCCCCCTTTTCAGGCATTCCAGCTCTGATATAGGCCATGATCATCGAGCCATATGATCTCCTATCTAATGGTTGACCAAGAAGCTTTAGCTCTTCAAAAGTTTCTTCAGCAAGAGTAAGATTGCCACCTTTGCTGTAGATGTGAATCATAGCAGTTAACGTTACCTGATCACTTACAAACCCTCTCTCCTCCATGGCTAAGCGAGTTCTTTCAGCTTCTTCAAGCTGGTTGTTCATCCCATAAAAATGAATTATTTTGGTATAGTCACGAACATTAGCCTCAAAAGATTCTTCTAGAAGGGCAATTTCTACCACCTGATAAAGATGCAAACGACCATGAGCTTATATCACATTGCGAGTTTAGAAACTCTGCCTGCACACAAAATAAGAACACTAGTATTCAAAAAGGGAAAAGGTTTTGTACCTTGAATAAACTCGAACTATGTTAAGCACGAGAATAGTTTTAATGCACAGATTATTTATACACCTCATTAAAAGAACATTGTGCTTATCTTCCTGGATGTTGCTAAGAAAGCCATGGCATGTAACATGTTGTCAAGTAAATTCATCTCACTTCCTCAAACCTCACTAAAACTTAGTCCATTGGTTCTTGTGGCTTTTCTGTAAAGGAAAGGGCTATTTCCTGTGATGTCTTGGAAGGAGGAAAACAGCTAAATGCCAATAACTCCTTTTTAAAATGTCTTTATTTGCTGGTTACTAGAGCTACTTGCTGATAATTTCCTCATCGCTGCCGAAGAGGAATTGGAAAAAATTTTTTATTTCAGTTGAATTTTTTTCAATATTGAACAGGTTGTGAAGTGGTCTTATACATACCAGATAGGGAGGAAGAAGCGGTCACCAACAGAACTAAAAAATAACCAAATGCTGAGTTTATTTACAACTATTGAAATATCTCTCAAAGTGAATATGAGCATGAATTTATATACCCTCAGGATTTTAACAAATATAACATCAGGAACTATGAGAATGATGGATACAACTCATGAAAGCTGCAGGATTGAATGATAATAACAGAAAAAAAATGAACTTCAAGAAAAATGAAGGAACATGAATAGGAAAGGATAGATCATCAGAAACTGTGATGGGACAAGCAAAAAGGAAGAGAAGTAAAAAAGTGGACATTAACGGGTCCTCTCCACCGTTTTCTTTTGATTAAACAACCCCGGCGATTGAACCTATCAGCAATAAGAGAACTTATATTCATATGTGGCGCATTAAGCAAGAAGCCAGGTGCCCTTGCTTGCATCTTTCACAGCTGTGGATGAATGGGGCATTTATTGAACGTCATTGATAAATTTATGACAATATAAGACTGATATGTTTACCTTAAAAAAAACACGTAACAGCACTCCTCCTCCATTTAAGCAATCCAAAAATCTAGCCATAAAATAAGAATCAAAGGTGTCTTGCGGACTGTGCTACATTCAATATATAAATGCTCCAAGTATTCATGTTTGCTTGTGCGTGTACGAACCACACAGAAAAACAAACATAACAAACAAGCCAAACATAACATAAAGTTGAACATCTGATTGATTCTGAAACAAAACAAGAAGCGTACAGCTAATTTATTGCTCCATGGACGACATAGAGGTTGGTTAAAGCTGTCTATATAATATTCAAAATTCAAAATAGTCTGACAAGTCATCAACACAGAAAAAAAAAAGATTTTGTGTTTTAAAAATGTTTTTAAAAAAATTAAATTTTTTTTTTAATTTTAAATTAATATTTTTTTTTAATTTTTAGATTATTTTAATATACTGATATAAAAAATAATTTTTTAAAAATAAAAAAATATTATTTTAATATATTTACAAATAAAAAACACTTTAAAAACAATTACAATTACACTTCTAATCACACTAGAAATAACCAAACATATCACAGATGAAGATTCCTAATCACCGAATTAGATGAAGTAATGAAAACATAGATTCCAACAACAACAAACTCATTAAAAAGTAGGACTAATTCGATAAACTCAAGATTTAATTACATTCAGTATTATTGATTTTATTAAAATTCTAAGAGAATGTTTATTTTTGCATTTTTAAAAAAACTTGATATTTTTTTTTACTTGAAATTAATTTTATTTATATTTTCATATATTTATACTAGTATAAAAATAAATTTTAAAAAATAAAAAATATTTTAATATATTTTCAAAAATAAAATCACATTAACCAACGTGATCTAAATGACACTCCAAACAAAGTAAAAAAAAAAATTTCACAGACAACAAATAGAACCCATCTAAGTATTTACATAAAGTCCATCGTAGAATACTTAACTTTGCCAGACAACAAGCATTAACCTTAAAAATAACACTCATCATTCATGTTTCAAACTTCATTCCAAATTCTCCCTATACATCTTCCAATCAAACTTAAATAGTAATAATCAATGGACAAAGCAAGATTTAAGCAAGTGATAATCAATGAAGGCATTCAATTAAAGTGGAAAAAAAGAGAATACCTCAAGATAAAGTGGATGTTCCATCTTGTTCAATTCCTTGAGAATAGAAAGCCAATCTTTTCTCCTTGGCTTCATAATCTTAACCCAAGCACTCAACAAACCAGGCAAACTACCTTTCTTGTCATTGAAACAAATTATCTGTCTCATAAGCGCTTTACATCTTTTGGTCATCCTAAATGGCAGTTGAGATATGGCCTGTTTTTGTTCTTCTGGTATATTAGGACCTATCTCGACCCACCTAAACTTAGGTTTCTCTTTTCCTATTTCTCCTTCCACTTTCTCTTCTACATTGATAGCAGCTAATACAGGCTGAAATTGGGACTTGCAAGAAGTTAAAGTCACAGGTTGTTGACATAATGAGTTGCCCAGAAAGTGAAGGTTACTGGTTTTTTTGGGTTCGGAGTGTAGTGGGCAAGTTGGAGATGAAAACGGGAGAATGTTAATAACATAGGTGGCCATAGCCAAGTTCGAGCATCAAAAAAACAAGACCCGATTGATCTTTTTGAGAGAAAAAAATTAAACGGGGTCAGTTGAATTGTGATTATGAGCAGATCTATGAAGAAATAGAAAAACTTCTTTGGATTTTCTAATTCCCCAGCCAGAGCCACAGCCAGCAGAAGGCAGAGGATGCCATTTCTTGTACTGTTGCCACTGAAAGTTTCTTTAAAAGTGAATTGTCAAGCCCATTTTAGCTTTTCAAATTTGGGAAGCCTGCTTGCTGGGATGTTGGGCCTTTTCCCAGATCACGCCCATTCTCACCGAGACCTTACCCGCTTTTTAATTATATGATCTTTCGCTTCTGTATACTCGTTATTTTTCTTTTTAATGCTAGGATTTTGGAAGATAGGTCGGATAATTTAAACTGTTTATTGCATTAACAGCACACACATATCCAGAAATATCATAAATTCGTGTTAATTATGAAATTTACATCTACATTTGAATGAGAATTTATTTTAATTTTAAATAAAAAAACTGCTACGATTATAATGTTTTATATGTCTATCTTTACTTTTAAAGGGCTCTCCAGAACAATGATGAAGGATGGCGTTAGGAGTTTCCTTTTCTTCCTTTTCCAGCTTTTGGTCCGGGGATAGTGCTGTCCGGTGCATGATGATGAATTCTCATGGAGGGCAACGGCTCATGATGCATTAGAGGCATTATCAGCGCCATTGGAACGGATAAGCCATCAAATGATGGTAATTGCCTCGTTCCATTGCATTTGTTGATTGTTGTTGAGGCATGGCCAGGAAGCAATTGGTGATTATGAAGGAGTTTTTTAAATAATCGCAATATAAAAAAAAGAAGCTAAATAGACATGATAATTAAAACATAAACAAAAAATTAAAAATACATAGAAAATAAAGAATTCAAAAAATTCAAAAATTTTTTAAAAAATTAGATCAGGCTTGACATGTGATCCATCAAGCAATGGCCCGCGCAAGAGCCTTTAATTATTTTTTTAAGTTAATATGACGGATGGCATGTTGTCCTCCCTTCATTATTAAAAAAAAACACATTGTTTGAGAATCTCCAGAATCTATTTATTATGATGATTGGAAAAACAAGTCCTAGATTCTTTTACAAATAAATTAATTTTCAATTTATTTTTTATCCGAAACAAGAACATTGTTAAACTAATCTATAGCACTCAAAAACACAAAAAATCGACATAAAATTTAAAATTAACTTGAAACTCAAAATCTTCTAGGGCACATATATATTTTCTAGACACTTTCAATATTAAAAATGCCTCATCTCAACTCCCATCATCATATAAAATTATTTGATATAAAAATTAATTGTTTTGATGACTATAATCATTATAGTGATCACTTTTTTTATATTAGAATTTGACGACTTTTTTTTTTCTTCTAAAAAAAACTAAAAATAAAAAAAATAAAGTTTAATATCAAAATTGATTTAAAAGAAAATAAAAAAACTAGTTACCTAATAATTACAAACTATTGGGAACTAAAATGAGATTTTATAATAAATTTTAAATTCATTATTTATTCTACTTGTTCTTTTTACTTGAGCCTGCTGTCTTTTAATTCCACTTTCTTATAAAAAAAAATATATAACTAGGTGTTAATTTGAACTAAAAAGATAGATCATGAAAAATAAAAATTGAAAAATCAACATGAAAAATTAGAAAAAACACCGAACCCACAATATTATGCGTGGAGGTGAATAATAATACTAAAAATTAATGTTTTTTTTATATTGTATAATAATAATAATAATAATAATGTTTTTCCATTACTCCAGCTTGAACTACGAGATCTTGATCAAGCTCAAATGTCGAGAGCCAGAAGGAAAACACGTCGTAACAGCTGTATATATTACCAGGGGGGCGGGCTTATCAAGGCCCGTAGGTTGGCCTTTTGATCGATTTCAACAACTGGCATTTCAACACTGAATTTCCCAGTTTTTTTACGCAAGTTTTACGAATTTATAAGAGCAATTTATAAAAATATTTCACACGTTTCCGACCATCGATCGCAATATCAGTCATCAATTAAAGTCAATGAAAATAAATCAAATTGCGACAAACTTTTGCAATGGTAAATCTAAATCCACTAACAAAAAGATGTGTGTGTGTATATATATATATATATATATATATATAACGAGACAAACCACAGTAATATTTTTAAGATTGTTAAAAAAACCTCATGGTTTGTGGAAAAATTAGAAAAGGTGTTTACATGAACAATAATCATATATTAAAAAAATAAAAAATAAAGCGTATAATTAATAGCTCAAGTTTCCTTCTATTTTCCCCTCCTTTCTTAACACTTAACATGTGATTTTACACCATTTATAGCTTATGCTAACAAAGAAATTAATTAAAGATAAAATTAAGAGCAAGAGACTAAAACCGGAGGAAATAAAAGTAGCATATTCAAAGCAGTATAAAAAATAAATTAACAATTCAATTTAGATTTATTATAAAATGATGTTATTTTGAATAAAAATAAAAAATAAAAAATAAATTATTGAATCACTTTAACTTTTTCTGATCAACTTGATTGATATGCTAAGTTACATATAGATTTAATCAGATAAAATCTTAAAATATTTTTTTTTATAAAAAAACAACACTTGTGAAATTGCGTTAAATAAGTGCCTATTTGGATATGCTATTCTACTGATTTTTAATGAAATTTTAATTATTATTTTTTAATTATTTTAATATATTAATACAAAAATAAATTTTAAAAATGCAATAAAATATTATTTTAATATATTTTAAATAAAAAAATATTTAAAAAACTACCACTTCCGGACAGATCTAAATATGCTTTAAAATTGCTTGGAAGCGAACCGTCCGGTCTATCATGAAAGAACAAAAAAAAGTCATCACAACAAAGCACCCAAACAGTAAATCTCGAAATCACCCACCCCTAATCCCCATTATTACCATCGACCTGTCATCAGCATCACGTTAAAGATCCCTAACCACTCTAGAGTACACTCTAATCCATAACAAAAGCCAAGGGCAATTCGGTCACACAGTTTAAAACCATGGACTTTCCCGTAAGAGACAAACTAAACCCAAAACGCGATCTAAATCTTAAAATCACGGAGCTCCCCCCTCCCTCTCTGTGTCTCTCTTTTCTCCATTTCCATTTCCATTTCCATTTCCCTCCTCTACGATTCACTTTCTCTCCTCTTCATGCCATCAAATCTAAACAAGCCAAACAATCCCTAACATTCCCTCTCCAGATCCAAGCTCCCCGAGTCACGAGCTCACTCACCTTCCTGACTCGGGAATGGCTTCCACGGAAGCCGATTCCCGGTTAAGCCAGGTAGTATCTCCTGCTTTAGAAAAAATCATCAAAAACGCATCGTGGCGTAAACACTCGAAACTAGGACACGAATGCAAATCCGTCCTCGAAATTCTTACTTCACCAGAACCCCAAGAACAACCTCCTCCGACTTCCACTTCCGACGATTCCTCCCCCTCCGAATCCTCTCTACCTGCCCCACTCCACGACGGCGGGTCCCACGAATACTCCCTTGCAGAATCCGAAACAATCCTCAGCCCTCTGATCAACGCGTGCAACACTCAATTCCTCAAGATCGTCGATCCAGCCGTTGATTGCATCCAGAAATTGATCGCCCATGGGTACATACGTGGAGAAGCGGATCCCACCGGAGGTACAGAAGCGAAATTGTTAGCTAAATTGATCGAATCTGTGTGTAAATGTTATGATTTAGGGGATGATGGTGTTGAATTGTTGGTTTTGAGAACCCTATTATCGGCTGTTACGTCTATTTCTTTAAGGATTCATGGAGATAGTTTGTTGCAAATAGTGAGGACTTGTTATGATATTTATCTAGGGAGTAAAAATGTGGTTAATCAAACAACGGCGAAAGCATCGTTGATTCAAATGTTAGTTATTGTGTTTAGGAGAATGGAGGCTGATTCTTCGACAGTTCCGATTCAGCCGATTGTTGTGGCTGAATTAATGGAACCAATGGAGAAATCTGATGTGGATGGGTCAATGACGGTGTTTGTTCAAGGTTTTATAACCAAAATTATGCAGGATATCGATGGGGTTTTAAATCCGGGGACACCGAGCAAGGCTTCAATGATGGGGGCACATGATGGGGCTTTTGAGACGACGACTAGTACAGTGGAGAGTACAAATCCGGCTGATTTGCTTGATTCGACAGATAAGGATATGTTGGATGCGAAGTATTGGGAGATTAGTATGTACAAGACGGCTTTGGAGGGGAGGAAAGGGGAGTTGGCAGATGGGGAAGGGGAAAGAGATGATGATTTGGAAGTGCAGATTGGGAATAAGTTGAGGAGAGATGCTTTTTTGGTGTTTCGAGCACTTTGCAAGTTGTCTATGAAAACACCACCAAAAGAGGCTCTGACTGATCCTCAGTTGATGAGAGGGAAGATTGTCGCGTTGGAGTTATTGAAGATTTTGTTGGAGAATGCTGGTGCCGTGTTTAGGACTAGTGACAGGTACAACCTATGTTATGCTTTTATAGTGTATACGTTCTTGCTGGATTTTGCATTTTGCTGTCCATTAATTTTTTTTTTCACATTTATTTGAAATTAATTGTTGTAAACTTGTTGATATATTTGATCACAATGTCATGTAGAATGATAGATACATTTACACCATTTGGAAGCTCTTGAAATATTTCTTCTATGTAGCCATATACAACTATTATTGAGCGGAAAACAGATTCATTTTAGTGGATACATGTGCATTCTAGTGGTTTAGGTTTATTGTGCTGATGACGAAGAGATGGAGCTACAATTGTTAGATAGTATTTCAAAGAGATGGAGCTACAATTTTTAGATAGTATATCCATGATAAAGAGTTTTCAAGTTAGATCTCAACTTTTGTATCAAAAGTATATTTTCTATGCAATTATACATGACCATTGGTGGCTGGGAAACAGATAGATTCTAGTGGACACAGATGCATTTCAGTACTCAGTCTATTGTGCAGGTCACCAAGTTGAAGGTACAATTGTCAGATAATATTTCCATAAAAAAAGTCTTCAAGGTTTTAGATCTCAAATGCATCCAGCATAAGCCTACTTGTTTTGAAATTTGGTTAAAAAGCTGCCATTTTTATTTCCATGCTTCATGGAGAGTCTATAGGTACAACCTTCATTAGCTCATGCAGAATCATCAACACTGTAGCTCAAGCAGGGTCTGAATTGGTCTAAATTTGTTGTCAGAATGATCTTAAGATGGAAAGACAATTGAACTACTGGGAGAGATAGGGTGGAAAACTTGTGGAGGTCAATTGTTGGTTGCAAATGGTATGCCAACTGTAATATGTAGCTGTTTATGCTACCCGGTAGAACTGGTACAACTTTGGCTGTAAATGGACTTCTCCCTTTTCAATGTTTCCTGTACTGTTTTGTGCTGTTAAGATGCGCGATTATGGGATCCTGGGAGAGGTAGGCAAATAGCTTAATAATCTTTTCATTTTCTGTTGTGATTGGGGTTGGAATATGTTGCAGAAAGCCTGATAGAAAAATGTTGTGTGGCTACATCATAACCTAGTATTGTTACCAATTTCAATGGTTAAATAATTAAACCCAGGAGAGGTAGGCAAATAGCTCAATAATCTTTTCATTTTCTGTTGTGATTGGGTTTGGAATATGTGGCAGAAGGCCTGATAGACAAATTTTGTGTGGCTATATCATAACATAGTGTTCTTGCCAATTTCTATGGTTAATTACTTTTATCCAGTATTTCTCTCTCATTTCAAGGGATTAAGGAGTTTATTTCATGGGTAAGAAAATTGCTTTAGCTGAGCACTTGGAATTCCTGATCCTATGTAGGACAAATTATTGAGTGCCTTTTGGTTGGATTTAAGCCATGAAACCATAACGATCAACTTATACTTTAGTTGAATCTTAGTTTAGAGGGTGAGTCAACTAGTCCTATTTTGCTGTAACTTGGATTCTTTCTCCTCTCTTGGGCTCAGAGCTACCGTGGTATTATAAAGGGTCAGGTATCTGGTTATATTTTTGTGTGTGTGGAAGTCTCATGTGGTCCTCTTGCTTAATGTTTTCACTCTGAAGTTGAATAGTATTATTTTGGTTTCAGTCCAGTCCTTTCTCTATCAACAAGTGGCATTCTTGTGCTTAATGGTATTTGATGAAAATGAGATTTATCTTTTATCACTTCTATGCATATGCAATTATGTTGCTTATGAAGTGCTACTCTCATAATGAAGTCTATCAAAGTTAAATTTGTGATGTGTTAAATATACTTGATTCTTGTGCTGAAACAGGTTCTTAGGTGCCATCAAGCAATATCTATGTCTTTCACTGTTGAAGAACAGCGCTTCGAGTCTAATGATCATTTTCCAGCTTTCTTGCTCCATTTTCATTAGTTTGGTTTCAAGATTTAGAGCTGGATTGAAAGCCGAGATTGGAGTATTTTTTCCTATGATTGTTCTAAGGGTTCTGGAAAATGTTGCTCAACCTAATTATCAGCAGAAGATTATAGTGCTTCGGTTTCTAGATAAGCTCCGTGTTGATTCACAGATCTTGGTAGACATTTTTATTAATTATGATTGTGATGTCAACTCATCTAACATATTTGAGAGGTATGTTTTCTTTTCTTGCTATAGATATCTGAGTTTGTAAAACAATTGATCTATAACGTTGGCAAAAATATCAAGGTTTGAACCATTTGATAAATTATGTTTTGCTATCTTGATCATTCAGAATGGTCAATGGACTCCTTAAAACTGCTCAAGGCGCCCCTCCTGGTACTGCTACTACACTTTTGCCACCTCAGGAGGTGACCATGAAACTTGAAGCTATGAAGTGCTTAGTGGGTATTCTGAAATCAATGGGAGACTGGATGAATAAACAATTGCGCATTCCCGATCCTCATTCTACCAAGAAACCTGATGCAGCTGAGAACAGTCCTGAACCTGGAAGTCTTCCCATGGCAAATGGTAATGGGGATGAGCCTGTTGACGGATCGGATTCTCATTCTGAAACCTCCACTGAAGCATCAGATGTTTCAACTATTGAGCAACGAAGGGCTTACAAGCTGGAACTTCAGGTAAGTGATTTAATTGTATTTATATGCTGGCTACTGCAAATGGAATCTAATTTAAAATTTGTGGCAGGAAGGTATATCTCTTTTTAATCGGAAGCCTAAGAAAGGAATTGAGTTTCTAATCAATGCAAATAAAGTGGGCCATTCAGCAGAGGAGATAGCAGCCTTTCTTAAAAATGCATCGGGCTTGAACAAGACTCTGATTGGTGATTACCTTGGGGAAAGAGAAGATTTGTCACTGAAAGTGATGCATGCTTACGTGGATTCTTTTGACTTTCAAGGCCTGGAGTTTGATGAGGCTATCAGGGTCTTTCTACAGGGATTTAGGTTACCAGGTGAGGCACAGAAGATTGATCGAATTATGGAGAAGTTTGCTGAACGTTACTGCAAATGTAATCCAAAAGTTTTTAGTAGCGCTGACACAGCCTATGTCCTCGCTTACTCTGTGATAATGCTCAATACTGATGCTCATAATCCCATGGTCAAAAGTAAGGTGTGTTCAAATCCTTTAGTTTATTCGGTTGGATATTTCTGATAGTGTGATGGATAAGTTTGTACCCTCCTCTCACATAGCTCTCTCTCTCTCTAAAAAAAAAAGCAGATGTCAGCTGATGACTTCATTAGAAACAATCGTGGCATTGACGATGGGAAAGATCTACCTGAGGAGTTCTTGAGATCATTGTTTGAACGAATATCAAAAAGTGAGATCAAAATGAAAGAAGATAATTTGGATCTCCAACAAAAGCAGTCTTTGAATTCAAACAGAATTTTAGGCTTGGACAGTATCCTAAACATCGTGATCCGCAAGCGGGGCGAAGAAAAGCATATGGAAACAAGTGATGATCTTATCAGGCACATGCAGGAACAATTTAAAGAAAAGGCTCGGAAATCTGAGTAAGAATAACTGGCTCTCCTGTTCTCTAAAACCCCATTGCTTTTCCACCTGAAACTTTGGTAACTGATCCCACTCTGTCAAGTCATCTGGTTCTGCACCTTATGGGGCTCTCCAATTTGTGTGCTGGGCAATAAACTTAATGAAGCTAAAGGCTCTTAATTATACTTTTCAACAATTGTTTTACATGGTTATAGTTCATTAGTGCCTCCTGAACAATAAGCAATCCTTTGTGATAGAATTTTTTATCAAGAAAAATCTAACTATGTTTATGTCTTGATTATGCTCTTGGTGAAGTTGATATTTGTACTTTGAACAAAACTGTATATAATTCTCACATATTTATACCGACCTGGCAATTTGCAGGTCAGTTTATTATGCTGCAACAGATGTGGTGATTCTTAGATTCATGGTTGAGGTATGCTGGGCTCCTATGTTGGCAGCCTTCAGTGTGCCTCTGGACCAAAGTGATGATGAAGTGGTGATAGCTCTGTGTCTTGAAGGTATCCGGTGTGCTATTCATGTTACTGCTGTGATGTCCATGAAGACTCATAGAGATGCTTTTGTGACTTCATTAGCAAAGTTTACTTCACTCCATTCTCCTGCTGATATCAAGCAGAAAAATATTGATGCCATCAAGGTTGGTATTTGATATAATATCTTATAGATGGCCCTTCAGATTAACTTAAAATAAAATCAGTATTGTTTTGTGAGCCTACTTATCTTAGGCTGTCTTGTTGAGATTATGTATTCCTTGTGCTACATGGGAGTATATCTTCCATATTTTATTGGCTTTATGAAACTCCCTTTCTTCAAATTTCAACGTTATGAATCTTTAGAAGTGAATGGTGGGAAAATAATAGTAGGATGGAGTTAGAAGTACAGGCTGAATATGTCCTTTTTTCTTAATGGATAAATTAATAACTTTTGGAGGAGGGTTCACACTTGGGATCTCTTTTTTGAATGGGAGGTTTGGATAGCAATAGGCTACCTCTGCTACTATTTCATAAATTATCTTTTTGCGGGAACAAAATGGTTTAAATGAATGAAAATGTAACATGAGAAGAACCGATAGAAGGTTAGTAGCCTTTATTGATGGGTCTGTGCTAGTAGTGCCAACCTTGTGTTAACAACAAATGCACATGCAAAAAGTCTGCAAGTTGTCACAAGAGCTTTAACTACCAATGATCTGAGTATTATATTCTTCAACTTCATCCCAATAACAATTTGCTCACGGATCTAATTTGATTTGGGTTTGCACTGTTTATAGGCAATAGTTACAATTGCAGATGAAGATGGGAATTATTTGCAAGAAGCTTGGGAACACATTTTGACATGTGTCTCACGCTTCGAACATTTGCATCTCATGGGAGAGGGTGCTCCTCCAGATGCTACCTTTTTTGCTTTTCCCCAGAGTGACTCAGAAAAGTCAAAACAAACTAAGTCAACCATCCTCCCTGTTCTGAAAAAGAAGGGACCTGGAAGGATGCAGTATGCAGCTGCTAGTGTGATGAGAGGTTCATATGATAGTGCTGGTATTGGTGGAAACACAGCTGGGGCTGTTACTAGTGAGCAGATGAACAATTTAGTCTCCAATTTAAACATGTTAGAACAAGTTGGAAGCTCTGAAATGAGCCGCATATTCACACGGAGCCAAAAGTTAAACAGTGAGGCAATAATTGACTTTGTCAAGGCTCTTTGCAAGGTCTCCATGGAGGAACTGCGATCAGCTTCTGATCCACGGGTCTTTAGCCTTACAAAGATTGTTGAGATTGCGTAAATTTCATCTGACTTTTTGTTTGTTTATTGGGCTTCTTTCCCCTTCCTTTTTTTTATTTTTTTTAAAATTATCTGCTACTACTGCAGGGATTACATAATAAATTTGATTTGATTTCTTATCACAGGCACTATAACATGAATCGTATCAGGCTTGTATGGTCAAGCATCTGGCACGTGCTTTCTGATTTCTTTGTAACCATCGGCTGTTCTGAAAACCTTTCAATTGCAATTTTTGCAATGGACTCTTTACGTCAATTATCAATGAAATTCTTAGAGCGGGAAGAGTTGGCAAACTATAACTTTCAGAATGAGTTTATGAAGCCGTTTGTTATTGTTATGCGGAAGAGTAATGCTGTTGAAATCAGAGAATTGATTATCAGATGTGTCTCGCAAATGGTTCTCTCTCGTGTCAATAATGTTAAATCAGGATGGAAGAGCATGTTCATGGTATTGAAATCTGCCACTTCTTAACTTTATTTATAATGAATATACTGTTAACCATTAAATTTTAGACCTCAATTTGATGTTATGAGATATCCTGCTTGCTATGTTTTTCACTCTTACGCATCATATTGCTTCAGGTTTTCACAACAGCAGCTTATGATGACCACAAAAACATTGTACTCTTGGCCTTTGAAATAATTGAAAAGATTATTAGAGATTACTTCCCATACATCACGGAAACTGAAACTACCACCTTTACAGATTGTGTGAATTGCCTGATAGCATTCACCAATAGTCGATTCAACAAAGACATTAGCCTTAATGCAATTGCTTTTCTTCGATTTTGTGCCACAAAACTTGCGGAAGGAGATCTTGGATTTTCATCAAGGAACAAGGACAAGGAAGCCCCTGGGAAAATTTCAATACCTTCACCTCGGACTGGAAAAGATGGAAAACAAGAAAATGGAGAAATCACGGATAGGGAAGATCATCTCTATTTCTGGTTCCCTTTGTTGGCTGGTAAGGAAACTGGATAAGTTGGCATTTGATGTTATGAATCTTTGTTTTATTTTCCTCACATTCAGATTTCCATAATTGCAATCCTTTTTTGACTATTAATTACTGGTGGCTGGTTTGTGCAGGTTTATCAGAACTTAGCTTTGACCCTAGGCCTGAAATCAGGAAGAGTGCCTTGCAAATTTTGTTTGAAACTTTACGCAATCATGGTCACCTTTTTTCTCTACCTTTATGGGAAAGAGTCTTTGAGTCGGTCTTGTTTCCTATATTTGACTATGTGCGGCATGCTATTGATCCTACTGGAGGCGACACCCCTGAGCAGGGGATTGATGGTGATACGGGTGAGCTCGATCAAGATGCGTGGCTCTATGAGACATGCACCTTGGCTCTCCAACTGGTTGTGGATCTTTTTGTAAAGTTCTACAACACTGTCAATCCACTTTTAAGAAAGGTGCTATTGCTTCTGGTTAGCTTCATTAGGCGTCCTCACCAAAGTCTTGCTGGTATTGGTATTGCGGCATTTGTTCGTTTGATGAGCAATGCTGGAGATCTTTTTTCAGAGGAGAAGTGGCTGGAGGTGGTTTTGTCATTAAAAGAGGCTGCCAATGCTACACTACCTGATTTCTCTTACATTGTTAGTGGAGAAGCCTCGGTAATAAGCCATGAACAAAGTGACGGAGAGAAGTCTGGTGACGTGCCTGATGGTGATTCAGAGGGGCTGATGGCGCACCGTCTTTATTCTTCTATATCTGATGCAAAGTGTCGAGCTGCTGTTCAACTTCTATTAATTCAGGTACTCTTTAATTATTTTATTTTAATATCGTTTTGCGCACAATTTTATGTGTTGGTCTACTAGTTTGAAACAACAAACATGCTGTTTGTGGGTGTTGTGCTCTCCCTCTGCAGCTCTGCTTAGGTGTGAGTTCGATGGAAACACATGAAAGAAAAAGAAAAAAATGGAACTTTCCAAGGACGTAGTGTTGAGATTTAGTATGAATGACTCTGCAAGGGGTTCCTAATCTGAAGAAATAAAAATTTCTAAACATAGGCATCCCTACTTTTTCATAAAGTTCTGAAAATTGGCTTTTTGTTCTAGACAAATTGAGGTTACAGTTGAAGAAATGAGTTTAATCTTGAAATCTTGTTAAGGTTGCTCATAAAAAGGAGACATGCACACAAATTATAAAATTCTAAAACAGTGGAAAGTTGAAGGGCTTCAGTTCCTTCCCATATACTGGTGTGTGTCTGCCTGCATGAGGACTTGTGCCTCGACAACATGAATATTCTGATGGTTTTATAAGTAGATTCTTTTTAACTTTTCTTGTTGAGTAATTGCTTGATCAGAAACATTGAGCTTTGTTTTTCAATCCACGGAACATGAAGTGTGAGCATTTTATCATTCTAATTGGCAGGCGGTGATGGAGATCTACAGCATGTATCGGTCTCACCTTTCAGCTAAAAGTGCCTTAGTGCTCTTTGATGCTTTGCATGACGTGGCATCTCATGCTCACAGTATCAACACCAATATTGCATTACGTTCAAAGCTACTAGAGTTTGGCTCTATGACCCAAATGCAAGACCCTCCACTATTACGCCTGGAGAACGAGTCCTATCAAATTTGCCTAACATTCCTACAAAATCTTATACTGGACAGACCTCCAACTTATGATGAAGCTCAAGTGGAATCCTGCCTTGTCAATCTCTGTGAGGAGGTTTTACAGTTTTACATTGCAACTGCCCATGCTGGACAGACATCAGAAACTTCTCCCAGTGGCCAATCCCAGTGGCTGATTCCTTTAGGTTCTGGAAAACGAAGGGAATTGGCCACACGTGCTCCTCTTATCGTTGCAACTCTCCAGGCTATCTGTAGTTTGGGAGATTCTTTGTTTGAGAAGAACTTGGCACATTTCTTCCCTCTTCTTTCAAGCTTGATAAGTTGTGAACATGGGTCAAATGAGGTCCAGGTTGCTCTCAGCGATATGCTCAGCTCATCAGTGGGTCCTGTTTTGCTTCGGTCTTGTTGATCTTGGTGAGATTCAACTGCATTTTGGGTTGTCTCATATTTTATCCATCATAGTTCTCTTTTTCTTCATTTTACTTTATTACAATATGTTAATGGAGATATAGATTCGTAGTGTATGAAGAGTTAGATGGTTATGGATCAGCCAATACATCTGAACCTTGCTGTAGTTTATTCAGGAGCCTGGCTCATCCTTTGTTCAGAATTCACAGATGCCATTAGTTTTGATGTTGTATGCTAGTCATTTTTTGCGGGCCTTCCGATCAACAAATTTGAGAACATTACTTTCCTGTAAAAAGCTGCGAATTCAGCATGTGAGGTAAGAGGCTATTTTCTTGATTCTTCGATGACTTATTTTTCTCTGGGTTACTTCAATGTTCAAGTTTTGTGAGTTAAGACTTGGTTTTTGGACGGCTATTTTTTCTTATATACTTGAACGAGTCAAGAGTGCTATTAGACTGACTGAATTTCATATATGCGTGAGGTAGTTTTATATAAAATACAAGTTCTTTAATTTGCAGGGCTGCACTTTTAGGGCATGAAGGTAAGCATTGGTTCCGAATTCTGATGCCTGGATTATTTCAGGCCGAGTCTGATGGCGAACTCGATGTTTCGTTATCTTGAGGGGGTAGAAATTTGATGACACCAATTATGTCGCTGATACGCACATGGAACTATATATAAAAAGGCCAGTACTGCAGTTCTCACTCGTATCCTAAGAATTATTCAGCCTTATAATGTATACACACAGCTGTCCAAAAAACCCAAAGTCGTAGATGCCAACGACTAGATCAAAGTCCATGTAAATACTAATTTGCTATGGCTTCCGCCGGTTAAAAAAGAAATACGCCGGCTCTCTTTTTAGCAGGACTTGGTCAATTCTTCAACGACTGCTGCATTCTCAGCATATGATAATCCCAAGGTAGTGACGAGAAGTATTGTCTGTATTTTTATGTAGGGCCTAATTGATCCGTAGAATTATTGCAAGACGACAAACTAAGTAGCTAATTTCTTTCTACCATTCCCATCCATATAACCCAAAACTTTCCCCCATTCCACTGCAAAGCCTATCTTCATCCTCGGCATTCCTACCATCATTCCCCCATCACCCGCACGCACAAGCCAATCCATGCTGAATTCTTTCAGAACTTGCTTGAGCTCTCTACACAGGAGGGCGAAAAACTTTCTTCAACAGCCGAGAAACACGGAGAGAGTTAGTAAATGCAACAGGAGAAAAAACAAAAGATTATTGTCATCAAGTTTTGATTTGTTAACTTACTCTTTCGCGGCCATGGAAATGTCCAACCAGTTCAAACAAGTTTTCAAGGTCATAGACGCGAACGGGGATGGCAAGATATCTTGCCATGAGCTCAGTGAAGTTCTTCTGTGTCTTGGATATGAAAAATCAAAAGCAGCTTGGGAAGCTGAAAGAATGGTGAGAGAAATGGATTGTAACGGAGATGGATTTATCGATTTAGATGAATTCATCAATGCTGTGAATGACGATGGAAACTTTGGTAGCGGTAACAAGGAAGATTATCTCATGGATGTTTTTCTAATTTTTGATACCGATAAGAATGGCCTAATCTCGGCGAGGGAGTTGCAGACTGTTCTTACTAGCCTCGGATGCAAAAAATGCAGCCTTGAAGATTGCAGGCGTATGATAAAAGGGGTCGATAAAGATGGCGATGGTTTCGTGGATTTTCATGAATTTCGATCGATGATGACAACAAGTGCAAGCTGGCTAGAAGATTAGCAAATGTGCTACGTACGTTATCCCTTTTCTCTTTTCTTGATGTTTTCTGCTATCTTCAAGCACAAGTGTTCGAGATTCGAAGCCAAATGTAAATATCAATGATTGAATGGAAGAAGCAGCTTTACGAAAAGTTGGGAAAACCTTCACCTTATCAAATAATTGAAGTGGCGTGGTTTGTCATTCTTTGCATGCATGAAAACGGGCCTTTAATTTTCAAAGATAAAAATCTTGTTTCTGATGAGATATGTACATGGAAAATTAAGGCTAGCTAAGTGCTTGTCAATTTTATCACCGTGATTTATACACGATCATGGACAGTTGTTTATGCTTGTGTAAATAAATCTTGTTTTTGTAATAATAGTTATAGTGGATAGATAGAGTTCGTCCACTGGTGAATTGAGACCCTCCTGTCTAAGATTTTCGTGAATCTTATCCGCTTCACTGGCCACAAGTTCCTAGACGCCATTCTTTCTATATGCAAACAAACATTGTGCTTGTCATGTTTCTTACTGTCAATTTCAGAAATGGGAATTTCTGTTCCAGCCCTCCTTGTCCTGTCATTCTCTTTGCCCTTTTGGAGCCCTTTTGTCCCATGCCATCCTCTTCGCCAGCAAGGTTTGAAGTGAAATTGTGGAATAATTGGGCTTTGAAAATGGGCCTAGATCAATCTTCTATGATACATTACTTCTTTCTTAAAAAGATCGCAGTATATTCACACACACACACACACACACACACACACACACACACAAAAAAGCATTCCAAATTTGTTACTACAGAATAATCCACCAATCATCATTGTAAGTATATGGAAATTAGTTTCTTTTACCAATAGTTAGTGCATAAAAATAAAAAATGAAAAACTAAAGAGGAAGACAAATTCACGGCATAGCACGGGCCATGCTTAGTTCTAAACTATAGAATTAAGCCTAAACATGACAGGCTTTAAGGTTATGGAATAACACATTAAATTGGACTGAAAACATTTTAGCTCAGTCATTTTTTGATAACCTTTCTTTCTTTTTGAATAAAGGCGCAAACAATTAATTATTCACCTTCATTTGTCTAAAATTTCAGAATTTAAAGAAAGGTTTTTACGGTGTAGAAACAAAGAAAAATCAACTTTGTTATAGTGTTATAACGAGTAAAAGTTATTACCGAGGTTCATATATATATGCAGGACACGTGACCATAATTAGTTTTCCAAAATGCAACCCAAGAAAAATTTCCCACAACAGCATGAGAGTAAGATCAATCTCAGCATTTTCGTAATTCTTCCATTTTTCTTTGGATCGGTCAAATTAGACTAATATATTATCAGATCACTGACTGGTTAGCTAATAAGTTTTATTAGCAAGTGACATTTTCCTTCGCTTTACGATTCCTACACACACACACACACACACACGACGAGATTGTAGTGATGATTAACGTTTTGGAAAAGGTTTAAACGTTCTAGGTACTTTAAAACCCTTCTTTATGCTTTGTTAATTCACATTCCATTGCTGCTTTGAACAAAATGATTAGTGTTTTTTCCAATTAATTATTTTAAAGATCATATGGGCTCCTTACATTGACCCTTTTTCCAGCAGCACATGTCAAGAACAATGATTTTGCTTTCCTGGCATGTATTAGGGCATTGAATTTTCTTCTGGGGTTCTTCATTATATCATGTTTTTCAATAGCAATTCTTTTAGAGAGCCGATGAAATAGTGAGAAAGGAACTTGTTCTTCTCATTGATAACTTTTAGAATGCAAGGACTCCATATAAAAATGCAAACCGATCATTAGTTTAGCACATTGACATTGTCTTCCAACACAATATTTCACATAGTACTACTGTATGCATTAAATATATATCCTTGCCCATAATTGCTTAAAAAACTATCAAACTGTCAGAATTACTTCATCCGACTTTCATACATGAAAGGGTTATCAAGTCTATTTCCACTTTGTCATCTGCACTCCCAAATATGTAGGAATCAAATTTTATAAAGCCTCCCAGCTAGTTTTATAACGCCTTAGCCAATCATTTGTCGATTGCTTTAAATATTAGGTTCATCGAAATTGATAGTGGTTAAAAATAGGATCCATTTACAGGTTTTAGCTGGAGAGAAATTGCATTCCTCACAGGCATCAAGTTCTGTAACGCTTACTCAAGAAAATCTCCTAAGTGATGGGATCACAAGTGAGTATGGTTTGGTTCATGCATGCCAGGAATGGTTTTATAAGTAAAAAAATTCAAGTGTTAGCACTTGTACCACGCTAGCACACCAGAGCCTTCAATAATTATTAATGTAGCAACAGTTGACCTGATTCGTTCTCTTATGCCCTGTAAGCTTACATGTGACAGGATATGTAATTAATGTCTTTAGGGATACCAATGTCAAAGAAGTTTGAGACTTCATGAGATAAGCCCTAAAAGAAAAGTATAGACTTGAGACTTAATATTGTTCCTAATTGACATGGAAGAGATTAGCGAGGCTGGCATCAGTTTCCCCATCAAATTTAATAAAGAATCAATTAAGGAGCAAATCAGGGTTTACTAAAATAAATTAACAGGCCTGAATTAAATTAACTAAGACGAGAAAATGTGAGAAGAAATGGTTGACAATATGAACTAGCAAATTGCATTACTAGTGTTAAACTTTGAAAGAGGAGGTCATATAAGCAGTTGAGGGGATCAAGAGACAAAAATGATTCCAAAAGGGATCGCTATCAATCACATGGGAACCTCAATTTGTTTGGCTATTTAGTGTCTAAAATATTCGTGGTGCTCGAGGCGGGTTCAATTAATTAATTAAAGCATGAAGCTTTCAATTGGATTTCCATGGAGGACAGGAAATGGTTGCAACAATCTCAAGTCACTTTGAGAAAAAAAAGTGGTTTCTCAAAGAGTGAGCGAACATGCAACATTATGCTAGATTCGAAGAGATCATCGACCATTGGTGACCTTCACACGGAAGTAATGGTGTTTTTTCTTTGATGTGGTCCATACTTTCTCCATGGCACTAGCTAGTTTAGATTTACTGAGATATTTTTTTATTAATTTGGACAAGATAATGGGTTTGATTTGTTTAATAAAAAAGAGAGTGGATTAAGATAAGCATATACCCTATGTTGTCGTTGTAAAGGCGCCATAATAGGTTTCTTCTCTTTGATTTCTACATATTTTGTTCCTATTTGTTAAGGGAAGACTAAGTCTTCTTAAATATCTTGGTGCATATTCGGTATTTTGATGCATATTGTTTTGTTTTTCTGAAAGTATTTATGGTTTAGAAATGTATTAGAATAAATTTTTTAGATTTTTTTATTTTTAATATCAGCACATTAAAATTATCAACAAACACTAAAAAATATTAATTTCATGTTTTTTCAAGTTAGACACACTTTTAATTAAAACACAACTATATACATTTGAAAACACAATATTAAACAAGCATTTAGAAAACATGTGATGTTAAGCGGTGCTCCTATCAATCAACTTTAGGTGAATTTGATTAACCTGGACTTGTGCGCAACCCCGAATTTTAACCATCATTTTCACTATCAATTATGTAATTACTCAAAATGTATTTAGTTTTTGTGGAGGGACAAGAAAACTGATGTTGAAGAGAATACAATAAAATGTTAATCAATAAATTATACAAATTAAGCTACAGGGCAAATAGTTAACTCAACATTTTTTTGCCTCCGGAATTCAAAAGTAATTCTGCCTCCTAAATCGTGCAACCTCATTGAGTGGCATTGTAAGTATTTTATTGGGTGAATTTAAATAGAAAAAACAAAATTCTTCACATATGCTTACAAATTAATTATGAAGTAGAATAAGTATATTTATGTGTGTCATTGTTTATATATATTCGTTATCGTTTGATAATTAAAATTTTGATATTAAATTAAAAATTATTTTAATTTAAAAACTTCATTTTCTACGAGTTGTTAAGATAAAATTTATATTATTTTTTTTATTATATTACTGGAATATTACTCTAGATGAAAGAGAAGTTAAAAGGTTTTGAGAAGTTGCAAAGAAGGTGATATGATGGTCATATATATAGATTAACATATTCGCAGTGGATGTGAACAACAGTGGGTGAACAATGAGGATTTGTTTTCTGGTTCCAAAAAATGCGATTTGAAGAGAGCCATGATGCCACTATTTGATGAACAAGTCCTGGATTTTAGTATCTAGGAAGGGAGAGGTGATGGGGCGCCGTTGACTACGTAAGAAAATGATGGTTTGTATGCTATTCTAACCACAGAACATATATTCAAATATAATATTTAGCCTCTTCTGTTTGCTAGCTTATTGTTTTGATGAAGAGATTATAATGAATAAAATTATTTTTTAATAATTGAGGTCATTTTCTTTGTTGGCTTGTGGTTAATTCATGTGAGAGAGAGGCCATGAGAGGTGGTTAGCTGGCTTATGAACCTGGTGAAGGGAAGATAGCAACGTTAAGGGGAGGAGATGGTGGATCGGCGTTGTCCCGGCGAGGACCCCTCCCTCCCTCTCTCTCGTAGATTCTTTTTCATCCAATCACCAAACTCTTTTCTAGCTAGTGCATCTTTAATTTTATTATTTTCGTGACGATATAGATTAGTAAAGGGTGGACTAAATTGATAGCTTCTGGGAACTATAAGAAAAAACGGTGAGAACTAGAAATTTTACCGAAAAACAAAGCTTATACTTAGCAAAATACAGAAAAATATATATGATCCATAATTTCATGTATAAATTTCTCGATTCTCAATGAGTTAAAAGTGAGTGTACATGAGTGTGAGTGTGTGTGTGTATTTTCCTTATGAACAAGGATGATGGAAAGTAATTTATTTTTAGAATAATGCTAAATTAAATTTTGAATAATAGAAAATATAACTAGTCATCAGTTAATTTATTAAAGCCATTGATTCTGTAATGCTCACATCTTCATCATTGATTGATAATTAGTTTTTTTTTCTTATAATAATGGAGATAATATGTATTAATATAAAAGCTAGAGCCATTGCGATAATGACACTAGAAGAAAAGAGTTCAATGCAAAAAAATTAAATAAATAAACAGATGTAAATATTATCTAATTGGATCATATTAAAATACCTAATAAGTCTCTATACAAATCCATGCATGTATAATTGAAATTGAAATTGTTAGTCTTCAACCATAACGCCGAGTGGTGTAAAACAAATTGAAAATTAACTGACTTATTGGAGAGTTTATCTTAAAATATAATATTATTCCAGTACAACCAGATTCCCCAACAGATACCATAAGTAAGCATAAGGATTGTCTAACTTTAAAATCTTCATTTGAACAAAAACTTTCACTAAAATAAAGCTTGGTTTGTAGAAATTTACTTGTTTAAGAGAATATTTCTTGTTCTTTTTGCAATGTTTATTAGGAGACTTCAAGTTATCTTCTCTTTATATTGTAGGAAGTCTTAGAAATTTTGGAGAAAATTTGTGAAATGGTATCATATCCCAACATAGAGAACTAGTTTTATTTTTATATTTTGTTTGGAGATATGATTTGTTATAACTAGCACTTATATTTATATATATATATAAGCTTTTTTTCAATACTTATATAATATTTATTGAAAGCCAATAAATATTTCCTAGGATGCTCAGCTTACAGAAATATCCACATTTCACCAAAAAAAAAAGTAGCTCTACAAATACGCAAAGGGTATAGGAAGAGTGGCCTTAAATTTGGTTTTGTCTCTACATGGTAGAGATATTTATTGACAAGTGGTGAATGGTAAATGGCAGAATGGGAAATGGGATTGCATTGAATGTAGTGTCCATCCGACATGGTTGCATCAAATGAGCTTCATGGGATTCAGGGCGTGGAGGTGATTGTTATCATTTTCGCTGTGACTGTGACTGTGACTGTGATTGTGATTGTGATGGCAGCCAGTACAGAAAACTGCCCTGCAATCTATATAGTATTCACCAGAAGTGGAGACAACTCCTCCTAATTCTCTCCTATTTTCTACTCGACCTCTAGCTTCCTTCCATCCATTTCACTCTCCAGCTAGCTAGGATGTGCAATATGCCACTCGTGCATGCTATACAGACTATACTATCGTTCTTGTCGCTGTTAGCTTAGTAGCCTAGCTACCTCTTTCTCTGCCTCAGCTCTCCCATTGTCAGTCGTTCTGTTTTTACCTTCTCTTTTTGTCAGCGCCACCCACGCTCTTTTACCTCGCACACTTGTAAGCCCACACGCTATGGTTTGTGATTCAACAACATACAGCACCATTGACGATGCAGTCAAAACACACATGTCTGTTTTTAGCAAACTTCTGCTTCCCGCCTCGTGCCCCTATCCAATGGGAACCTACCTAGTGCCTAGCTATTTGTAGCATTGTAGATATGTAATTTTACCTTGTATACCATAAAAAATATATATATATGGTCTTACACATAAAAAATTACAAATTACACATACATGTATATTGAAAATTTTAATTTTTGTGTGAAGGTTTTTCATTCTTCAACTCTTAAAAAACATCTATGAAAGAGAATGCCTTCTAAAACCATAGAAAAAACAAGTGATTGAACATTGCGCACCGACCCAGTTTTTCCGATTTGTGCCTTGATTTAAACTTTTTGGTTCTTGTCATGCTCCAATTTGGCCCTACAGGTTAGTTTTGTCCTCTCCATCACTTCCCTTGTCGATTCCCTAGGGCTTTTACAAGGCAATTATAACAAACCTTTCTGAATTACCCCTAGAACAATAAATTTAATAAGGAAGCCTTCATGTTAATTAGAAAGTCATCAATGTCATGCTATCTTGGATAGTTATATATATATATTCAAGAATTGGAGTGTACTGTGTGGATCTTTTTGAGATCACCACAATATGCTTAGAACCAATCACATTAGATTATGCTTATTCTTGAAGTGACAAGAGGGCACTATATATATTGTGATAACTACGTACATACGCATCAAATACATTACTCATATGGGAGATATAAAGCATACCATTCAAGAATTCTTGAAAGAACAAACTATTTATTTGATGGGTGCAGTGGATAATATTATTATTATTCATTTTCGAAATAATTGATTTGGTTCACTTGTAAATCAGATTCTCATAATCTCCGTTTTTATATCATGTTTTTTTATAAAATCGACAATTATATATAAAAAAAATCAGATCCTCTTAGTAACTCCACAAAATGGGACTAAGTTATCAAGGACGCAATGAATGCACGTCTTTTATATATATATATATATATTCACGAGAGAGAGAAACATGGAACTTGCGATCCCTTGTGTTGCAAGGGACTTAATCCCCTTCCCTGGCAATCCGGGTAGCAAAAGTGAAGTGGGATGAAAATCAAGGAGCCATTAATTGCCATTATCAGAAATGTTGATACCATTTCACAGGCAAGATTGGGGGCATGCATGTGCGTATGAGCTGGGATGCTTCAACGCTAGCTGTGACAAAAACCAACGGTGCCTGACGTCTTATGCTGACCACCCAGCTGACTAATTGCACTCCCCGTTAAATTAATTCCATTCCCTGCATTGATGGACCTCTTGAACTCCTACTAATTAGTAGAGAGAATTATGATATATATTCAAAGTATACACGGTGATGGTGTTTTTTTTAAAAAAAAATCATAATTTCATTTGCTTATTATCGATCAACTACTTAATTCCTTAATTTCACTTTCACTATATGACACTATATTAATTTATTTTTTATAACTATAAATATTAATTTCTATTCGTAATTGACTTTATTTTTCTTTGAGAAATTCTATTTTACAAGAAAAACAACAATATTAGATTAGAAGAAAAACGTGAGCCATATATTGAAAATTCTGAAACTAATTTTCACATTTCAGATTAGACCCATTTTGTTGATAAGATTAAAGACATGTGTTCACTCATATTAATTATCCATGCTCTGATTTAACCAATTATTAATTAAAATTCTAATGAAGATTAATGATTTGCTTTAACAAGGGAGTTGGGAAATGTTCTTACAATATATTTTAGCAGAAGCTAACAAGAAATATAAAGATAAAAAAAATAAAAAATAAGAATCAAATTATCAAACTTGTTCGCAAGTTCAATAATATAATTCAGTAAATGCTAGCTTTAACATAAAGTGCACTTCCAGATTAAATAGAGCTGACAGTAGCTTAGTCTAAATTACTCGACACTCATTTATAATGAAGTCGATCGGGTTTTAAGAAATAAACTCAAGTTTAACTTAATTTAAAAAATGAAATTGAGCCAAAATTAACCTTAATTAATAATCAAGATTTGAGGAAAGTGATATATATCTGCATGCCCTCTTAATTTTTACCATGCATGCAATGCTGATATATGTTGAGATTAATTAAAATCCACTGCATTAATCAAATTAATTATCCCTGTTGATGATGATGATGACGACAAGGAGGAGAGGGAAGGAGCTAGAGCTGGACATCCCATGATCGGCAATCATGTGGACCCAAAACAACGGCATTCACATCAACATCAATGCATTTGCATTCCAAGAAATCAAGAGTCCCCCTTAAGACACGCCCTGACTGCCCCCCTGACCTCCTGTAGGTCCACCCCAATTTCCCATGACCCACCCACTTCTTCCACTGAAATAACCCCCCTATCCTTCCATAGAATTGCTGAAAACTGCCACTTCTGGAAACATGAGTTACAACTAGCTAGCTCTTACATAAATATGATCAGTTTTAGTTTTAGTTTTTGTTATGTTCTTTGTCATCTTTGCTAATAAGTCAAAAACTAACATCTTTAATCTACACAGTACTGCAAGCAGATCAGTAACTCCTTCCTTGTTTTTCACTTGAAACGAGGGTTCGAACAAAAGGGTATGCAAAGAACAGGCTGATAAACTCGTCTAAAATGTAGAAACAAGCTGCAAGCTAACAGAGCGAGAGGAGAGGAGAAAATTTGAAGAAAGCAGGGCTTCAAGTACAGATTTGAGGGACGACAAAATGATCTTTCACGGCAGGGCCTTTCAAGACATTTTGAGGGGCGAAAAAAAGAGAGAAAACATGTTGGGACCCAATAGTGTGTGAGGGACAAAGGAGTGAGAGAAAACCAGTAGGACCCACACACAGCCCATGCGCACGCTGTCTTACCAAAACAAAACCCATCTATCATCGACCCGATGGTATTAACCGCCCTTGACCTAACCCTAACCCAACAATACCCTATCTATCTATAGTTCCCTACCCAAAACACAAGAAGAAGGCCTTCTCTCTTTCTCATCACCTAGCTTTCGCTTTTTTGGTAGTTCATTTCTCCCAAAACTTTAACCAGCAGCTCTCTCTATCTTCTTAGGATAGTAACTCGCTGCACACTTCGAAATTATAGCTTCAAGAAAAAAAACACATAGAGAGAGGGAAAGAGAAGATGGGCTTGATCCAGTTATATGTTTTGGTGGCTGATGCTTAAGAGACCCATCTCTTTCCATCTTTTGTGAAGGTTTCTGTTGGATTTAATCTATTTACAGGACAACCAAAGAAAACAAATCCAAAAAGGAAGCGAAGGGACAAATCAGGAACCAGCCAAGAATCTCTCCACAGCTTTCTCTCAATTTCTTGGGCTAGTTTTTGCATGTTTCAGCTAATTTAATTAGGTTTGCTTTCAAGATACCAAAAAAATGGATCCGGTTTCAGCTCATGGGCGTCCTCTTCCTCCTCCTTTCCACACAAGAGATTTTCATCTACATCAATTTCAACACCACCAACAGCAGAATTCTGAAGATGAACAAAGTGGTAACGGTGACTTAAACCGTGGTCAAAAGAGAGAGCACGATGAAATCAACAATAACAACAACACAGTTGAAGGCCTTGAATTAGTCCCTTCAAGCAGTGGTGGAGAAGGAGAAATCAGTAGAAGACCAAGAGGTAGACCTGCTGGGTCTAAGAACAAGCCTAAGCCACCAATCATAATCACAAGAGATAGCGCAAATGCCCTTCGATCCCATGTCATGGAAATCGCTAACGGTAGCGATATCATGGAGAGTGTATCAACTTTTGCAAGGAGGAGGCAAAGAGGGGTTTGCATTTTGAGTGGAACTGGAACAGTAACAAATGTAACACTTAAGCAACCAGCTTCCCCGGGCGCGGTGGTTACTTTACATGGAAGATTTGAGATTTTATCACTTTCAGGTTCGTTCTTGCCACCCCCAGCTCCACCAGCTGCCTCAGGATTGACAGTTTATCTAGCTGGTGGTCAAGGCCAAGTTATTGGAGGAAGTGTAGCTGGCCCACTTCTAGCATCTGGACCGGTGGTGGTTATGGCTGCTTCTTTTGGTAATGCGGCTTATGAGAGGCTGCCTTTGGAGGAGGATATTGAGTCGCAAACACCGATGCTCGGAAGTGGACCCTTGGGGTCACCAGGAATTAATAATATCGGCCAGCAACAACAGAATCAGCAGCAGCAGCAACTAATGCAAGATCCGAAGACATCTCTCTTTCAAGGGTTGCCACAGAATCTACTAAATTCAGTGCAACTTCCAGCTGAGGCCTATTGGGGCACAGGCGGCCGCCCTCCGTATTAGTAACAAAACAACAAACTTGTGGTTTTCTCTTTGTTTCCTGAATTAACTTCTAAGTCATCAATCTCCATTCTTCTTCTTCTTCTTGTATGCTTTAAAAGTTAGGTATCTTTCTAAGATGTTGTTGATCGTGTTGTTCAGCTGCCTTTGATTGAAGAAGGATGTACAAATTTTTGTGGGTTTTTTTTTCGCGGGTTTGGTGTTTATCATATTAGTAGCTCTTTGATTTAGCTTGAAGATGAAGCAGCATATCATCAGGATATGACATTACGATTATCTCTATTTCCCTTCATTTTCAGTTGCAGTTCTGGTAACTTGCCAAATAATTTATCTTCAATATTCTTCAAAGGCAACCAAAAACTTGCCCAGGTCTTTTTAATTTATTTCTTCTTCTCCTTATGATTGTGTGCAAACTGCAGTTTGAGAGGAGGTTCTGTTACATGATCCAAACACAATTATCTATCAATTCTTTTGGAAATAAAATTATATTATAGTTTTCCATTCCTAGATTGCAGTGAATTAATATTATATCTTCATCTCTGAAATTTCATTTTGTTTTCTTAATTTTCATACACATAAGATTACATACAATAATATATAGCCATTATTTTTTTCCCCTTTACATAGGTCCCAAAAAAATCCCCACTTTACAATACTGTCATCAGTTTATCATATTTACTTTTAAGGTAAGGACAGTTTCAAGGTTGGTGTAGGGGGAGAGGGAGTGGCAAATCATGATCACTGCACTTGAAGAAAGTCAGGTGATATATAGGAAGTTATGGGCTTAAGGGGATAGATTGTTTGTTTGTTCGTTTGTTTTTTGCTTTTTATGTGTGACTGGTTAGGGTTTTTAGTGAACATTAAGGAAGCAGTACTGGCATGGAGATGAACACTGGGTACTGGGTTCCACGTGCACTGCTCTGTAAAAGCTCCTTTTCTAGGCAACATTGATATATATATATAATAATTAAAAAAAAAAGCTTCGATGCAAAGGCAGGACAAACAGACCTCAAGCGTTAAAACTTTCTCTCCCTAAAACTGTCACTGCAAAGGGTAGGGGACGAATCAAGAAGCAAGGTAAGCATTATCAAAGAAATGTTTTTGTTAAGAAAAGTCTGAATTCTTGAGTTGATATATACCCCTTGAAACCCTAGATTTTGTTCATAACTTCTTTGCACTGAAAAAACCAGCATTGAATCGTTCCTTTAATTTATCAATAATTAGTTCTTCTAGCTAGGAGCCCAAGGATTTGATTTCATTTACCTTCTTCACTATATTCTTCAATGTATTAGTAATTAAAATTGATTAATTGATATCTCTCTCTCTCTCTCTCTCTATATATATATATATATACACAACCATAACTGTGTGTGTCTTTATTCTTGTCTTGCCATGCTATTTTATCTGCTAGTTGGATTAGCCAGTGCTTTGATTATGTGTTTGGAGCATTTCCCAAATCCTCTTATCACTATATATATTTTAATACAAACTATCAGATTGTACAAGGTTTAAATTCAGGAAATATATATATATATATATATATATATATATATATATATATATATAATAAGTCACCTAGGTTTTGTACCTCTTGGGGGAGATTATTATTAGTATTATTATTATTACTACTATTATTATTAGGTGGACCATGTTTGTTGTACTTTGCGAAAATGCCATTCTGGTTCTTCATGATTAAAACATCTTGATTCTTTGAACTTCACTTCAATGATTAAATCTATCTGTATGTATAAAAATACTGAGATCATTTCCACTCTTATAATGTTTGCCTTTTAATTTGCTTTCTTTTCCGGGTACCTTTGTCTTGAAAGAACTCCAAAATTGATGACTTTATACCATGGCGCACACACCCTGCCTTTCCTTAATTCACCGGGCCCTTTCCGATTAGATGTTTTTTATGTAATTTATCCCTCCTCGGAATATGATTGTAGTTTAGTGCTTGGGAACTTGTCCCACTGTGTCTTCTCACAAGTTATTGTCTAAAGCTATAGAGTCATATAAATATTAGACTTGCAAAACATGACATAAAGATAATTAAAGAGCCCAATTATTTATGAAATCTCTATGGCCTAATAGATTGTTTATTCATCCAATTTACCATAGAAACAGAATTAGATTCAAAGATGAGATTTCTCTAGAAAAATCGTGTAGAAAATCATTCAAGAGCTTTGATTGTAACAAGCAATTCAGCTTCATTTGAATCTTTAATTCCTATATGAGCAGAGAGAAAACTCATCATAAGGCCATTGTGATCACGAAAAACCCCATCAATACCAGCAAGACCAGGTTTGTCAATAGAAAAGCCATCAACATCCCTCTTTAGTACTGTAAGTGGCTTGAGTGGATACCAACAAAAGAGGAGATCTTGAACAATTTTTATTTAACCATCAAACCAAACCATCACCCTAAATTAATAAATCAATCAAAGGCACAATAAGGGAAGTCTTGAAAAAAAAAAAGCTTTGATCCACGCACATGCAATCTAGTTAATATTGAAAGAAAGATAGTATCATAATCATGCTGTCTATTATTGAAGAGGAATTCATTTCTAACGAAGCCAAAGAGACTATGAGATTGCAAGAACAACATAAACCATACATTTCCTTGGAGTTTCCCCATAAACAAGATGTTTTCATTGATGAAAAAGGTCTGATATATTCCTAGGACAGCACCGAGATAAACTCTATCAATTAATAAATCTTGCCCAAACACACCAATGTGTATAAAAAGGTGGTCAATAGTTTCCTAAGAATCCAAGCATAGAAGACAATTAGCTTCAAGAATACCCCTTCTCTTACTTAAAGAATACCCCTCCCGACCAAGACACCACCTCTAGTATATATTGATTTCGCCAAGAATGGTCATCCAGCTGAAGATTCAACCTTGAGAGGAATCAATCCTTGTCACATACCATTGAAAGAATTGCATAGATTAATCTGACTCAAAGATGATAGCATACAGCACATGGATTTGACTGAATAATCCCCATTAGAATTAAAAATTATATATATATAGATGTGACGTTGTGCATATTGCTCAGCTTCTGTTTAATTATCTACATCTTTCATTCAATTTGTTCTTTTGTTTTTCAAACCTCCGATTCAGATCCCTTGCAGAAATGAGGGCCCTTTTGCTTATCTTATACTTCTATTTGGTATTCCTGTTACTTTGACCCGTTTCAGAGTTGCTCAAGAACTAGGAATGTGAGTAGTTAACTTGCGAGTGCATGGTTTTGAAGGTCAGCGTAACCTTTTGCAATAATCAACCAAGAAATTATTAAATGGGATTAGGTATAGATGGACTAATTAAAGCAATTACATCACATTTAGAATCTAGCTGCCACAATAATCAATAACAGTACAAAATTAAGGCTTAATATATATCAACAAATCAGATAACGTTGATCCACAGATCTGTATACTTAATTTAAGGTAAATATACAGGTGGCTACTCAATATAACTCATCAAACAAATATAAATTTTAACAAAAAAAAAAGGTGTTTTCTTTTGATGGATGCCTGGTTCGTAGGGTTACTTTTAATTAGATTCGTGATTAAAAGCTAAATATATAATGTCACTGAAGAAGCAAAGCTGCCAACAGGTTTCTGGTTTAGCAAAGAGCTCATGGTTAGATCCTGCTTTTGAAGTATTTGAATTTGAAAAATTATATTTCATTGCAAAAGAAGGTCAAAATAGTCTGAAAGGTAATATCTAAGCCCAGAAAAAAGAAAGCAAAACAGCCATGTTTTTCATTAATTTCAGACGGCTCAGTGCATTGGAAGGATTAAAGCCATGTCCAATTAAGAGAAGGGTAAGTCTATATAAATCCCATATGCAAATGGCAGTCCTAACGTCTTATGAGGATTATGAATATGTTCTTTAAATTTTAAATTTGCGTTATCCTAGCATGAGGTTTTGATTTAAATTAACCTTAATTCTTTGCTCTTGCAAGGTGTGACAAGCTGTCAAGCTCATTAAATATAACGATTTATTGAATTCTTAAAAATGGTTCCATCCTAAGGAAATTAGAAAACATCTCTATCTTACAAAAAAAAAAAAAAAAACTAGGAGGGATGTGTTTTTCTGAGTAATTGATTTTGCTATTTTTAGTTAATTAAGTATTCGTTTGTCAAATTGTGATAGGTTTTGTTTTTTAAAGTGTTTTTTATATTTTTTTATCTGAAAAAATATTAAATTGATGTTTTTTTATAATTTAATATGCTGATATCAAAAGTTAAAACAAATCTAAAAAAATATAATTTTAATGTATTTTTAATTAAAAAACATCATGCATTATATTATCAAACACAAACTAATCCTTTAGTTAAATTCTATTTATTGAGATTTTTTCTAATAAGGTCTTAGAAAAGTTTTGTTCTATACCTAAATCAATGTATTTAAAAAAATATATTTTCTCACTACCACTCCCACTCTTAGATTTTGAAATAATTTTGTGATTTGGGCTCTCAATCAGAAAAGGGTGTGCTTTGAAAGACCCGCTAAAAGCCCATTTATTTTGCTTAAAATAATTTACGAATAGAAAGTATTTTACATGTAAAATATTTTTTAATGTTTAACTTAACATAAAATATTTTACATGTAAATATTTTTCAATGGTGATTGTGAGATGGCAGTAGTTATGAACAAAGTGGTTGTGGTCGTGATGGAGAAGAAGATGGTGGTGACATGGTTATAGTGGTGAAAAGATAATGGTGGTGGTGGTGAGAAAACAATAAAGAAGATGGTGGTGAAGTGGTGATAGTGACATAGCGATGATGGTAGAAAAGATGGTTATGATGGTAGTAATAAAAGAAAATAAAGTGAAAGAGGAGGAGGTGGTGGTGATATGACGATGATAGTAAAGGAGTTGGTGGTAAAGTGATCGTGGTGTTGGTGGTGATGAGATAAAGATATGTAATTAATATTTTACATTGATTAATTATTTTATAAAATATTTTATAAAAAAATAAATATCAAAAAATATTTTTCGTTATAAAAAACATTAAACTAACGAATGCTTTTTCACTGGTCCGTGGTAAGGATTGTAAAACATTGAAAGCCTTACACGGCTTTGATTTGACATCCGGCGGTTGCCGTGCGGATGCGTAATTGACTACTGGGATTTCCATTTTTCAAAACTTAAAGATAAAGGGATGTCTTTGTTTCATTTAACTCATAAATTCATTTACGTCCACCCCTTGGGTAAGGTAAGGGATCGTGAGTGGATATTTAGAAATGTAATAATGATTATTTTTAAAAGAAAAAATTTAAAAAAATTATTTTTAATATCATTATATTAAAATAATTTAAAAATATCAAAAAAAATTAATTTAAAAACAATTAATTAATTTTTTTTGGGCCCTGATACTCACTCCCCCCTCTTCCTGGAGATTCATCATTATCAGATAATTAAACTCAAGATAATTGCTTTCGCATTCATCATTATCAGCGAATTCTGCATCCAACTTAAGATAATTTGCTTCCAACCAAAATTGATTAGAACCCTGTTGGATACAGTTGAAAAACATTCATTCCCACTAAAAAAAACATATCTCTAGAGACAAGGATCTACAGTCTTGACTGTAGCAATGCGGAACAATGAAGATTTTCATTGCTAATAAATAGAATGAATTTACACAAGCTGAAGTTCAGCTTAGTCCCTTGTCCTGAGGGACTTCAACTCCAGCTACAGATATATTTTTTTTTTTTCATAATGGCTACAAATCTATTCTGATCTCAGAGCTACCATTTCCCTCCCTTTCCCGCCATCCGGCAACAAATATTAATACACTAGCACAACAACAAAGATTATAATCCCCCAGTCTCGCTTCTTTACACAAAACTTGCGAGAGGATTCCAACTGATCAAGCACAAAGAAGGAAGCATGAATCTTGACCAATCTATACAGCAATCAAATAACCAGATTGGCCCACAGAAATGGATACAAGAA
The DNA here is from genome assembly GCA_007827005.2 of Populus simonii. Taxonomy (NCBI): domain Eukaryota; kingdom Viridiplantae; phylum Streptophyta; class Magnoliopsida; order Malpighiales; family Salicaceae; genus Populus; species Populus simonii. Next base: position 4,902,842 of record CM017477.2, read on the forward strand.
ACTAAATGCGTGGTCAACACTCTATCCGTAACCGCCGCATTTCAGACCTGAAGGTGGAACTTGAATTCAAAGTCCGGCGAGCAAGGGTTCTTATGTCCTCTCGAGAACAATCTCGTGAGATACGAACTAGCTCCCAAAGTGCACCTCCACTGATCATTTCTTTTGCATTTACTTCTGAAATATAAGTAGTTTGGTGTTTCAAGGAACAAGTCAGAGGGAGTTTTTCTCGACTGAAAAGAGGAAGGGGCACTTACCTTGCTGTGCTAGGTGGCATAGGGCAAGCTCAATGTGGCGTCTGATTGGTGCAGCTTCATTATTAGCATTTTGTACAATCCATGGAAGTGCACCATCTTCTATAAGAAGAGATCTGCCACTTTTTAATCCTGTGGTAGGTCAGCATAATGTTAAATATTAAAAATATAGATTTTTACACATTTTCCCATATGAATATGCTCATAACAGCAGACCATGCGCCATCAGATATATTATCAGCCAGGGTGATTTTGGACTGGATGGCACATTATCTACAGGTAGCTAACTTCTTGGTAGAAGAATCCAATCAGCTGAGATCATTTAATAGCATTCACTTGAAAAAAATTAAGGTGCAATAATTATCCCCTCAATGTTGACCTGGTGCCCGGCAACCAAGCAAACCCACTTGAACAAAACCCAGGAAAAGCGCTAATCAGAAACTTCAACCTAAAATCAAACATTATACCAGAAAATATTTTCCCAAGTCACTCATGAATATATAAACTTTCCCTAATCACAAATGATAAGTTTCCATTTTCTGATTTGACAAACTAACACACAGATTGAATGTAACATCAATGCTGTTATGGTCCAGATAAGCTTGTTTGCAGACCTTAGATACTAAATTTCATAGTCAAGCTCGAGATCATATGAGACTGAGAACTAACCTTGAGTAGATGCTCGGGACTCGCATTTTGCAAAGTTTGCAATCCCACGAGCAACTTGGGAAAGAACATCAGGATGTCCACATCTCTCCATTCCTAGCAAAGCCCTTATCCCACCTTCAGACCTCAACTTCATTTGTAGCTTATCTGTGGGACAAAAGGAATATAGGATAGCAATAAAGCACAATGAGTTGATATGACATCCAGTTTAAGACACTGAAAGCATACAATTTTCATTTGAGTCTCGAATCACATAGAGGAGGCAAATTAAAAGCTGCAGCAAATGTATTTCTCTCAATGGCATCTTTTTAGCACTGCGTATTTGCTGAAGCAAAGATAAAGAACATGTATTCGACCACCAGAAATTATTAAATTAACTTTCTTTTATGAGTATGCTCCAATTGTTATTGAACTTAGATTGACAAAAGCGAGACTCAATCCTGAGACCTTATGCCTCTTGTTCATGAAAGAGTGCTACTATTTTCATTTGGAATCCTGTCTTGATGAAGGTTTCGTAATCTTTTCACTTCTATTTTATACCCAAGTGAACTTCTTACAAAGTTAATTTACATGAATGACCAAAAATATGTGACAATAAAAGAAACAATATCATGACACAGCAGAACAAGCAGTATACCGTTTCCACACAGATTTGCAATAGCTCCAGCAACCATGCGTAGAGTTTGAGGATCCTCAGCATCAGCTGCTGTCATAGATAACAAACTAATTCCCCCTTGAACCATGATTAGTTCTTGATTTGCTTCTGGAAGAAAGGCAACAATACACAAAACCTATATATTTAGGAGCTGATTGGTGTTGGAACCATTAAGCAATACATGTGAAGATGACAAGAGAAAGGTATGAGTGACAATTACCATTCATTGCAAGATTGGCAATGGCACCAGCTGCTACCCTGCGAATAGTTTCATCCTCAAAGCTTCTAAGAAGCATCAGCAAGGAAGTAAGACCACCAGATTCAACAATCTTTTCTTGATTTGCTTCTGCATAATATACAAGGTGAAACACAAACCAGTTGCATGAAACAAAAAAAAAAAGCATAACAAAGTATTATAGCATGAACCTACGATCTACCACAACCCAACTCATCCATTACCACAATAACTGAGTACTGACCTTCAGCAGCTAGATTAGCCACCACTTTTACAGCATGTATTCGTACATTGGCATCTTCTGATTCGAGCAGCGACAAAATTTTTTGCAATCCAACTGTAAAAATTCATTTGTCATAAAACTAAAAAAAAACATGGACCAAAAATGGTTTATGATTTTGTGAAGGCATTTTATTACCATGTTCATAAAGGGGGGCAATAAACACAAGGACCAAAAATGGTTTATGATTTTGTGAAGTATTTTATTACCGTGTTCATAAAGGGGGGCAATTGGAGCCTTCTGTCCATTCACAGTCTCTTTGAACTGTAAGTGCCTAACTTGTGACATACGAGGATCAACACCATTGAAACCATTTGCAGATCCACTTCTTTCAAGACTCTCTTTTGCCTATAAACATGGAATCAATGTAACCAGATTAAAGTTAGAGATGATACATGATTGTTTGACTGTGGTTAACAAAGGCTAAGGAGGGACAACTGGACACGGATGTTGCATCTTGTAACCCATTATAATTGATAACTCAATCTGTGAATTAAAAGCATATTTAAAAATAAAACACGTCCCTCTGAATTAAGAGCAAATGATCATGGTTTAAGTTGTTATGCACACAAAAAAGAAAACCGCTAAATATTTCTAAATTGATTTATACCTGACCAGCTTCAAAGGTCAATTGCAATAACTGACTTTGTAGGATCGCAACTTCTTCTTCCATAATCTTTTTCTTATAAGCTTCATCCTCCAAGATCCTGTGAAGCCTTACAATCTCTGTGTCTCCACCAGCCTAGTGCATGAAAAATAATCCCTTGTGCATAAATAATGAATAACTTTATTCTTCTTTTTTTGGTTAGTTGGGGGTTGATGATGGAGGTTTGGTAAAGGTTAAGAGAGGAAAGGCAATACAAAGCTTAATCCTTACCCCAGGCTGCATAAATTGTTCAAATTGACTCTTAAGTTTGTTGAGCTCATCTTCAGCTGTCTTTCTTAGCTGAATTTCATTTTGAAGTAACTTTCTGAGCTCGGAAACTTCCTCAGAAACAGAGCCCAGCTCCTGAGAAATAGGGTGGAAACAGAAGAAAAGGCTGGGGTAAATTTGAAAATATTTGGCAAATCAATTGTTAGAAGGCAAGATTAAATGCATTGAAAAGGGTTAAGATATAACAGCAACACATTCCTTGCATCACAGTGCCACAAGTCCATTGCAGGGCAAGAGATTCTGTGCTGTACTATAAATGCAGCATCATAATTATCAGGGACACACCGGTCTGATGACCAAAAAATTACTTTATCAAAGGTCAATTTATACACCAGCTGGATGAAATGTAAAGTTTGAAAGGATTGAGTCCTAACTGGAATTCATAAATTTCAATATACGTCAATAAGCATCCTATTGTTAAACATCAAGGTCATAAGACTCCATTCTCAACAGCAACAAGTGCCACAGAAAGAGTACCTCTCCATTGCAATTACCATTGATGAAGCCATCACAGTCATGCCTTCCCTGATTTGCTACCAATTTTTCCTCTAGCTCCTTGACAGATTCCATGTATTCCATCTGACACTTTAGCCTCTCCTTCTATAAACAGCAACAAGAAACTTGAAGGAGTGTAAGGAAAAATATCATAGTAATCAAAATAATAGGGCTCCAAGTTGATGTTAAGAAGTAATTAGGGAATGAAAGGAGCAAACTGCCAAGAAGAAATTCCTTGCTAAAGCATTTAAAGTCCCTGAATTTTCATTTTTCTTGCTCTTTCCAAGTTCTAAACAGACACTAAACCCTGAATGAGTTTATAAGATAAATAGTATTGACAAAAAAGAAAAACAAGAGTGCCATCTATGATCATTGCAGCCTCAGCTCTTTCCACTTTTTGTACAAAAGAACAAGATCAAATGATTAAACACAGTGCTACTTTTTAAAAGCAATATGCAAGGCTCTTCTTCACATGAAATAATCAATAGCTAAACTGACCTCTAACGCTTCTGCAAAGTTCCTTTCCACCTCAGCAATTCGATTTTGTGCTTCTTGATTTATTCTTTCAACTTCATTGTCAAAGGCTTTCTGCTGCCTTTCATTTTCTGCAATGAGCTTGTCCACTTGTATTTCAAGCTTTCTAGATAAACTTTTGTAATCAAACTCTTCCTTTATTTTCAACATGTTCTCCACCTTCATTGCCTAAAGACAGATGAAGTAACATTTGCAATCAGTTGGTTGTTTATGCTACATGCAATGTCTAACATACACTTCTACATTGTCATCATAAACACACTATGCATAAATTAAAAATCTCATTAACAGGGATGCCACGTAAAAGCAGAATGAAGTCATGCGGTAAAAAGGTTGAAATACAAATCTCACAATAGCATTTGTACTTTGTACATTATAACAGAGAAAGAAAGAAAATAGTTTGATGGCAGGTACTGCAAAAATTGAAGACATAACACATGAATCAAAAGTGCTCACCCTTTGTCCAAACAATATAGTACTAGAAGTCTCCCCCCGATGGCGTGGTGATGGGCCAATGGTCACAATTAACGAAGTTCTTGCTGTGCCTGCAGTGGGATGACATGTGACCAAAATATGAATGGGTATTTTTTTGCAGAGAAATCTGGAGTAAGAAGCAAGTTTATTTATGAAATAAAAGTTATTGAATGGTAAATTTGTAGATTAATTATTCCTCTCAAGAAAAAAAAGGGTAAGTTAATGGTTCAAACAATCCCTAATTTGGATCACCGACAACATCTAATGAATTGATCCAATCAGATAACATCAAAGCCTGAGAACAAATTGACTAACAGGCGACTCACCTCCAAATGAATCTTTAAGCAACCTCGTAAGTTTTGAATCACGAATCGGAACATGGGGACTATTCTCAGCCAGTGCATTTATGCACTTTCCTAATGCACTGAGCGAGAGATTAATAGACTTGGCTTCCTCCAGCATATGTCCCTCACTTCCTATCAAATGAGGAAAGAGCATATGTTAAGTGACTACTGACTCATAAAACATGAGAAGCAGGTTTAAGAAAGCCATTTATTTCCACCTCATTTATCTCCACACTTAAAACATGATTGTCAGAAACCACACTCCACCTCATTTATCTCCACACTTATAGTACATAGGATACAAAGAAAGGTAACATCTTCTGATACACACCTGACTTGTGAACACGTTCTGAACCTGCCAGATCTACCAAAACCAGCTTGCTTTTCCGAACAATAAGTTTTGAAGGTTTGACCAAGTGAGATGCATTATCGATTTCACTTGAAAGAGCATCTTCTCGTCCAGCAAATGACCTCTTAACATGAACCTGTAACAGATGCAAGAAGACATCAAACAGAAAACTAAAGAAAAACCGGATCAAGAGCATCAAAAGTAAAGAACAATTATTCACCATCAGAATAGCATGACTACGAGAAGATTCAGTATTCAACTTTGTATTTGCAGCAATTCTATTAGCTTCCCCTAATCTTAGCAGCTCCACAATACTCTGTTGGTCCCTGATTTGTACAACAGTTGCCCCAGGTAGTGAAACATCACCAGTTTTTGGATCTTCCACAATGGAAATATTATCATTTGCTGGAACAAGAAGGTCTTGGACGGCCTCCATGTAAAGCTATATGTATTTGTAAAGAACAAGAATGTTAGGTAAAGTGTACACATGAACTGTAACAGGACAAGAACAAATCAAACATGATGAACTTTAGAAGTGGTTTTGTTCAATTTTTCACCAGCTAAATGTAGCAAAAACAAATAAAAAGAGATCATACAGTGGTACAACCATCTTTCACATAACTTGAGCCTAACCTGCAAATATGACACTGAGACAGAATCGGTCTCTGGAGAGATATCTGCTAAAACATCCTCCATTGCACGAGCCATGATACCACGAGAAGCTGTGTCATCATCTCCCAGGTGTCCAAGAGTGAAAGTTTTCCCAGTACCAGTCTGACCATAAGCCATCACTGTCCCATTGTAACCATCTAGAACACTCTACCACAAAAAAAAACTCACATCAGTACAACTTTTACATAAGACGCAACAAATCACATATGAACATCCAGCGTGGCTTTATAACCCATACAAAAAAAAAAGGAAGTGAGCAACAAGGTTCAAGGATGTTAGAATGGGACTAGAATATAATGTTTAGAGACCATATGGCGGCAGCATTGTTGCTCAGTTCAGCAATGTATACAATAAATCAACCAAAAGTAACCAACCTCAACAACAGGCTTAGCAACAACTTCATAAACTCGCTTCTGCGACGCAAATTCAGTAAGCACATCATCGAACTCATACGTATCAGCGTCCCAATTGTTTTTCCGAAGCTTCAACCTCTTAAGCTGAAATAGAACAAGAGCCGCAAAATCCATTACTAACACCACAGTCAAGCTGAAAAATAACATCCAAACTCAAATCAATACTCTAATAATGACACATTGAAACTACCTCTGGCTGCAACTCAACACAATCAGCAAAATCCGCATCTGCTGCCAACTCCTCGGCATTTCGTGGCCGCAATCTCACTGCGACTCTAACTCTTCCCGGTACTGTCAAAACCATTTAAAATTTAAAATCCACAGCACAAACTGATACCCTTTCAGTTTCACAACTCAAACAGAGATCCGTTGCCATGAAGAGAAAGGAAAAGAAAAAAAGCCTTAACCTAAAACCGCTCTAAATGTTTTCTACTAGTGATCAACAAACTGATACTCTTTCACCACTCAAGCTTCGATGTGAATCAAAATGTAGTAGTAGAAAATAAAAATAAAATGTAAGGAAGGAACTGACCTCCGTCGGCGGCGGCGGAGAAGTTGGAAGGGTAGCTGCGGCGGAAAGGAGGAGGAGGAGCGTGGGAGGAATGGACTCTGGATTTGAACGAGGTAGATTTGAGATTTGAAGCAGTGAGAGGTTTAAGTGGTCTTTGAGCGCTACTGCTGCCATTTCGAAAAGCACCATTACAGGATGATGCCATGATATTGTTACTTGTTCTTTTTGAAATTACTTAGGTTGTTTTCCGTTAATCTGTTGGCGGTGTTGTTGATGTTGTTCTTCTGGGCTGGGCTGAGTGCAGTGGAAAGAAGTAACAGGCAGGGAGGGGTTGGTGTCCGGTTGCGGAGGTGGGATTTCGGGGGTTCGGTGGATTCGAAGTTCAAACAAAAGAAATGATGGAGAATGGGGTCCGCTTTTGTCTGAGTATTGCAAAAGACAGAGATGGTCTTGCCAGGTTCCCGGGTCCCTGCACCCCTGTCCCTTCGGTTTTTTCGATTTTTGTTAGAACTTTAGATTATTATTTTTTTCTTCTTTTTCACTTTTATTTGAAGTTTTAAATTTAATTTTTTCTTCTAGAGGGAGGAGAAATCTATGCGTTGCATCGAAGAAATCTCGTTTAAGTGGTGAAATCTCGTCTTAATCTCTAATTTATCTTATTGTTCACAGATTTTGCGAAATTTAAATTTTTGGTTGCGGCTGGCTAACGAATATGCTCTTAGGATTGTTCTTTTATTGCATCTCCCGTTATTTGGAAAATACAAATTCTAAAGGATAATTTTGGCTCATTCCACAAATGAAAACACTAAAAATAGAAAATTCTCGAGGAAAATTCATTTGGTGTCTCGTCAATACTGAAGAAAACCCGTTTTTCCTTTCGAAATGGCATAAACTGTAATTTTTCCTAATTTCTTTACTGTAGTGGCAGCGTAACGTGGCAGAAATTGTAATTTTTGTTTTTTAGAAAACAACCTTTTTATATTTTTTTCTTTTTTTACTGATATTTTATCATTTTATACTTGATCTATTTATTTTTATTTTTTATAATATTTTTTTAATTTTTTCTTTTTTTTCTTTATGCTTTTTAAGGAAAAAAATATTAATCTTTATTTTTTACACTTCAAATATTTATCATTCTATATTTATCTTATCTGTATCATTCTTTTTGTTCTTATTTTTATTTTCTTGTAAATTTTTTTTTCTTTTTCTTTACACTTTTTTTAAAACATAATTATCATACAAAGATTAAGAAAATAGTGTTTCACTGTAATAATTGTAACATTGTTCTATTCTTTTACTATGTTAAAAATTAGTTTGAGATCCTATATGTTTTGATTAACGAATATGATTTTCATTGTATTTTATTATATATTAGTATCGACATTTTGATTAACGGTTATATTTTTTACTCGATGACAAAAAACATGTTAATAACACTAACACCTACACATTAATTATTTTGTGTTGGAAAAAAATTATTTAACTTGCGCGAGGCGAGTTGAATAGCCACTAACACTTTGTTTTTTGTTCATTGACACCGGTGATTCTTGACATATATAATTAAATGCATGCATAGATTTTTTAGTTAGAATTTATTTAACAAAATACTTTTAAAAACTTATATGTTTATTTTTTTTACTAAAAAAAATTATTCGATTCATAACGAAGCATGGCTCAAGTATCTAGTAAGAACTAAAAGTGTATTTAAAATTATGGTAGCGGTTACGGTTCAAAATGTTTTTTGCTTAGAATTGCATCAGAACAATGTTTTTTTTTATTTTTTATATCAACAAAACGATATGAAAAAATTAAAAAATAATATGTTTATGTGTTTTATTATTATTTTTTAAAGTGTTTTTAAACTATTTTTTAATTGAAAAAATATCAATTTATGTTTTCTAGTAATTTAAATGTATTGATATAACATGGGGGTTAAAGTTTTAAATCAAACTAACATAAATCTATTATAAAATTCGTTGATTTTGATATAAAAAGATCTGCTTTTGATATTTGAAAGGTAAATCTATCTTGTTGAGGTGTACTTGACAAGAATATTCAAACATGAAATATTTGTAAATAAATCTTGGTTTCTAATTTACTAATTCAGTTTAAATTGCATATAAATTATATGAAATTGAAACTTTGATGGTGAAGTAGGATTGACGCAAGTGATCATGTATGTTTTTTCTCTGAAAAATAAAAATAAAAGGTTGAAATTTGGCTTATTCGATGAAGAAAAAGATTTATAATCGCCATCTAATTGAAACAATAAATGGTCATAATGTGTACATCTTGTAATAATGAGTGAGAGCATGGAGTAGCATCAAGAGAAACCGTACATTAATTCATCTTGAAATGGATTTAGGTATCATGAAAATTCAAAAAAAAATTATTAATTTTTTTTATTAATTTAATATGTTGATATTAAAAATAATTTTTTTAAAAAAATAAAAATATATTTTAATATATTTCTAAATAAAATACATTTAAAAATATAAACATTAACACTTCCAAACATCCTACAATGTTGCAGCTAATTCTGCTCATGCATGTTCAAACATGGTTTGTGGTGGCGGTGTACTATTTTTACCTGGCTCATTAATAGTTCCATGTCGCTAATAACTCTTATAGATAAATAAATAAAAATGCAGATATAATTCATTGAAAAATGTTCTTTTCTCAACAACATTAAAAATACTGAGCGGTGATTAAATTTGAGCTCAAAATTAAAATGATAAATAAAATATTAATTCTAGAAGCTAATCAAGGCACCATAGAGCATGTGTTTTTCATTATAGTTCCAAAGATGGTTTATTGTGGATTGCTAAAAAAAAATAAGAAGTCTTGAGAGTGGGGTGTTTTGATCTTTTTTATTAGCTCATTAGTTATTAAAAAATTGATTGGGTATATATATATTTTTTTTTTTGCATGATAAAATACTTCATAGTCAACAAAACTTAAAGCTATTAATTTAGAATTTTTTTAACTTTTCATAAACTTTTAGCAATGAAAATACTTTTTTATATTCGATATCAAAAAATTATTGGGTTAATGGAAAAATGATTTTTTAGTTTTTTCATTACTCAAGTACAATTAAAGTGGGTTTTTGGCCCATATAAGACAAAGAAATCAAGTTTGTACTTTGAGATATTTTTGTGCTTTCACGCATGTTTTTTGTTTTTGTAGATACCAGATCATAGGACATTTAGTATTTTTCATGTTGACTTCTTATTTTTTTTAATTAGAAAAGATATTGGCGCATGCACATCACTCTAACCAGTGGGTGACATTAGCGCCATTCAGGAGACGCACATGATGTCACTAGGTGACCAAACCTGAACATTCATCTTCTTCTTGGAAGCGTTGCCATATCCTCTTATACATAGTATGACGCATGACGATGTATGATGGTCGAATTATCGCTAACGATCGTTTTATTTTTTCCCTTCTTGTCTCTCCTTCCTTGTAAAGTGCATTAGTGTTCTTTTTTTTTTTTGGTTTTTCAATTTTTATCCTCGTTCTTTAAATTTTTTATTTTGTTATTGTTCCTTCCATGTAAGTTTTGTTTTTTTTTATTTAGTGATTCAATTATAATTTCTTATATGTTTTGTTTTTCATTTCAATCCTTATTCCTTTTATTTTTTATTTTTTTCTTTTCTTCTTTTGTTAAAGTTTTTTTTGCTTTTAATTTCACTATTCAATTAGAGTTTTTATTGTTTTATTTTTTTCAATTTGATCCTCATTTTTTTAATTTATTTTTTATTATGTTAAAACTATTTTTTAAATTCAATTTAACCCTTCAATTTAATTTTTTTGCCTAAACTCTGATTGCTATTATTTTTTTTATTTTCACTCTTGTTTTTTAAATTTTTTTGTGTGGTTGGGTTTTTTTTTTCAGGTTTCATCTCTAGACATTTGATTTGTTAGGATTCGACTTCGTGCGATCTTATCATTTTGCATTAGTTTTTTTAACAATATTAGTTTTGTGATTTTTTTCAATTTCTTTTATAAGGTTCTATCCTAGTTTCATGACTTAGATCGCAAGTTTTACATGCCTTTTTAGAATATATGTTTTTATTTAAATTGTCTTGTCCGTATTTGATTTTTCAAGATATTATTCTAATTCATCTACATTATTCTTTTTTTTTTTATTTTACACAAATGAACTTTATTTTTAAAAATAAAAAATTATTATTTTTTAAATAATATTTCTTATGTGTTCAGCCTTAAGTGGTTTTTTTAGGGTGTTGATTTATCCAATAAGTTACGTTCATGTTTATCTTTGAGGTTATTGGCTTTTAACGGTGTTGATTTATTTTTTATTAATTTAAATAAATAAATTCAGTGAACATATTTGGGTGAATGTTTCATTTTGTGCGATAAAATATCTTGATCCACATTCATCTCTCAATTTTTTTATTTATCCTTTTGTTATTACTGGTGATTATTTATTTATTTACATAAATAGTTATTAATTTATTTTATTAGATATTTCATATACTTTTCGGTTTATATTTTGAATTTTTTTATATAAAAAACATATTAAAATGACCTGTATACCTAATATATTTTCTGAAAAAAATTATAAACAGCGGATCACATGCATATTATTGTGATACATAATGAAAATCACATGATGCTAGTTGTCGCTGATTGCCTTTTATTGTTTGTTTTCGACCTACTTGTCTCGTAAAGAAACCACATACAATGAGAAATCCAGTGCAGACTCAAGACCTCCCTCGTGAGCTCACTTAATGCGCCGACTAACCAGTGTAGTGCACCAGTGATGGGTCGCCTATGCGAGAGAGAGAGAAAAAAAAACCTGTTTGGCTCCCATCTTTTTGCTGTTTAAAGATGGGAAGGAAAGCAAGTCTTCTTGAATTAGAAACCAGAATCCCTAGTACAAGAACCGAAACTAGAGTTACTGTGTTAACAAGAACTTGAAGGGGATAAGTAAAACACCATGGAACACAACACAAAACATTGATTGAAAAGTGTAAGGATGTTTTTGCTCTTCTCAGCAAACAAGTGGTTTTTTTAATTAAGGGTAATACAATCTTGTTACATGATCCACCATTTATTATTGATGGAGATAAATCTGTCTTTTTATATTTTTCAAACACACTGAAATTACTTAGACATTGTTTGTTTGTGTAGTCTATTCGTCTTTTAAAAAAATAATTTTTTTTTGTTTCAAAATATTTTTTTGTATTTTTTTTAATATGTTAATATCAAAAATAAAAAAAATTATTTGATGCATTTTAAAATAAAAAACACTTTAAAAAACAACATCTACTATAATGTTGAACACTGCCTTAATCACCGGTAAAGAAAAAAAAAGGCATCCAGGGGCTTTTTAGTCTTTAAATTTTTTTAAGCATAGTGAAATAACTTCCTTGAAATAAAAAACTTTTAGGTTGGCGTCCAGGGTTTTTTTGTATTTTTCACTCGTTTTTATGTATATATATAATCAAGTTGACATAGGAGCAATTTGGTGTTTTAATAAATATAAAATATTATTTAAAAAATAAAAGTTGCACGCGCTAACTGGTGGGAGGTGCTCAAGTCATTCAAGCAATGTATAAGGAGTTGTACAATAGCTGAAAGGTGGCTTTCAAAGCAATGTTTGAGTCATCCTGAGGGCCCCTCTATCCCCATGTAGCACGTGTGGCCAACGAACCTCTAGTTTGACAATAATAACCTTTTTTGTTATTCTTCTTTTCTCTTTCCTCCTCGATTTTCATGCATGGCCTTCTAGTTTTTTTAAAGCAGTCATTCAATATGTTTTTCCTTCATAATAATTAGTCTCTATTTTTTTTATTATTTATTTTTATTTAAAATAATTTATAAAAATGGATTTCATATCCTTTTGATTTTTTCATTTATCATATTTGATCAATATTTTTTTTATTGTTTTTTTTTTCATTTCCATTCCTTGATATTTTATTTCATTTTAATTGCTATTAAAAAAAAACAATTGGATGATTGAGAATTTTGCTTTTAAATTTTTTTGGGTTTGCATTTTATAGGAGTAATTTGATCTTATGATTCGGGTCATATATTTTGAAAATTAGCCTATTTTTACTTGTTTCCTTTTTTAGGTTCTTTTTTTTAATTGTTTTTTTTTCATTTGATATTATGTTTCCAGGCCACACTTTTTACCTCTTTTTTTTTATACGAGGTTATCTTGGGTTGCAGGTTAGTTAAGTTAACTCAAGTTATTTTTGATGTTATTTTTAAATGATTTTTTAAGCTTTGTCTCTTGTCATTTAGTTTGCTGGAGAGTTGATCTCTATTGTTTTATTTATTTTCTTACGAGGTTATCTCGACAACACAATTGGACCATAGATTTTACATGTTGATCAAAGTCAAGTTTTTTTTTATCTTTTTATTAAATTAATTTTATTTATAATTTGTCATTCAATGTTTGATTTGTTAGTAATTGAGCTTCAAATTTTTTTATATTTTTTTTATAAAATTATCCTAATATTATCCATTTTTTATTTTATGATCAATTAAGATTATTGAAATATTTTAAAATTATTTATTATATTTTTTTTATATTATTGATAAACATATATTTTTTTATTAGCCACTGTCTTGTTTTTTTGTTATTAGTTTTTTTTTTATAAATATATTATTAAATTAACTAAGTTTATTTAATCCATTTAATCAATAATATATGTATTCTATATTTTTTCTTACTCATTTAATAATACTATCATCTTTTAAACATTATTATCATATTAGCCCGTGTTTTCGTAATGTGCCATTAACAATTTTTTTTACAAATATAAAATAAATATGAAGATTATAAAATGCTAGACCCAAATATTACTAGGTCTGATAATGAAGCCAGACCTAACTTTATTGGGTTTAACTATCTTACCAGATGTAAATGATATTGAGTATGGTTGTGAATTAGACCCAACAATTGGAGGTCTGCCAAGCCAGACCCAGTATGTTTTGGAAGCAATTTGAATCTAGTTTTCAGGATAGATCCAATAATAGTAGGTCTAGCTATAAGGTATACTCAATAATTTTTTTTTAAAAAAAACAGAAAAGACAGTGGTGTCATTTACAATTTTTTTACTAACAAAAACAGCAAAGATAATATCTTTAGGGCGCTACTATGATATTTATAGTATAAACATTTTATATCTACCGTGGCCCATAATATAATGAATTTATATCTATATTATATGTACAGTATTTTTCCACGTTTTTCAAAGTGCAGTACAATTATATATATATATATATATATATATATATATATATAATTTTTTTTTTATTTTATTTAACTCTGTCCACTACTTATCACTAGGCCACCAATTTGGTTTTGACTGCAGGCCATCAGGCGAATATTCGAGAAGATGGTACAATGAATTAAAATATATTAAAGTCGGCAAGATTTTGATTTTGAGAGTGTTACATCACATGGCGTTGTGGGGCCCAGAAAACTTGGGAATCAAGCTCGAGTTAAAGCACAGTGTAAAGAAAGGTTGTTGAGGGTAGGGTAATAGTTGGTTTTTAAATTGTTTTTTATAAATATATTAAAATAATATTTTTTTATTTTTTAAAATTTAATTTTAATATTAACATATTAAAATAATTTAAAAATAATAAAAAATTAATTTAAAATAATTTAATTTTCAAATCTTGAAGAAAAACATACTGAAAGTCAATGTCAACGTTGATTATTCACTAAAAATATTTTAAAATAATATTTTTTTATTTTATGAAATTTATTTTTTATATTAAAAACAATTTAAAAGTAAAAAAAATAATTAATTTTAGAAAAAATCAAGTTCCTTCAAAAATACAGCTGGAAAGACAAACAATACCTTATTCTTTCTTCCTCATCTCCTACTTTTTCATTCGAGTGTGGAGATTGAACGTGGCCCGAATGGTGGGATCCACAACCTTCAACTTTCTTCTCAACGAAGTAGTCGGTGTTCACTTTTCTATCAAATGTCTAGACAACTTAACAACTTCTCCTAGGAGGTTATCGGCTCGCTCCCTGTTCAATACAGAAAGAATCTCTCCATCTTCCCCAATATATATACTCACACGCTCGCTCCCTCTTTCATCAAACCCAATCCCTCACCCACCTCTCGTCCATGTCAAAGAAGAAAAACCGTCCCTCCCTCTCTTCTCTGCTAAACAAGAAAAACTGCCCCTCACCGGTTGATGATCCTGCCGATCCTTCCTCTGTCAATAAGAATAGCAAACACCTCTCCTCCCTTTCAATTTCAAACCTCCCGAACTCGTCTCGAATCAGGTAGCTAAAGAAGAACAAGGGAGGCCTCGTGCCTTTCTTCCCTGTTTTAGGAAGAGGAATGAATTACAACATCCCATCGGGTGAGTCAAATTTTACTTGTACTGCAACATTTGAATTTTCATTTTTACGCCCTCGATCTCCTTCTCTAACTGTCATTTTGTTTTCTTAGTTATGGCAAATCCGATCGCGGGGTGTTGTAGACGCCGGAAGTCGGATACGACTTCCATCCAACCAATGAAGAATTAGATAATTATTTATAATTATCTAATTCTTCATTGTACATCCGACCAATGAAGAATTAAACAGTAAATTATAATTTTATAATAAATGAAGACTTAGTTATTATTATAGAATAAATATTGATGCTGTAATCTACCAGTCGACGTATCTTCCTTTATATATATTACATTACACTGTTAAGTAACTTGCAGTTTTAGTGGATTCTGTCACCGTGACATTTGCTTAATTTTTCTTTTCAAAACTTGTTCCCTTCCTTGAGTTTATTAGAATGACAAATGAATTAAAACATTAATTTTAATGTATGGTATTGTTGATAGTTTATTGCGCAGCAAAAAGAAAAGCAAATCTCACTGTCATCACTCTAAAGTTTCATGCTGGCAAGTGCAAAAAAATATATGATAATTTTAGTTTATTGCTTTGCAGAAAGAACAGCAAATTCCATTTTCATCACACAAAAGTTTCAAGCCGGCAAGTGCATAACATTTTTCAATGTTAATTGATAATTAAGAGTATTATACTTGCATGCAAATTCCAGGTAGCGAGCAGTGGGCTGATGGCCCACATGTTCTCACAGTTTCGAGCCTGTTTTGACTAGGGCAGCGTTGGTTGGATCTTTGAACACCCTCTCCCTCTCTTTCATGGGCTAATAATCACAGTGAGGCCCATTTCATATGGGCTTCCCACCATAAACATTGACACTATATAGCGGCCCAGTTCATTAACAGACAGAGGCATTATATGAGCTATTCTCGACCTCATTATTCTATCCGCAAACCTTTACTTTATTTGAGAGTGAAATCGATACTTGGCCAGTAATTAATAAATTCACAATTTTGATACCAATTTTTTTAAAAAAATTAATTATATTCTTCAAATTTAAAAAAATCTCAATAAAGTCATTTCTTCCATGTTTGAAAACGCATTCCATCTCAACAGACAGTGGTATTATATTATTATTTTTTATAAAAACAATATAATTTGTAGAGAATTTAATATTTTGACTCCAGTTGAAAACTTGAAATTATTTATTATATTAACAATCAGTGTTGGAAGATAGATACCACAGAGTAGTTCTTTTGTGTGACTTTTAAACATAAGTTCTTAAAGAACTGTTTGAAAATGGAAGACTTTTAAATTCCAAAAGACAAGAAAGTCAACATCTAAATTTCCTGGCAAGTGACCATGGCATCGACCATGGAGAATAATAGCAACAGTCCCGTTTAGTGCAAATTCATGTAACAGTGGATGTGGAGAATCCCGGATTGTTGATGAATAAATACGAAGGAAAAACAAATTAAAAAATGAATTAGCTTGAATTTTTTTTTTAAAAAGTAATTTTATAACTATTCCAAGTAAAAAAAAAACAATAATAAAAAAAATAAAATTGAATGGTTGCTTTGAAGATCTAGAAGGTCAATAATGAAAATCAAGGAGAAAATAAAAAAAAGGGAAAAAAATAAAAAGGATCATTGATACCAAATCATAGATACGTCGACCATACATGTCACCCGCGTATTAAGGGGTTGCCATGGTGATTCTAACGCTATCTTGAAAGCCTGTGTTTGATTGTTTGGAAACGTTGCACACACCATCTGAAAAGCGCGACCATCATTCATGCACTAACGCATGTTAACCACTTTTTAATAATATTTATATTTATTTAATTATCAAATTGTCATAATTGAACCTGATAATAACAAAACAAAGCACGATGAAAAGACAAAAAATGCCCTTGGAAGTTAAAGAAATTTTGATTTTAATAGTAATTGTGTTTTAAAAAATCAAAAGTATAAAAAATCCTTGGATAATTGTTTTAAAATTTTCAATTTTATATTGTCATTTCAACTTGCAGCAAAACTTAAAAAGATTGATTCATCCTCAAACATATTAACAAATAATAACTTGAAAAAGACCACACTACCCCAATAATAAATAATTTAATTTTGTTCGAGTATGGAAAATTAATTATTACATTATTTAAATCCACAACATAATAAATCTACAATCATATTGGTTTATCCAAAACTATTTTAAAATTATATTTATTTTGTATATTTATTTACATCCACTCAACTAAACAAGTTTCCAATACAAACTTAATATAACAATTACACTAAAATTATAGCACCTCTCATATTTTTTTTAT
Organism: Populus simonii; assembly: GCA_007827005.2. Lineage (NCBI taxonomy): Eukaryota > Viridiplantae > Streptophyta > Magnoliopsida > Malpighiales > Salicaceae > Populus > Populus simonii. The sequence goes on from CM017477.2 coordinate 4,920,322, forward strand.
TCATCATTATAGTATCATTATAGTGTGGTGATATTATGAATTTGATTAAGGGTATTTTGATCAATTCAAAATATTTTTAAACAACAAAATAATTAAAACACCTTTTAATGTTAAAAAATAAAAGGTTCGGGCAGAGGTATTTTGATATTTTTGTTTTTTATACACAATATCTTTGAATCTAAAAAATTTAATTCATTAAAGTTAGGTTTATTATGATCTTTCAGCCATATATATATATATATATATATATATATATATATATATATATTATTAATTGTTAGTTTATTCAAAAGTAATTACATGTAACGGAACCAGCGCTTCATCCACAACAACAGGCCAGCCAACGGTGCAACAAAAACCCGCAACCTTAGCTTTATCTCGTGTGCGCAACCATTCCAGCTGCATCACAGAACTAATATTAAAGGTTATTTATTGTTTATATAGAACATAGTTTTAAGACTGGCCTGGTGGCCAGCCTAGTTCAAAACCTTGGTATAGGTCGGCTAGGTTAATTTTTTAAAAAAATTAAAATGATGTTATTTAAAAAAAAAACAAAAATCAACGGGTTTGTAACTGGATCGTCGAGTCATACCGGGTTTTTTTTTTCCTGTTTTTTTTTTCAACCCGATCTGATTCCAATCTAGATCAACCCATCAACTTGTGTCAGGTTTTAAAACTATGATATAGACAATAAAACCCGGGTTCTTTTAGAATGTCAATCAGCACCAAGTAATCTGATGCGTGTAACCAAAACCTTAACTTAAATATCGAACCACTTGTCCTAACTGGCCATCGTAAGAAAACAATAATTTATTTCCATTTAATCAGATAAGAATCACACTAAGACGTGCTTTTTTTTAAGATATTTTTTTTTTTGCACTCCATAAATTATTTGCTTACATTTATTTATTTTTGAAAAGGAAAAAAAAAAAGAAGGTAAACCACCAATCAAAAATGGAAAAGTGTTGAAACCACTAGCACGAGCTGTCACTTATTAAAAGAAGTAGTTCACCTATAGTTTTAAAACCCGATCGGGTTTAAGATTTGGTTTTTAAGTTTTGATAGTATTACTGGGTTGGTTGGGTCAATTTTTTTTAAAAATTAAAATGATATTATTTTAGTAAAAATAAAAATAATATTTTAATAATAAATAAATAAATAAATAAATAAATCAATGAATACTAATTTTGAGTCCATCCATCAGACCAGACCGGGTTTTAAGTGACCCTAAAACCCCTAAACAAACACCACATATGCATACTCCTTTTGCCACAGCCTCCGCTCCTTCACACAACATCTCCTCTTCTTCTTATCTCTGTCGGAACCTGGCGTCATGTCCGCCCTCCACCGCCGCGGCTCCGCCGTCCTTCAAGCCGCTACCACCATCACCACGATCACCACCCCCATCTCAACTATTGTTACCATCGGTACCATTTCCTGAAATCCCAGCCCTGTCTCTTCATCTCTTAATCTCATACTGCAAAAATAATAATAACAAGAATTCACTTTCAATAAACAAGAAAGGAAAATAAGCTTAAAAATGGCTGCTATGAAGAGCTATAGCGTGTGCTTGAGGGAGTCTGCTCTCCAGCTTCCGCGCCATAATTGCGTTGATAATTACAAGAGGTTTATCTGATCCCCTTATTAATTCTCTTATTAATTTCTTTATTTGTGTAATTTTTTAATTTATTTTTTGCATTGTACATCGCCGTGTATGTTATTATCATCATCATTATTATTATTTAACAGGAGGAGTGGAATATGGAGGCCTCCCCAAGCTGCTGTAAAACCTAATTTGCATCTTCCGATGCGCAGCTTTGAAGTTAAAAACATGTAAGAAACTGACTTCATTTATGTCCTATTGTGAGTTTGATGAATCAATTGTTTTTTTTCTCTGTTATTGTTATAATCCTTGAATTTAACACACTTGAACTTACAGCCTAAGACCTGGATAGGTTATGATCAACGTAGACAAATCAGGGGCAAGGCATTTAACTGTAACTATGTGAATGGATTGTTTATTTAAAGGCTTCATGAGAATATACGTGTTCCCTTTCAAGAATTGATGCCATAAATGATTATGTGCTCTCTTCTATTGCAGGACATCAGCAGAGGATATGAAATCTCTTAGATTGATAACAGCCATCAAAACCCCATATCTGCCTGATGGTAGATTTGATCTTGAAGCGTATGATGCGTTGGTGAATATGCAGATTGCTAACGGCGCTGAAGGTGTTGTAGTTGGCGGCACAACTGGTGAAGGTCAGCTGATGAGCTGGGATGAACACATAATGCTTATTGGCCACACCGTCAACTGTTTTGGTAGCTCAATCAAGGTGATCGGAAACACTGGAAGTAACTCTACAAGGGAAGCGATTCGTGCCACAGAGCAAGGTTTTGCGGTCGGAATGCATGCTGCTCTTCATATCAATCCATACTACGGAAAAACCTCCGTGGAGGGCATGGTTTCTCATTTTGACAGCGTGCTCCCTATGGGCCCAACTATTATATACAATGTGCCTGGCAGGACTGGCCAAGATATCCCCCCACGCGTTATTCATACTATAGCTCAGAGTCCGAACTTGGCAGGCGTTAAGGAATGTGCTGGTAATGACCGGGTTGAACAGTATACAGATAAAGGAATTGTGGTGTGGAGTGGGAATGATGATCAGTGCCATGATGCAAGGTGGAACCATGGGGCAACTGGAGTGGTTTCTGTTACTAGCAACTTGGTTCCGGGTTTAATGCGCAGACTTATGTTTGAGGGGAAGAATACTGAACTAAATTCAAAACTCCTGCCCCTTATCGACTGGCTATTTCAGGAGCCGAACCCCATTGCATTAAACACAGCTCTTGCTCAACTTGGGGTTGTTAGACCAGTTTTCAGACTGCCATATGTGCCTCTTCCTTCGGCTCAGAGGATAGAATTTGTGAATTTGGTTAAGAAAATTGGCCGGGAGAATTTTGTAGGAGAAGAAGACGTTCAGGTTCTTGAAGACGATGACTTCATCTTGATAGCTCGTCTGTGTTAGTCAGTTTCTCTTGTTGAGAGTTATAGTGTGGGTTCGCCTGTTTCTGGTAACAATTAAAATAAATATTTGTAAGATTACAATAAACATTTGTAAGAAAAAGTCTGGAAAAAAAAATAGCCATAATTCCCCCTTTTCTAGTCGTGATTTGTTTTAACAAAACATGTCTTTTTCCTCAGCAATATAATTTGTTTAATAAAAAAATAAAGGCGGTTAAAATAAATATTCATGAAAAAATTTATAGAATTAAATTATAAAGAAAAAAAAAATCTCTTTCATGTGAACTTCCTTTTTTACTCATATATTATGTTTCTGTCCTGACAAAAATATTTATTTATATCAAAAGCATTGTTTTTAAATAAAATATATCATAATTTAAAAAGCAAATTTTAATAACAAAAAAAAATTATGACATAAAGAATGATTATATATATATATATATATATATATATATATAGCAATAAAAAAAAAATACATATTAGACTTTTATAGAGCATTTATGAGCAATTCTTTCTTAAAAAGAAACTACATATTAGATTCATTATATTATATTATCTATTCAAATATTTTTTTCAAATATTTTTTAATAATTTTAATTTTTTAAAATTATTTAAAAATGAAAAAAAAACCTAGAGGTTCATTTAAAAAAAGATGAGGCATGCCTAGGCGTCAAAGAAAAAACTTGTGTGCTTGCCTTAAAAAAAAAGCACAAACTGGGTCATGTCTATTTTTTTTTAAAAATGAGTCATATTGTTCATTGTAACAATTTTTTTGTTATCTTCCATGATTGAAAAATCTAGATTTCAGTTTTTTAATCCTCAAATTTTAATTTGTAACTTGTTTTGATTTAAAAACACAGATTAACAACTCAACATTCATTCCAACAAAATTTAGTCATCTCATGTAACTAGAAAATTTGGATTTGAGTTTATGGAGTTCAAAAACTCAATTTTATACTTGTTTTCATCCAAAAACACATGTAAACGATGCTTTGCAATAAAAATCAATAATTTTATGTGATTAAAAAATCTAATTTTGAGTTTATGGAGTTCAAAAACTCAATTTCATACTTGTTTTCATCCAAAAACACATGTAAACGATGCTTTGCAATAAAAATCAATAATTTTATGTGATTAAAAAATCTAATTTTGAGTTTTTGAACTCTCAAAAGTTTATTTTTAATTTGTTTTTACCTAAAAATATATAAAAAAAACACATCTAATGATCCTTAATGACCTATTTTCAACCACAAATCACTCTTTAAACAATATAAAAATTCAAAACTAAATAGAACAAAAATCCCTTTCGAATCTCAACATTTAAAATGGTTAAGGGCAAAAACCATATATATATATATATATATATATATATATATATATATATATATATATATATCGGATTACACTTTTTAAAATGAACCAATTGAAATAAAGATTAATTTTTTTGTGCCCGACCCAAAGTTTTTTCTTATGTTTCATTTACTTTCTCACCCCTTTCTCAATTTATTGAGACCAAAACAATGTGAAAAAAATAAAGTTTAGGATTGAAATATAAACAACTAAAATTACAGGGATTAAATTTAAAAAATTAAGCAACTAAAATATATGAAGCTTAGGACCGAAACATAAAAAAATAAAAATAAAAGGAGTATATAAAAAATATGAAGAATTAAGGGACCAAAATATAATTTTGTCCGCTGTACACTGTTAAATGGAACGGACTTTCACTGTCAAACTAGTTACATGACCCACGTGATGCCGCGGGTCTTTTTTTTATAAAAAATATATAAAAAAAACTAAAATTTTAAAGTATTAGGTTTTTCTGCAAAACTATACCCAAGAGTTTTGGATTTGGCTGCAATGCCTGACCTAAAAATAATATTTATAATATTAATAATAACATTAAACTTGCATGACCCAAGTTTAAGTGAGTCTAACTGCAACACCGGACCCAAGAATATTGGATGTGAGTCTGGCTATAAGGTAGTATCATAAAAGTGTGATAATTAAATAGATTAATTAAAAAGAAAAAACAAAGAAAAAAACCAACATGAAAAAAAAAAACTAATGAAAAAGAAGAAAAAAATCTGAAATGATTGGGTTAACCTTTCAAATCAGGTTAACCCGTAAAACCTAGGATTCAGGTCATAAAAGTTTGATAACTAAATAGAAAAAAAAAATTGATGGGTTTACCTAGAATTAACTGGGTTAACCCATCAAACCAAGTTAACTCGTCAAACTCAGGATACGTGTCATGAAAGTCTGATAATTAAATAGAAAAAAATTTAACATTAACAAACTAAACTAAACGAAAAAAATTAATTAAAAAGAAAAAAAATCCAGGCGTCAAACCAGGTTAACCCATCAAACCCGGGATTTGTATCATAAAAATCTGATAATTAAATAAAATAATTTAACATCAACAAACTAAATCAAACAAAAATAATTCATTAAAAAAACAAAAAAAAAAATAAAAAAAAAGTTCTATAATATAATATAATATAATAATTATAATAATATAATATATAATAAGTGAAAGGCGTGGGGAAGCTACAGTAGTTTCCCCACGCCTTTTAAAGTATTACTAGCTTTGATACCCGCGCGATGCCGCGAGTTATTTTTTTTGCATAAAAAATATTCAAAAAAAAAAATTTAAAAATATTGGGTTTTTCTGCAAAGTTATACCAAAAAATCTTGGGTTTGGCTGCAACGCCTGACCTAAGAGTAATATTTATAATATTAATAATAAAATTAAATTTGTATGACCCAAGTTTAAGTGAGCCTAGCTGTAACACCGGACCCAAGAATACTGGATGTGGGTCTGGCTATAAGGTCGTGTCATAAAAGTGTGATAATTAAATAGATTAATTAAAAAAACAAAAAACAAAAATTAACAGGAAGGAAAAAACTAATGAAGAAAAAGAAAAAAATTGAATTGATTGGGTCAACCTTTTAAACCAGATTATCCCGTAAAACCTGAGATTTGCGTCATGAAAGTTTGATAACTAAATAGAAAAAAAAATGACGGCTTTACCTAGAATTAACCGGGTTAACCCATCCAACAAAGTTAACCCGTCAAGCCCAGGATATGTGTCATGAAAGTATGAAAGTTTGATAATTAAATAGAAAGAAAATTAACTTTAACAAACTAAACTAAATGAAAAAAATAACTCGTCAAATCAGGTTAACCTATCAAACCCGAGATTCGTATCATGAAAATCTGATAACTAAATAAAAAAAAATTAACATTAACAAACTAAATCAAACAAAAAAAAATCACAAAAAAAAAATTAAAAGGAAAAAAAAAGGAAAAAAAAATTATATATATAATAATACAATACAATATAATAATAATAATAATAATAATAATAATAATAATAATAAGTATAATGAAAAAACGTGGGGAAAATTTCAAAAAATGAAAAAAAAAAGTGGGGAAAGCTAAAACTAAAGCTAAATTCTCAACCAACTCAATATTGAAAAAATAAATTTAACAAAGATAATTTTTTTAAAAAAACATGTGGGGAAAACACTGTAGCCAAACAAAAACCATGCAAGGGAAACACTGTAGTAATTCATAGTGTTTTTTTTTTTTTTAAAAAAGCTACAAAGCTAATCTCTCAACCAGCTTAATATATATAAAAAAATGAAGAAGTCAATTTTGGGTAAAAGAAATGAAAAAAAAATGTACAAAAAAGGAAACAAAAGTGAAAAAAAAACACGTGGGGAAAGCTACAGTGTTTTAAAGAAAACAGACAAAAAAACTAAATTTTCAACCAACTCAATAGTAAAAAAATAAAATCAACAAAAATAATTCTGAAAAATAATAATAATAATAATAAAATATGTAAAAAATGATAATTTTGGAAAAAAGGAAAAATAAAAAAAAAACATATGGGGAAAGTTAAAGCTAGATTATCAGCCAGGTCAATATTGAAAAAATAAATTCGATAAAGATAATTTTTTAAAAAAATATATGTGGAAACACTGCAGTAAAACAAAAACTATGTAAAGGAAACACTGTAGTAATTCAAAAAAAATTTTTATATAAAAAACTACAAAGCTAAATTCTCAACCAACTTAACAAAAAAAATAAAATCTACAAAGACCATTTTGAAAAAAAAAAGGATAAAGAAATCATTAAAAAAAAAACAATGTATGAGAATATTACAGCAATCCACAATGTTTTAAAGAAAAAAATTATATAGTTAAATTTTCAACCAGCTCAATATTTAAAAAAAATTAGCAAAGATAATTTTTTTAAAAAAAAAACAAAACAAAAAAAAGAAGAAGAAATCAATTTTGGGTTAAAAAAAGCATAAAAAACATGTAAAAAAAAAACTACTAATACAGTGAAAAGCCTACGCGTTTTAGAGTTCTTACGAGATGACATGCCCGCGCGCTGCCGCGGGCTTATAAAACAAATGCACTTGATAGTGTTATAATTGTGAACCAGCGCTAGATAAGTAATAGCAATTAAAGGTATGATGGAGCAAATATTTCATGACGAAAAAAAAGTTGTGTTGACGATCCAAAACTTAGAGACTGAACAAAATGATTTATAGCAATCTACAGTGTTTTGTGATGAAAGATACAGTGTTTTCGCCACATGATTTAGCTTTTCAGTTAATAAAAAGAAAAAAAATTACAAAGCTAAATTCTCTACCAACTTAATATTAAAAAAAAAACCAACAAAGATAATTTTGGAAGGAAAAAAACCCATGAGAAAAAACGTTGTAGCAATTGACAATGTTTTGGGAGGAAAACTATAACATTTTTCCCAATAAAATAAATAAAAAAAACATTTAGAGTAACATTGTAACAATCCACAGTGTTTTGTGAGAAAAACTACAACGCTTTCCTCATATGATTTAGTTTTATTGTAATTATAATTCTTAACCAACTCAGTATTAAAAACAAAATCGACAAAGATAATTTTGGAAAAAATCATAAAAAAATTACATGGGAAAACACTGCAACAATTCACAGTGTTTTAAAGAAAAAAATAACAAAGCTAAATTCTTAATCGGCTCAATATTAAAAAAAAATCAACATAGATAATTTTAGAAAAAAAAAAACAAAACAAACACCAAAAAAAGGGGAAAAATCATGTTGGAAACACTGTAGCAATTCACAGTGTTTTGTGATGAAAGCTACAGTGCTTCCCCACATGATTTAGCCTTATTTGTAATGACTTGTAATTGTAATTCACAAACAACTCAATATTAAAAAAATAAATTTGAAAAAGATAGTTTGAAAAAAATTATAACAAAAAAAACTATGCGGAGAGACACTGTAGCAATCCACAATGTTTTATGAGCAAAGCTACAAAACTTTCCCCACATGATTAAGCTTTATTACAAAGTTAAATTTTAACCAACTCAATATTTAAAAAAATAAAATCGAAGAAATTGATTTTGGAAAAAAATGTTACAAAAAAAAACACAAAAGAAACTGGAAAAAAACTATGTGAGGAAAAACTGTATCAATCCATAGTGTTTTTTGAGGAAAAAAACTTGTAATTACAATTCTTAACCAGCTTAATATTTAAAAAATAAAATTGACAAAGATAATTTTAGGGAAAAACATAACGAAAACAGAAAAAAACCATGTGGAAAAAAACACTGTAGCAACCAACAGTAATTTTCGAGGAAAGTTAAAGTGTTTTCCTCACATATTGTAACTGTAATTTTTAACCAGCTCAATATTAAAAAATAAAATAAAAAAAAGATAATTTCAGAGAAAATCATAAAAAAAAACATGCGGAGAAACACTGTAGTAATAAACAATGTTTTAAAGAAAAAAAAATGACAAAACTAAATTCTCAATCAACTTCATATTAAAAAAAATTGAAAAATATAATTTTGAAAAATAAAGAAATAAAATAGAAAAACTATGTGGAAAAACATCGCAGCAATCCACAGTATTTTCAAGAAAAAAATTACAAAGCAAAAATTTTAACCAGGTCAATATTTAAAAAGTAAAATCAACAAAAACAATTTTGGAAAAAACAAAAGAAAAAATAAATGAAAAAAAAGAAAAATTAGGAAAGTTGAAAAAAAAAAGTAATCTTGAAAAAAAATTTGAAAAAAAAAGTGAGGAAGAATCACTGTGGATTACTATTGTAATCCACAGTGAAATGTGTGTGGAGGAACAGTGATTCCCCCATATCATTTAGAATATGTTGTAATTTTCAAGAAAAAAATTACAAAGCAAAAATTTTAACTAGGTCAATATTTAAAAAGTAAAATCAATAAAAATAATTTTGGAAAAAACAAAAGAAAAAAAAATAAAAAAATTAGGAAAGTTGAAAAAAAAGAGTAATTTTGAAAAAACAAATATGGGAAAAAACACTGCAGCAATGGACAATAATTTTCAAAAAAAGTTATAGTGCTTTCCTCACATATTGTAACCGTAATTTTTAACCAGCTCAATATTAAAAAATAAAATAAAATAAAGATAATTTTGGAGGGAAAAAAACCATACGGAGAAACACTGCAGCAATCAACAATGTTTTAAAGAAAAAAATTACAAAACCAAATTCTCAATCAGCTCAATATAAAAAAAAAATCGACAAATATAATTTTGAAAAATAAAAAAATAAAGTGGAAAAATTAAGTGGAAAAATATCGCAGCAATCCACAGTATTTTAAAAAAAAATTTACAAAACAAAAATTTTAACCAGATCAATATTTAAAAGGTAAAATCAACAAAAATATATGAAAAAAAAAGAAAAAATAAGAAAGTTGAAAAAAAAATAATTTTGCAAAAAAAAGAAAAAAAAACAAAAAAAGAAGAAGGAAAAGTTTGCAAAAAAAAAAAAAAAAACGAAAACGAAAAAAAAAAGAGAGGAAAAACACTGTGGATTACTGTTGTAATCCACGGTGTTTTGTGTGTGGGGGAACAGTGAATCCCCCACACGGTTTAGTATATTTGTTAATTTCAAAAAAAGTTATAGTGCTTTCCTCACATATTGTAACCGTAATTTTTAACCAGCTCAATATTAAAAAATAAAATAAAATAAAATAAAGATAATTTTGGAGGGAAAAAAACCATGCGGAGAAACACTGCAGCAATCAACACTGTTTTAAAGAAAAAAATTACAAAACCAAATTCTCAATCAGCTCAATATAAAAAAAAATCGACAAATATAATTTTGAAAAATAAAAAAATAAAGTGGAAAAATTAAGTGGAAAAATATCGCAGCAATCCACAATATTTTAAAAAAAAATTTACAAAGCAAAAATTTTATCCAGGTCAATATTTAAAAGGTAAAATCAACAAAAATAATTTTGCAAAAAAAAGAAAAAAAAGGAAAAAGTTAGCAAAAAAAAAAGAAAAAAAAAAGGAAAAACACTATGGATTACTGTTGTAATCCACATTATTTTGTGTGTGGGGGAACAGTGAATAAAGAAATAAAATAGAAAAACTAAGTGGAAAAATATCGTAGCAATCCACAGTATTTAAAAAAAAAATTACAAAGCAAAAATTTTAACCAGATCAATATTTAAAAGGTAAAATCAACAAAAAAAATTTTGAAAAAAAATAAATGAAAAAAAAATAATAAGAAAGTTGAAAAAAAAATAATTTTGCAAAAAAAAGAAAAAAAAACAAAAAAAAAGGAAGGAAAAGTTTGCAAAAAAAAAAGAAAACGAAAAAAAAAAAAAAAAAAGAGGAAAAACACTGTGGATTACTGTTGTAATCCACAGTGTTTTGTGTGTGGGGGAACAGTGAATCCCGCACACAGTTTAGTATATTTGTTAATTAACTTAATAAGCTAGGGCTCTGTTTGGGGTCATGGTGAACTGTTTTAAGAATAAAGAAGGACAGAGTATAAGGTGGTGGGTTTTTGGACGAGTCATGAATGGGCGGGCTAACGCTTTGCTCAAGCCCACACTTATGCATACCCAGGCCCATTGTCTTTTTGAGACAACAATAAAGGGAAAAGGTTTTCAATAATGATTAGTTTGTAGGTATAAGGCGTCACAGAACAAATCTCCTTGGGTGGTGTAATTAATCTTACCGTTACAAAAACTTCCTAATTTAGAATTGTTAGACGGCGGGGGGGTCATAATAATTTGCCACTTCTTATTGGGCCTGTTTGCTTGGGCAATCTATCACATCCAAATCCAACTTATTGTGGGCCAGGTGAAAGCTGGACTCTGATCTTTTAGTTACTGTACGAAAATGGGCCAGGGATAAAGTGGGCCGGAAATGCCTCTCTTGCTTGTTCCCTTTCCCGTTGAAATGTTGGGTATTTCTACACTACATCTAGGATGGAAAATATTTTATTGTATTTAGTTGCTTGTTCAATGCTTTTGTTATGAGATATTTTTTACATGAACCTGGAGCTGGAATTCAGCTTCAATGGCAGCGTGCTAGAAGAATCCATTGTCATAACCAGTGGGTGCAGCAGAAAGTAATTAAGGCAAAGTGAATGGTTAGGATTAGGAAATTCAAGGGCTTAGGGGAGTTTTTTCTGGGCTGCAACAGGCATCGGTCACGGGTCTGCAGAACTTCACCGTCCGCCCTTAATCATCCCTGTTTCTTACTCATCAGCTTACAAAGATGACCAGCTCTAACCAAAAAATCTAAGGAGAAAATCATATCAAATTCTTAGGTAGTGTTTTCTTGTGAAAAAGTTTTTAGTTTTATCTAAAAGAAATTTAACATACAAAAAATAAATACTAATTAGAAATAAAAAGTGTTTTCTTAATATTTGGTTCATTTAATGTTTTATTTATATTATTTTTAGGGTAAACTGAACAAGATCTCTGTTTTCTATATTTTAAGAAAATGTATTTAATAAACATGCTTTCTTGATTTTTTATAGAGCAATAATCTTTTTAGAACAAAGAAGAAAACTAGAAATAAAAAATGAAAAATTATTTTCTAAAGTTAACACGAAAAAAAATAATATTCCTTGATATTTCCTCACCTTATATTTCAAAATTAATTCCACTAATACATAAAACAATAAGATAATTGCAAGTGTGTGCTCGCTGATGGATATCAAGCCGACGAGCTCTTTCTTGTGATTTAGCTATCTATTGAAAATAGCTATTCATCCATGGATGATATCACTGAGCGTGTCCGAAAAAAAGAAAGAAATAAAACAATTACCTTATTTATTCCCAATATCCCAATAATATTAACGAAACTACTACTAAGCTTACCACTCAAAAAACAAAGAAGAAAAGAATAAAGGACAAGGTGAGAAGATAGAAAAAGATTAAAGAAGGCAGACTCTTGCTTCCTATTAATCCTCTTGTACCTGATCTGCATACTGTAACTTCTCCTACATAGATATATGGTCATATTTATTAGTTGTTGCTGTGAGCCAAGTGGTCATGGCGAGGATTAGAGCGCTTCTTTTGGAGCTGATAAAGCAAAACTTGATTTTCCTGGTGTAGAAGAAATGCTTTCTTTCTCAGCTTCTCATTCTCTTCTATGATGCTTTTGTTCTTCATGTACAGTTTCAAGTTCTTGATTTCCATCTCTTTCTTGACCAGTACCAGTGCCACCCTCTTCCCTTTTGACAACCTTCTCCTTCTGTTACATCATACGTACAGTATTTAATACTCAAATTTGAGATCAGAGACAGAGAGAAATAGAGAGAAGATGAAAGGAAACTAACCGGTTGAGTCTATGATATCGAAGGTTGTGTCCTTTTGATGGCTGTTGATTGCTAAAAGCAATATACAAGGGACTGCATGGGCTCAGTTTCGAACAAGTACCAGTACACATTTCCCCCCCTTTAAAGTATAGTTTCTGCGTCACAGAGAAATGGGTGACTGTTCTTTTTCCTGTAAAAAGATACGTGGGGGGGGAGAGCAAAGATTACAAGCAAGGTGGGTTTTGGGGCTTGTAGTAGATGGTAGAAACTAAGAGAAACCAAATGTGAGTTATATAGATGGGGTAATGCGGTCGTGCTTTTCATGATAATGATGGCATGAGGACTCATGATTACAAAGGCCAGCAATCGACGAGGAATGCCGAGAAGATGAAGGGAAAAAAAGAAGAGGGTTCTCCTTTTCTTTGGCCTTTTTTTATTACCATTTCAGAAAGTCTAAAGACCAATAAGCTGGTTCAATTGGTGGGGGCTTTTGTTGGGCACACAGAATAGGACTATACAATCTTAACAACTTGAAGTCACTTTTTTTGAAATTCAGAACTTTCCCCTTCAGTTTCAACACGACTGTACAGCTTCTAGTTACTGTTCAGATCCTAGTTTGGAAAATACTAACGCGTATAAACCATTCCATGTGCTGCAATGATGAACATGATTAATTAAGCTGCATATAGACTTGGAATTCAATCTAGGGCAGATTATCCAAGTTCACATGCATAATTAGGGTAAAAAATGCCCACCAACTATCACTGAAAACGTGAAACAGATGGCTTCCTGTAGTGTAAATAAATGCACGATCAGTTCCTCGGGAGATGGCAAAAATCTAGTCCTGGTAGGCGAAAAATTAAGACACCCCTGGTTTTGCTCCACCGTAAGATAATAAGCAGCTATGCATGCTTTGTTGTTATCTCATGCCTCGTTTGCTTGTGGGAAAGCAGCATGCTTTGTTGATATCTCATGCCCCGTTTGCTCGTGGGAAAGCAGTTTTGTTTGGGAGCTGGTTTTGATGGAAAGATATCCGGCGGTAGTGATATGTAAAATAAATTAGGAAATACATTTTATTTTTGGCTATGTAAAAAATAATTTATTTATGTTTTGTTTTTTAAAATTTGTTAAAAAAATAAGAATTAAATTTGACAAATTAAAAGGTTGAATTATGATGAAATTAAAAAAAATCTAATTTCATAAATTATTTCAAATAATAAAAATTACAATAAAAAGAATAGAGTGTAAATTTAACAGATAAAAAAATTAAAGATGATAAAATTTAAAAATAAAATTAATTTTATAAATTAACTCAAATAAAATAAATAACAATAAAAAATAGGGACTAAATTTGATATATAAAAAATCTTAATTAATAAAAAAGATAAGAGAAAAATAAATATCAATTAAAAGAATGAAGATCAAAGTTGGTATAAAATTCAAATAAAATCAAATTTTAATGAATAAAATTAAAAAAAATCAAAATAAAATATATAACAATTAAAAGATTGAAAACCAAACTTAATATAATTAATAAATAATAAGATATTTTTGAATTTATAGCAATTTTAAAAAATGTTTTATTTATGAAATAGAAATAAAAGAGAAATATTTTTCTAGAAATCAAATAATTTTTTTTTTACTAAATAATATTTTATATTGATAGATTTTTTTAATTATAAATAAAATTAAAAATTTAGAAGTGTTCGATAGCACGGAGTCCTTCTGATTTCGGATAAAGTAGTTATTTATTAACAAATGGAGCAGCTCACCATGTTTGACAAGCACAAGAACAGCCACCGAAGAGTCAACACAGTAGATATTCATTAATAATTAGGTTTTGTATGCTGTCCAGAAAGAAAGAGAGAGAAAAAGAAGAAGAAGGATTTTAGTGTGGGCCTGAAAAAAAGATAGTCTGTGGACCGGACCGGCTAGTCAAAACTCAAGAAACCCATGGTTTCTTTTCTGTTAATTAACCTATAACCTTGAGTAGGTGCTGCTTGGTACAATGCTAATCTAACAAATGTGAAAAGGATTCATGTTTCCTGTTTTTTCTTGTTGGATTGTGATGGGTGTTGTAGCTAATTTTTAAAGTAATTTTTTATTGAAACATATATTAAAATAATATATATTATTTTATTTTTTAAAATTAATTCTTTATATTAACACAACAAAACGATCTAAGAATATAAAATAATAATAATTTGAAGTAAAAAATAAATAAGAAAAACTTAAAAAAAAACATCAAAATAATATATATTATTTTATTTTTTTTAAAATTTATTCTTGATATTAGCATATTAAAACAATCTAAGAATATAAAAAATAATAATTAAAAGAAAAAAATAAATAATAAAAATTTATTTTAAAAAAAATAATATTTTTTTACTGCAAAAATAAACAAGATCGATCCAATTAAATTAAAGCATATTGTCATCTCAATCTAAATGAAAGAATCTGTGAAAATTTTATATCTCACAAACAGTCTCAAAATTCAAATCTTGGTGGCTAAGAAGGAAAAATGGCCTCTCAACAATATTCAAATTAATCTCGTGTGTATTTGTATATTCTATGCTTGACCTTATCTTCAAAAGATCATGCATGATGTCGTGAAGCAGGGGTTAAGTTATTTAACAAATCGATCATGCCAAGAAACTTGCCCGTAATTAACTTCACTCGAGCATGGAAAGAGCAGATTGTCAAAAAAGCTCCAAGAAAGTTTTAATGTCTAAACGAATTGTTAGACATAGGGACATCGTGTATGAAAAGGTTGTTCTTGAAAAGCAGGCACAACCTTTGCAAATTGTCTTTGCTCTTTTCACTAGAAAGTCCTTGCCGTATTAATTAAGCTCTCCAAATACTTTTTTTTATATGTATAAACAAATTGTTCGAGTTCAAACAGAATTCAGAAACTCCATTTTTCTCCTACCTACTCGCTATGCTTAATCATTTGCATTAACGAGAAAAAACGCACTAACAAGAATATTTAATTGTCGTGGAAACGACTTAGGTTGCATGCATTGCACTGTTTTTTAATCATAGTCAACGTGTCGGTCATTAATTACCAGATAATTTTTGAGAATTATCCAACTAGATGGAGCCACTTGCTCACCACAACCCAAAATTGATCACCATTGTCGCGTCAGGATGTGAACAGACCACACGCTTCTCCATTAATCATGGGAATTTATGTTTTTGTGGCTTGTCTCACTTATTCTGTCGATGGCCGGTTTATATCTAATCAGAATTATTAAGTACTTAGGAGCAAAACCACTAGTGTGGATTTTGGTGATGGCGATAGCATCTCCAAATCTTCTCAAAAATTTAAAAATATGTTTTGTATTATACTCCCATCATATTTTTAGAAAATTTTGAGTTGTTAGTTTTTTATAGTTTTAAATTATTATTATTATTTTTTGTATTTTTGAATTGTTTTGATGTACTAATATTAAAAATAAATTTTAAAAATATAAAATATATTATTTTGATATATTTTCAAATAAAATAATACTTTCAAAAAACAACTTTTACTATACTCAAATACATATATGAAGGATTTAGGGTTTAATTAAAAGCTATTGTCTTGACCCTAACTTTTAAATGAAAATACATTGTTAAATAAAAATTATAACACAATTTTCATGTTAGCATATGGTATTATGTGGTGAATCTGGTTGGCTAGAAAAAAATAATTTTCAAAGAAGAGATTATTGATTAGGATGTACAATATTTGTTTTGATTATTCATCGTTTGATGTTGTTGTCTTAAGACAAATGATGGAAACTATTAAGTAATATACAGAAATACTATACTTGTTCAGAGTTTAAGAAATTAAACATCCTTACTTAGTCTAAAATATTTGTATATATTATTGCATGGTTTTATCTACCTTTTGCCTTTTCTTTTTTTAATATTGTATATACAACCTTTTGTTTTTCTTGCTAGTTTGTGATTAATTTAATGGCACTAGCACCAATAATTAATATTAAACCCTCTACTATTACAAAAACAAAAAAAAAACACAACAACATGGAGATTCACGAGGTAATCACGTGTGGGAACACAAGTGGGGGCAGTAGGGCAGTAGCCAAGGAAAATGACCTTGGAAACGGAAGATGGGGTTAGGGCAAGGATAGTACAGAATCGAGGAAGAAGAGGGAGTAGTAGTCAATATGGTTAGGTTTTTCTTTTGTCCCTTTTCTTCATGTAATCGAGTACCACTTCCATCCTCATTTATTTGGAAAACGAGCCTCCTCCATTTGGCCTCATCTTCTTATCCACCACCGTCATCATCACCGCCCCTCCCCTCTCTCATCTATAAAATACTAGAGGTGTCATCATGACCATGATAGTGGTGTTTTTTATGTCCAAGTCGATCATGTTCCGAGCCACTTCACATGGTCCCTGAACTGCCAATTGGACACTTGGCTTGGTTAGCCCGCCATCCAGTCCACAGTGAACTAGAGACTAGATCATATGGTACTAGCTACATGGCATCGATCGAAGGCACAAAAAAAGACCACGATGCTGCTGCGCGAATTATACATGGCGTCGAATTGGCTGTGCCTATCGCTGACTAACTATATGTGTTTTGTGGTGTTATTTCCCTTGTGTTTGCTAGCCATTCATGTGCATGTACCTGCGTCTGATGCTGAGTTTTAATACCTCATCATGCCCTCCCTGAACAGAAAAAATGAACCAGCTATTCGATGAGGACCTGGACCACAGGCCTTCAATGCTCATGCCTCCTCTCTTGTTAATTTGTAGGTATATGAATATAGTCAACTGTAAAATCAAGAGCTCTCTATTTTCAAAATTGATCTAATTATACTTGGACGACCACAGACAATAAGATTATTCTTCTTCTCTAATCATACCAGTGCTCTTTCAATTTGGTGTATATGCATCTCTCATTCAGTAGAGACAAACTATGTTTTTAGGGCTCCTCTCTGTGACCTCATGCCCTGCCTTCAACTACTTCAAATATTCGAGAACAGCTAAACTGCATGTATATATTGTGTGTTATCAGACATCATTCGTTTTGATTTGATATTTCGTTCGTTGTTTGGTGTTTCGTTTGTTATCGTGTTCTTAACTGTGTCAAGGTGTATTTTATAATGTTTTTGAAAAATAAAACTGAAATTGAAATTCTTGCAACAGAAGTCGAAAACTACGGTAATTAAGGAAAGAGACAGAGAATATTAATGGGTTTGCAACAGGAATTCAATATCAATTAAACATAAATAACACAATAAAGAAAAACCCTAGAAAAATGAAACTATAGTAAAAATCTTAATGGGTTTGAGAGACACGGTGGATATTAGTTTCACATGCAACATAATTATGATGATGAAGAAGTTGATGATGACTGTTCGAGCACCTCTCCCTATCCCTCTACTCTCCCTAGCTATCCCTCTACCAAATGTGGTCCAAATCTTCCGATCAAAATTATTATCGATGAAGACCTCTGATGTTCATTACCCCTCACATTTCATTTCAACACTCATTACCACTCCGATTAAGATCTTGACTCTTTGCCAATGCCCAACTTTAACATGTGGGGAACTTGCACGGGTTCAGCCTCCAAAAGAAAACGTTTCCAAGGTGTCTTTTAACGCGAAAATGAATTTTGAATATGTTAAAAAATAATATAAATTATATTTTAAAAATTTATTTAATAGTTTAAAATTTTAAAATATGATTTATATTATTTTTTAACATGATGTATAATCACACTCAGTCATAAATCTGATTTCCAACACTGAGCTCCGACTGAAGCATTCATGAGAAGAAATATATCTCAATCTTCTAATTTATATTCCACAGACACGAGCTCACGATTACTCTCACCAGATAAAAAGAAACGCTAGAGATGCAGCCGAGTTTCAGAGCTCAAGAAACCTGACTCCGTCAAGTAAATTATCAAAAATCTCAGTTCACAGAAGAAGCGAGAACCACCTATTCATTTAAAACTGGGGATTGCGATGACTAGTTATGAAGGGGTAATCCAATCGAATAAATGCTTGCTAAGTATATTTCCCAATGGGTATTGGGATAAGTATGGATAAGTAAAAGAAAAAAATACTCACTAATTTGGCTCTAGGTATAGATACCTTTGATTTGTAAGGACCTAATTAAAAACAGTAAACATGAAGACAAATATTTCCTCTAAAAACTATGAACACCAACAAAATCAATGGAGGGCTTATTTATAAGACTATTAAAAGTAAGGATCAAAATAAATTTTATCCTATAATATTTTAGACAAATATCTAAAATGTAAATTAATGCTCTGTATGGATGTATGGATGAGTGAGGGCATGGGCTGAGCTATAAATCCACCGCTCAATACCGATCTATAAAAATTAATAATATAAACTCAACCAAAAAAAAATTATATTGTATAGATCATATTTACAATTTGTAAGATATTAAAAATTAAATTGAATATAATTATAAACGCAAACACAGCCCAGCTGAAATATTACATTTGATCATTTACTTGCATTGCCAAAGTACCCATTGCTGCTATGATTGTCGTTCAAAAGGAAAGTTCTTTGTATACACACTAGTAATTAATAAATACAGAACGAGGGAATTGAAAGGGAAAAAAAAGGGTTATACAGAGGTCGGGTCGGGAGGGGGATGGAGGGTTTGAGGTGGAAGTTCAAAAAAAATGGGCCTCCAAGATTTACAGCTATTACTGTATTCGTTCCTTATGCTTGGTGCCATCACTGAGAATCTTCTTGTGTGGCATCAGTATCTTCATCCATTGCATCATCCAGATTTTTATCCTCAGCAGGTTTGTCACTACATTCAGTCTCTGTATCCGACATAGATCCACCTTTGGCACATTCCTCATTATCATTACTGTCAGAACAAGCCTCCGTATCTGAGTTAGAGGAAGAACCGAGTCTCTCCTTTCCTCCATCACAATCACCATCCACATCAGTGCCAAACTGATCTTTTAAATCAGGAGCAACAATTCCAATCATCTCACTTAATGCTCGACATTCACGATTCCTTCGGATGGCTACAGCATCAGAAGATGGCGTACTTCGACTCTCAGCCACTTGACCATTAGAATCATGATGATCAGCACCACGTTTCTCATTGTCATCTCCACTTCCAGGATATTCATTATCGCCATGGACTGAAGGAGCAGTGCTGCAAGCCCAACTGCCAACAACTTCCGAAGCTAAAAGGTCTTGTGTTCTGATTATGCCTCCAGGTTCCGTATCTTCCACATCCCTCTGATTCTCAGGGAGATTACTTGATTGAGAGTGATGCAAGCCATCATGATGAATTGTCTGAATGCGCTCATCACCTTCATGCGCACAATCTTCACCTTCAACTTGCATTGTGTCCCCAGCCACAGAGCTATATTTGTTCAAATCAAAATTCCTCTCCCCATCAACACCAAGGCTTTCTGTTTCAAGAACTTGCTCCGTTCCAATGGTTTCTCCTTCCAAAACAGGTGCTGTGCCAACACCATCAATTTCAGAACCAAAACCGCACTTAACGTGATGCTCAGCACTAGTAAATTCTTCCTCTTGAGTATTTTGGTCTTCTTGACTTCTGGTATCACAGTCATGCTTCTCAGTGACACTTGCTCCATCACTAGAAGTAACATTTTGGTTCCTGTCAAATCTCCGAGCTGAAGGACCTGAGCCAGCCTTTGCCCTGCTGTTGCTATGATGCCGAGTCATTCCATTTTCTCTCACCAAATTGCCATCCATGTTCCTGGGATTTAAATTCAGATCAATATCCACTGATGTGTTATCATAATTCTCCTCATCTTCCAATGTCCTTTGCATTGCCTTCAGTTGTTCCTGCTGCTTGGTAAAGAGTCCAGATATCTCCTCGGTCGTGGAATAAAATGCCCGCAGCTGTGTCTCCCTGCATCAAAGTCATATTTTACAAATTTACAATGACACAAGGCACCATATATGTGTGCGCATGTGTATTGAAAACCACACAACTTTTTTAATTCTTACCTAAGCATTATTCTTTCCCTGGCACCTTTTAACCTCCGTCTTTCAAACTCAAGATCCCGCATTGCAGCATTTATCTCCAGTTCAAGGGTAGAAACTTTAGCCCAAGCTTCTTCTCGAGCCGCCTGCTACCAACAAGAAATTTTTAAGTCAGGTGATTGTTCAAATAATTCCTGGCAACTCAACCACACTAGTATTCATTATTAAGCAATCTCGTTGGAATTGATAAAATTGAATATATAATTTACAAAGCCTAACAAGAAGACTCTGGCTCACATGCCTAAACAACATATTACTGCTGATAACAAAATCAAAGCAATTCATCTTTTCAATTGGAGATGAATTTACAATAGCAAAGAATGAGAAGTAGAACATATATCTGTCAAGAAGACATTTAGAAATTAGAAGTGAAAACAACAATCATACTTACATCACGGAAAGGTGTGGGTGTTGAGGTCAGAAAGGACATTGCACATCACAGTTTAAGTGCTCATATTGAAATTCAGATAATTTGACGAATTGAAAATAGAGTATTCATATATACCTTTTCGTTCTCAAGTTCTTTCCTCAGCCTATACGTTTCTTGTTCAAGTTCATCCACTCTCTGCTCAAAACACATCATAGCAACACAGAAATCAGTTCCAGAATCAATTTGCAAGGGGCTTATGGCATGGCAAATCCAAGCATCTAATATGGAGGTAATATTACTTTTCTTCCATTTGCCGAGGCCAGTTGCTCTTCACAAACTTGAGCTTCTAGCTGGCGAATTTTATTGTCAGATGCTACCAATTTTTGCCGCGTTTCTTCCTGTAGGATAAGATATCGAGAGCAGATGTTAAGATCATTCATATATGATTTTGAAATCAAGTGAAGTTAATGCAGAACATACCAGTTTGGGCATCAAGGTTTCTACTTGTGAGCACCACTTTTTCTCTTTTTCCTGAAAGGAAACGAATATTTAACAATTTTCAATGAAGTAAACACCTATAATGTCCATACATAAAGGATAATAAAATTTACAACCTGAAGCTTATTGATTTCTTCTTGCAGCTCTCTTTCCTGTTGCAAGGCAGCATTAGATAGTCGTTTGACTTCCTCTTGTGCCTCAGACTGAACTCTCTGTACTGCTGCCTTTAAATCAGAAGTAGCCTTTTGCCTTTCTTCTTTTCTCTGATCTCGTTCTTCTTCTAGTTGTGCCTCGAGTTCAGCTATAGATGCCTTTTGACTGAAAACAAAAATTCAATTCACTACTGTATTGATAAATATTCTTGAACAGTTTTTGCATATTTTCTCAAGTGAAGTATCTGTACAGCTAAAGCATAATCCATTCATTCTCCTCTGAAAGTCAAACCAGACTAACAAGAAAGTACATGACTCATTGTTCAAAGTCCACCCCACTCTTTTCACCGCTTGTGCTGATGCCCAGTAGCATTTAGGTAAACATTGGACATAAAAGAAAAGAAACGAAAAGAAAGAAGAACAAGGACGAGCATAGTTGAAAGATTAGTATAAGTGAAAAGCAACCAGTCAGTTAAGGACATGTTATCCACTTCTTTGCATCACTTTTGACAATGTATGCTGGAAAGATAACTTTGAAACCCGTGATTAATGCATAAATCTCTACAATGTAGCACAGGTAATTGTTTAATAAAAGTTCCGAGATAAGAATACAGGAAAATATCATCAATCAGCTTGAGCAAGCTCCTTACCTCTTCATTACTTCATTTGCTTCATTACATGACTGCCTAGAAGCAGCAAGCCTTTCATTAAGGTCTTCCAAGACATGTTTTTGTTCAGCTGATATTCTATTGACCTCAACAAGCTCCTTTTGTTTGGCATCCAACATATTTTGCAATTCCTTAATGTGGTCAAGGTACGATTTTGCAACAGATTCTTTCATCTCTTTTATTTCCTGCAGAGTGAAACATAAATATTACCTCAAAAGTTTTGAAGGGAAATGGCTATCGCTCAATCACAGTTCAATTGAAGACGGTTGCAAAAAAAAGGAACTTTTGAGGTAGTCCTACCCTCTGGCGTTGCATTAATTTTCCGCTGCCCTAGGTCTCAAGCCTATGTTGATCGGAAGTGAAGACATTTACCGTAGTATTAAATGGGTACAAAGTTTTGAAAGGAATAAACCTAACTCATAAGCTACAATTCAGGAAAAAAGAGAGAAATACAGCTTGAATCCTCACTAAACAACTCAAAATAAAAAAGTAAACAAGTTAAATATCAAAGCTAACCAGCTTAGACATCAAAATATTTCCTTAACACGTCAGAAAAACTAAAACTCTTCATTAGATTAAAGCACCACTATTTTTCACTATGCTCAAATCAGATCATGACAAAGAAGACCTTTAAAAGAGCTTACATTTTCATGACGATCAATGGTATTTTGCTGCTTGTTGCGCAAGGTGTCAATTGTAAGGACTTGATTTTCCAATTGCTTCCTTAATTCCTGCAAGTTGCAATACTTAACATATTAAAATTCCATTACAGAAACTTTTGATGGCCACAATTCATTAAGGACTATCTAAGCCATCAATAATAAAGACAGGAATCAAATTGATGATACCTTGTTTGACCGTTGAAGAATCCGAAAATCATCAAGAGATATAGGACCCTCAGGAGCACCAATTCCAATACCTTTCATTCTCTTGTTTTCCCCAACAATATCCTCTGTGCACAAAAGTAAGAAAACATCACTTTAAGGTCACAACCTTTAGAAGTGTTTTATGCAGATTGGCAATCATACCCAACAAACCCCTGGTCCAATATAAACATTGCATCATGGTTGCCACAAAGAAGAAGACTAGAATATGTCTTAACTAATACTTCTAATGTCCCCAATATATTTTTTTTAAAAAAAAAATAGCAGCAAGTGCAGAACCCACATGTCTAAACATAAATACAGAAAAACAAAATATTAAAAGAAACATCACAAAATTGAACATCCGGCGTAACATAATGAACACTGATAAAAATACCTGCTTTTCTTTTTGCAACTGCACCTTCCATTGAAGAATTAGACCTAACAACTTCTCGATATACAAATGCAACTGCAAGTTCTGTAACCACGCAACACGTTAAACATTAATTGTCATGATCTCACTTAAAGTTCTCTCTTTCATATGTTTTTCCTCAATGCATTCTTTTTTGAACAATCACTAAGGACAAAGTAATTGGTCCTGGTAGATCAAAAGACAAAAATCATCCTACCATGCTGTGGAGGAGCAGCAAAGGATATAATATCCCCATGTAGAACTTTGGCTTCAGGGCTACTCTTAGTCAGTTTCTTCCAATTAAGATAGGTCCCATTTGTACTACAAAAAGGTTTTAAGCATTCAGAACACCAAATTTAATAAATGTCAGGGCGACAAGGAGTTAAAACGCGCAAACAATCATAACAACCTCGTATCTTTCAAGAAAACAGTTACATCAGATAACTCGGCCACGGCATTTTTCCTAAATATTTTACAATGATTTCCGCTAACAGCATTCGCTTCAACTTGAAACCGCGTATCCTCAACTAACCTTCCAATACAATGCTCCTCCCCGGTCAATACAATATTAATACCCTAATTCAGTTAAACAAAACAATTAAAAAAAACGTCAATAAATCAAAAATTAATCAAGAAATGAGAGATTAGACGAAAGATTAGGGTTTTTGAAATCTTATTACCTGAGCGCGTTTACGGGCGTGACTGGAAATAGCAGTGAGGACACCCCAGACGTCAGGATCAGGATTGGTGAGAGGTTGAGAAGTGAGCTTGGAGGCTACTGAGAGTATGAAATCTTTGGGTGTTTGTGGTTGATTCTTGGGCGACGCATCATCCTGGGGGTTAGGGCATGGAGGGGCATGTTGTGAGGAGTCTGATTGTGAGAGTTTTTGAGCCGACGGGGTCTCAGGGTTTTTGTCTCCTACCACCATTGGAGAGGGAAAGAAAATGGCGGGGATTTTGAAAACCCTAGTCTGTTGTGTATTTTTATGTGAGAAATGGGAAAGTGACTGGATAATAGTTGAGACTGTCAGTAGCTTCCATGGGAAGATTGGGGCTCTCTCCGGTGAGGTTCAGTGAAATTACTGCAATTTCGGGTAATATTACTGCAATTTCGGATAATATTATTGGGCCTTAGCCTCTTGATTAGGAAATCATTATAAAATGGACTCGGCTGTTGGGCAGTGCATATCTTCCATAATAATAGTTAATTATGACTTTAGTCCCTATTGTTAACGCATTTAATTAGTCAGTCCTCTTGATTTTGAAAAATACTATTCCATCTCTATATTTTTAAAGGTTTATTCCATGTCATTTTTCAATTTATTTTTTTTATTTTCTCGAAAAATAGAAGAGAAGTATATAAAATGGAACACTTGATCAAGAAATAACTAAAAATATATTTTTGGAACAAAAACTCTCATATTCTACAGGATTGCATTATAATTAACTCGATAAAAACTCTAAGAAAATAAATGAGAAAACTCCATAATAATACGATATGACTAAACCTATAATTATTGTAATTAAAATGATAAAATACTAATTTCAAACGTTTGCTGTTATGTTTTTTTTTCATTTAATAATTAAAGATATTTTCAGATAAATTTATGCATCAATAAAATCAAATTCTTTTTTCGAGACGATTTTAATACCCTTTAAAGAAAATTATATGAACCACCAGCCCGATCAAATTTGTAGGATTGAATTGTTCTGTTTTTTAGGAAACATTTAGAACGCTCTCAATCTCTTCCCATATTTCCTTTTTCTTTCCTGGCTTAAATCCATATTTGTTAATGTTCAAAGGTGAAAGGCGCGATATCCTGGAGTTCAATGCCAAAATCACTTCGGAAACACAAGAACGTATCCCTGCAATGAACATTTCGGAGCTAAAGGAAGGCCATTGAGCATTTACCATCATTTGAGAAATCCCCGATGCTGCTCTCCATTATCTTCTCCCGTTCTTTAGCATCTCTTCTGGAGCGTAGTAGACCTTCAAAGATTTTCGCAGTTAAAGGTAGGCCGTTGCACTTTCACACTACGTCTGTGCCAATTCCTTCCATGTCCGGACGTGATATGGAACTTCCATCATCAAATGCATATTTCGCAAACACCAGCCATGCGCCTCCTTCAGTTAATTCTCGTAGACGCGAGTTGGAACGGTGGGCTCGACTGATGCTATGCCTACACTGCGCGTTGTAACAGCAATCCTGCTTCCTTGGGCCTCATACTCATCTACCAGATGACTTGACAAAAACACCAGCACCTGATCCAAGCTGGTCTGAGAGCTAGCTTCCACCTCCAATCGCTAACCTTCATAAGCAATCTAATCCAACAAATCCCTGGCTGCTTCATAATATGCAGTATCTCTAAGCTCGTCAAGCCACTCTTTCACATATACCTTGGTGATCTGCATCTCCTCGGCATCGTTGAGAACTTCATTAACAATGAGCATCAATATCCTCAACTTCTTCATTAGCCTACCGTTAAGTCTTTGCGCTTTGAAGAAGTCAAGAACCCGACGAGAAGCCATTCTATCGAACTAAACCTGGAGGGAAGTGGATAGAAAAGCTCCTACTAACGCAACAGTCATGGCTTGTTTTCAGCTGCTTGTGAAGTGGTATGAGAGTGAGAGAGAAAATGGTGGAGGAAACAAAGAAAAAGAGGAATCGAGATTGATTAACCTTCGAAGTAAGCAAGAAGTGTGTTTCGTTTTCTCGGTGTGCCTATTGATTCGGAACATTACAGCACTTTCCAGCAGCTAAATGACTTTATGCGTGGGCTAGGGGTTTACATGGAATCGGTTGGTTTAATGACGGAGGCCCAGTGCAAAACAAAGAGAAGTGAAATTCGGTAGGCGCCTCACTTCCTATCTCCTCTCTCTCTCTGTCTATTCTTTCCATGGCTCACTATACGCTTTCTACTTTTCATCAGCAGTCCTTTCCGTCACCTTCTTCCTCGAATTTCCACTAAACCAAGACACGTCCAAGCAACCATAAACCATCGTCAGAAAAGGACTCGCAGTTTTAGAAAAGGGGATCATCGTAAAGCAATTTGATCCTTCTACACTAATCAAATATGATACTGCAACTAAGAGGTTGATGAAAATAAACATCGCCCAGCTGGCAAAAAACTCAAAACCACTACGTGATCTTCTTGTTCCCTGGTCTGTTTTAAAGAAGCAAAGCACTGCCATATACAAGCAAAACTCGCAATCCATAATACATATGATTAACCTCACAATGATTATATTTCTTCCTAACAATGATACCAAAAGTATTTTCTTTAAATGTTACATTTCTTGCGGCATAGAAGATTTTGCTTTACATTATCCTGCAGGTAAAACTCGGTGCCCGACTTTGGTATCTCCTTGATAGCTCTAATTAAGTTCAGCTGTTACTGTTAAGAGGTGAAAAGTATATCCAAGAGATTCAATCCTAAATCAATGTTACAAACACGGCAGTATGTATCTCACTGCAATGATATCCAGACATTCTGAGGTGGCAACTAGCCAGCAAGTGGGTTAGCATGTATTGTCACGCGATTGATCCTTATCTCTGCAAGAGGTCTATCTCCTGGTCCTGTTTGAGTCTGCACAAAACCAAACAGCAGTCAACGTTGCTGTATCTGGTGAGAAGATGCAAAGGTAAAACATGTATCATGAAAAGTAAAAATCACAGCCCTAACACGAGTAACAAACAACAAGTTATATCAATCTTTTGAACAGAAATTCACTGCCCCAAGGCTAACTATCTCCTTTTCTTCCAAACAGGGAAAAAGAAAAGAACCATTGACCATGGCTAGCACAGCCTACCTTTTCCATGATATCAAGAACTTCAAACCCATGAATTACTTTTCCAAACACAGAGTACAAACCATTGAGATGGGGTTGCTTTGCATAATTTATGAAAAACTGGCTTCCATTAGTATTCGGCCCACTATTTGCCATTGAGAGTGTACCCCTCGCATTATGCTGAAAAGAAAAGAAACAAAGCATCAGTCATTTAGCATTACCCGCATCACACAATTGGCATTAGCATATGCCCAGTTCTAAATTGGATAACCTATTACAATAACTGCAGTATAGTAGTATACAGCAAAAAGCAAAACAACGAGAGAGCCAATACAACTAACAGTCTCCAACTACTCACACCTCAGTCTGTTGGCATTGATTGAATTGGAGGATGATGATAAATCACCACACTCCAACCAGCTACTTAATATGTTTTAGCTATCTTGTGACCATGCAGCCAACGAGAGAAAAAAGAAATCAAGTTTATCATTGTCTAAGCCTCAATATCAACCATACTCTTGTTTCGTTTTAGAATCCTTGAAGTAAATGTCCTTTATAGAGGCGAGGGCTTGGTTTGTAAGGTTTACAAAACGGGACAATAATGTCTCCGAGGATAACACATGCGAATCCACATCCTCAAATCTTACAAACGTGGATACCTTCATACAAAAGCAACAACTCTATTAAGAATTCTTAAAGGGTGACAATAAAAATTCCCAGAAAATAAATTCAGATTGCAGAATGCATAAAAAAAGTTAAGAAGCTTCAGACAAGATATATTAAAATACCTTGAGAGATTCTCTGATCTCGTCATTGAACTTCTTTCCCCAGATACTAGTCCCTCCTTTGCCTGTCCCTGTTGGATCTCCACCTTGAATCATAAACCCTTTAATATTTCGATGAAATATGGTTCCATCATAATACCCACTAGCACATAGAGCCAAAAAATTCTGTAAAAAAATCCAAAACAAAGCCCAAGAACTATAGGTTAAGCTCTTTAACTTAAAACCTACTTCTATTTCTAGGGTTAAGAACTTGGAAAGAATTTCTAGTTACAAACATAACTCCTAATTACGGCAACAAGTAACAACACTGAATTTAATCTTTCAAGACACAGTTACCGACTGACCTCGGAGGCTTTGGGAACTTCATCACATGCGATTTCGCATTTGATATCCCCAAGATTTGTGTGAAGAGTGACCGACTGCAAAGCAAAGCAGATAAACAATTCGTTTATTAGTTAAACGAGGAATGTAGTTAAGGAGTTCGATGAAATTTCGTAGAGGAAACTAACCATCTGTATGGTCAATTAGCTCACAGATAGGCAAAGCCTGTTTGTTTTCTGGTCCTGGTGGATGCTAACAGCTTCAACAGCTTAGCGTTCGATACCTTTGAAGAGGAACAGAGCGCAATTTATAGAAAGTGATAAGGGCCCTATTGGGGTTTATGGTTTTGGGTCGTGATTTGTTGTGAGCCCACAGTAAAACTGGGCCTTTAGACCCGTTTCAATTGACGAAAGAATTAAATCTAATAACCTTAACATTGTTTTGAAATTGATCTGCTTTACTAACCCCCACCCATTGCCTGAATCTTGAACTACGATCTGTATCTTGAACAATGCTGAATCCTAAACTCGTTATTAATAAAAATTAAAAACAGAAGGGGGTTTTAATGTATCTTTTCTTGTAAAATATTATTTATTAGAATAGTATTTTTTTATTTTTTTAATAATTTTTTTTTAATTTCAATTATATTTTTTAATATTAGATTAATTGAGGAGTGGACTTCAAATTTTTTAATTTTTTTTAAAAAATTATCTTAGTTTTATTATCCGAATCACGAGTTTGATGAGTTAATTCGAGTATTTTTTTTTATTTTTGTTATTTTATTATTTAATATTGAATTATTTAATAATTAGTCTTCATGATTTATTAATCATAGACTGCTTTTTATAAAGTTATTTTTATTTTATGACTCAAGTCACGGGTTTGAAAGGTTAACTCGAGTTGATTCAAGTTTTTTTTTGTGTTTTTATTTAATGACTTTTCAATTTTAACTTTATATTTTGATGTTAGGTTTGTTAAGGAATGAACTTCATGATACTTTTAATTTAATTTTTATAAAATTATCTTAATTTCACAATATAAACCGTAAATTTCATAAATTAACTTGGTTCCTCCAGCTTTTTTTACTTTCTCAATTAACAGTAAACAGGGGGGGGGGGGGGGGGGGGGGTGATCTAGTCGTTTTTGTATAGACACGGAAAATTGATGGGACAAACTTGACTTTTAACTTTTATTGTGAATGAATAATTAAATAATTTAACTAGCTTTATAAATAAATAAAAATATCAACTTTAATCAAGGGGTCTTTTAAACATTTTATTTCTCAAGCACGGTTTAAAATACTAAACTATCACAGGAAGCAACAAAAATAAAGTTTTTTTGTATTTACATTTTTTTTTTTGGTTACATCAAGTGTCTACGGGGAAATTTTGTATTTCACATATATAAAATATTAATAGAAAAAAATATGGCTGGCCATTGATGCACGTTATTTATATTTTATATACAATTTTATTTTTATTTTTTTAATTATTTTTTTATTTTTTATTTTCTAATTGTTTTTTTTCTTCAATTCTATCATTAATCATCAGGTTTTATATGATTTTTATATCAATTTCAGTGTTTATTATTTTGATATTTTTACACCTTCCAATAATTAAATTTTGTTTAAATTTCATCCCTCATCATTTTATTTTATTTTATTTTCACGTCGAATTGACCCTCATTATTTTTTAATGATGTTTATTTTGTTTTGAATCTTTATTTTACTGCATTTTTTAAAAGATTTCATCTTTTGATATTTTTTTTATCAGGCCACGAGTTTTGAAATTTAACACAAGTTGACTTTAATATTTTTTTTATGTCATTTTATAATATTAATTTTTTTAACTTTATCATTTAATATTTAGTTATTGTGATTGCTTTGTTTTTTTATATAATTATCCAAAATTTATGCTCATAATCATGAGACTAGTGAATGAACCTGAGCTGATTTATATTTTTTTATTGATTTTTTTTAAAATTTTATTATTAAACACCGAGTTAATTGAGAATTGTGCTTTAAAATGTTTTTTTATTTTCTTTTCATAAAGTCACAACAGTCTCATAACATAAATCACAAATTTTACATCTTAACGTGAGTCATTTAAATATTTTTTAAAATAATATTATTTTGATTTTTTTATCCAGACTTTAAACTTATCAAACTAATTAGGTCATCAAATTAAACTCTACATGTTTTAAAAAATTTTACCCCTCTTGAAAAACATGTTAATATAATCTTAGTATTTTTTTTTAAAAAAAAATGATCCGAAACTTGCGATCGAGTCTCTCCTGCAACATCAGAGATGAATGGAGAAGAAAAAAAGTATACCGGTGATGTGTGTATCACCCAACGGCCCCACTTTCAATCCATCCATTTTATACACATTAGTTTTATTCGCTACTATAAAACACTCTAGTTTCTAAAACAATTTGCCGATCTAAATTAAAAATTAGTTATTTATTATTGTAGAACATGTCCAATTTTTTAGTACCCCGACACACCCCACCATGTAGCCTGACATGCTGCTTTCGACACTCATTACATTTTTACTTGTATCTACAGGTGACAAAATCGACAGCACAATACTTCGAGGATATCAATCAAGTCACCGGCCTTCAAGAAATTCACGAATTTTAAAAAAGAAAAGGCAAATAAACACAAAAAAATTCAATGTGATTCGACAAAATCCCAAAGCAACTACGACGGTAAAAAATAAAACCAACAAATTAAAAAAATTAATTTTCAATCACACCAAAAATTTAACTCATTTTTTATATTGTTTAAATTAAAAATTATTTCCATTTAAATATACAAAAAAAGTAAAAAAAAAATCAAATAGAATTACAGAATCCATACCAATCGACCTTAAACAACCAAAAGAGTTTACATACTAATTTTGTGATTCTTCCATTAAAAAAAACACATGCCCAGCAGAAGCTGTAAGTACTTCTAAGAGTCCGTTTGGCTAAGAGTTTGTGGCTGCGTTTAGCATGTAACAGTGACAACATAGTGTTTGGTTAAGAAATGTGCCGTGATTTTTTTACGTGGGACCTACCATTCTCTGCGTTGAAAACACGATTTTGTTGAAGCAGAATTTACATGCTTTCTGTCGCGTTTTTCCCTCTCTGCTGCATGCTTTCGCACATCAAGCAAATTAATTGGCATGAACAGTGCAGCATGCTGCACTGTTCATGCCAATTAATTTGCGTGAATAGTGCAGCATGCTGCACTGTTCGCGTCAACAGTGTAGCGTATTATTTTAGCCGAACCGGTTCCGGTTCAAAACTTAAAATATATTAAAACGGGTTCGATCCAGTAAAATAAAAATTATTTTTTATTATTTTAATTATATTTTATTTGAAAAACTAGTATTTAATATTATTTAATATTTAACTATATAAATTAGACAAAGATCGTTTGATGACGCAACATTTTCAGAATTGTAGATATTTTAATGAAACAATAAAAAATATTTTATATAAAGTATTATTTATTTTATTATGTAATATCAATAGTTAAATCTACAAAATTTTAAATTAAAAACCATCAATATTAATATATATATTTTTAAATTATTTTATAACCTCAATTTCAAAAGTATTCTTAACCAAACACATTAAACTACTTTTTGCTCAACCTCAATTTCAAAAGTATTCTTAACCAAACACATTAAACTACTTTTTGCTCGACCTCAATTTCAACCACAGTTTTAACCAAACATCTATTTTTTCAAATCAACCTCAACTAAAAGTATATAAAACAACTTTTTTTAAACCACAACCACAATCGCTACCGCAATACCAAACACACTCTAAGTTTTAAATACAAGGCTTGTCCTGTGAAGCAAATGCACCCACCATATCTGGTCACTGCCAAGAGTAGACTCATGCTTTGACCATTTTCAACATAACATTATTATTAAAAATAAATAAATATATATATATATATATATAAAAAAAAAACACGTTGGGATTCTGGCTTCCTGCTTTCTAGCCAAGCCCATTTTGCGCAGAAAAATCACCATTCTAGTAAATCTATCCTAACCCTTTTGACTAACCCCAAAATAGCACGAGCTTCGAGATAGTGGACCCCACTTTATTGAAAGGGTTGATCCCACAACATCTCTCCACGTGGGATCCCATCTAAATCCAACAGTTCCCCAAGCACCATCACAGAAAAACGAACAGATCCCTACATTAAAATAATGTAACGCGTAGCACTCGATGAATGAATACAACAATAGGAAAAGTACTGCCGCTAAAATGCGCAGCTGACTCACCTCACCTCACATCACCACTGATAAATTCAAAAACAAAATAAATTAATAATAAAAATAATCCTCTCTAACAAAATAACAACTCAAAATCCAATAATAAATAAAAAGCAAATTAACTGAGCTAGATAATTACGATTCAGGACATGAGAATCGAACAAATTACAGTGGCAAAGACAGTGACCTGAACAGGTACCCTCACGTGAACAGCAGCACTACCATCCGCCGTGCTATTCTCGGATCCAAACGGCGCGCCAGCTGGGGCACCACCAGGCGTCTCCACAGGCGGAGCAGGGGGTGAAGCAGCGAGAGGAGATGGAGCCTCAACACTAGCCGGAGCTGGACTCGATGCAACCGGACTCGGACTCGGACTCGGTGCACTCACCGGTTCCCCTGCCGGGGCTGGAGACGGAGCTTTCCCGAACAACTCAACCGGTAGCAGCACATTATCAACAGTGAAAATCACAAGCGGTGTTGAGTCAAGGACCGTTTCAGCAACTCGCGACGGACCAATTCCAGTGTGTAGAGTCACCGAGTCACCCGCACTTGTAACCGTCAGATCGAACTTACCTGCACCGTTACTAGCCAACGTAGAGATCGGGTCTTTGCTAGTTTTCAAACTCCCAAACGGACTGTAAGTAGCCGTGGCATGGTACTGTAAGAGCGAGACTATTTCAGCATTGGTGAGCTTGCTCAGATCAGGTACTCCAGCAGCCTTGAACGCCTCGTCGTTTGGAGCAAAAATAGTTAAACCTTTATCCGCCGCTGACTGATACGTTTTAATGACACCGCTAGTCTGTAACAAACTCGCAAATGTTTTGCATCCAGCCTTTTCGAGTAACGCCGTAATGTTCACACTTGACGGTGTTGGAGCCGGAGCTGTTAAAATCCCTGGAGCTATAATCGGCTGGCTGATTTCAAGAATCGAAATATTATAAGGGACTTGCTTCACAGATTTAGTGTAAGAGGAATCAAGTTTCGAGCCGGGAGCAGCGGAGCCGAAGCCGACTTTACCACCTTGGAGATCTGTAATGTTGACGAATCCGAGGTTACCAGGGGCATTTCCAGTAGTTTGGTAGAGAGTGGTGGATAACGTGGTGCCTTTGGAGATCTGATGGAGTTTAGTTGGGTCATAGTAATCAAGGACAACAAGAAGACTAAGGGCATTCTTGATGACTGAAAGTGGATGTTTGGCTGCAAGAGCAGTCATAGCCCCATTGTTGAGAGCCAAGACAGTTATTGTCTGGCGAGTGTTGATTTCATCGGCTAGTTTTGTTTGGGTAAGGTACTTGTTGAACTCGGAGTATTCCGGGAAGCCTGAGAGAATGTCGGTTATGTTGTGGGCTAAGATGGTGGAGACGAGTGCTGATAGTGTGAAGGAAAGAAGGAGAGAGTACTGTAACGTAGCCATGGTGGAATTTTGAGAGAGGGAATGAGTGTGAGTGGGTAGGCGTGGAGAGGGAGTGATAAAAAGGGGAAAGAGGAGAGGCAGGGGTTAGTGGGTAACCAGAGTTAATTGGGGTTGGGTTTAAAGCTGGGTTAGTGGTTGGGGGGCGGGGCCATGTGAGGGGCAGGCATGCTTTGGTTCACAGCTGGAAATGTTAAAGGGCTTTCTGCATGAATTGGTGGCAAATGGTATTTGCCATTGCTCCTCCTCTTGTTTGTGGGGAAAATGATAAGAGTGCCCTCACGGGTGGTTAGCTTGGTTCGTGCCACTGCCACGTGGAGGAGATCATAAAAGCAAGTGAGATATTATGATGGTTTTGTTGACGGAATGGGGTATAGTAACGGTTATGAAGATGTTTTGCTCAATTTAGGTTGTTGAATCAACCAAGGTAAATCTAAGTCAAATGATATCATTTTATTTTTATTTAAAAAAAAATCAAAAGTTGACCAGGTTAGTTTTTTTTAATTAAATTAACATGTAACTAGAAGCACTTGATTTTATAGTATCTATAATTTTTTTTATAATTTAATTTGAAATTCAACCACAACATAATTATAAATAACATATTTTTATTATTAACTCATCAGATTAAGCTGGATTTAATAATTATAATTTTACCGAATAATTACAGGACCAACTTTGTGGATTGAAATATAAATTAAACACCTTTCCTAATCAAGTTTACCTCTCATGGCTGGAATTAATCATCATTTAATCAAATCTTGAATCAATTCATAAACCGGAACGGAAAGGCGCATTTATGAGGAAATTTTTTATATTTTTTGAATTTGAATTTGAAATAACAAGAGGGGGACAAATTAACTCAGCAATTGATCCAGTAGCTGAAGAGCAGAATTTAAAAGAGAAATCATGAAGATTCTAGGGAGCTTCCAACGTCCAGATTCATCATGGCTGGAGATTAGGAGGTGGACCATCTGATATTATGCTGTTTCTACCCATAAACGAAAAATCTGACCTGTTTTTTCTAGATGTATACACCATGTTTTCCATGGCTAGTTGATGTGCTTGGCTGGTAGTTGTTATTCGTCTGAAAAAACAAGCTCCATAAGGAACAATAAACTCTATAATACTTAAATTAATATGTGTATACAAAAAGAAAAAATATAGATTGCATGAACTAGATTGGCTTGCCCTAACTTTCAATGGTCTGGCCTGACTTTTCTTTGGCCTTTTTCTAATTATGGTTGGGATTGTCTTCGCTTGATTTGTTGCTTGTTTTGCGATTGGTTAAATTTATACACTCCAACCTTAAAAAAAATTCATTAAAAAAAGATTGTAGTATTTATAAAAAAAATAATGTTTTTTAATTTTTTTATTAACGTGGGTGCTGGATTCAATTTGTGCGTATTTTAACTAATTTTATGGGTCTTAAAACTAATGACCATGTAAGTTTTGAATGACTTTAAAGTTAATGGTAATTTTTAGAATTAAATTTAAAATTTAATTAGTTAAAGTATATTATTTAGTATTAAAAATAATTTTTTATTGTTTTGTCCGATGATGATGGCTCCGAATTAATATATCAAATCATGTGTATGAAAATTTTGTATGGTTGACGGATTGTAATAAATGATGTGAAAAATCTTCCTTGCTGGTTAGTACGACGTCTCTGATAAAGTAGATTCTTATTTGAAATTAATTTTTCATTTAAATAACAAAAAGAAGGGAAGTGAGCTCCAATTCTCTTTATTCTCTGCTTGATACAGTCAACAAGTTCGTGATCCTGAAAAATCTGCACTCTGTTTATATTCCGTGTGATCTCAAAATGCAGGCAGGCTGTCACAGAAAACAGCATCGTGTCTTCTAAAACTTTCATAGAGTAGTAGACTGTGATCTGGGTTATGTGTGGGATGGTTTTTGTGAATAGATTTATTTATTTTTTTAAAATCTTTGGTTGAAAAAAAAATTATAAATTTTCTTTGTTGGAAATATCTTTTGACTTGCATTAAAATCCTGTCATGATTTTTTTTTTTTAACTTAAGATTAGTTGAATGTATTCTAAAACTTTAATGATTTTTTTAATTAAAAAAATAAAAGAATGATTAATTTCATATGACTTGGTCAAAAACTTAAGTCAACTTGATATAAAATATGAGTAAAAAATCTGTTGAATTTTTTTTAAAAAAATTGATCAAAACAAAGTTACTTTGATTATTTTATTCTTAAAAATGGGCCAACCGGGTTGACCTTCTTAGCTCATAACTTGAACATTGTCTCTGATCAACTCTCGATTTGAGTTTTAAAATTATGATAATAATCATTTTTATTTATGTATTGACTTAGATTAACTCGTAGTCAAGACCTTGCCCCAATTGACCCTCTGGGTCAGGTTTTAAAATTATAAAAATGACAACTTTTATCCTTGAATTGCCTCGGGTCAACTTTGGTTGACTTTCCTAGTTCGTGACCTGAGTCTTGCCCCTGATTGTCCTCTGAATGATTTTTCAAAGCTATAATAATAATCATTTTTATTTTATGTTGACTTGGGTTAACTTGGGCTGACCTTTCTAATACATGACCCGAGCTTTAACCCAGGTCATTCCTCAATCTGAGTTTTAATACTATGATTGTAACAGTTTTTATTCTTATATTGACTCGGGTCAACAATCAACCACACTCGTAATCAAGGTATTGACTTAAGTCAACTCCGGAATCAAGTTTTGAAACTATAATAAAAATAATTTATATTTTCATGCCAACACGGGTCAATCTGGGTAAACTCGACCAGTGACCCGGATCTTGACTAGTAACTCGGGTCTTGCTACTTCCATGTTTTTATTTTTTTTTGTTCAAAATTATTATTTTTAAAATTTTTAATTATTCTAACATAAAAATTACATTAAAAAACAATCTCCGCCGAAACCAAGACCGTGACTAAAAGACACCGGTGAAGGACTTCATTTTTCTTCTGTGAAGAAAATATAACGTGACAGGTAGATTGTCCAACGTCCATGCCAAGGACGTGGAAAATAAACGGAAATTGAAGAATAAATGTACCAAATCACAGGCTGTCTGTACTCGATCAAGATAGGACCACATCAGGTTTGATGTATGGTTCTCGAGCAATCACATATTTGTCGGCAGCAACGCAGCACCACACGCAAGCCAAATCCGAAATTGGCAAAATATTATATATACTGTATGTTGCTGCTTTCCAATTGATGCCATGTGACTGTGTGCCCCCTTAACATTCGAAGCCTCTATTAAAAGGCCCACTTGCTAGTTGGGAACCCACGCTGGAATCAATTGGTTTTCCAAAAGTATTTGGTAGATATTGGAAACACTTGAAAAAGATAATGATTTTTTTATTAACGTGGTTATTCAGGTTAGCTTGTGTTTATTTTGACTAATCCTGTGAGTCCTGAAGTTAATAATTATGTAAGCCTCCAGTTATCCTGAAGTTTGTGAGATTCGAACTGCTGACCTTTAAAAAGCAAATATAGAACCTGACCAATTAAGTTACACTTTTAAAGTTTAAAATTTACTTGTAATGCAGTCGATAGGTCGGTCATTCGTATTTCTATAAATAATTTAGCTCATTAATTTACCCCAACACATCAATTCTAGTTAACACACATTCATGACATTAACTTTGTTGATTTTAACTTTAAAGTTATGGTTTAAAATCATTTTAATATGTTAGTGTTAAAAATAATTTTTTTAAAATAAAAATATATATTTTTGATATATTTATAAGTAAAAATACTTTAAAAAGTAATTAATGATATACTAACAGACCAATTAAGTTACACTTTTAAAGTTTAAAATTTACTTGTAATGCAGTCGATAGGTCGGTCATTCGTATTTCTATAAATAATTTAGCTCATTAATTTACCCCAACACATCAATTCTAGTTAACACACATTCATGACATTAACTTTGTTGATTTTAACTTTAAAGTTATGGTTTAAAATCATTTTAATATGTTAGTGTTAAAAATAATTTTTTTAAAATAAAAATATATATTTTTGATATATTTATAAGTAAAAATACTTTAAAAAGTAATTAATGATATACTAACAGACCAATTAAGTTACACTTTTAAAGTTTAAAATTTACTTGTAATGCAGTCGATAGGTCGGTCATTCGTATTTCTATAAATAATTTAGCTCATTAATTTACCCCAACACATCAATTCTAGTTAACACACATTCATGACATTAACTTTGTTGATTTTAACTTTAAAGTTATGGTTTAAAATCATTTTAATATGTTAGTGTTAAAAATAATTTTTTAAAATAAAAATATATATTTTTGATATATTTATAAGTAAAAATACTTTAAAAATTAATTAATAATATACTTACAAACAATCTTAGAGGATGTTTGGAATTATAGTAATGATTGTATTTTAAAGTATTTTTTGTTTGAAAATATATTAAAATAATATTTTTTTATTTTTTTAAAATTATTTTTAACATTATAATATCAAAATGATATAAAAAAATTTAATTTGAACAAAGAAAAAATTAAAAAAAAATATTTTTTTAAAAACAAAATAAAAACACAATGTTAATCTTAAATTAGTCTAAGCGAAACTTTGAATTGGTACAAATGATCTGAGTAGTTTCCTTAGGTGGGACCACGACACGATGTTCTGTGGATTGAGCTTTTGTCAATCTTAAACTACAAGCCCGGATGTATATTTTTTGAACAAAGCCCAACTGAAATTAGTTCCATCCTTGCGCTATATTGGGTCAAATGAGCCCTAGGATATATGAAGTTTCTGGTCCTCTAATTTTGAAACACAAAGCCCTGAAAAAACAATTAAAAAGACCTGACACGTGGACACTCCTTCAGGCACTGGCATAGTCCACCTGTCTAAAAACGGATCCCACTTGTTCATGCTAGATAGTGCGGACCCACTAAACAGAAAGGTCATTGACGTGTCATGTTCTTGTCAGGATTTCTGCAGGACCAAGCAAGCACGCTGACAAGGCGCGTGTAAGTAAGCCATCATCAGGATGTCACGCAACATGGCAACAAGTAGTGCTCATGTGTTGTTGTACTTCACGCTTGATTTATTTGAGTGGGGGGGTTTTGAAAAGGACAAGCTACATTTTAGTTCCTGTAGATTTAGTAATATTCAAATTAGATCCTTACAAATTAAAATTTCTCACTCCTATGCAATACATAGTTAAGAACTCCTGGACGATTATAAAAACGAGTTAAGAAACTAATTTAAAAAATGAACCAGTAGAGTGCCGCCAGCTATTTAAGATTGAAGAATCACACTAGAGTTTCTGGAGACTTAAAGAGATTAAACTATATATACCATGATGAAATGTTGTGAAAGCTGTAGGGTCCAAAGTATAGTTTACCCTAGAGAAACAGTCACGTGCATTTTCCTTTTGAATTTTGTCTGCAGCAAGCAAGCACGCAAGGCAGTTGATTATGGTCAGAAAATCTGACACCTCTTTAACCTCACTCATAAGGGAGATGCCCTATGCTCGTGGTTAATTAAAGAGGTGGAGCTACTGCCTTTTGTTTTGGCTTCTGAATTCACTTTTTGAAAGAAGCCTCAGCCTCCCCCTCTCTCTCTGTCAATGCCCATTAAACTCGCAGTCAGGTACACAATCCTGTGTCTGTTCTTGTTTTTGTAGATACACGACAATGGAGAAAAGAGTATCTGAAGAATCAGCGCCGTCGATGAAACTGTCTCTTGGGATTGGTGCTGGTGATCATGGTGATGATGATCAAGATGATAGACACGTGCTCCCACAGTTAACAGAGACTCAGTTGCACGAGCTTAAACAGCAAGCTTTGATATTCAAGTACATAGTAGCTGGTCTTCGCGTGCCTCCTGATCTTGTAGTTCCCATTTGGCATAGTGTTGCTAGCAGCTCTCTTGGTTCATTTAGTGGTGCTGATATTTATAGGCAATTCCCAAGCTGTAAGTCAATATTTTTTCTTCAGTTGTTGTTAAGTCACTAATTTCCTGGGTGAGGCTTGTTTTAATTGCTTGATTTTTCTTGGGGTTTGAGGTTAGTGGATTTGAGCTTCAAAATGAGGTTAGTGGATTTTGTTAACTAGATTTTTTTGTGCGTCTTGAAGCTTACACATGCTTAATTAAAGACCTGGCCTTTCTTGGTTTCATGGTGTTAATTGGATTCATTTTTGTTTTATTTGAAAAAGTGGTCTTGCTTTAAGGAGATTGTGCTTGTTTCTAATTTTTTTTTCTTGTTCCAAGGAATGTGATTTAGAATTGTTTCAAGATGCTTTTGTATGTGCAAGCCTTGAAATCTGTTACTATCACCCTTTTGGGGGGTAATGGTTCTGTAACTTGAAAATATAAGTTGAGATTAATAGTCCTACACAACATGTCGCATGCTGGGATGATCTTATGTTTGTTTAGCAGAGGTTGGGATTTCTTACTCGATGTAACACCCTTTTGGGGACTCATGCTTTTTTCGAAAAATGATGTGCGGTGGGCATGGAATCTGAATTTTATGTTTGTTTAGGTTAATTTGTTATAAATTTAAATGAATTTGACCACCTGTATGAATTTGCTTTCTTATGTCAGTTGTGGGATTAAGTCCTCAGGGATTTGATTATAGACAAATGATGGATCCAGAACCTGGGAGATGTAGAAGAACTGATGGGAAGAAATGGAGGTGTAGCAAGGATGTAGTTGCTGGTCAGAAGTATTGTGAACGCCATATGCATAGAGGCCGTCAACGTTCAAGAAAGCTTGTGGAAGCTTCTCAAACTGCTGCTGCTTCTGAAAAACCATCACCTCACAATTCAAGCAAGAATTCAGACAATCCAACCACTCATTCTTCTAATTTAGCCAAAGTAAGTTCACAGATAAAAGCCCCACCTCTTAATAATACCCCCACCATTTTAACCACTTGCACCACAAGTTGCAATTCTGACATTGAAATCACTGGCATGAGCTTGGCCACTACTGCTAATTCTGACTGCAAAAACCCCTTTACAACCATGACTACTAGCATTGTTACCGGCTACAAGAACACTGCAACTATGATCGCTAGTGCTGTTCATGCTGACATTACAGCCACTGGTAACGACTACAAGAGTAGCATCAACTTAAAGAGACACTACATTGATGACAGAAACAGTAATTGCAGCAACTCTGTTACTTACAAGGGTATAATCGACAGAAACTGCAGCAACAAAAAAATAAAAAATGCTGGTAGCAATATATCTCAAGGATTGAACTTCTCCCCGAAGAGTGTTCTTCAAGGTAGTATACATTATGTGAATTGAAATTACTAGTGCTATGAGAAGAGATTTTCACTCTAGCTTGTGTATATTTGACTATACTTTTCAAAACAACAGGACATGTTTAATGGTCTGGAAAGAGTTAGTTAATTTCTCAGTGAGTTCCATATTGGCTTCCTTACTGACTTTCTCACCATTGTCGTTAGAGTTTATATCCAACTGAAGAAATGCGGTCTTAGTTTGTAGTTCACTCCATTCCATTTCACGAAAGAATGCTGTATGTTAGGCGGTGTGAACTCAAAAGTAGTGGTTGCTCTCTAGATATGCTGAGCAATTTATCCCTGCCTCCCTGGAGGCTTCAGTCCGCAATCTAGTTAGTGAGTCCATTATAAGTTTAATTTTTATTGCTTAAGCAATCTGTCCTGTGCATTTTCATTGAACAATTGGATCATGGATTATTTGCTGGATTTTTTCAGCAGTGCTAGACTCGGGCCTCCTTTCAAAAACCATTCGTAGAATGATTTTAGACTAACAGTTTGTTTTGTTTTGGAAGATTGGATTCATACATTCATTACTGTTGTTTTCAGTTCAAGGTTGCGGCGCCTCACACATTTACATGAATGATGTGGAACTTGAACTGGGAAGGTGTAGAAGAACAGATGGAAAGAAGTGGCGATGCCGCAGGGATGTTGTAGCTAATCAGAAGTATTGCGAGATGCACATGCACCGAGGTTCTAAGCAGCACTTGGAAGCGTCCAAACCTGCTGCAATTCCCGCTACCATCCCATTTGTCCCTGGGAATGTTCATTCATATCCTGCAACGAACTTGCCAAGTAAAGCAGATCGCAGAAGCTTAAACACCGATCTTTGTATTTCGATCCCAACAAGTCCTCAACTGATCATGACCAATGATGATACAAGAACTATCAGCAATAGCAGTGACACTACCATAAGCGACACCATGGTTGGTACCTATCAAAACAAAAACCTTGCTTCTTAGCTTGTTATTTGGATTATGTTGAGTTTGTTATGAACGTGTTCCATTATCATGTGAGATCAGATATGAGATCAGTTTTTTGGTGTTCTACCGAGGAAACGAGGATGCCTTCGTTGCTCTGTTGTAATGAGAAATTGTGTAATCAACGAACACCTCATGGTGTAGTTTGTTATATTATATCTTGTAACTATGCTTAGCTCGATTAGTTGGTTCTTAAATTGGCCACTAGAGATCAAGAAAAAAATGGTTCTTCGGTGTGCATGAAATTCAAATGGGATATACATATGTTTTGTGACTCCTCAAAACGGTATTAGGAACGTAGCTTCCCCCCGCTTCTACACAGCAAGGGGCTGTGTAGATACAGAAATCACGAAAATTTATCTGGATATGGTAGATTCTATGTTCTACGATAATTTGCATTAGGGTAATAAAATAATTGCTTCTAGAATTCATTTTGAGAAAGCAGGTTGTTTCCTGAATTAAAAAAAAATGAGAATTCTAAAAGACTTTTTTAACTTGATATCATGATAAAGCATTATTAGGTGATCTGTTTAAACCCTAAATTGGAAGGAATTTAGTCTTTTTAGTAATACTAGAACAGAAAAAAATAATAATTTATTAATAGTTTTTTAGCTCTTTCTCGTTCACTATCTTCTGACTTTTGGATAATTTCAGGGAGGTTATTGTAATTTACTTTTTCTTATTGTAATTTGCCCTTTGATTATGTTTGCCAGTTCAATATTTTGTGATAATCTAAATGATTGTGAAGATAATCCTAGAGGGGCACCACACCAGGACTGGTATCAACACATGCAGGTAGTGGGGATCCCAAAAGTCCTCCTGGTGGTGACAGAGCCAGGTTATTAAAGAAAGCTAAAGTTATGGAGGCGGCGGTAGAGATTTACGAGGAAGTACAATCCGGCCGTGGGGTCAGAAGTTTTATCCAAGGCAGAAGACTTCCAAATTTTCCCTATGTTTATATCACACATCTGCTGGTAGAACGTGTTTGAAAGTGTAATTATGAGTGTTTTTTAAATAATTTTTTTTGTTAAAATACATGTTAATAATATTTTTTTATTTTTTAAAAATTATTTTTGACATCAACCCATCAAAACAACCCAAAATATACAAACCATATTAAATTTTAACCAATTTTTTTTTTTTTAATTTTTTAAGAACGTAGCCGCAACTGCATTTCCAAACGTGACTTTAATCTGCAATTAATTCTAGTCATACCACAAGAGGTGTAAGAGAAGAATAACGTTTAATTCCATCCTATGCAGACAACTGATATCAGCCACATGATACAAAAATATATTAAAAAATATATTTATTTTTTTATAAACAAAATGTATTTACAAATTTGTGCATTTCAGTACTTCTGGAACGTAAAGTGATTTCTTACAATTTGGATTGTTTGTTCCCAAGGCTGATTTTACAATAGTGATACAAAGAAAGAATCACACTCCTAGAGGAGATTATATTCTGAAAGGCAACATGAGCATAATGCAGCAACACAAGGATTAAAAAGAATCATCAAATGCAGGTGCCTTTCTTGTAATTAGTTGACAGGTAAAAGTTGACGTGAGAAGCGCTGAATCGAGTTCATGTTGTGACAGGAAGTCAGTTGGAGCCGAATTCCTCGTTCCATCGTTCAAGGTCTCCCCACTTGCTTTTGCTTAAGCTGGGTCTGATTACAGCCAATGCCTTCTGAAAGTCTTCATATCTGAGCGGTCTTACCTAATCAAGGAAACACCACATAACATCAATTT
The DNA here is from genome assembly GCA_007827005.2 of Populus simonii. Taxonomy (NCBI): domain Eukaryota; kingdom Viridiplantae; phylum Streptophyta; class Magnoliopsida; order Malpighiales; family Salicaceae; genus Populus; species Populus simonii. The sequence continues at coordinate 4,964,557 of CM017477.2, forward strand.
TACTCAAAATCTAGATACAATCAATGATAGATCTTCAATTTTACTCAAAATCTAGACACAATCAATGGAAAATCTAACTTGAGAAATATATTTTACTCAAAATCTTAACCTACAACTCATTTAAAAAGACCAAGCAATAATTTCAGAATATCTCTCAACTGCAGTCTATCCACACACACCAGAAAAAAAAAAAATTGTCATGAGAATGCAGTTGCAGCGTTTTGGGCTTGAGCTCAAGAAGTTGCAGGCTCAGGTTAGAAGGTGCCTCAGGAGTGAAGGTTTTCTTCGGGAGATGTGTTTCAGAAACCCTACTCCAGACAAACTACGCTTGAACAATAGCATTTAGAGAGGGGGAAAAGGATTACTTACTTCCTAGTTTGGACCATAAGGAGGGCTATTGAAGACGCAGTGAAAACCAAGTTTGGGTATGACAGTTTAAAAGTCACTCATCTGAGTTCTTTTAATAGCTTGGAATTAAATTCAAACGCTCATATTCTAAAACAAGGGATATCCTCAAGTGTTAATAAGTGAACCCACTTCATTCATATAAAAAGATAGTGAACCAGCTTCAGTTTTTAGCAATGCTGGTGATTATGGTTTGAAGGTCATGCATGAAATTAAGGTCAAGAAATCTTCAAATGGATATGGTAATGGATTCAAATCTACCAACAACATACCATACATGATTGCCTAAGATTATTTATGGCTAATTTACCAGATCATAAAAAGAGAGAGACCATGTTTTTAGCTGGATTACCTGATTTGCCTTGACAGTGAGAATGTTTGCACCAAGCTCCCTAATTGGCATCATTGCTGCCTCTTCACACAAGGCTTGTAAATCACTTCCAGAATATCCTATAAATTAGAGAGTTAAAAGGATTGAGATACTAGTTTGAAAGTTTTATTCACTGTCATTGATGTTTGAGGATCACTTTTGTTACAAGTCCTCTAAGTGGCATGCATACATTGACTGTCGGCCAGCTATAATACATGTCAAGGACTTTACACATCAAAGATTTTCCTATCAAATGACATAAGCATTGAATGTGTTCAGTAAGCTATATTGAGCATATCCTATAAGCAAAGAGCTGAAGGGATTTAGTTTTTAGTTTGAATGTTCTTTTTTCCTACATGTCATGGCCATCCAATAAATGCAATATTCAATATGCTATACGTGTACTAGTTATCTTACCTTCTGTCTCTCTAACAAGCTTTTCAAGGTCTCCACCTGTCACACATTGTAAGCTGTAAATTATCACATTGAAGTAAAACAGACACTAACCATGATGCATACAAAATTTGCTTTTCCAATGCACTGTTTCTGTTGCATTATCTACAGTTTGGCAAAAAAAGTTTGAGATGCTGAAAAAAGGCAGATGCTCAGCAAAATTGATTAAAAATTGAAGGTTGGCTGCACAAAAGAAACATAGAAGGATGCCAAAAAGAAGGGTGTGTGTTGGGGGGGGTGGGGGGGGGGGGGGTAAATAATAATTAAAAGTGTGCAAAAACAGGTTGAGGTTGGCAATTCAAGGAGCAAAGGCATGCTAAGGTCTATTATCTTTTTATAACTTACCAATGATTTTCAAATGAATATCCATTTCATGTTAAAAGATGACTATGATTGCAGCAACCAGCTTTTTCAAGCATTGCTCTGAATTTAGAAACTAATTTTCTCAGGAAATTTCAAATGTCTTCTTAAGTTATTGTTTCAACCTATAATGAATGAGACCACAAAACAAAAGCAGGAACAACATATTCTTAAAGCATGGTATGCAAGGGTATGGTACTTTTCAAATAAAAAAGACCACTGACAGCATGAATTAGAGAGAGAGCACACAAATACCAGGTAAGGAAAATGCTCGGCCCTTGAGTTTATGTTTCAAAAGAACCCTTCTAACGTTTCCATCCGGTAGAGGTACATATATTCTTTTTACCTGTTCAGTATTTCACATCAAACTCAGTCACAAAAGTTAAATAAACTAAATTTAGGAGAGAAAATTGATTGAATTCATATAAGCAACATATGAAGATGATTTTATCCAATAAGGAAGAAGAATCCATATGAAAAAAATGGCATAATTTGATTCTTCTACCATGACCTTTTGCTATATAACAACAAACACTTCTAAGACAAAAGCGAAGTACTGATGAGTTAGATTGTTGTGAAGGTGCCGAGGCACTTTCTCAATGCACGGAGAGTAGGCTGTAGTCAGTTACAGAGGTGGTTTATGCTCAACCCATCTAACTAAACCAGACCTAACTAGAAAAATCTGAAGCTGATAACACCTAAAAGATAAGAGGAGAGAAAAAATACTTCAAATTTGATATCTATGCCTACGATGGGCCTGGATATACCAAATGGACAGATATCTTCTCTCAATCCACGACATTGATAATGTAGTTATCAGCATCTGACACAAATGCCTAAGCTCATATTATTGGATGGAACTATCTAGGCAACATTAGGCTAGATGGCAGCAACATTGAGGGGAACAGGGACTTAATTGGAAAAACATATTGATTGCCTCAATCTTTGATGTTTGGGACCTAGGCTTACAATAGACTTGAATGATACAAATAGAAAACAAGCCCCTCTCTCAATCCACATCACCAGGAAGGCACCTGATCATGAATACCCAGGCTCAAATTATTTTAACAGTCCTGCCTTGGTAACATTAGGCTGAACAATGCCAACATAAAATAAGGATGTTTTGTTGAAAAGAAAAGTATTATCCAACTCATTTAAATCAAGCTGCAGCAAATTCATGGAACAGTATACTGACCAATCTCCTAAGAACTGCATCATCCAATTCCTGCGGCTTGTTGGTGGCACCTGCAATAGAATTTGACAAGGATCTTAAATCATGTAACCAGAATGCCTATCACAACTATTTGGAGCCTATATTACATGTTATTTTCCAGTAGTTTGGTGTTGAGTTCTGTAGAATGATGCATGCTATTGAAAAAGAACAGATATACTTATTTCTTAGGAAAATGAATATTTAAGGCTAGGAGTGATCAAATAGAAAAGGAAATGAAGCAATCACTTCATGAAGGTTCCATAAACTTCAACAAGAGTGTAATTTGAAAAGTAATGGGAAATGCTGAACCAGAGAAGTTGAAGTTTACAACTTATTCCCTTGACTGCAAATTTTCTGTAGACAGAGGAGTTTGGCCGGCCACTAATGCATGTGTGTTCCATATTTAATTGATCAATATCATTTGGAAAATAAAGCAGACACCATGATTACAAAGACAAGTTTTAAAGTAGAAGTTGGAGCAAAAGTCAACACAGCCTCCATGAAAACAATATGGAAGTGAAGTTGAAAGACCCAAATGCTAAGAGCCACAGCTCGATTACATAAAGCTTACCAATAACAATTACTAAATCATTAGGATTAGAGGTCACGCCATCAAATTGTATTAGAAATTCAGACTTCAATCTTCGGCTTGCATCATTCTCATTAGCCAACCTTGTTGACATAACACTGTCAATCTGTTAACAATCAGGATAAACAAAATCATTATATCTGCAGAAATAAGAGACTGGCATTAGCCATAAAAAAAGAAAAATAACAGAAACTGAGAGCGAAACACAACCTAATTTTTAGCCAACACCTAGCATTCCACGAAGGACTAAGAAAGGAATATAAAATATAAATTACAGCAAATACAGAACTTGTAAACAAAGCCTTAAATCTCAAATACAAAAAGGATCGAGCTTGAAGAACAATTGAAGAACTACTAGGATGATAGTGGTGTGCTGGTAGTGGCGAGAAAAAGAAAGCCAAATGTAAACAGATTTTCATTTTAACTCAAGTCACAGCAGTGACAGAATACAGCTGTCCAAGAGAAACCAGTTATTGATACCAAGTGAAGCATAAAACTTCACTGCAAATTCCCTAAATAATAAAATCACCATAGATACTACCAAGTTGCAATACCAAACAGATAGGAGTTGCAATATCAATTGTTTAATCCACTAAACAACCAATGTCAGCCAACTATTTTAGTCAATCCACTGTTCTTGACCTAAATAAATGCAAGCACCACACATCGTACATCAGAATAAAAGAAGAGAAGCATGGCTTCAGTTGAAATTGACCATCATAAAACAGTTTGCAGAATGAGTAACATACTTCATCCATGAAAATCACAGATGGCTGTCTGGATATAGCAACAATAAAAAGAGTACGAACAAGCTTTTCAGCCTCTCCCACCTAATTCATTACAAGTAAAAAAAATCATTAGACAATCTTTAGAAGGACGCAAAGAGCCAAGAACACAAGGCAGAATGCTTTTCTTTTCCTGATTTTAGCAAGGAAAAAAGAAGAAGAAGAACAGTACCCATTTTGATGTTAGGGAAGATGCTGAAACATTAAAGAATGTAGCTTCTGACTCTGAAGCAACTGCTTTGGCGAGCATGGTTTTCCCATTGCCAGGTGGACCAAAGAGAAGCAGACCTGAATAACAAAGATCGAGAGTTATTATTGATGAAATAAGATCTTAAGTTTCATAATAAATCTCAATATATAAATCTTTGTTACCTCTAGCAGGTTTCCGAAGGCCAGTGAACAAGTCTCTTCTCCTAGTTGGCAAAATAACCATTTCCATCAAACTTTGTTTTGCCTTCTCAAGTCCAGCTGAAAATGACTTACATCACTAAGTCTAAAATGTAAAAGTTAAAAAAGTTGCAAACAGAAACAAACAAAGAAATTAGTTGTCGCAACTCCTTACCAACATCTTCCCATTTAACAGAAGGACTTTTATCCACTATTGCTGTGTTTATTATTTCAATCAATTTTGCATCATAGCCATTACCAGAATCTTGCCTTTGTTTCGAGGTTATAGCTTTATCAGTCTGATTCTTGATCACTGGAATGTTTCTAGTGGAATGAGCTGACTTCTGTGACAGGTCTTGTCTAGAATTTGATGATGAAACTGCAGCAGTAGGCGCATGAGTTAAGGTGTTCTGCAAAAATTTTGGGAAATAAAAAAACATATGGATAATAACATAATCAACATCACTTGGAAATCCAAAACATCCAAATTTTGCAGATACTTCAAAAAGAAAATGATAAGCTTGTTGAGAATCAAAACAACAACAAAAACAAGGAGAACAATGTCGCAAGAACCTTTGCAAAATTAGATATCTAGTTGTAGGTTCCTTCGAATCCTGGATTAATCTTTATTACAAACTGTACTTTGCTGATTCTATGGGAAACTTTATCCGAAAAACAGGACCCATTCTGGTTGTCGGCAGTTACTATTATGCATTGATTCCAGGTAAGGATTTAAGTTTAATCAAGTATTTGAGGGAAGCTATCTAGGCTAAATGAAACAGAATTACCTATTCTGATCATGAGCTGTAGAGAATTGGCAATTTTCTAAGGAAAAAAATAGTTCAGTGCTTACATTTTTCTTTCTGCTCAAACAATTACACGCAGTGATTTTACTTTGACATCCATATATATACTCGTGAAGCTGAATTTTTGACATCATAAATGACTGCAAGAAGACATCAATTTCTTGCAAAGGGAGTATCCACATATCTTCCCTTCACAACAATTGTAGTCCATAGAGACTCTTCAGTATACATAAAAACCTAAAATTCCTAAATACAAATTGTCAGCAGTTTTAAAATCAGGTTCAAATTGCAAGCAGCACCTAGAGGTTTTGATATAGTAAGAAAGAATTCCAAAGTTCAACACCACTAGGCTACAAACAAAATCCTACCCTTATTCGAACCATAAGAAACCAACTCCCTTCATTAAATGTTCAGTCAGTCTATAAAAAACATCAAAATCCACAAAAAATTAAAAGATTACTTGTTTTTAAATATAAACTTACAGTGGAGCCAAACCAAACCATACCTTGCTCGTTGAAGTTCCAGCTGATAAAAAAACAAGAGAAAAAAAGACGTATTAATATCATAACTCTACATCAATCATTTCAATTACCAGAAATTGTTTTCTTCTTAAAAAAAAAAAAAAAAAGAGCTTGCCATAATCAATTCATGTCTAGAATGATTACCTCCTCGCCGATTTAAAACTTGTAATCTCTCAGAAACTTGACCTTGCCATTTGGATATTTTTTGTCGATACGATTTCACCTTCTCTAGCTCCCTATTTTGAACAATTTAAAAAATAAAAAAACCCAATAGTTATTAGCTACAAAAGAAAAAAATTCAATCAGGTTAATTAAAATTTCTTAATTGAAATTACCTAGAGCTAATATAAGAAGGCGAAGGTGTAGAGGCAGCTTCGATGAGAATCCGTTGAGCGTTTTTGTAATAAACAATGGCCTCATCAATTAATCCCCATTCTTCAGCTCTAACGGCTTTATCGATCTCTTCCGTGGCTAGATCGAAGTATCCTTTCAGTTTGTACGCGATTCGTTCGTTAGAAACCATAGTTCCAGGATCCATGCCGTCCATTGGAGTAGAGGTCGACGTAAAGTTAGGGTTTTGGTGTTGTGAGTGTGAGTCTTCTTCAGGAACTGAGAAGATTGTACTTAACGAGTCGATTATGCCTTTCAAGAAGCTCATTTCTCTAAGAAGAAGCCGGGCATGGAAGACAAAAAAAGAAGTCAAAACAGAGATTCCGAGAGACATAATTAATCAATGGGCCGGCTACTGGTCAAAAATAATAAAAAAGGAGCAGAACATCTTACTGATGGGCCTCAGAATAAGGACTGGTTATGTATGGCCCAAGTATCTACTTCAACCTTAAAAGTTAAAAGCAAGCCGTCTCAGCCTGCAATGGAGTCTAATGGGTTTGAATGCACATTATGCAACGCCCAACACTTTACCGTTAGGCTATACGGGTATCCGTTTGCTAAAACAATTTTTTTTTTTTTTGTATTTTTATATTTTTTTACATATTAAGATCAAAAATAAATTTTTTAAAAATATTATTATAATAAAAAATACTTTAAAAAACAAACATTACCACAATATCTATAAGCTACTTTTATCATAAATAATTTTAAAATACACGCGCGTGTGTCACTTCAAATCAACAACTGAGAAATCCGTTGTTGATTTCTTTACGTTGTTGAGAAATATTTTGATCATGTTTATTTTTGTATTTTAAAATATTTTAAAAAAATTAATTTTTTTTTTATTTTTTTGCTTCTAATTAATATTTTTTTGATATTTATAAATCACACTGATATTAAAAATAATTTTTAAAAAATAAAAAATAATAATTTTAATATATTTTTAAATAAAATATATTTTAAAATCTAACCATAATCAAACTTCCAAAACACGAATAGAATAGTGCTGAAGATATTGATTAATCACAGGAATTATTACTTAATACGATGCATAAGGAATTATAAAATGACAAGTCTCCAATTCCTTAACGCAGAAGGTGTTGATTATTTCATAAACAAAAGTAATCGTGCCTTGCCATTCAAAGGTATATATTATATTTTAGTTGCCGCAGTGGTAAAAAAAGAAGAAGAAGTCATTACCGGAAGAAAAAGTCATCTTATCTTATCATATTAAATTGCTTGTTTAGTATTGAGGATGAATATGTTTTTTTTATTAAAATTTATTTTTTTTATTTAAAATTAATATTTTTAATATTTAAAATTATTTTAATATACATCAAAATAAAAACCAATTTGAATAAAAACTTCGGTTAGAATCGAGTGACTCAAATTTATCTGATGATCAGTGTACTGTAATCAAACTCTGATTTAGTATTCGTGATTGAGTGTGTTTGGTATTGCGGTTGCTGTTGTGGTTTTAAAAAAGTTGTTTTATAAAAAGTATGTTGAAATTGAAGTTGAACAAAAAGTAGTTTAATATGTTTGGTTAAAAAATTGCTTTTCAAATTGAGGTTATAAAATAATTAATATATATATATATATTAATATTAATAATTTTTAATTTAAATATTGTAGATTTAACTACTGTTATTATATCATAAAATAAATAATATTGATATCAAATATTTTTTATTATTCCATTAAACTATGTGCAATGTCATTACATACGGATCTATCCAACAAGGACTATATTTTTCATGGTTTTTTAAGTGCGCAACAACAAAAACTGAATTTTTTAATTTATGTATTGTTATTAAATAATAAAGATTGTGATATCTTTATTATTGTAATTGCGATTAAATTCCACAAATGCTATGTCATCATGCGATATCTTTCTAATTTATGTAGTGTTATTAAATAATATTAAACACTAGTTTTTCGAGTAAAACATAATATTTTTTTAAAAAATTTACAATTTCATTACAGTACGAGTAAATTTAATTCACCTTAAATTAATTTAAAAAAAACAAAATAAAATATTGTTCACGATTAACTACACTGGTTTTTTAGAAAAAAAAAAACTAAACTTTTCTTATTGGTTTTTCAAAAAAAAAAAAAAAACTATACATTGCGCGATAATGGAGTATGGCTTCACTGTTTCTAAAAATAACCACCAGAATTCTCCAATCCCGCAGCTGGGCAGCAAAATTAGTAGGCCTATCAAGTAAAATCAGTTTTGTTTTCTTTACCAAATATTAAAATGTGTGGCTGCGATATTACTAAACAGCATCTTAGCAAGGATAATGGACCTTGCTGTTGAAATTATCATAAAGACCATAAATATTTGTTTGCTTGCAGCTGTTTCCTTCCTGCATTTCACTTTCGATGATGCAACCTAAGCTTTCTGATAATACTCATTATATATTTAGCTTCGTAGACAACTTGAGCTGCACAAACTCTCACCACAAGAAATGGGCATTCTCTTCACCATCTTCACCGTCACCGCAGCAGGACCTCTCTTTATCATTATAAGCTTCTTGTATCTCACATTTCAAATCTACTCAGGAAAATCCATCAAGAACCCCAACTATCCACCAGTAAATGGCACGGTATTTGGCCAGCTCTTCTACTTCAACAGGCTCTATGACCACCAAACTGAAGTTGCCAGGAAACAGAAGACTTTCCGGCTTCTTGCTCCAGGCCAGAGTGAATTGTACACAACTGACATAAGGAACATAGAGCATGTATTAAAAACAAAATTTGATAAGTATACAAAAGGTAAGTATAATCAAGATATTGTAACTGATCTTTTTGGTAAAGGTATATTTGCTGTTGATGGAGACAAGTGGAGGCAGCAGAGGAAGCTTGCTAGCTTTGAGTTCTCGACGAGAGTTCTTAGAGATTTTAGCTGCTCTGTGTTCAGAAGAAATGCTGCTAAACTTGTCAGAGTTGTCTCCGAGATGGCTATTGCTGATCAGATTTTTGATATGCAAGTAAGTTCAACTGTTTTTCTTTTTTCTTTTTTTTAATTGGATTGATTAGACTAATTTAAAATTGGATATATAAATGTTTGGATCTTATTAGTAGAGAAGGATGGTATAAGAGGGAATAAAATTTCTGCAAGTGTTCTGAAATTGTACAGTTTTAGTCCATAAGAACTGATCCATAGAATAAAGTTCTGAAATTGTGATCATTTTCAATGTGTGGGTTTGACTTCGTAAGCCAAACAGGTTCTCTATAGTTTTTGTTTTTTAATTAACAGGTATCATTTATCTTCTATTGACATAGCACAGAAAAGAACACTTCATCTGATCTGGTATTTCCCATTGGTAGGATACACTGATGAGATGCACTTTGGATTCTATATTCAAAGTTGGGTTCGGAGTGGAACTGAATTGCTTGGAGGGGTCAAACAAAGAGGGAACCGAATTTATGAAGGCCTTCGATGATTCAAATTCCTTGGTCTATCGGCGCTATGTAGATCCATTGTGGAAACTGAAAAGGTACTTCAACATTTGCTCTGAAGCTTCCCTTAAGAAGAACATCAAAATCATTGATGATTTCGTGACCAAACTGATCGGAACAAAGAGAAAACTACAAGCCGAGGAACGACTTTATGTGAGTGTTTCTAGTGCTGGACAATTCCCTTTAGTGAATTTAGAGAGCATTTACTTGTTCGGTTGTTCAAGAACTGACCAACATGTATTGATAATTGAAGAATGACAAGGAGGATATACTGTCAAGGTTTTTGGTGGAGAGCAAAAAAGATCCCGAGCAAATGAATGATAAATATCTGAGGGATATAATACTGAATTTTATGATTGCTGGCAAAGATACCAGTGCAAATACCCTGTCATGGTTCTTCTATATGCTTTGCAAGAACCCGCTAATCCAGGAAAAAGTCGCACAAGAAGTGAGAGATGTCACAAGTAGTCAAGATGATGTGGTTAATGTTGAAGAGTTCATTGCAAACATAACAGACACAACACTTGAGCAAATGCATTATCTTCACGCAGCATTGACAGAGACCCTGAGGCTATACCCTGCTGTTCCTGTGGTAAATTTTCAGAGAACTCATGGACTTCAAATTCTTTAAACTATATATTATTTTTTATGGGCGATATTGGTTGTTATATAGACGCTTCATGAGAATCACCAATGCGATTATGCTAGTAACATGGTTTTTTGGTCTCAAGGACGGGAGGTGTGCAGAAGTGGATGACATTCTTCCTGATGGCTTTAGAATGAAAAAGGGTGACGGACTATACTATATGGCATATGCCATGGGTAGGATGCCTTACATTTGGGGAGAGGATGCCGAGGATTTTCGGCCAGAAAGATGGCTCAACAATGGGATTTTCCAACCTGAATCACCGTTCAAGTTCATAGCATTTCATGTTAGTATCTTCTCTTCGTTTGTTGCAGACATAACGTGTGAAACAATTTCCAAAGTTGTTGTTTGTCCCCTTGCAGGCAGGTCCTCGGATATGTCTGGGCAAAGACTTCGCGTACCGGCAGATGAAGATACTATCAATAGCCCTTCTTCGGTTCTTCCGCTTCAAATTAGCTGATGACACAAGAAAAATAACTTACAGGACAATGTTCACACTTCACATTGAAGGAAGTCTGCATCTTCGTGCTATTGGAAGGACCAAGTCATGAAGATAAAATATGTCAAGCAAATAATTATGGCCTGGTGAATCTTGTTTGTACTGTATCCGTTGATACACATATCAATTATAAATCACTGTGATTTCTACCGTTATGTTAGCTGCAGATGTCGCACGACTTTTTTCACCTTGGAGATAAAATTTGCAAGGAAAATTTTCATTTGTCCCATTTTCCTTTTCTAAACTATGTGCCACCAGCAACAAGCAGCTTGAATTTATCTAATCATCGTTATCAAGCTTTAATTTAGCATTAGTGACTTTAATTTGAATCATCACTGTCCAGATATTACCTGTGCAGAAGATAAGGAGTGCTCCGTTCTGTTTCGTTAATGTCATTTTCCTAGCTTCCACTTCCAAAAGTTACAGCGCATGGGATGTTTCCAGGCTAAGCTTTAAAGCTATTCCCCTACACATATTTGCCTCATCTCAACAACCATTCATTCCAAGAAATGGACATTCTCTGCCATCTTCACCTTCACAGAAACAGCACTTCTCTTTATCCCCTCAACCTTCTTGTTTTTAGCACTCAAAATCTTTGCTGGCAAATCTATCAACAATCCCAACTATCCACCAGTTAAAGGCACAAACTTTAACCGGCTCCTCTACTTCGACAGGCTCTATGACTGCCAAACTGAGCTTATCGTTTCTAACTCTGGAGTGGATTGCGTATTCTTTGATGATGCATATCGATTTCTTTTATATATAATCAAAATATTTATCCCAGTACAATAATAAAATTAATAAATATACACTTTTAAAAGATATTTTTCCTTACTAAAAGACATAAGAAACTCATTTACTTAAAAAAATAAAAGAAAAATAGCTCAGCTGGTCTCATCAAACTATAGATGAAAGATCAATATACTCACCATCCAAAAATTCATTCACTACTAGACCATAAATAAATCTTCAGGAGAAAACTTTTTACTGAAAGTTAATAGAACCATTCAAAAATACAGAACAAGATTTATTGTGAAATGTTTAAAAAATAAAAAAAATTATTTTGCTACATGTTCACCCATGTTAATAATAACTTTTATATGGATATTAATAGTTATTACAACTATTAACAAGCTAGAAATATATTAAATTAATTGAAAAATAGTTTTTTTTAAATGGTGATTTTAACGGAGAGGTTTTTATATGTTAAAGCAATCTTTTAACAACTATTAACAAGCATAATTAGATCCGTGAAAACTGTGTTTGAAATTAAGTTTCGTTCCATGAAACCAGCTCTGATACCATGTTAAAGCAATCCAAATTAACAGAAAACAAATACAAACATATGAGAGAAAGAGGTTAGGGTTTTCATTAATCACAATATTCTGAATTGTTTAATTAACCTAAATATAAAGAGATTATATATAGGCTAAACTGAAAATACTATTCTACCCTTAATAAATAAAACAATATATATATATATATATATATATATATATATATATATATATATTAACAATAGCGACATTAATAGTTGTTACAACTAAGAGGTTTATTGTTAAAGATAAAAAAAGATTTTAAACTTGTTAAGTTATTATATGGTTTGAAATAAACTTCTAAACAATGATATAAAAAGTTTGATAATGTTATATTATCAAATGAGTTTAAAATCAATAAGGCTAATAAACATATTTATATAAAAAGTACAGATAAAAGCTATGTCATTGTATATATTTATATTGATGGATGTTAATTTTGGGTAACAACAAATATGTGATCAAGTTTTTTTTAAAAAATAAATATTAACTAATATGTTTGATATGAAAGAGTTGGATATTGTAGATGTATACTAAAAACAAAAATTTATAGGACATCTGATAGATTAATATTATCTTAATTTTATTATATTGAGAAAATTCTTTAATTTTTTTTCTTCTAAAAATGACAATTACACTATCAAAACATTAATGAATATAAGTATATATTTGTCTAAAAAGACAAAGTTGAAGAAATACTACATTTGAAATATTCCTAAATTATTTGAACCTTGATGTGTATTATGAATTGAACAAGATCAAATATTGCATATTTAGTTAATAAATTAAGTAGACTTACCAATAATTCAAGTTTGAATTATTGAAAAACAATAAATAGAACACTCAAATACTTGAGATATATTTTGGAATATGTACTATACTATATTAAGTACCCGACAATACTTAAGAGATATAATAATATGAATTAAATATTTGACGTTAAGGATTTAAAATCTATTAATAGATATATTTCATATTTGGTGAAGCAACTATATCTTGGAAGTCCTTCAAAAAAACATGCACCGCAAGATCCATGATAAAATTAAAGTTTATTGCTTTGGATAAAATTGAAAAGAAATCAAATGATTTTAAAATTTTTAGAAGATATTTCATGTTGACCAAACCTAGTATTAACAATTTATATTCATTGTTATAGCTAGTTGATAATTAGAATGACACTTATTAACATGTATAATAGTAAGTGTATATATATATATCTCGTAAATGTAGTATTATTAGATACTTTTTCTCTAATGAAATTATTTTTATTAATTATATAAGATTAAAAAAAATATTATGGATCCGTTTATTAAAGATTTAATGAGAGAAATTATATATAATTTATCAAGAAAAATTGTCTTAAGAATTACAAAGATAAAAGAATATCATGATTGTAACGGAGATTCTAAAAGATTTAGTTTTAATTAATGACGATTTTAGCAAACAAAGAAACCTGGTTTCTTTCTATACCCCTTACATATTTATGCAGAGAGCTCAAATTAGATACTTTCCTTGGAAACAAGGCTTCAGATTACGTCAGGAATGGCTCGAGACTTGTCTTAGACACCGTTTGAAATTATATTTGGAATTGCGTTTCATTAAATTTTGAATTTTTTTTATGTTAAAATTGAGTATGGTTTGTATTTTTTAGATCATTTTGATATGCTGATGTCAAAAATAATTTTTAAAAAATAAAAAAAAATCATCAGCATGCATTTCGGCACGAAAAACTATTTAAAAAGCATCCATAACCACACTACCAAACACACTTTTACTTGAATAGAATTGGAGAAGCCAAGAATTTGAGTTATTTTTTTTTTTAAAATTAGCATAGACGGTAATTTGTTTTTTGCAAACTATTATAATTGAAAAAAATTAGGAAAATAACACTTTGGGCATAGTTAAGATATTAAGAAATTTAATAGGTTGCACTATTCTCAATAGCATAACTTAATATAATTAAAATAAATAAATGGTTATGATACTGGGATTAGCATAACCATTAAAAATATATAAAAAAAATTTAAAGAATTGTGCTCCTAGAAAAATTGTAAGAGCTGCACTGCTCCCTGTTAATCGTGCTATTAAATTTTTATTGGTTGCGTTACTTTCAGTAGCGTAACCACTTAAACTATTCTATTTTTTTTAAAAAAATTTAATTTTTTTATTTGAATATATTTTTTTAAAAAATATTATTTCAATACATTAAAAAAAAAAACTTTAAACTATAACCATTATTATATTTTACTTTAAATCTGAAAAGATGCCAACGACCACCATGTAAAGATTTAAATTTGAAACGGTTACCAACCAAGATGATAAAAAAAATTTTAATCGTTTTTTATTTGAAATGTTAAAATAATATTTTTTTTAATTTATTTTTTATATTAATACATTAAAATAATTTAAAAATATAAAAAATAATTTAAAACTAAATAAAATCATAATTTTTAAAAAATATAGTTGCACCGTGATGCCTAACACCATTATATAGCTGTGTTTGTTTTTACAGTGTTATTGCGCTTAAAAATAATAATTTTTTTTAAATTAATTTTTTTATGTGTTTTTGGATTGTTTTGGTGTGTTGATGTTAAAAATAAATTTTAAAAAATAAAAAAATTATTATTTTTAAATAAAATATTATTAAAATTATAAATATTATCCTCGTGCTGGTCATAGACCACTATTTCGTGTAGCAGGGTCAATTCCTTTCCATTACAAAGAACACGCTGAAACTAACAATCAGGGGACGGCGATTAATTCAATTTAGACATGTCTATGCACCGTCTAATATTGGAACACCAATATTAGGATATGGCAATAGGCGTGACGATCTAATAGTTAATTTTTATTTTTTTAAAAATTTTAAATATATTTTTTATATTTTTGAATAGTTTTGATATATTAATATTAAAAATAAATTTTAAAAAATAAAATATTATTTAATATATTAAAAAAATACTTTAAAAAATAACATTTAAAAAAACAATAAAGAAAGAGGAACGACACGGAGGAAGATACATTGGAGGGGTAGCAGGGGTTCTTCAAGTTTTGTTTTTTATGAAATAAAAAAGGATGAATTGAATTTTTTTAAAAAAAAGATTTATATTTTTTACGAGGAAGATATATTGGATGTGATTTCTTTTATTTTTATATTATCATATAAACATTGTTAATTAGGAATAACATTAAATTTTCCAAATTAACCCACCTACAGGGTCGAATCCATTTAAATATGAACAACCACCTTCCTTGTTTCACATGGTGGTAGCTTCAACATGGCCTCCATTGACTCTCTCTCTAATCCCTTCACCCTCTCAGCTTTAGTTCTAATCCTATCTATTTTCATAGTCCAACTCTCCATTAGAAAGTTGAACAAGAAGCAGGAAAAACACAAGTACCATCCAGTTGGTGGCACGGTGTTTAACCAACTTCTCAACTTCAACAGGTTGCATCATTACATGACTGATCTTGCTGGGAAATACAAGACTTACAGGCTGATCGCCCCCTTCAGAAGTGAGGTTTACACTGCTGATCCTGTAAATGTTGAGTACATACTCAAAACCAACTTCGAAAATTATGGCAAGGTATCTATTAATTTCTTCTTACTGTGATCTATTTCATCAATATCAGTAGCAAATGCTTGGTCCCTGTTTTTATGATGTGGATTGTGCAAGATTAGCCTGATGAATTCAACACCCAGTTTTGAATATTCTCAAAAACCCTGCTAGTACTGTCGATACTCGACGATACAAGAAAACTTTGGAGAATCCAAAATTAGGGGTTAGAATTTGAGAATTTGTTTTGACTGTTCACTTTTCCATGGGGATTAGATTCCAATGGCTGAAAGGGTAATGGTTTAGCTTGCTCAAACTTTGTGCAGGGGGACCATAATTACAACAATCTAAGTGGGTTACTAGGTGATGGGATATTCACTGTTGACGGTGACAAATGGCGCCAGCAAAGAAAGGTTTCGAGCCATGAGTTCTCCACAAAGGTTTTGAGGGACTTTAGCAGTGTGGTCTTCAGGAAGAATGTGGCAAAACTTGCTAATATAGTGTCTGAAGCTGCCAAAGCTAACCAGTCAATGGACATACAGGTTAGTCTTTCATCCAATGTCAGAGAGTAAACATCATGAATTGATTTTCAAAGTACGTGACCTCCTAAGCAGGACGGATCCAAGATACAATTTTAGTTGGGGTAAAATAGTTTTAATTGGGGGAAAGTAATATAAGTATATAACTAAATTAATTAAGATCTAAAAAAACTAAAAGTTATAAGTTTTTAATATAAAGGTAAGAAATTTACATATATTATAAAAAGTTACTTTTAAAAATTCTATATATATATATATATTTTATAATTCACAATTATTCCATACGATACGTTGTAGGATTTTTTAATATCAATATTTTCAAATATTTTTTTCTAATATAAATAACAATACAATCATTTAACAAACATCCCCATAAATAACCATAAACTATTTATTTCAACTAACTAACACAACCATAAATTATTTATTTCATCAATTTCTTATAATTTTTTTTTAAGTTACATTGAAAATTCAATTATAACTAAACAATATAATTAAATGCATTTCAATCCTTATCAACACAACAACACATTAAATACACATAACTAACAAACAATTACTTTGGTTCTAAAGTTCTTATCCCGACCATACTTTCACTATTAACACTCTATTTTTTTTCTTCAATTATGTTTTATTTAAAGTTATTTACATCCTATTATTCCAAGAACATCACATTTTTATAATTTTTTAATTTTCTCAAATTAATATTTAAGAATTTTAATTCAAAATTTAAGAATTTTACATAAACTTTATTAATCTTTACTTAAATTTGTATAATCAAATTTATAATATTTTTTTTAATAATGATATGAACTTCGAATGTTAATCGGTCAAAGTTTTCTGTTTTTTTTTAATATCATGAGTTTTCTCTTTGCTCCTTTTCTCTTCCTTGATTTTCTTTTTAATTCCTGAATTAGGTGTATTCAATATTCACTATCTTATCTGTCTTGTCTTAAATCATGGTTTCTCTTCGGGGTTTTAGTGAAGAAGCTATCATTTTTTTTCTCTTCTAATGTTTTTAAGCATTGGCTAGCAGCTTTAAGGGGAAGAAGCTGAATTTCCAGTTTTTTCAGTTTATTTATGAACATA
Source organism: Populus simonii (assembly GCA_007827005.2). Lineage (NCBI taxonomy): Eukaryota > Viridiplantae > Streptophyta > Magnoliopsida > Malpighiales > Salicaceae > Populus > Populus simonii. The sequence goes on from CM017477.2 coordinate 4,981,947, forward strand.
TCATTAATGACTCTACATGTTATTTTTTATCCGATTGTTGATATTCTCGCATGGCCTTTTCAAATTTAGATTAACCTAAAATTTTAATTTAAGATAGAGCAATGTTTCAGGAGGTTCCTTGTAAACTTTCAGCCCAATCTGACAAATGAATTGAAAGTTATGCTCGATAGGATAAAATTGGTTAGTAAATGATTTTACATCAAAATCTAAATTTTCTTATTCAATTATTGCTAGAACCATATCAATTGTTTTAATAAGTTCTCATAGTCATTTTCTTATTTCAAAATATATTTATTTTTTCTTTTCATCATTTGTGTCGTTTACATGCTTACTATAGTTTCACGGTAACGTTACTGATTTTTAACCGAGGCTTAAACCAACACTTTTTCGTTCTTTTTTAACTTTTATTTTTCATTTCCGTTTTAATTCCTTGAAATTATTTTCTTATCATCAAAACACATCCATTCAATTTTTTTTTTAATTCTTCTATCCATTGAAACCCGTTACCGGTTTTGGCATGATATGTATTTCATTTGAATTTTTTTTTTGACAGCGTGGGCAAGTGCCCACATTGCCCACATTCTGGATCCGTCCATGCTTCTAAGCTTAACTAGTTGTGCAGGATCTGTTTATGAAATCAACCTTAGATTCGATATTCAAAGTTGCATTTGGGGTTGAGCTAGACAGCATGTGTGGATCAAATGAAGAAGGTGTCAAATTTACCAGTGCTTTTGATGATGCAAGTGCATTGACCCTCTGGCGATATGTTGACGTGTTCTGGAAAATCAAGAGGTTTTTTAATATTGGATCGGAAGCTGCATTGAAGAAAAACGTCAAAGTGGTTAATGATTTTGTGTATAAACTAATCAATAAAAAAATTGAGCTAATGCGAAACTCAGAAGAAGTTTCTTCTGTGAGTATCTCTCCTTGAAACTATTATTTCTGATAGATTGCAGAGGCATGAATTTTACTTGATCTTACATGGAAAATGCAGTTAAAGAAAGATGACATTTTATCAAGGTTCCTGCAAGTGACCGAGAGTGATCCAACATACTTACGGGACATAATTCTCAATTTTGTGATTGCTGGAAAAGACACAACAGCAGCTGCTCTATCATGGTTCATCTACATGTTGTGCAAGTATCCAGCTGTGCAGAAAAAGGTTGCACAAGAAGTAAGAGAAGCAACTAAAGTGAAAGAGATCACAAATTTTGCAGAATTTGCAGCCAGTATTAATGATGAAGCTCTAGAAAAGATGAACTATCTCCATGCAGCAATTACTGAAACTCTTCGACTGTATCCATCTGTGCCTGTGGTAAGAAGAAATTATGTGCACTTGCAATTCCTGGCTGCAAGAAACAACACAAATAAATTTGTGACTATTTACGAATTCTTCAAGACTGAAACTACGATTCTTGAGAAATAAATGCCTTTAATTCTCGCAGTATACTTGATGTTTCAACATGCTTGTATAGAGTTAATAATGCTTCCTGGATAATTGTATAATTGTTTTGTTTCTGCATCTCAAAATTCTTTGCTTTGCAGGATGCGAAGGTTTGCTTTTCTGATGACACTCTACCAGATGGCTTTAATGTGAGAAAGGGAGATATGGTGGCTTACCAACCTTATGCAATGGGCAGGATGAAGTTCATATGGGGCGATGATGCTGAGGAATACAAGCCTGAAAGATGGCTCAATGAGGATGGCGTGTTTCAGCAAGAAAGCCCTTTCAAGTTTACAGCTTTCCAGGTTAGTGGAAATAAAGATCTGTGTAATTCACTTGATTAACATTCAAATAAATTTTCTGCTGCCTTTGCTGTGCAAATCATTAAGATCTATTTTCAGTGCTTGCTCAGCTTAACTTTATGGACTCCCAATCTCGTTGACCAAATGACTAAAATCTGCCTTTCTGCTGGTTAACAGGCAGGGCCACGGATATGTCTTGGGAAGGAATTTGCCTATAGGCAGATGAAGATCTTCGCGGCTGTCTTGTTGGGCAGTTTCATTTTTAAACTCGCTGATGAAAGGAAACCTGTCAATTACAGGACAATGATTAATCTTCATGTTGATGGAGGCCTCCATGTTTGTGCCCTCCACAGAGACAGTGCTTAGCTCAGTATATCTGTAATGGTATTACATCAATAAACATGGGCGTAAAACCCAGCCCAAACCATCCAAGGTAAAAGAGGTTAAACAATGTTTTCCTGGTAAAGCAAAGACTTGAAAAATCAGAGGATTTATATGGATCTGTGTGGAAAATAAATCCATGTTTGTTCAAGGAACTGGCATTGAAGACCCCTCGGTTTGATTTAGAGGTGGATTTGGATATAAATCTATTACTAATAGGCACAATAATTCCATCGTTTATTGACCCCCATAAGACGACAAGACGGATCATGCACCTTCTTAAGCAACTGCAGAGATCTCTGAACTTGTTTAAACAACAGAATATCCATTAATTCATATATAAAAATGAAACAATGAAGCTATACCTTAGAAGGGGCAGTAAGCTTTGGGGGAGCTTGGACCACGTCTCCAAACTGTATCTGCTCACGTCCAGGAAAGTCCTGACTCTCCTCGGATTTCTTTGTTTTTCTTCCACATATTAAAATGTGATCATGTAGATGTTCAACAACCATATGCTTGAACAAGCCTGTGAATGGGGTTTAGATACTAAAATTTGAATTCACATGCAGCCAAATTAGAAATGAAATTGAACAGAATTTCAAGTACACCAAGTCCACTACATGAATCCTTGTAGCATCCTCTTCAAACTAGAGAAAAAACTTACAGGGGCCATAATAGAGTGATATCCTCCACTAAGTCCTTGGCAAGTTTAATGCATTAACCCGTAGCCTTATCATTCTGCCCGCGGCAATTATAAGTACATGCCCCCCTAACAAAAATCCTACCGTTGATCCAAAATTCTTGGAAACTCTGTGTCGACCAGCTGACCACAAACACATCAGGTCCGAGTATTGCACTCGAAACAAATAGTTAACATTTTTAAAAATAAAATGCAGACATAAATAGCTGTCATGAAGTAGCTTTCATTGCAAAAATTAGGTTAGTCACAGGCACTACCATTACAAAAATCACATTAGCTTCCTGAGTAAAAGGTTTTCCCTGTAAAAATGAGATAACAAGATGAGACCCATGGCACATACTTGCTCATACTTAATACATCCCAGAGAGAGTCTGAGGGCCACACATCATGAGTTAGATGCAGAACTAGCAAACTCAGTATCTAGCTCCTTCCTCATGAGTGAATCAGTGAAAGCACTCTACTCAGCAAAGCCTTATTCCCAAACATAGTTGTGATCAGTTACATGGATGATTTCCCTCTACTCTATTCTGTATTAGCCAACTTTCTACATGTTTCATGGTGGTATAAGTACCCGATTCTAAAGCAATTTTAGCAATGTAAAACAGTCATAATGACAAAAACTTCAAGAAGTCAAGTTTCAAGTGAGCATGAACTTTCACCACAAGAGTTCTCCGCGAACAATTTTCGACCAATCTAATTCAATGCTTAACTTTACGTAGCTAATTAATAATACAGACATGCATGTTGAAAGAAATCAAGCATTACTCCCAAGTTGTCAAGAATTCACAAGAACGGGAGGTGTGCAGAAGTGGATGACATTCTTCCTGATGGCTTTAGAATGAAAAAGGGCGACGGACTATACTATATGGCATATGCCATGGGTAGGATGCCTTACATTTGGGGAGAGGATGCCGAGGATTTTCGGCCAGAAAGATGGCTCAACAATGGGATTTTCCAACCTGAATCGCCATTCAAGTTCATAGCATTTCATGTTAGTATCTTCTCTTCGTTTGTTGCAGACATAACGTGTGAAACAATTTCCGAAGTTGTTGGTTGTCCCCTTGCAGGCAGGTCCTCGGATATGTCTGGGCAAAGACTTCGCGTACCGGCAGATGAAGATACTATCAATAGCCCTTCTTCGGTTCTTCCGCTTCAAATTAGCTGATGACACAAGAAAAATAACTTACAGGACAATGTTCACACTTCACATTGAAGGAAGTCTGCATCTTCGTGCAATTGGAAGGACCAAGTCATGAAGGTAAAATATGTCAAGCAAATAATTATGGCTTGGTGAATCTTGTTTGTACTGTTTACATTGATACACATATACAACTGTGATTTCTACCGTTATGTTAGCTGCAGATGTCGCACGACTTTTTTCACCTTGGAGATAAAATTTGCAAGGAAAATTTTCATATGTCCCATTTTCCTTTTCTAAACTATGTGCCACCAGCAACAAGCAGCTTGAATTTATCTAATCATTGTTATCAAGCTTTAATTTAGCATTAGTGACTTTAATTTGAATCATCACTGTCCAGATATTACCTGTGCAAAAGATAAGGAGTGCTCCGTTCTGTTTCGTTCATGTCATTTTCCTAGCTTCCACTTCCAAAAGTTACAGCGCATGGGATGTTTCCAGGCTAACCTTTAAAGCTATTCCCCTACACATATTTGCCTTATCTCAACAACCATTCATTCCAAGAAATGGACATTCTCTGCCATCTTCACCTTCACAGAAACAGCACTTCTCTTTATCCCCTCAACCTTCTTGTTTTTAGCACTCAAAATCTTTGCTCGCAAATCTATCAACAATCCCAACTATCCACCAGTTAAAGGCACAAACTTTAACCAGCTCCTCTACTTCGACAGGCTCTATGACTACCAAACTAAATGGCCGAGAAACAGAAAACTGACCGCTTCCAACTCCGGAGCAAAGTGAGGTGTATACGCATACAAGAAACACAGAGCATGTGCTAAAAGCAAGCTTTGAAAAGTATAATAAAGGAAAGCACAATCAAGATATTTTTACTGATTTTTTTTTGTGAATTGAAATTGTTATGATATCCCATGTAATCACCATTGGAATTCTGGTGCACACATGCATTGTAATTATACGTAAGTTATGGTTTAACTATATATATTAAGTAAAGCTCTACATATTTCGATCTATATATATTCGGTGGCCAACCAATCATAGACTTCAACTTTAATGTATATCCTCAAAGTAACATTAACTTTAGTTTTATTATAATTTCACTCAATGCCTCCATATATGAGTTCATCTAGTCAAAAAAAAAAAAAAAAATATATATATATATATATATATATATATATATATATATAGTATTACTTCCTCAAATATAAGTGATAGTATTGTTGTTGGTATCGGATAATAATCTAAAACCATATTAAATCTATATAATTTATAACTATTTGAACTATAGCTAGTAATATCAAACATTAACCAATTCTCTCATATTCAAAAAAATAATAATACATAATTTAATAAAATTCAACCATTCTCACGTATTCTCTTAAAATTATTAATTATCACAAATTCTCACAAAAAATTATCAATTACAAAAAAAATAAATACATAATCACTAAATACCTAATTCATTAAATTTATACGTACGTAGTTGATGTAATTTATAAATTCAATTGGTATAATAATATCTAATTAATATAATTTATACCTAAGTTACTGGATTCAGGTAAAATATAACATCACAAAGTAAACCCTAACATAACGATAAACTTGTTAGAGTTACTCAATTAACCCTGTCACTTTCCTTCCAACCTCCACAGCGTTGTCTATGTGATTATACTACTTCTACTGGGCAGAATCCATTACAATATCAACATCCATCTTCCTTGTTTCACGTACTGTTCAACTCCAACATGACCTCCATTGATTTTCTCTCTGATCCGTTCAAATTCTCAGCTTTAGCTAGTTCCAATCCTATCTGTACTCATAGCCCAACTATTCACTAGAAAAATGAACAAAAAGCAGAAAAACACAAGTCACATCCAGTTGGTGGCACGGTGTTTAACCACCTTCTCAACTTCAACGGGTTGCATTATTACATGACTGATCTTGCTGGGAAATATAAGACTCACAGGCTGCCAACCCCTTTCAGAAGTGAGATTTACACTGCTGACCATGTAAATTAATGTTGAGTACAAACTCAAAACCAATTTTCATTTGTCATATTTTCCTTTCCTAAATTGTGTTCTACCTGTATCAAGCAGTTTAAATTTACCCGATTATCGCTATCAAGCATTCATTTAGCAGTAGTGATTTAGGACCAATGAACTTTAATCTGAATCACCAATATTCAGATATTACTCATGCAAAAGACAAGGAGTGATTCTTTCTGTTTGGCTCACGTCATTTTCCTTGCTTTATAGTACATAAGTTACAGCGCAATAATGTTTATAGACTAAGCTTTATAGCTATGGCCCTACCACGTAGTGACCTGATCTCGACAATCACTCATTCCAAGAAATGGACATGCACCCCGCTATCTTCACCTTCACAGCAACCGCACTACCTTCTTGTTTTGAGCACTCGACAAAATCTGTACTAGCAAATCTATCAAGAATCCCACCTATATAACCATTAAAAGCCACACTCTTTAACCAGCTCCTCTACGTCAACAGGCTCTATGACTGCCAAACTGGACTTTCCTCTTCTAAACTTGGAGTGTAATGTGCATTTATTATATTGGTTTTTATACATAAATTAAATACCAATTATTTTCATTCTAATATAAAAGTGGAGTCAATCGAATGTTATAATCTTTGAAGATATTTTTCTTATAAAACTACATAAGAAATCCCTTTGCTTAAAAAAATGAAAGAAAATAGCTCGTGTAGCCTTCATCATACTATAGATAAAAGATCTATAAATAACGATGAAATTGAGCTAAGCAGGAGTATTACAACCTAGAGGGTTTGTTGTTTTTTTTTTAAAATGTAAACTTGTCAAATTATTATATAGTTTAAAATAAATTTTTAAACAATAACTTAAAAAGTTTGTCAAGTTTATGGTATCAAATAAGTTTAAAATCAACATGTTGATAAATGTATTTATACAAGAAACATAGACAATGATTATTTCATTGTATGTATTTACGTGGAAGACAAAATTAATTTTAGGCAACAATAAATATATTATTGTCACAATTTATTTTTGTGTATGAAACTGCGCCGAGTACATTTTAAAAGTGTGTTTACTTGAAGAAATATTAAATTGATTTTTTAAAAATGTTTTCCAATAATTTTGGTGTGCTAATGTCAAAAATGAGAAAAATATATAAAAAATATTTTAATGCATTTTTAAATAAAGTACTTTTGAGAAGCATCATGCACCTCAATACCCAATACACATTATGCTTATATAAAAAAAGTGTTAACTGATAAGTTTAACATGAAAAGATTGGATGTTGTAAATGTTATACTAAAAATAAAATTTTTTAAGATATATGATAGTTTTTTATTGTCTTAACCTCATTATGTTGAAAAAACTATTGATAAATTTTTTAAAGATGATAATAGCACACTATCAAAACATCAATGCATATAATTATACATATGTTGAAAAACAAAGGTGAAGGGATACTTCAATTGACATATTCTCGAATTATTGAAAGTTTAATGTATATTATGAATTGCATATGACTAAATATTGCATATTCAATTAACAAGCTAAGTGGATTTACTAATAATCTAGGTTTGCATGATTGAAAAACAATAAATATGATACTTAAATACTTGGTTTACATCTTAGACTATGGGTTACACTATAATAAGTATCTGACAGTACTTAAAAGATATAATGATGCGAATCAAATATTTGACATTATGGACTTAAAAATCAATTAATAAATATATTTTCATACTTGGTGCAGTGACTATGTTTTGAAAGTCCTTCAAGGAAACATGCATCGTATGATCTATTATAGAATTAGAATTCATTACTTTCTTGATAACGTTTGAGAGGAAACTGAGTGACTTCAAAACCTTTCAGAGGATATCTCATATTGGTTGAAGTTGGTGCCACAGATTTGTGTCCATTCATTGTGATATCTAGTCAAAATCTGAAATGGCAAAATATAGTATGTATAACGGTAAGTTTTATTTATCGTAAATATAATACTATTAAACACTTACTTTCGAATAAAATTATTATCATTAACTATGCAAGGTAAAAAAAAATATTTATGAATTTATTTACTAAAAATTTAACAAGAGAGCTTGTATATAGTTCATTGAGAAGAATTAGTTTAAATTTTTTTAAGATAAAATAGTTGTAACCCTACTGGTTGAATGAAAATTTCAAGATTTAGGTTTAAGTGGTAATGAGTTTAAAAAGAAGAACCTCTAGTTTCTTAATTTTCTCCTTGCATATTCTCGTTTAGAGAGCTCAATTCATATACTTTCTTGAGAAACAAGGCTTTAGATTACGATAGGAATTGCTCGAGCCTTGTCTTACTTGCATAGAGTTGGAGAAGCTAATAATTTGAGTTTTTTGTATGAAAATAGTATAAGTGGAAGAATTTTTTTTATTTTTTTACAAACTAGTATAATTGATTTTTTTAAAAAAAAAAACATAGCATAGTTTAAATAGTTAAGAATAGCACAATCAATAAGAATTTAATAGATTGTGCTAGCTATTCACGGTAACCCAATGTAAGCATGGTGCCTAGGCAACACTTTAAATTTTTATTAAAGTGTAGGTTTTGTCATTCCTAATAGCGCAACTACCAAAACTATGATTTATTTATTTATTTATTTTATTATGCTAGCTTGTATAAAAAGATTTCCACTTGTGCTCCTTTTAAGAAAAATCTCCAGAAGTTTTTAGGGATTTCAAGTCCTGGGATGTACTGCTTGATCAGGTAAAGTAATTGTAGAATGGTACTGAAGGCAATATTGATACAAAAAAAACAAATTTTAGTTTTCCACTTAAGAAAATCTCCAATAACTTTTAGGGATTTCAAGTCCCGGAAAGGATTGCTTGTCATCTAAAGCAATTGGAGAATAGTGCTGAAGGCAATATTAACGATCTAAAAAAATAAATTTAAGAAAATATCTTTCTGTGATGCATGATCATGCATGTGAATTCCCTGTTTCTTCAGTCGCTATCGGGGCTGTGGCTTGCAAGATGGGGTCCTGAAGATGCTTTCATTTCACCCACCCAAGAACAAAAGTTGTGGGGGCGGCTGGTTATGTTTTTTTCTGGATTCAGCTGAGACATATTGCTTGTTGACAGCTAGAGATCACCACGGCATCTTACCTTGCTCTTATCTTTCTTGCTTCAAGGGATAAGATGAGCCCACCATTCTGATAAGATGCCACTGTGCGGTTGCCAACCATCAACATGCAAGGATTCCAACTCGAATTCGTTATCCTAAATTTGTAGTTCAACGAGGTGAAGTAGTGGAGTTTCTTCCTTTCCATTGCAAAGAAGAAGAAGAAGAAGACGAAGAAGAAGCAGCTTTGTCTGAAACTAATTGTAGGAGAAGATTAAATCAACCAGCAGAAAAGGTTGCATTAGTGTGGGTGCGAGTGTAATGGATATTTTTTTTTATATTAGCCCATCAAAATAAAACAAAGAAAAAAATAAAAAAATTAACAGGTAAAAATATATATTTTCCAAATACACTTGTTCGAACTATGAACAAGTAAATCATCTTTAAATTTTATCATGGGATGAGGGGAGATTAGAATTTCTGAAAGACCACATAGTATTATTTCTTTCTTGGCAAACTGATGTGTATAGAAATAGCAAATAGATTTGATTCTTTCCTCCAAGAAAGTGCTTAGAAGCATAATAGAGTAAGAAAAGGTTGTTGATTTTCGACAACTTCAATTGCAGCTATGTTTGCTAACTGAATCTGAATCAGAATCAGGATCAGGACGGTTTATAATTTTTTTTTAAAGTATTTTTTATTTAAAAATATATTAAAAACTTATTTTTAATATTAACATGTTATTTAAAAATATAAAAAAATATTTTTTTAAAAAAACAATTAAAAAACATTAAATCAAACAGGTAGTTAACATTTCTAACACATGAGTTTTTAACACGATAAAGCTAAGTGAATATTCCTCTGACCATCACGTACAGGTACTTGGATATATGTGGCAATAGGCGTAACGATCTAATACTATTTGATTCAAACTTTATCTTATGCCAACAATTGTCACTTGAGATGACATTCCCTTTTCAAGTACCATAGTTTCCATGATGTTGTAAAAGATATTGATTCTCTCTCTCTCCCTCTCTCTCTCTCTGGTCCAGTTACACATCAATAAAAAAACAAGATTTTTATCTAATTAGAGTAAAAAAGGTGAAGAAAAAAACATTAACCTCTCTCTATTTCAACGATAACTGGCTTAATATTGTGTTTTACAGTATGGTAGTGGTTGCTTTTCAAATAATTTTTTGTGTTGAAGTATATATTAATGATTTTTTTTATTTTTTAAAAATTATTTTTAACATCAGCACATCAAAACAATCCAAAACATACAAATCATATTAAATTTTAACAATAAATAAATAATTTTTTTAAAAATGCGGTTTGCACCGCGTTCCCGAGCGATCTATAAGATGAATTAGGTCCATACAAAATTATAAATGAGATTTTAAAATATATTTTTTTATTTTTTATTTTTACATGTATATCTAGTATGTATATCTACTAAGCGAAGCCTTGGCAATATTCATCTTGTATTTAAATTTTTTTGTTAAGTGAAAATAATTTTTATTTTATAAGGTATAATTGATAAATATATATATTACTTATTTTTTAGACTCTTTTTTTATTATTATTAAATGAGACCTTAAAATATCGCCCGAGTAACTCTTAGCTTAAATAGGATGTGATTACAAAATTAATCCCTTGAATAATTTCACCTTGGCATCTTGAACATTTGTTCGCTTGCTTTCGTGGACTATATATAATCTAGGTGCTTCTTTAACAAATCTCCAAGGGTACAAATTCTTAAATTAACTTCCTTTGGTGTGCTCAGTTATAAGAGAAGTTGAGGAGTAATTAGGGTTTATAATTTATATATGAAAGAGGGAGTAACTAAGAAAGAAAGTATTGTGTTTTTTTCTTTCTATTTTAATCTTTTTATCAACAACTTTTCTAATAAACAGAATAAGGGTTGAGTTGGAGGACATATGGCATAAAAATTTTATTGATGCAATCGGTTTTGTAAAAATTAAAAGTTTTGAATTTTCGAGTAATGATGTTACACTAGCTAAGGATTTAATCTAAACAGACTATGTAAATAGAATAATAAATATTTTTATAAACTAATAAAACAAGTTTATGTTAAAAAGAAAGTTTGAATGTACCAGACTAAATTAATATCTTAAAATTAAAATAATAAAAGATTTAAATATTAAATTAAGTTCAAATTTTTTCAGGTGATTTTACATACAATTTTTTTATAGGAAGCCATTTTAATATTTCTTGAACAATTATATCTCTTGAAATTAGATCTAGAAATAATTGTTTGGACTAATTTTGTTATTTTTCTAGGATTTTTTGGATTTATTATTTTTATTTCGAATACAATTTCAATTTCCTTATTTTTTTTTTTTGATTTTAAGTTATTTCTAATAGATATACGTTTTCCTTGCCTATTTAAATCTTCTGAAAAGACATCCACTGTATACTTAAATTTCAAAGAATAAAATTTAAAATTCATATATGTAATTTTTTTTATTCAGTAAAGTTCTTGTGTTTTTATACTATTATTGTACTAGTAGCTTTCCGCAGGCGTCAATTTTGAAAATTAAGTTTTTACTGTTGAGTTAGGAAAGCAGGAACTCCAAGAAACTATAAAATATTATATGATTGTGATTATAATTGATTTAATGTTGAAATTAAGTCCCCTTGTAATTTATGCATCTTCTTCTTCCTCCTACCATTATTTCTGCATCTTCTTCATTTTCGATCCTAGTTTTTTTAACCTTTAGGTTTTTTTATTTATTTTCAAATTCATAATAAAAATAAATAAATAAAATTAAGTCTTCAACGTTTTTTATTCTCCACCGTACATCATAAAACTAAAGATTTATGGTTTCTCAAAAACTCAAGCAACTGTCATTTTTAGTTTTCATATTTGAATAACAGGAATCCAGAGTTATCGAGAAACTACATCTTCCCAATTAATTCACTAACTCAATCTGTCGTCAAAAGAGTTTGTCAAGGACACATCTTTCCCTCGTCTCTACAGCTTCAACTACTTACGCATTCAGTGCCAGCAACGAGTTTGAATCATTTACATTTCTTCTCTTATCCGTCAGTAAAAGAAAATAAGGGCTAATAATACAAAACCTTTGCCCCCCCTATCTGTCCATCAATAATTCAACCCTATGCCACCATATATATATATATATATATTGTTACTTCAAAATCAATGGCCATCAATCACGATGACATCTTACCTTGCTCTTATCTTTCTTTGTTTTTTTCCTCCGATAAAGTGCTCGGAAGCATAATTGAGTAAGAAAAGTTCGCTGATTATCGACAAGATTCCAGCTAGGCCTTGCTGACTGATTTAACATTTTCAGCACACGAGTTTTGAACATGATAAAGCAAGTGAGCATTCACCTGACCGGCACACCGATATTAAGATATTGCACACCATCGCCATCAGTGGAACCCCACAGCCTCATCACCATCACCATCAACCCCTAATTAATATTATCATCGTAAATCCTCTTCTTCCATATCACAATCCTTAAGTTACAGTCTTGCAAACCAAGATTACGCAGTTCATAGTTTGTGGCCTTTTCCGACGTGTGGTGATCGCAATCGTTGCTGCTGTTATGGCTGACGATGAATGGAGAAGGTGAGCAAGAGAAAATCAACGAGGAGAGAAGAAGTGGGACGGCGAAGAGTAATATATATGGGAAGGGTAATATGGGGTCTTCATGTCTAATTACTTTTCTATTTTCTTAAATACATCGAAAGTCAAGAAAACTCCATTTTATTTAACCAGCTTTTCCCCGTAATCTGGAGTCTAGACACATGTCATGTCGTATCAGCACCCTCCTGTTAACAGCGTTGAAACGCCGTTAAACATCTATGATTTTAAACCTTAACGCGAAATGGAGATCTCATTAGGAAAAAAAATATCTTAATTTTGTTTTTACATTTAAGTGTGGTCATATTTTATCTTGTCTTTTTAAATATTACAATTTATATCAAACAGTTGACAGTAATTTAAATATTAAATCAGTAACATGCAAATTCAATCAACGGAAAAATTGAATTTATTATTATAATTGATTTAATACCCATATTAGCCTTATCACTTATATATCTTCCTCCTCTTGCTATTATTTCTCTCAATTGTTTTTTTTTTTATTATTATTCAAGTTCCTTTCCAAAACAAAGATGGTTATTGATGAGGCTGGAAAAAATTGTTGGGAGGAATATAAAATTGAATCTGAAACACTTGGTGGACTTCCACCACATGTAAAAAAAACTTTTTGATATTTAAATCAATATAATATTTGTACAGTTAACGAGGAGAGTGAGTTGTATTCTCTATGTTTAAATCTTATATTAGATTTATGTTATACTATATTTATGTTAAGTTTTATGTTGTCTAAAAACTTAAAATCTAAAGAGATTTGTTTATATAGACATTTTTAAGATAAATATCTAAGTTATAAGATATTTATAAAGATATGTATATTGTATAAAACATTATATAGACCCCGTTGAACTTGGTTCAAGAATTAATATTAGTGAATAGTTTTTCATATATCATCAAAACCCCTCAAAGTCTTACAAACATATATGTTTGGAAAACTTGACCTAGCAAGAGAGAGAAAGGAAATACTTAAAGTGGGTAATGTTACCCTTTGTATGTATAGCTGCCATAAAAAGTTGTTTGTGGGCGTAGGCATAGTCGTCGGTGTTGTCTTGGATGTAGCCGTTGACGTAGCCATAGGCCTAATGCTTGCTTAGTTGTTGGCATGTCATTGGCGTAGCCTTGGACATAGCCGGCATAGTCACCGTTGTGTTGTTGGCATAGACACCGCTATGTTGGGGTTTCGTTAGCCATAAAAAGAGCTTTTAAGAAACAAGAATGAACTGCTTTTTTGTTCATTCCCAACAAGCAACACCAATTGATGAGACTAAAAAAAATCCTTAGGAGAAAGGAGGAAGATTGGAGGTGTTTTTTATATACCGATAAAACTAGCTAAAAAATATAAATAAAAAACACTTTAAAAGACAACTACTACTACACTATCTTCAAATCTCAAACTGTGCTGTAAAATTTGTTCGGATATCTACATGCATGTTAAGCTCAAACACAAGTAGACCAAAACTAAATTCTAATTCTTATACTGTTTCTCTTCTCTTTTGGAAGCTACAAACTATAATTGATTTAATAACTAAAAAATAAATAATCTAATATCAAATCTCCAATTACCTATAACCCAATTTAAATTAAGCTAGAAGCTTAGATTCATGGAAAACATAGATCATACAAAAACCAATTCTAACACAATCTTCAAAACAACTTAATCTCTATAATTATTGATTCCCAAACTTAAATCTCACCAACCTAAAATATTATAACAAAATCGATATAAAAATAAAAAAGAGGCACGATGAATAGTGGGATAAAAGAAGTAGTAGAATTAATAAATTATAGATTATAATTATTTTTTATTAACGCGAGTGTCCAGACCAATTTGTGCGTACTTCGACTAATCTTACGGGCCTTGAAGTTAATGACCATGTAAACCTTCAGTGGCCCTGAGATTTGTGGAATTCGAACTGATAACCTCTAAAAAATCAACTCAGGATATAACTAGTTGAGTTACACCCCTCATAATAAATTATAATTTGTCATCTAATTCAAATAGAGTTTGTGGATTATAATTTCAAATAGAGTTTGTGGTCTAATTCTAATTTCAACAACATGGGTGTGATGGTCCAGAAGAAAAGGACGGGTGATGTTTTATTTTCGCGTGATTAGCCAATGTCAAGAAAGAAGGAAGAGAGGCCAGAGAAGACGAAAAGAATAAAAAAAGTAGAAGAAAAAATTACGTGAAAGATATTTTTATCAATCTTTAAATTTTGAAAATAATGAGATGAAGTAATGCCATGCTCAAACAAAGAAGAGTCGTGATAACTAACCGCTACTTTCCTTACAACCTGCCCAACGTATGACTTTGGCTATTTAATCATGCTGCTTCTACTGGGACGAATCCATTAAATTATCAGCAATCATCTTCCTTGTTTCAGATACTGTTCAGCTCCAACATGGCCTCCATTGATGTTCTTTCAAATCCACTCAAATTCTCAGCTTTAGTTCTAATCCTATCTATATTCATAGTCCAACTCTTCCTTAGAAAATTGAACAAAAAGCAGAAAAAATACAAGTACCATCCAGTTGCAGGCACGGTGTTTACCCAACTTCTCCACTTCAACAGGGTGCATCATTACATGACTAATCTTGCTGGGAAATATAAGACTTACAGGCTGCGCGCCCCTTTCAGAAGTGAGATTTACACTGTTGACCCTGTAAATGTTGAGTACATACTCAAAACCAACTTTGAAAATTATGGCAAGGTAATTTATTTCTTCTTACTGTGATCTATTTCGTCACTATCAGAACCAAATGTTTGGACCTTGTTTTTATGATGTGAATTGTGTAAAATTATCTTGATGAATTCAAGAACCAATTATGAGTATTCACAAAAAAATTTGTTAGGGTGATGAGAATTTGAGTGGGGATTTTTGACTGTTCACTTTTCCATCAGGATTAGATTCCAATGGCTAAAAGGGTAAAGATTTAGCTTCCTCAATCTTTGTGCAGGGGGACCATAATTACGACAATTTAAGTGGGTTACTAGGTGATGGAATTTTCACTGTTGATGGTCACAAATGGCGCCAACAAAGAAAGGTTTCGAGCTATGAGTTCTCCACAAAGGTCTTGAGGGACTTCAGCAGTGTGATCTTCAGGAAGAATGTGGCAAAACTTGCTAATATAGTGTCTGAAGCTGCAAAATCTAACCAGTCAATGGACATACAGGTTTGTCTTTGATCCACTGTCACATCATGAATTGATTTTCAAATTACGTGACCTTCTAAGCTTAACTGGTTGTGCAGGATCTGTTTATGAAATCAACCTTAGATTCGATATTCAAAGTTGGATTTGGGGTTGAGCTAGACAGCATGTGTGGATCAAATGAAGAAGGTGTCAAATTTACCAGTGCTTTTGATGATGCAAGTGCATTGACCCTCTGGCGATATGTTGATGTGTTCTGGAAAATCAAGAGGTTTTTGAATATTGGAT
This sequence comes from Populus simonii, assembly GCA_007827005.2. Taxonomy (NCBI): domain Eukaryota; kingdom Viridiplantae; phylum Streptophyta; class Magnoliopsida; order Malpighiales; family Salicaceae; genus Populus; species Populus simonii. The sequence continues at coordinate 4,998,121 of CM017477.2, forward strand.
CGGAAGCTGCATTGAAGAAAAACGTCAAAGTGGTTAATGATTTTGTGTATAAACTAATCAATAAAAAAATTGAGCTAATGCGTAACTCAAAAGAAGTTTCTTCTGTGAGTATCTCTCCTTGAAACTATTATTTCTGATAGATTGCAGAGGCATGAATTTTACTTGATCTTACATGGAAAATGCAGTTAAAGAAAGATGACATTTTATCAAGGTTCCTGCAAGTGACTGAGAATGATCCAACATACTTACGGGACATAATTCTCAATTTTGTGATTGCTGGAAAGGACACGACAGCAACTGCTCTATCATGGTTCATCTACATGTTGTGCAAGCATCCAGCTGTGCAGAATAAGATTGCACAAGAAGTAAGAGAAGCAACTAAAGTGAAAGAGAATACAGACTTTGCAGAATTTGCAGCCAGTATTAATGAAGAAGCTCTAGAAAAGATGAATTATCTCCATGCAGCAATTTCTGAAACTCTTAGACTGTATCCATCTGTGCCTGTGGTAAGAAGAAATTATATGCACCTGCAATTCCTGGCCGCACGACACAAAACAAAAAGTTATAGTAGGAAAACTGATTGACTGTTCGAATATGTTCAAATAAATTCATGACTATTTACGAATTCTTCACGACTGAAACTATGATTCTTGAGCAACAAACACCTTAATTCTCACAGTATGCTTATGTTTGAACATGCTCTTATAGAGTTAATAATGCTTCCTAAATAATTTTATAATTTTATTGTTTCTGTATCTCAAAATTCTTTGCTTTGCAGGATGGGAAGATTTGCTTTTCTGATGACACTCTACCAGATGGCTTTAATGTGAGTAAGGGAGATATGGTGGCTTACCAACCTTATGCAATGGGCAGGATGAAGTTCATATGGGGCGATGATGCTGAGGAATACAAACCTGAAAGATGGCTCAAGGATGGCGTGTTTCAGCAAGAAAGCCCTTTCAAGTTTACAGCTTTCCAGGTTAGTTGAAATAAAGACTGGTCTAATTCACTTGATTAACATTCAAATAAATTTTCATCTTCCTTCGATGTGCAAATTATCAAGATCGAGTCATCATTAAGATCCACTTTCTGTGCTAGCTCAGCTTAAGTTTATGGACTCCCAATCCCATTGACCAAATGACTAAAATCAGGCTTTCTGCTGGTTAACAGGCAGGGCCACGGATATGTCTTGGGAAGGAATTTGCTTATAGGCAGATGAAGATCTTTGCGGCTGTCTTGGTGGCCAGTTTCACTTTTAAACTCGCCGATGAAAAGAAACCAGTCAATTACAGGACGATGATTAATCTTCATGTTGATGGAGGCCTCCATGTTGTTGCCCTCCACAGAAACAGTAATTAGCTTTGTAGATTAATCTTCATATTGATGGATGACTCCGTGTTTTTGCCCGCCACCGAAACAGTACTTGGCTCTGTATATCTGCAATGGTATTGCATCAATAACATGGGCGTAAGGCCCATGGATGGTAATCGCTATCAATGGTTTGGGTTTTTATTATATTAAAACATACTCTTTAATATTAATATCCTATCTATCATCTTTTAGGTTCTACATATCTATATATGTATATTTATATTGTTTATTATATATAAATTAAATTTGAGGCATGTACATATATATTAAATAATAAAATTATAAATGTTGCGCTTGCATCTCTGGGTGTGGGTGTGGGTGTGGGTGTGGGTTATATAATATATGCAGTACAAATGTATATTGCTCGAATTAGGGTTAAGTTGAATTTAATAATATGTATACATTATTTATTACTTGTTTAACAAGAAAAAAATATATATATAAAAAATTCTACTCGTGTAGATCAATTTAGATAGGTATTCGAGTTAAATTATCATCCCAAAACCCAACCCCAAACCATCAAAGAAAAACGTTTTCCCGGCAAAGCAAAGACTTGCAAAATCAGAGGATTTATTCAAGAAACTAGTATTGAAGATCCCTCGGTTTGATTTAAAGGTGGATTTGGATTGAAATTATATATATACTAAAATAAAACGTTGTTTTCATGTAGAAATGATAAAAAAAAAAAATTGTAGATTTTGCCAATTTATTTTTACTCCAGTGGTTGTAAAATTGTAATTTTTTTTTTTAGAAAACAAGTTTTTTTATGTATATTTTTTTCTTTATACTTGGTTTTTTTTTTAATCATTTTACACTTAGCATATTTATCACTATTTTTTTATCTTTATTTTTTTGTAATATTTTTTTAGTTTTTCCTGTTTGTTTTCTTTATATTTTTTTTGAAAAAAATATTATTATTTTGTATTTTAACTTTTGAATATTTATCATTCTACACTTGATCTATTTATATTATTTTTTTTTGTTTTTATCTTTATTCTTTAGTAAATTGTTTTCAAATCTTTTTCCTTATATTTTTTTTAAAAAATATTATACAAAAACTAAAAAAAAATAATGTTTCACAATAACAATTACAACATTGTTCTATTTTTTACTATATTAAAAATTAGCTTGATTAGTATATTTTTATTAACACATGATATTTACTATATTTTATTATATATTAGCATCAACTTTTTAAGTCACAATTATATTTATTACTGATGTTAAAAACACATGTTAATAACACCTAAAAATTAATTCTTTTACTTTAAAAAAAAATTATTCGATATACAACAAAACAAGTTAAATAAACATATTAACATTTTATTTTTTGTATTTATAAGCACAAATAATTCTTAATGTATTTAATTAAATACATATATAAACCTTTTAATTTATAATTAAATTTTTTACAAAAAAAACACTTAAAAACCTAACATATTTTCAAATAACTAGTCTTACTATTAGGCACAACAATTCCAGCGTGTATTGACCTCCATAAGATGACGAGCCTTGCTCGTCTCTCGATAGATGAAAGCTTCAAAGTTGCATGATCTACAAACAGAAATTATTCGTTTATAGCATCGAAGCCATAACACCGAATCACTTTGCCCAGCAAAGACATTGTAATTTATTAATCAATTAATCGAAAAGGCAGGCCAAAAAAGTTTGCAGTCACGAAATTTGAAATGAAAAAAAGGCTTTGCCAGACACAAATTAATGATGATTATCGTCTATTATGCCCAGCAGGGATGAAAAAGGGCCGAACCTTTTTTCTTAACTCAAAGGAGAAGACCAAATTGAATCACAGAGAGCCGTCCATGATCAAACTCTTATACATTAGATAATATACAAGCAAGAAAAGACGATAAAAACAAGATGGATATGCATTATGCTCGTATCATTGCAATAACGTTGTTGTAGTCACAGGAGGTGGTAGATGAAGCCCTGGTCTGGAAGTCCACCCTTTGCGACCCCTGTAGGCCTCAATAGCTTGTAAACGAAGCCTTTCCCGAGATGCGTCATGGACATTCTTAAGTAACTGCAGATTTCACAGAACTTCTTGTTTGAACAACAGAATATCTACTAATTCATATATAAATATGAAGAAACAATGAAGCTATACCTTAGAAGGGGCAGTAAACTTTGGGGGAGCTTGGACCACATCTCCAAATTGTATCTGCTCACGTCCAGGAAAGTCCTGCCACTCCTCGGATTTCTTGTTTTTCTTCTTCTTCTTTGCTTCCAAATACCTACATGTATTAAAAATGTGATCATGTAGATGTTCAACAACCATATGCTTGAACAAGCATGTGAGTGGGGATTAGATACTAAAATTTGAATTCACATTCAGGCAAATTAGAAATTAAACTGAACAGAACAAGAACACTAAGTCCACTACATGAATATTTGTACCATCTTGTTCAAACTAGAGAAAAAACCTCCAGGGGCCATAACAGAGGTGGTATCCTCCACTAAATCCTTGGCAAGTCTAATGCATTAACCTGTAGCCTTATGATTCTGCCCAAAGCAATTGTAAGCACCACATGCCCCCCAACAAAATTCCTACCGATGATCCAAAATTTTTGGATACTGTGTCAACAACCTGACCACAAAATTTCAAGTACAAATATTGCACTTGAAATAAACAGTTTACATTTCACAAAATAAAATGCAGACAGGAATAGCTGTCATCAAGTAGCTTTCATTGCAAAATTAGGTTAGTCACAGGCACTACCAGTGTTGTCAATGGCAAAAGGCACTAAAAGACGCCAAGCTTGTAAAATGCCCAAGGTGTTAGGTGCACGCCTAGGTTCTCGCCGAATGAACCAAGGCGATATGCTATAAATTAAAAAAAATATATATGCACAACATTATATTATAATATATAAATCCAAAATATATATCTTCGCAATTAAGATTAGATCATTAGAAAATATAAAATATCATAAAATAGTCATATAAAGTTGTATTTTTCACCCTTAAAATAAGATAATTTAAAGTAGTAACGGTGTTGTCAAAGGCGAAAGGCGCCAAGCCTGTAAAATGCACGAGGCACTAGGTGCTCGCCTAGGCATCACTTCATTAAAATTCATCGCCTAAGGCTAATAGAGGTGTTGTGGCCTTGCTTGTAGCGCTTAAGCAAGCACCTACGCGCCTTGTCACTGGGCACTACCATTACTCACTGGCATCTATTACAAAAATCACATTAGTTTCCCGAGTAAAAGGTTTTCCCCATAAAAATAAGATAACAAGATGAGACCTATGGCACATACTTGCTCATACTTTAAACATCCCAAAGAGAAAGTCCAAGGGCCACCCATCATGAGTTAGATACAGAACTAGCTAACTCAGCATGTAATCACTCTACTCAGCAAAGACTTATTCCCAAACACAATTGTGAATAGTTACATGGATGATTTCCCTCTACTCTATTTTGTTTTAGCCAACTTTCTAACATGCTTTCACCGTGGTATATGTTATCCAATTCTAAAGCAATTTTAGTAAAATCAGGGGGGGGTATGGACTTTCACGAGGAGTTCATCGCGAACAATTTTCACTCAATCTAATTTAATGTTAGACTTTAATTGGCTGATAACACAGACAATTATGTTGCAAGAAATCAAGTATCACTTCCAAGCTGTCAAGAATTCACGAGGACTAAAAGCAGAGGGATGGCTTCAAAATGCTTACTTTTTCTTGCGCTCGCGGCGTTTCTCAACAGTTTTTGATTTATGCAGTCCCATTTCAAACCTAAGATCATTTACTTGCTTTTTCTTTTTCTTCTTCTTCCTCTTTTCATCTCCACTACCCTCCACAATTTCTTCGACACCTTCATCTTTCACCATTGTAGCTTCATTCCCTTCCTCATGAGCTCGTTTCTATATATATATATATATATATAAAAAGACATTCATGCATAATCAGAAACAAAAAGAGAGAGAGAGAGAGAGAGACACAGAGAGAGGCATTTATCAGTTTCTTAAGAGCCCAAAAGAAGCACTTACTTTCTTAGCATCACCGACTTCTTGTTTCGTATTCTCTTGACCGGACATTGAATTTTTAGCAGAGTCTAAAAAAAACAAAACAAAAACGCGTAAGTGAAAAGACAAAAAAGGGGGAAAGAGAGAGAGATTGGGAGGTGGAGGAGGGTGTAGAGAGAGAGGGGGTACCTTCGTGAAGCTGAGAGGTTAAAGAGATGAGTTTGCGGAGTTTGGAAGGGAGAGCGTCCACTTGGGAGGATTTAGGTGGGGGAGGTAGTAGAGAATGGGATCCTCCATGCGCCGCTCTGTAGTTTTTCTCTCTTCTTCTTCTTCCTTTACCTCCCATCTCTCTCTTTCTTTTTTCTTTTTAGTTGCTATCCCTAACCCTAATCAACTCTACTGCTGTTGGCTGGCTGCTCCTCTTTCAGGTTTTTTCTCTTGCTTTCGACTCTTTTTTTTCTTCTTCTTTTTTATTAATTTTCACCAGGGCGGGCGCTCCAAACTCAGTGTCAAGTAAACACCTATTGCGTGGCGATCAACTTTCAATTCTTATGGGACCCACTTTACTACCATAACTATTTATCACAGATGTTAAAACTGACCCGGGTTAATCTAGTAAAAGTCTGTGATCATGGGTAAATCCGGTTAATACAAATTAATTTAATTTTTTTATTTTATAAAAAAAATAAAAATAAATAAATAAAAGGTTTTGACTGTATTTTTTTATGCTAACTGAGTCATTCGTCAACCTAAATTTTTAATTGGACTATACCATATCAGTTCTCATTCTATTTCATAAATCAACTTGCAATCGGATAAGTTTTAAAATAATGGTATTTGAAAACAACATTGCTATTTCTTTTCTTCTCTTTTTTCTAAGCTATCGTCCACTTCATCATTATTAACATTAATAAACACCAATACTGTATTGCTGTTATGGATGCTTTCAAAATAAAAATATAAAAAATTATGCCTATATCACACGCATGATATTCTATTTATTTTTATGTTTTAAAAATATTTTAAAAAAATTAAAAAAAATTATTTTTTTATTTTAAATTAATATATTTTTAATATTTTTAGATTATTTCAATACACTAATATTAAAAATAATTTTTAAAAAAATAAAAAATATTATTTTAATATATTTCTGAGTAAATCACATTTTAAAAAATAATCGTATCTCCACTTCCAAAACCGTAATTACTGATCCATCATTTTGGAACCATATAACAACCATTAAAAAAAATAAAATTGAACAGTATATAGAGTCCTCAACAAGCAATAAAAATAGTACCCCGGGGTATTTCCTCAGATTTTTTCCACCAAGCTTGAATTAATAATAATATTCAGTAAGCAGAAAAGTTCCTTCTTATTAAAGAGAAACGAAAAGGATAGTCTGGCCAACGGTTACGCATTCAAGCTCTCACTACTCACAAACAGCATTTACAATGTCATGCAAAATATTTTTTGAAAGATAACAATGAGATCACCGCCATTAACTTGTTCTTTCTTAACCAGAATCTTCAGCTATCTATATTCAATTTTGACAGTAATTTGAGCTTATACATGCGTACAAAAGATGCGAGATGGAATGCTATGTTTCATTTACAAAATCATAAGAAAAAAAGTGATGGCCAAAAAAGAACTACTCAACCCTCGGGGACTCAACTCATCGAAGACAACAAACTACATCTCAACAATGAATCAAAAAGTGCAGTAACTACAGTGGGACTCAACTCGTGGACATGAAGAGCTGTTCCACTGCTAAAATGCATGTGTTACATCAACAGGACAGCCGCAAACTGTAATTTTAGCAATCGACTTGGTATCTGATCCGGGGCAGCAAACATACCCTTGTATACATTAGTGGCATCCTTGGTAGTATTGCGTATCTTCTGTGTTCAACTAAAGAAGTATTTCAATGGCCTAAACGCTGCGATTTTATAAGTGGGCTCAACCCGTCGCCTTCCCAACCAAGCTTGAGCATCTGATCGACCACTTTCAAGCTCAACTGCAAGCAGCGATCAAGGGAGTCACCATAAGGTTTCACTAACAAGAAGCATTTCGATCACAATAATGACACGGTCACTTAGATCACTAACAACTGAAATAGATTACAAAAAGTTGAACCATTTTCCCACCAAAGCATTGTTTTCAAATAGACATAAGAAAGCAGAGTGAACTGAAGAATACAGATTTGTGACAACACTGTAATTACTTCAAAATACATAGGGCCAAGTGCACTGGCGTTTCATATGTTGCCATGGGACGGTTTAGCAAGTTTAACACACAATGATTAAATAGAAGATTTTTGGGGACAAAGGCCCCTTAAATGTTCTAACTAGACCAGGAGCACATTGTCAGAGAAGTAAGAATATGAACAAATTGAACTTACAGCTGGATCAGTGAAGATTATCAACTGTTTATCTGCAGTTGATACCAAGAGATTTGTGCTATCATTGTTTAAAGCCAGAGCAGTAATATCCTGGCCTTCTCCAAGTTTCAAAACATGAAATACCTGGACACAAATTGGCATGCTAGTTAGTAAAACTCAATTAACTGTGACACCTACCAGGTATATCATGAGCAAATACTTAATAGCAAAGGACACTTTAGAGCCAAGTGAAGTATTCGTGGGGCACTACATTAAATGTCTATGCATTCATGAATGCCCAAGACATATAAACAACAGGTCTGTCCATTGAAACAGGAAGAAAAGCATCCTTTATTTCTTAAGAATCTTAACATGTAAGCATTATTAGGTCGGGTCACAGAGGAACAAACATTTAAAGGTACAAGATTTGCAGCACTTGAAAAACTAAGATAGGTCATGCATATAAATGATTTAAAATTTTCTCGAGTTCTTATACCTTCAATGTATAAAGATCCAGGAAACAAATTGAAGGGGAAGGAACATCTAATCTGTTATGTTCACCAGTGTCCTCTGATTCCATATTAAAATCTGCAGCCCCTGGCTTCTTCAAGCTTATTTTTTTGTTGTTATTAGAGGTTTCATCGTTTTCCTGATATGTGTTCATGCCAATTAAAGCACTCTTCCCATCCACGGAAATTTCAATGCAACTAACACAGCCAGATAAAGGAAGTTGTGCTCTAGCAATTGGTTTCCCGTTTAGAGTATAGGTGTTCAGAGAATTTTGACATTTGTTCCAGGTCATCACAACCCCCTCGGATGAAAGACAAACAGAGTGGGCCTCCACACCAACCAGCCTTCTGATCAAACGGCCCCTTCTTATAGAATGCAACAGAACATCTGATGATTGGGAGCAAGAAACAACAATCCCAAGATCTGAATTGACACAACAACACAGTATTTCTCTGTGGTGACCACGTAGAACATGTATGGGACCCTCAATGCGACACCTCCTGCTTTTTTCTGCCAGGTTAGTTGCTGTAGTGCTACTGGATGCAGGTGGTGTGCCTGTGTCTGTGACCGTGGAAGGCTCTGACATGCTGCTTGAGCTTGAAGTGAATGCCCTGTGTATCTTCCAGAGTAAGACAGTAGTGTCCCGTGATCCTGTGACGAGATAGTTGCTATCTGGTGAAAGAGCAAGGCAAGTAACTGGAGCACAATGCGCAACTGCAGTTTCTAGGGTTTTTGCACCATCTGCTGATAATAGCTTGATACTGTTATCTGCATGCCCACCTAAATACAGTCACAGATGATTGGATATATTAGTTTATCAGGAAAATACAAAACAAATTCCATATGATAGTGAGAAATTTTTTAGTTAGCCAGGCACACAACTAGAAATCAATCAAAATAAGAATTTATACAACAAAAGAAACAAATGACAAAAAATAATACAACTTATGTATAGATGTTTGACTACAAGCACGGATCAAAGGGTGGAATTTTCCTTATTTCTATAAAGTATCAAGATGCCAAGCAGTTTTCAAAGTGAAAAGAGAGTGAATAGAAATAAAAATGAAAATCAAAGTGATTAAAGAGTGCAATGATGATCTTCCACATAGAATATTTTCCTTTACCTTCTTAGAAAGAAAAAAAGGAAAATGCTTGCTTTCATTTGATTGAAAATCTTGCATAAAGATTTCCAAGTGCGCACCAGTTTTTGATACTTTCATATGATTTTTGCAACAACATTCAGATTCAAGCTCTAGAATTTTCTATATTCCCTGCCTATTTAAACCCTTGAGGTTTTCCCTGTCACACCCTGATACATCCAATATACAATCACAAGGTTGGAGAGCAAAATAACCTTGTAAACCCAGTTTTTGTTTTATTTCCTTTTCTTTTTGCATGATAGGGATTTCTGTTTAAAAAAATTCTGTTATAAGTGAGAGATGCAATAAAAAAAAATTAGAAGCCCTGATGACCTATATGAAGTCTTGAGAACAGAGATTTCAGTTTCCCCGGGCATTGAACATTACATCCCAGGCATAAATAAATAAATAATGGCATAGCATCCAATATCATTGTAATGGCAATTAATAATGACTCGCGTCGTTTTAATGCAAGTATTCAATATGATACTGAGCAGTGTGCATTGCTAACAAATGACACCTTTTTCTCAAATTTGAAGTGGTAGCTAAGAAAGTGAAACTTTCAAGGCAAAAATCTCAGATTTATATCCTTAAAGATTTTTCACAGCTTTAGGAAAGAAATGCAAGCATCTTATTCCAGAATAGAGAATGTGTATGCACACAGCCTGTGGATCAAATGATGCTTACCAGTAATGATTTCTTTGTCATGAGTGATGGAAACCACCGCTTTGGCTCTAATTCCAGATGAAGCAAATGCTAGTGCTTGGGGAAAATGCCAATCATCCCCAACAGATCTTGATTGCCCTTTAAAAATTCGCATGAATGTTCCACCAGCAGAGCTTGTTAAGGCCTTTCCATGTTGAAAGAGAAAAGGTGCACCATGGCCATCTGGTGTGTTGGGTTGCCACTTGTGCTGGGCAATGTGCGCTGCTGGTGCATTTATATCAACAATTATAACAGCGTCTGAAGATGCATGAATGGAAGCTGCAGGTAGATTGCAGCGTTCTGGGGCCAGAACGGCATATGGCCTGACTTCTTTTGGGTTCCTGAAAATGGTCTGACATAAAAAAAATATTGAATCAAATTAATGTGCTACAAATTAAAACTACTGATTTTTATGATGGAATATCCTAACATGCAACCTCACTGATCCAAAAAATATGTGCATAAGAAGATTTTTATTACTATCAAAAGGACCATCAACTGTTATAACAATGTCCAAATTGCATCTAATGGATCAGCTATCTAAATGTCTGACATTTCTCCAGCATTTAATCACAGTGAAACTACCATAGCACTAATCCTGGGACAACCAATGACATGTTCCTCCTCCAGCTTACTCGATCATCACGTCACCAATTACCGTGACCTTCCATTAAGAAGCAAGCACTAGCCCCAAAACAACATAGATGGTTTGTACACAAGGTTAACTCCTCAAGAATTAGCTATTTTTGAGAACTTGTTACCCAGCAAATCCAATTGGTTGTTCTAAGCCAATTTGTATCATCTAGATAATCACGAAATCTTAGCATGGATTCTATTGGTGTGGATTGATAGCAGGTCTCTGCAGTAGTGTCTTTATCCAACAGAACAAACTAAATAACAGTAAACATGCATGGCAAAAGGCTAAGTTGAAGATGAACTGAAACAAGCACTTGGACTTATAGATGCTTATAAGAGAATCACAGGCTTCTACAACTGTATCAGCACTTTTAAAACTTAAATCTTCAGCAAAAATTCAGACCTGTAAGTGAAGAACATCTGATAAGGGCATTCGCTTCAAGTGAGGAACAGTCAAAAGTTGGGATGGAGTCTGTCCAAAGTAAGCAATCTGGTCTTGTGTGGCACGTTGTTGTACCTTTTGTGAATAAACAAACAAATAAGAAATAAGAAACAAAACATCGGCTTAACAAACAATAGAGGATGGCAGAATTCACTTACTGGGTCAATGATCTTGTCAATATCAACCGCCCCTTCATAGGTGATGTAAAAGAAAACATTGTTTGCTGCTATAGCTTCTTTACCACGTTGCTTATAACTGCATGATCCAATTCATTAAACAGTTGAAATGAAAAGGCCAGAGTTAATTTGAATATAAATTAAATTTGTCCAGAGTAAGATGTTCAGATTGCAAATAATGAAACCCAAGGGCAAGAATGAGAGACGTTACTCGAACAATTTTGCTCAAATCTTACCCAAATACAAGATCAATCCATTCATGCAAATGTGTAGACACGTGCTCACTCTCAAGAGCCATCTGATGCTTATGGATAAAATCAGTAGTATTTTCAGCCCAAGGAGGAAGTTTGACAGAATCTGAAAGAGTGTATTTAATCACAGTAAATATTTCAACTCTGTAACTTCAAACTATGTTTCACTTACTTCACTAAAATATGAAACATACCGAGCTTTCCACCCAACTGTGTCGTACCAAAGTCAATTGAATTTTCATTGGTTAAGATCTCAGGAAGATAAAAGAGCTCAGGAACCTAAGCCAGACAAGAAACCACCACCCCCAAAATGTTAAAAAAAAAATATAGTTTATTAATAGCCAGTATTCAAAGGAAGATACAAGGAGCAACTTGTATCATAGAAAAGAAAATTGTAGAAAGTGTGCATACAAGAACAGCACGGAGAAATGATTATTATTAACATGAGACAAAGAATCATGCCAAGCATTAAGATAAAGAGGTGCCTTTTATGCTAACTAGCCAGTTTAGCATGGTGCATTATTCAAGTTGTTAAAAAGTTGACGTACCATTACTTTGCAAGAAAAATATATATAGATGAAGTTTATCAAACTAAATTATGTGAATAAATTATAAATTCATTACTATATATAAAAGCATGAACTTTATCAAAACATTTGATTTGACAAAAATACACTCAATGTTTTATATATTTTGATAACTAATTTAGTCATTGTATCACTTATAAGAAAGAAGAAATTAAAAAAAAAATATTAGCCATTGTATCACTTAAAAATACACTCAACATTTAATTATTAATTTTCAATTTTTAGATTTCTTTCTTTCTTTCTTTCTTTTTCATTTCTAGCCCTTCATTTTTAAAAATAAATAAATAAATATCACTACCCTTTATAGATGCTATTATGTATTCATAAAAAATAAATATAAAAGGAGCTAGCCTTTTTAAGATACTATTATGAATTCACAAAAAAAAAATTATTATCTTTGCCTTAGTCATATGAATACTATACCAGCATATATATGATAAAAAAATAATAAATATATATATAATAAAGTAGGCAACTTTTACTCTTTTTTTATGACTCTTAGCAATTATTGTAAGGGTGCCTGGAATGTATTTAATTTGTTTCCTAAAATATCATTATCAAATTTTAGAATCAACTAGAATATTTTATACAACTTTTATGATAGGCATACAAAACAAGTGCCGGGAATACAGTAAAATATAAAAATAAATAAATCCTCTCACAAGTAGGAGTCTTATTTGTATCTAACATAATCCTTACCGTTAAAGAAAATAAAAAACAAGAGGATGATTTTCTCTTTTACTCGAGGGTTTTCGAAATGTGATGGATTTTTTTATGTTCAATTATATTTTTTACCTTTTTTATTGGAAAGCAATTTAGTAGAATCAATTGTTTCACAGATTTCGTGGCTTGGGTTAAGATTGTAATTTACAAATATGTTCTCTATTAAAAATGATAGAGAAAATTTATAAAATTAATATTACTATTACTATTATTATGCTGACAATGTTTTCCTTACCTATTTTGTTTGAACAGTTCTTATTGAATAAAAAATAAAAGTTAATATAATATAATCATCAACACTTTAAAAAAAAAACCTTTGACTTGTTAGAAGTAAAAGGTAAAAAAAAGGGCAAGAAAGAAGACAAACTCTTGGGGAAGTAGGGTAACATTTTTTATCAAGAAAGGCCACTTTAACCTGTTAAAAAAGGTAAAATAATATGAAAGAAGATTGATTATAGTATGGAACATAAGGTATGTTTTTATTGTCATGAAAGGTAAAATTAGCGGTTAAAAATTAAGGTGATATAATATGAAAGTAAGGTGAGTTAAATGTAGTCATTAAATAATATGAGAAAGGCATTTTACTCTAATCAAATGTTTCCACAAAGATAATGCTTTTATGGATAGTTATAAATCTTCAAACAAAATAGATGACATACCAATTCCTTCACATCACTCATGTCTTCAGTAACTCCTTTCCAGGTCGCAGCAATATCTGAAAACATCCGATCTGCATGATCAAATTTTCCACCTTGAAGTTCAATTGAAAGTGTTGTAAACGGTTCAACTCTAGCAAGATAATACAAAACCTGTCACAGAACAACCATAAATCATATAAACTGCAACAACTGCATATCAAGCATTCAAACAGTACAAACCACTCTTTCTCTCACTTATTTCTACTTTTTTCAAGGAAGGACAGTTGCCGTACTGTTCCAGATAGCATTAAACAACGTGCCCAAATGGCATTATATTTGTTGATATGAGCAGAAGAAGACAAACAAAATGCAATGCATCAAGGGGGAAAAGGCTCAAATACAAACAAAAGAGAGACAATATTCAAAAATCAGAGATGGGGAAGGGGGAAGGGCACAAGGCAATCAGGCGCAACTGATCATGTAGTAGTGCCTCCAGCTGGATGAATTTGGTGCCCAAACCTAAATCTACGTAACAATATAATGCCACAATTGAGTTAAATCCAAACTCCAAGATACTAAAGAAGGTTCCTTAATTCAAATAAAAGCCCAAACATCTCAACTCCACACTACATAATACGTAGAAAATAATATTTATATTTTAAAATGAAATATTATTCATAGAAACATGCATGGCTCCTGGTATTTTCAAAACCTAACATTCATCCAAAATCTATATCTTGCATCCAGATTCAATTTTGAATAAGGTCTGATATTTAGCTTCTTTATTTTGATCAATTTGGGTAGGATTCAGGTATTCATTTTCAAGATGATTGTGTTGTAAATTGTTAAGCATCAAGCACCCCCCCTCCCAAATTGGTTTTTCTTCTTTTTGATTCCCCAATATGCTCCACTTTGATTTTAGAAATTTTGTGACGAATATCCCAGATTCGTGATACAGGAATAATCTTCATGAACAGAAATGCACAGCTAAAGGTGAATATACAACTATGATGGGAGGACTGATTTCTCAAGATTAAATGGGAAAAATAACTTACAGTCCCTGCACTTGAGTAATGAGAACCATAATGGAATTTTGGAATGACTGGATCATCAAAGCTAGAATATCTCTCTTGGAACTTTTTCAGCCGATCAGGATTTAAAGCACCAAGAGGCTGCAAGTATATATCCTGCTATAATGACAGTAGACAGTGCAATTATAAAATAATTGAAAGAGTAATTCAAGTTATGTCACCTTTGAAAGATCTCGATAAGAAGAAGCATCAGAAAGATCCAAACTTTTTGAACTGTAATCAGAAAGAACCCATGGGAAAACTGGATACTGCAAGGAAACAAAAGAAGATTTAGAGATAATATGCACAACCTTCCACACTAGAACAAGAAATTAGCCGAGAAACATACATACCTGAGTGATGTCATTATAACTACGCCCAGCCAGAGTATTGAGCTGCATTAGATACTCGAAGTTGCTAATCTGCATAATGGTTGTGTTTAAACTTGTCATTATTCTGAATTAATGTTGCAAATGTGAATGAAACTTGCAATATTACAGAAATGAATTTGAGTATATACCTCCCACCTTGCCCAACGTTCCATAAGTTGAGTTCTTTTCAAAAGTTGTTCAGGTCTCTACAACAGGAAAAAAAGCAGCTTTCATGATATAATGGAAAAGACAAATAAACATCCAACAGGTATAAAAAAACACACATGCACGCATCTTTTAAGAACTACATAGTCAGGTAGAAATTTTCAAAACCTGGGTAGCCAGATAAATATTATTCAAATGAGGAGGTCTTGATTGAACTACAGCTTGGTAAGCATTTCTTCGTGCCTCGGTACTCTAAAGGGACAAAAAAAAAAGGAACCAAAAATTTATTCCACAGTCAAGGCTGGTGGACAGAATTCTATTGGTGCAAAGAAAATGTTCAAGATACATTTCAAGTGAAATACCCCAAAATCAAAGAAGAAATTTGATCGGTCAACCATAAACAACTCCAGAGCACTTCTTCTTAGCAAATACCTGAGGATGATAGCAAACTGGTATGAAGATGAGAGTAGAACAAATGAGAACTGAACAAAATGATATGATGGACTTGTGATACCATATAACAATTTATCTGCATAAGTGCAATAAGTTCATGCCTATAAAATGATGCCAGAAGATACACTTATGGTCAATAGATGGGTTGAGTAAAGTTGTGGAAGCCAGGCAACATATGAAGTTGAACAAAAGGCATATGTCACAGGTTATTATGCACAGTTCCAATGTCTGTAAACCCAGCATCGCACCAGCTAAACAGCCCGATTTCTGGGATGTAGGGCAGACATTTGGATATTGTACTAATGTCAGTACACAGTAAGACCAGAATTCATTTAACATTATTGAGAGATGCATACAATAGAAAGCCTGCTGGCATAAAAAATTCAGAAAAATAACTCCGAGCATGACTCCTGAAGTCTTCTAAATCTAAAATTTTATAGTTATCAGCAATTGAGAAACCACAGTGATTTCATGACCAGAAAAGGCCGTGTCATGACCAGACAGTATATGACAAGACTGAGAAGGTAAAAGCTTTATGGAGCAATCACTCGACAGCAGGTTCCTTATCCCCATAGGTCAAGGAATGAAAAGCAAATAAAACACAAATCCTTCCAAAAAGGGAAGATCACGGTTGTGCTTCAGAAGACATTGCTCCAAAATCATTTTATCTCTGATAAGCATTACTCAACTATACTGCACATACTCTAGTGTCACAAGTTGAAAAACAAAAGGATAAAGAGTCTCAATAGAAGCTACCAGCATGAACCTCATGTTACCTGCTTGCATATCAGGCTAGAATGCTAATACAACAAATGAACCCAGAACAAATATAATACCATTTAGCAGCTGGACAAGACCGAGAGAGTCCTTTAGTCAACCAGCAGACAACCCATTAAACCAAATCAACTTGCAATCCCAGATATTACAAAAGAAAAGAGAATATCAGCCTTTTTTTGGTAAGCTATTGTGGCTATCTTTCCTTGTCATGACTCAAGTTAAAATTACGACCTGTGACCTGCCTACATGCTACAATTGCATTCCTTTGACAAACCAAACACATTATAGGAATATAAGACACTCAAATTGTTCATCTTCAAAAATAAATAAATAATAAAGATTCTTAAATTGTTTGAATTAAAAAAAAATACAAGTCCAGTTAAACTAATAAAAGCCCAATAAATTTTACCTCCGGCTATAAATCTGATGGAGGGAAGACATCAGCCAACTGTGATCCTTTTCTTGGACTACCGATTCAGAAGATTTCATTCCATCAGCATTGCTCTCAGTGGTATCAACTATAAAGTTTATTCTCCTAGTAGTTACCTGAAGAAACAATTGCTTCATATGCTCAGTAACTACATCCAGATTAACAGCTCCTTGTAAAATGTCAGAGTTTCCTGTTTTCCTGTTCTCAAAAAGGAAACAGGCAAAATGCTCTACTTTCCTATTGTTGAAAGCAGGAGAAGGCTTAGCAGCAACTTTTATTGAGTAGAAACAAGAAGATTGAATGTCACATGTCACAATGGCACACACTACCAGCAGGGAAACGTAAAGAAATCAGAGTGGTTTTGTAAGCAAAATTTACAAATCAAAGGCCATTTCCACCATTGAACACTGCAAAAAGATCATAGGGCCACATCTCACATGGACTGGCATCATTTCAACTACAAGCTGGGCTCGAAAATTACCACAAATGATATCTAAGTTTGTATCAATCACCTCCATGATATTCCACCATAATTATATAATCAGCAAGCATGAATCCCAGGGTTTCTTAAAATAAAGTTTCCTATGTCCTTGTATTCCAAAATTCGCAAAAACCAAGCAAGCCCTTAGTGGGTGAATTTAATTTCCATGTGTTCCTCATCAGAAATAAAATTTATTTGCTTCTGGTGTTTTAGGATCTTGATGTGGCATAATTAGAAATTATAGGACAATAACATCCTAAATGTAAGATTAAAAACATCGAAAAGAGAGAACTTGGTGGATGATTAAAAAAGAATGACATGCTAGTCTCATAGAGCTTACTTGAAATGTTCCTCGCATAACTGTCAGTGGCCGGACCATAGATGATGGAAGTTCAAGAATGATTCTTTCATCACGTTCACTGGGCACATAACCTGGTGCAACTGCCGATGCATTTTCCAAATCTTGGTCCCTCGCTAGATGAGTGTCACTAGATTCTGCTGGAGGCTGCATACTTTGATCAGTTCCTCCAGACAGTCTCAGCTGACTCTCCCCACCCTGCTCCGTATCAAAGGATCTAACACCTAAATTCTCAATTTCTGCATGTTCCCCATCTTCATTTAGTATTTCCACTGATATTGCTTCTGCTGCCAGAACAGGAACATTTCCTTTATCATGCTTCAGCTCAATTTGATCCTCATAGTTAGCAGCAGCACCAAAATGATTAGATCCTCTATAATTCCTCCTCAAACATCTTCTCATTCTTGAAGAAGTTTCCATAAAATCTAGCTTCCAGAAAACCTACACAATTGTAACAGCAGTTTTTAGAAAAGAAGCTCTTCTATATAATATATAAGAAATTTAATATGAGAACAGAAAAACATTAAAACATTAGATAAAAATATATTAATGCCAAATGGTTTTGATAGTGTAATACACTTCTATAAGTTATCTCACACAACATACACGCTCAGGATTGCACAAGGGGTCCCCAAAGGGCCCAAAAAGACTCTTCATCTCTATCAGGCAATGTATAAGTTTGCGCCAAGCACGGATTCCACTGGATAAATGATGACAAGATATCACATCAACTTGAGCACGCCTGTCCACCTAGCAAAGAAATAATAATAACTGATCCTGAAGGTTATACAAGAAATGAGAATACGTAGCTAGCACGACTCAAACCTCTAATCGCTGCATGTTTCTTGCTAAGGCAAAGCTTGCAACAAGGACTGCGATAAATTTATAGGATAGAGCATTGAGATCTTTCCCATAGACTGATCGTGTGTCAGCTGGTTGTAAGCATTCCATCCATGCAACTCCCATGGCTTCATCAGTATTCCATCTCCTAACACGCTCCATATCATTAGCATTTCTTCGCTGTGCAGACGTGGCCATCGCAACAGCACTAAGACCCCGTCCAGAACCAATCTTAGCATTGCGTTGAAGATCACGTGCAGCCGCCAAGGCAGCGGCTTTTGCACCAGCCTTATCCTTATGATGAGCTGGTGTTTTGTTAGGCACCTCCAAAGACTTTTGAAAGCTTGAAAAAGTATGTAGTCTATCAGTTTTTCGCTCCAGCAAGGAGGAGTCACGCTTAAGATGTGTGGTTGTTGCAGGAGCAGGGGTTTCCCCACCTGCAGCACCAGCAGCAATCATCGCCAATGCCATCGCAGCTGGTGGTGATGCAAAAGCAGCTGCCCAAGCAGGAGAAATCATGCAGAGTGCAGCCTGGAGAAAATTGATTGAAATACATGACACAAAGCAGCAATACCAATGCTTTTTATTTTATATTTTTTTAGAGCACCACCAAAGACTTCTAAGAAAAAATTAAGGAGCAGAATGGAAAACATAGCATTGTAGCTGCTGGCTATCCAAGGTTAAGAAACATCTAAACAAGAACATATAAAAAAAAAAAAAACAAGAAAGAGATGCAAAGATCAGTAACAACAACAGACAAATAAATGGTGCACGTGCTTCACTGGGTTCAGAAAGAAATCAAGTCATAAGGCACTAGCAACAGATAATAACCTGTGAACTTCAGAACTTGGCAATGAAGACCACTTCGGGCATGCACTCACACTAGAGATGGTCTACAGACATTTACTTCCAATTATATACTTCTGCCCAATCTTCTTCCATTTCCTAACATTCTAAATCATAATAAGTGCCTTAAAAACAATTTCCCATGATACCTAACACTTCATATGCATTCTGGCATGGGAAGCAAAATTGGTAAAAAATTTAGCCTCCAAACACATCAGCAGATACAATTGTCAAAGGAATGTTAAAAACAAGCATTAGCATGGTGCACAAGAATATGGCAACTTGCATAAAATGGTGCAAAGCATCAGATAATTCGAGCAAAAAAAAAAAACACAGAGGCGCAAAAATAACTAAACAAAGTAAGCATATTCACTAGTTGCATTTTTTCAGGGAAGAAACGATGGTTCTCAAATCAACCAAAAAAGCATCCAGAACAGGTATAACTTGACCAAAAGAGAACGTGCATTATAGCTCAATAACCTCTATTGGTAGCGCATCAGCAGCTAAAGCACGATCATCAACAACAAGAGGATTTAGACCATCAGCAGTTGCAAGCTCATGAATTCCAGCTAGAAGAGGCCGCCACCTCCTCAACATAGCAACAAATGGAGGTAAGATACCCTCAAGGTACTGTTTACGAAAGGGTTTCCTCTCTCTGCCAACAGCATGCCATACCTGCGACATACATGATACCTTAAATTAACCATAAAAAGAATCAGCATAAATGAATACAACCACAGCATCCAGCTGCATGACCAAGTGGAAGGCAGGAATAAGAAACCTCTTAAATAAGATCTGAGATACAAATGAAGATCGGAATGGATAGCAGGAGGAAATAATTACATCCACAGTCTAGTGATATACCGTAGCAAGACAGTTTTATGCAGAACTAACCTCAGAGTAAAGAATACAAGACGCAGCCAACACTCTCTGTCTTTTTGAATCGGAAATTGGCATGTTCAGAACAGGTGAAAGCACACTGTAGATAGATAATGAAAATTAGTTCAAGAATCGCATACCAATAGCACTTGGAAGTGAACAACAGCCAAAGAAATTATGCTAAGGACCAAAGGAGAACATAAACCAATGTAAAAGTAGTAGTAAAAGAGCACCTATGCAATACATTATAGTGAAAATGAATTTGAATAGACAAGAGATTGAACAGGAAGCACAAGCAAACACACACGCACGTAATGAGAGAGATGAATCACACTGGAAAACAATGACATTTCTTACACCACTAAGGAAATCAGGACTCACTTTGCCCTGCAAGTATTTAAACTGTTTATCATCAACTACCTATATTGGTTAGTGAAAACCTGAACAAAAACTGTAGAAGGGTGGAAGAACTCTGTGAAAGAAAAGCAGAAGCAAAATATGAGCTGTATGGTAAATCATCAACTACCTATATTGGTTAGTGAAAACCTGAACAAAAACTGTAGAAGGGTGGAAGAACTCTATAAAAGAAACGCAGAAGCAAAATATGAGCTGTATGGTAAATTATCTGATAATGTTTTGTATTCATTAGCTTGGAAGAAAAACATTAAATGCCTATTTTAGATGATGTAGTTGCTCTTGCCATTTGTCAACTCTACAGTCCTAGTAAACCCAGGCAAAATTAACAAAAAATTAAAAGAGGAGGGGTTTTTAAGTACCCCTCCTCACAAAACACTATTAATTAGAATAGTGTTTTTTTTTCTTTGATTTTTTCACAATCAACGCATTTTTTTTATTTCATTTATATTAGATTTACTTTTTATTGGGTTATCTCACTCTCATAACACAGATCACGAGTTTAACGGGTTAACTTAGTTGACTCGAGTTTTTTTTTTCTTTTTTTTAAGTAACTTTTTTTTCCAATTTCATTCTTTAATATTGGTTTGATGGGAATTAGGCTTCATAATTTATTTTGTTTACTTTCTATTAGGTTATTTCAACCTCGTGACCTAGGAATAGTGCTTAGCAGGTTAACCTGAGTTGACTTGGGTTGTTTTTTGTATCTTTTTTTTAATTAAATTTTTTTTTCAATTTCATCATTCAACATTTGATCGGTTGAGAATTGTGTTTCATAATTTGTTTTGATATGTTTTCTATTAAGATATCTTAGTCTCATAATTAAAGTCGCGAGTTTGGCATTTTAATCTCGGTTAAATTTAGTCATTTTTTTTTTCTTTCTAAGTAATCTCGATCTCATAACTCTAATCATGAGTTCTTCAACATTGGATTTGTTTTTTATTGGGTTGTTCTCGTCTCATAACCCGGGTCGCGGGTTTGACAGTTAACCTAGTTGACTCGGATTTTTTTCCTTTTTTTAATTGACTTTTTTCCCAATTTTATCATTTAATATTATGTTTAATTGAGAATTAGGCTTAATGATTTATTTCGGTTTGCTTTTTGTTAGATTATCTTAGTCTAATGACTCGGGAATAATACTTAATAGGTTAATCCAAGTTGACTTGGCTCATTTTATGTCTTTTTTTAAATTAAAAATTTTGCAAATTTTATCATTCAACATTAGGTTCGACAGGGTCAATTGAGAATTGAGTTTAATAAATTTTTTTAATGGTGTTATCTCGGTCTCATGACCAACGTCATGGATTTGGCAGGTTAACCCAAATTAAATCATGTTAATTTTTTTATTTTTTTCTATAAAGTTATCTCGGTCTCATGATCCGAGTCATGGATTTTGTGGATTGACTCGTTTGTTTTTTATGTTTTTTTTTTAATATCGTCCTTCAACATTGGATTGATTGGAAATTGAACTTCATAATTTGTTTTGAATTGCTTTCTATGGAGTTATCTCGGTCTTATGACCCGGACCGCGGGTTTGACAGGTTAACTTAGGTTGCTTTTTTAGGTTTTTTTTTTTCAATTCCATCCTTCAACATTGTGTTGATTGGAATTAAACTTCATAATTTGTTTTGATTTATTTTTTATGGGGTTATCATAGTCTCATAATCCGGATCGTGAATTTGACATATTAGCTCGGGTTGACCTAAGTCAATCCAATATGTTGTTATCTTAAAATAAAAACAAAAAGATCTTAAAAAAAAATTAGTCAAACTATATTCTTATAGGTCGTCCAGGTTGCTTTTGAACCCGCAAAGTCAATTGGGTCATATCAGGTCAACCCCAATATTGTTTAAATTTTTTTCTATTAGAAAAAAAACATTAACAATATCTGAATTTTTTTTACGCTCAAGAAAAATTTAACCCAACTCACAATGTAGAGCGGATCAATGATCTAGTATACACTATAAATAAACAACAACAAAAACCATACTGAAAAAAAAGATTCATGTTTACGACATGGAAAAAAGCACCACCCAAGTCGGTGTTGACTTGAGCAAGTCTCATGGGAGATGGGAATGCCTATAATAATTGCATACGAACAGGTGCTATCCAGTTAAGTATAAACAATCAAATAGCTTGGTTTCTTAATTGAGTTCCCCAGCTGCATGTTGCAGCTATGACATGCGCCTAATTATTCTTAAAAGTAATTCCTATTCGTGTTCGATGATGATTTACAGCCACAACTTATATGCATTGCTTCATGTGAAGAGAACTAAATCACCGGAAAAGCAAATGAAAAATGTGGCCATAAACGTTATAATAAAAGTGTTCGATGCAAAAAAAAATATTGTTAGAAGAACCTCTAGAGTTCTAAGCCATAAAAACATTTTCAATTTTCTCAGGCAGCATGGTGTTAATAGGTGGTTATAAGAAAACATAAACATATCCATAGTAAAAATCGCACTCTATTCTTTAAATCCAATAGAAAATAAGTTTGTTATTTTATAAGAAACTTGGAGGAAAAAAAGTTGAAAGATAAGCATTTAAATTACCTCCACAGCAAAGCTGACCGTGGTTGTCTCATTTGCATTTGAGCACTGTTTTCTAAAGAGATGGTGTTGCCAGCTTGTCGGACAAATCCTTCCGACATCCCATCCTCCATGCTTACATTCCTCATGAGCATACTGGTTTCCCCATTGTCCTCCTCTCTCATAGAAAGAAGCACCATACGGAGGATGCATAGAAATGGTTGGTCACTGTCCAATAATTGATATAGTGCTGCCATTCCACCCATTCCAGTACCAGATCCTCCACCTATACCAAGACCACCACCAAGTCCAGACTCATCTAATAATAGAGCTTGAAGCATGGCAACTGATTTTTTTACCAAAGGAAGTTCAATCCAGTTTCCGTTTGCATCTTTTTCTAAAGTAGACCTCCAAGATTTCCATCCACTGCCACCACCACCAAAGGGAGCTGTTTTTGAAGGCAGGCCGACACCATACCATAGTCTGCTCCTAAATTTCCAACCCTCAGCTAAATCCATCGTACAGCTCCCATATGACACAAAAGCACATGAAACAGATTCATAAGGATCAGCTGCTGCTGCTGCGGTAAGACGTTCCATCACACTCGCAGAAATTTGCCCATTTGCATCAGCCATTGAAGCAAGGACCTTAGGAAGTCCCATGTTAGTGTATGAAATAGAAATTTTTAAATTCTATTAACTGAAAAAAAAATAGATGCGCAAACAAAACATCCTGAGAAGTACAGCATAAATTCATAGCTCTTCTGCTGCCAGTAGCTATGACTAGAGCAACCAAGCAGAAGGGGAAAAAATATACATACATCAAGAGGGAGTCCCCCAGAGTCACTAGATCTGCGATCACCCAAAGCTTCAAGTGAATCAGTACCAATTGATGCTGGGGACCTAGAGTGATTATTCAGGGGAGATACAAGAGAAAGTGGAGGAGATGAACTGTCAACAACGCTTGATGCACTAGAAAGTTTGCTTTGTAATCGCAAGTGATCTTCAACAAGCATTAAAATAACAATAGCATTTTCAACCAGTGCCACAGAAAGCTGAGCAGCATTTTCTGCTTCCACCTTAGCATCTTTGGGTGGCAAACCCCCAGCTGCAACACCAGCAGCAGCCGCAGCAATTACTTGAGTCTGCAGCAAAAGAAAAGTTTGATGTGAATGTGAGTGCACCTATCCTCTCATAATTTATCTTCTAAGAGTTTCAAGTAATCAAGCAGCAATAATGATGCCATATAATGCAACTACAGTAAATATAAAGTTCACTATGGCCTCATATGGTTCTAGCTCTCCACCTACCCAAAATGTCTTTGAATTGGATACAAATAACAAAGTCACTGTGATCAGAATGTTGCCCACCATGCTAGGCCAAATTGTTGGGTAAGGAAAGTTTGTTGATATTGTAAATGTTAAAGTCATATCAGTCATGGTTATGCTAGGTCTCATTATCGTTAGACCACATGCTACTAGGTCATAGATAGAACTCTGAGCGAATGAACTGGGTTCCAATTGATGCCAAATTCATAAAATGAAATAAAATAGATTTGATAAAAACTAAAATGGAAATCAAATACAGATGAATTCATATGAATGCTTTTGCGTGCAATTGGAAGTTTTGTCCCGCTCTACTCTCACTCACTTTGCACATTTTCCAGACAGATTCAATTTTAGATTTTGGTGTTACTCTAGAATGTTTATTCGATTTGAGGTCACATCTATTTACACTTTTTATACACTTGAAGACTCATCCAAAATGGAAATCCACAATACCTGACATAATATTCCTAAAGAGCAGAAAAGTATAAAAGTTACCTGAACCTGCAGTTCTCTAGCAGCAAAGTCTAGCAATGCACCCAAGAGCCTTCTTTTAAATAAAGGTAGTGATTCTTCACGCCTTCAAATGATGAAAAAAATTGACCAAAAAGAGAGAAATACTGGCTATGAGGTATCATCAATAAGAGTGTAATAGCAGCTGTAGCTCAAAGTTAATGGATTACAACAAAGGTTTAAATATCAAATAAAGCTAGCATGATGCTCAATTGGGAATTCTATAGACATCTGGATAAGTACCATGTGGTCCAAGTAGTACAGTCAGTAATCACTGGGAAAAAATTCAGTAAACACCAAATGGATCAACTCATTTGAAACCCATTAGGAGACAATAAAAGATACAATCAGAGTTTGAGTCAACCAACATGGTAATTATTAGAGTTTGAGTCAGCCAACATGGTGTTAATCATGGTTCATGAAGTCAATTGATACTCAAAAAAGAATAAACCAATTTGAGCAGAAAAGGGAAAATTCCCAGAAGAAGGCCTATAAGATAATGGAATACCTAACCCGTTGGTCTCCTGTGCTGGATCCCCCAATGATAGAAAGCCATTCTGCACAATGAATTGTAGCTTCAGTATCCTGTAAGGAGGAGATGAAAGCTGATATGAGCAGAGTTTGAAGGGAACACATCCATTCAAAACAGATTTAATAAGAGCAACACATATAAGCAAAGGTTTAGCATATAAAACACAAGTGCAAGTAGAAAATATGAGCAGTTACAGTTTTATAACAGTGTATGTAACAGATATTTACACTAGCAGTACTTTCAAGCTGCCACATAAAAAGCACCATTGACAGCTGTGGTTTCATAAGAGTGTATGTAACAGGAATTTACACTACTAGTACGTTTCGAGCAGTCACATAAGGGCAATTACTGACAGCCATGGTTATGTAATGGCCATATGTCCGCAATCACAAAGCAATAGTGTCCTTGATTTAAAACCACTAGTAAGAATGAAGATCAAATTCCAAAGAAAACTTTGAGGTCATTACTGACTTCCAGGATTCTAAAGTCAATAGAATTTCAGTATATTGCAACTGTCACGATGCTGATAATTTATGAATCGAATTCCAGGATATCATTTCAAATTCTGCAGTGCATGAGCTGATTCCACATTGATGCTTAAATAACTCAAGTCAATGCAGGGAACACCAAGATATGCAGAAGAAACAATAAACATATTTGATTGGAATCAATGATAGAGAAAAGAAACATAATGGCCATGCAATTAATATCAAATGCCGGATGTCAAGACTAAACTCCACAGAGCCCATCTTCCAACTGGGAATAGAGTCATATAATTATAAGAAAAGGATGGGTAAACACCCACCTTCCAACCATCCTTCTGGCGCATTGAGTGCTCTAACATTATAATCAAGAAGTTGTGTATGAGGTCTTCTATGTCTCCCAAGCTTGCCAAGTTAGAATTTTTGTTTTCACCCATCTGAAAACACATGAAATTACAAGAAGAATCAAAGTATGACCCCAAAAGTTTGCTAGATTAATTTAAGGACTCTATTACATATGAAATCCTCCTACTCTAACTAGGTGCCACGCCCCTAACAATTAAACAAAACAAATTAAGAATGATGTTAGATAATGTTACCTCATAATTAGAGATTAGAATTTCTAGAAGCCACTCAGGCCATTCCTCCATTTTTGTCAGGCTGCTTCGGTTTTCTGGATGACTGCAAGCCAAAAACAGAAGATCCTGAAATCATATAGAATGCAGCAGCTCAGAAACTAAACAAAATACAGGGGAACTTGATAAGGAAAACTAGAAATGTGAGGTTAAATAGAGAATTTAAACTACATATTTGACTTATTGTATCAGGATAACTATTTGCAAAGGAGTTCCAATATGGCTACTTCTAGCAATTTAGTATCATGCATTTTCTCGAACACTTAGTATAAAATATTTGTTGTAGAAATAAGAATCCACAAAATAATTATGCATAAACATGTTGACTGAAATAAAACTAAACGTTTATCCATTTGACACCAACTGAATGATTCAATACTCCTATTAGCTGGTCACCTAGGGGTATGGAGAAACACACTATAAGTTGCAAGAACAAACTCACTGGGCTGTCTTATGGACAATCAAGAAATAGATCGACAATTATAACCCTTCAGCTTCACATCCTACAGTATCTTCCAATATCTAAGTTCCAAAAACTAGAGAACATATTGTTCATTGTTAAATCTGATTGTCTAAAATGGTTATTAAAATAATAATATAATAGGGAACTTCTTGACTGTCACTTGATTCAATAAATAAAAGATAGCATCCCCACGCTCTTCTCATCATATTCGAAATGACTGAAAATGAGCGCTCCCTCGCATTAATCCACATCTGGTCTCCAACTTAAAATTTCCAACTATTTAAAGAAAACCCCAGCTGTTACTGCGTCTCCAGCTTAAGGTTTGAAAATTCCCTCTATTGGAAAACTCTTATATAATAGGGGAGACTAAAAGGTAAATCTGCAAAGCATAGTAACATCATAGATTAACTTGTGTAGCCTTTACTGATAACAACACTAAGGCAACAAACAATGCGAAGACTGAATTTTAGGATGCACAACTTGGGCAAGTATTAAGCTTCATTCTTTTTCATTATATATACCAGAAACAAATATGGTTCAACAATGATGATGAGAAGCCAAAAAATGCATGCACAGAAACATATATGACTCGCTCAAATAGAAATACCTGCAAGGCTCGACTTTGCAAGGCTCTGGATGCGTAAGGCAGAGACCGCAACAGAACCAACAGAAGTTGTGAATGTTCAAAGCGATGTCCAGAATCATAAAAGTTTAGCCCTTCCTCTGTTGAAGAAGCGTTAATCTGAAAAGCCAAAGTACTGAATTACAAGGATTTGTATTTGAAATCATAAGGAAACATTTATGGATTTTTACTTTGCAATGACAATAAATATTTTCAATAAAACAAAACTAATCCTTGATGAACACATTCATAGGAATGGATGAGACTGGAAAAGAATACCGAGGCTGCCAATAAAGCTGTGTACACAGTGGTAGTCATAAGCCTATTAGGTGCTGCCTGGAAAGCCTTCTGTAGTGCAAAAAGTAGTAGACAAACTTTATCATCAAACATTGTACCACTTCCATCATGCAGGCCACCACCAAAAAAGTTGCTAGCAGTATCAGAGGGTGCATGGGAAACAAAGTTGAAATGCCCAGAATTTACAAGAGCACCTATTAGCCCAATGATTGCAACAACAATGCCATCGCTTCTATCAACATTGTAAACATTATTCCTTGCATTATCAGCACTAATAGAAAGGTTTATACCACCCAAATTCTTATTAGATGGGTTTTCCGAAACAGATGACATCCTTTCAATTTCCATGCCAGGGGAAGTGGTGACAGGACTGCCACCACCACCACTGTCTAAAAATTCAGGTTCATAATCTTTGTCCTGGGAAGTCAAATCCCTTTCCTGTTCATCATTCTGACTTCTTTCTGAAGTACCATTACCAATATCTAGTTCAGTTTCTTGAACTGGTAAGCTATCTTCGCTCTTTGCCACCAATTCTGGAATGCTATGATCACCAGCTTTTGCTTCTCGCTGAAGCAGAACAAGAAGGGTTTCTATACCACCACATGTTATGAATGACTCTGCAAACATGTGAGCTCTGGCTGTATTTGGCTGCACGATTAGCCTGTAGATAAGATTCAAAACTCTGGCAACCTGGAAGAAGATTTTTGCAGGAGTCATTTTGGATAGATTTATAAACAAGTGGCCAGTATATAGAATGCCATGAAATATTAAAATGGGCCATATAATATATGATGTCTATACAGCGAGATTATGGATATATGAATCTTATTTTTTTAAAAAAAAGCAGGAAAAGATCACAAAAAAAACCCACATGGCAAGCCAATAACAATGATTATTGCTCTAGAATAGGAGGTTAAAAAAACAGAGAGAAACATAACAAAATCATGCAAGTTAATTATGGGTAAACACAGATTGCTGAAGCAACTGATACATTTATGAACATGAACAGAAAACAATGTTCGATATAGTAACTCTACCTGATTAGGTTGAGGGCAATCAACCAAGAACCCAAGTAAACAACGGAGGTCATCTGCAGCCACCGCAGGAGATGCCGCTCCTATTAGAAGTTCTATGATCACTAAGAGCTCATCAACCAACGCATTCAATTCGCCCACTGGACGTGTTGCCTCATTCAACGAAAAAGCATTCACAGAATCCTTCTCACGAACTGTCCAATAACATCTTCTGCAGCCATCAAGCAGCATCTGAATAGCATTGGCATCTCGCATTACCAATGACTCTAAGAAAACCATGTCTGCTAATGAGGACAATAGCTTCTTTTGCAATCCATAGTTGCATAAACTCCAAATTCTCAGATCCAGTAACAGTGAAGTGAAAAGCTGCACTTTGAGTGCATGGTTATGTTTCTGGGACTGGCACAAGGAGACAATGGCAGCAACAAGTTCCTCATCTCCAACTCCATTGTGATTCCCAGCATCTAATGAGGACAAAGTTTGGAGAAGATAATTTAAGATTTTTGAGAGAACCTCAGGCCCTCTGGTACGACAAAACTCTTCATTGTTCCAAGGGTGTTGAATAGCTATGGAAATTATCCGGAATACTGGAGCAGCCAGAGTAGCTGTGGCCAAGGTTATGGGAAGATTTCCTTGTACTGGTTCTAGACTATCTTTATGCACATTGCTTACTGATAGAGGAAGTAGGGCAATGGGGCCTCCATAAGCCAATGCCCACAAAGCCTCCACCGGTCGCATTCGTGTAGCAACATGGACTTGTCCAAGAACCTCAGCTGGCCGTCGGAGAATACCTTAATGGACACAAATAGAAAATATAAGAAGTAACATATATGTGACTAGATTATTCAGGGCATCGTAAAAAAGGGATGCCTCAGCCATACACAAGAAGACATCACAGGTTTCTGTAAAATTGATGTTGTAGCCCTCAGCTAAATAAAATTCATAATACTTATTGCCAGGTGATTTTAGGACCGAATCTAGGAATAAAATAGTGAACCAGATAGGAGGCAATTTAAATTGGGTTTAACTGGTTAAATGATAAGAATAACAAGAGAGAGAGAGAGAGAGGAGGGAGAAAAGAAAATAACAATCTTCTAACTCTACTCATTCAATTATTTGTTATAGTGAAACATAAGAATTGGTAAAAAAAATGAGTGGAGAGAGAGAGGGAGGCTCTTGGGGGGGGTAAAAATCCTCTTACAAATAATGATACAACAGGCACCATGGCATGTACAAAGCAAAACTAGATGAAAAGGGAAAAGAAATAATTTCAAAATGTACATACCTGCAGCACCAGAAGGAGAAACATCGGGACAGAAACGCCCATTGAGCAAACTGGGGTGATAGAGAAGGTGAATGCACCCTCCAATATCTGCATCCAAAAGTGAACTTTCCTCTGCCATAGTTCGAACTTGGTCATTTGTAGCTCGCCAAGGAAGCCCTGCAGCATTACCAAAATGAGGAAGCACATCCCCTCCTCTAGAAGCTAAGCGTGTCATCCTTTCTGGGCCGATTGGCTCCTTAAAGATATAAACAGGCCCCATCTCAGCAAACAAAGGACACTGCCTACGACGACGCTGTAAACCAGCCATTGTAGGAGGAGGGTTTGTCCCAATGCAGCAAAATGCTAGTGGCTTTGAAATCCGAGGGAACTCAAAAGGACGAGTTTCATACAAGGATCCATCAATGTACAATCTGAGTTCACTCTCTGTTTTCCCAATAAGTCCCTGCTTGCAAATATGCTCCAAACCAATAAAGTACCAGCATTGTGGCTTGAATGCATGAGTGAAATGTAAAGATGCCTTCTTTCCCCTTCCACTACCACTTTCAACAACCAAAAACTGAGCATGAAAGTAAGCCTCTATGCCCTGGTTATCAGCAGATAAGAAACTGAACAATCTAGGCATGTGGGCTGTCCCTTCACCAGCAAGTGCACTGGCAGCAGCTGCAGCTGACATGGCAGATGATTTTCCTGACTTGGCTGCTGCAGCAGCAGCAATTGCAGCCGCAACAGTAGCTGTGTTCAACGTGTCTGCAAATGATTCAATATAGATCCATGTTGCAAAAGCAAATCCATTGGTAAATGGCCAGCGACTCTCTCCTGGACCAAGTAAACCTGAGCTTTCACCATCAAACTCAAAAGTAGATGCTGGTCCCTTTGACTCCTTTCCACCAATTGCCTTCTCCAACGCTAGCATTAAGCGAGATGCCCATGAAGTAGTAAGCGTTCTCGTAATTACTTGTAACCATCTATGCAAATCAACAACATTAAGTGAATGCCCCGCTAAGTATTGGATACAGTAGCATAAAGGAGTCCCATCCCATTCCATCTGTTCTGTTAACCCACCAGCTTGAACAAATATTTTCTCTGCTGTCCCCAAAAGTACTCCCAACAAACCAGCCATAGAACACATAGCTCTGTTCCTTGTGCAAGCCCGCAATATAGCGAGCAGCCCCCTAACCATTCGTGTCCTAGGGGACATGAAAATCTCACTGTCACCTACCCAAGGAAGGCAAGGAATAAGCTCAGCTGCCACAATGGCTGCCCGGGAGTTCAGCATCACACTAGGAGGGTTATGATCCTCATCCTCAAAGCTTTCAACTCCACCCATTGTAGCCAGAAGGGAATCGACAACCAAGTAAGCAATGCCCTCACTTTCCTCCCCACTTCCAAAACTCTCAACTCCGCTGACAATGTTCTTCAGCTTGTCCAAAATTTCAGGCTTTCCCATTATAGCAGAATCCACTAGATGCAATAACTCTGGGGACACATTTGGCATTGCAGCTTTTGGCTTAGCCTTTTGCGGTGAACTGGTTGGAGAGAATCCATCCATAAAGAAACCAGAATCTAGACTGGTTGACGAGTGTGACTGCTTAATTGCATGACCAGATTGTCTCTCAGGCCCAGTGCTCAATACAGAGCGATCATGTTGAATCTCCATGGTAGGAGAAGAATCACATTCAGCACCATAATTACTGTATGAATTCGAAGAGACTTCTCCTAACCTATCAAACGAGAATCTCTCACTCTCTGAATCCAATGGTCGGTTTGAATCAATATTACCAACCGCAAACTCACCAAGACCCCTTTCTTGTTCTTTTAAAGACACAAGTTCAAACTGATCATCATCATCATCCTCAATATCTACAGAATCAAGCCTATCATAAACTGGATTTTCATGTTCTATCTCCTCTTGACCACCACTAAGCACATTTACATTCCCTTGACGAGATTCTCCTACATTATCTTCTTTTACAGCAATATCTACTTCCCGAATATTAAGACTTTGTCCGAACTCCTTTTCTTCTTCTTCTTCCATTGTACACTTCTTTTAAATACAACACACTTGCACACCGCAAGCGATCCTATTAACCAGAAAGAAGAAAATTCAAAATTGAATACCACTTCAATCCATGAAACCAATGCTAGACAATACAAATACTACAGTGCGAAATTAGCTAACGTAAATTGCAAAAAATTTAGCTCAAATACTTTCTAAAATTTAAAATTCAGCGGGATCTAAACTTCAAAATCACATACATTTATTTCAGTAAATTGTATTTATACACTAATCTGCTTTTTCACTTGAATAATCACCTCAGGATCTCTTTAATCACCATTTAATCGATCAAGCAACTCTCTCTTACACACACACATGACAAATATTATCAAAAGCCAGCAAAGAGATGTAAAATAAATAAATAAGCAAGCTCAGATCAGATCAGAGAAAAATCGCAAATGTTACTGAAATAACAGAGAGGAAGCTGAAAATGTGATAAGAAATCGATCTAACCTTTGAGAAAAGAATCGGTCTGGTTCGATTTGGGAGAAGTATACTGGTAGTAATTTAGTTATTATTTTCAAAGGGGAATAAGAAAGAATGAAAATTAAAGAGAGAATGATCTGAGAAGACGAGAGGGGAGCCGAATTGAGCGCGAGAGACAAGGTGGACTTAGCAAGCCCAGTCAAAAACCAACGCAAGGCAAAGGGTGGTTTCACTAATTAATTAACTAACGACTTAACAATTATTTTCTTTTAAGCTTTTTCCTTTTCTTTTCTTTCTTTTTTTTTTTTTTTTAGCCGGAAAATCTTTGTTCTCTTTGCTTACCTTTTACGTGAAGCGAAATAAATTTTTACTCCTATCGAGGATGTAATAATGTAATAATACTAGTAAAAAAGAGAGAGAGAGCGCAGGGAAATATAAAAGACCAAGAGGCAAGAACTTCCTTGTTTCGGGCAAAGGAGATATGGGTTGTCGAATTAGATTCAGGGGTTTCTGGTCCTAGGTGAATCATGGAGTGAAAGTATGGGCTTTTGGGTCTAAATTATAGGCCTTAGATATTTGGGCTAGAAAACCTAAATAGTATCATTGGAGAACAAAGAAGATGATTTGTTGAGATTAGAGATTGTCCTTGATTTTCTTAGCATATGTATATATTGTATTAAAAAAAAATTAAATACTCAATAAATATATTTATATGATATAAATTTATATTTTAGGTTACTCGGGCTGATTTCAAGTTTAATTTGACAAAACAATACTCAATCTATTATCCATTAAATCTAAAAAAAATATTTATCAATTCAGGTAATATTGGTATCATCCGTTCATATTCAGGTAAAATCGTGATCCCTAAAACCCACCATTTTCCTTCTCTACCAAACTCACTCCTCAGTACTTAATCTTTGTTGACTCGGTACACCCCGAGTCCTTTATTCATACCTTGCCCACTTGCACCCTAGTAGTCTACCCCAGGCGAGTAAACTATTCATCGTACAGCAGCCAACGGCCATGACCGGAGCTACCATTCTGCATCTAATCACTATGGCCGTCCTGATTACCTTCGCCACAACACAGGCTCCTCCCACTAA
This sequence comes from Populus simonii, assembly GCA_007827005.2. NCBI lineage: Eukaryota > Viridiplantae > Streptophyta > Magnoliopsida > Malpighiales > Salicaceae > Populus > Populus simonii. The sequence continues at coordinate 5,032,046 of CM017477.2, forward strand.
ATACATCAACCACACCGTTGGTGACAATGCCGGCTGGTTCTTCAATTCCACCACCAACACCACTGCCACTAACTATTCCTCTTGGGCTGCCTCCCAAACCTTCAATCTCGGCGACTATCTTAGTAAGCTACGAATTTCCAAATGTGAACGCACGCGTGAACATTTTCCAAGTGTTTGTTAAATTGATTTTTTTTTTCAGTTTTCAAAACGAGCTCAAATCAGACGGTGATCCAGACCTACAATCTGACAACATTCAAAAACTGCTCAATCGATGACTAGTCCTAAACGATAACTTCGTCTACAACGGAGGCAACACGATTTTTAATCAAGCGTTGACCATAATTGTACCGTTGACTATTCAAGGTCCGAATTATTTCTTCTCCGATGCTAGTGATGGCATTCAATGCCAGCATGGATTGGCCTTTGATATCAACGTTAGTCGCGGCCTTGGATTGCCTCCCAGTTCTTAATCAGCCGCCCCCTCCACCGTACAGGGAGCCTCCAGGTCCCGACTCAGCTTATCCGCCGATCACTATTCCAGCCAAGGGAGAGGGGGCAGGACATAGTGGATTTAAAAACGGGGCCAGCGTGCAAGTGATTGCGTGTGTGAGTTTATTTGCTTTGCTGGCAGTCAATGGTGGGGATAGGGGTGGTATTTTTTGAGTTCTTTGGTGTTGGATTGGTAATTGGATACATATGTAATGGGGATTTTTTCTTATGGGTGTTGGTTTGAAGAGAGGTTTTTTCATGAATTATTTTATTCGTGAATTAAAAAAATTTTGGATGTACTTTGTAATTTTTATAAACTGAAATGAAAAGGTTAAACATATACTTTGTTTTCAGCCTATTTTTTAATAAAAAAATACATTTTTGTATTACAGGAAAATTCAAGTAATTTTTAAAATTCTTTGTTATAAATAATTCCATTTTAATCCAATTGATAATAATAACTCTAAAATCCAAACTCGATTACTATTTTATGTAACAATTAAATTATTATTTTTTTATATTTTGAAAAAATAATAATGTTGGGGTAATTTGAATATTTTTCATAGTCAATTGATCAATAAAAAATTACCCGGAGTATGTGAATTTTTCCATGTTTTTTAAATAATTAAATTACCTCCAAATAAGAAAAAATAAATTTGTTGATCAAGGGTGTTTATGCTTTTTAAAAAAAAAAAATACAATGAAATGACATCTTAACCTTTATAATAAGTCATGCATCAAATGATTTTTTTTTCCTTTCACATTAGCTTATTTTTTTAATTCCAAAACTATAATGGACAACTTGGTCTTTTTTTACTTGATTGGTTTATATTTAAATCCAAAAGTTTATTGATATATGTTGTCCATGCGCTAAAGTGTGTGGTATCTCTTGATGGTTAAATCTGTTATGTCATCGTGTCATTGAAAGTGTTGTCACATTCTTTTTCTCTCGATCAGCGTATGCCAACGATGGTGAGGTAGTTTATCGTTAATAAGCTTTTTTTTCTCTATTTTTTTTCATAAAATTATAGGTTGATCTTTTTTGTTTTTAGTATTTTAATGCCAGTCATTATTCTTTAATTTTTAATTTTTGTTATTCGTTCTTTTATATATATAAAAAATATTTTTTAAAAAATTAGTCTTTCAGTTGCAGTTTGTCATACATATATTTTTTTAATTTGGTCTTTATTATTTTGATTTCTAATTTTTTTTCTTTAATCATTCAGTAAAAGTTTTATTGATTTTTAAATTCATCATTCAATCCAAGTTTATGATGTATTATTATTTTTTGATTTGGTTTTTTTTTCTTTCATTAAAGTTATTTTTCTTTTCAATTTAACATTCCAATAAAGATTTATGAGTTGCTCTCTAGTTTTTTTTTTTCATTGTTGTTCTTTTAATTACAATTTTTTTTTAATTTCAAATCATCAAGTGTAATTAATTTATTTTTTTATTTTATCATTCGATATTTGACTTGCCAGAGATCGATCTTTGTGGTTTTTCCATGCATGATATTTATGATCTAATAACCCACATCACAAGTTTGAAAAGTCAACGCAAGTCAATATTTTTTTAAGGCTTGTTTTATTTTTCAATCTCATTGTTCGATATCATTTTTTTAAAGATTGACTTTGTGGATTTCTTCAATTTATTTTATACCGAATTATTTATGTCTCAATATCTGGGGGCACAAGTTTTATGAGTCAGCCCAAGGTGGCTCGCTCCTTGTCACAAGTCTATCATGTCACTTCGGGTTGATCATTTTTATTCGGTTTTGTACTTTCAAATGCCTATCTAGGTTATTGTGATGCTTTTATTTTGAAAAATATCAATTTAGTACGCCATGTCTTTTATTGTCTAGTTAAAATAAAATTAACTTATTAAACTTAATCGGGGCTATAACCCAAGTCATTTTGTTTTCTTATTTCTTTGAATCACACTCGTGACAACTAGATTATCATTGCCCTTTTTTTTATTTTTTTATTTTTATTTTTGCTTTTATTTTAATTGATACCTTCTTTTAACACGTGTTTTCTTAAAATATATATTTTTTTAATATATGTTTCAATTAACTCCCCTCCTCTATACTTTTTTATTTTGTTTTTTTTTAATAGATTTTTTCTTATAAATATTTTTCATGTATTCAGTTTTTGGAGATATTATTATGATTCATCTAATTTTTTATGTTTTATATACATTAACTCACTTATATGTGTATACACACACACACACACACATGCAACATTGTATAATATTTTTTTTCTTTTATTATATTTAATAAACTTTTTGTGTGTATATTTCTATTATTATTTGATTGAATAAAAAAAATATTTTTAACAAATAGATTCAACAAACATAACAAAGTATATATCTCATCTCTTGTTGCGAGATTAAATATTTGGTTTATATTTATCTCTCATTCTTTATAGTTTTATTTTTAATTATTATTAATGACTTGTTTTTAATTTATTCACATAGATAATTTTTAATTTAGTTAATTAAATGCATGTATAAGTTTTTTATTTATATTTATAATTTTTAATGTAAAAAAACAAATAAAAAAAGTTTTATATATATATGCTTTTTTTTTTATAAAAATAAATTAACATCTCCAACTCGCAATTCAATTCTTGTTCGAATCAAATTTAATAACTACACATACTGGTTTTGCTGAAAAGTTTTTGAAAGTTTTGACCGGACAAGACATAGCATGACAGGCTGACAGCAGTTAGATTTAAGATACGAGTGCGGAAGCAGCATCATTGATTTCAACCCGTATGGTTCCATCTAGCTGTCTCTTTCATGGGGCAGGATAGATTTGTGTTTTGTGTTTGTATTTCAAAATGGTTCTAACACGATGCCGGGTGCCATTTCTTCTGTTCACACACACACACACACACACACACACCAAAAAAAAACCATAGAACCATGTCTCCAGGGATACAAACAAGCTGGACCTAGAGTCCATTACTTTCTGCCCGGTCCCAAGCATGCTACCTTCGGATTTTATTCTTTTTGTTCCTTTCCACCAACTTCAAGGTGACTAGACCTGCAGGCCCATCCATAAATCCAACCCTTATCCAGTAAATAAATGATATTCCCTGTCTACAAGTGTTCGAGAGAGTTTCTATTTATGCTTTTGATGTTTTTTAAAAGTATTTTTAATTTAAAAATTCATTAAATCGATAATATTTTATGTTTTTTTTATAGTTTCAACATGCTAATATAAAATAAATTATTTTAATATATTTTTAAATAAAAATTAATTTTAAAAATTCTGTGTGCATGATCACAAACACACACCAATACATGTAATAAGTATTTTTTTAATGTTTATACCGTATTTTTAAAAATAAAATTTGTTTTGTTTTAAATTATTAGTTTTAGTTTTTTTAGGTTGCATTGATGTCACCAGTAGCGAGTAATTATATTTGATAACTTAACACAAGTAAAGCTTAAAGAAGAAGAAAACAGATTATAAGAAGGGTACTCTTACCAATCCTTTAATTTTAACATGGACGATTTGTTTTTAATCTAATCAAGAAACTTATTTAATTTGATACATAATGGTTTAAATAATATCATCGTAAACTTGGAAAATAAAATAAAAATACAATAATAGAAACATATTATTAATATCATATAGGATTCGGTGAAAAACCTTCATTCATATAATACAGAGAGCAAGTTAGTAACAATCACGTACCCAATCCAGGGGTGGAACCAAAAAAATAATTTAGAAGGGGCCAAAATTATAAAAAACAATTAGGAGAGGTCAAAACTTAAGAACCCGAAAGCCCCGGGCGCCCCCCCTCTAAAAAGCTACTTTGCTAATATTATTATTGTTTTTTAAAATGTTATTTATTTAAAGATATATTTTTTATATTTAAAAATTTATTTTTGACACACATTAAGACAATTTATATATATATATATATATATATATAATTTTAAATATCAAATAATATTTAAACGTATTTCCAAAAACCATAAAAAAAATATAAAACACAAGGGTGAAGTGGAAAATCCCTATCTTATTAGATATTTCCAAACAAGTCCAAAAAAAACGTACAGGATTATGGAGGGAGAAGGAGTGCAATAAAAGCAGGCAATTGAATGTTATGGTCGTTATAAATTAAATAAAGAAGATCAATGCTTTGTCTCCCGCTCTCCTTCCTCCGCCATACCTGGCTTTCCCTCTGCTCTTCCATTAGTTTTTCTTTTTCTCGTGGAGTAATATTAAATGCTCGCATCTCCCACTCAAGAAAGAAAGGAACCGTTACTTTCAAGAGAGAGAAAACAAACAAACTCTCAGGGGCATCGCAGTATCAGTATTACTATCTTAGCGTAAACATAACTGATTCTACCTCCATTTCTCTGATACCTAATTTCTCTACTGTAAATTCCTCTCCTCAGCCTCTCCATACAATAACAATAGCAATTCATGGACGTAATGCATCACTGTTTGATTTTATTTTCTTTCTGATTTGTTTGTCTTTGTGTTTTCCTTTTCTTTTTGGTGGATTAGGTTTAGTTGTGCTTGGAATCGGGGGAAATGGGGCTGATTTCAGGGATATTTTTGGGGATCATCTTTGGAATCGGGTTGATGGCTGGATGGAAACACATGATGCAGTACCGAAGCACCAAAAGAGTTGCCAAGGTTCGTTAATTTTGATTGAGATACCTGTCGTTTTCCTTTCTCTCTCTTTATTATTTGTTCCGTAGAAGTTGCTTGAAAATACTAGGAGGTGCATTGAATTTGGAAAGTTAAATGCAAACTCGAATTTCTGTCTGCAGGCAGTTGATATAAAACTTCTCGGGTCACTTAACAGAGATGATTTGAAGAAAATATGTGGTGATAATTTTCCTGATTGGATATCTTTTCCTGCTTTTGAACAGGTCTGTAATCTTGTCTAATTAGGTACTCTTGTATTTTAAATTGAGTTTGAGCTCTAATTTCATGTTGTGTTGTCATTCTGGAACTTGAAGTATATTTTTGTGAAGCTAAAGGACAACATGTCATGTATCAAGAAAAAAAATCACCTTCTGCATCGTTGCATGGTTAAGATGTGGTTCACTACTAATTCGTACTCTGGTTGCATCTTGCAGGTGAAATGGCTAAACAAGCAATTGGGCAAATTATGGCCTTTTGTTGCAGAAGTAAGATTCTTGTTTTTTTTTATTCTTATCATATTTTTTGGCTTACAATTAGGTGTAACTGGGAAAAAATTTCAAGTGCACTTTGGTTTCTTGTGAATTCGATTTTTTTTAGAGAAAAAAAATCTATGTATACTGGTAAATGCTGTTCATGTTTAGGCAAAAAAAAAATATATAAAAAAATCCATGTATATTGATAAGAATTACAGGAAGATAGAATTTGTTGTAAGGAGAGTGATGCAGATCAAAGATTTTGTAAAATTTTAATGAGCCTCAAAAACAAGCTTCTTTCCTGACATAATAAACCTGAGATTGTTGGCCGAATATGTTCACAGGCAGCTACACTGGTGGTTAAAGAATCTGTTGAACCACTATTGGAAGACTACCGACCCCCAGGGATTACTTCTTTAAAGTTTAACAAATTTTCTCTTGGAACTGTGCCACCCAAGATTGAAGGTATGAATCAACAGATGCTCATTTCTGTTATGTAGTTGCATTTGTTGCCTTACTTGTGTCTGATGAAGTATTCTTATGTCATTTGAGATTGATAGCATTCAATTATGACAGCATTCAAGTAAATTAATGCTTGGAGCTATTCTTTTAAATAGGACTTCAGAAAGTATTTCTGGCAATTTTTTAATAAACAAACAGCATGCAAACATTTACCAGGAATATTTTTATTTATCAAGTACGAATGTTTTCACCATTGAAATGCACTTATTTACTGCCCTCACAATGTTATATTGCATCGCTCCTTGACTTCCTTCTTTATTACTTAAATCAATGCAGGCATTCGTGTCCAAAGTCTCAAGCAAGGTGAAGTTACCATGGATATTGATTTGAGGTGGTGTGGTGATCCAAGCATCATTCTAAGCGTTGAAGCTGCACTTGTTGCTTCCATACCCATTCAAGTTGGTGGATCAATGACTTTGACTAATAACCAAATTTTCTTGACTTTTCTTCATCCATTTGGATCCTTTTTGTTCCAGGGAGTACTTATCTTAATATTCTTATGGTGAAAAAATGCTACAGCTGAAAGATCTTGAAGTTTACACTGTTATCCGTGTTATCTTCCATCTTGCTGAAGAGATTCCATGTATTTCTGCTCTTGTTATTGCTCTACTTGCTGAGGTACACCTTTTTAAAGTTTTAAAAGTATCTGGTTGTTATTTTATATGTTTCTTTGTAGTGATGTTCAGGTGTTTAGGTTGGTACTTAAACTAGTACAACAAATAAGTGGCTTTGATGGATTTTCGACAATATGAATGATTTCTATGTATAGGAAATATGCGTGTATAATTGGGCTGTACTAAAATAGTTAGGCGTTGTTGGAATATCTTTATCATAAAGCTCTCGCAAGATTTCAGAGAAACAGAAATAGGAGGGAGAAATAGAAATCACATTGCTTGGACATGCCTCTCTTTTCCTTCTGGTGTTCCTGTGACATTAGATATTTCAACTTCTTCTTGTCTCTCTCTCTGTTTTCTTTTTTCCATTCAATTTCTTTCTTATACCAGATATGTAACCATCATTTCTGGTGGACCTTCAAGATGTTCCAGCTTGAAGGCTACACAAACAACAGAACACTACAAAGTCACGATGAAATCATATTTAATGAATGGTTAAGCTCACCGAGATTTTAAGTTCTTTGAGTGGTTATTGTATCCAACAGTATAACAATACACTAATCTTATATTAATTTCAAGAATTCATTTGACATTATTGATATAATGTAAGGAGCTGCATATGGATGAGGATTGTAGTTGAACTCGAGAAATGAGTTAGTTCCATTATTTTATTTAACTTCAATAGCATGCTCTATTTGGCTGTTAGTGATGATCATCAGATGGTTAGTACTTTGAGTTTAAAGGAGATGGTAATTAATTACATGAATGCATGCACCAAGTAATTGTTGGCATCATTACAGTTATAATTTTTTCAGCAAATTACTGATCCTTGTATCATCAATCAGCCAAAGCCGAAGATAGAATATGTTCTCAAGGCTGTTGGTGGAAGCTTAACAGCCCTTCCCGGAGTATCAGATATGATTAATGTGAGTATTTTCTTCCTTCTATCAAAACTTATGCTCTTTTGTTTCATTGTCAGTTTGGTATCCCTACTCACCTCTTATCACATTTGGTAGGATACTGTGAATTCAATTGTCACAGATATGCTTCAGTGGCCCCACAGGATTGTTGTTCCACTTGGTGGTATCCCTGTTGACACAAGGTAAACAGCGAACTATATGGTTTTTGTTTTCTGCTCCTGAGAGTTGTTACAATATTTCTTAATACATTTTGGCTGTCTGAGTACTCAAATGTGTTTGAATGTATATCATTGTTCTAAATTACAGTTGCAGTTGCAATTGTGATTTCTGTTGTGCTCCCAACCGTGGAGTTGCCAGCGTCACATAACTGTAATGGCCGTTCTGGTCACAAATTGTGATTGTGCTCATGATTATGATTGAGTTCACAGTCATGGAGTTGCTGGCTCTAGATAGCTGTAATAGCTGTTGTGGTCATGAATTGCTAGCAATGCTTGGAAAATTTTGGAATTGGCAAGAGTTTTTTAGAAATTTAACAAATTATCTTCAAGATTACGCAACTCAAATGACATACAAGCATTAGTTGTATGATACTATTTAACATATTTCAAAATATTACCCATAAAATGTCCCTAAGAATTATTTCTGATTTTAAAAAAAATCACAAACTCAACTTTACATCTATATCTGTTGAACAGTTCCAGACCACAGAACAATCTTATGATCATAAGTTTCTATGAACAATCTATGAAAGTATATGTTAAAAAGTTGATATATTTGCCTTAAACCTCATTTTAACACCTGGGTGACTGGGTCTAAACATTAGAAGCATAAAGTGGAGGATTGAGATTTTAGATATTAGTTTACTTAAGATATTTCTTGTTCTTTAATTTCAGCGAATTAGAGCTTAAACCACAAGGAAAGCTTACAGTGACGGTAGTGAAGGCAAATGACTTGAAGAACATGGAAATGATTGGAAAATCTGATCCTTATGCAGTTGTATATATTCGGCCAATGTTCAAGGTTAAAACACAAGTTGTTGATAATAACCTCAATCCTGTTTGGAATCAAACATTTGACTTGATTGCTGAAGACAAGGAGACACAGTCGCTTATCCTTGAGGTTTTAAATCTCTCATACCCCTCATCCTTTTGCTCTTGTTATTCTATTTTGCCTTTTTCAGAACAATGCTTGCGTAGTTTCTTATGCACCTCTTACTCTATATTTTGCTTTGTTGATATAATTGACAATCTAGCTTGAATTTCATTTCCATGTGGGCCCTTATTGTAATTGTCGTGGGGATCTGAGACAACTATATATTTGTCATGCTAGAAATATGCACTGAATGAGTTTCGAAATTTTCAGAACCTAAACTGTGAGGTCTACTTTCTTTTCTGTTTGGAAGGGTGGGAGATTAGGCCACATAATTGTCTCAGAAGTGCAAGCACAACATTTACCATTGTATTTTGTAATTGCATGTACAGGTGACTTCATAGTCCTTCTCCCAGCTGCGCTTTGTCAAATACATGCATCCATCTCTAATTTTTCTTTTGTATCCATGTATGCTAGTCTTTCTCCTAACTGCACTTTGTCGGATACATGCATCCTTCTCTAACTTTTCTTCTCTATCCATGCAAGCATACATTTACCATGTGTTGGTATTGTATGATTTAATGTGTTGCTATTCTACGAAATGCCAGCCATTATCTTTATGCAACAAGCAGTTGAAGTTGCCAAAGTTTATGGAGACATCTTCTCTCCCCTTTTAATTCTATGGAACTTTACCTAGTTTTTACTCTCTAAAACTCAAATATGATCTCAACTACTTGTGTTTTTGACATAGTTGATCTCTTCTGAAAGAGTGTCATATATTATCCTTTATGACAATAATGTGATGAAACTCTATTTAACAGGTCTTTGACAAGGACATTGGGCAAGACAAGAGATTAGGAAGAGCAAAATTGGCTTTAAATGAGCTGGAAGCCGAAACTTGGAAGGAAGTGGAGTTGAGACTCTTATCATCATTTGATACCTTGAAGGTCAAGGATAAGAAGGATAGAGGAATTATCACAATTAAGGTAACAAAATATGGCATAATTGTAGTTTTTTTTCTCGTTTTTTTTTTTTTACTTTTTATTCGACTAGCACAACAGCTGGTGATAATTGGATCATATTTATGTCCATTCTACTGTTTCTTGATTCTGTCTATGAATCCCACGCGTGACATGTTTTTAATAGTTTCGAGGACCAATATTGTTATGTCCATTATTTTGCTCTATTTTCATCTTTAAGGCTTTGTACTTGTCAGTTTCATTTCATGTGCTGTCGTTATTGGTTATGTTTATATTTGACGTTGGGTTTGCAGGTCTTGTACCATGAATTTAACAAGGAAGAGCAGTTGGTTGCTCTAGAAGAAGAGAAGAAGATTGTAGAGGAACGAAAGAAACTAAAAGAAGCTGGAGTTATCGGGAGCACAATGGATGCACTTGATGGGGCAGCATCACTGTTGGGATCAGGTGTTGGAATGGTGGGCACTGGCATTGGTGCTGGAGTTGGCCTTGTGGGAACTGGTGTTGGTGCCGGGGTCGGGCTTGTGGGAAATGGCCTCGGAGCTGTTGGCAGTGGCCTGGGCAAAGCAGGAAGATTCATGGGCAGGACAATCACCGGGCAATCCAGCAAGAGAAGTGGCACCACAACTCCAGTCAATAATGTGGAAGAAAATGGTGGGGCAAAGCCCCTGTAGTCCCGCTGGTGAAGAATGTGAGTTTGGCCTCGAATATACTCTGTTTGTAATGGTGATTATGGTTAACTTTTAAAATGTTTTTTTATTTAAAAATACATATTTTTTTTAAAAAAAATTATTTTTAATATTAGCATATCATAATAATTTAAAAACACTAAAAAAATATTAATTTAAAGTAAAGAAAAAAAATAAAAATATATATTTTTTTTTAAAATATTTTTAAAATATTAAAATAAACAGGTCTAATGATTTAGCTTGAGACGTTGCTTTGCTCCATGTTTTTTCTACTCAAGTTCTTTCTGCTACTTTGGTATGGATATCTGTTATTAGTTTCAACTGTATAATCCTAGTTGAATTATTTTACGTGAATGCGTAGCAACAGTCTTCTTAAACACTGATAATACACATTGTCGAAGAAACTCCGAACGGCTGGAATTTCAGTCCAAAATTCGAAACCAGACCGGTGTTCACCTGGTTTGTTCAGTCTTGTCCGGCACATTCTTTTATGTTTTTTTTTCAATCAGGAGCTGCGCACATGAATTTTTTTTCATGCATATTTTTTTCCACGCAAGCATGAGTTTTTTCTATGCATAACTGACTCCATTTTCTATATCAATAACATTATTTATCACAAACATTTTATTAATAGTGTGCATGGCACAACAATCATAACATGATATAATAACTAAAGCCAACTAAAGCTGGCCAATGGTAACACACCAATTCTTTCTGATACGATCTTCCCAAAGCTACATCATAGAAAGTCAAAGTCAAATGGTTAACATAAACAAATACACAATCTCTTACTTTCATCTTATTTCTTTCTCTTCCAGTGTATTTTACTATTTTTCCCTTTTCGTATGTTTATATTTATTGACTTAAATATTTGATCGTCTCCTGTCTTCCAAGGGGATTTGTTTTTCGAGAACATGTCAGAAAAAAAAGGTTGAAGCCCGTCAGTCAACCAACCCGGTTACAGAAAACTTCGTGAAATTTTTTCCAGGGATTCATCAAACACTATTCAAAAATAAAGTGATTGTTCAGTTTTGAATTCGCCTTTTCTGGTAAAGTTGACTTTTGTAATGGAGTTTTTTGAATGGTTCCTGAATTATTTTTTCCATTGGGACACTGGGTCATGGATGGACGAGAGAATCCTTTTGCATTGAAATAAACACAGGCACAGACACAAATTGCGTAGTTCAAGGTCTCTTGGGTCTCTTTAAGTAGAGAGCATCTCAAGATGCTAAATGAAAAATGAAAAATTAATTTGATTTTTCAGTTTATTTTACATGCATGTGCTAAACAAAATGTTATTTTATTATTTTTCTTATAAAAATAACAAAATACTATTTATTGCAATAGTTTTTTTTCTTTGATTTTTTTTTTAAATCTATGTTTTTTTTTTGTTTTTTATGAAATTATCTTGGTTTTATAACATGTGTCATGGGTTTGGCAAATTCACCTAAATTGACTTGAGTTATTTTTTATTTTTATTTTTATTGAATTTTTTTAATTTTATATTTTAATATTATGATGATTAAAAATCATTTAAGTTACTTTTAGATTCACAAAGTTAACTAGATCATATCAAATTATTAAAATATTTGTATAGCAAATATTTTAAAATATAATTAGCTTTTTTAAATGGTTTTTTACCATTAAAATATATATTAAAAAAAAACAATACTATTCAGGAAGCTAGAAGAGAAGTGCAGGACTCTATTCCAACTTAGAGACAGCTAAAATCCTGACTTGGTTTGGAGGTTCAGTCGGCTAGGAGTCTTTAGGCTGGAAAGTTTTGTATAAAGGGCTAATGGTGCCAAGCCGAATCGATGGATTCTAAGTTTAAATAAAGCAGACCTGTTATTGTTGGCTCAACAGAAAGAACCCAGGCCCCTTACAACTCTATGTTTTTTTTTTTCATTTCCTTTTGAGATTCAGCCCACAAACAAGGGTAAAATTGAAACACTTGGATCAAAATAAAAAAAAAAACATAAAAAAAACCTAGATAGTAGTTTCAAAATTGACTTGAATAATTAACTTTGATCCTTTTACTTTGCAACAGACCCATTTTTAGTCCCTTTAATTTTTTGAAAACTCACTTGTGGTTCAAAATTTTATTTATCTTATTTTGCAGTCCATGGTTCGAGGTTAGAGAGATAATCACTAGATTTTGGTGGTAGACAAATAAAATATCAGCTAACATTGATTTAGACTATTAACGTGATCTTTCTTAATGTCAACAAGTTTTATTTGACGAGAGTAGTTTTAATTAGGTGTTCTTCCACCTTTAAAATCCATAAAAGGGTAAATCTAACCTTATAAAGTTTTTGAATTTCAAGTTGATTTTTATTTTGTGATTTACTAAGTTATTTGAAGACATAACGAGATTGTTTAAGTGTTTTAGGTATTTTTTAGATTTTTTAGGTCAAAAATGAATGAAAATTGATTTTTTGATGTAAAATAATCATACCCTAACTTTCAACCACCTTCTGGTGACTGAAGTATGGACATAGCAGCGACATGGCGTCGCCTACTTTGTTTTTTGAAAAAGAAAGTTAAGGCTGATGGCATAGAAAAAGAGAAAGGGTAATGAAGGCCTAGACCCACTCACCTATATATTATTTTTTTTGTACTTTGGTTTTTTTTTTTGCTTTGTTATTTGATTTTTTATTTTTATTTATTATTCTTCATTTGATTTATTTTTAATTGGTTTTTATGGTTTTTTTTTTTTGTTTTTTATTGAGTTATTGTGATATCAAATAAATGTCTACCATTTTATTAGTGCTTGATTTTCCATACATTTATTTTTGTTGTTGTTTTCCCTGTTGTTCAAGTTAATTTTAGACTTATCATGTCGAGTTAATACTCGCATGATTTAATTTTATTATCTGCTGAAAAACATATTAGCAATATCTATTCTTTATCTTGCAATAAAAAAATTGATATAGTCTTCAACATAATACAGACCAGCAATCTAGTTATTAGAAAAATCAAAACTCCTCGTAAAATTCACGTGCATCTACTCTCATATTATACTATTCATTACAGCGATGTAGTTACTGAATTGTATTGCTCGTTCATCATTTAATCTTTTAACCTGGCTTCGGGGTTTTGATAGTCTTTTCACCACGACTTAAATATCCTTTGTTGATTGTACAAGGTTAGAATAGTAATTTTGTTTTAAATGCAAAGCAAAATTACTCATTTAACCTTATAATAAAATAATACGATGCCTAGTCCTCAATGACATTTTTGTATTTTCATTTTTTATAGAATGATATGATTACTTTAATATCCTTAAAGACAAAATCAATTAAACTCTTACCCGAGGTTTTTTTTTTCATTTTACTTTGTTTTTTTTATTGTAAATTTTAAAGGTCATGAAGGGCATTGTTGTGAATTATATTTATTAAATATAATTTTTAAAAAATTGTCGGCGGGTGGACAGCCCCCGCATTATTTTAACAGCGTGTGGGGGGTTGTCCAACTATCAAACACTGTATTATAGGGCAACATCTGGAAGGTCTAGATATTTCCGACCCGACAAGGTGGCGCGTGTGCCACCATTTATGATGGTTTAACGCCGACGACCATTTCTTTTCCCTTTTCTTCTCTTTTCAACGCTTAGATTTTCATGCCAACACCTTCAAAATTCGAGAATAACCCTTTAATTTCGATGGTTCTTCATGTGTGATCTTTTTTCTTTTTTGCTATGATTTTTTTTATCTATTTTGAATAATCTATAAAATTAATGTCTTTTCAATTTCACCCCTCTTGATTCTTTTTTATCTTTCAAGGTCCCCATTTTTTTTACTGTTATTTTTTCGTTTTGAGTCATTTTTTAAATTGATTTTATTTTGCGATTTAACCCTTCTTAGCTTTTTTTTTTCTATTAAATTTAATCTATGTTCTTTTGATTGCTATTTTTTTTGTCTCGACAAGTTTTTATTTATGATATTTTTTTAACTTGGTTTTGTTTTATGATTTCATCATCTTTTGTTTTTTTTTCTAATGTATTTAATTCGTGTTCTTTTGATTGTTGAGTTTTTCTCCTTGATAGTTTTTTTTTAAATATATTTTTAAATTGACTCATAATAAACTTCTTGATTAGACCTAGATGCAGGGTTTCATGGGTTGTGAGTTTTATAAGATTTGACCAGATTTAAAAAGTTTGTCCGGGTTCACTTGTTTTTTACAAAATTTTTCAATTTCACTCACTATGGTTTTTTAATCTTTAAAATTTGGTATTTATTCTTTTAATTGCTATTTGTTTTATATGGGATTACTTATTTTATTTTTTCATTAAATTACATCCTCCTTATTTTTTTCTATTAAATTTTATTCGTATTTTTTGTTGCTTTTGCTAGTTTTTTATTAATATTTTATTTTTTCTGATCTCATCCTTCAAAATTAAATTGGTTGAGAATTATACTTCTTTATTAATTATGAGTCAAAGATTTAAAAAGATGCGACTTTTAGAGATTAGATTAGGTTTAAAAAGTTTATCAAGTTTGCCATTTTTTTAGCTATCTTTTATTAATATTTTAATATATTTTTAAGATGACTGAACTCATATTCATAATTTAACAAGTTGCAAGTTTTTTTAAATTAGATCAGGTTTAGGAGGTTCGTTTGAGTTTGCTTAATCCCCCTGTTGAAACCGATAGTTATTATTATTTTTTGTTTTATTTCAATTAAGTTAATATTAGGTTGTTTGATAATCCGAATGGGCTCATGTGTGGTTTTTTTTACTTGTTTTTTTTGTAATATTATTTAAATTATCATCGGAATTAATGAATTAGAACTTGAATTTTTTTAACCTGTCATTTTTTTTATATTTATTTTAACCTGTGATAAATTACGGGTAATATATCTAGTGTGGGCTAAAATCCAAAGGCTCTGTGAAATGCAAGATGTTATACGCATAAATTGGTCACATGGGTTGATCCATTTAATCACTAATCGGACAAAAGCAGATCGAAGTCCATCAATCGAATCTCAAACTCGTGATTTTATTGAATTAAAAAAATGGAATTTACAGGTTAAAACAGAAAAAGAAAGAAAGAAACAACCTGTCATTTAGAAGAGGTGTGTATTATACGACATGGTACAAACAACCCTTCGGGAATCCATCCAAAGGGTTCTTGTCATCAAAGATCTGTCCACCTTAAAATAGAATACGTTCAACTACAGTAGTGTTTATTGTCGCACTAGTAATTATTTTTTATTTATAAATATATTAAAATAATATATTTTTTTAAATTTTTTTTACTAATATTAACATACTAAAACAATGTAAACAAATAAAAAATTAATTTTTTTTAAAAAACACAATAACACCGTGAAAACAATCTAACCTTAATCACTAATAAGTGGTGCTGACTGTGACTGCTAACTATTGTCACTTCGTGCCCTGTTGACTGCTTGCTTGGCATCAAATACCTCACATTCTCATCAAGCTTCTCTGTATACACAGCTATTCATCACTGTACTTTAGGGAGTGTACTTTAGGGAGTGTTTGGGTGGGAGGTGTGTCAGCGTTTTTTTTAAGGTACTATTCTATTAAAACACACACTATACTTTTTAAAAACAAAAAATATATGCTTTTTAGTAAGAGGTGTGGTAGCTTTTTGAAAAAAACCAACCACACCTCCCACCCAAATACCCTCTAAGTGGCTGTAGAACTACTCTTTTTTTTTTTTTTGGATAAACCTAGAAACCTTGATTAAAAGCCTGTTTATTTATTAATTAGGTGTTTTTGAATGATTTTGATTTGATAAAAATAAAAAATTTATTTTAATATATTTTTAATTAAAAAATACTTTTAAAAGATATCTTTCATATTATAACAAACATAAGTGATATTAAATCTTCCGCTTCTCATTGAATTTGAAATCACATCCTTTTGTCAAGTTTAGTTAATAGAACTATTAACTACTTCAAGTGAAGCTGGAGTAATAGAGCAGATTATGAGATTGTTTAAAAATACAGTGCAAATCGTGTTTTTTTAAATTTTTTTTATTAAAAATTAATTTTTTGTGTGTTTTAGATCGTTTTGATACGCTGATCTTAAAAATAATTTTTAAAAAATAAAAAAATATTATTTTGATGCATTTTGACACGAAAAACACTTTCAAAAGTAACCGCAACCACATTTCCAAACATGCACAAATGGTAAAACCCCTGTATACAACGGGAGAAATTCACTAGATTCTTGGGGTTTTTTTTACATAGAAAAATATAAATTATTTGAGTTTCAAGTGACTACTTGATACAATTGTTAATTAAAAAATAAAAAAAATATAGTCTATGATTGAGAATTTAGTAAAATACTTGATACTCAGAGGAGATGAAAAATATACCAGGAACAGGGTACCTAATCAATATATTTTTATAGACTGGGATTTCTTAATATATTTTTTACAGTACAAGAATTTTTAGGGTTAGACCAGATTAGTGTTAATTATTATTTAAGAAGGTAAGCACATTCTTTAAGATCATCATATCACCCCCTAGTAAGTCGGCCCCCGACAAGCGTGGGCTGTAAGACTTGTGGTAATAAAATAAATAAAATAGAGAACAGGTGGTGGGATGCACATGACCTCACTGTATCACTGTCCTGTTAGATTCCTTTCACTAAGCCACAGAAGTCAAAAACTACCCTCGAGATTACCCAAGTACCCTTCACCTTATCGTCTTACAAATAAAAAAATCCTGGTCATAGTAGCAAAATGAAGCTCCCCTTTTGGTGCTTTGGTCTTTGAGCAACAAAAAAGCTGACGAAAAGAGAAGATGTCCTTTGTAAAAGTCAAAACCTATCGAAGGTAAAAACTAAAAACTCCACAAACCGACACACAGTGACCGCTCTTGGGCTTAGCATGCTTCATGACTACCACAACAACAAAAGCACGAGTAAGCTTTGAAAACCTCCGAAAATCAACCACAACTTTAGTGTGTGCTTAGGTGTAGCCGTAGCTTTTGAGATTGTGTTTTTTTTTTAAAAATAATAAAAATATGTATTTAATTAATACTATTGTAAAATAAATCGATTTTCTTATAAAAAAACAAGTTAATTTAATTTATATAAATAATTATATATTAAACTCGTAATAAAAGTTGAAAATTATTTAACCATTCCAATGATTTTTCTCTATGATTAAAAAAACAAAAACTATTATAATACCAAATAATCTTTTAATTTACCACTTTAGGGTGTTTGAGCTGTGGTTAGATAATATTTTAAAAAAAACTTGTTTTTTATTTTAAATTATTTTTAAATTGTTTTAATATATTAAAGTCAAAATTAAAACAAAAACTTTTAGGGCGATTTAGATTTTAGACTCGTGGAATGTGGACCCCTGCCACCATGGTTAATTCCGTTTGATTAAAAACATACTGATTGTAGCTTAGCTAGCTTCACAAGATCATTCACCCACGCTTATTAATTATCGCGTGAATCACACTCCCCCTACTTCAAACATTCATTCATAATAAATGTTCTTCCATGTATGAGCTGAAGTCCTATATTTAGAACAAAAACATCTTATTAAATAAAATCTATGAACATTATAAATCCATTTACCTGAGAAATTTTATAGCATTCGAATTCTAACTATCAAGATTAAAATAAAAATATGAAGAATTGAATTAAATTATACCAGACCTCACTTAAAAGTAATTAAAATCTCTTTTATTTGTTTTTTTTTTTATAATTTATTTCTCACATATTATCTTAGATATTAATAATTATTGCTTAGACATAATAAAGTTTCTCGTATTAATAGAGTTATTTGCCTAATTTACTATAACACATTTTTAAATAAAAAAATAGTCAAAAGCTTTTTATAGCTAGATAAGTATTTAACTGTATGATTAAGATTATGATGAAAATAATTTTTTATTTAAAAATAAATAATTTTTATTTTTTTATATTAATATATTAAAATAAAAAATATTAATTTAATTTTTTTATATCAAAGATACTTTTTTTAAAAAAGAAATTTCAAAAACAATACCAGATACCAGACCTCCTCAATCTCTTTTTTCTTTAAAAAAGGCACGGTATCCAATTCACCAAATCCACTCACATGCTTCTTAGATTAAACCATGACAACCCACCCAAAAAAGGACACGTGTAATTAAAATAAAAAGAAACTGGCTGTTCAGCACTCCTTCCTCACACATCTATGTTACCCAACACTCCTCCTTATCCTGAAAAAAAAAAACCCTTCATCTTCTCTAACAAATAACAAACCAGTGAAGAAGAAAGAAATACTGCTAGGAAGTAGTAACAGACAGTTTACATAGTCATACACTACTCTCATGAAAACCTTAACCTAAGACTAAACCTTCATTTCCTCTCTATCTACAACAATGCCATCTCGCCACCTCCGATCTCTCTCTCCACCACCACCACCACCCCCACCCCTCCACCACCACCACCACCACCACCACCACCTCTTAGCTCCGCTCCTTGCTGGAGCAATAACACTCTTTCTAATTTTTATTGTTATACTTGTAATCTTGCTCTATCGCAAAATCACGCGCAACCGTACAGCTCCGATAACTAAATCCCCAAATCACCACCACCAACAATGCCGCTGCTACTCTTACTCCCTTCTCCGCCGTGCAACCTCCTCATTCTCACCCTCTAACCGCCTCGGCCACGGCGGGTTCGGATCAGTCTACAAAGCTACACTTCCTAACACTAATCAACATTTAGCTGTTAAATTAATGGATCAAAACGGTTCACTTCAAGGAGAGAGAGAGTTCCATAACGAACTCTCTATTGCTTCTTGCTTGGATTCTCCTAACATTGTTTCTCTCCTTGGTTACTCGTGTTCGCGAAAGAAGAAATTAATTTTAGTCTATGAGTTAATGGAGAATAGGAGCTTACAGGAGGCTTTGTTTGATAGGAAATGTGAAGAGTTAATGAACTGGAAGGTTAGGTTTGATTTAGTTATTGGTGTAGCGAAAGGACTTGAGTATTTGCATCACTCTTGTAACCCCCCCGTGATTCATGGGGACATTAAGCCTAGTAATATCTTGCTTGATTCGTTTTTTAATGCGAAAATTGGGGATTTTGGACTAGCAAGATTGAAGATTGAAGAGAGTAATGGTGTCGTGGAGAAGAAAGAGGGTTTGGGAGAGGAAAATGGGTCGATTTTGGAGGAGACGGAGAGTGTGGGGAGTGGGATTATTGCTGTTGGTGGGGTTGAGAGATCGCCAGAGAGTTTTGGTGGTAGGGTCTTGGATTCGGATGCGTCACCGGAGATGGTTTCTCCGGAGGTTGGGGTGGATAAAGGGAGTGTATCGGAGGCGGGGTTTGATAAGATGAGCGTTGATAGTGGGAGAGATTTGATTGGTGGAGGGAAGAAAGGTGGGTCGAGGAGGGATTGGTGGTGGAAACAGGATAATGGAGGTGGATCGGAGTCGGGGAGGGTGAAGGATTATGTGATGGAGTGGATTGGAAGTGAGATTAATAAGGAGAGGAGACCTAAGCAAGAATGGAATGTTGTGTCTCCAGGTTCGAGTGATAATAAGTTAAGCACGGAAAGTTTGAAGATTGAGCCAAAGAAGCATAAGAAGCGACTGGAATGGTGGGCTTCTTTGGATGAGGGAAGAATGAAGAAGGAGAAGAATAGGAAGCCTAGAGAGTGGTGGAAGGAAGAGTTTTGTGAGGAGCTTACCAAGAAAAAGAAGAGAGGACTTAGTTCGAGTAATAGTGGAGATTTATGGTGGCAAAAGGATGATGATTTGGTACAAGAGAGGAAGAAGAAGAGGAAAAGTAAGGGCAGTATTGATTGGTGGTTGGATGGGTTTAGTGGTGAATTCAGAAATGGGAGAAGAAATAGCCAGGATTGGGCTAGTGGAGAGATCCCCAAGAGTGGTGGTATTAGCAGCACGCCTAGCATGAGAGGAACGGTGTGTTATATCGCTCCTGAATATGGCGGCGGCGGCGTGTTATCAGGGAAGTGTGATGTCTATAGTTTTGGTGTTCTGCTCCTTGTGGTGGTTTCTGGGAGAAGACCACTGCAAGTAACTGCCTCGCCGATGTCAGAATTTGAGAGGGCTAATCTAATATCCTGGGCTAGGCAACTTGCATACAATGGGAAGCTATTGGATCTTGTCGATCCTTCAATACTTTCATTGGATAAGGATCAGGCATTGCTTTGCATTACAATTGGTCTCCTCTGTTTGCAGAGATCGCCTAGCAAACGGCCTACCATGAAAGAAATTGTGGGGATGCTCTCTGGGGAGGCAGAGCCACCCCACTTGCCATTTGAATTCTCTCCGTCACCGCCGTCCAATTTTCCATTTAAGTCTCCAAGGAAGGCCCGGTGAGTTTTACTGGATTTATGACATCGTTTTAATTCAACTGTACAGTGTGTACCGTTGCAGCTCTTGTAGGTCATTTCTAATTTATCATGTTTTGTAGAAACTGTCTGCTGAGATTGAAATGAATATACATCTTGTTCATAAATCCAGGCTTGCTACCTTGTTAGTGTTTTGTATGGGCCTCCACCTTGTGTTTCCACGTTTTTACTCACCGGAGAGTTCTGATTTTGAGGCACAACCACATTGACCTTTGCTCCTACAAGTTGTTGAGTTTTAGGAATCTCTGGATTAACGGTTCTGTAAAGATACAGGCAGTGATGGAGAGATATCATCAACTTTACAAATGGTGATCCCACCATAAAGCAATTAATACATGTTTGCCAGGTGCCAAGGAGTGCAGTTTTTGCTTTTTTTATGACTTTTGGACCTAAAGGGACCTGGAAGATAACATCCCTTTTCGTTATCTGCTACCTTTCCAAAGCTCTCTCATCAGTGAGCATGAAATTCAGTTCAGCGAGACAGATGTTGGCCCAGTCTAATTCTCTTGCAAAATCATTTTGCAGCCGCATTGTAATCACTGTGGTGCCTGTATTGGCAACGCGCGTAGTGAATATACTACGCACGCTTGCGTAAACAGTAAGGCATGGGCAGAAAACACACTTGCATTCTGTGTTTTTCTAATCTTTAAGTTTCAAATACAAAGTCAATGATGTTGATTAAAACACTTGTGAGGGAACTGAACTCAAGTTTGGCCGATGGGAATTGGACTATACATGGACTCAAAGAACGACACGAGCTTATAGAGGCCCTCCATCTTCGTACTTGCTATTTTAAGATGTTTCTAGTGCATTGGCATGTGTTTTGCCGAAGGTAGGACTGATTTTTTTTTTTCCAAAAATGTAAAAACAATATTAAGAGAATGAATAATTTTTTTATATAATATTATTATTAAACTTAACCAAATGATTTACTTTTAAAATCTTTAAATTCAATTTTTTATTTAACTCAAATTTTTAATTAAATTATGTAGGAGTTAGCTTAACTTAAATTGATTGATTTTATAGGTCTACATGTAACCTTAGATAATCAATAAAAATATAACTTAATTTTTTAAAAAAAAATTAAGATGATAATTTTTTTTATATTAAAACAATGATAAATTGGATCGACCTCGATCCTCTTGGAAGCTGAGTCATGAACTCTATTAGGTTTAATAATTTTTTTTATTTAATTATAAAATAAAAATAAATGTTCGTAGAATTAAGTACCTTTTTAAAAATAAACATTTATTTGAGACAATTACCTATATAAAAAGAAAATAAAAATCAATAATGCAATCTATTTCCCAACTAATCCAATATTAAATGATGGAATTGAAAAAAAAAATTAAAAACAATTAAAAAACCAAAAACAAAAAATATATATATCTTATCGGTGAATAAACTCGTCAAACTTGTACATCAAGTAACCTAGACTAGTACGTCAAATTTGTGAATTGAATTATGTACTCGCTTAGAAAAAAAAATAGACTATATATAAAAAAAAACTTACCAAACCCATAAACCGGAGCAACTTGAGTTATTTTGACAAATTTATAAATCACACTAACGCTGCAGAAAAAAAAAATAAAAAGAAAAAAAAACAATTTTAAAGAAATCATCTTAATAAAAAAAAAAACCATGTGTTACAGTAACATTAAAAAAAAACAATATAAAAAAACTATAACAATCCACGATATCTTATAAGAAAAGCTAACGTGCATCCTTACTAATTTCTTTTTATTATTAATAATAAATAAATAAATTGCCACTATTGATTGAGCGAACGACCTCGAAGGCTTTGGCCTGGAGTACTGCCAACTGACATGGTTTTCCATGTGAAATACTGTAAATGTTTCCCAAGTTTTGTCAAAAGCCCTGTCTATGACTAGTTAGTAATTTCGTACTTCTGTCGTTGGGGAGACACCAATACCCCTTTATCTAAACAATGCTGGACGTTTCCTTGTTGGTTCTTTGACTTACACTTTATGTTGTTGAATACAGAATCATCTAATTTGCGATTGCATTTTGCTCTGTATTGAATAAATTCACGGCGAGTTCTTCCCTAAAGTCCGGTAGATTGTTGGTGCGTCCCTCCTCCATGCAAGTAAAGTGTTGGCCAACTATATTAAAATCTTGCCAAAAATCCCCGTCTTTTGAAAATACTAAAACCGTGAGGCTAAATTACTGTCTTCACATTCATAAAAAAAGAAAAATAATGTTTTTTTTTGCTGCTTTGGGGTGCTCTCTGATGAGCTTGGCATGTGAACATCAAACTCTAGGGTTCCCCTTCGCTTACCGAGTGTGGACTGCATGCCTCTGATATCCACATGGTTACTGTATTTGGGCAGCAAGTACAGAGGACGCTGTGGCTTCTATCTAGCTAAAATCCACGCATACACAGCCAACCAAAGCACTATTGTAGAGGCCCGAGGGCTAGCAGTCGAGCCGTTAGCAGAGCTGAAATACTTGGCTATAAATTTTAGAGGCTTCAGGAAAATTTCATTTTATTGCGCACAGGAATTGCTGCTGCAAATATCTCAAGTTCCCCTCGACATGGTCGGATTTCTGGATGAGGTCATGCTTAGACACCACGCATGTCACAGTTTGACGTTGAGCTGTATTTATTCCGAATCTTGATGGTGATAATTTCTTTCATATTTATACTCAACAAACCTGCAATCAATTTCCAAACAAGCATGCAGATGGCTGGTTGGTATTCTTAAGAGCCTGGAGGACCATTTAGACTCGTGGAGATAAGACCTGGGCCGTCATTTTAGGAGGCAGAGTTACGGGTTCCTACCCATTCCTAGCTAGCACACGGTGGTACCGCTGGTTGGTCAGTGGCTAACGCCCTGATATTAATGACCACAGCTGTGGACGGTGGTCCCCATTTCAGTCAAAGTAATTGTTCATTCTCATTAATGGCTGCAGTTGAGTTGACTGAGGATAATGAGCAGGGTCCAGAGATGTGGGCCATTTTGATCCATGATGGCCTATTTGTGCCATGACCTAGAGACTTTCCTACCTCGATTATGATCTACTTCGACGTTTACTCTCGGCCCACGCACGGGAAGGAGGGGCACGAATAATTAATGCTTTTGTTGAACTTAGCTATCTTAATTCTCGTGTCATTGGGTAATAATATCTTCAGGTTTTGGGTTTGACTTTTTTTTTAACAAGAAAATTATGACCCATTACATAAACAGGTCTGATATCAGTTCATTTTTTTTCTTAGATTTTGTTAATACCAGAAAAATTCACTTTTTCGTTTAAATGATTTTGTTCCCTATTTTCAATATTGGATAAAATGAAATTAACCATTAATAATTGCACTTAGATCCCATTAACAAACGAGTTAAATAAAGTTTTGATTTTGTTTTTAGAAAAATGTTATCATTTATTTTAAGATGAATATATTTTTTAGAAGTTGTAAAAAATATATATATATCCTATTTTTTTATTAATTATATCAAATTTGACCCATAATCTTTTGATTGTTATATATTTTATGTTGAATCTTTTTTATTTTTAATTTCATCACTTGAAATTTGATTTTATATTAACTTGGTTCTCATTATTTTTATTTTACTCGAAATAATTTATGAATTTTTTCAATTTCATCATCTTTCAACTCTTTTATTTGTAAGATTTAGTTCATATTATTTTGATTGCTATTTATTTTATCTGAAATAATTTATGAAATTAGATTTTTTTAATTTTTATCATCTTTCAATTTTTTATCTATCAGATCTGGTCCCTATTGTTTTAATTATTTGAAATAATTTTTGAATTTAAATTTTACTTTTAATTTTATCATCCCTCAATTTTTTTACTTGTCAGATTTGGTTTGTATTCTTTTAATATACTTGAAAAAAAAATCTAACTTATTTTTTATGGTATAACCAAATATTAAAAATTATTTTCCAACTAAATTTTCATGATATTTTTAAACATAAATAAATAATCTATTTTCCAGAAAATCACTTAATAAAAAAACTATTTTTAACCATGGCATTAGATTTTATGTTTGTTGATTGGTGTACTTATTCACTCGGCCACGCCATAAAAGGTAAGCCCAGCCGGGTTTACTCTAGCCAAAGCCGACGTCACCATCCTACTGCGATAGAGTTCAAGATTGTGTAGCCAAAGCCCATGTGGTGGCGCGCCTTGCATTTCGAGGGACCGCAAGTGTATATTACTGTGTACTTCCCATGAAGTTCCTTCTGTTGCAACTTGCAACGCTATTGGAGCTTAATAATTTCGGTTTATTTTTATATTTTAAAAATATTTTTTTAAAAAATTAATTTAATTTAATTTTTATTTTATTTTAAATTAATATATTTTTGGTGATATAGATTATTTTGATGCGCTGATATCAAAAATAATTTTTTAAAAATAAAAAAAATATTATTTTAATATATTTCTGAATAAAATGTAATTTAAAAAGTAATCGTAACAGAGAATAATAATAAAAAACTATTATTATATAAAATATAAATAAAATATTTTCAAATGATATGGTATTTGTCTCTATCTACAATTTTCACATTAATGTTTTTGAGAATTTGCTATTAAATACACCAGGTCAAAATGTAGTGCTTCTATTTGAAATCATCGAGACAGGAGTCTTGATTTTAATTCAAGCGAAAACTAGCATGAAGATTGATATATTAATTCCAAAAAAAAAAAAAACACAACCAAGCCATGGAATAACCTCTCTCTCTCTCTCTCTCTCTCTCTCTCTCTCTCTCTATATATATATATATATATATATATATATATATATATATATATATATGATTTTGAAATAACCTCGAAGTAAGAATAGACCGATGACTGAGTAAAACCTTAAGAACGTTATATATCCAACTACCAATATATATTAGGTGATTTTCTCTTATTTAACAAAATTCACTTAATTAATTACTTATCTTAGCATCCCATGTCATTAATTGATTGTCAATATTCAACCTTTTGCTGCTGGGAAATCTATCAAACAATCTAGCTTTATTGTAGTAATCATCAAATGAAATAAGATTCTCTTTATCTACCAACTTAATTGTTGAAAAAACTTTTTGAAACTCCATATATATTTATAATGTGATGAGAGTGATTTTCATTATAAACAAACAAACAAAAACCATAAAATACATAAATCTAATGTTTTTTTTTCAAAAAAAATAAAAATAAACATAGCGATGTCAAATTTATTATCTAAAATCAGAGATTTTATCAAAAAAATTATTTACAAAAATAAAATCAAAGCCCAATATTTACCATTCATAAAGAATCTTACGTCTATTTTCACAAATGGCTTCTCCTTCGTCAATATTTTTATAAAATTAATGAAATATTTTATTTTTAGAAATTAAATTTAATATTTTTGTAAAATTGATGGAATATTCTATTTTAGGTATTAATACTTATTTAATAATTAGATTTCTAGTGGTGAATTCAGTTCATCTAATTGATTTGAATAATGGGATAGGCTGAAGTGATATCACCAACGAAAGAGCCATGCTGATTTCTGCTCCGAGTGATTGGTTTGGTTAATAGAAAAAAAAGGAACTTCAATTAAATTGAGTACTGTAGTCTAGTGGGTGCGTTGGTTTTGATGAGCTCAATGGAACTTCAATTCTCATGGCTTCGCACGCCACCATGGAAAGTGTCAGGTCTTGTTCCTGGGATTTCTTTACCATCTTCATCATGACTTTCTTGAAGATACAAGAAAATTATCAAGTGACTTTGAGTTCATGAGAGGAGATATTTATGCTTTACTGCAAGAGAGAGTGAAATACAAAAACAATTTCAATTATAAGGTTGATTTTGATATGCAAATGAAGTGTTTGATGAAATGCGGTTATAAAAGTTTTAATTCTTGACAAAGTTGTAAAGAAAGTGATATTTATAGGTTTAACGACAAGGTTATAATATTTATATTGCAAAGGTTTTTTAGTCAATAAATAAAATACAACAATAATAATTTTATAAGCAATTTAATATTTAATATTTTTATTTAGAGAATGTAAAATATTATAAAATTATTAAAATTCAAGATATAAAATATAATTTAGATAAAGCAAAAGGCCATCAAACTATGAATCTCTCCATTTACTTCTCGATTTAAAATTTGATTGGCATGCGCTATATAAGCTGCCATACATAATTTCCAATTTGGATTTTTTTTTTCTTGCCTTGAATTAATTGTGATCATGAAAGTGTTAAGCTGTGCTTTTAAAAAATGATTTTTTTTTAAATTAAATTTTTAATGTATTAGATTATTTTAATGTATTGATGTTAAAAATAATTTTTTAAAAAATATAAAAATATTATTTTAATATATTTTGAAATGAAAAATATTTTAAAAAATAAAAATTATCATAATAAAAAAATCATTATAATGTCTATTTGGTATTATAATAACTATTTTTTATTACAAATACATCTAAATAATATTTATTTTTAATATTAATGTATTAAAATAATTCAAGAATATAAATTTTTAATGTTTTAGATTATTTTAATGTGTTGATGTTAAAAATATTTTTTTAATATATTTTTAAACAAAAATATTTTTATAAAACAACAATTACCACAATAAAAAAATCATTATAATACCTATTTAGTATTACAATAATGGTTATTTTTTTAAATATTTTTTCACTAAAATAAACATCTAAATAATATTTATTTTATTTTATAAAATTTATTTTTGATATTAATACATTAAAATAATTCAAGAATATAATAACAAATTATTTTAAAAAGAAATTTAAATTTTTTAAAAACACACCCTACCATATTATTAATTATATATTTAAAAATGTGGTAGTAGTTATGATTTAAAGTACTTTTTACTTACAATTATATTAAAATAATATTTTTTATTTTTAATATCAAAATAATTTAAAACATAAAAAATATTAAATTTAAATAAAATAAAATATTAAATTTTTAAAAATTTCAATTCAAACCCAATACCAAACACAACCTTTCTTCCCAATTTTTTATCACCACCTACATTACTAAAACCGGCAGGGCACAAAAGTCCATTTGGAAAACAACCAGAAAAAAGGCGCGGACCTACTAGTAGGAGGATGAATTAATTACCTAATTAATTCGTGATTTCCAACCACAAAAAAATACCTCTTCTCTCACCTTCATAAGTTCACCACATTCTCAACTCTGCAACAACTCAACAATGGATCCTTATGAATTCCTCCGTCTATCTCCAAACCCAGACGGTTCACTCACTAGAAATTACCTTTTTCCTTCAGTACCTCCAGTTGACAAACCCCTCAGTGATCCAAACAAGCCCCAACTCGCTCTTTCCAAAGACATCCCTCTTAACCCTACCAAGAACACCTTTATTCGCATCTTTCTCCCTTCAAACCAACCACTAAGCACCAAACTTCCTGTCATTCTTTACTTTCATGGAGGTGGTTTTGTTCTTTATAGCGTTGCTTCTCTTCCTTTCCATCAATCTTGCTGTGCCATGGCTTCGAACTTCCCTGCTTTAATCCTGTCCGTTGAGTATCGTCTTGCACCTGAACATCGCCTCCCTGCAGCGTACGATGATGCAATGGATTCTCTCGCGTGGGTCCGCGACCAAGCAATCAATGGCGATGATCCTTGGTTGAAAGAGTACGGAGATCTTTCCAAGTTTTTCTTAATGGGCAGTAGCGCCGGTGGTAACATTGTGTACCATGCTGCTTTACGTGCGCTGGATGCTGATCTTTCGTCTATCAGGATCAAAGGGCTGATAATGAACGTGCCTTATTTTGGTGGGGTCAACAGGACTGAGTCCGAGATTAGATTGAAAGATGATAAGATCGTGCCGATGCCAGCCAACGATCTGCTGTGGTCACTTGCATTGCCTAAAGATGCTGATCGTGACCACGAGTATTGTAACCCCATCGTTGCTGGATCCAATGATGATGGGAAGATCGGACGGCTGCCGATGTGTTATGTTAAAATTTATGGCGGGGACCCCCTTTCGGACAAGCAGAAGGAGTTCTCGAAGATGCTAGAGTCACTTGGGGTTCACGTGGTGACAAGTTTTGATCCCGATGGCTACCATGCCGTGGAGCTCTTTGATCCTAGAAAAGCTAAAGCTTTCTATGATGAAGTGAAGGAATTTATCAGCACTGCTTCACCCGCCACCAACTCCTCCATGTGAGAAAGGAGACTGCAAAATTTCATAGTATCTTCTTTGATTTTATTTACTTTGAGTCACCAAAATCTATATATTGGCAATAAAATGATACTCAGAGGATACCATGTTCTCGTCTAGTACTTTTTATGTTGTTTTCAATAAAGAATCGTCTTCGTGTGATTTAATTTATTTATTTTCTATCAGGTTCGAAGTATTCATATAAAATAACCGATGGTTATAAATCTTAAACATGCACGTGTATTTTGGAATAGTCCGATCGAGAAAGATGTATAGTTACACGTGCAGTAAATTATAGATTGCTTTTTTAATTTTGTAAAATGAATTAAATAGTCTTTATAGTTTTGAAAACTAATTAATTAATTAATCCTTTAATTGTTATTAATTAATCTTGTTTTATTTAATTTTGTTTGGTTTTAAAATATATTTTTTACCATTCTTTTTATATTATCTATTTAAAATAAAAAAAAAAATTAAATTAAAAAGAGTATATAAAATGGATAAAAAAATAAGTTAAAATAAATGTAAAAATTTAAAAACCAAATAATTAGTTTTTGGAACTAAAACTACTATTTAGGAAATTTGATTTGCAAGAGCAAAATTAAATTAAAAACTAAACAATCAAGTGTTTTACTATAACACTGCACTATTCATACGGCCTCAAAAAACTATTCACATTGTTGTTTACATGCTCTTTTTTAACCCTTCTTTTTTTTTTTCTTCTTATAATCATAGTTTTCAGATTCTGTTTGAACCGATCTAATTTTAGATTTTCATCATGTTGTCCAGATCAATTTTATTTTTAAATTAAAATGATGTTATTTAAAAAAAAAAGTCAACAGGTTACAACCATGTTTTTTTTTTTCTTCTATTTTTTTTTAATCCGGCCCAATTCTAACTTTGGATTAGTTAGATCTCGGGTCGGCCAGCGAGGCTAAGTTTCAAAACTATACTTATCAGGTTTTCTTTTTTCAATAGTGATTCAATTATTACACTTGATTTTTTTGTTTTATCACCATCAGAAGTTACGTTGTCAAATCTTTATGTGCTGGAATGTGTTTTGTTGTGCCTGTTCTCTCATAGACATTTCGGCATGAATTATTTTTACACCACATTAATATTACAAAACAGAATCATAGGTTATAGAAAAAAAAAGGACCAACATTAATAAAAAATAATTTTTTTTTCACTTGCATTGTTCAAGAGGCGTGCCTATCTACAATATGGTCCCAGCAGTTTTCAAAGTTTATATTTTGATCATAAAATTTTATTTCTCTCGTATTCATTATAATCCATAACTGTCAAGAGAGGGTCATTGAAAAGGGACAAGAGAAACTATCTAGGTGGTGACTCAGTGATAAGAGTTTGGGACTAAAAGGTTTGTTTCCTCTGTGGTCTCAGGTTCGAGCCCTGTGGTTGCTCATATAATGACCACTAGAGGCTTACATGGTCGTTAACTTCAGGGCCTATGTGATTAGTCGAGGTGCGCGCAAGCTGACTTGAACACTCACGTTAAACTAAAAAAAAAAAACAAGAGAGAGGAAGCTTCGTTTAACGGGTTTATATTGAAGTGAGAAGTTCAACAAAGATGATTTTAAATCTTTAATCATGCTAAAAAACTATATATATTAAGATCTGAAAATTTTAAGCTGATCTTGAATTAGTCATGCTTAAAAAATAAATTAAGGTCCGATAATTTTAAATTGATCTTGAAGTAGAGTCTATAATCTGGGTCTCGAGTTTGTTAAGTTAACCAAATATTAATCAAATAATTGGGTTGTGATTTTTTAGCAATATTTTATATATATATATTTTTTGGTTTTTTATTGTCTTCAATTCTATTATTTAGTGTGAGATTTTTATTGAATTTTATCTTTCGTATTGGATTGAAGGTAAATTAATCTTAGAATTTTCAATCATATAAAAAAATAAAAATTTAATTTGACTCAATAAAGTCCATAACCTGAGTTACAGAATTGGAAGACTAACTAAATATCAATTAAAGAGTTAGACATAAATTTTTAAGTTTAAACTGTTATACCAAATGATAAACTTAAATTTAACGGACCAAAAAAACTATAAAAAAATCAATTCTTTTGGACTCAGTTAATGGAAGAACTCACCTCTATTGGACCCAGTAAGGAGAAAGACCCTCCTCCTTTAGTGAAGGACCCACCCTTCCCTGGGCTCAATTAAAGGAAGTACCCACCTTTTATTGGGTTCAACCAAATAAATGACCCACCACTTTTGGGTTCAATGCAGAGGAATGACCTAGATTATGAATTTCATTGAGTTTAATAACTTTGTTTTTTAAAATTATTTTTATTTAATTATATGATAAAAAAATTAAACTCTTGCAAAGTCAAGCATCAACTCATTACCGGGATGTTTTCCTGAGACCATGATAACATAAAAAAAATTAAAATAACTCATGAAACCTAATTCTTAATAATTATATTTTTTTTGAAATCATTTTTATTTAATAATATAATAAAAATATAAATACTAAAAAAACTAAGCACCAACTCAATGCATGTACGTTTGTCTAAGATAACGGTAACATTTTAAGAAGTAAATTGAAATAAATTATAAAGTTCAATTCAAATAATTATATATTTTTAAAAAATTATTTTTTATTTAATAATATGATAGAGCATTTTTATTTAATTACATAATAAAAAAATAGTCACAGAATATCAACTTTATATCAAGATATTTTTCTAATAATAACATGATAATTCGTGTAAAAAAAGAGAAATAAATAATAAAATTTAATTCTTAATAAACATGAATAAATAAATAAACCTGTTCGAATGAACAGCAACACTAACATGTGAGGAGGGGGCCAGTGATTTCCCTTCCTTGTTAATAATACCAAGTCCCGTTAACTTTACCTTCCTTCCTATAATTCCTCCTCCTGCGTTCTGTTCTTCACTCTCCTTCAGAATTTACTTCCCTATCTAATCCATGTCAACTTGCTCTGTTAAGCTAACAGATCTCCTCGATTTTGTGGAGAATCCAGATGGCTCCCTCACCAGAAACAGTCCATTTCCTGAAGTACCGCCGACAGAGCAAACAACTCCAGATTCCAAAGAACTTTCGCTCTCAAAAGACATCCCTCTAAATCCCAACAACAAAACATCCCTTCGTTTATTTCGCCCTTTGAAACCCCCTCAAAAACTCCCTCTCATTATTTACTATCATGGAGGTGGCTTTGTTCTTTACAGCGCCGCAACTCTTGCTTTCCATCAAACGTGCAGTGACATGGCTTCTCATTTCCCTGCTCTCGTCCTGTCTGTTGACTATCGTCTTGCCCCTGAACATCGCCTTCCTGCTGCATATGAAGATGCTATTGAGGCTATGAAGTGGGTCCAAAACCAAGTTTTGGATATCAACGGCCCTTCTTGTGAACCTTGGCTTAAAGAATACCTTGATTATTCAAGGTGTTTCTTGATGGGCATGAGTGCTGGTGGCAATATTGCTTACCATGCAAACTTGCTTGCCTTGAATATTGATATCAAGCCCTTGGAAATCATTGGGTTGATATTGAATATGCCTTATTTTTCTGCTGTCACCAGGACTGAATCAGAGAAAAGGTTGATCAAGGATCCGGTTTTGCCATTGGCTATTAGTGATCAGATGTGGGCAATGTCTTTGCCTAAAGATACGGATCGTGATCATGAGTATTGCAATCCGATTGCTGGTGGGTCTCTTGAAAAGAACAGAATCGAACGGCTGCCAAGGTGTTTCTTCAGAGGATACGGCGGGGATCCGCTTGTTGATAAGCAAAAGGAATTGGTGAAGATGTTAGAGTCGCGTGGAGTGGACGTGGTTACAAAGTTTGATGAGGATGGCTTCCACGCTGTCGAGGTTTTTGATCCTGCAAAGCTCAAGGTCTTGTACGA
Organism: Populus simonii; assembly: GCA_007827005.2. Lineage (NCBI taxonomy): Eukaryota > Viridiplantae > Streptophyta > Magnoliopsida > Malpighiales > Salicaceae > Populus > Populus simonii. The sequence goes on from CM017477.2 coordinate 5,064,939, forward strand.
TTATGTTAAAGAGTTTGTTAACACTACTGTTAAATGATCATATTGTGCTGGCTACATGAACCGGGATCAGTAAGGTGTTCGATTGGCAGCAAGGGAAGATTACTGGTCCTGCCAAATCCACACATGCTGGTTTGGCAAAGTTAAAGCTTTGTAATGGAGTTTTCTATTATTGGAATAAATTGTGTATGGAACATGATTTACTACTTCTTTCTCTGAAGCACCAAATCAATATAATATCATAAATAAGCATATATTGAAGGAAAATTTTTCCATGTCTTTTAAATACTCTTGTTATTCATTGTTTACTTAGTACTGGTACGGCATGGGCTCTATTTGCGGGTTGAATTAATTTTTTTTTAGTTTAATGTGGTTGTTCGGGTTAGCTTGCGTGTACATTGACTAATCCTACGGGCCTTGAAGTTAACGACCATGTAAGCCTCCAGTGGCCATCATATGAACAACCACATGGCTCGAACATGAGACTACAGAGAGAGCAAATTTCTTGATCCCAAGCTCTTATCACTGGGCCATCACTTAGATAATTAATTAATTTTGTTTTTAATACATATAAATAAATTAATTAGGCTACATGAAGTCATTGAATTTGACTTAGCTAGTTAATTTTAATTTTTTAATCTAATTTTTATTTTAATTAAATTATATACAAATTATCTTAATATAATTCAATTAACCTGAAAATCTAAAGAAAACTGGACAGTAGTAAAAAAAAATATAATTTCACTTAATTTTTTTTTTTTGATGATCGTGGGGTGTCCGGGCCAGCTTGCGCGCACCACGACTATTCCCCACGGCCCACTGAGCATCCTGCAAGCCCAGTGAGCAGGTAAGACACCGCGGGGGTGACAGGCGTGCACATAGAGGATCGAACTCGGGACGGGGGCGAAACAAGTCACACGATTGACCACTGAGCCAGACCCTCAATTGCAATTAAATTGTTTTTTAGGCAAGTGGGATGGTGAGGACTTTAACAACAACAAATGATCGGGAAAGATGTTTCTCAAGTCCTTCTCAGTCGTCACTTCGCACTAAGTGAGGACTTGAACAACAACGAATGATCGAGAAAGATGTTTCTCAAGTCTTTCTCAGTCGTCACTTCGCACTAATTTCTGTAATTAATTAATCATTAGTAGACTAGCACACCAGAATATCTGTCACCTTCATGGGTCTGGTTGCAGAGGCTACATTGAGTTTAACGCTGCCTTACGATTCGCTCTTTAGACATGGATTTGAGCCCTTTAAAGATTGATGGGATTAAATTGAACCAGCCATTAATTATCTGGTGGGAGAGAAGGAACAAAATCTGAGATGAAATATATACATACATAGTTTGGCATTGCCAGAAGGGGCGGACCGTGAGCATCCATATTGCAATCCAACGGTGGATGGACCACATAAGAGCGAGCTTGGGTCATTAAACGCCATAAAGAATGGCGAAGAAGTACAGAATGAATTTGCCAAAAATGGAACAACTGACAAAACATTTACTACGAAGTTAAATAATTGAAATAACACCAGAGAATAAGAGAAACCAGAGAGAAACCAAAAGTTATGAGTCAGCAAATACTCTTTATCTAAGAAAAGATTGCATAACCAAAACACCACCTAAACAGAGGACGCGGCTTCATGACCGTACTATAAATTAAATTCTTCTATACTAAGTAAGCCAACGGTGGATGAGACTCCTCGTTTTTATTACTAAGTAAGCCAACAACCCAACAAGCATATGTGGCAGCCACTCAAGATGACCAAAAGAGGATTTAGAATCTATTCCAGCATAAATTAAATTTGAGGTAACAACAATAAACTATCAACAATTACATTCACGGGAAGAGCTAGGAAATAAAATTAAAAGGGGTCAAAATTTTAATTGTTTTATTAATTAAGTTAAAATTATAAATATTGATAAGGGAGGGGTTGAAAAAACAATTTCCTTTCAGGGACCGGGGCTCCTGCCAGACTCCTTATTTCCGCCACCAGCTGCATCAATATAAATATCAGATATGCATGTGAATAAGCTGGAAGATTAAAGTCAGGATATAGTTGAGCAATGAAAAAGCTTGTTTTTACACAACATAAATTTTTTTTTTTAAAAATTTTTTTTAGTAATTTTAAATTGTTTTTTGAAATGTTAATGTATCTCCATGTTCTAATAAATGGAAGGATGAAATATCACACAAATTAAGAACATCGTGAAAAGAATCATGTGTACTGATTACCATTGAATGTGAATATTGTCTTGTATGATGTTGGGTTCCTTGGGGTCGACCGTGCTGTGGATTCTCATCAACACGTGATTCTTTTCACCATGTTCTTTGTGTGATATTTCATCCTTCCATTTTAATTAAACAATTAATATTCGTAGGTGATTATATGAGTTTTTGTCATATAAATTACAAATTCTTCGAGAAAGTAATCAATTTTTACATAGTTGGATAATAATAATAATAATAATAATAATAATAAAGAATAAGAAGAAGGAGAAGGAAGTATAATTATAAAAAACCTACTATAGCTGGATGGCATTTTTACTTTCCGTTCTACTTTGAGAAAATACACTTCAAAGAATATATTCACAAATAGTTCATAGATGCACGTTTCATCTAAAAACAAAATAGCTTTATTGAAGCATTTCTACCAGCAAACTACACACTACTTGCCTAAACACCACCTTAGCTGCAGCTACAAACCTAAATGTTACTAAGATTCTGCAGAATTTAATCTTACCTCTTGCTGCACAGGGTAGGCAGGCAGTGGCATCATAAATTAGCTTCAGGAGAGCAATTCAACATGGCCGTGTAAACAAATGATGACCATAACCAGTCCCAGACTGAATCTAGTGAATGAAGGTCTCCAAACAAGAACCTCAAGGGGTTGGTCTAGAGCTGGGGCTTGGGGTTTTCTCCTTCCAGATTTCAAGTTCGAATCCTTCTGCCACAAACTCTTGGAGCCACGGCCACCACCTTGTGTAAAGGCTAACTCCAAGCACACCCAAGGTAACCCAGAATACCCTGCATTTCTAAAAAAAAAAAAATTTCTAATCAAGAGAACCAATAGATTAATCTTGGGAATTGGAGTGAGAAAATGCACCGATCCCAGACTACATTTAGTGAATGACGGTCTCTAAACAAGTGACCTAATAGATTAATCTTGGAAATTGGAGTAAGAAAATGCACTCAGAAGTGTGCGTGGTTAACTCTTTGCGCAGTTTCATAATGTTCCTCGCCAACGATCTGCACAAAAACAATTTCTTTTGTGGAAACTAGCCTATCTTTTATTAGCACTGCGGGGAAGACATGGAGTGAAAATTGCTTAAAGAGTCTTGAAGCAAGTGTGTGTGGTGAAGTTGCTAAGAGCATCACTCACTTATATTTTTAACCCAAACATAGCTGTTCTCATTAAACCAAAGTATGATGCCAAAGGATTAACAGTATTCTTGATAACTCCTGCCTGCACCACTGAAGAATTTAATGTTTATGTTCATATGATTCTGCAGATTCTACACTGCTGAAGCTAATTTTATGATGCCACTGCCAGCCTACACTGCTGAAGCTAATTTTATGATGCCACTGCCAGCCTACACAACTGAAGACCAACCAAATCTCCTGTGACACACTCTCCACAACCTCTCCCATCAAGCAAATGCAAGCACATAAACTTGGCTCAAGATATGATATGTTGTTCTTTTATATATTATATTTGATGATATTTTTTTTTAATTTTTATTTGACTCAAGATATAAAATCAAAATTTTAAAGTATAATACAAAAATAAAAACATAATTAAATTAAATTAGAGAGTTTTTTTTAATAATAACTAGTAGAAATACTCTTATATAATTAATCTGAATTTTACTTTCTTCTTGTTTTTAAAAACTGTATTCTATCAAATAAAATACATGTTATTAATGATATAAACTGTTATTAAATATATAAACTATCAAATAAAATGCATTGTTGATGATATAAATTGTTATTAAATATATAAACTATAAATTATAGAAAGAAAATATAATTTATAAAAATTTAGAGAAAATAAAATTTATATCAAATCATAATAGAGTTTTAGTAATTATTTATTATTATTATTATTATTATTCTTGAAAAAGTTTTAGGCACTGTACTTTTATATTTTTTTAATATTAAATTTTTTATGTGTTTAAATCATTTTAATATTCAATATCAAAAATAAATTTTAAAAATATTAAATTATTTTGATATATTAAAAAAAATACTTTGTAAACAACAAATAATACACTTTTAAACACTACCGTATACGCATCATTGGAGGCTTTGGATTCACTAACGTAGTATTCCAAGTTCCAACAACTTCCTGTCTAAGCTAGATCCACGTCAGACTTGATGACGCATAGGTGTCCACCCCTCCTTCCTCCTCTCCAATTTAATCACCAAAATAATACACAACTCCAATCAACACCGTTCAATCAACACCGGAAATCGTGATTGGATCAAATCCTACGTACGTACTCCATAGATTTGCTTCTTTACATAGAAGCATATGCACCCTATCCTCACCAACAACAACCTAATCGATTCTAGCGTGGACAAATCACTTAGATCTCTTTCTTCCTTCCTTCCAACTCTTTTCAGTGTAGAACAGTCTACCAACATAATACAATGGCCAGCGGTGGCGGTGAGGCTCCACCGATTCCGCCGAATGCTAATGGCGGCGAATTTCTACTCTCTCTACTCCAAAGACCTAACCACCATCATCCACCGCACCAGCAGCAACAATCCCAATTTCCTTCGCAATTCTCTCCTTTTATCACACCACAATTACAAAATCAACATCCTCAGCCTCAGCCTCTCGGTTTTGATCCTGCAGTTGCAGCTGTGGGCCCCAGTTTACCACTACTGCCTCATCAATTGCTGCAATCCAACGGCCGTGATCTTCTCTCAAATACCCCTCCTCTCTGGTCACACAATCTCGGCTTTCCGCAGAAAAACCATGCTTTTCCTCACCCCCACCCCCGGAATCAATATTTAGCAGATGATTTGCAAAGATCAGGGCTTTCAATTGCGGAGGTTAGAGCTAATAACAACAACAATAATAATTTGATTCAGCATCTGCCTCAACAGAAGCAACAGTTAGAGCAAAAGCTACAGTTTGGTTCTTTTTCAAGTGCAATTCCAAGCCCTGCTGACGGTTTAGTCAATGCGAATTTGATGCGAGAAGTAGGACCAAGGAGCAGAAATTTCAATGGATTGGAAAGGAATCGGCATCTCGAGAAGCAAGCAAACTCGCATTCGACGAATTTTGAAGTGCGACAGCCAGGAGCCAGCAGTGGAGGGCGGGGAAACCTTCACAAGGAGCAGCACCAGAATTACAAATCTCCGCCTCCGGGGTTTTCGAATAAGCCTAGAGGTGGAGGAGGAGGAGGAGGGAATTGGGATCATGGAGGTAGGAGGAGAGAATTAGAGCATACTATGTATAGGGAAAAGGGAGATTATAGTGAATTGAACAATGAGAAAGCGAGGAGAAATGAGGGGTCAGTTGAGGTGAGGTTTACGAGACAGCTTGATCGTCCGGGTCTACCTCCTGGGAGTAATCTTCATTCGGTTTTGGGTTCAGAGATTAAGGAGTCTTTGATCAATTTGGATGGTGAAGATGGAAAGGATGATGGAGGGTTGTTGGATGATCTTGGTGAAGAGCTGATGGATTCTTTGTTGCTTGAGGGTGAATCTGATGGCAAGAAAGACAAGAAGCAAAGTAACAAGGTCAGTTGTTTTTCTTATGTATTTGGGCTTTGAGTTTTAAAGTCGGTTACTTTATGTGAACCTTTGAATTTTATTTAATGTTTTGGGAATTAAAATTTCAAGTAACTAAGAGTTTGATATGAATCTTCCACTGACATTCTCAGTAGATATGCTTAATGAAAACTGAACTAAGTGTAAGAAAATATAATTAATGCTTAATAGCAGTTTTTATTATCTTCTCAAATTGTGATTGTGTTGGATTAACTTGCGGTTTGATAATCAGGAGTCTAGATCAGATAGCAGGGGACACAGCATACTTAGTCAGAGGGTGAGAATGCTTAAAAGGCAAATGCAATGTCGTTTAGATATCGACAGGCTAAATGCTGCTTTTCTTGCAATTTATGAGTCACTGGTACCGCTAGAGGAAGAAACGGCGAAGCAGAAGCAATTTTTTATGTTGTTGGAGAAACTAGTTAGCAAGGAATGGCCTGAAGCTCGATTGTACCTATATGGTTCATGTGCCAATTCATTTGGAGTTTCAAAGAGTGATATAGATGTTTGCCTCACAATTGAGGATGCTGAGATTAACAAGTCTGAGTTCTTGTTAAAGTTGGCAGATATATTGCAGGCGGATAACCTCCAGAATGTGCAGGTAAATAAAGATTGCTTTGTCCTTTTAGAGGATAAATAAATTCAGAGTTAATACAATAAATGCCATTTAACATATTTTGTTTCTTCGACCTTCTGTGTTGTTTACTCGATAAAAGAAAGTGACTTGTGTAAGAATCCCCCCCTCCCCCGTGAGTGCATGTGCCTGACATTTTTTTTTAAATAATTCATAATACCATGTATAAACTAACCTTCCTGGCATTCTAATGAAGTTCTATCATTCCAAAGGGTAGACCTGGTTTTTTTTTTTTATCTTTCCAACTTACTTTCTGTTAAATAATTTTCTGAATGCAGTGTTCTGATTAACGAGTTACCATTGATAGTTTCTAAGATAGATCATTTGTCCCAAATCCTGGTGGACTATATAAATGAAAACACAAAACTGAGTCTTCTTAGATTTAGTGCCAAATTGTGGAGCCTGCAGATTAAGTGCTCATTTGGAGCTGCTGTTCAACCTGCTTTTCATGAAAATTTGAATTTTTTTTTTCTTCAAACTAATTTTTTTTAGCTTTTTTGGATCGTTTTGATGTGCTGATGTCAAAAATAAATTTTTTAAAATAAAAAAAAACATTATTTTGATGCATTTCTGAGCAAAAAACACTTTGAAAAACAATTGCCACCACACTCCTAAACACTCCCTAAATAAGCTAGGTTTTGCATTGCTTGGTGACGATTCTGTTCTTTTATTTATGGATTAGTTTTGTACCACAAATAGATTTACATTATCAATCCTTATGATTGAAAGCTAACAAGTAATCTTACTTAAAGGCAATTTTATTGATGAAGGAAATTATTTGAATTATAAACGGAGACAGACATCTTCCAAACAAAGTAGTACACACTAGGACAGCTGTAATACCAGAGCCCTCTCATTTCTTTGAAATTTGATCGCCCAACTAAGAAAAACCTGGAGAGGCCCTTGTGGTTGAACAACATAGGGATGGCAAATCCCACAAGAACTGTTTTGGAAAGGCTCCATTCTCAGAAATTCTTGAGTTCTAGTCCATCAACAGCCACGAAAAGGCAAAAAGTTGCAAAGAAAGCTCACTTCCATAATGTCTTGCTGTTTTTCCATCTATCCAAACCCATCAAATAGATCAATAATAACTCCTCTGCCTTACTTGCAATGACCCCCTTCTCATCAAGGATATGTAATATGTATAATTGAAAGACACGTGATACAGATAATGATTTTTATTGCTACCTTCAATTGCACTATTTGGCCACTGGCAACTGTTTTTGGGTGTTTGGCAAGCTGTTTGTGCTGTAATTATGCCTTTAAGAGGACACAGTTGTATGGTATTGCATTTGTAGCGTGCATGTGTTAACATAATTAGATTACCATTGCAACTCCATGATGAAAAGCAAAAACTTTTTGTTGCTGATTACAATGCTTTGCGACTAGCTGTTTTATGTGATCTATGAGCTACAAGATTTATTTATTATGGCCTACTAACACCTTAGAAATCTTTTTGATATTTTCCTTGTTATTGTTCGGTTGCCTATTATTTTAGACATCTTTAGAGGCCTTTTATCTTCTTGCAGTTAGTTAATAAAATGAAAATCATTTGATAAGATGGTAACAGGCATGTTTTACAAATGCCCACTTTGGTAAATTTACTCTAGAACCATATTATAATTACAGTTGTGTGTGCTTTCATACATGTGAGCTGACAGCAGCTCTGTACTTGTTGCACACACATTCAGGACGCGTCATCATTTTGTGTGTATTTTTGCACATCAATTCAGTGAGCCATTGATTTACCTGGGTAATTTATTGTTCAGTGTTCTCCATGCTTATTTTTCTTTGTACTAGTCCTGTTTGGGCCCTTATTTTCATGTATCCACTTGTGTGAGTGAATGTGTTTCTCCTCTCATTTCTGGTGACTCTATTATCATGTTATTAACGAGTAATTATTTTGTAAGCTTGGTGATATGAGGCCTTATAAGTCATTGCAATTATGTGCTCTTACTGCTTCAGGATGAGATTCATGTTTCTACCTTTTTTGTGTTAAATTTACTTTGCAAGTGTTTGGACAACTCTAAGATGATTAATGCATTTCCTACAGACATATGCAGTTCATTTGCTTAGTCATCTTTTTTTCAGCTATATCTAACCTTGAGGCGCCTCTCAGAAATAATTATCTTGTTTGGATAATTCCTCCATGAGGTTAAAAGTAAGAACATGCTCTGAAAAAATAAGGTAGTATCCTTTGTGAGATTAAATGTGAGAAAAAGCCCTTGGAAAATAATTTGGAGATATGTAAGCCAATATTGGATCCTTATGTAGGTGCCTTGTCAATCCAGTTATAACTTAATTACTATCCATTTCTTTCTTAATGCGATGTCTTCTTTTCTGCATCACTACTTGATTTTGGTTTATTCCCTTTTAAAATTGCTATGCTGTTTGGATGTCTTGTTTGATCTTCTTGGTGAGTCCATAATCCCATCTCTTTTTGCAGGCGTTGACTCGGGCTAGGGTTCCCATAGTAAAGCTTATGGATCCAGTGACTGGCATCTCTTGTGACATCTGCCTAAACAATGTTTTGGCTGTTGTGAATACCAAGCTTCTTCGGGATTATGCACAAATAGATGTGAGATTACGGCAGTTAGCTTTTATAGTGAAACATTGGGCCAAGTCAAGAGGAGTAAATGCAACTTACCAAGGGACCCTATCTAGCTATGCGTGAGTCATCACTAAAGAATTACTATAATTTTCCGAAACTTTTCATAGGCCTATATGATCTAGACATTTTTGTTCGTTGACTGTGTTTTTGGTGGCTCATATTTCTTTCTTTTCAGGTATGTTTTAATGTGCATTCATTTCTTACAGCAGCGTAGACCTGCTATCCTTCCATGCTTACAGGTCTGTATTTCTATTCTACTTGTGTATTTTGGAGTTCTTGGTAGGGTCGTTTTTATCATTGCAGTTATTTGGACATTTCAGTATATGCACGTACCATGCTTTAATGTGATTCTTGCCCAAAGATTAAGGGAATTGATGTGCTTTTGATTTCCTTTCACCCTTATTATACCACTTCAGTTGAATAGATGAATGTCCCATAAAGCAATAGCTGGGGAAATATGAACCTTTTGCTGGTTATCAGCTCAGGATTTTCAGTTTTAGTTAGTGATTATGTGTCATAGCATGGTGATCTCTGCTGTGTTGCCAAAATATTTACTTTTCAGTCTTATATGGTACTGGACATTTGTTCTCGATTGAGTAGCGAGGCCAAGAGGATATACATATCATTCTCTGCTTTATTTTATCAAGTAATTCCTGCCATATTGTTGCATCTGATCACACTTCATAGGGTAATGTATGCTTACTGAAATAAGTTCACTGAATCAGTTTGTTGATTACATCAACCATTGGAGTGACCTCAGTGATGGGTCCCACAAAGAACCATCATGAATTGGTTATGATTTCCGGGAAACTCATTTAGGACATATTTGGACAATAGCATTATCCAGCTTCAAAATCTTCTACCTGAATAAAGCATTTCAAAGTGAAATTTGCTGCTTGTTTTCTTACTTTTGTCTTTTGCTGTGAACTTGGCTTGTTCCTTAATTTTGTGAGCTGCTCTCTTTCAGGAAATGGGAACAACATACTCTGCTATTGTAGATGATATTCGGTGTGCCTACTTTGATCAAGTTGAGAAACTCCGTGGTTTTGGATCTCGTAACAAGGAAACAATTTCTCAATTAGTATGGGCATTTTTCAATTATTGGGCATATCGTCATGATTATGCAAATGGTGTTATATCTGTTCGAACAGGAAGCATACTCAGGTGATATGTACAGTCCAGCATCCTTTTGTAGGATTTTTATTAAGCCAGCTATGTGATAACATATACATGCATTGTAATTATTTCATATCATCGCAAAGGATAGAAAGCTCTTTTTTTCTCTCCTCATAATGTAGGTGAAACTGAGAGTCAAATGATTTTCGTTCTGCTTATTGTTAGCTGAGATGTTTCGTACACTTGACTAACTGTATTCTGTGTTTGTTTTCTTTCAGCAAACGGGAAAAGGACTGGACAAGGAGGATTGGGAATGATCGACATTTGATATGCATAGAGGACCCCTTTGAGATATCGCATGACCTTGGTAGAGTTGTGGATAAATTCAGCATAAAAGTTCTGAGAGAGGAGTTTGAGCGCGCAGCAGATATCATGCAGCATGACCCGAATCCCTGTGTAACGCTTTTTGAACCCTATAATACTCCTAGTTGACTAGCCTCTACTTGGAGAACCATAATAGATGTATTTATGTCCAAGTTATACCCTGCGTGTAAAGTCACTTTTGTCATCTTATCCTCATTTCTATATATGCCTTCTGCTCGTCTTATGTTTTGTCTTTTCTTCTATTCTTGTCCCCAGTAAACTCTTAAAATTCTTACTTTTAGGTTTTTCCGGCTGACTGAAAGTAACCTATTATTACTCTCTGTAATGGACTCCAAGATGTTCCAACTTCCAACCATCTCGGAAGGTTGGAACTGGGGGAAGTAACAGAATTATAGTAGGGCTTCTTGTCCTAGTTATTTCGCTGGCTCTTTACTCCGAGGTTGGTTTGTGTGATGTTTAACAGAGAGGGAAGTGAATTATCTTGCATGGTCAAAATTGGAAATGGCAGACAACTATACATGCAAGATTTTCCTTCTTTTTTACAAGCTGATATACATTAGTGAATAGTTAGATGTGGTAGAAGGGAGGGGAGTTGGGTTTTTAATATCTGTCACGCATGGTAGCAACGTTGAGGGACTAACTTCAATGATCTCTTGCATGAGGTGTCAAGAATTTCAATTCCTAGAATTACCTATGAGAGCCATCACCAGTGAGCCAGAGTGACGATAGTATATGGTTAGTTACTGGATAGGTGTCTTTTGCCATGTTGCAGGAGTTAATTATTTTAAAAGTAAAAAAAGATGTTAAGGTGATATAATATTTTAAAAAAAATAAGAAAAAATCTAAGACTTCTATTAATAACCTGATTATGTTATGTTTTTAATAAATTTATTTAATTTAATAATATGACTAAAAAATCGATAATAAACAAAATGATAAAAGAATGACAATAATTAATTATAAAAAATAAGTTGCTAATATTATAATCGGTAGGAAAAAAAAGATAAGTTGTCAATATTATAAAAAATAAGTTGTTAATGTTATATTCAAGGTGTTTATGCAATCATATCAGATCCAGAAAAAATAATGAAAAAAAAAGTCAAAAATATCTAGTAAAAAGATAAAAAATTAAAAATAAAATTATTATTACCATCTATAATAAAATTTTTATTGATCTATAATAATTTCCCTACCTCATTTAACTTTTGTGCATGTAAGGAGTCAAAGGCATTGTCTTTTCTTGTTAAAAAAATTCAAACCATTATTTTGAAAGAAAAAAACCTCATTCTGATTTATTGAAACATAGCTATAAAAATGAGTGTTGGGAGTTCATTCTGATTTATTGAAACATAGCTATAAAAATGAGTGTTGGGAGTTTTGCTTTTACGACCTTCTTCGCCATCACGAAACAGCTATTAATTATTTTAAAATATATCTATATATATATATATATATATATATATATATATATATATATATATATATATATGATAATTACATTCTACCTCCCTTATTAAAATATTTAAACGTTAATATAAGGTATTCTCTGATATGAATATTCTATCATCATCATCATCATCTTTTATATATATCACTACAATAGCTGTAATTTTCATTACTATTTCTCAATAATATGTGATAAAACACTTTTATTGAAGATGTTTATGTCAGTCAATGAATTAATTTAATATATTTATTTAATCATCATAATCCTGATTTAGTTATCTACGTGAGCAGCTCCACAAAAGAAAAGGAAAAACAAAAAATTCAATGCTAGAGATATGCACACACAATGGCATGTTTGTTTCCTGAAAAGTAGTTTTTGGAAATTATTTTTCAAATTTTACTATGTTTGTTTGCCATTAGAAAAGGTGATCAACGAAAAATACTTTCTAGTCAACGGAAAACACTTTTCAGTCAAAGAAAAACACTTTCCGATCAACGGAAAACACTTTTCAGTCAAAAAAAAATTTGAATTGGTTTCTAGAAAAATATTTTTTCTTTTGGCTGTGTTTGTTTTCCTGAAAGTGGTTTCCGGAAAATCACTTTCCAAACTTTCATGTGTTTGTTTGCCATTAGAAAAGTTGGTCAACGGAAAACACTTTCCAGTCAAAGGTAAATTTGACTTGGTTTTCAGGAAAGTGTTTTCCTGAAAAATTTGGGCGGAAAACACTTTCCGGAAGTTGTGAAAAATTTAGAAATGTTATTATTTGTTGATTATATCAAATTTGATCCTCAAACTTTTGATTGCTATATATATTTTATTTTGAATATTTATTTTTTAATTTTCATCTCTTAAAATTAATTTTTATATAACTTTGGTCCTTATTTTTTATAATGCTATTTGTTTTTTTCTTATCATTTTTTTTATTGAAATTTTTTATATATCAAATTTGGTCCTCATTCTTTTGATTGTTACTTATTTTATTTGAAATAATGTATGAAATGTTAATTATTATTATTTTAATTTCTTCATCTTTCAATTTTTTTATTTTTTATTTGATCTCTATTATTTTGATTATTATTTATTTTATCTGAGATAATTTATGAAATTATATTTTTTTCAATTTCATTCTTATTCAACTTTTTAATGTGTAAGATTTGTTCCTCATTATTTTAATAAACTTGAAAAAAATAAAACATTAATAAGTTATTTTTCAACTCATTTTCCATAACATAACCACATACTGAAAAGTATTTTCCAACTTATTTTTCATTACATTACCAAATATCAGAAAATACTTTGCCGGAATTTATTTTTTTTAAAAAAACTTGCCATTAACTTCAGAAATATGATAACAGTAGCGGATGATCCTCGCCATGAAAATTTTTCTTTATAACAATCAACAACTAAGAGTTTGTAATTAATGCAACGTACGACCCTAGTAGCATCTCTTTGGACTGATCGATTGAAATGCCTTGCTGGTTTTGTTAATGGACCTTGATAAGAATGGAGACTTTAAAGGTCTTGCAAGTATTTGTGCCATGAAAGTGTAAACGAGGAAGAATTCTCTCCATATTATCTTCTTCTGAACCAACTACACATTTCATGGAAGGTACGAAACCAAAAGACAAAAACAGGCTGTTTATTCTCCATGTGTTGCGTGACTGTCCCCTAGCTAAGGAACGTGAATAGAAGGAGTTTCTTTGACTCAGGTCTGATACCATGGTTGATTAATAACCTGGCTGACGGTGAGTGTGATAGGAATGGATATGCATGGACGTTGTTATTTGGGTGTGCATTATGGAACATCTGGAAACGACATAATCAGGGGATTTTTTTTTTTTTGGGGGGGGGGGGGGGCGCGGAGCACAGCAGCCGCAAGCACTGTAAAGGCAATCCACAGCCTGACAGGTGACTCACAGAGGGCAATTGACTTCGCTGATTGCAGTTCACATAAGCTTAAGGAATTAAACTGGTGGGATGGGCGTATCCTCCCATGGAGAGGATGAAGTTAAGCTTGGACGGGTGTAGTAAAGGCAATCCAGGTGTGGCAGGAGCAGGAGGTCCGATTAATTAGAGATAGCCTTGGGTCTTGGATTAAGTAAAAGGATTGTTCTAATAATTTCTTTTATTATAGAAGCCTTATGTGACATACTGAATAAATGCGTGTTTGGTACTGTAATTTAATAGGTTTTTTTTTTTTTATATATATATATAAATATTTTTAATTATTTCTTTTTATGTTCTTAACTTCAACCTATCTAAACTATAAAAAAAATAAATATGAATTTTAAAAAAACTTTAAAAATAGAAATTACAACGATGCAAACGGACACTATGTGTGTCTAGTAAAAATATATAACTTGGCAGAATCGCCATGGTTTTGTCGAGGAGTGTCTCGTCTCTATCAAAAGCGAAGGAGGGAAAAACCCCGTTCTCTCCCGAGCTTCTGTTCTCAAGATGGCAGTCTCTACTGATTGTCACAAAGCCCAGCAAGATTTCCCCAAAGTCCTGATTCTAAAACCAATTTCATTCCTCGCTCACGTTGGTGAACGACACGTTGCATCTAACAAATTCACTTTCTTGAAAGCCTATGACTCCTCACTCCCTCTACACCAATTCTTGTCCACTCACTCTCACTCTATAAAAGCCATCCTTTCCTCTGTTGGCACACCCATAACCGCTGACATCCTGCAGCTGTTGCCAGAGGTCGGTGTGGTTGTCACTACTAGTGTCGGACTTAACCAGGTTGACCTCCCTGAGTGCCGCCGGCTTGGTATTAAGGTTGCCAATGCAGGCAGTGTTTTTTCAGATGACGTGTCTGATTTTGCTGTTGGGTTGTTAATTGATGTTTTGAGGAAGGTCTCGGCGAGTGATGGATATGTGAGGAAAGGGCTTTGGGCTACTAAAGGGGACTACCCTCTTGGTTCTAAGGTTTAGATTAAATTCCTCTCTATTTTATATCCATTTTGTCTTCTTGGTTCTTAATGCTAATTCTTGATTGCCTGTGGATTCTTAATTTTGTTTATCAGAAAGAAAATGTTGCCTCATGATAAAGGAACTGATAATTGTTGAGGGTTTGAGGAGCTTTGAGCAAAGAACACCTATGCATTTAAATAGTTCGTCATTTTAATTTTGTTGCTGAATATTAAGAATCATAATTTGATGACTAAAACCATTCCATTTCTTGACAATGAGACAAATGGAGATAAAAATTTCTATCTTGGCAAAAAACGCGATTGAATTGCACCCTCTAATCAACTGATTATTTAAGTTATTTCCCCCCTTTTTGTGAGTGGTGATTTCAGTTGGGAGGCAAGCGAATTGGGATTGTTGGATTGGGAAATATTGGATTTGCAGTTGCTAAAAGGTTAGAGGCTTTTGGGTGCAGTATCTCATATAATTCCAGGAAGAGAAAACCGCATGTTTCATACCCTTTCTACGAAAGTGTCTGTGAACTTGCAGCTAATTGCGATGTTCTTGTGATATGTTGTGAATTAACTGACCAAACCCGCCACATGATCAACAAGGAAGTACTGTCAGCATTGGGGAAGGAAGGTGTCATTGTGAACATCGGACGCGGGGCTATCATCAATGAGAAGGAAATGGTGCAGTGTTTGGTGCAAGGAGAGATTGCTGGCGCTGGTTTAGATGTGTTTGAAAATGAACCAGATGTTCCTGTGGAGCTCTTTGCAATGGACAATGTTGTTCTGTCACCACATAGTGCTGTCTTTACTCCAGAATCATTATTGGATTTAAGGGACCTCGTGATGGGGAATCTGGAAGCTTTCTTCTCAAATAAACCACTACTTTCTGAATATGGGGATTGATGGATGTTTTAATTAACTCTTCTAATTGCAGGTTAGTTTTTTAACTTTCTTCTAATAGATCCCTGTTAGTGAACACATTTCAACTAGGTATGGATTTTGATCATTATATTGATTGGTATTATATCACTGGCCATGCTTCTGTAACGAGTCATGCTTTATTCTCGCGGCATTTGTTCATACACTACTAAGGAATAATAATCTTTACCAGAAAAGAGAAGGAAAAATTCAATGGATGGCCTGCTTAAGACACTAATAAGAAGTAATACATTTTTTTTTTGAGAAGATGTAACACAATTAATTTCTTGTGAATACACTAGTCTCTGAATGTGGCTGACCTGCTTAAGACAGGTCTTGAGAGGGGCTTAGTCATGTGCCCAAGAGCTGGCTGGTCACGCCCTTAATGCTAAAATCATAAAATAGAAAGAGACTTAGTTAGGGTCAGTTTGAGTTATTAGCATATGTTTTTAAGGTTTAATGTTAGTAGTCAATGTATGCTAAATTAGGTAATTAGTTTTGTTGAGGAAAAAAGATTCCGATCACAAACTGAAAAAGGAAACATATCAATTTGGAATAAAAGAGAGAGCCAGATTATCCGGGGCACCTTCCCCTGATTAAAAGGATTACTGAAAATTCTACCCACTTTTCCTTTTGTTTTTCCAAAAATCCAACTTTTCCTCTACACTATGCCTTGTTGTACATGTGGACCAATCAAATAAAAATAAAGTAAGAAATAATTTTAATTTACAAGTGCCAGTGAGAAAAGATTCAGTGATGGGCATACCAACACTGAAGTATTTAGGTGGTATTGTTTCTTGCAAACGGAATCTCTTTTCCATCAGAAGAAGATTGACGAATGTTTGTTTCATTGTGTGGTTATTTGGTGTCAACTATAAGCATAACAATCTCTTCCTCTTTCTGTGACTCTTGAGCAAAATTTGTTTGATTCCTTCTAGTAATTGTCCTACAATCTGCATGCGTGCAGGAAATAACTGAGTAATGAACAAGAAAGTTAATGAGATGTCAAAGATGATGCCGTGCTATCAGTACTTGATAGTTGTGTATAGCCTGTACTGGAGGGGAAAGTTCTGCACAAGAACCTTTTTATGGCCATCAGTGTCGAGTATATTAGTTGTTTAAACCTCTAATCCCTGACATTGTTTATCAATGACGCTTTAAGCAAGACATTGAAGATCGATACATAGTCAATTTCTTATACTTCATACGTGTTAAACTCCACGAGGATGCTGGTCACATTGATTGCCTAAGTATTTGCACTCTATTTATGATCATTGCAGGATTAGATTACACAGCTTTGCATATTGATAGCCTTAGATGGATGAAGTATTTCCGTGTATACCTTTCAGTATGTAGATTATTGGTTCCACATTGATAGTAGGATTGTTCTCCGGAAACTTGACACGCCAGAGCAGGATTGTTGTTTAATTCTGTGTTTGTTCAAAGTCGAGAAGGACACTTCCTAATCATTTCTAAACCAGACAAAGTTTGAAGTAGAACTCCTTTCCTCAATCGTTCCTAATCAAAATTACCCATCATGCCTGTCGTGACCTTGAAAACAACAAGGGAGAGAGTGTATAGTAAACCAGCTTTATTTCTTCGTATTTTCCCCATTGTCTAGCAGATACTATGGCATGGGGCTTTTGTATTCTGCACACATCCTATCCACAAATTAATGCATAGTTCTGCCTTGCTCCGTCAAACACATTACATCAAGGACTTAGACAACAAATTTTCCATTATGTTCTGTTTTGAATACACGTTAGCATAGTTTCACATGATGGATCCATTTCACCTTCTCCATGAGAATTTGCCTTGTATTTTGGAAAAATTAGTCTGCACATTGGTTTGTGTGAATCATGTCTCCATAGAATTTTCCTTAAATCTCTATCTCCTAACTCAGAATTTGTACAAACAAAAGCCTCCCGTCTCAGGATCCCAAAACCCTCAATGGAACACGAACAATACCATCAGCATCAATCCCAAGACATTCTGCAAATGCTAGCACTTCAACCACTGCCGTTCTTCAAATGCCATGGGTCCAATTAGCAAATAAGTTATGTCGGATTTGTAGGAAATAAAAGAGGAAGTGATGTTGCAAATAAAACATGGAATTATTGTTTCAGATTTTTAGGAGTTTTTGTTTCCTGTTTTCGTTTTTTATTTTTTTGATTTCTTGATTTTGTGGCATTCCTGATTTGGTGGCCTCCTTTACTATATATCTTGTAACCAGAACTATAGAAAGAATAAGAAAGAAAATTCTTCTTCTTCCAAAATCCTACATGGTATCAGAGCCTCGTGTTCTTTTGTTTTTTCTCCTCAGCAATGAATTCCTTCTAGCTCTTCTGGCGCTTCAGAAACCATTCCATTAAATTGCTGGCATCGTTGAAATGCTATGTTATACCAGTAAAATTAGATTTCTTCTTTAATTATTATTGCTAGAGAAGTGATTGTTGAGAACATAATTGATGGGAATGTAATACTCATGTTTACTTTAAAATGAACAAAATCTAATGAAGTGTTTTCGTGTTTAGTTCATCTTTAAGAGTTCATGAAAAACGTTTATTGTTTTATCCTTAAGATTTAAAGTCTATAATTTGACAACAAGATATTTATCTCTTTTAATATAAACACTTGTATTTAATTTTGTAAAATTATAATTATTGAGTAAAATAATATATTTACCAACAAATCTCATAGCGTAGATATTAATTATTTGATACTAAATTAAAGTCACTAAACACATATTAATTGTTTAAATTTATATTCTTGTAAATTCGTATATATAAATATTAGTCATTCAAAATAACAGATAGGTTAATCTATGTTTTGTTTTTTTTATTTATATAAAAAATTCTTAAAACAACAGATCTCATCCAAACTAGATTGTAGATTCCAAAGCAAAAGGAAAAGTCATAGCATAGCGTGGCATCACGATTGACAGTGACCATCACTTCGTTCATCACCATGATTCCAGAAGATACCTTTCTTCTCATTTGCAAGCTATCTGCTCTGTTTGTTTTGCCAATTATTTTTTAGCTTGAAATGCTTTATAGGGTACCCTCTATTTAATTCATAAAAAAAAAATTCAAGAATTTTCCATTTCCGTTGATGGAGGATCAAGAAGAACAGCAAGATAACACGAGTGATCAAAACCACAAACCCCAAGACCTACCGCAAGTCCTACTCCTAAAACCACCACCAGTCCTGTCCGTTATTGGAGAACAACCTTTTTTATCAAAAAAATATCAATTCTTGAAAGCATGGGAATCCCCTCTCCCTTTACTTCAGTTTCTTACCGCACATGCTAACTCTATCCAAGCCATTCTCTGCTCGGGTGCCGCTCCAGTCACAGATGATTTACTCCAGCTGCTTCCCTCCGTTCGTCTTGTCGTCACTGCCAGCGCTGGTACTAATCACATTGATTTGGAGGCATGCCACCGTCGTGGAATCTCTGTAACCAACGCGGGCAATGTGTTTTCTGACGATGGCGCGGATGCGGCAGTGGGGTTGTTGATTGATGTGCTGAGAAAGATTACAGCTTCTGATCGGTATGTGAGGCAGGGGCTTTGGGTCAATAAAGGAGACTACCCTCTTGGTTCTAAGGTCATGAATCACGATCATCCCTTAATTATCAATCATGTTATTTGGTTTAAGAATTTTTTGGTGACCACCACCATTCTGTTTTCTGATTCTTTGTGGTATTGGTTATTGATAATTTCAGTTGAGAGGCAAGCGAGTCGGTATTGTCGGATTGGGAGGCATTGGCTTGGAAATTGCTAAAAGGCTAGAGGCTTTTGGCTGCAATGTTTTGTATAATTCAAGAAAGAAAAAGGCACATCTTTCGTATCCATTCTATTCCGATGCCCGCCAGCTCGCAGCTAATAGTGATGCCCTCATCATTTGTTGCGCATTGACGAACCAAACCCGCCACATGATCGATAAGGATGTCTTTTCAGCATTGGGGAAGGAAGGTGTCATCGTTAACATTGGACGTGGGGCTATTGTTGACGAGAAGGAAATGGTGCGGTGTTTGGTGCATGGAGAGATTGCAGGTGCTGGGCTAGATGTGTTCGAGAACGAGCCTGATGTTCCAAAAGAGCTCTTTGAATTGGATAATGTTGTTCTATCCCCTCATAGAGCTGTCTTTACCTCAGAATCTTTCATGGCCCTGTGTGAACTTGTGGTAGGCAATCTGGAAGCTTTTTTTTCCAACACACCCTTACTTTCACCCGTCATTGATGTATGATTAATGCACATTATCGGCTTAGCTTTAGCTTCTACAATCTTAATTTAATAGGAGTCCAAAGAGGCCTGTAATTCTAGTAACATCATTAAACCAGTCCTAAATTGAGAATGAATCATCATCGTCAAGAAAATAATCATCAAACCTCCTTCCAAAAGTCCTAGTCCTTGAACCACCGCTAGTCTTCAAATATTATAGAGGCAAACTCTCCCAAAAACTCCATTTCTTGACACCATGGGACTGTCCACTTCCTTTAGACTACTTCTTGAGCACTCATCCAAGCTGTTCTCTCTCATGGAACCTGTCCACTCAACACCAACATTATAAGGCTGTTGCCATCACTGAGCCTTATTGTCACCACAAGTGCTGGACTCAACCAAATCGACTTGCAAGAGTGTCGTAGGAGAGGGATATCTGTAGCTTATGCTGGAAGCCTGTTTTCTGAAGATGATGCTGATATAGCAGTAGGGCTGTTGATTGATGTGCCGAGAAAGATATCGACTGGTAATCGGTATGTGACACAAGGGTTGTGGGATAACAAAGGATATTTTCCTCTATGCTCTTAGGGAAGGATTGATCTATGTATTAATATCCTGTTTCTATGTATTAATCCATATATCAACTGGATTATTGATATCCTGTTTCTATGTATTAATATATCAACTGGATTATTGATATCCTGTTTCTATGTATGATTGATGGTTGTAATTTGTTTTTCGTAAAGATGTTCAAGGTTGTTTCAGTTAGGAGGCAAGAAAGTTGGGATCGTTGGACTTGGAAGCATTGGCCAAGAAGCTGCAAAAGGGCTAGAGCACTTTGGCTGCAATATCTTGAACAACTCAAGGACCAAGAAACTGCAAAGGGGCTTGAGCACTTTGGCTGCAATATCTTGAACAACTCAAGGACCAAGAAGCTGCAAAAGGGCTAGTATTAATCTATATATCAACTGGATTATTGATATCCTGTTTCTATGTATGATTTATGGTTGTAATTTGTTTTTCGTAAAGATGTTCAAGGTTGTTTCAGTTAGGAGGCAAGAAAGTTGGGATTGTTGGACTTGGAAGCATTGGCCAAGAAGCTGCAAAAGGGCTAGAGCACTTTGGCTGCAATATCTTGAACAACTCAAGGACCAAGAAGTCATCTGTGCCCTATCCATGCTATTCAAATGTCTGTGAACTAGTGGCAAATTGCGAGGTCCTCATAATTTGTTGTGAATTAAATGATCAGACTCGCCACATGATTAGCAAGGAAGTGTTTTTAGCATTGGGGAAGAGAGGATTGATTATTGATGTCGGACGAGGGGCTGTTATAGATGAGGGAGAGATGGTGAGATGCTTGATTGATGCAAGGAGAGATCGCAGGTGATGGATTGGATGTGTTTGAGAATGAGCCTGATGTTCCAAGTGAGCTCATTGCATTAGACAATGTTGTCCTGTCGCCACATAGAGCAGTCCACACCGAGGAAACTTTGATGTCTTTAGTCGAACTTGTGATGGGGAATTTGGAAGCTTTTTTTTTTTTTTTTTCCAAATAAACCTTTACTTTCTGCTGTAATATTGGATGGATGAACAATACTCTAATTCTTCTGTTTGCAGCTACTGGTTAGTCTGTCATGAATTAATTCTAGTATTTCGATATTGATATTTTGTCCTTAAATATTTATTTTTCTTGGATACATTGCTACTTTTTGGAAATTGTAACTGATTTTCGAGGTCTAGAAGTACTGATTAACCTAGCTACTTGGTACACTGAACTTTTAGTTTCATCACCATCTTTACCATAAGCCATTCTTTCTATCCAACCACAGTATTTACTTGTTTTTTCTTCTTGTAATTCTACTTTGTATTAGTGTTCTATACTTTTAAATAATTTGTAATTTCTTATTATATTTTTCGTAATATGATTTAAATTCCTGTAATAAATTAAAGTCGCTCGAGGTAGCTATAGAATTTTCGGATTGGTTAAAAAAAAACAGACAAGCTGAAGGTGGTCGAAATTAATGAAAATCCAGAGAAACACTGGCCAGGGAGTGCAGGTGGTGGTGGGATTTATGGCCAGACGAAGATCATGGGCTTAGAAGCTGGGCGTTTAGGCTTTTAGTTCAAGTCCAGCTACTGAGAACTGGGCTATGGACTATTTTTCTTTTTTCCTTTCCTTTTCCTTTTTATGGACTAAAGCTTGGTTAGAATCTTGGCCACCCCAAGTCATCATTGAATCTGATGATTTAACTTACATGGACATTTTTATTTTCAACAGCTCAGAAAAAAATACAGTAAGCACCTTGTAAGCAATAAAAGCAGTCAAGGAGAAAACAAGGTATAGTTTTGAAGTAAAATATCATCAATACATTGATTTGGATTATGTTTGATAAGATTTTTGAAAATTAATTAAAGTTGTTTTTTTTTAAAAAATTTTGATTGAAAAGAAGTTACGAGTGAATCTAGTTAGAAACAATTTTTGAATTAAATAAAAAATCTGTTATAAAATTGAGTCGAATCTTGATTTAATAAAAAGTTGAGATTTTTAACTTTTAATTTATAAGTTATAACTAATGCTACATTTATTCTTCAATAATTTGTTATAAATTAAAGTCATTTTAGTTCATTTTTATCATAAGTTAATTATTTATAAAAATAATTTTAAAGTCATTACTCAAAAGTAAAAAAAAAAACGAACTCATAATTAATATGTTAATCATTCATGGTTAAATATTTGTTAGTTAAATAGTTTAGAGTTTATGCCATTCCACATTTAGGACATAGCCCACCAATTATAATATGGTGAGATTTACCTGAATATGTATAAAAAAAGGTGGTCAATATTCACTCCGAATCGGGCTATAATTGATGTATCATCAACGAAAGATCATGAACTTAATTTGACCTGCACACTGTGGAAGGCAGAACTCATCAAACCATGATGTTACAAGTTCTTTTTTTCTCAAGTTATCAAGGAAAAATGACGAGTTGTAGAATGTGCTGATGCTTGTGCATGAACATAGAGCAGCATGCAAGTTGCAATTGCAAGCAAGTATCCAGTGTAAAATCCTATCATTCTTTGCTTAAAATACTCGCATCTCATATATATGGTGCCCTTTCAACAAGACAAAGTCCCACCCAGATTTTGAATAGATCTCGAACCATAGCTTGCTAGCTGAGTTAGTTAGATCTCGAACCATAACGGCTTGCCAACTCGGTCCAACGCATTGAAATAAATAAAGAAAATGTCCAATCAAGTGGAATTTTGTACCCTGTCGAACTTTGGAGAATGCTAGATTGACAGGGACGCAAGGCCCAGAAGGAAAAAAATAAAAAAGGAAGAGCATGATTAGAGGGAATCAATGCCACATAAGATTTTTGAAGGAGTTCGAGAAAACTAGAGCTTTCATCTTTGTCTTTTGCCTCGTAAGATTAAGCGCTAGAGATCCGTTGGCAGAAGGCATTATATGCTCGAGCACGATTAAACATTATTAAGGGAGTCATCAAGTGGTCTTTCAAACAGTGTTAATATTGGATGGACAGCGGTCACGGTGTCTGAAGGGGCGTTTAACTAGTTTCGGAAAAGTGTTTAGAAAAATAAAAAAACACTGTGGAAACTGATATTGTTGTTGTTTCTTTCGTTCTTTACAAGGTTATGCAAGCATTGCATGGTGTCTTTTCTCGGCTAATTGCCCGTATGATCAAAATATGTTTATACTTAGAAAGAATATAAAAATAAATTTATTTTTAAATTAAATATTTTCATTTTAAAACAAGAAGAATAGAAAGGATTGTTTTCATTTCTTTTCGTTTTAAAATGCTATCTTAGCAGTTAGCAATCTCTTTCGACGTGCATAATTCATATTTCATACATTAAAGGGTCTAGACTGAGGCTATATATAAAATGAATAAATAATATATTTCTATAAAATAAAAAATAACTTTCAGGAAAACAAAATGTGTATCTTTTTCTATGAAACAGGCTAGCCTTGATTCAATGGTGTATTTAAGAATTTCTTGATTTTTTTGTCCTATCACTAGCTCTTCGATTCAACTTTGATTCTGTATATTTATGAAGAACTTCTAGTTTTAAAATCATTTATTGGGATCTCGTCAATGGATGATATCATTTAATGAATCCCTTTTTTAACACTCTAGTTTCTGGCATCGGTTCATGACTATCATAGAATTGGAACCGTAACTGATCCATAAGCAGCTGAGATATTTAAGATCTAGAATTTAGAATTGGTTTCGACTGGAGTCTTACTTGATGGTTTATGAATTTCTTAACTCTCATAAATTGATCATAGGTCGTTTTTTTTTTTAAAAAAAAAAAAGGGGGGCGGGGGTTTTGAAGAAGAAAAATAAAAGTTGAACAGCAACAAATTAAATTATCTAGGAAATGCATGTTTTAGAAGTGTGCGAAATTAATTCAAAACCATCTTTCAGTTACATTTTTTTAAAAATATCTAGCTTATTTTTCCGTATAATTTTAAAAACTCATCTGTCACTACTGATTTAACGAACGAAATTAAAAATTAAAGGAGAAAGCATAATATATTGACCATCCAAACAACTCCTTCTGATTCCCACCTTTCAATTAATACCCATAAAAAAATAAATGAAACCCATTAATTACCAAACCAAATAATACAATCTTTGACTCGTTGATTGGAATGGTAGTTTTCATGAAAAGTAAATTCATGAAATATAAATTATTTTTTAATATTTAATAGAATTCTGAAAAATAAGTTGAAAAATAATTTCTAATTTTGATTGTGTCATAGAAAATAAGCTAAAAAATAACTTATTAATATTTTTTTAAGTTTATTAAAAGAATGAGACTAAATCTAACAGATAAAAAAGTTAAAGAAAGTTAAAAAAATCTAATTTAATAAATAAATAGATCATTTTAAATAAAATAAATAGTAATAAATAAATAGAGACTGAATCTGATAGATCAAAAAATTCAATCAAGAAAAAAATTAGAAAAAAATAAATAACAATAAAAAAATAAAGACCAAAATTAGTATAAAAAACAATCTAAATCAAGTTCTAAGGAATGAAGTTGAAAAAAAATTCAAAATAAAATATAAAACAATCAAAAGATTAAGAATTAAATTTGATATAATTAACAAATAACAAGATATTTTAAAATTTTCATAATTCCTTGAAAATTGTTTTTCACTCAAAATAAAAAAAAAGATTTTTTTCTAAAAATCAAGCTAAACTTTTATTTGAGTATAAAATATTTTTTATTGATTAAGTTTTTTTAATAATAAATTAAAAAATTTAAAAATAATTTTATAAATTTTTTTTATCATGAAATATTCGAATAATTAAGCATAGAGAATGATCGTGGTACGTGGTTCATCACAATTAAAACCCCTTTTATGAAAAGTTAACCAGTTACTTTTTACATTAACCGGCTTTTAAAAAAATCTAATATTGCACTTTCTGAAAAAAATAATTAAATATTGCTCTTATATATATATATATATATATATATATATATATATATAAAGGAATGATTAGAAAATGCCCTATGTCTATAGGTCGTTTTAAATAATATCCTCTTTCAATTAATTGAATCAAACAATTCCAATGAAACCTTTCATCCAAATTCGATGCCAATAGCTAACATATTCAGTTGAAGTGTCCGAAAACAATATAGAGACGATGGAATAAAAAAAATGTTTCAAGAAATCACTCTTTCATTACTATTAATAAAAGATTAACTAAATTCGATAGGAAATCATTTTTTTATTAACATAAATGATTTCTTTTTTTGTGAAAAAATCACTTTTATTATTTAATTTTAGATAATTTTGCATCAATGAAAGTATGATTTATTTAAAGGATAGCCTCAAATTAGTTCCTAATCTACAACTTTTTTTTTTCAATTAGAGCCTCAACCAATACATTTTACCAATTAAGTCCCCGGCATATCTAGGAATTCTTTGTTTGATCCTTCCATAAACAAGCAGGCCTAACATTGTCTGCAAGTCGCGAAATCAATTGAGAAAAGGCTTGGGCTAGTTTGAGATTATGGTAATGATAGTGGTTTAAAGTATTTTTCGCTTTGAAATGTATTAAAATAATTTTTTTAAATTTTTTTTTGACATCAGTACATCAAAACAATCTGAAAACATAAAAAAATTCATTTTAAGCAAAAAAAATTCAAGATTTTTGGCACCCTAAAGGCACATTTGCTGACAAAAGGATCCAATTGAATATTCTTGGATACATTAGGGATCCAACTGGTTAAAAAAGTTGCAAGTGAGGACAAACACAAAGGGTATAATTGATCTAATTCAGAGATGAGGAGTATTGTTTTGTAGATAAAGATACTGACGACACGTATGAAAGCAGAATTTGGTGAGGTGAAATTGAAAATGTAAAAGCAACACAGGCGTGGAAGTAAGCTCAATGGAGCCCACTCCCCATGTATCCAGCCAGGAGTTACCAGCCAGTCTTTTGATACTAGCTTCTTTCTTTTTTCTTTTTTTTTTTAGTTTAATGTGGGTGTCCGGGCTAGTTTGCGCGCACCTCGACTAATCTCACGGGCCCTGAAATTAACGACCATGTAAGCCTCCAGTGGCCATCATATGAGCAACCATAGGGCTCGAACCTGAGACCACAGAGGGAGCAAACCTCTTGATCCCAAATATTCTTTTTTTTAAATGGACGGAGAGATGGGATCTCGAGGGTGCCATGGTTTTTAATTTTATATTTTGCAAGTGTCCAATTAGGCCCTTGAAGAATAATATTATGCGTGCCACTTAATTATACTTGAGCTAATCAAAGTTGCATGAAGGAGGTTCCAATCCACGAATTCAATTCTCCTAGCTTTGCCGCATCTTTCTTTTTTGACATGTATCTAGTTAAAGGCTACCGCACTTAAACTTTTAGCTTTAGGTCGTGTGTGTTTTTTTTTTTACTAGTGTTTTTGTGAAAGTTTAATTTTTTTCACTTTAAATTAATATTTTGATGTTTTTTTATTATTTTGATGTGTTGATATCAAAAATAAATTTTAAAAAATAAAAAATATATATTATTTTAATGCATTTACAAGTGAAAAATATTTTAAAAAGTAATCATCATCATAATACAAAACATGTATGGTGCCATGGATCATCTAATATATACTATTGATTTTTATTGATTTTGAATTTTTATATATTCGCTCTATTATCAAATCTATGGTATTTTAGACCCGGTCTTGTTCCCAGCCTAGCATGGAACAATTCTTTGCATGCTCTAAACTCGACCCAACCTAACTTGTAATAGCCTAGACATAAACCCGAACCAATTCATGAGAGCATTGAACCTAGTATTGGTGACCTAGCTTTGACACCCTAGACCGATGCTTTCCTAACCATTTTTTATATATAAGCTAAAGAATAACAATGCCTATTAAAAAGAAAATACAAACAAAAAAATACGTAGAACATAATGACAACAAATATCAAAATTACTATAGTTATGATATCATAAACTTAGAAGGGACATTCAAAACTGAACATATCATGACACTAATCAATCAAATCCAAGCTACAAAGTTATATATTCTTCTCATACTTTTTATTTGCAAAGTTATTAGCCGTATGATTATCCTCACACAAAACATGACAGAAAGATAAGTTGTGAGGAGAAATAAGATGCGATGATAAAAAAATTCATGAAGTTTCCATGATCTATCATTGACCATCTTGATCTTGATCTTTGTCCAATACTCACTAGCCCATGAGTATCCGGTCAATACCCAATCAAACCTAGACCTTGCTACCTTGAACATAGCTCTGCTTTTCTTTAGTTGTCGATCGACGTGACATATAGTGAAATATATAGAAAATAAAGAGTTCTCCAACCCTAGGTTATATTAATCCTTAATTGTGAAGGAAGTTTGTTTAATTTGTTCTTAAATCAATAATTCATAAAATTCATTTAAGAATAACATATCAAATATTTGTATTAGTAGCAAAATTGAAATGACTGATATAAAAAAAATATAAACAAATCAAAATTAACTAGAAAAATAATTAAAATTAAAAATAACACTAAAAATAACTAAAAAATAAAAAAAACATAAACTTTAAGATCTAATTTAAGTGTTTTTCTGATACCGGCTCATTATAATTAACTGACTTTCTATAAAGAGAACTTGTTATAAAATTTGAATACGATTTAATAATCAAATAAAAAATTATAATTATTTTTATCAAATTAAACATTTGAGTCATCCAATTTTTATTTTATTTTAATTTGTTTATCTAATTCATAAACATATAATATTTCATGTCATCCCACTAACATATAATAAATTATGATGATAATTGATGAAAGCTTTCATTAATTAATGATCGGTGATGCAATTATGGAAGCAATGAATAGTGAAATTTTATTTGAATACGTCAATTTGTTTATTTTCAAAAAAATTAAAAAGATTTTTTTTTAATGAATAAGATCAAATATTGTTATAAGATTAAGTTGTTAAAGATGCAAATAATATAAAACAAACGGTAGGAAATAAAGGGACAGAGAAACTAGTAAAAAGAAGGAAAAAGGAATATTTAATTTTTTGAAAAATAAAAACCAAATAATTACAATCATAGTTATTAAACCCGGCCCGGGGGTTGACCTGGCCAAGGAACCGGATCCAGGGTTTCATGGGTCAATCTGAAAAAATTAAAAAAAAAATTAAAATTTTAATATTTTATATGAAAAAATCCATGTAAATATAGGCTATATATATTGTAAATAATGAATTTTAAAAGAATATTTTAAAAAAAAATTATCCCACATTAAAAAGATATTATGTTAAGTTTTTAAGTTAAAGTATTTAAACCAAAATTTTTTTTATCCCACATTAAAAAAACATAGCTTTTTTCTTGTGAACATAGAATATATATACTAATAGGTTTCAAATCCCACATTGAAAAAACATAGTTTTTTTTTTCTTGTGAATATATAGTATATATACTACTATGTTTCAAATCCCATATTGAAAAAAAGATAACTTTTTTCCTGGGAACATAGAGTATATATACTAATGAGTTTTCAATCCCACATTAAAAAAAGATAATTTTTTTCTTGGGAACATAGAGTATATATACTAATAGATTTCAAATCCCACATTGAAAAAAAGATAACTTTTTTCTTGGGAACATAGAGTATATATACTAATGGCTTTCAAATCCCACATTAAAAAGATACTATGTTATCATTTTAAGTTGAAATATTTAAATCAAAAGGTCTTTTTATCCCACATTGAAAAAACATAATTTTTTTCTTGGGAACATAGAGTATATATACCAATGGGTTTCAAATCCCACATTTTAAAAAAAAAACACTGGGTCTTGGCCGGGTCTTGCCCAGGTTACGAGTTGACCTGCTGGGTCGACCGGGTTTGATCGAGTCATTGCTCTGACCGGTCTTTTGACAAACTCGGACCAGTCCAGCCCCCGGGTCCGGAATCAATTTATTGGGCCGGTCCAGGTTTAATAACTATGATTACATCGGCTTCTTTTCTATATATAAAAGTAAGAAGTTTTCAAAAAACTGAAAAGGAAAATAAAAAAATAGAAACCCTTACATTTAGTGGTTGCCTTGGAAGAACAAAAATTTCAATCAAAAAGAAATTGAACGCGGATGGGGCCTTTTGTTCCTCTAATGGTGGAGTGACAACAAAAAATGCTTCTAATACGTGGGTTCATGGTTTCCCATATAATATTGGTATCGGTTCCCTTACAAAAGGTCAGCTTCAAATTTACTAAATTTACTGTTTAGCATCACGGTAACTTTTATTTTTAAAGGGTTTTTAAAATGTTTTTTTTTATTTAAAAATATATTAATTTAATATTTTTAGATATTTTTAATGATTTTATCTATTAATATTAAAAATTTTATAAATATAAAAAATTATTTTAATATATTTTTAACTAAAAATTACTTTTGAAAAGTACTTATCAAACAGCTAATGAAGGGGTGTTTGAGAAATAAAGGAATATTTAAGAGTGTGGTAACAGTTATTTTTCAAAGTGCTTTTTACTTGAAAATACATCAAAATAATTTATTTTAAAAAAATCATTTCTGAATCACCACATCAAAACCGATTTGAAAAAAAAATTAAAGTAAAGAAAAAAATAAAATAAAATTTTAATTATTTTTTTTAAAAAAACTCAAAAATAAAAAGTCTCCAAATATCCTCAATGCTCTTCAAATTACTTTGGTTATTGTTAATTTACGCCCAAAGGGTGTCCATCCATCCAAATGGAGAAGTCATCTCTTTGATTTTTTCAGGATCTTCATCTGTACACATGTTCAAGTACAAGTATGAGAAGTACTAAAAAAACAAAGAAAGAAAGAAAATAAAGTACGTAGGAGTACATGATATTGTACGTACGTACGTGTATGTGGGCAACATCTTGGTAAAAATTTATAGCTTGGAAGAGGGGATCAGGATATTCTACGAGGCACATGTATAAAAACAAAGTGTTAGGATAGTGTCATATATATCCGACTTTAGACACATGCTAATGTCCGACCTCGCACGCAGCATTTATAAGCAGCCAATAATTAATCAATGATGGACATGCCTCGAAGTTTTTTCTACTTGGAGAATTCCAACGAGTAATTAACCTTTCTCTTAAGAAATACTCATCACATTGTAAGGATCTTTGCCTGCTGCGCAACTATTTATTCCCTCCCAGTTAGCTTTGAAGTTAACGATCATATAAATTTTTACTAGTTCTGAAGTTTGTGAAATTCAAACTACCAACTTTTAGGAAACAAACTCAGGGTTTGATCAACTGAGTTACACCTCTTAGAGTTTTTATTACCTCTCTATTAATTCTTCAAGTGATGGTTATTATATTTGTTAGCCGAAGGGAAAAACATATTACTAGTCCAAAACCAACAAATTAGCTTTGATTATTACCCTACACTCCTTGATTTATCATAACCAAAATATTACATCACACTCACAGAATACTCTCCGTCAGAGTTTAAACATTGATTCTTAAAAAAATTATTAATAGAAAATTATTGTCAAAAAATATATTATCGATGATTTATATTGTATCATTTATTCTATTGATAATATAATTACCGATGGATTTGTATATAGCGCATCAAACAAAAAAAGAATTTTCCGGCTTTCATTCCACCGGTGACTATAACATATTACCAACAGAATAAATCATTAGTAAGTCCATCGGTGATCATATGCATATTACTGACAGAATTAAACCATCAAAGAATTACATCTAGCAATGACAAGTCTTGTAATTTCTTTCCAACTCTCTAGAACTCTCCAAATGACTCAGTCCGTCAATCGTTCTATCATGGTGTAAATTCCATCGATAATTTTGTTAGAATTATATTTAATAATTTTTTAAAAAAATATAATAAAAATATTAAAAACAAATTAATCTAAAATAAAAAACTAAATTTTTATTATTAATTCTAAAAATAATAAATCGAATACAATTTATTTAGTGGACAAAAGCTAGAGGTGAAAGTAAAGGCGGAGGCGGATCTTTGTTGGAACTAAAAAGGTGACGAGGTTGACCATATGTACTAATAAGGGTTGTCAGCATTTGCTCAAGGGCATTCACTTTATCCCTCAAGTTGGTTATCTCAGACCTAAGTTAGGTCATCTCATACCTAAGTTGGGTCATCTCAGCACTAAACTGGGTCGTCTAAACTTAAACTTATTCTGGTACAATCACTTGAATGACTGAAGATGGCTCGATCTCATATCTATACAACATGTGAATAAATTAAAATCACATCACAGTAACACCATTTATATCTTGAAAAATATTGACAAACTCTCACTCGAAAGCATTTCTCTACCGTCTTCATGTCGTGGTTGATTTTTATTCTTAAGTGAGGCTTAAAATAGTATGAAATTATTCAATCTATTTTAATAGTACTCATTAATGATTATCGATTTTCTCCGAGAAAAATTCAACTCCTTCAAATTTACCTATACTATACAATAAAATTGATAAAATATAAGACATACCCATTAAATAACCCATTATTTATTTTATTATGAAACACCTAATTTAAAAATCAAACTCAATTTCTTCAAATGACAAACAAATATAATTTTTCAATATATCAAACAAACCCTAACATGTACAAATCATGCATTCATACAAAGCATCTTTATAGAAAAAAACTATAAAACAAGTAAACACACAAATAAACTATATATACTACATAAAAATTCCAAAAAATAACATAAAAAATTGGTAAAAAAAATTTAGTAGATTTGCTTAACTGATGTGGCAAATCTTAAAAAACAATGAATCAGAACATGGATAATGACAGATTGAGTGTTTAGATGGTCAGATTTATGATGATGAGAACTTGATTTGTGACAAAACGAGGAGAGAAGAATGTTATTTTCTGCTGAAAAAAAGAAGAAGAAGAAATGAGGTAGGGGTAGCGGAAATCTACCAGGTTATAACTTCAATATTATCGATGGATTCACCGACGAGTGTTAGCAACAATTATATTTTATCAGTAATTCTATCTGTAATGTTAAAACATCATATTTTTTTATGGAAATAACGACGGAATAATTATCTAGTTTTTTAATTTCTTGATTTTTACTTGTAATTCTTTCAGTAGTTATCGATGGAAATTTTTTATATGTAAATATCAACAAAAACAATGATATTATATTTCATAAATAAAAATCACTGTAACTTTTCAAAAATATTTTTTCTTTCAGCATTTCTTTTTATATTTGATAATTTTTTAATAGTGTATCCTATTTAAGAAACATCTCTCTCTCTCTCTCTCTCTCTCTCTCTCCACTGCTTTAAAGCGACCAAAGCCAGTGCACGGGACTCGGCTCATCGATCTTCGAATCTTCCGTGAGACCAGGCAATAAAATATTTATACATGTTGTCTACTCTATAGCCACATATATAAATTTGTTCGTGAACCTTTCTTTCTCATGGGTTCTCACACTTTATTTTTTCCTTTCAAATCCTACTCAACAATATCTATATATATACACTATAATATATACTATTTTGCTATATCTTGTAGTCAATTTTTACTCAAACATGAGTTGTTCCAGGGTGTTTTTGAAAAATTAAAAGAAAAGCTAAGGCATGCATTGCTTTTTACAAGGATATATCAAGTAGGGGTCAGTGGCCGTAATCAGTTGTTGTTCAAACAGAGCTGCTCGCTGCGGCTTTATATATGTTATTGTCAAGAATTGAGGTCTAATTAATATCACAGGATTGAGATGTAATTTGGAGAAATATATATATGTCACATCTGTTTCGAAAGCTATAGAATCCTTTTATATAGTATCATAGATCAGTAACTAATAATTAATAACCATGCGGACAAAACATGAGACTAGCTAGGTAGGCAGGCTGGCTAGAGCATACACACTCTCTAATTAAAGAGGAATGACGCAACAGTTAAAAACAATAAGATTCCAATATTGTTCACTTACTTTCCCAAGGAACGGTCTTGGATTTTCACTCCTCTGCCTCCTAACTGCCTATTAAATTCTACATACCTCCTCTTTAGTCATTCCCCTCTCATAGTTCCATTTTCTCCTCTCAATTTCTCTCATCAACGTCTAAAGTAGATAACAGTCCTTCTAGTTCCTATAATATCTTTTTGATCCAACTAGAAATTGAAATACATATAACATTGTATGCCCATTGATTGTTTCCCTTCAAACATGACAATTATGCCTCCTCCTCCTCCTCCTCCTCCTCCAGAGCCATTAGTATTTGATGCTTCAATCCTTCAACACCAAGCCAACTTACCCTCTCAGTTCATTTGGCCTGACCACGAAAAACCATGCCTTGAACCCCCCGAACTTGCAATCCCTCCGATTGATTTTGGAAGCTTCCTCACTGGAGATCCTTTGGCGGTCGCAAAACTTGCCCAGCAAGTAAATGAGGCATGCAAGAAGCATGGTTTCTTTGTAATTGTTAATCATGGTGTTGACTCAAAGCTTATAGCTAAAGCTCATGAGGGTATGAACATGTTCTTTGGTAAGCAGCTCTCGGAGAAGCCAGTTCAAAGGAAGATAGGAGAGCAATATGGGTATGCCAGTAGCTTCACTGGAAGATTCTCCTCCAAGCTTCCTTGGAAAGAAACACTTTCTTTCAGATATTGTGCTGACAATCAGTCCTCTAACATCGTCCAAGAATACTTCTTGAATGTAATGGGAGAAGAATTCAAACAGTTCGGGTAAGAACAATTAATTTCATTCAAAAAAATTAAAATATTACGCAATATATGCTGTCTATGTAGACTATTAGCAAGTGAAGACACTATGCAATAATTTGTGATTTTGTTTTGAATAGGAAGGTGTACCAAGAATATTGTGAAGCCATGAACACTCTTTCCCTTGGAATTATGGAGCTATTAGGAGTAAGTCTAGGAGTTGGAAATGAATATTTTAGAGATTTCTTCGAAGGAAATGATTCAATAATGAGACTAAATTACTACCCTCCTTGCCAAAAACCGGAATTAACTCTTGGCACTGGGCCTCACTGTGATCCTACATCCTTAACAATTCTTCATCAAGATCATGTCAGTGGCCTTCAAGTGTTCGTCGAAGAAAAATGGCACTCCGTTACTCCTGATCCGGAAGCTTTCGTCGTTAACATTGGTGACACATTCATGGTAAGACCATCAACAAACAAGTAGGCTAATCGGAACCCTTTAATCAATTATTACTTCCTCCATCCCACAAAGAAAGTCCATTTTTACCATTCTGAGGTTTTTCCAAAAATAGCACATGTCTAAACAAGGCATTAATTACTATATTAATAATTTGACCAAGAACCAATAAAACTTGTGTTGTTGTTTCAGGCTCTATCAAATGGCATTTTCAAGAGTTGCTTGCATAGAGCAGTGGTAAATAACGTAACAGTAAGGAAATCCCTCGCTTTCTTTCTATGTCCAAAAATGGACAAGGTGGTGAAGCCACCAAATACTTTGGTCGACTATAAAAATCCAAGGGTATATCCGGACTTCACATGGCCAGCTTTGTCAGAATTCACACAAAAACATTACAGGGCTGACATGAAAACCCTAGATGTCTTCACAACATGGCTTCGACAAAAAAACAACTGCGGGGGTACCAAAAATGCTTCTTCCTGTTAATTAGGCTGAGGAAAGTGACATTATAACAGTGGACAATGCTAGGTGCAAAGAAGGAGGGACTTGGTTCTTCATGGTGTGTATTTAGAGGAAAAAGGCAACAGAAGAACCAAAAAACAGGCCAGCCCTGTAAGTAGCTGCTAGTGTGTTAGTGTTGGAGAGAATCACATCAATGCAAGTAAGAAGCAAATTGTAGGAATAAAGATTTGAATGGGCTCCATATATGCATGTCTTCTTATTGTTTTTTATTATTATTTTAATTTTGTTAATGCAAGACATGTATAGATTCTATGTACTTATGTGTTTGGCCACCACCAAATTCTGGTTGCCTCGACTATCTTTCTACTTGGCACGTAACAATACTCATTAATTAGATTCCCAGACGAAAACTTGTCGCAGATGGTACAAAATCTGAAATAATGTATTAATTGATTACAAGATACATGGTGGAAAGCGTTCTAATTCGATCGATGCCCTGAATCATAATCCCAGTAATGGAATTTGTAACCAATAAAAAAACAATGCTTTAAATTCCTGTTTTTAAAACATTCTGTATGTTCCTCTGAAAAATAAACGCAAGCGTTGAGGCTCCATCTGCATATTTTATCGGAATGAACTGTCCGGCTGCCGATGTTCTCATCAAAGTAACATCCCAGTGGCTAGAATTCGGTTTTCCGACTCACAGGCTCAAATTCTAGTTACTCTCTATTAAGTAACTCATGAGACACATTGGATCTTCCATGGACCAATAGAAACTAGATACCAGTACTAGCAGGATAATATATATGTGAGTGTGTGGCAAAAATTACTTTCATTCTCTCATGATCATGAATATAAAACACGACCCAGATAAAGTCCGAACGAGCAAGTAAGCAGTCCGTGAATCTTAATTAGCTGACGAGTCTCTGTCAACTTAACTAAAAGTCTATAAACTTTTCTCTTTTCCTTTTTGCAGGACGTGCTATATGCAATGTCTTTTCTTCATGCTTACGACAAAAGAACCTAGCAAATCGTACGAAAATTCTCGTTACTCAAGTTTACTTTCATCCAATTATAATGGGTTTCAGTAGAAAAGGAAGAAAAAAAAGTCGGGTAAAGCTAGTTAGCACATGCAAGTTTGAGGGCTTCAAACATTAAAAAATTGATAAAAACGTAGTAATAATAAAGTTCCACTTATACATGAAAGCTGTTCTTTTGGCTTATCCATCATCCTAGCAATTTTCCTTTATCTCATGATTGTTTAGAATAAGCATGACTTAACAGGGAGATCAGCTAAATTAACATGGTTTTGGTAAAGTAAGCAACTGGTGCGTGGAACCTAGCCAGCTATTCTTCACTCCACACAAAAACACTTAGCCAAATAATTAAGAGTTTCAAAGGCAAAGTATGGGCTTTAATTTGCTCTTCATTTTCAACCTTAAAGATGCCAACTGTGAGTTGAAATATTTTTAATTATACTTGTCGAAACAAAACTAGTACTTCACTGACGCTTGCACTAACACTAAAGTGCAGAAGAGCTGTATACCTAACATGTATATGTTAGGGTGTTTCTGTAGATAGTTGATCGAATTGCTCCCGGCCCCATGTGATGCAGCATGTTCAAGAGCTACTTTAGTTTTTACCATTCGGTAGGGTGTTACAAGTATTTTTTATAAAAAAAAAAGAAGATTTTTAAGTGAAAATGTATTAATTTAATGTTTTCATTGATTTTAATATTCTCGTATCAAAATTATTTGGAAAAACTTTGAGAATTATTATTTTGATGTCTTTACAATCCTAAGATATTTTTTTTAAAAAAAAAAAATCTAATATACTGAAATCGCATGACTAAACAAGGCTTAAATTTTGTCATCTAGGGTTCTTAAATTTAAGTATCCACATGATCACCTCATGATATAAGCTTATATGGGGGTGCCTATCTTGCTTGACCTTAGTATAAAACAAATGCTATGTCGGGTGTCTTCACTACATGTCACTTTTTGAGGTCATATATAGGTCTTAATTAATGAACTATATGATAAATTATAAATTAGTCTTTCTAGTTTTGCAAAATAAACTATATAGTTTCTTTAGTTTTAAAAACTAATTAATTAGTTCATTGAACAGTTTTTATCATACTTAATTTAATATTATTTTGCTTCAAAAAATTTATTCTTTTCTCGTCGAACTTTCTATACTACTTCCTTATTTTTTATCTTTTTATTTAGTAAAATCTATTTTTTAAAAAAAAATCAAGAAATGGACAAAAGGGTCTAATTAATTAGTTTTTAAAATTAAAGAAATTATATAATTTATATATTTTGCAAAACTAGAGGAAGTCATTTATTCTTCACCATACCATGGAACAGCTTATCTTCATTTTTTTAAAATTATATCCCATCTTTTTTCGAGATTTGAATTTAGAATATCTCAAATCTGAATCGTATCATATTGTGTGGGATCCAATAATTTAAAATCAGCAAGAACTTGTCACATCTGTAGTGTATTGATTATAGTTTAAATGCTATTGAATTGAAGCAATCCTATCATGGTTCCCTTTTTTTTTTCTTTTTTCTTTTTTTCTTGTAAGCAATATAGTTAAAGTCAAAGGAGGCAGAAAATTGGTACCTCATCCTACCATGGCTCCTTTGTTGAGAATATGATGGGGGAAACTAGACTCGAGATATACGGCACAGCTCGGAACTTTTTAATCATGGAGATCAAGCCCAAGTTATATTGAATTTTATTTAGTTTTATTGTTGGGATTTAATTTTTGTTTTTATTAGGTAGTTGATTTGAAGTTCAAATTTTATTACGATTAAAGTTTTTTATGATTTATATGTAATTCTTTAAATGATGATAGACCTTTTTATTTTCATGGCAGCCTTGGAAACACGTGACGCCGGGGCAAACCAGCACAGGAGAGCAGCAGCAAACTCGTATCTTTTATTTTTAGCGACTAAAAGCTTTATTGCTTAATGTCCCGTAATTAGTTAACAATTCGGAGGGGAAATTACTGTTTTCCTCGTTATAAAATATTATTTGTTGAAATAATATTTATTAAATTTTATTTTTTAAATTAAATTTATTAGAAATTAAATTTTATGATTTGTTTTTCATAATATTAACATGATCTCGTGATACAAATCACATAATTTATATATGTTAATTTGATTTCATCCAAATAAATTAAATATATTATTATTATTTTCTGTGATTTTAGTCAAAAGTAAAAAAGGCAAATCGAATATCAAATACACCGTCCCCGGTACTGGCTTAGCTTAGTCTACACCAACCTCATCAGAGACCATATTTGACTCGCTTGTTTTTGCCATGACCTAAAAAATCTCATGATTTACACTTCAATATATTCACCAAGTCCACAATCATCATGATCCAGCGATCACCAAGCGATACGAGCAAGCTCAAGGATATTTTCCTAACATGCACACGTTAGCAACCAAAAGCCACTAGTTAGTTGTCGAACAGTTGTGATAAAACATCCAGCAAATTGCACAAATGTGCTTTAGGACCAACAAGATTGTGGAGAAGAATAATGGTGCTGTCCTCAAGTAGTAAAGCATCAGTAGCGAAAACAATAATCTATCAAATTATGAATCTACAAAAGATCTTCCAGGTCCAACAAACTTCCAGATCTTTTTATAAAGGATTGACCAGAAAGGATGCCTACAAAACAAAAAGATGATGGTTTGCCAAGCAGATACTCGCTGATGAAAAGCTGGAGCACATGATTCTGCAAAACAAGGCCATCTTGTATCAACAGGGACCCTATATATGAACATGAACTTTCTACGATATGTTTTAGACAAGAAGCATTCTCAGGACAAACTCATTATATA
The DNA here is from genome assembly GCA_007827005.2 of Populus simonii. Classification (NCBI taxonomy): domain Eukaryota; kingdom Viridiplantae; phylum Streptophyta; class Magnoliopsida; order Malpighiales; family Salicaceae; genus Populus; species Populus simonii. The sequence continues at coordinate 5,103,981 of CM017477.2, forward strand.
TATATTCACATAATTTTTATCCAAAAACATCAAACCCTTTTCCGTACGCACAGGTTGCTTAATTTTCTAATGGAGATTTAGTGGGGGATTTGAGTCATTATTGAGATAATGGGGAGCAGAAAAGATGCCCAGCTTTGATTGAATTTGGAATATAAGGGAGAAAAGGCAGGTTTAATGGAAGTGGACTAAAAAGGGTGTTTGCGAGATAAGGGAATTAGAATATGACAGTTAAACCAGTCTGAATTTGATGCGTTTAACATAAATATATTTATTAACTACGTGGTTTAACGATACTTAAAACATTTATTTATTTTGGGCTTCAACTACAAGTTGATCTCTGATTCTTGACACCTCTCCTTTTTTTCTGAAATCCTCTGGTACAACACCCGTACGTTCTCATGGGTTCTGTTTTCTGAACCATAAGGTCTGAAGATGACCATGGTTTTTTTTTTTCTCTCTCTTCCACTACTTAAGTTACCATGACTTCTGGTAAAAATTAACTTTCTTTATATGACTCAGTTGCATAATAATGCTCTACTCACTTTTCTGCCACCAAATCGCTCATATCTTTTAGTCGTGCTGCCACACAAAATTCCATGACTTTGACAAGCGATTAGATACTCACAACCTGGAAAAAAAAAATCATTTCATTTCGGGGAAGGAACAAAAAACTAGAATAGAACGAATACTAGACTTCCTGTTTTCCCTTTTTCGTTAGCGTCAGGATTTGTGAGTAGAGATTGGCTATTCAGCCTGACCCGTCTCAGAAAACCCAGCTTTTACATAAATGGTATTGCGGCCTCATCCAGTAGACTGTGGCTGCCTACCCTTAAACCCATGCTAGCCCGACTAATTAAATATCACAATTTTTTATTTTTTTTGCTGTAAATTTTTCCTTTTAAAAGGTCCATTATTAAACATGATAATTTCTATTACATAATTATTCTAATAATGATATAAAAACTAGTATTTGTTTGATGCTATAACGAAAATCCCACCACATGAAAACCTTAACTGAAAGCCCCCGCACACCAAAAAAAAAAAAAAAAGTTCCGACACAGGAACCAAGTTACACAAGACACCATCACATTCCTATATTGTCCAAAGAACATTCTTACTGCCAGCAAGTTGACTTGGACCAGTTAAATCCGGATCCTAGACCTATCTCGAAAAAAAATCAAATAAGAAAATGATTAGTTTAAAAATTCAAGTCTACCTACAACTCGATCAACCCATCAGTAAAACTTGTTAGTATTAATTTATCTCATTCCATTCAATCTCTTTGTTATCTTTCCTTCCTTACTTTTCAATCCTGAGTTTTCTTTTTCTTTAACCACCTCACTAATACATTTTTTTACTACCTGTCTCTCTAGCTCGTGGTTCTACAATGGATATCCAAAAACTACAAGAGCAATGAAATGGGAGATTAAAAACGAAGAAGAAGAATAAGATGATGATAGATCGAGATGGCAGTCGCAACAAAGAAATGGAAGGCATTGATAGGATTGGTGAGTGTAACATTAGTGCGCTACCACTTTGCATGCGTATAGGAATTCTAGCCTCTTATTTTTTATGTCCGATGTCCTCGTCGTCCTCCTCTGCTCCCTTACCAGTCTCGGCCTTCTCTTCCGCGAATCTGAACATCTCATACATTTTTTCTTCTCTTCTCTATTCTTTTCCATTTCTAATTTTAGAGTTTTTGTTTTTTCTTCCTTTCCTTTGAATTATATTATGATGATGAAATTGTTTCTTCTTTTGGTGAACAATGCAGTGGTTAGTTTAGGAACGGTGATAGTGGAGAAGGAAGCAGGGACAATGAATATTGTTGTGGCAAGGCCTAGGAAATTGCAAGCATTAAAGAGAGGTTTTGGCATGTTTAGGGTTTGATTTCATTCCTCTTTTTTATTATTTTTTTTCATTTTTTTGTGTTTTTCCTTTTATCTAGGAAATTTTGAGCTTTAAAGAGCAGGGATTGTAATCATTTTGGGCTAGGCCTAGGAAATTGCTGGCTCTGAGGGTTTTTTTAAAAATAACTAGGTTTGGGTCTTCCCCAAATCAACCATCGGGTTAGATTTTATAACCATACCAAGAGGAATGTGAAAGGAGAGGACAAAACCAGACCCAGCCCACAACCACCCCCATCTGTGGGAGGTTACGTAGTTTGGATTGTTGGACTGGCTCACTGCATTATTGCATTAGATACAGTTTTGATTTCATTTTCTTTGTTCTCCCTCATTTCTGCTTCTCCTTCAAAGAACGGGGAGATATATCATATCCTCACATTTGAGTAGAAAGCAGAAGTAAAATATCATTAACAGTATCAACAAGAGTCATCATGCTAGCCTGAAATGCCCCATCTCGTGGCCTTCGTCACCGTGTAGGAGATAGTTTTCTTGATACTTACCATGTATGTACGGTGAATGTTCCTTAATACGCCTTCACATCATTGTCTTGTATCTCAATACCATGGTCAGGAAAACACCCACACGAGCTACGAGAACTTGTGCATACAACTTGACATTGAGCTTTAAAAAAAAACCAAGAGGATTTTACAACACCTGAGTTTCAGTCATGCTCTTGTGCCAGAAAGAGATGTAGTCAAGTCTTTCTAGTCACTGACTAGAAAGAATGTCAAGAAGAAACTGTATCACTTCAAAGCAGTCAGCTTATATACGACCAATTAGCACTAAATTCAAAAGTTATTGCAAGGGAAAACCACCACATCAATTAGCCATTGTTAACAGGATACAGATGATTCACATTTATATGAAGGGTAACTACTCTTGTCTAAACTAAACTAAGCTGCGAAGAAACAGGGACAGAAAGATACAGGGAAGAACTGCCTTGTGGGGGTTTACTTTACAGGTCAATAGCACAGAGCTTTACCTAGTTCCATATGAGGGATGGTGGAAACAAATTTAATGAATTACAAGGAAACAATTACCAATCGGGATAGAAGGAAATGCAGCAAAGAAAATTCAACCACATTCCTTCTCTTGATCTAAATCAATGAACTATTCCTTCAACTCCAGAGAGAGAGAGAGAGAGAGAGATTGGCTGTACCTTAATAGCCTTTTAAAAGTTCACTCGCTTAGGTTGCAATTTCGAAGGTATGGATGATCATACTTGATGTACTTGGTCCAATATGGTCGATATTTAGTCATTGCTAACTCCAGCCATGGCTTCATGTTACCGTTATAGTGGACAACAGCTGCACTTTCAATTTCTGACCTATCAATGCTTGGATTATAACCCAATCCAAGCACATGCCATGATTTCTGAAGAGGATGTGTCAGATTATAAAATGTAATCAGCCCTGGAGGCAATGTCCCAAGCTTCCACAGTACCCTGTCTTCATTCTGAAATTCAACAAAATCAAAAAAGAAAAATCAGAATATTAAATCACACTGCACTCACATCTTGACTATCTAAAACAAAGGAAGTTAACCTTTTAGTCCATTCAAACAATAACAAAACAACTGTACCTACATGCCACGCCATCAATGCATAAAAGAGTACGATAAAAACATCTTTTTTGACCACTTCTAGTAGAAAAAATTAATTAGCACCTAATATGAAATGCTGGTTTGAAATAGATAAACTTCCTCCACAGCACCTAAATTTAAGAATTTATGTACAAAAAGGGCACGTGTAGGAAGAGCACAACAAAGCATGAAATATACCAGGGGTTTCAACAACGTACCATGTTTTGCCACTTGTGATATATTCCTGTAATATCCTTCTTTTTCCACACCTTAAGATCAAAAATATTCATCCCATATGCCCACCCACAAGCATTTGGATCAAAGTGTCTGGCAATATGGGGATTTGAAAAGTTAAGGTACTTATCAAACCGGTGAAAACTTTCACCACAGGTTTCCACTGCCCCATTCACTTTTCCATTTAGATCCACTGACCACAATTTAGTTAAATCTTTCTGCACAACAATGTCATCATCAAGAAACAGGATCTTCTCCAACTTGGGATAGACCTGTGGGAGATAGAACCTCAAGTGGTTAAGCATTGAAAGATACTTAGGGTTTCGATACTTCAGATTTGAAGAGCCAGATGAGAGAGAAGTTGGATGATTTGCTTTGAAGTAATACTCTTTCATTGCAGCAGATTCAAGCTGGCGCAGAACTGGGCAGTAGGATGAATTGAGCCACTTGAATTCATCAACATTTTCAACATGGATAGTAGCTTTTCCAGGAGGGTTCAGTAGAAACCACATATTCATCGCTCCAAAGTTGAGTTTATCAGTAACAAGATGGAAGACATGTTTGGAAGAATCCTGCAATTGCAACCAAGAAGAATATTAGAGAAACAAGCAGCTTGCATCCAAGTCCCAGAAAATGAGAGGCATGTTTGCACTATAAAAATCCCTGGACAAAAATATAGTTTAGGAATAAATTCTTGAGAGGAAAAACAGCTTGAGGAATGATTTTGTTGTTTTTTTTTTTAATTTGGGAAATTAACAGTATTGGTATCACAAAATAATAAGTCTGCAGCACCTTGGCATTCATGATGGTTGAGTTGACAACAACTGATGCAGCCAAGACATTGTCAGAGAAGAGGGCATAATGATAAAGATTTGGATTTTCCAAATTCTCACTTCTAGGAAACTTTCTCTTCTCAAGAGGAAGGAGGTAGTAGTCAATTGTTAGGCGCATAGACAAGCAATGGATTCCATTAGGAACTGTTTTGGCAGCCAGTTGACTCAGGAATGTGCTCTGTTTTTTTAAGCTCCTAACTTGTTCATCTGCTGTTTGAAGCATTGCTCTGAGCTTTCCAGTAACCAACTTGCAGTCATACAATTGCTCTCTTGCTTTTGACAGAACTTGGCCCATTGCTTTTAACTTTCCAGGTGCACTAAAAATAAATCAAGCATGCAACATAATATCCCTTTTAAGAGATTGCCATAATCATCAACATGAAAAGAAGAATAAGATATAGATTATAACACACAGCAAAGGACAGTGACAACCAACACTGCTCTACCTGGGATGTAGATCAGAATCAGCCGATGACTCTCCAAGGGCACGCTGACTCTCTTTGAGCCGAGTCTGAAGTTCCTGTAGCAAGTCACGCTTGTTTTTCATCTTTGCAATGCTCAAATACACCCTTGCCATTATCATCTGATCCCGCATTAAGCGTACTGTTGAATCAGAGTTCTCATTATCCATTTCTTTCCTCCATATACTGTATTTTCCCAAAACAGCACCATCAACTAATTTAGAGCGTTCAATGGCTGCATTTTCAAGTCTTGCAGTTGCTTCATCATCTTGCCGCAGTAACTCTGCAACACGTTTTTCACGTCTTTTCTCCCTCAATTGCTGCATAAACTCTCAAGGCAACAAAGTTTACAACTCAGAAAGCTATTTACGCTAAACAATAATTTGATAACTCCAATGTTTCCCTAGTTCATAGCTATGGATCTTAAGGCAAGTGGGGAAAGGAGCTGTAGCAACCAGACAAAGCATTCAAGAAAGATAATTACCCTACGAGCTAGTTTTGCAGGTGTGTCACCGGATCGAGCATTATCTTCTGCAGGAGACAAACAGAAGAAGATCAGATAAGCACTTGAGCAAGAATCTTATGAAAGTATCTGGTTCAAGAATTATATTACCAGAAATGTTGTCAACTTTTCCCTTAGATGCTTCCTGCTTGACAACCGTAGCTGTTTGGTTTGTCTTCGGAAAATCAATGAAAATCCAAGCTCAGAAAAAATCAGCAATCAAAAGTTGACATAAAACTCACAGAAAAATGGTGCACAGGACATAGTATTAAGAACAAGATTCAACCAAAGCATGACAGTCATCCTAACCTCAGAAGCAGCCTTATTGTCGACTGGAGTCTCTCCACCAATAACTTTCCACGAGGCAGACAACTTGTTTTTTCTAAAAGAATCAAGACTCAAAGGCCCCAAATCAGCTGTGCTGGATGCGATAACATCAATGACCTAAAACAAAGATTATTCTAATTAGTACATCATGTGATCGAAAAGTAAACCGAAGACCTACCGATCACCACATACAAGAATTACAAACCACGAAATCTCCAAGTAAATCAGCAATTTGTACTTGCCTCTTTTGAGAAAAGAGGCTTCACATGTTGCAAGGCCAGCCGTTCTCTCCAATCCAATTGCTGCACCAACCAATCCAATATTTATTCGCTTTACTCAAACTTGGCTCAGACGCACAGATCATATCTAAAAATAACGAGTAAAAGATGACAAACGGTCGAAAAATATACCTGCTTACCAGAACCAACTGCATTATTATTATTATTTTGATCTGCATAGCAACATTAATCACTTAAAAGATGTAAATGCAAAACACCGAAGCCGAAGCTTAATTAAACACGCTAGCTATTGACTAACTAACTCGATAATGCCACTAAATTAACTAAAAATAACATATTAATTGAAGCTTTTTTTAGCAACAAAACTATATAAAAAAAATAATGTTTCATAATAATTGAAAAATTAATAAAAAGGAAAATAAATATCTGTTAAGCTAACCAGCAGAGGAACTTGTTATAATGAGTCGTCGACCGACAAAGAAAATCAACGGCGACAAAAAGCAGAAGAAAATCACGAGTATAATCAGCAATCTAGATCCACCACCACCACCACCACCACTTCGGTTCTTGTTCACGCCCGAACTTGATAATCCCCGCTTCAACGCCATTGCCTATCAAAACCTAAAAAGAAAAGAAAACAGAGAGAATGAAAGCGTGTTATTGAAGGGAAATGCAATGATTTGATATTATTATTATTATTAATGAAAATGTGAAGTCAGATTTTTTCGATAAAGAAAATGAGAAATGTTCAGTACATGAAGAAGATACAGAGGACTTTCGCTTTCGATTTCGATTTCGATTTCGATTTCTTAACCTGGAGGATGAGAGACTGCAAGTAATTTCTTTCTTTTATTGTTTCTTCTAATTCTTTACAACGATCGAATTAACTGCGTATCGGATTACGATGTCGTTTTCATAGACAGTCTGGACCTCTGGACCTTGCTTTTAGTGATTGGTGAGAGTGGGACCCAATACCGGCGATAATAGTGGTGTTGTTTTTAATTGAATACTGTATACGTGGGTGTCTATGCGTGCGTAATGATTGATTTTTTTGATACACTCTTGGCTGTACTTAGCTGTTGCTGGGATTCTGAGGTTGTTTTTTTTAAAATAAAATTGGAAAAGTATTAAATAATAAACTTTTATTATTTTTTTAAATTTATTTTTTATATTAATACATAAAAACACGATATAAACATATAAAAAAATAAGTTGAAATAAAAATATTCAAAACTTTTTAAAAAACATGGTTAAATGGTAAAAACAAAAAATTTAAAAAATAATATTTGACACATCTTTTCCTTCTGTTTATAGGTGTTTTTTAAAAGTATTTTTAAATATTAAATTTTTTTTAATATTTTTAGATAATTTTAATATACTTATTAAAAAAAATTATTTTTAAAGATTTTTAAATCATAAGTTATTTTAAAAAATACTCTACAGTCTACACTATAAGTTCAAACACTCCATCATTTATAAGAGTCCTTTGTCAATGTCAACAAGCCCTGCAATCCAATCCAGCACAGATTTCTAATGTTACGTGTGTGCATATCATGACGTAGAATGTTTTTTAAAATATTTTTTAATTAAAATAATATTTTTTTATATTAGCATATTAAAATTATTTAAAAATATTAATTTAATATTTTTAAATTAAAAATAATTTAAAAAAGACTTTATAGAATAAAAAAAAAAAAGGACTCACTACATAAAATACTTTTTAATCGCAAGAAATCAAGGATATCTTGCAAACTTGCTTTTAGTAGCAAATAGAGGTGACAAAGACTCACGTCCACTTTTAAATAACAAATCATCAAATTAATTTTAATTACAGCGCTATTTATATCTACTTTTTTCGACCACTTTGAAGCTCCTAAACACTTTTAATCAATTCGGAAGGCTTGGATCTATTAAATAGAGGTGACAATAGCCTTAATCCACGTCAAAAATCGATTTTATGGCCACTTTATCTCTTCCCTGCCATCTCTCCAGCCAAGAGCCTTTCTCTCTGACTAGGAACCTTTTTTGTAAATTGGCTAATTTATATAGAAGGGCCAAAGAGTGACTGTGACAAGAAGAAGAATCGAAGTAAAAATTAAGGTCATGTTTGGTATTCATGTTTTTGTTACAATGTATATGCTCACCGTATTAAATTCTCGCTGTATTGTGATTTAAGTGAGTTTCCAAAAAACAATTTCAATTATACGTGTTTTCAGAGCAATTTATACGTTAATTAAGATTAAATCCTTTTTTAATTAAAGAATATTGCCCTTAAAAGTTTGGATTTGAAAAATCAAGTGAAAGAAAAAGCAGCCTTAACTACTAAACCTACCCTTAATGTTTCATTAATTAAAATCACGGATAATAATACAGAACATATTGGATCAAAATCAAACATGAATCTTGCAAAAAAAAAAATTTAAAAAACTTTTTGACTTGAAACGATCTCCTTTTGAAAACTCGTAAAATATATTGAACTTCCAAATTATATAGGGTGACAACGACTTCCATTGAATAGCGTGCACAAATAGCTACCTTTGTTGCTCTGTCAGTTTACATCGTCACGTGTCTATGAATAAAGATTGCGAAAAAACAAAGTAAAAATGTTTATCATAATTGTATTTTCAATAAATTATTTATTTAAAAACTCGTAATGAATATCATCTTCCAGTACATTATATTATACTATAGTTTAAAAGTTATGGGAAAAATATTATACATATATTATAAATATAAACTTATAATACTGTGAATTATATTATAAACATAGAGTGTTTGTACTGTAGACGATACTATAATATCATGAGAGCGTTATCTTTAATGTTTTTTAGTTAAAAAATGTTTGGCCATCAAATTTTAAATAACATTGAGTTTACTATTGTCGTCAGATCTAAAACATTTAATATATTCTTTAAATTCTTTATATATTTTTTATTTTAAAAAAATTATTATTAACCCGCTATGAAATGTGAATCAATATGCTAGTTAATATTTACACTTAGCAACATTAACTTTTTACCATTAAAGAAAAATTTACATTTACTTTTCAAAATATTTTTCAAAAAAAAAATTAAAATAATATTTTTATTTTTTAAAAATTACTTTTAATATCAACATATCAAAGCAATATAAAATTATATATAAAAAAATTATTTCAAATAAAAAAATTATTTAAAAAAAAACTCTACTTAAAATGGAATTACAAAGAGCACCTAAAAGTTCATCTATAACTGGACATCAACCATCAGCTTCCCAATTCTTGGACAAATTTTGAGCCGAGTGCATCCATCATACTAATAATTATCGGCGTGTATTGAACAGTAAGCCCATTAGCAACACAACATTTTCAACCTCTAGCTGGAAATCTTGACTTCCTGGACAGCGTAGTCATTCAGAGATGGTAACCATTGAGCAGATCCAATCGTTCATCCCAAAAAAACAAATCCAGAAGTACTACAAGGCCTACAACCTTTCGTGGGCCGAAAAATGGCCAGGCATATATATATATATATATATATATAAAAGGAATTAAAACCTCATTCCAGGTAGACTAACGAATCTCTAAACAAAGCTCAGATTACCTCTCGAAATGCAGGAATGGAAGTTTCATGTGCTGAAAAATAACAGTAAGATGGCGTTTGGAAAACATTGCGGAATATGATGTAGATGTAACGTACAGCGCAAATCCTGTCACGTATTCTTCAAATTGCAATACGTACCAGCCTGTTCTACAACATGTTGAAACTCTACGCCCATGATGATTTTTAGTCTGCTGTCTACCCATCCCTTTATAGTTTCTAATAATACAAAATAAGCAGATCTCAGGTCCAGCTGCTCATGCTATACATCTCAAGCCTACTGAATAGAACCTAACAATGTGCAGCCTAATTACCTAAATATGACATAGTAAAGCCTCTATAGAATTGCCGCATCCAAGTAATCTCCGATCTGCGCAAGTGAAGTACAAGTTAGTGACATTCAGATATGATTATTGTACAGTTCATGAAAGAAAGCCATCTTGTTTTACCTGGAAGCCAAGCTGAGCCAATGCTTTGTTGTCATCTAACTTCCCATTTCTATGAGAATCGGTCTTGCCCACCTTCATTAAGCAATAGAGCATTCACAACCAGAAGAAAACAGAACTTCATGATAGGTCTCACTAGGTAGGAGGATGCATGCATTAATAACATGCTGTGTGAATATTGAGATTATATTCACCCATCCAACAGATGCTTAGATGCGAGATTAAAGTGGCTATTTAACAAATAAATGTGACGTGAGGCCTCCACATATGATCTTTTTTGGTCGATTGGGGCAATGAAATGAAACGACGAAAAGAAATTATTTGTTCATTCTCTTAGTGACACCCATCAAGAAAAGAAGACAAACATGATTATAGTCAAGGAGCATTGAAATGAAGCATTGGTACAAGCAAATGGATTGATATGTCACCATAAGCTTTTAAGATGAAGGGGAGGTAGGAGGAGATGGCTTGTGCATGCAACATACATGAATTAGAAAAGATGAAAATTCCTCCTCACATGCACGCACATGTGCGTGCAAAGAGATTGGGGCAGGGAGAACTAACCTCTCTTACAACAAAACGATCATTTGTATCAGGAAATATGAAAGCGAAGGACAGTCTTGCATTTCTTCTCTTCGCTGCTGGTGTCACCTCTCTGACCTGTGAAAGAGATCAGATAAAATATGGAGCCAAAACTACTAGAACTAAAACACTTAATGCAGAGAAGAGCAAGCATCGCCACTAAAAATGAGAAATACGAGATTTGGCCAGAGCACGAACAGCGAAATCAAGGTAGCAAAAAAAATATTATTCAGACTGTTTTGGTGTACTCATCAATTCTCAAACACCAAATTCATAAATCAATACAAAGTCAAAGGAGCCATGACTCCTATTTCTAATCTCATTACATCTCCACAAAGTATAATATTGCAGAGAAACAGATTGTGCTCAGTGGATTGACAAAACCAAACACTCTCAAGAATGCAGGACCAGTTCTTTTACAACTTTAATTTCCAAACTGGTTATAAATAATTACTTCATGACACAACAATGTGATAGCCCAAGTACACAGGCACATCAGGTACTGCCCCGGAAAAAAAAAAGTACTATATTACTTGAGCCCTTCCCCCTTCCAAGAAAAGGAAAGACAATTGCGTCAAACTCCCAATTGCGGAGTATCAATTATCAAAGCTAATAATCTTAAAATTTATCAAGTAATAGTACACCTTATATCTAAGAACTTGAGATAACTGAGCATGCAAATATAAGCACACATTATATATTTGCTACAATTCTGATACTCTTATCTCCTTGTCCACTTTTCCCATCCCATTCTGATGGGAAACCCCAACGCAAAAACATTGGATGCTTCGCAACCTTGGGAGCGCATCTGCTCCTAAGTATAAGGCCACAAATTTCACCAATGACATGCCAATTCCCATTCAACATTCATAAGCAAAGCAATGCAACATCTTATAAACTTACAAGATCAGTTAACTCGTGAAGAGTAGCATCCTTCCATGTATAAATCAGAACCTCGTCTTTCGGCTCCTTGCCTCTCACAGCAAAATTCTCCTTGCTATGATGTTCTCCAACCTGCCAGGAAATTCAGTAATTCACAAATTATAGTTCAATTTTATGTATAGATTCTTATAATTTGCTCCACAAATTAAGCATACCTTGGTAGAAAAACCGAAGCAATAAAGTACATGTCTGCATATTTAACAATAAAAAACATATTAATCACTTCATTATCAAAATAAAACACAGATTAAGTATATATAAAACTTCGAAAGGTGTCGTGTATTTGAGACCCTAGAAAAAAGCAAGAAAGGGAGAAAGGAACGTGTAGCTTCTCACGATCAATAGGCGGAGGAGGAAAACCTCTAGCAGGAGGAGCTAATGGTCTGCTCCTTGTCTCCTCTGCATTTCTGCCATTCCCGCCATCGATCGATTTTTTTCTCTCTCTTGAAAGTTGAACGGGCACTTCAAGAGAAGAATTGAAAAGTAACTGATGGCAATTTTGGGCTTTGGGTCTGGGCTGGAAAAGTCTCCGGTTGAGCTAATCTGATTTAGATTGGAACTTTTGTATACTTTGTTTTTTTAAAAAATAATATTTTGCTTGTGTTTGATTAATATTTTAAAATAAAAGAAATAAATAAAAATATATTTAATTGAAGATATCTTAAAATAATTTATTTTTTGTATTTTAGTAATATAAAATGCAACGGAACATATTTTTATTATTTTTTTTAATTTCAAGACATTAATTAAATACTATCTTAAAATTTAAATAATTTTCTAAAAATACACTAAAATCAATGGAATTAGAATTTATTAGTTGACTTTTTATTTTGAGCATAAGTAAGACCAGCTCCAACTATCACAATATTTAAAAGAATAAATTACTTCTTACAAAAATAAAATCCAATATTTAAAATAAAAATCTAAGCTTGAATAAAAATAATGTAATAAATGTCTAAGATATTGAATCACAAAAAATAAAAAAAATCTCGCAGAAGCAAGCAAGACATACTAATAAATAAAGTAGCAGAAACTCTCAATCAAAGATCAACATGCTAACAAAAGCTAGAAACTTGAAATAATATTAAAACAAAGGGGTAAATTCAACTAACTTAGTGAGAGAATATTATTTAATATATATTCTAGCTATTTATAAGTATAAGGACTAAAACATAAATACACGCGCGTTTGTATATTAAGTATAATAGTATATAGTAATGGAATACGTGTTAGAGATCAAAGAAATTATGACTTTTATACCTACAATCACTACCAGAAAAAATTGACAAATAACAACAAAAATACTGATGGATAATATTTCATCGCTACTTTTCAAATGAAATAGCGATGGGGAATTTTCATTGAAAAATTTTGACGGAATATATTTCGTTGGTAATTTTCAACAAAATTGTTGATGAACTAAAAAAATAAAAATAAAAAAATTTATTGGTTTATTAACATCATAAGAATGTTTATTAGGTGTTTTAAGATGAAAATAGATTGAAAACAATATTTTTTGGGGTAAAAACACCAACTCATTTTTCCAACCACTTGTCTTGTGGTGGAAAACTAGGCAAGCAGGCACACACATCGTCATCCTTTATTTTTTAAAAAATAAAAGTATACAACACATTATCTATTTTTATTATAAAAAAAAAACAGGCATGTAGGCCTAGCTTTGCAGGCCTATATGCATGACATTTTCTTTTCTTTTAATGGGCCAAGTGTTTTAGGCCACCCAGGTCCAAACATTGACCCCATTTTAGGTTTAATTTAATATTTATATTAAAATTAAAATTAATTAAAATAGATTAATTAAATGTATGTGTGGGATTCCTATTTTATTTTAATTAAGATTAATTAAAATAAATAAATATAACAAATTTTAGTGATTTTTTAATAAAATATTTTTAAATTTTTACTTGGTTTACGAATAAGATTGTAACATTTTTCTTGATGTTAATAGGCGCATTTTTTTATGCAATCCAACATAATATTTTTTATTTTATTCATTTGCTTTATTATGCGTGTCAATTTTTATTATTGTTTGATTAAGTAAAAAATTGAATAAAAAAAATTATTAAACATAACCAGGTCCATGACTTATGTTGCGAAAACAAGTATTTTGATTTACATCTTTCTCTTGATTTTTCAGTTCAATTTTTAGTAACCGTTAACATTAATCTTTTGCGTTTATTGGCGTGGAATATTTTTTTTATTTATTTAATTAAATGAGTTATCAAAATTTTAATCTATGATTATTTTTATATATAAGAAAAAGCCTCAAAACACTTGCATATCAAGTTTTTGTTTTAAAAAAATTGATCTAATTCACGAAGAAACATGGACCAGATAGCTTGTTACATTCTACACCGATTTCATTTCATTAGAAAATAAAATCACTTTTCTTATAATATAATAATCTCAATATCTCTTAATGGCACATCATCATCAAACTTGAGAGTATTTTCTAACTCCAATATAGTAAAAAAAAAAAAATACAATTAAAAGAATCATTCATGATCGATATTCATGACTTATTAATTGCAAGTGTGACTCTTTTAAATTGTAAAATAGCATAATACAAAACTATTTATTAGATAGTCTAGTGGTAAGAGTTTGAAATTAAAGGGTTTGCTTTCCTTGTGATCTCAGGTTCGAGTCTTGTAGTTACTAATATGATAGTTATTGGAGGCTTATATGGTTATTAACTTTAGAACCCGTAAAATTAATCGAAGTACGTGCAAACTGTTCCAAACACCCATATTAATAAAATAAAATAACATAATACAATCTACAATTTTAAAAAAAATAGAAGACGAAAACAAAATAACTCTGCAATAAATCAATACCCCACTCCGCATGAGCTACAGTGCTATGAAAGTGAGAGGATGCGTGCCATTCAAAGTTTCCCTAACCTCTCAACAATCATACTATTGTTTTTTCTTTTCTACGGCTTTATGATTTGATGTAATTATGAGATGTAAATATTAAAAGAAATAGAATATGGCAATTATTGTAACTGAGTTTTTAGAAAATGAATAATCAATGTTTAATAAATATACACCTGCTGGGTTATTTACACCTAATTTCTACAACCACGCATCTAATCAGTATACTCTTCGTTCGCTCTTAGCTGCAAGGAGAAACAGAGGCTGCATGCTTAATTAGTTCTTACACGGTCAAAAGCTCATCTGGGCCAAGATAGTGAAGGGTCCCCCGACAGAGCCATCAAGACTTTCCCTAAATGGAAAGCCCTAACCACCACCACCACTGAACCCTAATGGTGCTGTGTCATTGATGGGCCCCCCAAGAAAATAACGTGCGTGGCTTTATAAATGATATGATACTACTACAAGTCGGTGCAGCTGCCTTTATTCTTTTTAATCTGTCGAACCTATTTTGCATCTGTTTGTGGTTATTTTTCTTTTTGGGTAAAAAGGGATGTTTGTTTATGGGTTCTCAAAGGAAGGGAAAGCAATTCACATGGTCATGCCAATTCTGCTAATTGTTAGCAAGTTTGTCCAACCCTGCGACACCCTTTACAGAAATTTGCAAAATAGAGGAAATTAAGTGGTTTAGACAAAGAGTATATACTGAGCAATTGTAGAGTAATCCCACCCAGCAACTACTAGTATGATTCTAAATAATAATAATCTAATCCTTATAAAAATTGTATTTTAAAAAAGGAGGGGGAAATGTTTTTTTAGCATTGTTTTAGAAAATTTATGTGCATTGTTTTTGGAATATACAATAAGTTTGTAAAATTCTTTAAAAATTTAACTACTATTTCAAAAACCCTCAATATTTTAATTCCTGAAAATTAACGGTTAACATTCTGGTATAAATACTGGATTTATCACTAGGCTGATATTTAAGTATAAGAGTTGACTATAAAATCTTTAGAATTATTTTGGATATTTATTAATTTTAATTGAGAGTAATTGTGAAAAACACTTTCGTATTCCAGGATAAGTGAATCCTATCAAGGCACCTACATGAATTTTCCCTATAAACATTTACCTGGGTATACGAGTTCATAATAAATTCAAAATACTATATTTACCTATAAACATTTTTATTAAAATCAATTTATTTGAATTTTTTAGTGATACTAAATTAAATAATTAGATAATAACTTTTTGATATCTCGATATGCTAGAACGGGTGATATCTAGGATGACTGCGGGCTGCAGAAACTGAAATATGATAAATTGGAAGAGTTTAAATCTGCTAACTTCTAAAAGTAATTTATTTTATCTTTTCAATGATTGGATTGTCTAAGTACCAGTTTAAATGTGGATCATTTATCTCAACGGGATCAAGAAAAAATTGGGTTTTGCATCTTATTTAAAAAATTAATATTCATTTTGTCTTTTTTTTTTCTTTTATGATAAATTGGTGCGTTTGTCTTAAAAAATTTCCATCTTCAAGAATCGATTACATTAACCCAAATCCTTGATGCATAACATGCACAAGAATCAAGATACTTTATGCATTTAAAGACTGGTAATGATATATAACATGATATTGCGGGCTCTTAATTAATTACCACTGCAAATTAAATTAGAACTCACAAAGGATTAAGATTGTTTAAGGGGTGTTCTGTTTGCGGTTAAGAAAAAAATAGCTGTGAATAACAGAGGGTTAGAAAATTGGCTATTTCAGTTTGAGGGAGAGTGGGAATTGTCAGGGAACCGAACACTGAGGCATGAAAAAGACCACACCTTCGAATATGATGACAAAATGAATTGTCAGGCCACATTGATACTTGATTTACAAGAAAACTTATATGATTTTAAAAAAAGAAGCTAAAGTAATTTTTTTTAATAATTAACTATAAAAAATAAATTATCAATATCATACTCATAAAAAAAACAAAAGCTTATTAGCAACTCATTGTTGCTTCAACATGGATACCATCCCACCATTATGGATATTGTCCAGCATTAGAAAGAGTTTACTGAGACGATTCTAACATCTTTGTGAAAGGTTGCATGAAGACACTAAAAATAGTTACCCGCATTGTTAGACTAACAACCCAAAAAACAAATCAAACAAAATATCCTAAAGTAAGTATCTTATTTTTATATTTAATCAATTAATTTAATTTAATTCAAAGATAAAATTTCTTTTAAAAAGCTAAATTTAACAAAGATTAATGATAAATAAAAAGACCCGAGATAATCCGGGTTATGTTTAAAATTAATGAAAAATCTTATAGAGAGCAAATAAAAAAAATAACGAAGTCCAATATCCAATTAAATAAATGCTGAATGATGAAACTAAAAAAACATGAGTTTAAAAAAAAAAGAAAAAAACTAAGCTAGTCCAAACAAATCTTCTAAACCTGTGTTAATCTTCCAAACTCATAACCTATGAAATTCTAAATCCAGACTCAATTAAAAAGCTCAATTTCCAAGATATTTCATATTACATGATGAAACTAAAAAAATAGAAATAAATTTTCCAAGATAATAAAAATAAAAATAAAAAAATTAAAATCAAATCTGATAGGAAAAAAAACTTAATGAGAAAAAAATTGAAAAAAAATATCAATTCAAAAATTTATCTTAAGTAAAACAAATAACAAATAACAAAATAAAGATCAAATTTGAAAGATAAAAAAAATAAAAAGAGATAAAATTGAAAAAAATATTTAATATATTATCTCTTAAAATAAATTCTAATACCGCACACAAGCACAAATAGAAATATCAAAACAATCAAATATATCTAAACTTCGACTTGAATTAAAATCTAGTTTAAAAGAAACCCTAGTTATTGAATTGTCCGGTCATCAAATATACCCAAACACCTATAAACATAGTTTTTAGATTTGATTTAAGATCCGACTCAATAAATAAAAAAATCCAAGTTATTTTATTGCTTGATATTTATCAATCTATGAGTTGTAGAATTAATTCAAAACAATCATTTTTCAAGTTAACTGAGCCGTTAATCAATCAAATTTGACCTAATCTTTTTGTTTTTGCCAATTTAAATTAAAACCTGGTAAAAAAATTATGTCGCAGAGGATTGAGTTTTATGATCACTCTGACCAGGGGATATGGTTTAATAAGCATGATTGTGGGGGGCAAGAGTAAATCAAAGAAAGAAAAAGAGGGCATGGCAGGGGGACCAATGACCTAACACTTGAGAGGGCTAAGGACATATGCCCGATGGATCAATTTAATCCAATAAATAAAAAATGGCAGACACTGCTCTCCATGATGCCTAACCTATCCTTTCTCTGTTCTAGCACCCTCTCTCCTTTTCAATGTGTCTGGACCGTACAAATTAATAAAGTTCACATCACTCAAAGTTGCGTATATTAAAGGATGTGAAAATACATTATAATATATATGTTATACCATACAATAATTGTATATACTATATCATATAAATTCTATTATAATAGTATGATATCATAAAAATATATTCGAAACACCGAAAATATATTCGAGAGTCCAATTTTAAATATGTAATTCTACTATTTTAAGAAAGTTAATATATAACTCAAAAATGTTACTATTTTCTACAACATAGCTAAAGAAAAAATGATTTTCATCTTATTTTTTATGATACAATAAAAAATAATTTATTTTTAAAAACAATCACTTCTCCGCAAATAAATGGGATCCACAAAGATTATATATCTGTTTGTGTTCTTAACGGTGCAGTCGCTGGGGGGCTAGCTAGCTAATCTTTGTGGAAGATGCCTCTTCCACGTCTTGTATATATTTTCTGCTGCACGTCCAAGCTCTTCGCTTGGTGTTTAATGAATCTAATTCCTGGGCTTGTAAAAGAAATAAAACGCAAACTCAACTCTAACGAGAATATTTGCATGTGATCTAAGTTCCTGGAAGACCAACTTCTGTGATATGTTATCATTAGAGTCTAGTTAATGACTTAATTAGTAGTAATAATTATAAGTGCTAGCTACAGAAAAAATGGGGAACTAGTTTTTTTTTCTTTCTTTCACAAAATTAAATTCTTAAGTTGGTCAAGAACCATGATCTATAAATCCACCCCAGCTTTGAAATTTCTCAAGCAAATTAATGAAGTAATTAACCACTAATTGGATCATGCATGATTTGAGTTTTCTGAGCGTGTTTGGAAGTGTGGTTGCGGTTGTTTTTTAAAGTGTTTTTTTATTAAAAAATTATCAAAATAATATATATTTTTTATTTTTTAATAATTATTTTTAACATTAGCACATCAAAATGATTTGAAAACATCAAAAAAAAATATTAATTTTAAATAAAATAAAATAAAATAAAAATTAAATTTTTTCAAAAATAATTTTAAAATGCAAAAACAAATAAAATAAGACTGAAAAAGAAGGCATGTGACGCATCATTTAATTGTATTTCCTTTTCATCAATCGTAATTATAGTTGGTTTCTTCTTAATGCAATGTTTCGCTTGCTGGGACGAGAAAAGAAATTATGACTTTGTACAAATTTTAGTGTATCCAATGTGCAGAAGGAACACTTGATGTATCAAAAGTAGGAAATTATTAGGTGATTAGCCTGTTTTTTGCGTTTTTAGTAAACATTATGATTATGATTGACTAGAGTAGTGGTTCTGTGTCGTACCCTGATATTCTACAGGGTAAAAGTATATAATTGCAAATTTAGCAAATGATTATATCGAAACTTTATGGTAATTAATGTTTGATTTCGTGGCTTTCTTGAGATAATAGTAAAGACAAATACAATATATTTTCATGTAATTTCTATTTTAAAATGATATAAATTTATTTTAAAATTATCATATAAATTAAATCAATTTATTTTACATTTTTATTTTTTCAAACAAACACATTAATTTCTATTATTTATCTCTGAGAATGTTAACCAAATACAACCTAAAAAAATACTCTTTCTTGACTTATGTTAAATATGGAGTTACTCCCAATAAATTGTTTTAATTTAAAATTTAAAAGAGGATTGTAAGGATTAATTTTTTAATGAACATATCAATACATAGTGATATAGTGTTCAAGATCATACTAGAGGGAGAATTAGTTTCAAAATTGTTTGTTAAATAGTAGCATTAGTATTAAATTATTAAGACATTAATTAAAATTAAATGTGCACTTGTATTTACAGCAAAGAAAATAAAATAAAGTAAACATGTTTTGGAATTTTTTTTTTGTTTTTGTGTTTTTAAATGTTTGGTATTATCGTGCTTTAAAAGAAGCTGCGTTTTCCTTCTGCTTTTCAAACAAAATTAGATACCTATAATTCATTTCTTTTTAATTAAAATGATTTTTCTTCATTAAATTTTTTAAGCGCATACAAAATATAATACTATTTCATGTAACTCTATTTCATTTTTTAATATTATTGATTTTATTGAAATGATGTAACTACATATATTAAATTATAGATACATGCATGTCGTGTAAGTTTTAAAAGTTATAAATCATTTAATATAAATAAAATAAGTTTATATATATATATATATATAATATTTTTTAGTATGCTATAAATTTAATTGGTCATTTTATATCTCAAAAGTATAATGATAAAATTTAATTAAATATTGTTTAGTTTAGCACAACACAACAACTGCTTACTAAATACTACCTTTACCTTATAATACAACATCTAATAAAACAATGCAACATAATAGGCGCATCAAAATAATACCAAATAAATTTTGAATATAAAACTATTTTTAAAATCTTATTCCAAGCTTCAAGCATACAAAGTGTTACAATGATATGAGTTAACAGTTTTTGATTTGTAAAGTAATATAGTCTGCGAAATCTAAATAGTAATTATGTGAAAATCCACCACAGCTAAATTTTGTAAATACTTTGGTAAATGTTTTTAAAGATTAATGAGACCGGGTTAAACCAAAAAAAAAATATAACAATAAAAAATTATAATTTTTAATCTGACCGTTATATTAAATTTAAATATTTTTATATGATTTTCATATCCTATTTTAATAAAATGCTCAGCTCATTTTAATATCCAAGCCCTAATTAAAAGACCATTGTCTTGAAGATATTGTTTAATTCAATTTTGTTATTTTTCTAGATTTTATGTTAATATTTTTTATCTTTGAATTTTGATTTTCTCTACCATGTTAAGATAGGTTTCGGGTTATCAAATTATTATTTCAGAAATAAAATAGATTTAGGGTTCTTTGTTTAGCCTATTTGGATCAATTCTCCTTCTCTTTCTGTGCTTGCTGCTAGCCTTGTCGTGCCTCCCCTACATCACGAAGTTGATAATTTGTGATGTTTTTTTCAAGAGTCAAGGTGGTGTCTGATCCCTTTCAGTTCCTGCATTTGCTTAGCCCTCCTTTAGGTGCTATAAATTCGCAAGTTTGGCATTCCTGCGCTGCCTAGTTGCTGCTTTGATTATTTCCATCTTTTATGTTTCTGCTACCTAGTCTCTCTATGGCCTTGTATCTCCCTTTATAATTTTCACAATTAATTAAATTCTTGATCCCATTAATTCGTCGACAGAGGAAATTAATAATAATAATAATAATAATAATAATCACCAGCATTCAAATAAGCAGTGTCAAAGCGTAAATGGGTACTACTGGAATTAATACACTGAAAACCGAAACTGAAGCATTTTGTGGTGCAATTAACTGCTATTTTTTCTTGTTTAGAAAAATACTGAAATAATGTAGCAAATATTCTTAGAAAACAAAGTTAAGCACCCACTTTGTACTATTATTCTTGCCTTTTCTCACATGGATCAAAATTTTCAGAATTTTCAATCAATCCGATTTCCATTCTAAGCATCCATACTATGTAGTATGGTTCCGAGCGTGATCTCACGCTACCGTGAAGAAAGTACGAAGAAGTAACTTTGTTACCAAGAAACTGATCTTCACTGAGAGAGAGATATGGGGAACGGACAGGCAACTTGCTAAAATTACAGTGGAAAAAAGAATAAGAAATAAAAAAGGTAAAGAAATTCAGTGTTTTATTGTAAAAGAAGATCCAGTTTTCTCTATTTATACATCACCTTAACTTCCACTTCTCACAGACACCGCAAACGCACAGATATCATCAGTACTACCTCTCCTGTATTTGTTTCAGCCCCATTTTTTTCTAACCTCGCAACACCCCATCTCCTATCAGACACAGATAGCCTTATATACCTAAAAATCATAGCTATAACCAAGAGAGAACAAGAAGAATGGGAAGAGGAAGAGTGGAGTTGAAGAGGATAGAGAACAAGATCAACCGGCAAGTTACCTTCTCTAAAAGAAGGAATGGCTTGCTTAAGAAAGCTTATGAGCTTTCAGTGCTTTGTGATGCTGAGGTTGCCCTTATCATCTTCTCCAGTCGTGGCAAGCTCTATGAATTTGGTAGTGCTAGGTATATTTTTCTCCCCCTCTATTTGCTCTATAAAGGTTCTTTCTAAGCTTAATTATTCGCTTCTTCTTCTTTTTTCTTATCACTTGCAGCTCTAAATTGCTATCGTTTTTTTAATATAATAAGTTCCGTGTTTTCTTGCTAAATATACATACACATGTACCTTTGCTTTTTTCTTTTTTGTTACAGATTTCTTGCTTTCTTTCTCCTGTTTTCTTGATGATGCTACCGTTTTTATTTTTCTTGCAATATTGACGCTACCCTGTTGTGAGACGCCAGTTCCACTGATCTGTACTTGCTTTCTTTGATTCTCTCCTGGGATGCCTTTCTCCAACGCCTGTCTGACATCTCTTTATTCTCAGGTTAACTCATGATTTCTAGAGGGCTTTTGGGTTCATATATGTAAGAATCCATTGCAAATCTCGATGGGTTTCGGAGTTTCTTTTCCACTAAAACAAGGACACGTTTCATAGTCCGTCACAAAACCCTTAGTTCTCTTTCTGATCTGGTGTCCGTGTCTGGGTTCTAAGTTTATTTAATGTAAAAGTGAAAAGTAAAATTTCTTCTTGGACCTCTGTGCAAGATCTAGGGCTTTCTTTTGCGTTTCCTTTTCGGTTTTGTCTTCATCGATCTCTTTTCATCCTTTGATCTGCTGGTTTTATCTATGCTTCTTCTCTCTCCTTTTATTCTCTGCTCTACAACAAATTGATTAGGGCAGTGCAGCTTAAGTGGCAAATCAATTTTTTGCCACCCATGCCCATCATCAAAGTTTATATTGGGCTTGATATCTTTGGATCTTAAGGTCTTTTGGGTGCTTCCCTCTAGGTGGTTGATGAAGCAGGCCAAAGTTTTGATCTTTAGGTATTTTTTTTTTTTGGTTCATCGTCTGTCTCTTTCTTGCTAAGCAGTTTCTGGAGTTGAGCACCAGGTCTCATAAGGTCAAGAAAGTCTTGTTTTTTACATTTTTTAAGTTTCAATCTTCTCTTGATATTATTTGTTTGTGTAAAATATGAAATTAGGTAAACTTTTGGTAACTCGTTATTTATTCAGTGTAGCTTAAAGTAGCAAGTGATGTCAGGGTTTTGCATATCATGTGAAGTTAGCATGAATTTGTGCTACTCCAAAACCCAAGATGTGGTTTTTCCTTTTGATTTCCATGGGATCCTTTGAGCTTTGAATTGTGAACGGGATTTAAAATCTGTCTAATGAACTGTATTCTGTATTACATGACCTCTCTCTCTCTCTCTCTCTCTCTCTCTCTCTCTCTCTAATGCACTGATCTTGCCATATACACCAATTTCATAGAACTCCCTGGTAGTATTTATTTTTTGGTCAAAAGATCTTTCTCCTTCCCGATCCCTCTACGTGTATGTTGACTGGCCATTACTCGGTGTTTTTTTAGCCCTGTGGAGTAATCAAGAATAGATTAATTAATAAAGTAGAATATATATATATATATATATATATATATATATATATATAATTTGCTATATATCTAGATTTATAAATGCTGAGAAATATAGCCATCATCTTGAACCTTTTTTTTTTCCTTCTCATAGTGAAAGGGGTAGATCAATATATAACTATCATTTTTTTTTTGGTTTTTTTTAACCTTGAGAGACATGAAAATAATTAATAATAGAAAATTTATTAAATTAACTAGTTGTGATATAATAATGAGTCGTAGTATGATTAATTATAATCTATCTCCCCCCCTTCAGCTGATTGTAGGTGAAAGTCAAGCTGTTAATATTAATCTAAAAGATAAAGTAAAAAAAGAAAATTGTTATTGAAAAAATAGTGGCAAAAATTCCTTCTTAGCCCGCATTAAATAATACATTGCATCTTGATGCGAAAAAAACTATTTATATGGCAAAAGAAAGTATGTTGTGTTGTTATCAAGAAAGTTTCTAAAAGAAGAAAAGTTTCCTGAAGAAGGATTATATGCAAATATAAGAAATCTTTTTAGGAATAAGTAATTTTCAAATCACTATTTATCCCTTTTGTCAATGACAAAAGGTCAACAAATTGAATTGGTATACTATTTATGCATGTGGGTTAGGAGATTAGTGTTCATGCAATGCAATTTTTCAAACAGAAGTAACACTATCTCTATCTAGACAGTCAAAAAAGCATGTATGGGTCCTGCTAGCTGCAGGTTTGTATGCATCTAGCCTTTTCCTTTGAGTGTGCCAATCGTGATTTAATTATTTCTTGAGTACTCTAGCTACTCTTGCCTGTTAATAGTAATGCTTGTGGACGAAGTACTTTTGATTCTGTAAGAACTTACTCCTGTACTGTAGTTTTAGTTTTCATGTTGAGCAGATTACACAATTAACAGGCTCTCCTTTAGTTACGTGTGATGGAGTAAGAATTTTTATTATGATAAAACAATAGCAGAAGAAACGAGTAAAGATTTTCACTGTATGATGAAAAGATAGCAGAAAGAAAATATTAATCAGTTCCCTCATGACCTTAACCCTAATGGTTAGTACAAGCAATTGGTATAATTTAAGTGTGTTTAAAGAACCCTAGGGGCCCTAATTCATACCCTACTCTCAAATGGCATAAATATGACTAGAGATTTCAATTACCAGCATTGTTCATGCAAAATTCTCCGATTTATGTAAGATGGATGATACATGCATTTCTATCTGGTTTCATCCATTCAAGATTATCCTTCTTCAGAGACGTTCCATGCATTGATGCTTCCTCTACTGCTAGTCCCAAGTGGACTGATCACGCATTTTCATATTGCATGCCTTCTTTTATTGCTAATGCTGAGCAGCTTAATTCTCTTTGCACACAAGGTTGGCATCTTAATTGATGTTTAAGCTACTGTTGCCATTTTGTCGGCATATTCTAGTATATTCATTTTTATGGTCACGTGAATCTTACCTGCATATCCATAGCATCTTTTTTCTATCTTTTCCTCCTAGTTTTTGTGGCATGACAAGGTTATTTGGCCTTTTATTCGCACTCATCAAGTACATTTTTATGCTTACCATCAAATTTTTTCTTCAGTGTTACCAAAACCCTTGAGCGTTATCAACGCTGCTGCTACACTCCACAAGAGAACAGCATTGAACTTGAGACACAGGTTTGTATTCGTCCTGAATTTCTTTCGCAATCCTCTTAAATATTTCATTTTAGTTAACAGGTCATACACATGTTGCCTTGCATGTTTTCTAGACGTTCTTGAGAAAATGAAACTTTGCCTTTTATTTTTCTACTGCTCCTTCAATTATTTGATCACTCTTTGTGTATGGACTATAATCACAAACTATTCAATTTTGGAAAACTGATCTTGTGTTATACTAGGAATTCTAGAAAAATAATTTTGCTATAAAATCTTCTGATGCATGAAACTGTTGTAGCTCAGTTGGCATGTTATGATGACCACCCCTATAAGAGACAGGTTGGAGTCTCCTTGTAAACCAAAAGGAAAAAAAAATAAAAATCATCATTGCAAGCATTACCGCACAAATTTCTGACAATTGATCACACTAATTAACATGCAGTTTCTCACCCCGAGTGGATTCTGTTTGCTTTTAGCATTGGAATTTTATTTGCAAAAGTAGGTAGCAAACAGCTAAATTTGATTTCGGAGATGGTTTAAATTCGCGATCTCTGTGACATTACAGTTAAGACTTAGTCCTCGCTAGTTTCCTTTGTGGTTGCCAAGAAGGTCGGCTCAAATTAGAGAATATTCCAAGATATTTCCCCTAGCACCTATTATGGGTTAGGAACTGATTGTTTTGCTGCAAATATATGTGGAATAAAATCATATGCTACAAACTCAACCTGACATGTTCTATCTTGCCCTTGATTAACAATGCAGAGCTGGTACCTAGAGGCGACAAAGTTAAAGGCAAAGTATGAATCCCTTCAACGCACTCAAAGGTTGTAAATTAAACTTTTGAATCTCTAAGACCATGTCTCATTTTAATTGAATTTTGAATTGCCAATGAAGTTGATGATAGGCCTAGTAAGAAGATAGATAATACCATACTAATGTATAGCACTCTAATGTTATGCAAGGCATTTGCTTGGGGAGGATCTTGGGCCCCTGAATGTGAAAGAGCTACAAAATCTTGAGAAACAGCTTGAAGGAGCTCTTGCACTTGCTAGGCAGAGAAAGGTACGTACGATTTCTATTAATTATCATCTTCTTCACTCGCTTCTTGTTGGTACTCCATCAAAGTTAGTGCATAACACCTGAACTTTCGTAACAATGGAGATAGCAGATGTTTAATTTTAAGAATTTTTATCGCTTGGTATCTTATACATGCATAGAGGTAAAAGGATATGTCCAATCCTAGGCATGAAAAAGACAGCCTTATATTTCCGCAGTCAATATGGACATGTATGCATACATGATAAAAATGCAGGAAACCAGCTTCTGTTTTCTTCTGTCTAAAGTGAAGGACTATGTCAATTAGCTCAAAAGATGAACACAATTTATTTTGTCCTTTTGTTTTTTATTACAGCAGCAGGTTTTGACAGAGCAAATGGAAGACCTGCGCAAAAAGGTAAGCAAAGCCACTATGCTGAGAATAATTGTTTTAACAAGTCAGAATCTTCTCTGTGTATTGTTGAGCTAAGATATAGCAGTTTTGGAACTCAGAAGGTTTAGTTGGTTCCCTTTCGAATCTTACATGCACATAAAACTTGGATCTGTCTGTACCGGCCGAATGTGATCAAACATTAGGAAATGGACAGGACTCTAGTATACAACATTGAATTTGTATACATCAATTGCTTTAAAACGGCTGTAGTTCTTCGAATATTTCACAATCCTTGTTGCTTTCACCATTGACAACCTGCCCCTAACCTCAAAATTTAATTCATTCTTCTAATCACTTTCTGATCTGCTTTGGCAGGAACGTCACCTTGGAGACTTGAACAGGCATCTCAAACTTAAGGTTCTGCTTCAACAATTATCAACACTCGTGCAAAAAATATGATAATTAAATTCATATCAGATCATGTTACCAGCAATATTTCTAAGCTTTTCCCTTACAATGCCTTGCATTTCAGCTAGAAGCAGAAGGACAAAATCTTAAAGCCATTCAAGACTATTGGAACTCTGGTGCAGCAGATGGAAGTAGCAACTTCCACTTGCATCGTGCTCAATCCAGCCAGATGGACTGTGATCCAGGGCCTGTCTTACAAATTGGGTATTCCTAATTTCTAGCATGCACAATAATTTTGGCGTTGGCATGTGGATGAGTGTTGTCTGTGTTTGCAACTTCAAGTAAACATTTCTTCTAATTGTTGCCAAAAATATTAGAAAGAAGAGGCCAGGGTGAATATATATTGCTTAGACAGGTAACCTGACCTAGATTCTTCCCTCCTAAGATAAGGGATTGTTCTCTAGACAATCAAATCAATAGTGGGTGGGAGCACTTCATAAAGCTTGATGAAAAAGAATCTAGGATCCAGTACTCATTCATCCACTGGTCTTATTGTTAGAAGCAAGGTATAGAAGGACGTCCTCTAAAAAGATTTTGGTTTTTGCTGTTAAAACAGGTATCATCACTATGTTCCAGCTGAAGGATCCTCTGTGTCTGCTTCAAAAAGCATGCCTGACGAGACTAACTTCTTCCAGGGATGGATCCTTTGAAGTTTGAACACTTCTTCAAATCAAGGCATTCAGTAACATGCCCAGCCCTACATATTTGGAATGCCTGAATGGTTTTTTTATTGGATTTTCTTGTGTTTCAACTGCATGTTTATATAAATAGGCTGTTATGTAACTAAGACATGAAACTTCTTCTAAACAGCATACTTTAGAAGACACACTATGTCATTGTAATAATTTAAGTCTGAACTAAAGTAATGTATTCCTTTCTGTCTAGAGCTTCTCGATCTGTAGCCAGAAATTCCATTTCCAATCCGTGAATTTAAAATGATTTTTTTTGCTGCAGAGCTTGTTTTAAGGCCCCCAAGTCCCTTGCAAATAATGGCAACTCTTGCAATTTGCATTTACAATAGTTCATCCTGGATGATTAGATTCATTTATGAAAGGATATATAGAGACACACACACTATGATTAGCTTCAATTTGATGAGAAACATGGAGCCAATTTAACTATGCCCAGAGATAAATAGTCTTAAAAAACTAGCACATATGCCGAATTTCAGACTATCAAGAGCAAGAATATCCCACGAAAGAATTGATCAAATGTCCTTTAGTTTGTTTCTATCTGTTTTGTCAAATGTCCAAATCATAATTAAAAAAAAAAGAGGAAATATATATTGTAAAAATAAATAAATGTATAATGATCAGTTTGAATAACGTGTGAATTGTGAAAGAACCCATTAGCCCAGACCCGATGGGCCTTTGAAAGAATCTAAACAAAAAAAATCCTTGATATCCACTTTTATAGTAAATCAGAATCCAATGGAGTACCTGTTTCGCATGATTCCTGCTCTAAAATTTTGAAAAATGCGTGATCACAGGACGCCCCAGAAGCCTCTTGCTTTTCCAGGGCCCAATACCTATGTCTCAGCAAAATATATATACAAACCAAGGCCAGTGTGTGTGTGTGTGTGTGTGTGTATCCTGTAGAGAGAAATATGGAGAAGACCCTGATACGTAGAGGTTTCAAGAACCCACGAAATAAAAATAAAAATAAAAATAAAAACCAAGTGAAAAATGAATACCTAAATGTAACCAAATTTCAAAAGAATCATTTTCAGGTAATAATTTAAATTTTTAAGTGAGATTTTATTATATTATTTATATTATTTTCTAACACATTTTTTAAATGGAAATTTTTTAGATTGGAAACTTGCACAAGTTGATATTATTTTATGCTTAATTTTTATCAAATAAATAATGATAGTAAGATTCGAATTTAATACCATATCAAACAAAGAACTAATTTAACTTAATATCTTAAATTTTCAGGTAATATTCTAAAATATGGTAAAATTTTATCATCCAGTGTATTATTTAGTGACAAGTGGTAATATGTAGATTTCAAAAGCGTGTGTGTGCGCGCGTGTGTGTGAAGGCATGTATGATCAGTTTGTACAAAATTAGCCTGTACTATGGTTAATTTATTTATTTAAAATCAAAACTGAAAAAGAAGAAGAAGAAGAAGATAGACTGGATAGATATTTTTGTTTCCAAATTTTCCTGTGAAAATGAGGAAATAAGTGGAGTGCAGTCAGTGAAAATGTCCGTCGTTCAGTTCGGACTTGGAGTGCATATAATGGGTGGAGTTGTGAACAAGGAAGAGCTGAAAATGTCAAGTTGCTGCTTTCCTGTGAAGATTGAGCGCTCTTTCGAGAATTATTCCTCCAAAAGGTTAGGTAAAAGTCCTACTAAAGTTATACCATGTCCTTTTCTTGGTTTTTACTGCTTTCCCATTTTTATTCTTGATCTGAAATTCTGTGCATTTTAAAGTGTTTATGAGATTTTACTAGGAAGGTATGTGGAGTGAGTTTGTTCCCATGTTACTATTTTGGGTTCGGATAGAAAAGGCTAGCTCGATGATACTCTAACCCTTTTCTTGAGTTTTGCTCATTTCTTGAAGAGATCCTGTTTGTGTTTCCAATAGGTTTTATTCACTCTATATGGTTTAGTACTTTTCATTCATTTCATTTTTAATGAGGTTGAAGCATTTTGAGTTCAGGAATATTGCTATTGGTTAATTTTTTTCTCTTGATTTTTATTCCACACACTTGGATTATTGGTCTAAGTGTTAAATGTTACATATCTTGAAGATAATTATTGTTTTCAGTCACTTTTGGTTCCAAATTCTATCGGGATTCTGGTGTGTGTTGATTTTTATTCCTATTCATTTGATTCCCGGGCTAAACATTGTACTTTGACCACTGAGTATGCTTCCTTATTGGAGTATCAAACGTTATGGCCTTTGCAATATTGGATCAATAATAAAGTTGTACAATTATTTGGATACTGTTATTTGTTAATCTGTAGAAATATTCATCTGCAGGTTCTTCCAAAGCACTTTTATCAAGCTCAAGGAAATCAGTGCAGGAGAAGAGTCCACTTTGTTGTCTGGTATGGCAAAATGTTGATCGACTTTCTGCAACTGTTAGTGAAGTTTCACTTGTAGATGCTCCTGGTTTTAAAAAAGCCCCCTCCAGCTAATGTTGCTTTTGGAATAGCACGATCAGGAGGGAAACCAGCTTTTATTGGCAAGGTGCAAATTTTGTTATCCCGGCTGAACCCTTTGCTGATTTTATGTCAAATGTTGTTGGGACTGTAAATTTTGCAAACATTCTTCCATTTTCTGAACCAAGTTTTGCTGGTCTGTTGAGACCAAAGGTGGAGCTGGTTAGGGACTATTATTTATGTCAAAGCTCATGGAAATGCAGGGGCACTAGGTGCTCAGTTTTCTTCGTTTTATTTTCCTTGGCCTTTGACTCCTTTCCATTTTCAATATATATATCCATCTGCTCCTCAGGTTGGTGATGATGAGTTTGGGTACATGCCAGCTGATATTGAAGCAAAATAGTGTTGACAACTCTGGCAAGCGTTTTGATTCAAATGAAAGGACTGCACTGGCATTCGTGACGCTGAGAGCTGATGGTGAGCGCGAATTCATGTTTTTCCGCAACCCTAGCGCTGGTTTCTTCAAGAAGCAGAACTTGATGAAAACTTGATAAAAAAGGTAGATCGTTAACTTTCATCCATAAAATATATTGGAGAATGGAATTTCCAGGATTATTGATCCAGCTAATGTTCTGGAATTTCAGATAATTTCTTGTTGCTAATCTTTCTTATTGATTTTGGCATGTTGCTTAAACCTAGGGGTCACTGTTTGTCACTTCAGTTTCACGCAAATCTTGCTGCTATAGGCTTTTAGCCTGTAGATGATGTACCAATTGTTTTTTCTTAAATTTTGATTTTCCACGATGGATCTATTAGTTTGATTGAGGAACCTTGTAAGTCTGCTCATCTTGCTGCCATGGACATTGCTAAGAAGGCTGGTTGCCTCCTCTCTTGTGACCCAAATTTGAGATTGCCACAATGGCCATCTGAAGAAGCTGCTCGGAAAGACATCACGAGCACATGGAATGAAGCTGACATTATTAAGGTGAATGTTTGAAAATTTTGAGACTTAGTGAAATATTGATGCAGTATAACATGTAGAAACTGAAGTTTAAAAGCATTCACATGCAAATCTATCATAACTATACGAAGATCTATTTTAATAAATTATATAGATTATTTAGTAAATATTTTTATAAATCAATAAAACAAGTCTAAATTCAAGAAAAGATTTAATCGTATCAGATCAGTAGCTAAAAATAATAATGATAAAAGATTTTACATTTAGATATGTTTAAAATTTTTCCAAGCCATTTAGACAATTTTTCATGGAGATCAATTCACAACTTATCTGAGCTTTGTATTTCTTCAAATTACATCTAGGAATTGTTATTTGAGAAAATTTTATTATTTTTCCTATGTTTTTTAGGATTTATTGTTTTAATTTCCTTTATACTTCAGGTTTCTTATTTGATTTATAGTATAGGTAGTGTTTTCTAGTTTATTTAAAATTCTTGTAAATCTTTAAGAAGACAAAGGTCATAACCTTATTTTCAGAGAAATAAATTATCTATTTAGGGTTCACATATGGATTTTGAAGTGAAATATGGTTTTTTCTTATAACGCAAGTGAATAATATAGAGGAACCAGGGTAACTTGCATTTCCAGGTAAATGAGGAGGAAATTGAATGCTTGACTGAGGGCGTTTATCATCTTTTATCTGCTTCAGGAGACCGTTTAAAGTAAGAGTTGGCTCTTGTGCGACATATTACATATTTACATCATTCCAGGCAGAAAGACATTCAACTCCTTTTCGAGCTGCAAGAAATAATCAACTGACTTCTTTGCGAAACGTCAAGCAGGAATTCAAGGGCAAAGTTTCTGGTGTTAAAGTTGATGCTGTTGATACAACTGGTACTGGTGATGCCATACTGAATATCTTGGCCTCAGACATAGATCTGTTTAAGGCTATGGATTTCATTTTAAGCAATAGGATTTATGTCCACACAGTGGGACTCAAACGCGATGTATATATATGATCCACGACGTTCTTCATTATCTGAAGGTAGAGTTGAACTGGAAACATGCTGTTATGTTGAGTTATAGATCGTGGAGGTAGAGTTGAACTTGGAAACATGGAGCTCAGGCAATAACTTCAAGCTGACTGCTTCAAATCAATATCTTTCAAGATGCAGGTGCTTTTCCTGCTTCTTCTGATAATTACCCTTGCAAGGTAGGACTTTTTAGCCTAGAATGTGGTCTAGAAAATAGCTGGAAATCTTTTACGATGTTGGATTTTTTTAATATGTTTAATTGGGGAATTACACTCTTTTCTCGAATCCAGTCCAAACATCTCAAATGCACAAGGCCCTAGTTCTTCGCTTGGTCATCAACAACTACAACAGTTGTTTATCTGTTGATGTCCAAACTTCAGACAGAAAACTGATTCAGGCAGAGTAATAATGACTGATTTGCATCCTTGTCGGAACCCCCAAACCCCAGCTAACCGAAGCCAGATATTTTGTGTCCCCTATTTAACGGTCAAAAAATCTCAGAAGCAGGATACAACTTACGTGTAAGCTCTCCAGGAGCACTCAAATCCTTCCCAATATAATTATTAAGAAAGACTGCGTGTTTACCTTCTCATATTTTAACTCATATTTTAATGTAGATTTATTGTTTAAATTTTTTATTCCTTTTCTTTTTTATTTTCAAATTTTTTTACACAATTGCATTTTTTTTTCACAATTAAAGAACAATTAAATTAAATTTATTGGTTAAAAATAAAATTAAAAAATGAATGATCAAAGTAAAAAAATACACCACAAAGAGGTAATGTTTTCAAAGTTATCATAAAAAATTTACTTTAATCTTCAAACTTTATAAATTATACCTATTCAATCCCACAATAGTTTTTCAATTTAATTTTGGTATAAAAAATTATTTTTTTTATTTTTTAATTTCTAATTTGAGAGAGAAGAGAGAGAAAACACCGAATTCCAGTGATATAGAGAAAAAATCAAAATTGACACTTATTTCTACCATCAAAATGATTGATTTTGATGTCAAAAGGTTTCATTTAGTGAAGGGAGTTTAAGTCGGGTGTTTTTTCATCTTGAAAATTGCTTTAAAAAATATATGTAAGATCAAGAACATTTTCAATATGTTTAGGTTTTTTTTAGGTGTTTTGGGTTAAAAATGAGTTTTTAGGTCAAAAACAGAAACATCATTTTTCCGGCCACCAGGCCCACCATAGTGGTCGAAATCTAGGAAATACTAGGTGACGCGTCATCGTCCTTAGTAGATAACGCATCTTTAGGAATTTTTTTTCAAAAAATATTAAGACGGATGACTTGTCATCCTCCCCAATTAATTTTTTTTTTAAATAGAGCCCTTGTGCGAGCCCTTTCTAAATGGGTCAGGCGCTGGCTTGCAGCACCTGGCATCTTTTTCTATTTTTTCTTTTTTAAAAAAAAAAAGAAGCATGTTTTTTTGTGTTTTTATTTTAATAATTTTTTAATTTATATTTAAATTAATATATCTTCTCTTTGATTTTTTATTTAGTCTTTTTTAAATAGTTTTGTTTTTTAATTAATTTGTATGTATTTAATTTTTAAAGAGATTATTCTAATTTATTTATATATTTTATATAATTGAACTGTATTTTTAAAGATAAATAATATTCATTTTTAGATAGCAGTGCAGCCTTGCGAGATATTTTTTTTCTTTTATTTTGTTCAATTAATTTTATGTATGTATCTATTTTTACTATCATTTGATTAAATAAAAAATTAATTTTAATAAGCAATTATTAAACACAATTGGATAAAAATATATTGATCTATATTCTTCTCTCAACTTTTTCAGATACATATTTAGTTATTGTTAATAATTTTTATTTATTTATTGATATAAATAATTTTTAATTTATTTAATTAGATATATGTATAAATATTTTAATTTACACTTTTAAAAAAAAACCCAACCGATAACATACCGCAAGTCAAATAGTTAGTTTTGTCCTAAATACAATATTAGTACACCAGTTTAAAATATTCCAAACCCATCCGACATATCGAATCAGATCAATTAGTCATTTTTTTTAGATGGGAATTACGTTAATTCAGCTGCCGTTCTTTCTAGTCTCCATTTCATTGCTGATGATTTTCTTTTTCCAAGCTACCCAGTAACTTAATTTCCCTTTCCTTTATCTATCCTAGAAAATTATATCATGGCAAAGGATGCATATGAAAATGAAGAATTCCCATTGCAGGATGAAAAGAAGTTAAAGGAACCTTTGCTCTTTGCAAATGCATGTGGTGCCATCTCAGTTACAGGAGAGGTGCTATCCCTGCACTACCCCCAAAAGATGCAGTCCTCAAAGTTTTACGCACTGGCGCACTGCTTGAGAAGATTAATACAAGTAATGGTAATGCAACTCATGTTAGCATGGTACACATCATCATCAACCAGTGCCATTACCATGTCCTAGGTAGAATGATTTTGGTTCCCATAACTTGCCAAGAAAGCTACAGAATTCGATCATGTATGTTTGTGCAAGCACAATAATGTTTTTTGAGTTTATATGCACGGATGATTTACTTTCACGTAGAACAATCCTCCCTCAGAAACCAGTATCTGTAATTTACTTTTACGTGGGTTGTTGATTAGAAGACAGGCGTTATGCAAGCTAGTTTAGTTAATAAATTGATTTCATTCCCCTAAGAGACCCGGGATTCAAGTCATTTATATCCAAGAATGGCGTGAGAGAGCGAAGAGTATCATCGTCTCATCATGTAACCAAATCTTTTGAACCAAATGCGCACGCACCCACACCATAATTATCATGCATGGTATATGGGCATCAAGGCTGGCTAGCAAACAGATTAATTTTAAGAAAATTATTGTCAGAAAAACATACAAGGGAAAGTCTAACGATACGTCAAATATATACCTAATTACAATATTTAAGTACTCTGTTTACAGTTGATCTCAATCAATCATGGTAGCTTTTTTAACAGACAGCATATATATTTCTCTTAAAATAATACTATTGCCTTAATTATTGCTTGCGCAGGTGCAACATAGCATTAGCAAGAGTCTTAAGAATATGAAAAGGTTGGTCTCGCAGTAAGATGGCATTCACCACTAGTTTCTTGGAGGGATGCGCTTTGTTCTTGTTTCTGGTGGTCCAATGAACAATTCCGTCTCCACATCCGAAATTGAACTGCTTTCTCTCAGATCTTCACGGGGTAAATCTCTCTGTTCCCTTGAGACTGGCCATGACTGTGCACCACACTGAAAAGGAAAATTTGCATTGCTACATGTTGTATATGAATATGCTGAAACCCCCAATTTAACCCCCAAGTTTATGCCAATTTGGCAAACAAGCTCCAAAGAATAAAATTTCATCAATGTCACCTTGTAGTCGTCACATTTCGTCAATTCAGACTAATTAGACTTATTTGTAAACAAAGTATATATGACCATGTCCTTCAAGGATACTACATTGTTCAGTCCAATTGGATCGAATTGACAAAAAGTGACGAATATAAGTAAATTTGGCCTTTTATTATAGGAGCATGTTTCCTGAATTTACACAAATGCTGAGGCTAAATTAAAAAGATTTTCCAAATCATTTTTGTTAGAGTGACAATTTTCATGTGGGAGATGAAATTTCATGAACAGAGTCTTCCAGAAATGAAATTCCATGATGAAAGAGTGAGGTTATGCAAGCAAACTGAAAGTTGTCATGCAGTTTTTCATAACTTACATGAAGATTCGAAATTCTTCTCTATGCTAGAATTGATCAAAATTATTTCATAACTTACATGCAGCAAACTCCAGCTAGGTTTGAGACTACGATTTAGTTAATTGAGTTTATGCTACGGAGAAAAGGAAACAAGACATGCAACTGTTGACGATGATAACAACAAAATGAGCATTAATCGGAAGTTCATGTCCAAAAAATAATGGCAATATAAATAAATGTTCACCTCGTCAGACAGTCTTGCATTTTCAGCTGCCAGTAGCTTCTCCTGAAACGTACAAATAGTGCATGGAACATAAAGTTGGCAATTAGCGAAACACTCTTTGAAAAATCTTATTCACTACTTCATCGTTTGGTTCCAAGGAATTCCAGGGAGAGAAGGAAAAACGCCAAGTTCCTTTATGAGACATAACGTGGACTCACAAAAATCCATTTTCTCTACAGCCTTTGGTTTCTTTATTCACAAGTTCTTGGCATAAAAAAAGAATTGACTATTTACCTTTTGTCTTAGTAGCTCAATCTGTTCTTTGAAAACCTGATTCTGAACATTGACATAGAATAAGCACGTTAGCTAGGTTATCGGCTGAAAATGACTTGAGGCATAAACAAAGTGATAATGGTGTTTATGGCCAAACCTTTCTCGCACGGATGGTGCTTACACTCCTCTCTAACTGTTGTTCGATCTGTTGTAGTTCTTCAACAGTGCATGATCCCAAACATTCTCCCAGTAGCTTTCTGCGGCATTTTAAAATTAACTTAAGAACATTTACTTGTTATATTTAATTCCAACGGACAATCAATTCATCAAACTAAACTATATGCACAAAAGGTTAAAACTAGTCCTTCGAACCGTTTCGAAACTTCAAGATGCTCTATCTTCTTTATCATGCTTGCTGCTTCTTCCTTTAGTTGCTGCAATTCCAAATTCATGTGCATGAGAAAATTAAGTAAAACCAAAAACATCTGTTGGCAACAAAAGAGGCCAAAAGCAGAAGAAAAGAAAAGCAATGTATTCATTGTTGGAATTAATTTTAAAGTCTAAATGTTTTTTTAGTTCTCTGAGGTGTCTTCTAGCTATATATATAACTATTAAAGGTGTGTTTATCTTTTTAAATTTTTTAAATTATCCTGGCCATAAATATTTGTGTTTAAATATTGTATTCAAGTCCAGGTCTATCGGGATTTTCTCTCTCAAACTTTCTCTTATTTGAGAGTAACATAACGTAAGAGTTACCTTCCCACCCTTATCCTATTGTTATTTCTAATATGGTATCGGAACTAATTCAATCTTGTGAGTGTTTGGAATCACTAAAGCATGCATGTAGATGAAAGGGAGAAAACCCAAAATAGAGTGGAATAACAAGTGACAAAAAAAATTGAGGTTCAAGATGATAGAAAACAACAGCAGAATTGAAATTTTACATCAAAATAATAATAGAAGAAGCCTAAAATAATAATAGAAGAAGCCTAAAAGAGGCTTAGTGCAAGCTAACAACTCCACACACAAGAAAAGGTGTGGTACAAAAAAGATCACACATGAAAAGAGAAAAAAGAGATCTTCTCAAGATGAAGATAGAAGATCCAAAAAAATGGTGGCACCAAGCTGATCCAGCTACAACAAGACAGTGGCTATCACAAAACAATCACTGCGTGCCAAGCGAAAAGGTAACAAGAACAAAAAGTTTGCAAGCATCTACAACACACTTTTAAATTTCAAGAATTGTGAGACTTCCATAATTAAAGGGGGGTGTTGAAATTAATTTTGAAAACAAAGTGTTCTTTTAGTTATTCTAGGTGTCTCCTAGACGTATGTATAACTATTAAAAATGTATTTATCTTTTTAAATATCTTGAATTATCTTAGACTAGTATAAATATATGTATTCAAATATTGCATTTAAATCCAAGTCTATAAGGATTTCCTCTCATTTAAGAGTAACTTAATATAAGAGCTCCCTTCCTGCCTTCTCTCATTGATAGTTAAACAACTAAATCTATTCTGTAGTTGTAAGCAGAATAGATTCAAAACCAATAGCATACCTATCACTTTGAATTTCAAGCAAAGCATGATATACAATTGAGAATTCTGGACATATAATGTGTCGTCTATTTTAGAGCTTTTTGTGTTATGAACACTATATCAAAAGCAATTTCAACATACAAGAGTTAGAAAAAACATTTTAAAGCATGGTTAATGGACATATTCGAAGACAAATTAAAAGTGAGGTCAACTCATTTTTATAATAAAAAAATTTTTAAGAAATTATTCTTCAACTAAAGTTCTTTAGTACGAAAAATTAATATGATTAAAAATGTGGATGAAAAAAAATCAATCTAAAATAACTTTTGTTGGTATGTTGTGTGAAACCCAAAACTCTATATTCCACATTGAAAAAAATATAAGATTTCCTTATAGTTTATATTATAAAATGTTGAAGAGTCATAAATGAACCAAACAAAGTGGCTTTGGGTTTAAGTCATATAGGTGCTTTGTTGGCCCGAGTTTTTTTTATTTTAGACTTGGATTTGGGTTTGTTATAAAATAATTATTTGAATCATAAAGAATTACTTTTACTGGCTCATTTAGGTTGTCAAGTCCATAAATATAGAGTGAACAATCTTCTTCTTTAACCTATTTGTTTTATTTAATACAAAAAATCAGATTTTCAAGTTAAAAACCTTTAGGTTAATTTTGTTTTATAACAAGGTAATTACCAGAATTAATTTTACATCAATTTTGGTTTTAAAATCCACTATAAAAGAGCGGAAAGAAGAGTGTTTTACATGAATTTTGAGATTCTTTCTCACCTTAGTTTTCAAATTACCTTTCTCGATTTAAGCTCTGGTTTTTTATCCCTTGTTTTTCTTAAATACTAGAGTTTAGGTGATGTTATATTGTAGAGAGATTTTAAGTTATATTCTCTAGAGCTCATGGACTAAACAAGGGACATTATTGAAATCACAGGAGACTGATTGTATTTAATTCATTTGCATCTTGAGGTGAACAATAAAGTTTTAAAGACAAAAAATTAATCCTTAACAATAACTGATCTTCATCTAAATTATATTCAAAGTGATTCAACATGTAAGTGTTACTAAACAATCAAGTTTAAATTTATGCCACTTTGATCCTATGTTTATATAGGATTTATATACTTTACCTTGTAATTAAATTAAACAACCAATTAAACTCAATTTTAAGCTTGGCTTATGTAGGGAGATTTTTGGTTATATTTCTTAGAGTTTGTGTATCTTGTTTAGTAATACAACTAAATATAATGGTATTGTTGGAATCCTGGAAGACTGAGTACAATAAATCTATTTACAACAATAGAGTAGTAGTAAAACCTTAAAAATAAATGATTAATCCTTAACAATAACTAATATTCATTTAAATTAGATTATAAGTGATTCAACAAGTGTTACCATACAATCAAGTTTAAATTTATGTAATTTCATTCGGGCATGACTGTTGTGTTTATATATAGTTAAACTAAACAACCAATTAATATGAGTTTTCATTCGGTTCTTTTATTCAAATTGTTAATAAATTTTGTACAACAAGAGTCTATCCGTGAACAAGACAAAGTCATATCACTTTGGTTGCTTATTTGACAAAGCGCAAGAAAGGCAACATGTAATATTGTTAATTTAAAACAAATGTTACTGGATACTAAATAGCAAACAATCTGCAAGATGTAACAGTATCCTAGTACTTGTAGTAATAATAGACTTCTCACTTCTGTTTTTATACTCTCCATAGGGTGTTTTGATCATTTATAATGAATCTATGAAAACCTGTGGATTGTTGTGTGTGTGTGTGTGTGTGATCATTGGGTTTCATAGGAGAGGAAAGAAGGATAACCAGCATGTTCTGTTCAACAGGCTGCTTGTTTGTGTTGTTTTCTTTCACGTGCCTTCGATAACGTTCAATGGTCTCCTGCATGCTGAAGTTCAATAACAACGCAATGAATACATATTTTCATTTTTATCGAAAACAACATGAAAACGAAATATATGAGTGCTCTCTACTGATCTGATCCAAGTTTTGAACCCAACATATGCATTTTGCTTCCAATATGGCCGGCCGACCGGTGGTAAATTAGACAGTTTTCCGTCCTTAGGGGTTGAAGAACCTTGACAGGAAAACTTGATTCTAAATGCATGCATGTGTGCTTGATAAAATGGCAGTGAGGGTTAGATTAAAAGAATGCCAAGTCCAAAATCCAATAGTTGTGGAAATATCAGTCCAAACTTATAGCCGTCTTACATATTTTAAACACGAAGAGAAACACAACAATCTCCAAGTATCTAAAAAACATGAAATAGAACTACAAAATCCTAATATTATGTAAGAAAGAAAGAAGTAACGCTTCTTTCTGCCATCTCCAATTCTCTTTAGGCTTTAAACTTCTCTTTGCCAAGCTGACTTGATTATAATTTAGTCGCTGTAGTTTTATCAAAACTAGTTAATTAGTCTTTATTGCTTCATAAACTATATATTTTATTACCTTTATATTTTTATATTCTTAGCTCTATTTATAACTTAATCATTCCGTACATTCAGCATTCTTTTTTAACTTATTTTATTTTATATTTTCTCTTTTAAAAGAAATAGATGATATGGGGAAAATGGTGAAGAGGAAGGATTTTTTAAAACAAATATCACTAAATTAAACATCAGCAGCATTGGTAAGAGACTGATAAATTCTGCTTACAATTTATAAAGAAAAATAAAAAATCAAGCAAATGCTAAAAGATGAAATTGACAACAAAAGGATGAAAGAGAAAAGGAAAAAAAAGGCTGCTTCCTTCACTGTTCATATGAACAGTGAAAGGTTGTCACCCAACTCATTTGAATGTATTAGGCAATTCTTATCCAAATTTTGTGTTGATTTGAATTTGTTATTAATATTTTAAAATGTTACAAAGAGCACCTATTTAATGTTTATAATCAATACCACTTATTTTTATTCAGATATCTTATTTGTGTTTTTTATATATATAAAGAATCATATTAGATTTATTTAGATGATGCTTAATTAATGATATTAATTTTTTTAAAATTTCAAAAATACATTTGAATCATACAAGGGTATGATAAAAAAAAATTGCTAAAAGATTCTCAAAATATTTTAAGAAAAAGGAAATTCAAAATTACTGAACTATAGAAATTTAAAGAATGAAATTTTTTATTTTTTTGAAAAAAATTAAAGTTACACCTTTATTAAACTCAAAGGCATTTTAGAATAAAAGATTCAGTTCTATCAATTTGAATGGGAGAAACTTGATAAAAAAAATGCATATTAGTAAATAGATATTATACAAATTAAGATATAATAATTAAGCACAGTTACAAATATATGAATAAATTAGAGACTTGTCCTTTATGAAGATATATTAAGTCCTTCAGCTAAACTCCTTCCTTTTTCAACAGAAAGCTACTTAATAGTCCTTACTTAGTTTTATTACAATTATTAATACGCAAATGTTTAGTTTTGTGATGTGGATTCTACAACCCACCAATGGTTATATATTTGATATATTGGTTAGCTTTTCTTAATTTATGATTTATGTGACAGGCTAAATATTTTTTATTTTCAATTATTTTTTATATTTACAAGATATCATAGTACCAACATAATCACCACCACCGTCAACACTACCATCGCTATTCTCCTCGTCACTTCATTATCATTGCTATCTTAATTCTTTATCACTTGTATTATTATCCTCGAATCACTAGTAATATCATCTTTAAATATATTACCACTACCATCATCATTCTCCTTGTCATTTCATCACCACTACCATCATCCTTAATACCACCATAACTATTATCACCACCATTGTTATTGCTATCATAATCGTTAAATTCATAGTGTTAACTAGTGCTATCATATAATACACGCCAACATACTCTCATCATTATCATCATCGTATAATCATTGCTAACTTCATTTGTCACCAATGAGATAACCATCATTATCCACTTGGTAATACTATAACTACCATTATTAGCCCAATCACTACCATTATCAAAGCGCTATCCATTTCATCATCATAACTACAACATATAATAATTAGTTTATATGCATCTTAACTAATAATATGTCTTTATATTTCCCAAACTAATTATATTTAATAGATTTTCTTCCTTTGGGTGAATTTTTTAAAACAAGTTGCAATTTCTAGGAAATTAGAAACAATGTTTGATATTTTGAAGGAAAAAAAAAAGTAAACACGAAATGGTATCAAATGGAAATGAAGCTGATGGTTTTTGGATTCATTTTTGTAGTTAGATTTTTGTGCTTTAGCTTCAAGTAAAGTTTCGCTACTAAACATGACACTTTCTTCAAAAAAAAAAATAAATAAATCCCTATGAATATAACTCTTTTGCATTTATTTGATAATAAAGGATTTCTAAAAAAAATTATTTTTATGTTTGTTTATTAGAAATCCTAAACATATCCAGCATAAAATACCATCATACCCTTGCTATTATTATAATTTATAGTAAAGTCATCGAGTGTGAAAGAATTTAAGTATTTGGAAGTTAACAATTATATCCTCGTCCAGCGAGCATGATAGAATTCTTTAGGATTGGAAAGCATATGCAATGATTATAAGAAAATTAAAACGAAAGATTATTTGAAAAAAGACTTGGGATTTAAAATTATTTGTCACTTTGTTCCTTGTTGTTTTATTTTGAAGCAGTGTTCATAAAATGGATTTGTGTTCATAAAATCTTTAGAATTATTATTTAAAGAATGACAGATTCTTTAAAAAATTAGATCCCCAAGAATGACAAATCAGTACTGCTCATAAAATCTTTAAACTTATTACTTCCTCAATTCCATGAAATATACATCACCCCATGGTGACATTCTAGCCAAGGCATTAATTTCACTACGACAGCACAAATCTTGATAACTTGTATATGATAAAGGCTATATATCAACTAGTTGTCCCTAACAAAGTTTTTTGGTAGGGAGGATCAAAGGTAGGCAAGAATGGTTGGGTAAAAAG
Source organism: Populus simonii (assembly GCA_007827005.2). Classification (NCBI taxonomy): domain Eukaryota; kingdom Viridiplantae; phylum Streptophyta; class Magnoliopsida; order Malpighiales; family Salicaceae; genus Populus; species Populus simonii. The sequence goes on from CM017477.2 coordinate 5,146,796, forward strand.
CTGAAGATTCATTAAAATTAGAATAAAAATAAATCCATCTGTTCAGTTATTTGGTTAATTGGAGAGAGGTAACAAGGGGAAAGATTTACATAAAAGGTGAAAATAGGTAAATGAATTTCTTGATGTTATAGGTTTGAATAACTAAAAAAATGTGATCATGGAAAGAAGATATGATCCTTCAATGGTGTTCTTGAGCATTACTTTAATCATATACCGGAGAATTTGAGCACCCCTTTTATGCTTCTATATATGTTATCCATCCCACTCCTTTTCATTCTAAGAATTCAAAAAAAAAAGGGAAGGATGTATGAACTATTATTTGAGACTAAACAACTCTTAAATGGTTAGTGGACATAAATATTCAGAGGGGGGGGATGCAAGAAAAAATTTAAACAACTTTGAAATAGTTACATTTATAATCCAGAAAAAGAAAAACCAATGATGTGAAATTAGGGATGGTAATGGATATTCACGGGTCGAATTTTCATTATATATCCTATACTCGTTACTTCAATGATAAAAAATTTAGAAATTCATATTATATTTATGGATTTTGGGTATTCATATAAATATTCATTATCTAATTTTAGCTTATATCCAAGATCGTAAGAAAATACAACCTAATTGACTATAAAACCTAAATAAAATGGTAATTCCATCCAAACCCAATGGACATTGATTCAAAACGATCCAAATATTTGAGGTTTTTTATATAGTTATTTTATCTAATAGATAATGGATAGGGTGTAGATGTTTTCAAAACATAATCCGAGATATACATTTTTATCATATAGATATACACGCAAAATATTTATGTTATTTCAAATAGAATATAATATATACGTATCAATATTGACATAATACTTGTGTGTGTAACATTTCTAATTTCATCATTTAATGTATACATTCATACCTCAAATATATATTATTATTTTGTTTTATGTTTAATAATAATTGGCACTCTAATAACAATGAACACTTAAAAATAAAAAATCAATAGATAGATATAAATATTTAAATTTTGTAATTGTTAAATAATAAATAGAATATAGATATAGCATAAACTTGATGCATGGATAATTATTATCATTGCTGGGCCTGAATACACTCATTCTCACCTTCACATGAATCCATCAGTAATTATTACAAGTGATATTGCATTTCCTTCCTTTTTCTCTCTTTGTCTCGTGAATGACTAGTTTCTAAGTACTGGCAAAGGAGCTAAATACCAAAAGGAGCAACCATATTTTCACTTTGTTTTTTGTGTTCACAAAGGACAGACTCAAATTTCAAACCTCCAGAGAAACATGGTTACAAATCGAGCTACAAGTTCAACGTTGGTATTTTTTTCACGGTCAGTGATGAAAAACTTTTTTTAAGTTTTTTATTCCGTAAGTACTGTACTTTAATCTGATGTACAAGAACCCACTGTAATAATTATCATCTCTACAAGTACACCAAAAAACTCAACCATGATTTGGGCGGAATTAGGCTAGTGAAGATTACATGGATCATCACACTTAGATCCTCATTTCAACATTTCAGGTTTCTTTTGGGTTCATATGCATACAGGAAGTGGGATTTATAACACAAGATCAGAACCGGTAGAGAAAAATTATTGGAACGGGCAAAGGTAGCACAAAAGGAATCACTTGGATCATAATAGAGGACAACAAGAGAATCTCTAAGGCCAGGAAGGACCAATATATGTGCTTCTGTGTGTACATGTGTCTGACTTGTTTATGCCTCTGAGAGGGAGAGAGGGAGAGAGGGAGAGGGAGGCACACACTAATCAAGATCATGCACAGAACCCTAAGGTGCAAGAACCATACCCTCTTGGTACAGGAAAACGGGGAAAAAACAATGCAAGAAATCAAGACTTTGGATGTAAAGAGGAGGGATGTTTGATCAAATCAAAGGAGCCAGACACGAATTAATTCTATATATAAATCATGGAAGGAAAGTTGGAAAGTAGTGCAAAAGATGATACCTTGTGCTTGCAAATTCATAGAGCTTTCCTCTAGGAGAGAAGACAATAAGGGCAACCTCAGCATCACAAAGAACTGACAATTCAAAAGCCTTCTTCAGCAGCCCATTTCTCCGCTTAGAGAAGGTAACTTGCCTGCTTGTGGCGTTCTCTATGCGCCTCATCTGTGTCTTCCCTCTCACCATCTCTCTAGACCTTCACAACAAGGTGAGGATCAATACACATAATTGAAAAGAACTCAGCTTAATTTACAGATTTTGTTAAATTCAAAGCTAAGAAGAGAGAGTGCGTGAACCAAAAAGAATTTGATTCAAAGAGAGAATGAGAGGAGAAAAAAAGACTAAGCTCACCAGATAGACTACACCCAGCAGAAAAGGTTTCTCCTTTCCGGGTAAGAAAGTGGAGGGACTACAAAAATCTGAGCCTTGGGAGCAAATTGAGACCAGACAACCCGGTTGAAGAAGCAACTGTCTTGATGGATTGATTTAAGGATGCAAGAGAGTAAATGCTACCAAGGAGAAGCAATCAATTAAGAAATGGTTTTGAAGAAGCCAAAGGAAGAGGCAAGACCTTGATGAAAAATGAGAGAAACTTAATTACCAAATAGGCAATAAACCCACGAGAGCTTTAATCATGAAATGGCGGATAAAAGCCAGAAAAGGAAGCAGCTGAGGAAATCTGAGGATAAAAAGCAACACCCAAAAACAGCCAATAAGATTTTAACTGATAGAAGTGATGTAGTTGATTTGTTCCAAAAACATGTGCAAGCCAAACCACAAGGCTCGTGCTCTTCAATTCATATAGCACAGGTGAGGTAAAAAGGAAGAAGAAGTCAGAGGGAAGATTTGGAAATCTTACCAAATTGGCAAAAAACCCAGAGGGTCTTGTACCAGAGGAGAAACTGGAAAGGAATAAAGATGACCAAAAAAGGAACGCAATTTGTTTAAAAGTAAAAATCTTAGGTTTGTGGGTAATGACTGAACCAGAAAGATATGTCTAGCTAGCTAAGAAGTTGTTGCTCCAACTAATTTTTTTTTTTTTTTTTGTCTTTTTGATTGATTGATACTCGAGCTCCCTTTTTTAGTCACAACCAAAGCCACCGTAGGCCTCGCACGAACAAGAACCTTTCCTTATTGATCAATTGTTCTCTCTTTGTCGAAGTTCCTCGAAACACGCCGATAAAGAGTAACTATTTCTTATACCGATTTTACTACCACCACCTTGTAATCTTACAATCTAACTATTTTTTATACCAATTTTGCCATCAGACTTTCAAGCATTTGCAATTAAGGACTTCCTTTTATTTTTATTAATGATCTTCACTCCACCCGTGTTTTCATTTAAGTTATGCTTTTTTATATCATTAAAAACATTATTTTGTAGAAAACTTGACGTTTTTCAGACAAGAACCCTTAATAATTAAAAACTAAAATTCATATAAAAATAAATGTATAAAATCGATGGTGTATTTAAGTTTTCTCAAATAAATAAACATATTAAAATAGTATTTTTTTTAATTTATTATATAAAAAAATCAAATTTTAAGCAAATATTAATTTTACCTGCAGTGGTAAACAGCCTCTAAAACCCTAACAGATACCAAGAAAGATGAGAAGAGGGAGAAGCTTCTTGAGTTCCTTTTTCTTTCGGTGAAAAAGAAATGGTTGAAAATAGCTGGAGGGGTAAGTACCATAAATAAGTAATAAAGAGGGGACTAAGCCATTCAAAGCCTGCAATTGTTTTATTTTATTATTTTTCGGCCATAAAAAGCGAAAGGGAGCATCCACGGTACAATGTTAGAAAGATATCAACATCAATCCGTACAATTACGTACGCGTGAGCCAATGGGGATACGAAAACGCATTGATGAGTGATTATTTCATTTATTATTTTTATTTTCGTCAAACGCAGATAGGCTCTGCTTTCACGTGGAAATTGGGACCATCTCCCCTCTCTCTCCTCTCTCCTCTCTCTGCCTTGTATGGTGCGTCCAGGTCATGGAAAAAAAAAATGGTCTTTGCTGTTTCGGAAAATATATTTGCATCCTTACCTTCTTTTCTAGAGTTTTTTTTTTAATTAATACGGTAAAAATAAAAATAAAATGATACAATTCAGAAAATATTTTAAAAATTATATAATTAGATGAGTGACATACGAGTACTCCCATGAATTAAAATCTTAGACCTAGCTATCTTTTTTTCTTTTTCTCTCTTCTCTCCCTCCTTTTCTCTGTCAATTTATACTTATTGTTGATTTTGATTATATAGGGTTTATGATTAGGATTTTTTAGAATAAATTAGGGTTTTTATGAATTAGGTTTTAATTATGCTAATTTGCTACATGATATATTGATTTTAGTTGATATTCTTATGGTTTGTGAAGAAAATTGATGATTTTTTGTTATTATTGATTGCGAGTTAAATTTATGGTTTTTTATGTTAGATTAGAGATTTTATCGAATTAGATATAAAAATATAATAATTAGTTATGAAATATATCAATTGAGTTTATAATTTCATTATTTATTGAAAAAATTGATGAATTTAAGTATTTGTCAATAAAATTAGGGTTAGGTTATTGTTGAATAAACTTTTTTGTTGAAATTATATAACTTGATTAATTTATTATATTGATAAACTAGACTTGCACTTCATTATGTTATTTCACATAATATCTCATGGTATTGGGATACTATGTTTTTACTGTGATGTTATTGTCAATATCAACAGTTGTATTACCGGATGGAAGAAATAATGAGTTCTTAACTGTTATATTAGACATGTCTCTCACTGAACTAGCTAAAATGTTGTGTGATCGAATTGATTGCAATATATTTAAAATTAAAAATGAGATTACTTCAAGGATGTGAATTAGGCTAGGTCTAACTCGTTATGTCAGTGTATCAATTCATAGTAATGAAAGTGTGAATTTAATATTTGGGTTGGCCAACGATAATGGTCGCATATTCTAGAGTGCTACTTGAATAATAGACCTAAATGAGAAAACTTCTCCAGTATAGAGTTCACCTGGGTGCTAAGTTACACTCAAAGAACTGCACAAGTATAACGAATAGTAGTTCATGTGGTTTAGGTGATTATGCAAGGAACCTAACGTCAACATAATAAATTATATATGCAAAACTTGGTTAGGTATGACATATGTTCCATATTGTTATGGAGAATCTAAACCAATTAATGATGAAGATGAGTGTTATACTAATATAGTTAAGAAAAATGGTGAAGACGAGGATGGTGAGTTTGCTAAACTACTATACCAGTTCGTAGGATCTCTAACTTTTGAATTTAAAAAGGTGAGAAGGTATGCTCCAACCACATGCAATGACTGGGCTTTAAGTCGTAGAAATTCAGGCTTATCAAGTAATTAGTTAATAGTTGAAAAAAAAAAACAGAGGCAAGTTTAAAAGTATTACTGTAGCTAAATGATGCATATCATAAATTTATTGTAGTAAAAGTCCCAGTGTCTGCCTAAAACTTACATGTAATTGCAATCAATTAAGAAACCAACATATAGATGGTATACTCATTATTTTCTTACTCTTACCTGACACACCACTGTGGCATAACTATATATAGGCTAATGGTATATAAATGTCCAACTATATAGAGAACAAACAAGAGTTGTAGGAGATCCACTTGTCTGTATAACGAGATGGATAGTAGAAAGGAACACTTACAAAATAACGTGACATATGTGATCAAATGGATCAAAACAAGAAAACATGTCAAACTAGACAACGTATGTGAATATCTATATTTGTTTTAAATTATTATTCAAATTAATTGTATTGCAACATTAACAATTTTTTTGGAAGACAAGATCGCTTATCATAAACAAAACATGTTATTTAGGAGACAAGTTCATCAACGAGTGTTCATCAAAGCTTGTCTACAAGTTGGGGGATCTTGGTGTTAACCCCTCCATAAGCATTATAGGCTCATCCTTAAGGTGGATCAATTGGGGTGGTGCAAGCTCTTCTATGAGTACTTTAGATCCATCCATGAGTTTAGATAATTTCTAAATGTAATTAGATTATATGCTTCAAAGTTATAAAAATTATAAATTTAATAAAATATTATGTTAATTTTCATTATATTTAGTTATGAATCGTAAATTGTTAATTTTAATGAACTATGAAGGGTGTTAATTTTTTAATTGTGCTGGAAAGATAAGTTAAAACTCGTGTTTTAGAATTAATAATTGTGGGCATTGTTTTTTTTATGGAGGGAGTTTGGAGACAGAAAAACTTTTAAAGCCATTTTTTAAAGCGAGTCATAGATGAGATATAGGGCTCGTTAAAATATATTATTTTTTGAATTTTATTTTGTACTTGTATAATTTATTTTATTTTTTTACTGAGCTAAATTAAAAAATATATATATATATTTGTTTTTGTCCTAGAAGAACGAGCAGTTCCCCAGAAATCTTACAAAGACCGCCTGCTTAGTCTCCACGGGTTAGGCAAAGAGGACCTTTCCTTGCATTGGCTAGCCTGGTTTCTTCTCTCTTTTGTTTTTTTCTTCTGTCCTTTCAAATAATAAAGGGTTGTTTGACTTAAATGTTAATTCTAATTCAACAATTAGATTCAATTCCAATGACCCCTTGCATTTTCCAGCAGACTCCTTACTTTAAATGCAACGCCCATCTTACTTTCAATTTATTATCTTGTTTCCTGACTGTAATTTTTTAAAATATTATTTTGTTCTTTATTATACATTTAGATAGATCCCAGGCACATGATAGAGTGTTTTCTTTTACTTTATCGCTCGTCTGTTGCTATATATAACAATTGTTACAGTATTTTTTTTATTTGAAAATATATAAAAATAATTTATTTTATTTTTTTAAAATTTATTTTTAATATTAACACATCAAAACAATTTTAAAAAATAATTAATTTGAAATAAATTAAAAAATTATATTCTTTCAAAAATAGTTTTGAAATGTAAAATATTAACTGCTACACCTCCGGTTGTTTCTTTTTATATTTGTTTTTCTGAATAATTCCACACCGCTATTAAATCTATCCATGTCAGTATTATATCTATTTTTATATTAATTTAATGAGCATATAATCCCATTTCTTTCGTTAGGTCAAATAATTTAATCCCCACTGTTCTTGATCGGTGAAATCCACTCTAGATTCAACATCTTGACTGTAAAGATTTAAATAAATCACCAAACATGGAAAGGAAGAAGAGGAAAAGTTTGAGTAAATAGAGGATTCGCATGCAATCGCCTCGTGCCTTCGTGTTGGTTTGATATTGAGATTAAATTTATTTTTTATTAAAATTTGTTTTTTTATTTTAATTTTTTTTTAGTATTTTTAGATTGTTTTAATTTATTAACTTTTAAAAATAAAAAAAAATACTTTAAAAATTAAACACATATAAACTTTAATTCGTGTAAAAACATGTGAGGTACTAACAAATTAAAACTCACGAGTTACCTAGCTCGTAATTTGGACATTGGACGTTGGGCAAAATCATAATAAAGAGGACAACAAGGAATAAGGAGTTGTTTAATTGTATATAATTTTATTTTTATTTTTTTATCTTCGGTTTTTTTTATTTTTTGTCATTTCTAATTTTCATTTTATGCGAAGAAGGTAGAAGTTGTGTTTATTTGGTGAATTTATATATATAAAAAATCACTTTGAAAATTGAAAAACATTTAAAATTCTAAAAAAATTTATAAGTTTTTACCTATAAATGGTTGTTCATTTAACTTTTAATGATGTTTTTTCTCATACCAACTCACTAATTAATCTTATTGTCTTTTTATATATAATTTATTACATGGAAGAGGTAGAGATATTGTTTATAATGTTATAATTGTTTTTTTCATGATCCACAACATAAAAAATCAAATAGAAAATATGTAATGGAAGAGACTAATATGACTTGGGGATCTATTAAACACCATAAATTAAAAGGAAAATTAATACAGGCTCTTGTGTTGATAAATTTGTATAAATAATAAAGCATGTCTGAGTTACCTTAAATAAACAAAAACACGTGTTTTTGTTTATTCTAGATAAAAAAAATATAAAAAAATTAATAAAAAAACTTAAACTAAATAAAAATATTTTTTTTCAAAACTAGTTATTAGTTGAGGAATTGAAAAGGCATGTTTTTAAACTCCTTGAATGAAAAAAATAATAATTTATAGAGATATTTTTTTAGGAAAATCCGAGTTATTTTTTTACATCTAAACACGATTTAAAACTCCATCAACGTCTAATCAACTACTAAAATCAAATCTTTTTGGAGAAAATAATACAAATACTAATGTTTGGTAATGAAGTTATTTTTTAAATTGTTTTTTTACTTGAAAATATATTAAAATAATATTTTTTTTTAATTTTTTAAAATTATTTTTAACCTTAATATATCAAAATGATTTAAAAACACTAAAAAAATATTAATTTTTTTTAAAAAAAAATTTCAAATTTTTTTAAAATTATTTTTAAAACACAAAAATAAACAGTACCGAAATCATAAGAAGTTCAAACCACGCAAAATAATAAAAAAAAAGGTACCTCTCAATGACTATAGAGAACGACATTGTGCCAGCACTTTTTTTTTCTTAATAACTGCTGCAATGGTAAAATACCCAACAAATCACATGTACACATAAATACACTGAGAAATCAAATTACCTTACCAACTTACAACACAGAGAGAATTATATATCAAGTGTTGTTCTGTACCCTTTGTGGTAGCCGTTTTAAAAAAATTGAAAACAAAATAGAAAGATTTTTTTATTTTTGTTTCTTGTTTTCGAAAATGCAAACATTTAGAACTGCTTGCCATTTTTTTTTTGCAGGAAAAAAAATAGAAATAATAAAAATTGAAAATGATGTCAAACACTCTCTATAGTTTAATCTTTTCTATTGATTTCTATAAATTCTCAAGAACCAATTTAATTATTTGAACTTTAAACTTGCACAGACTTACATTATTCTATATTTAATTTTTATCAAATAAATAAAAATAGTGAGATTTGAACTCGTAACCGCCTGGTCATCTAAACTCTGATATCATATCAAAAAATCAATTTAACTTAATAATTTAAATTAATAAATAAAATCTTAAAATATAATTTATATTATTTTTTACCATGATAATGCATTCATTCGCAACAGACTGGGTGGATATGTTTTCAACACACACCATGTCAATCAATTCTCACCGGCTAACCATCTCCATTAAATTTAACAAACAAACGAGGATTCAACCACCAATAATCTCAGCTAATATAATATGATTATTATAGAGCACAGATGTTCTCCAAGATGAACTTTTTATTCTTTTCGCGTATCTCGTGTCGACACTTGTCAGTGTTTTTTTGGATTTTATGCCATTTATGCTCACCTTCTTTATTCAGTTCAGGTCTCACTTTTTCGGGGTGGGGTTCAGCTCGGTCTTAACTGGGGAAACTGAGGTGTGGTGTGTGTATTTGTGCGCAAATGGCCCCACGCGGCGTGCTTGGTCCTACTTATTTCTTGAATTCTTTCTATATTATATTATATTATATTATATCTCCCAAAAAAATATGGATAATGGTCCAATCCTATGGTTCAGATTTGGAGATGGAGACATTAAGACCTAGAAGCCATATATCACGTCACCCCCCTGGAAATTTGGTGACCTAAGCCTACGCCACCCCTCCCTTTTCTTCCCCCCTCTCTCGTGGGGATTCTGATAGAATATCGAGTTAACTGTGAAGCAGGCACCCCTTGCATTCTACCGCGAATCAAATGAGAATTATTCAGGTTTTTCGAAGTGATCAAATCATGTCAAGATCTGCATAAATTAAGATAGAATTCGGTAAATATTATTAATATGAGCGGACAAATGATCATGTCAGGATCTAGATAAATTCCTCAAAGTTGTAATCACTATTTTTTCCAATCATGATAGAGCCTACTACCACCATTAAGCAACTCCCATGCATGAATGTCAATGACATGATTTCCATTGATTCTTGATAAAGATACACTCAGGGAGAAAAAATCTCGAGTGGAGAAACAATTTGCCATCTCATATACTTTGCTGAAAAGACTCTTTGAGCTTCATTCTTAAAAACTTGTCCGTTGATGATTTTGATATTGAATCTTTTAAAAATTAAGTTAGATATTTATAATTAACCTCTATTATTTTTATTTTATTTTTTGTGATATTATTTATGTGGTTTAGAAATCATATTAGATTATAATCCTTCCGTTTTTATCAAGGTTTTAATTTTTAGTTTATTTATCTTGAATAAGAAATTAAACTTGATTCACTAAAATCAAATCATAATCTTTAATTACACCCCTTTAAATCTTGATATTCACTCTAGCGTGCGTCTTGATTTTTTTTCTTTATATATATATCATGGAATTTTAATGAAATTCAGGTGTCCTAATTTTAGGAGGATATTTTATGTATGGAGGAAATTGAGCCTAATATTTCAAGTACAAATTTCTTCATAAAATGGTTTTTTTTTATGATATTAACCTTCTTAACATTTCCTTGTCACAAATATTTCAAAAATATAAATAACTAGAAGGATGTACACCGTGCGAAATACATAAAAAAAATAAAAATAAGATAAGGTCGTAGAACAATAGGAATTAATTTTGGAAAATCAAGGGTCTATACCTAAAACCTATATATTTTGTTTGTCATTTTATTCATTTTAAACACTTCATAATTATTTAGAAATTATAAATATCCATTTCTTACCTCAAAAAGGCAATTTAATAAATTAACTAGAATCACTTGAGAAACTAAATCAATTTTTTTTTTAAAAAAAAATTCTCATTTATTTTCTTTGACTCAAATCTATTTTACATGCTTTATCAAGACCAACGCGTAAACACTATCAATAAACTTCCATTATCGTGAGGAATTTATTGATACTAATTTTGGTAGTTCTAGTTATGGACGAAGTAAGATTAGACGAAGTTTCCTCTCTCTCTAGTCTCTTTTGCAACTTCTCCCTTCTCTCTCAACACCTAGACTTTTTTTTTTATTCAAGAAAACCCCACATCTTGAAAAGCGCATTTTATAAACCTAGGTGAGCGAGTAAAACCTCGGTTGTCCCAAACTCTTACAAGAGGTGAAAACCTTGACTCGAACTCGAGACCTGCTATGTAGATCTTAAGCCCTTTGCCATCACGCTACGCCCCTTGGGGGCTCTCAACACCTAGACACCATACTACAAGACAAGTGAAGTTGAGGGACCAGTTTGCATAAACATTGAAAGCAAAGGACTAAAGAGGAATATATTTCCAAAACATCACTTAAATTTTTTGAGAAAACAACATCATTTTAAGCTAAAGAAACCCTAAACGAAGGTGTTCTGAACTCGATGAACAGTAAAGAATAGTGTGTAATCCACGACGCAAATAATCCCATAGCTACAATGTCGTTGTTACAGGAGAACATATAGTTGTGTTTTCAAGAACTATTTTAATCTTTATATTTAAAATATGACTATAAGTCATCTCTTTTCCCCTCTCTCATGATAGGATGGATTTTTTTTTTTAATTCCTTAAAAATAGAAAAAAGAGAATAGAAGCAGATAAGATGGAAAGGTCTGATTAGAGAGTAAGACATTTTTTGGACCAAAGATTATCACATCAAGAATAATCAATGAGTTGGGGTGATCATTTTCAATTTGATTCAGTTCAATTTTTATATAAAAAAATAACTAAATTGAATTTTTTTAAAAAACCGAAACCGGGTTAAACCGACCGGTTTCGATTCGGTTTTTATGACAAAACCCGGTTCAAACCGTTTTGGCTCGGTTTTTCAGGTTTGGCTGAGCTTTTTTCGATTTGGCTTGGTTTTTTCAGAAACTGATCTGTTTTTTTAAAATTTTAATTGGTTTAATAGGTTTTTTTTTCACGGTTCGGTTTTTTCTATTATTTTTTTCTAGTTTTCTCGGTTTAATTAGTTTTTTGATTTTTTTTCTTACCCCTGTCATGAGACCTTTGACTACCTTTGAAGGACCTTGCTTTTTCTAACCTTGGACGGAGTAGCTAATTAATTTTTACAAAATTACTTATCTCATCTTTTAATGTATTATTGATTCAACTTTCACATATTACCATAAAATTCTCAATCAAGTCTCCAAACAGAAAAGGTAATTGCTATTGGCACAACCAATTAGTCTATTGGCACAACCTTTTGTAATTTAAATGACCAACATGACCTTTTTGCGCCTTTTCAATCAATGATTCTACCCGGACAAATTTGAAAAATTAGCACACAAAATCAAAATAATTGGGCGAATTAATAGAAAAGTAAAAAATTGATCAGTGAAATTGGTTGTAAAATTAAAAAAAATAATAAGAAAAATCTCAAAACTGCTAAAATCAAGGGGCCTTGACAAGATTTTTTTATATCTAAAGATTCGATAGTCCACATAGTGACACAATGGTTATTATAAAGAAAAACGTCTCTAGAAACTCCTGTAAAAATTTAAGCGCGATTCAATGCTCGGATAAAAAGTTATGATCCTTTTTAACTGTTATTTTGATATGGCGCAACCAGACCTCCTCTTGAGCTTATACAAGTCTACAAGTTGAACAAAAATATATATTTTAACTCATAAAATAGATTTGGAAAAAAAGTGTATTAAATTTTAATTTTTGTGTGAAATGATCGACTGATTGAGCTAGCTAGATGATTGGATAACTATCTTGTCACGTTTCAGAATGGCGATACTTAGTAAATATCGTGTTTTTAAAGCGGGACAATGTGAAAGTGTGCTATTTTACTAAAAAAAATTTCATATAATATTATTCTGCTAAATTTTAAAAAATATATATGTTATTTTTTAAAAAAATATCCATTTTTCTGCTAACCCATTTTTATCTTCTTCTTGATTTTCTGAATTTCTGCAACTCTTGGGTCTAAAGCAAAGCCTAGAGTGTCGATCTCAATCACCAGAAACTCTTTCTTCCCAAATGAATACATTTTTGCTAAATGTAAGATCGCATTTATTTCCAGCACATATCAAGATTGTCTGCGAATTAAGGTTTTAGGCCGCAACCACTTTCTTAAATAACACTGAAAGTCAAAATTAACCCCAAGAATCCCATCAAAATGATGTTTTAATTTGGATGGAAAGCATAAATATTGCATGCCTTTTTATTTCTGGACAACAGATTTAGAGACAATAAATTTTAAATATTGCTAAAGTCAAAACAATTAATTTGAAATTAAATTCGCCTCACAGAGATAACCAAAGAGAAATTGTCTCCTATCGTGTTGTCCAATTAAAGAAAAATTCACGAAAATTATATAATATAATCAGTATTTCACTGTTCACCAAGACATCACTCACGGTAAATTGAATCAGTATAATAATATAATTGTCCTTGCTAAATAAGGGGCGGAGTTGTTTTTTGTAGGGGATATATTTGATATTAAAAAAATAAATAAAAAAAAATGATTCATTTGAATTTTTTAAGGTATGTCATTGGAGAATGATATGGTTGTCACACATCTGACATTGAGATCAGGTATGTCTGCCATATCCTAGATGGGTTTTTTATTTAAAAAAAAATTATTATTAACCTCCTAGATAACACAAGTAAATACATTAATAGATACGAGAGTAAGAGGAATAATATTTAATTAACATAACTCAAGGAAGTGTTCTCCCAATGAAATAAAATATATATAAAAAATATTGACCCCTCACAATTCTTGAACCATCTCAAGAGCTGATTTTGTATCATAGTTTCGAATATGAGATGAAAGCAATTTTTTTTTTCAAAATGTCTCTATAAATCCTATCCTTCCTTGCATATTAGCATGGTGTTTACTCTAGCATCCAATGTACGGATCCATTAAAAATGTTTTAAATTCGAATTGTTAATTTCTTCAATTATATATATATTTTATTTTTATTTTCTATGTATGTTTGATAAGTGGGATGTTGAGCAATTTTTATTTTATATTTGAAGCCTTTTGTTAAATGAAGCGAATTTTTATTTATAAAATATATATATATATATATATATATATATATATATATATATATATATATATATATATATATATATATATAATTGTGAATTTTGAACCATCGGAGGAGTTTTTCATATTCTCTGACCGGGTCAGATACCTACCTAAGTTTTTCATATTTTCATATCGTGTTTATGTTGCACCTACCTGAAATGTGATGTTTTTGGTCAGATGGAATTCGTCAGCTGTCACACGTACGGACAGAAATACAATATACATCATGATCACTGCATGTATATCCACCATCCACGCTGCTCCTCCCTCCTCCTCCTCCTTGTTTAAGATATTCTAGTGCCAATTTTTATATAGTAATATTATTTAAAGTTTAAGAAAATACAGACCTTTTCAGAATTATTTTTTCGATATTTTTTTTTTAATTCAAGACAACATTGTCTTGAATGTAAATTACTTGGTCTTGCCCGAAAATCATGATGTTGCGGAATAACAACGCCTCGAGATAGATGGAGCTTCAAGGGTGATATATGAATTTTTTTTTGTTTGTTAAATTAGCACAATAAATATAAAAAATTAATGAAATAACACTTTAAATTTTTTTAGCAAAATAACATATTTTTATTTTGTAACGTTTTAGAAGTGTGATATTTGCTAAAATATCAATATTTCTAAACGTGAGAAAATAATTGTCACGTTTTAGAATAACAACATTTAATAAATGTCGCGTTTCAGAAGCGCGACAAAGTAAAAGTCCAATCATTTGACTTAACCGGTCGGCTCACTAACATTCACACAATAATTGTTTTCTGTTTTTTAATATCAATGATGTAATCAGACTTGTGATAACGAGTGATTCTAAGAAATCAGGTGTAAGTCTACTATAACTAAATGAGGATCTGCCCCAAATAGATTAAGCAAATAACTTAGCAGATGCGTTTATGGATCAATGAGACAAATCTAGGCTAAAAAGAAAGTCAAGTAGCGTCATACCAGAATAACGAATCAAAAGAGTCATTACTTTTGATTCGACCATTAGATTGCATTCAATTTTTTATAGGAGTTTCTGGATGCCGTTTTTCTTATAACAACAATTACACTGCTACGCAGACCGTTAGATCTTTAGATATAAAAAATCTCATTGAGGCCCCCAGTTTTGATAGTTTTGAGATTTTTCTTATTGTTTTTGGAATCGGCTGACCGATTTCACTGGCCATTACGAACCGGTTGAGCTAAATGATAGCACACTTTTACTTTGTTGCGTTTATAAAGCACGACAAGGTGAAAGTGTGCTATGTCGCCAAATCTCTTTTAACCAATAATATTCCATAAATTTCTTATGTTTATTATGCTAATTGCCTAATTTATCCTCGTATATATGTGTTGGGGAATAAAAAAAGAGGGTAATTTTCTGGCTGTTTGAACATGGTCCAAACATCTAGCAACCCAGACGGTTCAGAGTGTACACAATCTATTTTGTCTATAAATTTTTAACTTAACAACTATTTTCCCTTGTTATATTGGTTTGGCAAACGAAACAGTAAATTACATCGCATCCAATCATTCGTAAAATGCCCTCACGACATCTCTATTTACTTGTCTATATCACGGTCAATTAAAATGTTGTTTTTTCCTGTTTTGAAATAAAAAATAAAAATAAAAATGTTGTTTTTTTGCAGTCAATATCCATGATTCCATGGGATTTCATGAATTGATTGTATATAAAGCTACAAAGCTAAAACTAAGAGTTACAATTATGAAGGCAAGCTTATACCCTTCTTCTTTAAAGTCAAGTTTATGGGTGAGGTATTTTTCTACCCCACGATACAGGTAAAAAAATCCAGCTCTTTATGACCATACCAAAAAAAAAAAGCTTCATTTTTTTTTCCCTGCATTTTTACACTCTTAAGCTCCATTACTAAACTGACTTAGCCATCAGAGAAACTCTCCAAAAACTCACATGGAATTTTGTTAATTTTGCAAGTGACAACACCCCAATAATAACTCCATCCATCGTCAACCGTGGAAAAGTCTATCAAACCTATTGAGCTGTGTTTTCTTACAAAGGATCTTCAGCTATGCATTAGAGATGGACACCTCCAACTTCTTGATTTTCACTCGTTTTCGTCCCATTTAAAGTTTTAAGTTTGAACGCTCATGATACAGATTTTAAATATTCCAAGACCACATAGTGATTTTTTTTATTATATTCAGGGAATAATTAGTGACATTTCTAAGATATATTTTAAAGAAATAAAAGGATATAGATAGAATAGAAAATTTTTTCGTGAAGATATTCTTATTATTTTTAATGGGTCATTGATTTTATATATATTTTTTTCTTTTGTATTTGTTTTTTTAAATAAAATTTATAAAATATTTTATCACTAATAACTTATTGAATCTCAAAAGTACATATGAAAAGACAAACTATTTAAAAACTTTTGATTGAGTATTATGCCTTTAATACCCAACTACTACAGATTAGTACCGAATTAAGTAAATTCAGCCCGCTTCTATTTGAGAGAAAAACAATATCATGAGTTAAATAAATAAAAAGATATTTCAGTTTGATTTCTTTAAAAAGAAATCATAACAAGTGGAAATCCTAAGGAGGCTGGCAAGAATGACACATGGAAGGAGGCGGTTCTCGTAAAAGATAATGGCAAATCCTCGCCACCGGGGGGGGGGGGGGGGGGGGGCAATGGCTCATCCGTGTCATGAAGAAGAAGCCAGCAGGATCACGTGAATGAAAATAACAGGTAGCTAAAAGGGCTTGTCGAAGCTTTATGTAATGGCCAATGCCCATCACCAGAACAACCTCAGGATCATATATTCTTAGATGCAAGAGTGCCCCACACTCTATAATGGGTGGCAAGCTCCTTGCTTTTCACGTGATGATGTCCCTCCTTAGTCCTTTTTTTTTTTTTTATAAAAAAATCCTTTTTATGCCTCAAATCCACCCACTAATGGGTCGATGAAGTGGCCACTAACAACAACCCAGATAAGATGTTGCTTGTTCTTACAGGGAGAGGAAGCCCAGCTCCAGGCAGCAGAAGGGAGTTCGTTTTCCTACATCTTCATCATTAGAACACAGCAATAACTCAAAGCTCTAGCATGTCACCATCGCTTTTGATTGCTATCTTCAGTTGTTCTACCTACAAATCCAAGAACAATAGACAACTTAAACGTTAATCCTATTATTTTCTTTGGAGGGTTTTTTTTTTAATAATAGCACCCTAGAAAAAAAAAACACAATTCAAAATTTATTTAAAGAAATAATATAATTTAACTAGTCGCAGATTGCTACTCTCTTAAGATAAATTGGCATACATAAATTTAAAAACTATTTTTAAGTTTTGAATATTTAAGGTAATTAATAGTAATAGAGTACTGTTATTCTTGCCAAAATTTTAAGATTCATCATCTTTGACTCACTAACTGTATAATTTCTTAAATAAGTTTTGAACAGATTTTTTTTTGTGCTACTTCGCAGAAAAATCTATTTTTTTTTTGGAAAACAAAGTATCCAATATTCCTCAAACTATATCAGCTACAGTTAATGTATGGCAATTCTAGTAAGATTTTCATTTGGAAGTTCGTGTCATCATTTAGATTCTATTTGGCATGCTTTTATAAATATCAAAAAAAAATTTTAAAAATTTTAAAAAATATTATTTTAATATTTTTTAAACAAAAAATACTTCAAAAAAATAACATCAACCACCTTACACACATCTAAGTTTTACTACAAAATACAACGGAGACAACGGAGGAACCTTTATGGCTACTCAAAATTCTCATGAGCCACACTGTAGAGCGGCAGGGTTAAAAATAGCCCCCGCCCCTCTCACCCCTACTAACCCTGAAATTCTCCTCAGAACAAAACCAAGCCATCAAGGGGTACGGGTTATACACGACATGAGACAACCCAGCATGAAGCCTGAAACACATGCATCATACGATCTCCTCCAGGATCCCCTGACCAACTTGTGACGAGTCCTTGTGCACCAGACAAGGTTTAAAAAGTGCTATCAGCAAAGGGTTCAGTCTTAGACAATAAAGAAAATTATCCTTGCTGACGCTCCCATCACCATCCATATCAAATATACTGAAGAGCTCATGGATCTGCAAGTAAACAGGGAGTAAACGTTTTGTCATGAATAACTCTCCATTCACAATGAATTAGACTGCAGTAAATTACCTCATCCTCATCGAAGTCTGGGATTGCATGTCTAATGGTATCTCCCAACTAATCAAAATACAACAGAAACCAAGAAAGTGAGCAAGGATTCTCCTGAATAAAAAAAAAAGGGGGAAATTAATAGGAAAAGAGAAGAACAATATACTTCTTGTTCTGAAATTTGATTATGTCCTCTAGTGTCGCATTGAGCAAAAGCTAGTTCACAGGATTGGTGGAATAGTGGTCGCTTCATGACATGGGCTGATCCATACAAGAACTGTGAACAACAAACAATATGATCAAGTACAGCTGCATATCATGAGACACTGAATAAAACACAGTTTTACATGATCACTCTGGGCCAAAATCTGTTAGCAAACAGAGTCACCGTGATATCAATAATTGCAGCCATTCCTGCCAATCATTGTAGAAGTCTAAAATAAGTTTCTTTCCCATTTGTATAGCACATATATGTTCTTCCCATAGCCCATTTTTGGCGTTTTCTTATAGATTGTATAAAAGCAATGAGTTTCTGCTAAATATCCATCAACTTTACTCTTGAATCAACTATCAGCACTCTGTATTATTTCTTCAAATAATACCGAGGAAGAAACAAAAGGAAGGAGAGGATCGAACATTTGGATTGCACCAATGTCGCTCTTGGATCAAGTATTTGGTAATTCAATGAATACAAGAAATTACTCTAGCAAAAATAATAAAAAATATATTTGGACCCTTTATGACATTGGGATAAACAGCAGCCAGAGGTTATGTTAGTCGGGACCCTTTTCACATTGAGTTCACAGCAGGGAAAAGACTAGTCATTGTTGTTTTGCATCTTTTCTGAAGAGACCAACATAATGCACCACCAAAATGTAGTGACACTCCAGTGAGCCTAGTGGATGAGGTTAAGAGTATTTAAGGATCCATTAGAAGTTAGTTGTTGACCACTTTAATAACATGGTCTTAAGAAAACGAATTGCCAACCACGCTGTAACTAAAACTTCGCATATCTCCAAGTTCAGGAAAAAAAAAGAGAGTTTAGGACTGAATTTGCCTAATGTGTCATAGATTCCATTCTACCAGAAAAGGTTAGAAAACATTCATTGATATGGGCACACAACTTGCAGATGCTCAGGTCTCTATGATCATAAATTGGTTGCAATACACATTCAAATGATAATTTAACTATAAACTCAAAAAGGTGTGAACTGCATCCACAGCAAAGATAAAAACGAATGAGGGAAACTTTACCTGCTTGAATGTAATCGATCCATTCTTCTCTACATCAAGGAACCCAAATAACTGCATTCCAACACTACTTAATTATTACTCAAGAAAGTGCAATTCCACAGACATGACAATAGTTTAAAACTCAGCATCTGCAGTCTGTTACATTATAAATTGTGTTCATTAAATTTCCTAAGGAAGCAGAATTTTTCAAAAGCATTCAAAAAATTTCATATAGCATAAATAATTATCATGTTTCTTTGTTAATGACTTCAATTCATGCCAGAAACTGATGCAGCTATTTCTGCCATAGTCAGATAAAAAGGCGGCTTCCCAAGGTCTCTGTATCATAATCTATATTTGTACCATGTCCTCAAAAAATTGTAAACAAGTTTAATCACATGGTTGACAAAGTTAATAAACGCTCTTACAGAAAACTAAGTCCACTAAAAGATGAAATGCACACACCAGTGTTAATCTATTCAAGAACTGAAGCTTATTACATCACCCCAGATAAAGACAGGGTAACCATTTTATACCAAGCATGGTAATCTATTGTGTCATAAATACATCCTTACAAGGAAATGACACTGCCTTGCTGCTTTGGCCAATTTCCATAACACAATATAATAATAATCTTTAAATTGTTTACATGACCTGGTCAAGAAATATAAACTAGAAAGGCACGATTGAGAACATTAATTCAAATATTAGATCACCATTTTTTAATTGAAGTGCCTTGCACAAAAATCTGCCTTTTGGGATAACTAACCTCTTCTGAAAGTGTGCAAGTCCTCAGTCTGAAAGCCCTCAAAAAGTCATTGAATTTAACACGACCACTGTGGAAAGAAAGAGAGATTCAGAACATATATTTGCATTCACTATTGCAGAAAGAAAAGACCAATGGACTTCAATGATCATAGTCATGAATGATAAGAGCTTCAGTGTTTTCATTTAAAAATTTAGATGCATCATCAAACTATTATAATGCTAAGCATAGCAATCAGCAATAAAAAAGAAGAATAAACATAGTTTATGAACAACATAAAATGGGATGTAGAAAAATAATGAACCCAAAGTTGTGGACAACATATCAAGTATGACCTTGCAATAAGTTGCAGACGTGTAGTATGACCAGAATTGAGAGATAGATAAGAAGGGAGGCCTAGTTACAATGCCATTTATCAAAATCAAATAAAAAACTATAATCATCCTAATAGAGAAAAATGAAAATAGCAATCACCACAAGAATTTCTTAAAAAAAGTAGAACCAGTACGGAAAAAAAAAACACAGGGAAGCAGGAATGCTATGTCTGGTACACAATTCAAACACGGCATCCAAGCATGCAACACTAAAGTTAAAGAGAACTTGACAGTCTTCAGTTTTTCCAGTGAGTTTAAGAGATGCAAGAATCCCACCCGAGGAAACTTGCCAGGAAATTGAGCAGTCAGAGCAGTTGAATGCTAAAGGGCACAACTGTCCTCAAAATTTTCCTCCCTTGATCCCATTTCAGTGGTCCATAACTAGATAGTTGCCATTAAATTCAAGTACAAGATAGTATCCTTCAAGCAAAAGCTAGATCAAGCAATAAATTCCTCAGTTCAGAAAACTTAATACCTGGCATCTGGGTTCATAGACAGAAACTTGTCCAGAAAGTTCACTGCTTCTAAGCTGTTTATATGAAATAACTGGAGAACAAAATAACCACCTCATTAAAAAATATAGTAAGATAAGCTATAAATAGAAAATATTAAGGATGCAAGGCCTTTTTCAAAAGCTACATGACTTAATTTTTTACTCGTGCATTGCAGTGACTCAATGGCTTTTTTTTTTTAAATGATACATTAGAATGAAGCGACAATACACAAATACTAGCAAGTCCTATTTGCAAAGACTCATGTTACCAGAAACATGGCCAAGAACAATTTATCTGAATAGTGCATGTGCTACTTTCAAAGTAAAAAAGCAGCCGCCAAGCTGTCTCTATCTCTCAAACACACAATTTAGCTCTTACAATGCAATCCTAACCATGAAATACAAGAATCATTTAGTCTTTCTTTCTCCCCGACAATCTTCAAGAAAATTTATCCTGCATAGTCAATAACTTCTAGACTACTGCAAGACCTCTATATGGAAATGAATTTGCTACTGTGTTATTTCTATGCAAGTACTACCCTGTCCTGGAAACCCCAACTTGAGGCGAAAAAGAGTTTTTAGTATCAAAACCACAGGTGACTTTACCAGCTTATCCGATACAAACACCCACAGGTGTCTTGCTACAGTTGATGAGGAAGAAAATTAGAAACATGATCGTTTAATCATAGACAAAAAACAAATTATTAAGATTTTGCACCATTCAACCAAAGGGAAAAACACCCCAAAAAAGTAATCAATCCATTTGCCTGGATCAGATATATGGATTGGTTCAATTTCCTTATTTAACAGTAAACTCAACTTTAAGGTATTTGAATCAAAATACTTACTGATTCCACCTTTGCCATTTCAACCATATAACTTGAGGGTTTCTCCTGTAAAACAATATCATAAATATAAGTGCAAACTCCACAACCCTTTACTTCCTCTGACAGCAATGTCAACTTCTGATTGTAGTAAACAAATTAATCAGAATACACATTATAGACACAAGAGAAACATAGATCTGGTATGATGTAATGCTTGTTTTGACACCCAGCAGCATAGCCATGGTTGTCAATAAATGATAGGAAAAAAATATCCAGTTGAGCTCAACTGTAGCAAAGGATTTAAGACGTCCAGTCTCTCAGTGTCAGGAACTCAAGGTAAGGCTATTGGATCAACACCCATATTTCTTTCTAATTTGTTTCATTTCTAATCACCACATAAGGAAGTTATGACTTATGAGGTGTAAGCTTAGAACTTCATGCTTAAAACCACTGCGCATGTTAAGTTTGGAAACAACAAGGCAAAATCAGATATTCTGAAGTCAACCTTGTATCATTACTCTCATGTTCATTCTCTAAACACACCAATCAACTACTTCACAATGTGGCGCAAACATAGGAGCAAGATAAATTTGAAAGGCAGATTCTGGCAAAGAAATGTTATACCTGCTTCAACTCAGATGCTTTCATGAGAAGCATCAAGTCGCCATACGAGTGATTAGTTTGAACAACATTGAGAGCAGATGCAATGGCATGGCTAGTCTGCATAGATTCATATTCATCAATGTATCAGTACTAACAACCATCAGAGGAATGGAGAAGCATATAAGAGGACTATATCAACAAAGATCCATAATGGGCAGCAGTATATTGAGCATTTGCATGTGCATGTAAAGAGAAAAAAAAGGCTAATAGATCAAAGAACTGAAAGTAAACGAATTAAAATCAATCACTTACCCTCTTGGCAAAATGGGAAGGATTTTCTTTGCAATTATCAAGGGGTGAAACAATCGGTAGATATTCTACCTGTTCAATTAAGAATAAATTATTACAAGTTATTTTAAATCACCATATTACATGGTAACCCAGGATCATATTTAACAGGCAACAAGAAAGCACACCTCCATAAAATTGTGAAACTGTGTGAACATTCTAAACATGAGCATTCCCAGAGAAACATTCCCCCTAGCAAAAACAGCAACCATGATAAGTAAGGTAGATTAAACACCATTACAGACAATAAGGGATTCAATGTATGAACAAAACCCTACCAAGATTGATCAAAGTGAACATGGGGATAGCGAACAATTACTGGTTGAACTGCATAACCAGGGATGAACGCTCCAAGTTGGAATGAAATGAGAACCTTTCCATTAGTTGTTGTTCCCTCAGGAAACAAAAGAACTCGAGGAAATCTACCGCACGAAGCCTTTCTCTGCATTCAGATCCTTGAAAGCACATTTCTGTATCAAATAGCTTATAACTTGATATAAATTATTTAGATGTATTTTGCAAACTAAACATAATATCACTACTGGATTTCCCAATTTATGGAACTGTTAAAGGGTATTTTTAAGCTCTATTGA
Source organism: Populus simonii (assembly GCA_007827005.2). Taxonomy (NCBI): domain Eukaryota; kingdom Viridiplantae; phylum Streptophyta; class Magnoliopsida; order Malpighiales; family Salicaceae; genus Populus; species Populus simonii. The sequence continues at coordinate 5,170,202 of CM017477.2, forward strand.
GACTAGTGAAGATACATGTAAGACATCCAAAACAGAAGAGGGCACTCACAAATTAGGTACAGTTTAATGAATCTGAGCATTACACAATTTGTGCAAGTCACTGAACGCTATACTGCAGGGATTTTATTAATGCAATTCAAAGAAGCATAAAATTAGTAAACATTACAGAAACTTTATACCTTTATTTCATTAACAGCAAGCTTCCTTGATGATGGTGAAAACCTATTGACATAGATCACCTGCAAACATAGCACAATGAGGAAAGTGATAATTAAAACCAAATTTAGAGGGAAAAAACAAGAAGATGAAAAACTGTCTACTGCACCTAATGTGATGGTATATAATCAGATTACCTGCATTGCTCTAATAATAGTTCCAACAAAGGGCATAGAATCGTGTGACTCTGCCGCAACAATTGTTGGGAAGAATTCAAAAAAATAAAAAATTGGATCGATATATGATACATGATTAGACACAACAATCGGTGCAATTTCTCTCGGAGCAAGCTTTCCTTTTCTTTTGATCCAATGATAACTGCAACACCAACCACCCAAAAAAACAATCACATCGATTACCTTCAAATAAGTATATACAAATCAAATCTTTAAAATATAAAGTCATTTTTCTTTCCTTCAAGTAAAAACCACAAAATCAAAACCCCGTTAAGCAAATAAAAAATAATTTCTTTATATCCAACAACCAAACAGACCATAAAGTTTTGAGCTTCAACAAGACACATATAAATATTAAAAACATGATAAAAATTAATTCAACAAACCTCCCCCGCCCCCCGCCCCCCAACCACCACCAAAAAAACCGCAAAACAGCATATCCTAATCAAACACACAAAACCAATTCTTTAAACAATCAAATAGACCATACAGTTTCAAACTTTACAGATAAAAAAAGAGAAATCTAGCATACCCAAAGGAGAATAAAATACAGCGAGTACAACCCCTAGTGAGCCACATTAACCTAGACCTCCACTTGGGCATAGGATTATGCTTATCCCTCCATCCTAGTAATGCGATTTTCGTTGCAACATACCCTGTAGCCAAACAAACCCCAAAAAGCACCAATCTCACTATTGCAATTGGCAAGCAAATCACAATCTTGATCAGTTCATATAATCCCTCAATATTAGGCGTATCGTTTCTAAACGGATCCAATGTTGATGGTGCGGGTACGGACAACCCATCTGACCCGATAAATTCAAACGGGTTGCGAGAAGAAGTATTAGGATTCGGTTTGTGGTTGTTGGATTGTTGGATGGAGGAGTCAGAGTCATGAACGTTGAGGACTATATGTGGAGGATCTGACGGCTGGGAGGAGAGGAGAGGGGATTCGAGATCTTGGTTTGCCATTGTTGATGGCTGGTGCGGGGTTTGGAGGGAAGGATTTTTTTAATTTTTATTTGCTAATCGGAGGAGAAAGGAAGGACACAGAGGTGGATTGTTACTTTATTTGTTTGGTTCCCAAGAAAGTGAGGAGACAGAGAGGAAAGTAGATGAATTGAGTGTTTTCAATGTAATCTATCACGTTCTTCTCATGTGGGGACTTTATTATTATTATTTTTTTCTTACAAGACCAAATTCTATTTACCAAGTTTTCTGGGCTTTTATAGGATAAATAAGTTATTGTCTGGAAATACTTGTCGGAATATAATGTTTTTTTAAAAAAGAATTATCAGATATTATCGTGTGAACATTCAATCCATTTCTTCGCAAGTAAAATTTTATTTCTTAATAAAATAAACTGGATTAGTATATTACCTATCTCATATGTAATTATTTTATTTTATTTTATTATAACAGCTTTTACCTGCTAAGATATTTTTTCTATTTGATAAAAATTAAAATATCTGCATTGAGACTACAAAATCACACCAGTTTTACTTTGTCAATTAAATAGTATATTAAAAAGCTTTGAGAATACGTTACAAATAATATTTTTTAAAAAATTAATTTTTTTATATATTTTTAGGTCATTTTTATATGTTAATATTAAAAATAATTTTTTTAAAATAAAAATTATTATCTTAATATATTTAAATAAAAAATATTAAAAAAAAACCACTACCATAAAACAAATCCACCTGTCATTTTTGAACAACCCATGCGGTTTACATCAACCACCATTAATAAACTGTCTTGATGATTATGAATTTATTTTTCTAGTTATATTAAAATTGTCATTATCATATAGTTTTGATGAAATTCTGAATTATTTTTTTTTATCTCCTAATTTTAAAGTACGGCACTTGAAAACTAAGATTTTTAGCCAACTGTGCTATTTCTTTTTATACCTGTGCTGGTTTCCAATTTTTTTTTTTTATAAAAAAAATGTCTTAATTTTCAAAGGAAAGTCGGCAAGAAAAGCCACGTCCAATCTAACTTTCTGAATCACAACTCACAGCGCTACAAGGCATCAGGAGCGGAAGCGCCAAAAGCTTGGCTTCTGCAGGAAAGTCACGGCCCGCAGGTGGCAATATTGAAGAGATCATGAGAGACGATCATAAAATATTGAATAGCTAGCCAACAAAAGGAGACCCAAAGAGCAAGTCTAATGGACATCACAGAGGCGAATCTTCTTGGCTGCAAGCAATCAGTTTGTTTGTTTATCCTTCGTCAACTGGATGGTCATGATCCGGTCTCATCCTAATCCACCCCATATCAAGTTTAATACCATAATTTATGTTTTCACCATACGAATTTAAAAGGGTAAAATTTATTTGTACAGTATATATTGTTCATTGCTTGACATGCAACGAAGGCATGTACAATATTAATGAATATTTGATAAAAAAAAAAACAAAAACAAAAATAAGAGCAATAATTTAGAGACAAACTTGCTGAGTGCTGACACTGCCAAGTGCCATGAGCATATGTAGAGGGACAGCGCGAGAACCTTCTGTATCTTCACTTGAGAATTTGAGGATTCCAAATTCCAAAATCTGAGGTTCCACTGAGCATCAGCACGACTCCTTACAGCTCAGCAAACTTTTTATAGCTTCAAATATGAAGATAGTATTCTGCACATGAAAAGTCTGCAGCCCATCAAGCGGAAAAGGCGCATCCACTGACGATTTCCCCGACAAAAGTTCAACAATATGAAATAGAAAAAAAAAAAATCAAAGCAGAAGTAAACATTCTTTTTCGGATCTAGATTTACAAGACTCCTTTTCAGTCCTCGGTAATGGTCCTGCGCACGCCACTAGCATCTTCTGCTCCAAAACTCTGAAATATCAACTGTTAGAAAAATAGCCTGAGATACTCACATGACAGTGATATCTGTACGATAATCGGCCTGCCAAATCCATCTGATGCGCACACAACCTAACCTTAATCTTAAACTACTCCCACTTCCTGTGAAGGTTTGGACATCGGGGGAAGAGAGTGGTCGCAGTAATTTAATTGCCGACCAGTACAATGTACACAGTGCACCATTGCCGCTACTCATTGCTGTCAAATGATAATATCATTGTTAAGGTCTCTTTCCCGTGCTCAAATTCTTAATATTACAGATCGGAGAGCACAGGCACAAGCACAAGTCCAAGAAGAAATGCAAGTTGGAGATATAATTATGCAGCAAGGAACTACTCAGAACTGGCAGAGTGGTTCCTCTTGCTGAAATCTGGTTTCATCTGAGCTAAGTTTCTCTTTGATACAATCCATATCGCTCTGTGGATCATCAAAAGGTTGTCGATCAGCAAAGAACTGTCCATCCTCATCTTTTGGAGGCTTGTAGTCCTTCCCCCTCCATACCACAATCTGCTCCTTGTCAAATGTTACAAGGATACAAGGAACCAGGTCCTGTGACAACAAAAACAATTAAAAATACGAAGGAGAAAACTATTGAAAGTGAAATTTTCAGGCTAGTTTACCATCAGAACATACATCATAACAGCAAGATAACAAGAAATGAAGTAAAAACTACCAAAGCCAAGTTCACATGTTCTATGAAAGTGCAAGCTTGAAGGCCTGGAAACTTTAGTAATGGAAATAATTTTATGCATTGCTTAATCCTTCAAGATGTAATAGAATTTACAGTCACGGTATTGACAATGATATTAGCCATGTATTGACAATGTAAAGTCATTGTGGTTTGACAACTGTGTGACCCATCATTCTGCTTTCTGTTAATAGAATTACAGCAGAAAATTAATAGCTGAATGAACAGACAAAAAAATATGGATAATTCAATGGATGAGATAATAGTTTTGATTTAACTATCTCCCAATATCGTTCCATTAAGAAATTGTGTAGAGGAGTTGTGATACCCTCTACATGGTGGTCTGCGAGTTGGTTTCGAATAAATCAACTCAATGAATAGCAATACTGAAAGAGAGTATTTCAGCATAATTTAACACAGCACTAAACATTTTTACTCTCATATAATTGAACATGGCACTAAACATTTTCTCTCATATAATCATTGCCATCAGTTGTTTACAGGTTTATGGACTCTATAACATCAATATTGTGTGCTCCCTCTCAAAATACCAGTTCAATCTCCCATATAAAATGGGGTGAAACATCAGAGAATAGAAAGAAATGCTCAGCAAGAAAGTCCTTCCAGAAAAAAGAAAAAAGAAAGTAAAGAAATCCATCTAACAAATACCTAGATGAAATTCCTAACCCTTTTTGTGTAGTTAAAGAAGCAAACATACAAGAAATCATCAATATAAGAATCTAAAGATAAAACTTAGCTTTAGATGCCAACCCCAAGCAAATAACTAAATGAAATTCTTTACCCTAAGTTTGCAGCCTATTTTCTTGGAATCACTCCTGTCAAGGCCCTGGCAGTCTATTCGAACAAGCTCACTGACGAGAAAAGCATCTCTGACCATGGGTACCAGGCTACCAAAATAGCCATTTCTGGCTGCAGTTGCAACTTCCAAGTTAGTTACTACACAGATGCTGTACAAGTATTATAAATCAGAAAAGGGCAGAGCAATTACAAAGTTTTGTTAAAGCTGGAACTGCAAGTCCTCTCTTTCTCATTTCCTTTGTCTCCTCGATGCTTAGGCCATCGATAGTGGTTTTGATCAGCCTGGGATATACAGGCTCATGAGGTTTCCACAGCATCAATGGAATCACAGGCCTGTTCCTGGGATGATAGTTCCTGCCTCTATACAACACAAGTAGACCACAATGTCTATGAATGATCTTCCCAAAGGTTTTATCCTGTGACAGACACATAAAGTGGTGTGAAACTTTTCTTGCAAGGAACATTGTACTGTAGATACTCATGCATATAATACTTTCAATTCACATAATGGGTATAGAAACCATGTTGCATAAAGCTATGAAAAGCAAAAGAACAAGAAGCAATTTTAAGAAATCAACAAAAAAGGAAAAAAAGAAAACAATTGCTAGGGAAATTGTCTAGAGATATAGAGGGGCAATGTCACCAAATTAGAGCAAAAAAGATACCTCAAGCTGGGTGCAGACGTTTTTCATGTCAACAGTTGGAACACCCATACACTTAACTCTGACTGCTTCATCATGTTTCCAGTGATTATGAATATCATTCAGCATGTTGTGAGTTAAACCATCTCTTCCTACAAAAGAACAAGCAAGAAAGCCACACAACAGGCCTGAATTAGTAAAAAAGAAGGAAATTTCCATGAAAGATACCACTCTAATTTTTTTTCCCTGGTGGAGTGATTGAAAGTCTAAGAGATGATTTGGATTATTTTACACTCATAACCCATGTTCTTTTTTTCCTCATAATTATATTGCTGATGTGACAATGGTCAAATGCATCTTTTTAAATAAAAATGTCAGAACCATCTTGTTGTGGTCCAGTAGCAAATTTGGTTGTCCCTGTTCTACATTCCAAGTGAGGTTAATGTAGAAATCTCACACCACCTTTCATCCAAAAGTCCAAACCTAATTATGTTTATTGCATATGCATGATCGTCAATCTCTTTCTTGTCAATAAGATATTAGTTCAAATGCACTACGACAACGTCTTCCCTTTAGGTGAGAATGTAATTCACAGAGAGCCCCACTTCTCCTAGAACAGAAACCTTTATAGTAGTTTGAGTGCTGTGCGACGCATCAAGATTCCAATGCTCACAAGCACACGAACCACTTTCAGACAAAGGATAAACCACCAACATGCCCATTCATGGGAACCACAACATGCTCAATTTGCCATGGAAGAACAGGAAAAGAACAGTTGAGTTACTGCTGCTATTGGAAAACAATGAGCTCTAATACCTCTTTGTGGTTCTTGAGTCCATGTTTGTCAGGAATAATAGTCTTAGGAGGACATCAAGTCGATGATGCTTTTGACACAAAAGTTTAAGCCATTGAATTACTAGTCTCTCATCTCATAATAACCCCGAGTTGCTACCCATCTAGTCAATGAACTACTTCACACATTAAACCCACAAAGCAACTAAAGAAACTAAATTTACAGTGAAAAGAACAAACTTCTACCACGGGACCCTAACGACAAAGCAACAACCGCACAAAAAGATGTTGAATAGAAGGTCGAGATATCCTTTACTTAGAACTTATCAGTTATCATTACCTTGGCTGTATACAAGAATACATTTTCCCGCAATAGTCATTCAGACAACCTTAAAGGAATTCAACTCCATTTCTTACTAAAATGGAACTGTATTGTCGATTTTAATAGCATTGTAAAAATACATTCTAGCATTAAATATCAAATCCACCAAAATACTAGATTAACAAGTGGAATTAAACAATCCAAAAACACCATCATATACTATTCAATTAAACACCGCTCATCAAAACCACCAAAAACAGCCACATACAGGTCGAAACCCTCAAACCCCCAAAACCCGAAACACAAATATCGCCACTAAAAGTCCAAAAAAGATCAATACTTTTTAAAAAGAAAAAAACAACAACTAAAAAGCAAAAAAAAAAGAAGAAAAACATACCCAAATTAATTTGCTTCTTAGTTTTATTCCTCTGACACTTGTCCACCAAAATCTTCCCCTCCGCCTTAGTTAATGGCTTCCCTTGAATCTTCTCTCTCATAACCGTTCGTTTCTCTTCCAAATCAAGACCCTCCTCACCCACCCCATCATCAACCGACTTCACCTTCAGGTCGACAGCCGGTGCACAAACTCCAGTCCAAGTCCGGTCTAGCCGGCCCGGCCCAAAAGGTGAGTACTTGGGCTCTCTAAGCCCAATGGGCCTCACATCTGGGCTACTCTCCGTGTAACTAAAACGGAAATCGAATGGTAAGTCGGAGCGCAAGGGTTTCTTGTTGGTTTCAAGAGAAGAAGGTGGGCGATATTCGGGTTTTTGCTTCTTTTTGTTGTTGTTGTTGTTGTTGGAGGTCTGGGGTTTTTCAGGGGATAGGGAAGGTGGCGGCTTGAAGCAATAAATATCGTGCAGTTTTGAGGAGGCGGTGGAGGATGAGAGGTGGCGCGTGAGGAAGAAGTGTTTTCGGCCGGAGAGGCGCGTGAGAGGGGACATGGAGGGTGGGGTTTCCTGGTTTGTTCGTTAGTGGGGTTTGAAGGCTGGAGTTGTGTTGGGTTTTAGTAATGAGAAACGGTGAAGAGGCTTTGATGTTGGGACTTTGCTGCTTGGGCTCGAGGCAGTTTTTTCTTATTAAAAATAAATAAATAATAGCAAGAGTGCGTTTCATACGATTTTTTCATTATGATTTTTAATTTTTAATTAGTTTTTTTATAAATAACTGAAGACAAAAACAAATTAAAGTAATCTTGATATTTCAAAAATGATTCAAAGCAATTTTCTTAAAAACATTAGAAGGAAAAAATAAATTATTTTGATTAAATGAAGATCTTAATTCAGTTTTATAGTAAGCTTACCAACATATTTATGAATTTTTTAAGTGAAAAATCTTAAATCAAATTGAAGAGGTCATCCAAATATTTTTTTTAATATTTCTCAAATAATTCTTTTATTATGAAATAGTAAACAATTATTATTCGTAATGATATTCAATGATTAGATTGTGAAATTTGTAAAAACAATATGTAATTCCTTGTAGTTCAATGTAAAAACAGTACTTTTTCATTTTTAGTTGGGATTATTTTTACGTTTTAAAGATACTTTTAAAAAAATTTTAAAAAAATTATTTGTTTTTACTTCAAATTAATATATTTTTTGATATTTTTAAATTATTTTAATGTATTATTATCAAAAATAATTTTTAAAAAATAAAAAAATATTATTTTAATATATTTTTAAATAAAAAATATTTTAAAAAATAACTATAACTACATTTCCAAACACTTCTTCTCCTATTACTTATGAATTGAAGCTAGAATATTTTATTCATAAATCTTGAACCCAAGTTAATTAAAATTACATTTATATACATAAGTAGGTGTAAATGGATAGTCTAACAATTGCGTGCAAAGTAACTTTTTCCTGATTATTATGCAAGCCTATCTCTATTATATAGATCGAGGTCCCACACACCTTTTTAAAATAAATAAATAAAAAATTATGAGACCTTAAGTTGGTGTGGTGACTACTATATATATCCTCCCAACTTGACCATATTCTATTTTTGTTAAGTAATTTATTTTTTGCCAATTAAAAAAATAAATGGTAAGAAAGAAAACAAACGAAAGGAGCAAAGAAAAAGAGTTTGAATATAAAATTAAAAATCTCAATCTTTTAATATATAACAAGTAATTCATTTTAATCACATCAATTAAGGCTAAAATCTCAAACTTTTAATCTCAGTTTACATTAAAATTAATTTTTAATTTTAAATAATTCAATTAATAAATAAATTAAATTTGTACACTTAGAATTTAATTCATTTTATTTACTATGTTATCTCTATCATCTTTATTTTATTTTTTAAAAGGTATTTTTTTTTTAAAAAAATATAAATAAATATTAAAAAAAACAGTTTTAGAACTATTTTTAGAACTGTTTTAGAAATTGAATTTCATTTAAAATTCAATGAAATTTCATTCAAACATTCCCAACAACCTGTTAAATTTATTTTTAAGGTTAATTTCTTTAAGTTCAAGTTTGTGTTTGGTTAAATCAAAGACCAAATCTTGGTTAGGAGGTCTAAGCATCAACTTCTTTTAGTACTAGCTAGCCTATCGCGAATCTCGTTCCAGGATAAGCTAATTAAAGCCACTCGAATTACTGCAAGGAAGAGAACTCTTCAGGAAAAGCTTGAGGCCATATCCTGGATTATGCTATCAAAATATTGAAAAGGTTGACTTGCTTGAATTGGAATTTAAGGGAAAACAGGGTTCCTGATGTCATCGGCGCTTCGTTTTCAAGCGACTTCTCCTTTGACAACGATCTTTTAAGGCTACGACTTATGCCTTGAGATTTCCAATTGCAAAAACTATTTATCATTTCCACCAAGCCATTATTATATCGATAGAAAATGGTGCGGCAGAAGCAGGCTTAGACACTTCATATTTGCTGATGGGTCGTAGGCACTTCGACATAGTATCACCCACAAATCTTAGTGTTGTGTAACTTTATCTTGTTAGAGGAGAGTTTATGGATGATGATATCCCTTGAATGATGAGCTGCCATGTATATATATATACACACGCACACACGGGGTATTATGGCTCATGTTGACTCGGGGCCTGAATCTATGCTATAATTTGATTTCTAGGCAATTTCCTGTAATCTTTATCTATTTTTTACTGAGTCTGAACCTATGCAATTTTGCTTTAATTAGGCGAGGGATGTTATTAGTAATTATATTGTATTTTATTTACTTTCTATGTTATATATAGTAGCATCAGGGTTTCTTTATTTTTCTATTTAAGCAGATGTAGAGGACTGTTGACAGTAACTCTGCTGTGTATTTTTTTTGGGGTTTTGGGATTTAGGAGCATAAGAACAGAAAAAAAAAAGTTAATTTTGAATAAAGTTTCCCCAAAAGAAGCAATCCTAAAGTGAGCTATCCATGACATTGATTGGCTACAGCATGAGAGCAACCGAATTTTGTTGTCTTTCTTTCAAGGTTTCCCAACCTGATACCTTATCAGCCAGAACTGTGAAGATGTTAAGTGCACGTTTCTGGTTCTTATCCTCATTGAAGCTTGTTTGAAGTGTTGCTATTAATACACTAAGCTAGAAGTCCTGAAGAGAGGCAGTCGAGGATAAAGTTATTTAGCACCAAGACCTTGATCAATCCTGCTAGCAACATCATGTCAAAGAAGAAATTAATTATCCCTTCTATTCCTCTTGCAAACGTTTTAATCTTCATCTTGTTAGGTTTTGTTGCCGCAACTGAAGATGAACAGAAGGTTCAGGCTTATCTCTTGCTAAATAACCATCTCAATGTTTTCATCACTTCTTAACGTCTCTTTCATTTTCCAGTGCAATAATTCTGAATGTTGTTAAGTTAATGGACAGGAATTTTACATTGTTTATCTTGGAGATCAACCAGTGGATAATGTCTCTGTAGTGCAAACACACATGGATGTTCTGTTGTCCATCAAGAGAAGGTAAGCTCACACCGAGTATGCAGTTTAGTACACGGCCACAAGTGTCCTATATCTGATTCGAGGCCAAATAGCCATAGCTATCATATATAGTCTATTATGATCATAACTGCAGATGATAATTTTATTTATGTGAAACAGTGATGTTGAAGCTAGGGAGTCCATCATATATAGCTACACAAAGATCTTCAATGCATTTGCTGCAAAGTTATCTAAAGCTGAAGCCAGCAAGCTATCACGTATGTGTACCACTCCACTTGTGTATGTTACCTTCGTACTATTATGGATTCCAGTTTGAAATTTTGATCCAATTTATTGTTGGTGGCTTGGTGTGAATGTTCAGGCAGGGAAGAAGTTCTTTCCGTGTTTCCAAATCGGTACCACAAACTCCACACAACTAAGTCGTGGGATTTTATCGGGCTTCCTAACACAGCAAAAAGAAACCTGAAAATGGAGAGAAACATAGTTGTGGGTCTACTGGATACAGGTTTTTGAATCTTCTTGATCACTGGAGGAAGTTGTATTTTAAGTTTCTTTTCACAAAAGCAAAAAACCATGATTTCTTGAGCAAACAAATCTGTTTCTTGGTGTGTGTACCAGGGATCACTCCGCAGTCTGAGAGCTTTAAGGATGATGGTTTCGGTCCTCCTCCTAAAAAATGGAAAGGCACTTGCGGCCACTACACTAATTTCTCAGGATGCAACAAGTAAATTTCTTTACTGTAAACGAAACAGAATTGTTTATAGTTTTTTTTCTTCCACATAGATACTTTTTAGAATTGTTTTCAGTACTTCAATCTTTGATAACAGTAATTGATAGGAGTTGCACTGGTTTAACCTCAGAGTTCTTTCTTTCTTTTTTTTGTTTTTCCACCCTATCTCGGATATTGAAGTAAGCTTGTAGGAGCTAGATACTTCAAGCTCGATGGCAACCCGGATCCCAGTGACATCTTATCTCCAGTAGATGTGGATGGCCATGGGACACACACATCATCTACACTAGCAGGAAACCTGATTCCAGATGCCAGCCTATTTGGTCTAGCAGGAGGGGCTGCACGCGGTGCAGTGCCAAACGCCAGGGTAGCCATGTATAAAGTGTGTTGGATCAGCTCTGGTTGCTCGGATATGGACTTACTTGCTGCATTTGAAGCTGCTATACATGATGGTGTTGATGTTCTATCAATATCTATTGGTGGAGTGGATGCTAATTATGTATCAGATGCATTAGCCATAGGTGCATTTCATGCCATGAAGAAAGGAATTATCACAGTGGCCTCCGGTGGAAATGATGGACCGTCTTCTGGTTCTGTTGCCAACCATGCTCCCTGGATCTTGACCGTTGCAGCCAGTGGAATCAACCGGGAGTTTAGGAGCAAAATTGAGTTGGGAAATGGGAAGATTTTCTCAGTAAGTTCAGCATTGCCATCAATTCAAGAATCTTAAGTTCACATTGATATATTTTTAATACCAGATTGTGTAAACAGTAAAGTAACAAGTTCTTGAATTTAATGTGGCTTAGGGTGTTGGAGTGAACACATTTGAACCAAAACAGAAATCATACCCCCTTGTTAGTGGGGCTGAAGCTGGTTACTCTGGACGCCAGGACAGTGCAAGGTACTACTAATTTGTTTGTAAAGCAACGAGCAGTGAAAATTTAATAGACTTGCAATGGCGCTAAACTTTATCACAGGTTCTGTGATGCAGGCTCGTTGGACCCTAACAAAGTGAAAGGGAAGCTTGTCTTGTGTGAGTTAGGAGAGTGGGGTGCTGATTCTGTTGTCAAAGGAATTGGAGGGAAAGGCATTATTCTTGAGAGTCAGCAATATCTTGATGCTGCCCAAATTTTTATGGCACCAGCAACCATGGTCAACGCCACAGTGAGCGACGCAGTCAATGATTATATACATTCCACAAAGTAATTAACATTCCTGCTCTTAGTTCTATTCCCAATTTCTGCTGTCTTGTCCTTTGGCTGACTATTTTTTATAAACGCAGATTTCCATCAGCAATGATATACAGATCCCAAGAAGTAGAAGTCCCTGCTCCATTTGTCGCTTCCTTTTCATCTCGGGGTCCAAATCCAGGAACAGAACGCATTCTCAAGGCATGTTACAGAAAACTAAAAAAAAGACCCAAGAAGATTGATTTCTATAAATACCTAACACTTGATAACTAAACTTATTGTTTGATTTTCTGTGACGCAGCCCGACGTTGCAGCACCAGGAATTGACATTTTGGCATCATACACTCCCTTGAGGTCGCTCACCGGGCTGAAAGGTGATACACAGCACTCAAGATTTTCTCTTATGTCAGGGACTTCCATGGCCTGCCCTCACGTTTCTGGGCTAGCTGCCTATATAAAGTCGTTCCATCCAAATTGGACAGCAGCAGCAATCAAATCCGCCATCCTGACAACAGGTAAAAATAAAATCCTACCTTCAATTCTCAGTTCAAATATAGTCAATTTCCCTGCTTAAACTTTCATCCAATCTTTGTCAAGCAAAACCTATGAGCTCCAAAGTGAACAACGACGCAGAATTTGCCTATGGTGCTGGTCAAATAAATCCTCTTAGAGCTAGAAACCCTGGCCTAGTCTATGACATGGATGAGATGTCTTACATTCAGTTCTTATGCCACGAAGGCTATAATGGATCCTCCTTCGCTGTTTTAGTTGGTTCAAAATCCATCAATTGCTCCTCATTGCTTCCTGGACTTGGCTATGATGCTATTAACTATCCGACTATGCAACTTAATGTAAAAAATGAGCAGGAACCAACCATAGGAGTTTTTACAAGGACAGTCACCAATGTAGGCCCTTCTCCTTCCATCTACAATGCAACCATTAAGGCTCCTGAAGGAGTAGAAATCCAAGTAAAACCCACGAGCCTCTCCTTCTCTGGTGCCGCGCAGAAGCGAAGTTTTAAGGTTGTGGTCAAGGCAAAACCCCTGTCAGGACCCCAAATATTGTCAGGTTCCCTTGTATGGAAAAGTAAGCTTCACGTTGTAAGGAGCCCTATCGTTATTTTCAAACCCCTGGACTAATATTGGAAAAGAAGTACTCTGTATTATACACAAACATGCTAGCTTGCGTTCGTGTGTACATAAATAGTTCAATTAATATTTGGTTATATATACTATGCTGAGATTAATTGTTTGTTGTGTTTGGCCTCGCTAAAGTTTGGTGCCCATCATATTCTAGATTAAAATATTTATAATCTAGAAATTTTTAAGAAACTGGTTTTAAGCTGGAATTCCGAAATCTTTACCTGAATTGGTTGACCCCTTTGAGTCTTGTCCTTGCTGCTTTAATAGGAAAAAAAACTTGTAAATGCATGAGTCAGGAATAGATGGCATGGATCTCTGCACACAAAACTTTTATTTTTTATAAAAAAGCTCTAATTAGTATTTTTAGTGTTTTTTTTTAATTTTTTACGTGTTAATTATATAAAAAAAAATTATTACTTGTCTCATACCAAGCTATTCGTAAATGGATATTGCTTAATGTAAGCAAGGTTTAAAATATATTTTTGACACGATATAAAAAATTAAAATGTTAATTCAGATGGTAAAAAAAAAATCATAAAATTAAAAAAAAATTTCATACATAATTCAAATACATAGGTTGAAATAAAAATTCAACATAATTTAAGTAATATACAAATTTTCATGGACTTTAGGATGCTCTTTGGATATTAATGGGTTGTTTGTAAGTGTGATAGTGGTTGTTTTTCGCTCGAAAATATATTAAAATAATAGTTTATTTAAAAAAATTATTTTTGACACTAGCACATCAAAATTTTTTGAAAATACCAAAAAAATATTAATTTAAAAGAAAATAATAATAAAAAATTAAATTTTTTTAAAAATACTTTTAAAGTACAAAAAATTCTACGACTACCAATTATTAAGTAATAAGCTAAAGGTTACGAGTGATTCACTGTTCACCTATACTCAATGCACTCCTCTCTTTCTTTCTTTTTTTCAATTTCCCCCCCTTTTTTTCATTTTTTTTTTCCAAAATTACATTCCTTTTTTTCCAAGTTTTCCTCTTTTTTTTTGTTTATTTTTTTTAAAAAATTATCTTTGTTGATTTTACTTTTTTAATATTGAGCTGGTTAAAAATTTTATTTTGTAATTTTTTTTCTTTAAAATACTGTGGATTAATACGGTGTTTTTCCACATGGTTTTTCTATTTTATTTTTTTTTTGTCAAAATTTTTTTTGTCAATTTTTTTTTTAATATTGAGCTGATTGAGAATTTAGTTTTGTAATTTTTTTAAAAAAAATTGTTGATTGCTACAGTGTTTCTCAGCATGGTTTTTTTGTTTTTGTTTTTTTTGATGATTTTCTCTTAAATTCTCTTTTTTGATTTTATTTTTTTAATATTGAATTGGTTAAAAATTAAAGTTACAATATGTGAGAAAAACACTGTAACTTTCCTCATAAATTACTGTGAATTGCCATAGTGATTTTTTCCACATGGTTTTTTTTCAGTTTCTTTTGTGTTTTCTTTTTTTGTAATATTTTTTTTCAAAATTATCTTTGTCGATTTTAATTTTTTAATATTAAGCTGGTTAGAATTTAATTTTGTAATAAAATTTAATCATATGGAGAAATCATTGTAACTTTCCTCACAAAACACTGTGAATTGCTAGAGTGTCTCTCAATATGTTTTTTTTTTCCTTATGATTTTTTTCAAATTATCTTTGTGAATTTTATTTTTTTAATATTGAGCTGGTTGAGAATTACAATTACAACTCATTACAAATAAGGCTAAATCATGTGGGGAAGCACTGTAGCTTTCATCATAAAACACTATAAATTGCTACAGTATTTCCAACATAGTTTTTTTTCCCTTTTTTTTTATTTTTTTTCTAAAATTGTCTCTGTCGATTTTATTTTTTTAATATTGAGTTTATTGAGAATTTAGTTTTGTATGTAATATTTTTTCTTTAAAACACTGTGAATTGTTGCAGTGTTTTCCTATATGATTTTTTCCAAAATTATCTTTGTTATTTTTTTTTTAATATTAAGTTGGTTAAGAATTATAATTACAATAAAGTTAAATCATATTGGGAAAACGTAGTTTTTCTCACAAAACATTGTGAATTGCTACAGTATTTGTTTAAATGGTTTTTTTTTTATGATTTTTTCTATAATTGTATTTTTCAATTTTATTGGAGAAAGCACTGTAGTTTTCCTCACAAAACATTGTCAATTGTTACAATGTTTTTCCTCATGGGTTTTTTTCCTTCCAAAATTATCTTTGTTGGTTTTTTTTAAATATTAAGTTGGTAGAGAATTTAGCTTTGTAATTTTTTTTGCTTTTTATTAATAAAAAAGCTAAATTATGTGGCGAAAGCACTGTATTTTTCTTCACAAAACACTGTGGATTGCTATAAATCATTTTGTTTAGTCTCTAAGTTTTTTATAACCAACACAATTTTTTTTCTGTCCTGAAATATTGGCTCCATCATATCTTTAGTTTTTTTTATTTATCTAGCTCTGATTTACAATTATAATATTATTAAATATATTTATTTTATAAACTCGCGGCAGCACGCGACAGCAGTGGCTTGCCATCTAGTTTATATGAAACAAAGAGAAGCCACCCGCTTTGCAATGTCTCAAATCAATGGAAAATCTCGTGACAATTGTCTAACGTCGAAGATCCGATCAGAATGGTCACCCGACGTCACCATCATGTAAAACCAAGATATGGTGAGGAAGGAATAAAAAGACCAGTTTTGTCATGGATGCTGAGTGTGCTCAACTACTTCCATTTCATCAAGTGATCAAAGCTGTCTATCACCACTTAAATTCCATTTCTACAAATATCTCTAGACACCCCACTTACTCGTGATGCACTCCATCGATCGTGGTCTGGAGGAAAAAAAAAATTAAAAGTAAACAAACATATATATATCTAGATACTTTAAAAAAAAGAAGATATCTGAAACATTTCATCATGAAACTAGTCTTTTTTTCCCTAGACAAAATAAATTAAAAGCTCAATCTTAAATTAATTCAATATGAAAGGATAAAATCAATAAAAAAAATAGCATTTAATTAAAAAAAAACTAAATAAACTCGAGTTTACCAAGTAAACTCGCGATACAGGTCGTGCACGTCATCACATTCAATAAATTTTTTATCCCAGAGATTATTCTTCATTTAATTATACGAAGATAAAATGCATAATATTTTTTTTGTATGAAACATTTTTTTAAAAGTAAAAAAAACCATGACAGGAACGTGGTGTCGAGATAACAAAAGTAGATAATTAATCATAAAAGGTGAAATTGCATTATTTTAAGTTTGAGTTTTTTAAAAAATAAATCATCAATAATGTTGTTACTCATTTTTGGACCCCATGTGTTGGAGACGGTGTATACCTCTTTTGAACCAAGTGTAGGAGTTTAACTCATGTTGCTGGAGGATTGACAAAAGTAAAGAAAGAAATATTTTTTTTTCGAAACATTGTTTGAGCTGTTTTCTGCTCTCTTTATCCTTCCTCTTTGCTGCCAAAATCATCAGGTTTTCTTAGACTGACTAGGGGTCTTCCTAATGCTAAATTCGTTCCTTCGTTATCTTGTTTTTAAGGTTGGATAAATCCCTCAGAATTTGCGCTAAAAAAATGGTTCTGCTGCTGTCGTAATTTTTTGTTCTAATTTAGGCTCTAATTCTGATTTGGTTTCGTACGATATCTGACCATCCTAGCTATATTCTGTCACTCATGACATGTTGAAAAATTGACCTACACCTTTATTAGGTCCTAGGGATCATTGTTATTAGGACAAATTCTCAGCCAGATTTGGATGCTTAGCATTGTCAGATCAAGAACCTTTTTTGACCAACTAGATTACTGTCAGATTCTGTTCTCTAAAATGATTTTATCTCACTTCGACTCCTTCATCAAAATTGTAGTCCTAGATGCGTAGATAAATTTGGGCTTTTGAATCGCTTGATTTCGATATCAAAAGCTCAAGATATTCTCGTTTGAATATCTAACGTGAAGGTAGAGAATTCTACCGTGAGAAGGATCCTGACCCGAGTTTTGCACTAAAAACTCTATTTCCATCACAAATTTTGTTGATTTGTTCTTAGATCATACTCTCAGCCATATCAGGATTCTCGGCATTGTCAGTTTCTAAATTAGACCCGGAGATCCTTTTTGACCAACCAGATTCCTGCCAGATTCTGTTATCCGAAACGATTTTATCTCACTTTGAATCTTGTATAAAAGTTGTAGTCTGGGACACGTAGATGAATTTGGGCTTTTGAATCACTTGATTTCAATAACAAAAGCTCAAGATATTCCCGTTTGAATATCTAGTGTTGAAAACAGGGATTCCTGGCCACGAGAAGGGTTTTTGCCCAAGTTCGCGGGACTGATTTGAAGGATTTTTTTTGGACCAAGGACTGAATCAAAAAGTGCTAAATTGAGGGATTGAATTGAAGAAGGACATTGAAAGCTGGAGAGGGGGGTTGGATCATCATAAATGACATGATTTTTTATCACACCGAATAAGGAAAATAAGACTTTGTAGCTGCATCCTCCATCTGATTTCTTTCCTTTTTTCTCTGCAAATTCCTGCTGTTTTTCCTTTATCATCATGCCCAATTTTTGGAGCTGCAACCACGTTTTTATTGCCTCATTTCAAAGGGAGCAGCTGGCTTATGGAAGGATAGAAAGAAGCCACACCATCCTCTAAAAAATTGGAAAGAAATCACTAGAATCAACACATAATCAATGAGAATATTGTAGTTTCCTCATTTGTATTATTTGGCTGCAAATCAGCTGGGATTTGCATCCTAGATTAATGCATTGAATCTTTCCTAATAAGAGCTGTGTATAGACTATGTATACTCTGCCTCTGTTGACCTAAAGAAAGAAAAAAAGAAAAAAAGAAGAGGACAGACGGAGAAAAATAGGGCAAGAACATAAGAGAAAATAGAAGCAGAAGAGTAAAGAGAGAGAGGAGAAAAAAAACCGACTGAGGCGAGAAGAAAAAATAGAAAAAGAAAAGAAAACAGAGAGCTCTCTCTCTGGCCACACACGGTCCTTCTCCTTCTCATCAACGCTAACTTTTTCCATACCGAAACTTCCCCCCATAGGTCCAACTGCCCTCACACACGCAAAACAGGAATTGCCAAGTCTCTCCTCCATTTGGCCCCCAGTGGCAGAATATGGCGGTATCAATTCGTCCTAGGTTGTTTTCACGAAGTTGAGGCTTGACAAGGATAGGAAGGCTCAATTGGATTGCAAGGCAAAGGGACATGCTGTTGGAGACAAAGAGAAGGGCACTACGTTCACTGTCTCTTTTGGATTGCAAGGCAGAGGGACATGCTGTTGGAGACAAAGAGAAGGGCACTACGTTCACTGTCTCTTTTGGATTGCAAGGTAGAGGGACATGCTGTTGGAGACAAAGAGAAGGGCATTACGTTCACTGCCAAGGACATCATGCAGAGTGTGGACTGATTGGTTTGTTTGAAATGAAATATTTTGTCAATAAGGTTTTGAACTATTTATCTATTTCCTTATGCTATTTTTTAATATGTTTGGAGACTTCAAGGTTATTTAATGTGACCTGGTTTTTGTTTCTTCCTATAAAAAATATATAAATGTTTTTTTGCGTGTTGCATACGACCAATACCCTAACATGTTTTGAATGCTCTTTTTTTATACAAAAAATATTGGAAGTTTTGAAAATGTGTTTTCGCATGGATTTCTTAAACACAAAAAAATTTGTTTTATTGCATTTCTGGATTTTACAACATGTTTTTAAAACTCCAAAGGGTATTGGCCAATATTCCAAAAAATATAAAAATCTTATTTTGGGAGAATTCATCTATTATTCACCGCTAATGTTTGGATAAAGAAATCCTTAAAGGACGAATATCCAAAATATTATTGGGAATAATTTGTTATTATTCACTGTTAATATTTGGATAAAGAAACCCGGAGTGGTAAATATCCAAAATAATTTTTAGGAATAATAAATCCGCACACATCTTTGAAAGAAGCCTTGATTATAATCGAGGACATTTCAATTTTTTACTCCACGGTTTACGAGCCGCGAGAGTATAAAACACTAAGACAAAAAAAAAAGCTTTTAAAGCACCCTAGATTTCTAAATTTTTGTCCCTCGTCCTTGCGATTTACGAGTCGCAAACTCTTGAAATACTAAGGGGAAAATGAACTTTTAAAGGACATGGAACCTTCTTGGATTTCTATCTTAATAAATTTAGTTTGAATCAAACCTAGAAAAACTGATGGGATTAGAAAACACCAACACTATAGCAATTATAAAGCAAACCAAACACCAAGCAGCTTACCTTAGGTAGGGGGGTGCTAATACCTTCCCTTTACGCAACCAGTCCCTTGTCTTAGAATCTCTGAAAGACCAGTTAGGTTTCCTAGTGACCATAATACTAGGTGGCGACTCCCTTATTCACAACAAAAAAAAGACTCGAAATCAATCGAGGATCGCTGCAACGCCGCGCTTCGCTTGCGAGGGTGCGACAAATAACAAATGATGAAATTATATTTTTTTTAATTGAAGGGTAGAAAAAGCATTAAACAAAAAAATAATAATAGCCCAAATGTTGCGGATTAACTCGTTAAACCTGCAACTTGGTTTTATGGATTCAATTGGGTTCAATAATTTTTTTTATTAATTTTTTAATCTAAATATTAAAAAGAAAAAAAAATTAGGAGCCCAGATACGTGGGCCTAGTGGCCCCATGTGCATGGGCATTAAAAAAAAGCAGCTTAAACTTGTGGGCCTTCCAACAATCCGCGCACTAGAGTCTATCTTTATTTTTTTTATTTGTTTAAAGGGACGAACGACTTGTCATCCACTCTATTTTTTTCTTATAAAAAAACCATCAAATAACGCATCGTTTGCTTTCTGCAGAATCTAGTGACCAAAGGTTGTTGGAAAAACGAGGTCTTGGTTTTTTTTTTTTGCTTAGAAACCTATTTTCAACACCTAGAAAACACCTTAAACATCTTGATAAACTTATCTATGACCTCAAAAAACCTAAAAATAGCTCAAAAAACTAAAATTAACTTGAACCTAAAAAACTCATGCAGCCAGATCTGCCTCCTCGAGCAAGGAGAAGGAAAAAAACACCTAGATGAAACTAGCTTAGTGAAAAAGATCAAAATAAATTTTTCTTTTCAAAGCTACCACCTATTTTACCTGTTATTTTCACTTTGGTCCTTTGACTTTCAATCCAACCTTTGCAATTAGGTGCTAATTTAAGCTTAAAATGGCTCCATTGTGCAAAAAAAAACCAAATTGAAAAATTAGAAAAAATTAAATATTCCAATCCACAGTTAATTGTGAGAGAGTGGACTTATTATAGCTTAGGTTCTTTTAATTGGTGAGGTTATTGTAACCCCCCTATCTAGACATATCCAAGATTGAGGATTAGGCATTAATGAGTTTTAAGATCACGAACATCAACAAAACAAATCCCATGTAATGATATGAGAATCATTCGATACTCAGGTTAGTAAATTTGTATAAAAAACATAACTTTAAAGACAAGTATGTGTTGTGTTTGTGATAATTGAATGAAGAAGATGATAAATATAGGTGTTGTAAAACATTGTAGTTACGTGTGTGTAATAAACAAAATCTTTATTTACTTGATGTTTTACAAGGGTTTTTAAACCTATGAAACATGTTTGCTTGCATGGAAGGAGAGGTGGAAATGGTAAGGTATTGTCTGACCTAATTTATGAGTAATTATCTGAAACAATAACCCCTAATATAATGTGGTTTTTCTATTAATTTGAGAAAGAAGGGTGACAAGTAAGTCATGCTTTGATAAAAAAAAACATGCCTTAAAGTCGTTTTATAGGCCTATCTATGATAAAATGATACATTAGTGTCATTCAACATTTAACACTGAGTGTTAATTATATAAAGTAGGTAAAGATGGATGAACCTAGACTTAGTGTATCTTAAAGCTATCCTACTAGATTTGGGATATCTCGAATCCAACTATGGGGCTACTAGGTCAACTGAATTAGCATGAAGGTCATACTAGTTGGGCCAACTATGCTACCTTAAAGATCATGGTAGTTGACTTAGCTAGATTACTTAGTGACCAAATCCAACTAGTTAATCATGTCCTGACATGGAAAGTTTGGATGAAATGATTAACCCATTAGGTCTTGGGCTAATGTCCATGACAGGTCATACTTTGAGCCAAGGTTAGGTGAGGGGCGAGGCATACCCAGGATGATAAGTGGGTCATGCTCCTAATATTTGATAGTTTTTTTTTATTGATTGATAAAGAAGGGTGACAAATGGGTCATGCTCCGGCATAAGCATGTCTTAACACCATTCTTTGAGACATATGGTAAAGGATCATGTTAGTGTCAGTCAATATTTAATAATGAGCACTAAATATTTAGAAAAAGCTAGTAAGAATAAATGAACTTGTATATGATGCATACAGATATGACACCCTTAGATGTGAGATGCTCCAAACTCAACCATGGACATGCTAGGTCAACTGAATATCTCGAAAATCATGCTAGTCAAGTTAGATGGGTTATCTTAAAGGTCTTGTTGACAAACTATCAAGTATCCTGATCTAGGTGGTTAATCATATCTAAGCATGGGGAGTTTGAATGAAATGATTGACCCACCATGTTTCGGACCGGTGTTCATGATGGGTCGTGCCTCGAGCTAGGGTCAGGTGAGGGGGCGGGGTGTACATTGGCCCAATCCCGAGCCCAATGACTATATATGCGGGCTAGGCTCAAATGCAAGGATGTTAAAGTTTGGATCCGTAAGTAGCCCAAAGATATATAGTTGGATTTCTTTTGTTTTCCGGTAAAATGATGTCCCTTTGAGATAAAGCAAAAGAAGGCGTGAAACGTATTGGGATGGTCCATGAAAACAAAAGCTCGTGGGAAATGACCTTTATTCTAAATAGCACCTCACCTACTACCGAGCATCATACCTCAGAGGCCATCATTGTAAGCTTCGTGTCTTCTACAAGATTTGTTTATATCTCAGTTTTAATTCGTTTTGTATTCCTTCACTACATGCCAAACAAATTATAGTGTTGAAAAACCTAATTATAATTTTAGTTGGCATATCTAAAGTAATGCCCGAATAATTGAACTTGATGTAATTCTTTGTTTGCACATGCTAGCATGAGGGCATACGAGTTACACATTACTGTTTTTTTTTAGACTCAAATCTTAATAGTCAAGAAGGGATGTTCTGTCTTCAACCATTACGTTTTCACCTCATAACACCCTGTAAGATAGAAAAGAAAAAAAGAAAACTAGCCCAAGACTCCTAAATGCCTAAAAAAAGAAGACTCGAAACAGAAAACGATCAGTAATTGATCCAGAAAACACCCTCCCCTGTAAAGCAAGAGAGGGCCTAGAACTAGAATTTGAATCTCGCCTCCATTGCTTTAACAAAATAAAAGAAAATGTAGAAAGAAGCAAGGTGCTTAACTGCTGTAATTTTATATGATTCGACACCGTTGATAGTGGCATGAACTTCTTCCTTCTGTAATCATGACAAGTTGCAGGTCCATTATCTCAGTCAAAATACAATGCTTTTCATTTCTTAATCATCCATGATCTAAACTAGTTATAAGTACAATTTTTTTCAAGGATATTTTTTTTCAAGGATATCTGTTCCTTAAAGTCCCATAAAGTATGATGTTCAAATTAATCATGCAAGCACTGCCTAGGCCCTGTCCCACAACCCAACTTTCTGTAGCTCGTGGAGGCATACACCAGCTTTAACTGCTGAATCACTTGTATTCCCTTTAATCCATTCGAAGGCGTGCACTTTCGAAGGATAAGGGAAGATTGCAATTGTATTTTTATTCTATGCTATAATGACCACAGTGAGCTCAAGCTGTGATCAACTTTAAGTCAGCAACTCTTCTTTACTTGCTTATATAAGATAATCTTCAAGCTACTCCCTTTTCCAGCCTAAACATTTGCTCTCATTTTCATTTTATTCTATGTTGCTTCTCTTCCAATCAGTTTTTGTTTCTATGCATAACAAATAGTTCATCTTCAATTTTTTCTTGCCAAAGTATTTTTCCACTGTTTTACAATTTACAGCCACCATGATCTTTAGGATATCTTTGCTGTTGCTGGCCTTCATGGCTGCAAAAGCAAGTGCTGCTTCAATTGACAAGCAGACATATATAATTCACATGGACAACAACAAGATGCCTGCCTTGTATGACTCTCTAGGCAATTCCAGGCAGTGGTATGAATCAGTAATTGATTCCATCACCCAATTCTCATCCCAAGAACAAGAAGAGGAGCAGGAAACAGGATTTCCTCAGCTTCTCTACACCTACGAAACAGTGACTTCTGGTTTCGCTGCGAAACTCTCCACCAAACAAGTGGAGGCCTTGAGCCGAGTCGATGGCTTTCTCTCTGCCATTCCTGATGGAATGCTGACTCTCCACACCACACACACCCCTCAGTTCCTTGGACTGCAAAGTGGAAAGGGACTATGGAATGCTCAAATTCTAGCTTCAGATGTGATAGTTGGCATTCTTGATACTGGAATCTGGCCTGAACATGTTAGCTTCCAAGACTCGGGCATGTCTGCAGTACCCTTGAAATGGAAAGGCAAATGCGAGAGTGGCACAAAGTTTTCACCATCAAATTGCAACAAGAAGCTGATTGGTGCAAGAGCCTTCTTCAAAGGGTACGAGTCTATTGTAGGAAGAATTAATGAAACAATTGATTATCGATCCCCTCGGGACTCACAAGGCCATGGAACACATACTGCAGCAACTGCTGCCGGTAACCTTGTAGACAAAGCAAGCTTTTATGGATTGGCAAACGGTTCGGCAGCTGGAATGAAGTACACAGCAAGAATTGCCGCTTACAAAGTCTGCTGGACATCAGGTTGTACCAACACCGATTTATTGGCTGCCATAGACCAAGCAGTTGCTGATGGGGTTGATGTGTTATCACTCTCTTTAGGGGGTTCTGCAAAGCCTTTTTATAGTGATAGCGTTGCTATAGCGTCATTTGGGGCAATCCAAAAGGGGGTTTTTGTTTCTTGCTCTGCTGGCAATTCAGGTCCATCTATCTCCTCAGTTGACAACAATGCTCCATGGATCATGACAGTAGCTGCTAGCTACACCGACCGAAGGTTTCCAACAACTGTCAAGCTTGGAAATGGACAAACTTTTGAAGGGGCATCTCTATATACAGGCAAGGCAACAGCACAGTTACCACTAGTGTATGCAGGGACTGCAGGTGGCGAAGGAGCTGAGTATTGTATAAGTGGGTCGCTGAAGAAAAAGTTGGTGAAAGGCAAAATGGTTGTTTGCAAGAGGGGAATGAATGGCCGAGCCGAAAAAGGAGAGCAAGTGAAATTGGCAGGAGGGACAGGAATGCTTTTAATCAATACAGAAACTGGAGGGGAAGAGCTTTTCGCAGACGCTCACTTTCTGCCGGCAACTTCTTTAGGAGCCTCAGCAGGTATAGCTGTCAAAGAGTATATGAACTCAACTAAAAGGGCAACTGCTTCGATTGCCTTCAAAGGGACAGTGTATGGTAATCCTGCACCAATGTTGGCTGCATTTTCATCCAGAGGACCTAGTTCAGTGGGACCAGATGTGATCAAGCCAGATGTGACTGCACCAGGGGTGAACATTTTAGCAGCGTGGCCACCAATGACTAGCCCAACTCTACTTAAAAGCGACAAAAGAAGCGTATTGTTCAATGTAATTTCAGGCACTTCAATGTCCTGCCCTCATGTTAGTGGTCTAGCTGCACTACTTAAGTCAGTCCATAAAAATTGGTCACCAGCAGCAATCAAATCAGCACTAATGACAACAGCTTATGTTACAGACAACAGGGGATCTCCAATTGCAGATGCTGGGTCCAGTAACTCTGCATCAGCTACCCCTTTTGCATTTGGCTCGGGCCATGTTGATCCAGAGAGTGCTTCAGATCCAGGGTTGATATATGACATTAGCGTAGAAGACTATTTAAAATATTTTTGCAGCCTAAACTACTCATCTTCTCAAATAGGTCAAGTGTCCAGACGTAATGTCACTTGTCCTGACAATAAAGCTCTCCAGCCCGGTGACCTGAACTACCCTTCTTTTGCAGTGAGTTTCGAAGGCAATGCTCGAAATAACAGGGTGAAATACAAGAGAACCCTGACAAATGTCGGGACCCCTTCGAGCACCTATGCAGTAAAAGTGCAAGAACCCAATGGAGTATCAGTGATCCTGGAGCCTAAGAGTTTGAGTTTTGAAAAATTGGGACAGAAACTGAGTTACAATGTGACCTTTGTTAGTTCAGGAGGAAAAGGTAGAGAAGGTAGTTCCTCTTTTGGATCTTTAGTTTGGCTGTCAGGAAAATATAGTGTTAGAAGTCCCATAGCAGTAACCTGGCAGTAGTTTCAGGACTGCAGGATAAGAAAACAAAGTTGTTTTAGGTGCAGACTGCAGACCAGACAGAAAAAAAATCCAGAAAGTGGAAGTTTCCAGTTCAAATCCTATGTAATGTCGTTAAAGATTACTTGGAAACTTCTTTTATTTGCTAAAGAATAAAACAAAGATCCTTGACCATCAGGTGGGCTCTAATTTTCCAACGAATCAGAGCATGTCTTTCTTTTCTAGACTCTTTCAAACCCCATAATTTTATCACTTGGCTTCTGAATCTTTTAAAATCAAAATCAAAATAACTACCAAGGAAAAATTCAATTTTCCCAGCCAAAAGTCTGTGGTCTCTGCATAGAAACAAAGACTCCAAAACTCATCTAGAATCCTGTGCATTCTATCTGAAAACCTCCAGGTAATGTAGGCAAAAGCAAAAGTCAACAGTTGAAGATTTCCAAAAATACAAAAACTGGAGCCTTCTTGGTTATTTCAAGTCCAAAAAAAGAAAGAAAGTCAATTGCTCACTTTTGGTTGCAAAATATAGGTAAAGGTAGTATTCTTCTAAAACCTTCATTTATTTCAAGCCTCGATGGACAGGATGGAAAAGACAATCCCTGTCGATGACCTCAATTCCACCTGGCAAAGCCAGAATCGGAGAAAGGACATGCTACCCTGCCTGCTACCATTTTTCTTTTCTTTTTTTAAGGTGAAAGCTGTTGTCTTGTCACATTAGTATCACTGTTATGATGCTCCGAAGAAAATATATTTCTTGCTGTTGAAAACTCTAAATGCAGACAAGTCTCATATGTTGAATTTAACTATATGATCAGATCCTTATTTTATTTCATGATAACGTAAGACACTTTAGGGTAAATTACAACGTTATATCTATATTTCTAACAAATTACTACATTAGTCCCTTTGGTTCAAAAAGTTCCGCATACAATCCTTATAAATTACAACCTTCTATTGGTTATCAGACCTATAATTTTAGGTATTAATTTAAAAGATTTTTGTTCAAAGGATTAAACATATGATTTTGGACTCCAAATGGACGAAACAAGGATTAACTTATAATTTACTTTAAGCTTGTTAGAAATTCAAAGGACATCTTGCGTGTTAGGGTAAATGTCATAATAAATATAAAAGAATCCATAAAGTATTTTTAAAAGAAAAATTGAAAAATAATATGATGGTGTGCTTATTTGACATTTGCCCAATATAAATTTTCCATGTGGAAATTGCCAGATTTTCTCAGTTATTTGGATCTTTACCAAAAATTAGGACAGCCTCCTCGTAACCTGAAAACGCCGGCCATTGTCAGCGTGATAAAATTTTCTTTTTTTAGCACTTCCAGTCCCTGTTTTTCTTTCTTGTTCTTGTTGTTCTCCTTCTTCTTCATTGAAGATTACAAGAAACTCTTTCACATCAGTTCTACAAAGGTGATTCATTTTCCCTTTTTGCCTCATTGTTCCTAGCAAGTTTGAGACTTTTCCCCTCCCTTTTCTTGTTCTGGGGATTGTCCATTGAATCTGATCAAGAAAAGGGGAAAAAATGAATCTTCGAGGGGTTTTTTTTGCATGTTTTGGTTAAGTTTATGAGCAATTTTTACCGTTATAAAGAATCACAAAAGAGTTTTGTTTTGATGTTTTCCTGTTGAAAAAAATGGATAATAATTATGGTTCTTCATACCCTTACAACAATCCATATCCATACCCTCACCATCCTCCTCCGCCTCCAAGTTATGGGTATCCACCATCCGATCAATACAACTCTCCTCAACCCTACCCTTATGGGCCATACCCTCCTTATGGTGCTTACCAATATCCGCCAGCTCCATCTGCATACACAGCAACACCGCCACATTCAATTACTCATTCAGGCTCTGTAGATTATTCCCACCAAAAACCTTCAGCACCATATCCAACAAGCCATTCGGGGCCTTTAGACTATTCTCACCACCTACAACCATCACCACATCCAACAACAGATTCAGGACCTTTAGGTTTTAACCGCCTCCATTCTGGTCCTTTAACTTATTCATCACCATCATCACCATATGCTGAATATCCACCAGCTCCACATGTTTCAAATTCAATCCTTCAAAATAATGGAAGTTTTCATAATTACCCTTATGTTCAATCTCAATCGAGCCAATATCCTTCCCCTGAGAGCATTTCACAAGCACCCTCCAGGGATGATAGCTTTTCCGATCGTCATAGACAAGATAGTTCTTCATCTTTAGGAATTGGATCATCATCATCAAATCCTGATAAAGTTGATGCCGCTGTTATTGGTACTTCTTCTGCTTATCCACCTTTGGATGATTTAGTAAGTAATATGCATTTGAATGATAGGAATAATCACCCTACTGCGCCTGCATCCCCACCAGCACCTCCAGTGCCTCCAGTGCCTGATTCCCCTCAAAGCTATCAGGGCTCTAGTTTTGGATATGGTCCCCCACGTGAATTCTATGGTTTTTCTAATGACTCATTTTCAAGTAACTGGGAGGAAAATTATGCGAGCAAAGTTGATTCTTCTGGTCACTATCCTGGTTCTGCTTATGCACATACATCCTCCTTTAACGGATCAAAGCATGGCCAGGGTATGGAGATTGTGCCAGTGTCAGGTGGTAAAGGGTCTTTGAGGGTTTTGCTATTGCATGGGAATTTGGACATTTGTGTTTATGATGCAAAGAATCTCCCAAACATGGACATGTTCCACAAGACTCTGGGTGATATGTTCAACAAATACACTGGAATTGTAAGTAGCAAGATTGAAGGACAAGCCTTCACCAAGATTACCAGTGATCCTTATGTTTCGATTTCGGTGGCTGATGCTGTGATTGGGAGGACTTTTGTGATTAGCAATAGCGAGAATCCTGTATGGATGCAACAATTTTATGTTCCTGTTGCACATCACGCTGCAGAAGTGCATTTTGTTGTCAAGGACAATGATGTTGTGGGATCGCAGTTGATAGGAGTTGTGGCAATTCCAGTTGAACATATATGTTCAGGGGAAAGAATTGAGGGGGTTTACCCTATTTTGAATAACAATGGTAAACAGTGTAAGCCTGGTGCTGCATTGAGAATTTCAATTCAGTACATACCCATGGAGAAACTAAGCGTTTATCGCCATGGTGTTGGTGCTGGTCCTGATTATCATGGTGTGCCAGGCACCTATTTTCCTCTTAGGAAAGGTGGAACAGTTACTCTTTATCAAGATGCCCATGTTCCGGACGGGCGCCTTCCAAATATGCAACTTGATGACGGGGTGCCTTATCTGCACGGAAAATGCTGGCAAGATATCTTTGATGCTATACGACAAGCCCGGCGCTTAATTTACATTACTGGGTGGTCTGTGTGGCACAAAGTTACTCTGGTTCGGGATGGTGGTCAGCATTCAGGTGTCACCCTCGGGGATCTTCTGAGGTCCAAGTCCCAGGAAGGTGTAAGAGTGCTGCTTCTTGTTTGGGATGATCCTACTTCAAGGAGTGTCTTGGGATACAAAACGGTGAGAATCTTACCTATATATAATTGTATAATTGCAGTTTTCTACTGTAGTTTGTGGTCAGATACATGTCCTTGGAACTACCACCTTTTCATCTCTGCAAACCTTCACAAATTGTGGGCCTATATGTGAGTAGTTTTGCAAATTTGATTTCTGCTTGCATATCTGATTATTATTGCTATTATGAAAACTGTTGCTTCTGTTGTCAGTTGTGTCTTCTTGCATTCGTTATGATCTATGTACTTTCTGTCTGGGCTCGAGTAGAGCATAAGCCTTCCGTCTAATGATCCATGATTTCAAGGAAATGCCCTGCTAAAACTTCAAACTGTTCATCTTAAATTATGCTACCTGTGGTTATGTACTTTCAATTTCAACTGGAGAGCTTCTTAACTCTTCCACTAAACCTCTCTAAAATGCAGGATGGGATTATGGCAACCCATGATGAGGAAACTCGCCGTTTTTTCAAACACTCATCTGTTCAAGTGCTTCTTTGTCCTCGCAATGCTGGGAAAAAACATAGCTGGGTCAAGCAAAGGGTTAGTTATCCCAAATTACAACTGTTCTTGAGCTGTGTTATTGCTTGAAGCAGTGTTTAGTGCCTGGCGAGTGACATCTTTGATATGTTGAGCCTGTCAGTTTACCTGCCATAACAAAAGCATTTATTATGATTGGTCATTGGTTTAAGTGCAAAAAGAATTCTCTTACATATAATTCTTTTATTGCAGAATGTAATTGCTAAGTATAAACCTTAACTGAATTGAGCATACTCCAGGCCAGCCTGCAGTAACTAATTCAGTATCACAAGCTGATCATGCTCACTTTTTTGCTAATAGTAGTTAGAAAATCTGTAGCATAGATATTCTTTCTTCTTGCTGCTCCTCCATGCTGTTAAAAGGAATTTGTCTGAAATTTGTTGTTATGTTACCTTTTCTTTTCCTTCTTTCTTTGTTTTTTCTTTTTTTTTTGCTCGGTGAGGTGAAGCAGGAGACATGTGTCAATCGGCAATACCTGAGAGCATTCTTTCTCATTCCAGCAAGTTTTCTTTTTTAGTATTGGAGTGGAAATTTTAACCGAATTTCCTCTGCTGTTTCAAATTATCAGGAGGTCGGAACAATTTATACACATCACCAGAAAACTGTGATTGTAGATGCTGATGCTGGCAATAATAGAAGAAAAATCATAGCTTTTGTTGGTGGACTTGATTTATGTGATGGTCGATATGATACTCCAGATCATCCTCTATTTAGGACGCTGCAAAATGTGCACAAAGATGACTATCACAACCCTACTTTCACTGTAAGTCTTAAATTTTACCTCTGCTGTTGTTCACTTGTGATTGGTTATATGATTCAGTTGTAGAAGTGCTATTTGGCATGTTATTGATGATATAAAAGATAAGCAGACATAATCTTCTTGCTTAGAGTTGACTTTTAGAAGTAATGAAATCATTGTCTTCTTTCCTTAATTCTTCTTTCCTTAATTATGTAGTTGTTTTACTGAGCAGGGTAGTGTCGCAAATTGCCCAAGAGAACCGTGGCATGACTTGCACAGCAGAATAGATGGTCCAGCAGCATATGATGTTCTAACTAACTTTGAGGAGCGTTGGATGAAGGCTGCAAAACCTAAGGGGCTTAAAAAACTAAAAACATCATATGATGATGCTTTACTCAGGATAGACAGAATTCCAGACATTATAGGTGTTTTCGAGACTCCTGTTAGTGAGGACGATCCTGAAGCTTGGCATGTTCAGGTAATTTGTCCAGCCTGCTCAAGGATCATGCACTGTGATGGGAAGGGGTTATTTTGGTCTTATAGCTGAATATAGTTTGCTGTAATGAAATTGCATTTGACTTTGCCTTTTCTAAACCACAGATTTTTCGATCAATTGATTCAAACTCCGTGAAAGATTTCCCAAAGGATCCAAAGGATGCCACAAAAAAGGTGATATGGTTATTGTAATTATTATTTTGACAAGTAAAAAATCAAGATAAGAGAATATTTGGCAACCGGTTGCCCATTGTTTCTCTATTGAGCATGTGCAAGGGGGAGGTGTTTGTGTTTTCATGGCTACGTGTGGAAGTTGACTGACTATTCTGTTGTAACAGAACCTGGTGTGTGGAAAGAATGTACTCATTGACATGAGCATACATACAGCATATGTGATGGCCATCCGTGCTGCCCAGCATTTTATTTACATAGAGAACCAGTATTTCATTGGGTCTTCGTACAACTGGAGTTCATATAAAGATTTAGGTGAGGAACCTCTTATCTGATTTTATGAAAAAATCATGTTAAGGCAGGCTGCTTTGAAGACTGCGTTTCATTGCCTTCCCTGTTTTCTAGTCAACATGGAAAGCACGAACTTTGCAGTTTTGAAACAAAGATTGTACTCAGTTTTGTTGGAGTAAAGATGTAATGGTACCTGAATTCCTCTCATTGTTCATTAATTTTTCATTCCCTTCTTTAACCAAAATACTGCAAAAGAATTGGGCAAATAGGTAACTGGGGCACAATTGTGAAGGATGGAGAAATTGAAGGTGCTTTAAAACTTTAAGGAAAGGTTAGTGATAAAGTAACATGGGAGAGTATGTAGCACAATTAAGAAACAGACTATCCAAAAGAATTATAGGAAATACGATTAGTGGAAGTCTCAACCTTGATTAAAGAATGCTGAAGAAGGATAGAGGAATTAAAAGGAACAACAATATCTAAACAGAAATCTCAATCAAATAAGAAACTAA
This sequence comes from Populus simonii, assembly GCA_007827005.2. Classification (NCBI taxonomy): domain Eukaryota; kingdom Viridiplantae; phylum Streptophyta; class Magnoliopsida; order Malpighiales; family Salicaceae; genus Populus; species Populus simonii. The sequence continues at coordinate 5,202,327 of CM017477.2, forward strand.
AAGAAAGAAAGCAACTAAATGAGGAAGAACAAAACAATATCCTGGATCCTTCTGTCGTTGTGCCAGAAGAAAAGTTGTACATTTTTTTCTTTTATTGGGTGTCCCTCACAAGTTTAAGGTAGATAATTGACTTTTTTGTACAGTTTATGTAGTGCAATGTGGTGTTAGTTGATTTCATACTTGCTACTTTTTCACAACAAAAATTCTCCATGTATTGTTCTTTTCTGGGGTATCTCAGTATCTCAACTAGATGGACTATTGCTGTAAAGAGCTGTTTTCTATAGTTCCAGCAAAAAAATTTATTTAGATACTGAACTGTTGTCATGTTGCCTTCTTGCAGGGGCTAATAATTTGATTCCTATGGAAATCGCACTAAAGATTGCCAACAAAATCAGAGCACATGAGAGATTTGCTGCCTACATTGTTGTTCCGATGTGGCCAGAGGGTGTTCCAACTGGTGCTGCTACACAAAGGATTTTGTTTTGGCAGGTAGGTTCCAGCTACAGATTTGGTAGTCGAAACCTTTGTTTTGTTAGGAATGGCCATTTGCCCTTTCTTGTGCTTTACTAGTCAGCATGATTGATGTCTTTAAAAGAAAATCTGAACAGGTAAAAGTTTGTGGATACTAATAAAAGTTTTTACCTGGTCCTAATTCACTGGTAGAGATCTGTTTTTTCATGGGCAAAGATGACAAGCAAGTGATATCAATGACAAAATAGTATTCACTTTGTAAATACGAAAAAATTTTATAGAAAAAATCAGTTAGTAAAAAAGCTGTTGTTACAGCTTGTTAGGGGATTGCATCATGTTATTGGGGTAGAACATGACCTAAAATCTATAAACAAACCTGCTCTAACTTGTTGGTTATAAAAAGTTAACAGCTCAGAGCTAATTTGCCTAGTTTATTTATCTGTATATGTTTTCTACTTGCTAGCTATTTGCATCATCCAATAAAATATTAAATAGCTTAACTTTTTGTCGTTTCATATTTTACTCTTTTGAGTTTCCAGACCCAAGAACTGGAAAGCCAAATGGAACTAAGATTTGCCATGCAACAGAAAAGTCTGCACTAAATGGTGGTATTATGTTATGTTAATCTGGGAATGTTGATAATTGCTGCAGCATAAAACGATGCAAATGATGTACGAGACTATTTACAAGGCTCTAGTGGAGGTCGGACTTGAGGAGGCATTCTCACCGCAGGATTTCTTGAACTTCTTCTGTCTTGGTAATCGTGAATCTGTAGATGGATTTAATTCTTCATGCATGCCAAGTACCCCTAGTTCACACACTCCTCAGGTATCTTCATTCTTGAACTCAGTTGTTTCATTCATGCAATTTATTTTGCAGTTATTCGGAAAATGAGAAACCTCTGATGCAAAATGACGTCCTTGAATCCTGTTATCCTAGAAAATTTGAATTTCATACTTGGATACCTTAACTCTATTTTTAACACACAGCCGGAGAATTTGCTGCAATTTGATGATTTTGATACCTTTTATTTTATTTTCTTATTTGTTTCTGTATGAGCAGCGTCAGATATTGGTTCATTTGAGACCATCTAAATTTTTCAGATTCTCTCCATCCTTTTCTCTCCATAATAATGTGTTGTATTGTGGCATTTCCAGGCACTTAGTCAGAAAAGCCGGCGGTTCATGATTTATGTTCATTCAAAAGGGATGATAGTTGATGATGAGTATGTAATACTGGGATCTGCGAACATAAATCAGCGCTCCATGGAGGGCACTAGAGACACTGAGATTGCAATGGGAGCCTACCAACCTCAACATACCTGGGCAAGAAAACAATCTAATCCACTTGGACAGGTAACCTTCATCGAGATAATATGAAAACCACATCTGTTTCTGTCATAGTTGAAAACAGAAACTCAATATGACAATTGATTCACAAGAAAAAGGATTCTCTGCTTGAAAAATGGAGAATTACTTGAAATAAAAAAAAAAACTAGTTTAGAAGAACAACAATAATGATTTGATGGCATTATAGTGCAACACAGCATTGAAATAGTGAAGCAATGTCTGCGGTTGTGTAAAAGCTGAAGAATTATTTATGGTGCTTGAAGAGTTGTTTTTGTCTGATTATGGTTGAATGAATAAATTAAATATGAAAATTAATACGAGGAAACTTTTTTTGAAAGAAAATGTGAATTAGAAAATATCAAAGAATCTGAACTGTTGTGCCACTTGACTGTAGAACCAGTTTTTTGTCAGTCATTCCTGTCAACAATGACAGTCATGCATGAAAAGTTGACATGAGAGATTGAGATTTTATTTGTTTATCCTTCATCCTTGCCTCAGGATGCAGTTAAAAAACCTACATATTTTATTTAATATTTGAAACTCTGAAATTTCTTGTATTGGCTGACTGACTTGCTGTTTCTTGAACAAAATGCTTCCTTTTTAGATCCATGGATATCGGATGTCTCTCTGGGCAGAGCATACTGGAGTTATTGAGGACTGCTTTACAAAACCAGAGAGTCTTGAATGTGTTAGGAGAATTAAAGCAATGGGGGAGATGAATTGGAAACAATTCGCCTCTGAGGAGATATCAGAGATGACAGGGCACCTGCTAAAGTACCCGGTTGAAGTTGATCGGAAGGGCAAGGTGAGGCCTATTCCTGGATCTGAAACTTTCCCAGATGTGGGAGGAAATATAATAGGTTCGTTTCTTGCAATTCAGGAGAATCTGACCATCTAAATAAATCTGTAATGTCAAGTTTCCACTGGCTATTGGATCAAAAAGGATGAATATACATATAGGATAGTGATTCAAGCACAGAGTTTTGAAATATACGCATCTTTACTTGTTAAAAAGCCAATGATATTGTATGTTCACCCTCGCTCTATTTTGGGGGCATAAACATGATTAATTTCACAAAACCCATGATATGAAGGATGCTATTCATTGTACATCTTCAAGAAAATTATTCTTTCTTGTGCCGAAGTCTCGATTGAGAATGAAGAGCTTGTATTTTTGTATATTTGTGTAAACACAACTGCTACATAAAGATTTTACGTTGAATGTTTAACATCTGGAGATTTTTATTTTATTTGACTGATGTTGGAATTATATTCTTATGGTTGTGCTTGCTGTTTTTGAATGAGCATGCATAGGAAACTTGCAGATTTAACAAGTGCATTTATTTCCCAGTTAACTTTTGCTTGGGGAGCCTTCAGACTTTATAAGCTGACACTTCACCCATACTACTTTTAACGTTTGGAAATTCCAGTGCATGGGCAGGAGAATCGAAGAGTTAACGTTCCAGTTGTTTGAAACTGGATGAAAAGCAATATATTTTCCAATTTTCTTTGAAGCCGGTGACCACTAAGATATTACAATTTATGAAACAACGTAGTAAACCTCTTAAGAAAGGCAACGCAATTACGCAAATGAGCTCTAGTACTGAAAACTTTTGTCAGAAACTTTAAGATAACAAGAAGCAAAATCGTGAAGAATACATTTCAATGAGGTTTTCCTTGCTTGTGATCATATTCTAATAACAAAAATCCAAATCCTTCGAAACTGTTCTATAACCTTGGAAGTGGGATTTTCCAGTCCTTGCACAAGCCAAAGGTAGCTTGCATATGCAAAGGTTTCTTTCACAGCCTCAAAATCTAGAAAGCGGAAGCGCTCCATGCAGAAACCCAACACCACAAGCAGTGATTATTGAAAGGAACCGGTATGCAGTAGTTACAGAATGTTGAAGACCAAATTTTTAAACTAATTAACCAAGATAGCATCATCATGATACATTAACAAGCACTGCATGCTGATTCTTTTGATCGATCTCCATTCGGAGACTAAGTCCAGCAAGTTCGGGCACATTGACTGACCCTTGAAGATCCGATTCAGCTATCGCCTGTTTGTTCTTCGAATGCCCCACTCCCTTAAATATGGGTTATTTTCGTTAGTAACACACTGTCGCGACATAAACAGAATCCCATTCTTTTCCCTACCATCTTGTACATGCTTTCTTCGGTGACAGCAACCATGTCTCTCCGAAATCCTGTGTACGGACAGAATTCAGGAGTGCAAGTAGTAGTTGTTTCTAGGTTATCAGCAGTGGTGGAGCCACATAGGTGCAAGAGTGATCCCTTAATTATTTTTTTCAAAATATTTTTATATTAAAATATTAATATAATAAGTTTACATGATTAATTTCATTTTTTTAGCTACTAATTATTAGCTTTTTTTTTCTATATTAATTAGTTATTGAAAATATTAGAGTTTATAATAATTTATGGATTTATTGAATTAATATATGTATGAGTAATATTATATGCTAATGAACACGAATTGAAATGAGTTTTGATGAATTGATAAGTATTTTGCTATGAATTTTATTGAAAAATAATGGTGATGAATTTACTAGTGATTAAAAATGAAGTACAAGACAGCTCAAAAAATTAGGGGTATAATAAATAAATTAAAAAGAAAACATTTAATATTTATGTATAATCTACCTGTACAAAACAACAAGTCACCAAGAACAACATCAATATCTTTTTAAGCTATGATTTTAGATGTTGTATCATATGTCGGCATAGAATTGTTGCTAAGAACTTTTGTAGTCTTTGGAAGATTTAGAAATAGATAAATAAAAGTTTGTTGTATATATTAAGAAAGATATTTTTAATTAGATTAAAAATAAAATCATTATGAAGTAGTTTTAAAATATAAAATCTCGAATAGAACAATTATAATGTAAGTTTTTTCATTTTAAAAATTCTTAAATTAATTTTGCTTGATTTAAATTGGTACATATATTTTAAATTAATTTCTTTTTATAACATATGTCTGTATAATATATAATATCAAATATTTATTAATAATTTATTTTTTTATTTAAAAAATTCTGGCTCTGCGACTTGATGACAATCCTGATTATTGCTGGAGTCTCAAGGTTATGAAGCAAGCTAAAAGGCAATTCAAGAAGTCCAGGTGACAAAAGCGTATCAACAACATCCACCAAACCATGCGTGGGACATGTCTCTTAAAATGGTAAGCGAGTATCCAAGAAGATCAACCACGGCAGATCGATCCTGTAGGAAGTCCAGTTTCGCCCCGTGAAGCAAAGTCAATGGATCGACTGATTCCTTAAAAACTCCAAAGAGAGACAAAGCAAATTCATGTGGAATAGTTATCTCTTTCAGTCGATCACTCGAAATGTTTGATAACAAATTCAAAAGATATGCTTGGTCGAAACGGGACTGCCACTTGAATCAACTTCCTCTCCGTTTTCAGAATTACAAACATGATATAATTTCGAGAAGAGTTGAGGAAAGTGAATTTCATCCAAACGAATCCTGGAGATAAGCAACTTCAGCCAGTCTTCTTTAAAACCAAGTGGTAAAAAAGCAACCAAGAAACAATCATAAATATATAATTCAAACAGATGGTGATAAGACAATAGAACACTTGAATGAATACAAGAATAATTGTGCAGAAAAAAAATTTACCTAAAGATGCGGTCCGCAGAATTTCAGTCACAATAGGCAACCCTTGAACCCCACAGAGATTCAGAAACTAATTCAGGGCTCTCGTCACAGCAAGCATAAATAATACAAATAGGATCACAAGTCTCGCGACTCCGGACTTTTGCAATCATAGGAAACACATGGTGAAACAATCCACCCCAGATAGCGTGCTGGTGTTCTTTCCCAGCCAAAGAAACAATCGCCAAAACTTGTGATACCACAATCTGGAACAGAACAACTGCCAACCCCTTTATGCCTCAAAACAGTTGAAACAACCATATAACTCTATTTCATTCAATGAACTACTTCTGATTGACAGATACTCTGATGCAAGTTCGGGTATTCCAAGTGACAACACTCCAGTCCAAAGCAAGCAGAAGACCATAACAACTGACAGGGATCAAGTTAATTCAAGTAAAGGAATACATTCTATGGAGGCTACAATGCAGGTGATACACGTTGGCAAAAGGAAAAGTTACAATCAATAACTGAAGATCATCTCAGACTTCCAAGTGGCAGAAGAAGTTATTATAACAGTTATTGTTCTTATCTTAGGTAGTTATTTATGTATTTCTATTTAATGTAGAATGTTTGTCTGGATAGGCAGATTGTAATACAGTTCTTGTCTTTGGTGTGATTCCAAAATAAGAGTGATTCTCTTGAGTGGTGTGAGGCTACTTGTTTTATCTTTCTTGTAATCTTTATTTTCTGCAATAAAATATCAGCTTTCTTTCTCTTTGTCAATTTTTTATAGTTATCTTCTGCTGGAACCGAAATTAGTGAATATTGGTTCTGTCTTGATATCGTTCGGCATTATACTCCTGCACATAGGTTTCTCTGGAGTTTTAGAAAGAGTACAGCATATTCATGGCAGGAAGGGTAATGCCAAGATTGAGTTATAAGCTGAAGGACAACAGATAGAAAATTCTTGGAAGAAAGGTCTGCACGGCCAGCAGCAGTTTTGGAACCTTCAGTAAAAATCTCCAATTTTTCTTCCAACGCAGATGATTCTGAAGCACTGGATACTACTCGAGGAAATCTTCATGTATAGATAATACCTGTGTCGCACTTCTTCATCCATTGTAGGATCTGACAATAGCTCTGATGCAGGAAACCCCTCTCTCCAATTTGGTTATTTCCAGTTGGTGCTAGTTTTTTGCCTTGCCAAAAGAGAAAAGAAAAGAAAAACCTCTCTTACATTTAATAGTTCCGATTGCTGTTTGAATGAAAATGCATAAGAGACATTCAGATTTAACTTTCATTCCCAGGTTTTCTTTTGGACTTTCCCCTGAGGAGCATTCAGTCATTATAAGCTGACATTTCACCATCTTACTTCTAGCATCAGGAAATCCCAACGTATGAACAGGAGAATCAAAGCGTTAACCTTTAAGTTGTTTGAGACTGGAAAAAAGAAAAGAAACGGCAATTGCTTGAACTGGTGTACTGCTTGTTCTTTATAACAGTAGGTGTCCTACAACTTCTTTATGCAGGTGAAGAAAAACCTAATCAGCAAGCTATTGGGAACAATAACTTGGCATAAATTCCACACCTGAAACATAAGATGCGAAAGGAGAGTAGGACTCATTGATAATATCCCATCAATTCCTGCTCCTTCAAAACATGCAGTAAAAGGGAGCAAAATACTCCAGAATTCATACAATATTAAGCATCTCAATAAATGGCAACGGTGATAACCGTTTGAATTCAGTACAGAATCTAGGGTGCCTTTTCTTATACATTACAAGAACAGTATAGAAACTACAGATGATATTAAGATGAAAAATAGTAAAAAGACATTCTAAATATAAAATAAAGAATAGAGAGATGTAGGAAAGCAACAACCCTTACTTTTATGTAACAAAAAAGTAAAATAACTCATTGCTTGAAGTCACTGTAGCGGTCATCGCTGACTGCAATGCTAGGAGCGTTCTGTGTAGGTCAATCTCTATATTAGGTACTAAAAAAATTTCTTTTCAAATAAATCAGGGTATAAATATAAAAAATAATATCAAAACAACACACAAGAAGGTATTATCAGGATAGAGTTCAATTTTTTTGCTGCATATGGTCGGAATATAGATGTCAAATACAGAGTTTAAAGCCATTTCTGTAGCATGTGCTAGATCGGGTGGCACTGTTACCACAACAGGAACGCTAAATAGCAGGGACGTAGCCGATTTGTGAGCAGAGACAATGGCTTAACTTATCATAACATCGAACCAAGTTGCAATGAAAGGATTAATAAAGAAACTTTACAGGCAATCGCCATATCTATATCGCATTAAGTTAACAACAAAGCAAAAGGAACCTTGTCATAAGAATTTAAATCCTGACCTAAACTAATTATCTTTTACATTTGTGGATAAAAACTAAATATCCCTAGTCATCTTATAAATGGAAATTTCAGAGAGAGTAGTAGAATACCAAAGATAAGGAGTGCAGATGGATTCTAGACTGAATAAAATGGATGCGCCTGTATGTTTCGTTCAAGGCTGTACTAAATGCTAATAAAAATATGCACATGCATTAGGGCGGCAGAAGCAATAGTAGTTTGCATACAACCAAAAAGAAATTGTACAGAATACATTCGATGCTCATGAGAATAATGTATTCCTCTTAAAAAGGCAACACGAGCGAGCTTGAGTACTCAACTTTTGACAAAAGCAACCACCTCGAAAGAAGTAAAATTGTGCAGAATACATTAAACGCTCGTGAAGTTTTGCAAGAATTCCCGCAAAAGAAGCTGGTAGAAACAATTTCATGATAAACTCATCTACAACCCATAAAATGCTCTCCACAAGCTTTAGCACATACAATCACGCAATGTTGTGCATTAGTGAGAAATATGTATTACTCCTTTTAGAAAAGGCAACACGAATGAGCTATAGCACTTAACATTTAACTAAAGCAATCACCTTTCAAGCTCTTCAGATATCAAATAATGAGAGGTAAAATTGTGCAGAATACATTCAACGCTCTAGCTCATATTTCATGCAACACTCCCTCAGAGATTCGGGAAAAGACTGTCAGATCATTCTAATAACACCAACCTAACACGAATTCAAATCCTTTGGAAAGGATTCCACAATTTTTAGTAAGTAGGATTTCTCAGTCTTTGCATAAACCAAAGTGGCTTATATATAACTCTCTTTCACAGCCTCAAATCTTGAATTATGCAGAAATGTAGAAAGTCTTCTTAGTCTTCCCGATTCCTGTTGATTTCATGTCTTCTCGGCCATTCAGTTATACACACAAACCTGCAAAAAGAATATCCATACAAGTCCTCTTCAAAAAAGACAAACATAGATACCCAACTTTGCATTATGTAATTAACTCCTCTTGTGTGAAGCACTCGCAGAAAAACAAGTCTCCTGTAGATGATGAGTGATGATTAAAAAAAATTGACCTTTTTTATGACAGTGACATGAAAAAGATGGGTAGGTAGTAAGGAAGCCAAGCACCAATCAGAAAATAAATTTAGCTGAACCATGAAGGCAAAAGATATTATTACTAAGTTTTGTATATTCTCATTATCTATACTCTAGGAAATAATATAAGCTGACGTAGCACTTACAGAATTTAGAAATACCATTCAGAAAACAAGATCAAGAGAATCGATCTAATTAGCCAAGCCAATACCATCACGAGATATTAACAAGCTTTGCACGCCGAGTATTTTGATCCACCTCCACTTTGAGACCAAGTCCAGCTAGTTCAGGCATATCAGCTGACCCTTGAAGCTCCAATTCAGCGACTGCCTGTTGGTTTTCTGAATTCCCTTCCAATAAGTTCCTCATCGACCATATGCCCCACTCCCTCAAAAATGGGTTATCTTCATCTGTAACACACTGTTGCAACATTAGAAGCATCCCATTCTTCTGCCTAATGTCATCTTGCACATGCTTTCTTCGGTAAGCACAATTGCCAATGACAGCAACTAAGTCTCTCCGAAATCCTTTATAAGGACAGACTTTAGGGAAGTAAGAAGTGGTTGCATCTTGGTTACCAGCCTGATTCATGGCTTTCCTGATTATTTTTGGATGCTCTAGATCACGAAGCAGGCATAAGAGCAAATCAAGCAGTCCAGATGACAAGAGTGAATCAACAACATCTACCAAATCTTCTTTGCCAACTCCACCATTGTTAGCACATATATCTCTTAAAATGGTGAGTGAGTAACCAAGGACATCAATAACAGCAAACCCGGTCGGGAGCCTAGATTCAGCTCTAGAACCAAACTCAAAAGCTTCAACTGATTTCTTGAATATTCCAAAAATGCACAAAGCAAAATCATTGAGAATGGTAATCTCCTTCAGTCGCTCATTCAAAATCTCTGACACGATATTTAAAAGATATGCTTGTTCAGTAAAAAATGGATTGCTGCTTAAACTAATTTCCTCTCCATTTTCACAATAACTACAAACACCATATATTCTTGAGAAGAGTTGAGGGAAGTAAATATCCTCTAAACAAATCCTCGAGAGAAGCAACTTCAGCCACTCTTCTCCAAAACCAACTGGTAAAACAGCAACCAAAAACAATCATAAATACAATTCAAACAAAAGGTGATAAGACATGGGGGGGAAATTACATATTAGCATGATTGTGCAGAATAAATCAAAATATTAACCTAACGATGCAGTTCGTATAATTTCAACAACAATAGGCAACCCTTGATCCCCGCAAAGCTGCAAAACTAATTCAGGGCTTCCATCACAACAGGCATAAATAATCATACATAGAGGATCACAAGTCCCCTGACTCCGAACTTTTGCAAGCATATATAACTCATCATGGAACAATCCACCCCAAATAGCTTGTTGGTGTTCTTTCCCAGCCAAAGAAACATTCGCCAAAACCTGTAAGCCCATTCGAATAATCCCATGATCTGGTTCAGAAGAAGCAACCTTTTTAGACCTCAAAACTGTCAAAAAGATCCCAACTCCATCCAATTGAATAAAAGACTTCTGGTTTGCAACTTCTCCTGCACATAAGTTTCTCATGAGTCTTAAAGAGAGTGAGAGATATTCATGATCAAAGGGATCATTTAGTAGATGGGTGATAAGCTGAAGGACAACCGGGAGAATGTTTTTGGAAGCAAGGTCTGCACGACCATCATCGGTTTTAGCTATTGCTATCAGAATCTCTAATGTTTCTTTCAAATCAGACGATTTTGAAGCAGTAATCAATGGCTCAAGGAAATCGTTTTGTGGAAATGATAGCTCTGTCAATGATGCACCACCCATTATTAATTTAGCAAAATGCAATTTAATCCTGCACCAATGTGGCAAATTTTCAGATAGTAATATAAAAACCTGCCCTATAAACTGCAAAAGATTGAGTAGTTCAGTGAATTATGTTGATGGAGCCTAGTGTAATTTTATTTCCCAACACAAAAAAATCTGTGCTTTTCTTGCTAGAATTCACAAAAGCAAAAATTAAGTGAAACCCAGAAAATTTAAACTTCAAAAAAAAAAAAGTAGTGAGGTGAAGCTAAAGCACCAATAATAGCCACTGAATTGCATTTATAAACAAAACTAGAAAAATAGCAGCAACCAAACTTAGTCAAATTAATCATAAATTTCAGAAACAATAACAATAGCAAGGATACAATGAATAAAATAATAGAAATTCCAGTTCTTTAGAACCCTAGTGAAGACATTGAGAGATGGTTCGGAGCGTTACCTATAAAGCGGTAATTAAAAACCCTAGCTAAGTATTAACACTACTCTTAATGTTCAAGAGAGATGGAGGAGAAGGTCACCGACTTTTCCTTTTGTCTTATCAGGTGGGAAAACTTTTTGTCTTCGAGGAATGCTTTTGAAATCCTGGATTCCTGCTGATGCTTGTAGAAGAAAACCAAATCATAAAAACAGAAGGGATTGATCGTAGAATTCGGTCCTTTTACTCTTGATACTTTTCAATATGGACCTTATACTCTTTCATGTTTTATTTGGTCCTTGTAATCTAAGATTTTTATTAAAACAATCCCTCCATCCAACTTCCTCTCAATTCTGTTGATTCTTGACCATACGTCAAAAAGTGTACATCATATAACATAACATAACAAAATAAATTAAATGGGAAAGGGATGCAAAATAGTATTTTTATTGTAAGGCTACACACATTTTACCCTCTATTACAGCAATAAAATAACAATTTTACTCTAGAATCAAATAACATTTGGTGGTTGATGGGGGTAATAAGATCTTTTTAATTTTTATTAACAATAAAAATATTAAAATATCATTAAAAATAAAAAAATACATATGTATTACGTCTAGGGGTAGTCTTGCTTTTTTATTTTTGAATACACGATTAGATTACCTAGAAGACCTTAAAGTAAATAAAAAAAATGTATTTGGTTAATGATCATTTTTGTCTTTTCAAGATATTTTTTTTATTAACTATTTTGTCAAGGGTATTATGATCTTTTAAATAATATTGAATTTTAAAAAAGATGTTGACATATGGAAGGTGCTTGCACGCTTTAGACAACAGGTGTGTCACCTCTCGAAGGTTAAAACTGCTTTTTAGCCATGTCATTGGATGCATTGTCGAATCCTCTTCTTCCTGGTGCGGCATGTGTCAGGGGTGGTTAGGCAGCTTGTCACATGTGGGCCTTTTTCTTATTTATTCTTTTCTCGCTCTTCCCTTTAAAATTACTGATTGGTCCTCTTTATTTTTTTATATTTTTGCTTCGGTCCTTTTTTTATAATTTCTTTTTGTGTCCTAGGTTGGGATTATTGGTCTTAACTTTGTCCGGTTCGTGTTCACATGAATAACCAATCACATGTAAGAGATCCTCTAATACTTAAGTTAATAAATGTAAAAATGATGAAATATATATGAAAAGAAAATGTATGAAACATGAGAGTAAGGGTGTGTTGGATAGGAAAGTAATGAAGTCAAGTTAGCACGAGTCCATCTACTTTCTTATCTGGTGACATGTGGTCATATAAGCTTATCTAGTGAGAGAAAATGATAAAGGAATATTTATTTTTTTAGAAAGTTGAGTCATTGGTTGGTATGCTATACTTGTCATTGATCAATAGTTTGGTGTTTTGGAGTAATTCATTTGTGGAAAGGTTAACGAGGGCAAGAAAGTTTATGCAAAGTGAGGCTTAGGATAGTCATTGATGGAAAGGGTGGTTAGGGCAGGAAAAGAATGGTCAAGCTAGAAGAATTAAGAAGAATTGATGTCGAGTCAGACTTAAAGATGATTGTTGATGAAAAGGTTGGCATGAGAGAGGTTGTTTATGGGTAAGAGAGAGTGGTGTGGTGCATGTTAGGTGATGCATTCCTAGGAATAAAAATATTTTTAAGGTATGTGTTTGACAATGAGGTTGAAAATATGTGGGTAGTTAGAGAGAAGAAAAGAAAAAAGAAAAAAAAAAGAAAGGAAAGAGAAAATAAGAGAGGTTAAGAGGACAGAAAAAGGAGGGAGAGCCCAGTAAGGCTAGCTAGCAGTGTTGGGTTTCTCAAAACACATACATGTTGTAGAAACTGTAAATTTAATTTTTTCAAGGATCCTCTTAGATAGATCTAAAGTTATTTAGAATTTATGCAAAGATTACTTGAAGATAAGATATTCTTTTCAGCTTTAAATACTTTCTTCAAGACTAGGTTGTTGCAAACCATAAGTCATCCAAGCATCCAGCCTCTAATGATCACACGAACCACTAGTGAGAAATCTTCTAAATTTTTGTATTAATTATATTATAGTCCTCAATTTCTAAAATTTATTTACAATCAAGTCACACTTGATTAATCATCTATTTTAATTTCTGACCAATGGTCCTTATATATGTGAACCATTAGGTTCCCTAATAAGTTGACTCAAATATAAATCATTATCCTAAATAAAAATATGATTAAATAAATTAAACAAAATGATTTATTATCAATTAAATAATTAATTGATTTATATTTGAATATCAAGTACGTAGTCTAACAACCTGGCATGATCCCCTAAATATTAGGAAAATCATGAATGATTTGACTTAATCTTTTAGTAACCAGTTTCTTAGTGTAATTGTTATCCCTTCATCAATAATGTTACGATTAAGATATTATAGCATAGAGTGTGTCTACTATGTCAAATCATATTTGTTCTTAACATCATAGTCATTGATTATTTGAATAAGATTGGAAACTCTTTTCAAATCTCATTCCATCGTGCGCAAGGATTTACAATTAATACTATTTGAAAACAAGTGGAACAATTTCTCCAAATCACCTAGGATGATGAATATCTCAATATAGCTCATATTATACTCAATATTCGTCCATTTGTTACCCTTGATTAGGACAAGGTGTCGCGTAATCAAAACATAACACTTTCTATATAAAGACAACTTAGTGATCTCAAGTCTAAGAATCACTTATACAACTGTCATGTGAGCCTTTTCATCTACGCAGGTAATCTCTCCATATGAAATTCTTAAACGAGTCAATTCAGTGTACATGTCGTCCGACAAGCACCTACATATTAGTTCTAGGTATTACTCATACCTCAATTTATAAGAACAATTGTCTTCTTTCATAATAATAATAAAAAAAAGAATATAATATGTATCAGTCTTAATAGCTCTCATTAATATTCAGTTTTAATAGAGTATTGATCATGTACGAACATTTAGGAATAATATTTTGATGCAATATGATCCCATAATTATAACAATTTTATATTTTTCTTTGTAAAATATTTTTGTCTTAGTGACTTTATCTTTACTCTAAATTCATTAATAAAATATTTTATAAATATTAAAGATAAATAAATTTTTATTAATAAATTAAATATATTTATATGAACAAAATTAATATAGCATGTAATTAACTGATTAGCTATAGAATATATTTACTAACTAGCATAACAAAAACTACTTCCTCTGTTTGTGTATTACATAATTGAAATATCAAAAAGAGTAAAAATAAAAACAAAAAAAATCGACCTGTATTTATATCTCTTTAGGTGCAAAATTATTTTTTTCATTGTGCATTGGGAAACCCTCCGAGAAGAAAACAAATGTTCTAATGAATAAAAAAGAAAAGAAATAAAAGTTTTAAATTAAGATTTGAACAACTTCGATAAATTTTAGTGATGATTGTTATGGTACATGTAAGGCATTGACATACTATAAATCTTATAAAATCATTAGCGTTAATTATTCTTGAAAATCAATGCTAAATCTTATCTTATTATCCCTAACATGAGAGGATTGAGATCTATTGAGCGCATCAAATGCATGTAAAATCAAATAATTGTTCATGAATAAGTTATATTTCCAAGTTCCTTTCATTAGTAAAGATTACTGTAAGTGTGATTCAACAATATTGCCCTAAAGAAATTTCTGTTTTTTGAAAAATCTGAAGTAGCGAGGGCTTTATGTAGATAAGTTTAATTAGTGTTTAAGAAGGGTTTTTTTTATTTAGATTAATATTTATAAAAAATTATTTCTTTGAATATTTCATGAATGTGAGGGTACATTTTTTAAATTATATAAATTTAGTCTTGATTAACATAAACTAGACCAAGAACACCATCTTTTGTCAAATCATTTTCAAAAAAGTAATAGAACAATATCACATGTTGTTATTCTCGAGGGAAATTGGAATTGTTTTACAACGCCAAGATTGAAAACATTCAAGACGGAGGCTGGAATAAAATTATTTATAGATTTCCCAGGAAGGCGAGGCGATGTTTCTGTTCTATTAATAGAAACGCCAGATGCAAATCGATTAAACTAATAGCTGATCAAGCCTTGGTTCGTTCTCCGGCAGGTATAACCTTTAAGAGCAATGAGGAAAATTGCGCCCACCTGATGTAGGGTCGGTGTATAACGTGATATAAAGATGACACAGGCGTGACCGGGCTCTTCGTTTAATTATCATCATCTTTTGGTGTTTGTGCCACCCAGTAACCACCAGAAATTCAGGTAGAGATCTTAATTTCTCAACTGGTGATTTATGAGAGTGGGGAAGTGGAGAAAACTGCATCTTTACAAAACACAACGAAACCATTTCCTCAAGACTTGTATCAAAGAACAAGAACTATAAATACATTGAGATTACATGGTCGCTCTTATCCAAGCACCAAGCAGATGCTGCTGGAGCAAAAAGAGCACCATTGGAACATGATTCACCAAGGTAAGATGCTCTGCTCGAAATACCTGATTTCTATGCTTCTTCACTGCCACTTTGTCTGTCAACCTTTGTAATGTTGAGCTTGCAGAGAGGGCAGTTTGCATTGATGCAAAGCCACTTGTCTATGCACATACGGTGGAAATGGTGATTGCAAGGAAGTTCACGTAGTTCACTTCCATCTTCATAGGCAGAAAGGCAAATGCAACACTCCTGTGATTTATAACAAATATTCATGTCAGAAATGGATCAAGGACAACGAGCTGAAAATGGGGAACCAAACCCTTAATAGAAGTAAGCACATGACTTTAAGAGAAGGAGACCATATAAGGTTGCAAATTGATCCAGCCTTGAGTAAAGGGAATCTGATCAAGAAATATTTTTTTTGAAAGAAAAAAACGATTCTGTGTGTCCCTTTCCCAGCTACAGTGTTTGCAGTGTGAAGCTCCTGTTCAATGCATGGGAGTTGTCCCTCGGAAACAGTCGTTAACTGATTGTTCTCATTTTCCTGTCCATTTCGCCTTATGGGGCCAATAGCTAACCAACTCACTCCCGCCTTTTACCATTAGAGGCTTTGAGCTAAAGCCCCCAAAGCCAATAGTGAAAAGTTGTATCAAAGAGTGAATCCATTTCTAGAAGAAAGAAGTTCCTCTTGCGATACTTACCGCATCTTCAAGGGAGAGAGCACGTTCAATGGGCGTGTCGGTATCACATTCAGTCATCATCCCTCCAAAAGATTCTTGAACTTCACCATTAACTTTCTCATAATCCCCTGTCTTGTGAAACTTGAATTTTAGTAATCGATCAATCTCTTCTCTAGTTGCTCCTTCCTGTTTCAAATTAAAGGCGACGCAGGATAAGGCATAGAATATTGAAGAACAAGGACCACTCTCTGGACTTGACAACTTTGATGGGCATCAATTCTAAACTTTGTCCGATAAGATAATTCATATGAATTTTTCCAAATTCAAAAGGGTAACAATTACAGTCAATTATAAAGATAAAAAAAAATAACAAATCAAAATGGTCTAAGATCCTGAACTTACAGGTTCCTCCGAATTAAGCAACAATGCAGCTTAATTTGACATCATTCGCGCTAAATATCATCTTCAGAATCAACAATGCACAGGGTCAATTATAAAAGCAACCGCTTAACACCAAATGACACTGTTGTGAACTTTTCATTATAATTAGACTCATAGAACGAGATTGAGGCGTGCTCTTGCTAGACGATGGCCACCTTATCACCTTACTTTCCCAATCAACAGTATAGCTACTAGTCATTAGAAGCTACTATTCCATACAATGCCTTGCTCATTCCTCCATGAAATTTTATGTGTTTCGCAGGTATAGAAGTCTCCACGAAATACAAAGGAAAGAATTTTGATGCCGATTTAGAAGTCTCAGTTCATTCATTACACACCCATATATGGATTATTTCGAAACCTCATATCCCCACAAAAGACTTGTTTTGCAGTTGTTTATGATCTTCGAACCCATCGACACTCCTTCAATGTTTCAACCCTGTCATCTATCTCGAAAAAGCTTTTAATATAATGGAGTTTTTCCTTAAACCTCGTCAAGTTCTATGTTATAAACTATTATCTTTTATGTTCGTTGCAGGTGTTGATTTCGGCTATGAAAAGATGATTGATGCCAAGTGTTGTTTTGCTTAAAATGGCATTGAAATGTCGAAGGCATTTTATATCTTATTAACAAAAAAAGATTAAGTAGCGTGGCAAAAACACTGCTTACCCATACTGATGTTACTGTGTATTATAATAGTTCTCTGGGTTTTCTTCTTCGGACGCCGATTTCCTCCTGCCTGGCATGGCTGGGTTGGGTTGCTAGAGGTTTTGAATTTTCTTAGAGCATGGGAGGTCGCTCTCGGCTCATTTGTTTATTTCTTTGTGGCATGGAATGGTATCCTTTTGTGTTGTTGGGCTTGGGTTCTGTGAGTCTTTGTTGTTGCCTGGGCTTGGTTTTGAGATTTAGTATTCTTCTTTTTCTATCTCCTATTTTCTAGAAAATTAAAATATTATCTCTCTGTCCTTCCATGGTTGGTCTCCGAGCACTGGATGTCAGTTTGACAACTTGAGATACAGCTCGTTAGCCAATTACATTGATTTAAAACAAAAAACGTGTCTCGCTTTGCACACTACGCTGAACTTCAATCATATACACAGATTACGGAGCATAAAACATGTACACATTTCCTGTGGTGAATGCCTGCATTTGGTACAACAGGCTGTGTTTTGGAGGCTAGAAAGTAGCAGGCACCAATCGCTGATCGACTCTCTGTTTCTTTAGTCAAAGAACAAGAACTGCAAGGTATGATACACTCAGATTATGGGAAGATGCTCTTCTCGAAAAACCTGATTTTTTATGCTTCTTCATTACCACTTCGATTGCCAGCTTTTACAATGTTGAACTTGCAGAGAGGGCAGGTTGCATTGATGCAAAGCCACTTGTCTATGCACATACAGTGGAAATGGTGATTGCAAGGAAGTTCACGTAGTTCACTTCCATTTTCATAGGCAGAAAGGCAAATGCAACATTCCTGTGATAATTTGCAACAAGAATTCAAGTCAGAAGTGCATCGAGGTTAAAGAGCTGAAAATGGGGAATCAGCTCCATAATAGAAGCAACCATATCATTAAGAGAGGAAGACCAATTGTTCTTGTTTCCCTGTTCAGTTTGCTTTAGCTACCCAACCCATACCCCAGCCTTTTACAATTAGCCCCCGTTTGGTATTGCATTCCAAACGGTGGATGGCTAAAATTTGATTATTTTAGTTTAAAATTAATTTTTTTATTGTTTTGATGTGTTGATATTAAAAATATTTTAAAAAAATATATATTATTTTAATACATTTTTAAATGAAAAACACTTTAAAAAACAATTGTTATTTCACTTCCAAAAATCCTCTTTAAAAGCTTCGAGCTAAGGCACAGTTGCATGAAAGAGTATATATTCTAGAAGTGACAATACCAAATTGCTTGTTGAGATACTCACAGCGTCTTCATGGGAGACAGCACGTTCAATGGGTGTGTCATTGTCACATTCAGTCATCATCCCTCCACAAATTTCTGGATTTTCACCATCAACTTTCTCAAAAGCCTCTGCCCTGCAAAACTTGTATTTTGGTAACCGATCAATATCTTCTGCTGTCGCTCCTTCCTGCTACCAAATTGAAGGCAATGCACATTTAGGGACATAGAATTCAAGAACATGAGCAAAAGATGCATTTTGTGAATGAAACTGATGCCTTTTGAACAAACAGATCCGATGACCTCAGACAATTACCAAGCAATGCCATTGCCCAGTACACATAACATGTGTCACGACTCAAAAATTAATATAACTACATTGCCCGAATTAAAAACAGTAAAAAGCATCAATATGGCTTCGAGACAACAATGATGTGCTTATGGCACTCTCCGGACAACAATTTAAGACTTTGTCCACTAAGATAATTCATACAAAGTATATTCAATTTCAAATTGGTAACAATTCCAGTCAACTTTAAAGATCACAAATAATAACAAATCAACAAAGATTTAAAGAGGAGAAATCCGGAATCTAGACTGCCCTCCAAATTAAGCAACAATGCAGCTTAATTTGACATCCTTCATGCGTACAAAATATCATCATCGTAATGTTTTTTCAAGCTGACCCAATAGACACCAAAGCTTTCTAGGTTGGAGCAGCATGTTTCCCCTTGCTCATTCTCCTCAACCTTTGATCAATGGTGTCTTACTGCTCCAGCTGTCCATCTAATAGGTAGTTATGTTTTTTAGGTCTATAGGGTGAAACATCAGGGTTCATCAAAGGGATGAAGGCATGATGGAGCATTAGAATGTATTTCATCAAAGGTTGAGAAGAATGAGCAAAGGCAAAGATTCACCACTTATCACGTTTTCGAGGAGTAATTGGAGGATTCTCAGAACATGGCAGACAGTAGCAGAAATCATCCACCAGGGCACGTGAACTGGAGGCGGGGCTTAATCTCTTATCGTAAAACTGTAAAGCTAAAAGCTGTATCTGATCTATATTTACGACTGAGGAGAGAAGACAGTTTTTCAAGTCCTGGACTGCAAAATTATGATGTCAAGAAATAGACAATGAGCCGTATTTCTGTTGTAATTTATAGATCCTTTCAAAATCAGAAGTTGTTTGGCCAGTATGCCAACTGAAAATTTTACCGGGTCTGTCATAGCATACAAGATGCCAATTATACATGGAAGGCAGCAGCAAACAGCAATACCAATGAGACATGCAGCAGCAGCGCATATGATTACAAAGAGCGCGTCGAAAGCAAGAAATGTAACACAGAGCCTGCAAAAGAAACCAACAGCTAAACCAATAAACATACCAAAAGAAATAAAGTAAATATACAAAGGGCACATCAAAGCAAAATTTGTTCTAACAAACCAGTAAAGCTGAGGTGAATTCTCTTCCAAATCCTGGCGACCAGCGGCGGTGACCCAGTAGAATCCAATAACCCACCAAATAACTGAAACCATCGTACTTGCAGATTCCACACGCTTTGGCACGCTGCAAGAATAAAGCATAAGGATTACTATATCTACCAATTCATAAAATACATGAGATTAAAATGCTCACACTCCAGTCCAAAACAAGCAAAGCATCATGAAATGCACAACTTTAAACAACTTGTGAAGGGGAAAAAGAAGCCCCTCATTTCTTGTTTTGCAAGATTGTTTTCGAATTTCACAAAACAAGAACCAAAACACCCCCAGCAAAAAATGAAACCTCACCGGCTAGTTTCTTCACCATCATTTCCACTTCGATGAGTCCCAAAACCCAAAGAATCCCCTGACCCAGAGCTCAAGATCCCACTTTCTTCAAACCCCAAATTCCTTCTCTTTCTATACTCAACAACAACACACACAACATGACACAAACACTGTAATCCATACCCAACAATCCACACTCTCAGAGGCACCTTTGGCTTCTCCTCCAAACTTAACCCCAAAACACCAACAGCTATTATCACAAACGCCAAATTCCGCACAACATCAATAAGAACTATCGGCTTCGAGTAACCCCAGCCACTCTGCCTCTCTTCAAGCTGCTCGGCTGCATTTTCACGAACACGAACAGATGGTTCTCTCAGCATCATTCCGCGGCTGCTTGCCAGTCGGAGGAGACGGGCGGCAGCACCTCGAAGTTGTGGTGGACGGCGGATACGGAGGAGGTGGTTGGCTACTGAGGAGGTTAGTAACGGTGAGGTGTCAACGCCCCCGGACTGTGGTGATGACAGGGAACCGTTTGGCGGGTACATTTTTGTGCGGGACTGCGTAACTTGAAGAGTCTTTTCTTTCTTTTTATGGTGCGATTCTTAAAGACACACGAGATTTTTGAAAGAAAGGATAGTAATTCTTAAGTCTCAACAACTTAGGGGCTCGAAATCCCGAGGGAATGAATATGAAAATTTTAGGGGATCTTGAGCCTGAAGATTTCTGTTTGCTTGAGAATGTTTTGTGTGTGTTTGTATTTGAAACCCTTCGAGGGAATTATGATGAAACACTTGAGATTGGGAACTCTATGCTTGTTTAGTTAGTGTTTTAATATTTATTTATTTATTTATTATTAAATAAAAATATCAACATAAAAATAAATATATCTTTATTGAGAATATTAATTTAAATTTTAAATGAGATCTAATTTAAATACATTAAAGAGAAAAAAACCATCTTATTTGCTATCTTGTTGAAATTAACATTTAGAACAATATTTTAAAAATACTCACGGCATTAATGCAAACTTTATTTTAAATTATTTTAAACAAATACAAGGGCCATGTAATAAAAAATGATTTTTAAATTAAAAGAAAAACAGTTAAAATTACTAATTTAATTTATTTATACAAATATTTAAAATAATATAATTCAATTGAACTATATAGTTCGATTTTTTATCTCCGACGTAATAAATATAATAAATTAATACGTGTCTTCGTTTCTTTCTTTTGTCACGAGCCAGAGTGCACGTGATAGGGCAATTGATTGCTTATTGTTGTTGGGATGAAAATGATGTGCCAATACGGCAAATGTTCATTGAATCTGCACTCAAGTCATGCCTGCTCACTCACTTCACTTCACTTCACTTCACGTGACAAGCTTCTCCGGCCGCCATGATTTAGCAAAAATCTTTTTCTTTTTTTTTCAGTGTTATTACAGTTATTTTTAAATAATTTTTTATATTAAAATATATATTAATAATATTTTTTTATTTTTAAAAATTATTTTTAACAATGCATCAAAATAATTTAAAACATATAAAATATATTAAATTTTAATAAAAAAAATTAAAATTTTTGAAAACACGGTGCAAACCACATTCCCAAACGTATGAAGTTTGTTTTTGTTTATTAAAAGTGTTTTCTAATAATTTTTTATTTTAAATTAATATTTTTAGATATTTTAATGTGGTGGTGTGAAAAATAAAATTTAAAAAATAAAAATAAATAATTTTTCAGTTTTAAAAAACCGCCGATAAAAATATCTGAAGTTTTGATTTGGATGGAGAGGGGTGTGGTGGGAAGAGGAGGTGGTGCGTTGGATGATGACGAGGCATGACACTCTCTGGCCCTGAGAAAGTTTATATTTTGATCCTGGATTCTCTTCATTATAATTTATACCCTTCCTTCAATTTAAGGTTTATTTTATATTTAGAAGAGGCACATATCTGGCAGCCCAAATCATGTATTATCCGATGTCGTTTTCTTTATTTATCTTATTTTCAAGTTTAAACTTTGAATCTTTGTATTGTATGTACTTGCTGGTGTGAAAAATGTAAATACTTGGGGGTGCAGTTTGTAGTTCGCCCTCAAATAAAAAATAAAAATAAAAACTTTAGTTTATTTACTTTTTAAAAAGAGATGTACGGATGATAGACTATACACTTTCAACTCATCTAGTGGAAGAATCCAATTTTACTTGTAATTTTATTTAGGTTGTTTGATTGATTGATTGATTGTTTGTTTGGAATGTAATTCTTTTTAGAAAGTAATATTTTAAGAAAATGAATTTATAGAAATTGAATTATTTTTTTATGTTTGGTAGTATTATAAAAAATAAGTTGAAAAATACTTTCCAGTATTTGATTATGTCATGAAAAGTGAGATAAAAAATAAATTGTTAATATTTTTTCAAGTTTATTAAAATAACGATGAACAAATCTTACAAATTAAAAGGTTGGATGAGAATAAATTTGAAAAAAAGTATAATTTCATAAATTATCTTAAATAAAATAAATAGCAATTAAAATAATAAAGATCAAATTTAACAAATAAAAAAGTTGAAAGATGATAAAATTAAAAAAAAATACAATTTCATAAATTATTTCAAATAAAATAAATAACAATAAAAAGAATGATGACTAAATCTAATAGATAAAAATTTCAATTAAGAAAATGATAAGAGAAAATTAAATAATAATCATAAAAATGAGGATCAAAGTTGATATAAAAATCAAATTCTAAGGGATGAATTTGAAAAAAAATCAAAACAAAATATATAACAATTAAAAATTTGATATAATCAGCAAATAACATGATATTTTTAATCTTTTCATAATTTTTTAAAAAGTGTTTTTCGTCTAAAATAAAAGAGAAACACTTTTCTAAAACCAAATCAAATTTTTCTTTAACTAGAAAATGTTTTTTATTGTATAATATTTTTAATGACAAACAAAAAAAAATTAAATATTATTTTCGTGAAACAAACAAATCCTTAATAAAAGTTTCTATTGAATAATTTATTTAAAAATTATTTGAGCTTCGAGACAAGACAAACGAAAACTGACTAGGTTAGCTAGGTAGAGGTTCAGGTAGCCTTTCCATTTCTTTTATTTGTAGCGAAGAAATCAGCTTAGGTTTCATCGAGAGCCTTCAACACCAACCCCTGAGATCACATGTCAGGCAATTTTCAATCGAGCGAGTGTGTCCAAAAATGTTTCTCATTGACTCTCTTGTTCAGCTGTGACCAGTAATTGAGATCAAATATCAGCTCGCATTCAATCAACAGAGAACTTACCCACCAAACCTTCAGGCTGATATGCTAGCTTAGCCATGGCGTGATCTTTGTTGAAATTTAAGCATTAATGGACAATAATTTAGGTCTCTTTTGGTAAGCCACTGTCTTCCCTGTAATCATGGTTGTATTTCAGCCATGAAAAGATGATTGATAACAACCTAACAAGTGCTGCATGTTGCTTGAAAAGTCAAAGACAAAATCATGATTGTTTGCTTACAGAAAGTATAGTGCTTTCTAATTCACAAAGAATTAATGGGTTTTTGTTTTATTTTTGTCAAACAGCCTGGAGTTGAAGGGTTTGGTTGAGAATATCTGTCCAGGCTTCTGAGATATGGATCGTACAGCTATCACAGGAGACAGGCCAACATTTCAGCCCAATGCAAACATAAACCATTGCTTGAGAAATAAACCCGAGGAAGACCAAAATTAAAGACAAACGTTGTCAAAGAAGCCATGAAATTCTAATATACTTCAATTTCTTTGTAAAACAGAAGGTAAGCAGGAAGAGTATTATACACTGAGAAAATCATAATTCATCTAAATCATCCATTCAGTTAATTTCTCAATGAATACCAGCAAACTATACACTGGAACAAGAAGGGTAATCACAACTCAACTTTCAAGCAATGATGCATACTACAAACCACATCCTAAATAGATAAAATGTTGGAACCCTGTTGCCAAGCGATCCTGCTCCATCAGATAATTCTGTCTTAAAGCTCCATCCAAAATCTTTGCAAAGCCTACCCACCAGCCTTTACTGTCTAAAGACCCCTCTTTGTAATAACTAATGAGGTGAATGTTGAGAAATTGATTTGGTCTGTGAACTATTTAAGCAGGCAGCGGGCTTGCATGGGTGACAAAGCATTCAAAAATTCAGTAGCATTGATTTGGCTACAAATCTGACCACCTAGCCATCGTCAATTTTCTTTTCTTGCATGCTCTGGAATGAGTCGTTGACGCAGTTCAGCGGATGCCCCAGCCAACTCTGCAAGAGCATTTGGCATCTGGCATGAGAAATGCAAAGGGAATCTATAGAAAAATATGGGAAACAAAAATACTATATTATCTTACCTTGGGCAGTAAAATTGAATAAAGGAGGTAGCGCACGCCCATTAGGTAAGCATGCATTTGCGTCTCTCAAATCATCAAAGAAGGGGTGAGCACATGCCTCCAACTAACAGCCAGTAAAGAAAAAGGAAAGTTACTATACTTCTCACCAATAACAAATTAAAAGCTTTATAAAAAATGCTGCAGGGTGTAATATGCAATTCAAGAAGGGAAAAAAGCTATTCAAACTAAACAAGCATTAAATAGAAAAGAATACGTTTTGATGATTTTGGAAACTGATATCATTTATCTAGAGCAGTACAAGTGCTTACAGCTGTGCACCGCAGATTTGGTGAATACTGAAGCAGCCTTGATACGAGATCCACTGCTTCAGGGGGCATTCGCTTGTGAAATATCTGGAATTTGAGAATCAATATGTTAACCACCGATATAAAACACAATTTCACAAAGAAAAGATCCTCCTGATAAAATTGTTAACAGACCTTGTACCATGGGTGAGTCTTGATCTGAGGGAACTTGAACTCGGTATAATTGGGATTCATGCATTTAATTTCTTCTCGGGTGGGTGTGCCCAGGACCTAATTTATGATCACCAAATGGGGGAAAATACTTCAGAAATTGACCAAACATATGGAGAAGTGATAAAAAAAAAAAAAAAGAGGGCTAGAAGATAGGATAGCATACCTTAATAATTTCCACCAGCTGATCAACACCACTTTCCCCAGGAAAAAGTGGCTGCAAAATGCAACAGTGAATAAACATCAGAAATCATCATCTATACATTAGTTTAAAGGAAAATTTTAAAAATAACTCATAGAATCAAAACACAAATAATCAAACAGCCACTGCATTGACTCAGGTAATCAACAAGCAAACAGTAAACAATGGCAGACAAACAATACATGATTAGTGAACTCTCTGCATTTCCATATCCAGTAAGAAAAGTGAAATTACAGAAATGAAATCAAAAACCATTCAGCAAGTTCCATGAAAGAAAATTATATGTATATATTTATATGTATGAGTGCGCGCGCGCGCGTGTGTCAGTGAGTGCTCTGGAACAGTGTCCTAAACACATGCACACCAGACTGCTTAGGAGAGGTGTGGAAATTTCTAACATTAACAGAAAGCCATTCAAAATTATTCTTCAGGATATACTATAATTTTTAGTCAAATCTATAATAGGAGGCTGATAGTAGTATAGAGAGGATCGAAAAAGCCATATTGACCCACATGTCCAAGAAGAAGTTCGGCCAAGACACAACCAACGGACCAGATATCAATTGCAGTTGTGTACTCTGTAGCCCCAAATATAAGTTCTGGTGCCCTATAATACCGAGAGCAAATATAAGATATGTTGGTTTCGCCTGGAACCTGAAGATAAAAAAGATAATGTCAGAGGTTTCAGCACATCACTAGCATGCTTCTAACATCCACTACAGATAGAAAAATAACATACCAGCATCTTTGCACTACCAAAATCACATATTTTTAGCTGATGAGTATGGGGATTAACCTGCAGAATACAACATAACCTCATGAAGTTATCCCTTAACCACAAATATAAAAAACAAAACATGCATCAAGAAAGCAACATATTGCTGCTATAAATCTTGCAAAACCTTCCATAATATATATTGCACAAATCACTGTCAGAGGGCATGAAATCGAGGTGATGAGCAGTTGCTTTCAAGGCTTTGCTCTCTAAATAGAAAATATTTCAAGACAAATAGCAGAAAAGCCAAAAAAAAACATGTCCTGGACTATGGCAGCAAGCTCTCCAGCTTGTCAAATTGCATTGCTAGTAATACAAGGAATTCATCAGGTTCGGTAATCTTCAACGCAAAATTCACGTAAGGAAATTAAACTAGATGGGTGAAATTCACATAAGCAAAGCTGTGGATCAAAAGACTTCAACCATTTTTTCATGTCAATGCCAAAATGATGGGGGTTATGGCAGAAAGAAAACTGACCAGTAAATTCTGTGGCTTGATGTCACGATGGCACACCCCAACAACATGGTGCAAGTAATTTAGTGCACGACAAATCTACAAGGCCATTAAGTAGAATAATTTAAACTCATGGAAATAGTTTACCATAGTTTGCTAGACAAAAATCCAGAATATACACAGAAATAGGGATATTTACAAAGTTTACCTGGTAAGTATACAGTTGAACATATAAAATGGGTGTGTGTTGTTGGTTCATCCTGTTAAAGTGCCTTGAAACTCGATGCACAGTCTCAGATATATACTCAAGAACAAGGTTAAGATATAGTTCATCTTTTTCAGTAGTTGAATAGAAACAATGTTTCAGCTGAACGACGTTCGGATGGTCAAGGAGACGCATGATTTGAAGTTCTCTGTTCTTGTATCTCTTATCCTGCAATACCTTCTTTATCGCGACTGCTTCACCAGTTTCAAGGCATTTAGCCTGCAGAGCAAGATAATATGTAAAATAACAGAACATAATATTACTAACTGTATACTTGCTAAAAGCTAGTGCAATTGCAAGCAACATGCTGGCTAATTCCACATACCTGATAAACAACACCAAATGAACCTGTGCCAACCACACGCTCTGCCATATATGAGATTATCTGGGAAAAAGAAGTAAAATATATTTAGCAGCATGGTCTATAACTAACTCATATGGTGTTTAAAAAGAACATGTAGCCTTAAGAATCTAAAACAGTTAAGTATGACAAAAAGAAAAGCAGAGGATCAATAACATTCAATCTTGAAGGTTTCCATGGTGTGGCATTGTCAGACTTGAGAGTTGGGTGGAAAGATATGGTGGATAAGCAATGCATCTCCACATGCAAGTTGAAATCTATAATGTGTTATTCTCCTAGGCAGGAAAATAAACCTACTCTTATAATAACAGCACGGAAAGTGAAGTTCCATAATAAACAAATTCATAATGCTCTCTCAAAACTACAGGCCCGTTCAAGAGAGTGGTAGAGATTGTTTTTCAAATTGATTTTCGCTTGGAAATGCATTAAAATAATGTTTTTTCATTTTTTTTTTAAATTCATTTTTGACATCAGCACATCAAAACAATCCAAAAACACCCAAAAAATAATAATTCGAAGCTAAAAAAAAACAAAAGGGCATTGGACCGTGATACCAAACAGGGCCTACATGAAGACCAATGAGTTCAAACAACCCATAAAACACAAAATCAAAAGTGCAGTTGGACCAAACGGGGCCTAAATGAAGAAAAATGAGATTAAACAACCCATAAAATGCAAAAGCTTTCAACCAGGGTAATCAGATAACCTGCTTTGGTTGTCCATTCCGACCACCTACTGTGGTTGCAATAATCTGACCAGTTTCTGTCCCATTGCCACTCACAATGGCAGCTTCCATATCCTACATAATCAGAAATTTCATGATTAATAGAACATCCAAGGAAACTATGACACAGCCCATCCAATAAATACATTAGTACCGAGGTCTCCCCAATTGTGTTTGGTCTTTAAGGTGGAATGGGAGTTAGGTACAGATGAAAATTTACCTTTTCATCATGATTAGTGTTTTTGTCATCTCTGATCTTCATTTCATGCATCTCTTTTGGAAGTTGATCATAGCCTGGTTTTTCTGTTCTTGTCACTGAAGTAACATTGGATGCACTGGCAGCATTTTCCTGTGATGTAGAAGCCATATGCTGCTCCTGTTCAGTAACACTCCTTCCAACTAAATATGATTCCCCGTCAATCTTTTGTTCCATTTCTTGATCAACCTTAGCCCTCTTTGTTACAGCATCCCCGCCCTACATGAAAAACAACACATTTTCCACAAGAAATTAGATAAATTGCATAGTTACATTTCTTCTCCATTTTCAAGTATAATTGCACCATTTATCCCATTCTATCTCGCATTATTATTCTAGCATTATTGCATAGCCATCTCATATTCCTTTAAGGCAATCAAATTTTTTAGTACAATAAATGAATTTGGTACAAAACACAATGGCTTCAAAAATCATAACACAATCCAAGAAATTATATAAATAAAATAAATACCTAGGCTGTTAATAAGTTCATAAGCTGCGGGCCAATATGGCAACTTGATTATTTATACATATATCAAATATGACCACTCAAACTTCCCTCTAGGCAGAACCAAAATAATTAGACAACTGCAGGCAGGCCAATATGGCAACTTGATTATAAAACATATATCCAATATTATTACTCAAACTTCCTCTCTAGGTAGAACCGAAATAATTAGACAACTGCAGACAGAAATGACATATCCAAAAACTCATAATTCAAGGATTTAACTTGATGTGGCGCTCTAATTAATGCTTGTTTGAGTGAGCATATAGAAATACAATGATTCTTAATATCAACCAGGATTCTATTTAGGCAGTGAATCCTTATGTGCAAATCTATCATAAGATTTCATTGTTAACATCCTAAAAGGACACGGGAACTTATGTGAATAACTTTCTTCTAGTGCTCCATCCCGTCTTCACCTTTATTTAAAAAAGGAAAAGGCAGGTAAAGATACGTATTAACAATTTTCAGGAAAGAACCAATGAGTGCAACATGACATACCACCAACCGCAACAGCAATGCACTACAGGAAAACCAACCACTAAACTACACCTTCACCATTGATATCCATATAAATAAATAACATTAATTAGATCCTATAACATTTGTTAGAAAATACGAGAAAAATTGTTACACATTCAAAATAGTACTCACAATAATAGAATCATCCTAAATTAATAATAGAACCCGACGTTACATCTGAGCTACAACATTATGTTAACCGACATCGATCAGCCAACCAATCAAACCTCCTTAAAAGGATTAAATGAACAAGCAACAAAAATAGGAAAAGCTATATGGCCCCACAAGCCAAAACCACAATGAAAGCAAGAAAGCACAATTCCAACTCCTAAATATCATCTCATTTTATAATGAAAACAAAATAAGTGCAAATTAGAATCAATGCCTCCCATCAAGGGGAAAAAAGGCCATGAAATTTTGAAATTTCAAAAAAAAAAATCTTGACCCAGGATCTGGATTAGATCAAAAACTCAATAAAAACAGGTCAAGTTCCACAAAATGCCTATCTCAAGTCCAAAAACATGCAGCAAAAGAAATCAAAGAACAAGAGAAACACATAGTCCCAGAATCAAATTAAGCTCCACAGCCAAAAAAACCTATCATCCACAATAAGACATGAAGCAAAGAAGAGACTTTCTTGACACAATCCAAAACGGCACGAGCAAAAAAATTAAAGCTCCTATTTTCATTTTCTTACCTCATTTTCTCCGCAAGCAAGCAAAGCAAGAATTAAAAAAAAATACAAGCAAACTTACAGGATCAGATGATATAGAAGTTCGACCGGAAGCAATGCTCTTTAATCTACGCATCACATTCATGGTTTCCTATCTCTCTTCACCAACAAACAAACCAAACCCTAAATTTCCTCTTTAAAAAGATCCAAAAATATTCCAAAAAAGAAAATCAAGAAGAAGAAGAAGAAGCAGAAGACACAAACTCAACCTTCTCTCCTCCAAAAAAGGGAGAGAGGGAGAAATTTGTGAGAGAAAAGGAAGGGAAACCCAAAAGAGAGAAACACAGAACAACAACAACAACAACAAAATCTCTCTGTTTCTTTCAAGATTTTCTCTGTGGAAGCCTTAACTTTCTCTCTCCAGGGATAATTTTTGTGAAGCCACCATGTGTCTGTTTTTTGATACTTCATTGGTCAAATCCAATCGCCCTAGAGGACCAATCATTTCCTGTACGACAGTCAAACGTGGATTTTTAACCCTTGATCGGTCATTATTTAAGAAAAATCGGACGGTCTTGCTTGAGGCTCTTTGTAAAAGCAAGAGGTTGGTGTGTTAGTGTTACTAAATTGCCCTGGATTTTATTGGGTAATTGCAGGGTAGGGATTTTAGGATACATATCTATGTGGAGCGGGATATTCGGGGAGGTTTGACTGGTCTTTGATGGTTCTTTTTGGCGGGTTGGATTCTCAGTAGGAGAGGCTCCTAGACAAAAAGCTCTAATTATAATTAATTAGGGTTCTTGAAGGCTTTCGATTTTTGCCGGTTTAACTTCGTATCATAAAGGGGTGTAATTATAGTATACGGTATTTTTAAAAATATTTTTTTATTTTTTACATCAATTCATCAAAATCATTAAAAAATACTAAAAAATCATTAATTTAATTTTTTTCATATCAGAAATACTATTAAAAATAATTTTAAAATAGAAGGAGAAATTGTTTACAATTGGAGGTTACATGGATCCTGAGTCTCCAGAACTTTCATTCTATCTTTTAGAGATGATGGAACAATTTATGCTTTCGAAGATCTTTTATTATCATTGAATAAATACTTTTTTTTTTCATGCCTGGATCATTTATAAAATTAATTTTGTCACGATTAATTTATAAAATTAGAGTGGGTGTGACTGTACGCTTTTAAAAAAATTTCAAATTTTTTTATTTTTATTTTAAATAAATATGTTTTTGATGTTTTCACACCATTTCAATTTGTTAATATTAAAAATATTATTTTAATATATTTTAAAATAAAAATTACTTTAAAAAAACAACACTTCACGCTCTCAAACCTAATAAATGTTTTCAATTGTTTGACCGGGTTGGATCATGTGATAATATTTTGAGGGATTCAAGGTGGCTCCATGAATCTTTCGTTGATTGAAAAGGAAAAGGCAGCCAAATCTTGAAGGTTCAAACACGAATAATTTGAAAAGTTCAGCAGATGTTAACTAATTAAAACGCAGTATTTAATTAATTTTATTCCGGCAATGCAGTTGTTATTCAATGCTGACCAGACACCACCTACCTCTTCTCCTTCTCCTTGGAGGTTTTTGTTTTTTTTTTTGTGTTGTTCAGTGTTTTTAATTTTAAAAAATAAAAATATCTTAAAAAATAATCAATGTAACTTAAAAAGCAACACGGTATTTGAAATGAAAAAGGTCAAATCCCATGGGCTGCTTACTTATTATTTCGGGAGGCGACTATTACAAAGCTGTGGAATGCCGCTCCATCTTTCAAGCCGCTGCCCATGTAGAGGAGGAGGAGGAGGAGGAGAAACCATTGGATTTTGTGAAACAATGTCGACGTAATAATAAGAGAGATAGTAAAACAGGAAGCCTGATTCTTCTTCTTCTTCAATGGTGTCCCGTAAAATGGTAGTAATGGAGACATAATCATTGTGCTGTGTAATGCATGCAAGCCACGTTAACCATTCGTATGATTGCGCCTCCGCTTAATTATCATTATAAGGGAATATTTCCCGCACTTCATTTGGTCGGAAAAAAAATACAGATCGAGAGTGATGGCATTTCTTTTTATCTGATTTGATTGTTTTCTTTTTAAAGGTTTTTATTGTATGTTTTTAGATAAAAATAATTGAAAATAATTTTTTAAATAAAAATACATCAACTTATTTTTTATATTATCTAGATAATTAGACGACGCATCATCTATTTTTATAAATAATTGTACTCTTTTTTAAATGAGCGGTCATGACCAATAAGACCTAGCCACGTTGGTTTTTTTTTAATTTTAATTATTATTTTTTTTATGTAATTTTAACTTTACATTGATTTTTTATATTTACATTTAAATTAATTCCCTCATCTTTTAATTATTTTGTATGTATATAATATTTCAAACTGATTATTCTAGTTTATTTTTAGTTTTTTATATTTTATATAAATAAACTTTATCTACACGGTGTTTTTGTAAAAAATAAAAATTATTTGTTTCTAGTAAGAAAAATAACGTCTAAGATAACAAAAAAGATTAAAAATATACAAATTAAAAGGAAAAGTTAAGATTAAATATCTGCAAACTTATTGGAAAATAGTAACCTTTTATTTTAAATTTTTAATATTTAACTAATATAAACAATTCTTTCTCAAGTTATATATTTTTAGGGATGCAATGAGTATGTAAATCCATCCCCCGTATAAAATAGAAAAATGAGATAAATATACTCACGAAGGCAATTCATTCTTAGGTGAATTGGCAAGGAAGGAAATTAAGTCATCTGGACTTCTAATTAATGGGTTAAAAGTGACAGGCTTTATGGAGTTGGAGTTTAATTAAAATACAATGGGGATGATCTAGATGAGTGCTTATTTACCAGTACCTGCTCAAAATCAAACCTTTCACTGTCTAATTAAACAAGCAAAAACCAATATTTTTTTGTTTTAAGAACTTCACTTTCAACTGTGTTGGAAAACCTGGTCACCAATCTAACCATATACACAATTCATAAGTCAAAGTTTTTTTCCCTCTTTATGCAATTAAAAATAAGATCAATCAATCAACAAATATAATGCAATTAATCATACAATTCAACACCGAGAGTTTTACGTAGACAATGCAATGCAGGAAAAATCACGGGACCGTAATCCTTCTAAGAACCTCCATTATCAACAAATAATGGGTTCGCAAGTATTATTCCCTGGATATAACTAAGGTTCATAACATGTATATTATTAAGAACAATTTATTCTTATCAACAAAAATATTCATCTTCGTAGCATGTTAAATTCATTGGTATTCAACCTCAATGTGCTTTGATCGAGAGTGAACAATAGCATGCTTACTATGCTTACTGAGATGAATTGCACTTCGACTGTCATAATGCAACACAAAATTCTCTTGATTTAGGCCAAGTTCATTTAAGAACTTCTTAATCCAAAAAAACTATTTACCCCTTTCAGTAAGAACAATGTTCCCAGCTTCTGTAGTGGATAATACAACACAATTTTATAGCCTTGATTGCCATACCGCTCCCCCCTTTATAGGTCATCAAGTATCTTGATGTGGACTTTCTAAACTCAACATCATTATCCATATTTATATATGTGTATCCATCTAATGTAAGTTTACCATTACAAAAACATAAACTAAAATTAGAAGTACCTTTGAGATGTTTGATTGTTTATTTCACTAATGACCAGTGTTCTTTACCAAGATCAGAGAGGATTCAACTGAGCATACCAACTACATGAGTTATATTTGGCCTTGTGCAAACTATGACATGCATCAAACTACCAATTATGGATTCATGAGAAACTTTTTCATCTTATTTCTCTAGTTATAACTTGAAGGACATTACTTAAAGCTTAACTTAAAGTGGCTTTCAAGTGGAGAATAAACAAGTTTGGACTTGCTTGTGTTGAATCTCACAAGTACCTTTTGAACATGTCTCTTTTGAGATAGACAAAGTTTCTCGTTATTTTTATAATGATTAATCTTCATGCCAATAATATATTTTGTTTGTCCTAAGTCTTTTATTGCAAAAAACGAGCTTAATTCTCCCTTTAAACTCTAGATCTTTTTTGCATCATGACTAATAATCACCATATCATCCATATATAATAAGAGAATATTAAAGTTTCCATCTGAAAATCTTTTCATAAACACACAATGATCATAATTGGTCCTGTTATAACCATGCTTTACCATGGAAGAATCAAAATTCTTGTACCACTTCATTAGAGATTGCTTTAACCTATATAAAGTTTTTTTTCAGCTTGCAAACTAGTTATTTTTGCCTTATGCTTTGAATCCCTCAAGATACTCCATATAGATTGCCTCATCTAGGTCGTTATGAAGGAAGATAAATTTCACATTAAGTGTTCAACTTCAAGATTCAAATTAGCAGGTAAATCAAGCACAACTCAGATTGAAGACATTTTAACCACTAGTAAATAGATTTTTTTTAAATCAATACCCTTCTTTTAACCGAAACCTTTCACAACCAATATTACCTTGTACCTTGGTTGTAAGCAATTTTCATTCCGAACACTCATTTTTTATGGAGTACTCTCTTGCTTTTAGGAAGCTTTACTAACTCAAAAGTGTTGTTTTGATACAAGAATTTTATATTTTCATGCATGGCTTTCAACTACTTACTTTTTTTCTCATGTAACATAGCTTCATCAAAATATTCTGGTTGTCCTTAAGTAGTAACCAGCACATACTCATGAAAAAAATATCTTATGAAAAATTAACGAGGTCTACTGAACCTTCGCAGCTATAGCACGCACATTTGAAACTTCTGGAATAACTTGTTAAGGAATGATGTCATTATCATGATCATTAGTTGGCATATGATTTTCAACAAATGACTCTCATGGCAACCCGCCATTATCATTATTTTGCAAATCTCTTGCATGATGACACCAAAGATAATTGTGGAGTGGATCTTGGGTCAGAATTAATAGGAATAAAAACAATACTTTGTTTTCTCTTTTTTTTTGAAGTATCCAATGGTTTGATCTTAAAATATATATATATATATATATCTGCTTCTAACAATTAGATGTCAAAATGGCCTTCTCAATTAACAGTGATTTTATTATACGATGGTTTCTTTCATTAATTATACCCTTTTTTACTAGTCAATTTACATGAAAAACATCTTAATAGAAGTCCATCTCTCTCTCGCAATTGCTTAAGAAAACTAAAGCTGTTTAGAATAAAATTACATCTTATAATTTCTTTAACTACAATGCTCGCAAAAAAATAAAATAAAATTGCAAGCTATCAAGTTGTTGTCAGCACCGAGTTGATTTTAACCTGGTAGAACATGATTTTTAATAAATAAAAAATGGTTGAATGTAAATTTCGTTTAGTTTGATTCCCAGAATGCATGCAATAAACGGTGTCTCTAGACCAATCCTTCGATATCATCAAACCAGCACGGCACTGAGGAAGCTGAATCAAAGGAACGTCAAGGAAAAGATGAGTTCATGCAAACAGAAAATCATCCTCGCTTGCAATTGTTTTTGATAACCAGTCGATGAGACAGCACGGAGTGGAGAGCACGAGTTATCATATCCCTGGAACCTTGGACCAGCAATCAGTCCAGTTCGAGATAGATTAACCACCATTATTTTTATTTTATCTTCCAAGCTGTCAGAGCACCAATGGAAACCTGCACTAATATTCAATGAGAACTTAAACAACAGTTCGTGCAAACCATCATCATAGAAGAAGTTCTTGATAATAACGCCAATCACACAAGCATTTGTTGCTTTACAATATTAAATTATTACATGAGTTTGTTAATGGCGGACGATGCCTTTACCTTTACAGAAGATCACCTGAACTGCTCTCTCTCTCTCTCTCTCTCTCTCTTCCAATGAGGCCATTGGGACTTGACTGGGCCGTCAGATCCACGCACAGGAAATCAACGTCTACGCGGATAGGCACGATCCAGATTGTCAGATCCTTAACAAAACCGGGGTATCCATTATAAGAGCCCAACAAGTCACTGAAATGGAAATCCTCAACTTTTAGATAAAAGAACACCAAGAAACATCTAATTGTGTTTGTCTATATGTGTGTGTGTGTGTATATATTTTATTGACCATTCTCATGCTGCTTGTATAAAAAAAATTAAACGTAAAACAATAATATCTAAATTGTTATAAATTTATTGGTAACTATTCAAACTCTAAAAATTTTATCTTGATTATTTGTTTAACATGAATTTTAAATTAAATTATACAGGAGTATGATCTTATTTATTGAATAAATCTAAAAAAAAAAATGAATCTAATATTAATTTATAAAATTTATAAAATTAAAACAAAAAAATTAAAAAGAAAAAGAAAAAAACCTAAAAAATTAAAAATGTCATATATATTTTTAAATTATTTTAATATATTAATATAAAAAATATTTTAAAAAACATCTATACTCACACTCCCAAGCACACGAGAGGATCTAATGCTTCAGTTTTTATGGACAGCATGCACGTGAATCATATAGAGCCTGATTAGCAGTGTGGTAGTGGTTGCTTTTCAAATAGCTTTTCGTGCCGAAATACATGCCAATGATGTTTTTTCATTTTTTAAAAATTATTTTGACATTAGCATATCAAAACGATCCAAAAAATACAAACCGCACTCAATTTTAGCAAAAAAATAAAAAAATTAAGATTTGATCAAACACAGGTTCAACCGTAGAGCCAAACAAGCTAATAGTACAACGGAAGAGAAGATAAGGGCTCTTTTTGCCCTAGTAAAGTGAAGGGCTGAGCGGAGAATATATTTGGAAACGCAACTGCGGCAGTGCTTGGGAACGCGGCTGCGGCTGCGTTCCCAAAAAATTTGAATTTTTTTTTTTGTTAAAATTGAGTGCGGTTTGTATTTTTTGGATCGTTTTGATGTGCTAATATCAAAAATGATTTTTAAAAAATGAAAAAACATCATTGGCATGCATTTCGGCACGAAAAGCTATTTGAAAAGCAACCACAACCACACTGCCAAATACGTTAAAATTTTAAATTTTTATTTTTTATTAAAATTTAATATAATTTATATGTTTGTATTGTTTTAATATAAAAAATTATTTAAAAAGTATTCATTACTGGACTGCCAACACTCCAATAAGAGCCCACCGCTCACATGTACTGTCATCTCTACTTTCAATGCAATCTTTCAAGCAGGATGCCGTGGCCATGAATTATGATGATTTCAGTTTTTGGCAAATAGTTTATAGTCGTATGCATGTCTACTCAAATCATTGGTACTAGATCTTGATCACGACAGCTTCAGAACAGTAAAAAAAAAAAAATTGGTTCTGGGAGACAATTCCAATCAAATACGAAAGTATTTAAGAAGCTGAACTGGGTTATTGGCCATGGTTCATGCCTGTGACCTCCGATGTCTAAAGGAAATTTCTTTCCCCGTTTTTTTTTTTTTCCCCAGCTTTGTTCTTATACGAACGTAGATCTTTTGAAGATGGGTCCTGTATGGTGGGTGCTTCCAGGCCCAATAAGCTTCTGCCTTCCTGCCAACACTTTGGGCCCTTTCTGCCAGGCTACAAGTCTGCACCAATTCCACAGAAGCGGTCAGATTTTACCCTTGGGTATAAAATTTGTAGTTCGTCATAATTTTTCAATTCTCTATCTCTCCGGTAATTATTAATTTCTTAGGTGGTTTTTTCTCTAATCCTACAAACACATCATTCAATTTATCAACACATTAAATATAGCCATATCCTCAAGGAGGCATGGTGGGAACATCGAAGATGAAGTTAGAATTAACACTCCAGGAGAACCACTCGCAGTTTATAGCCTCTGATCTGATCTGTTAAAATCAGATACTATTAAAATCATATCAGACTGATCTGATCTGATTTTTTCTAGATCGTTAAAGTAATTAAACTGATCAAATCTGATTTCCTTTT
The DNA here is from genome assembly GCA_007827005.2 of Populus simonii. Classification (NCBI taxonomy): domain Eukaryota; kingdom Viridiplantae; phylum Streptophyta; class Magnoliopsida; order Malpighiales; family Salicaceae; genus Populus; species Populus simonii. The sequence goes on from CM017477.2 coordinate 5,240,322, forward strand.
CCATAGCAAATATAATGTGAATTTCGATTTAAAAAACATATATGGACGAATTCTCGACATATAAAAGCACGGTATTTTTTTTTCTTGAAGATTTCCTTTTCCCACACCTACACCTCGTCTTCCTGGGCACGATTCTTGTTCCAGATTTCAATGGTCCACCATCTAGCTATCATCGTCCCGAGTGAAGAAAGTTAATGCATGTTAAAATATAGACTTTTTGCGCCCTCTTTCACACGAACCAGATTGCAAATTAAGGAATCTCTCCAGGTAACATCACACAATGTCAATTCTTTGTTTCCATGCAATTTATTTGACTCTCATTGAGCTTTCTGCTTATTTTTTAAAGAAGAAAACAATAGACAGCTGAGCCAGGATATTATATTCTGTGTACTATGTTCATTTTTCAGTGGGTTTACACTTTATACTCGGCCGATAGATTATATTAACTTATCCATGGTCCTACACATTAATTGCACCCAGTTCTATATATTCCTATACCGTCTCTCTCTCTCTCTCTCTCAAAGCTCAAAGGGTTTTCTTGCATGCATCATCTTCGTTGCTTTCAAGGCAAAAAATTATGTTTGAATAGTTTCTTCAAGGTCAAGGACCTTATACTAGTTCTCCATATGTGTCACTGATCATTACTCGACAGGGAGTTATCTTAGCTAGTAGCGGCTCTTCATGTGGAGGGCACTGCGCTTGTAATTTGTGGTTCATGCATTTTCTTTTTCTGCTTGGAGATATCGAAGGAGCTTGGCGTACAATCTTGAATATATATGAGGAAACCTCACGTTCACATATCAGATTAATTATTGGGATTCCTGAACCATCTAGGTGGTGGCCAGTAATAAAAATTTGAAACTAAAAGATTTGTTCTCTCTGTGGTCTCAGGTTCGCATCATGTGGCTGCTCATATGATAGCCACTAAAGACTTTTATAGTCGTTAACTTCAAGGCCCGTGAAATTAGTTAATGTACGGTTAAGCTGACCCGGACACCTACATTAAAATAAAAAATTATTGGGATTCCTGGCATGCACAGCTTGTATTTAATTTATGGTTGCCATACACCATGTTTACCCACTGAATTAATTAGCCAGTTACGCTTAAACTTTCATTGATCACCTTAATTATTTACTTTCTAGCCCGTGTGTTATTTTAAGTATCAAGATTTGAATTCTAAATAAAAATTAATTTATAAAAGTAGTACAAAAATTAATCACTATGTGAAAATAAATAAATTTAATGTTAAAATTAACTTTCTTAAAATACTTATTTATCAATTTAATTTTTTGAGTGTCTTTAAAGAAATAAGATGAAGATGATGAAAATAACATCAAAAATAAAATAAATTGAATTTATTTTTTTCAAATATGTAAATTCAATTTTTTTATTAATTAAATTCAATTACAGTGAAGAATTAAAACGATAAATAAATACTCGAAAATAAATCACACCATGTTTATAGTCTGTTTGAGATTGAATTGATTATGGACAAATTATTAGATACACTTGAGCTATGCTCTCTTCTTTTTTATAAATATGAAACTTATAGTGAGAATTGCTCGAAGAGAGGAATGCAATTTTAGATATATTAAATATTTTTTTTTATTAATGTAAAGAAAATATACCTGGCACTGGCATGGGCACCTGGTTAACTAAAATTTGATTATCAAACTTGCAAGTTCATAGAACTTGCAATTTACTTGTTCTTTTTTCACCCCTTAACTGCCATAAATGTCAAAACTCTTGAACTTCCATTGACCATTCGGCTAGACTTTGCAAACCACTCAAGCCATTTTTAGCCAATGCAACCGTGGATTTGATGGCCTCCAGCTAGCTATACTACTAGAGCCACGCAGCTAGAGAACATGCCCCTTGACCTTGGTGCTAGCAACCCCAACTAATAGCCGAGTTTATATATTTACAAACATTAATTATATATCTATTCATTGTTCAATAATACACAAAACATCTTTTAATGAGGAGGAGGTTATACGCCTGTAGTTTTATTATATTTACACACACACACACACACATGGATGGAAATATTTTTAACATATATTAGAAGAAAAAATATTTTTGACAATGAAAATACAGTGAGTTCTACATTATCTTCTATATAATATTACTATTAATAAAAATATAGTGAGTCTTTAAAGGATTTTTAAACATCTAAAAATATATAAAAATAGAATTTCATGAAATAAAACTCTTTCCATAGGAACCAATAGAAACAAGGTTTTTTCCTGGACTGAATCTAAAATAAATAGATCTTTCTTTTTGACCGAGTCCAAAAAAAATTGCTAGTTTTATTGAAAAGTTTGGTTCCGTTAAATCTGGACTTATTAGCCTCCATGCTCGTTCATTGTTCCAGCAAACACACAAGGTCAAAATCTCGAGCAATGATAGAACACCGCTCACTAGTAATTAACCTTCATCATTTGTGAATGGAGGTTTCTCCCTTTCAACTTATATCAACATTAATTTTGTTTTCTTCTTGCTTGGTCAAGACAGAATGAGTCCCCAGAGAACTAAGTTCGATCGTAATTAATCATGAAAGGTGTTTGGAATGTCCCTTTTACGTCTAACTTCTCCAATCAACTGCTTAGATTTGCACCAATGAAGCTGGCATCCTACATAGGAACAATTCAGGCAATTCAACACGGCAACTTCAAATTAATGTTTTGATCTCATAATTGAACAGCTCAAAAAGGGCGGCGCCATTGCTATTGGTAATACAAGTTAACAAGTTTGAAAACAGCTTGTGGTGGTGGTAGCAATTTCAAGGGTGACCGGCCCTGAGCTGTAAGACTTTTTCTACACTGTTTAGACTTTACTGTGTCGACTGCAAACTTTAAGAATTCTCTGGGCACGAGGCTGGTATCGTGATTGAAACTTTGTTTTAAAAGTTTTTTTTTTCAAATGTTTTGAAAAAATATTAATAAAGAATAATTTATTTTGATGTTTTTCTTAAAAAAAAAAAAAACCACTGACACTTGTAAACAAAAATGACCACACTCTCTCGCGGTGGATGAAACATCGTGGCCGCTGCTGCTTCAATTGTCTCTCGGAAGAGTCCAAGGCAGGATGTGGCCCATGCACGACTAATAATGCAGTGGGCTGTGGATGATGAATACAACCACCATCAACTCCAGTTGATTTGGTATGAAGGTGGGGGAGGCGTGGAACCCACAGGCATGTGATCATGGGTGGGGACGAGTTGAATCTGCCTAGGAGGAGGTACTTTTTGGACTCGTCGTGATCCACAGACCCAGAAAGGCGTTCACAGTGCTTTACAGGCGTTGGACCAGCTGCATGGCCATTTCCTTTCCGTTACCTTGACTTTTGATATCCTCTGCTCCTCTCCTCCATGGACGCCCTAATGTTGTTGCTCACGTTCGACTGCATGAAATAGAAAGAACGAGCAAGTTACTGCACCGTATACACCAGTTAATTGGTGTATGCTGTGCAGCCCTTGCAGTACAGAAATAATATAATCACGACAGACACGTACGGCTATATTTAGCAATTTTCTCAGTTGCTAGATTGGTTGAGAAAATTACTGTACAGAAATGTTTTAATTAATGGGTTTTTTCTTTTTCATATTAATTGTTATTTCCCCCCTTACTCCCTTTGTCCCTTGTTTTTGGCTTTTAAGAGTCAACCAAAATTAATTTTGATAAACTTTTTTCTTGTAGTTTTGTTGATAATTTTTTTAAAAAACTAAAATTTACACCTTTTGTATATATTTTTATTAATTTTTTATCTACATACAAATAAGGAAAAAATTAGTTAGACCTGCGTTATATATCAAAAGGGCCACTAAAAACTGGGGTAAAACCAGTAGTGTAAATATTGGAAAAGATCTCTACCCTCTGGATAATCGGATCTAAACTATTCGGATCCTAATTCTTATTTTATCGAAGTATTTTATCCTTCTTCTTAAACTCGGATCCATCCAATTGAATGAAAGTCCATGTGTTAAAGGGGGAAAGTCTAAAACGGTAGGTAATGATATCTCAGGAAATTCCAAATGGCTCAGCGCAAGGATTGTATTTTAAATAGCAGGATAATTTTTTAGTTTTAATAATTTGATTTATTATTTTTTTAATTAAGGTGGTTGGTATCTTATACCTATAAAAGATTTTTTTTAATGAATTTAAAAACTTTTTAATACTCAAGTAAGTATATTTTTTTGAAAAAATACAATAATATTTTAAAAAAATTATAAAAATAAATATATAATAGAGAATATATATCTTTATACCCCATACCTCTCACCCTTTGGTCTTTGGTGGAGAGAAGGGTTAAAAGGTCATTATCTTTTCTAACAGCATCAAAATATATCTTACATATCAAAAAGATAAAATATTTCTGACTCATAAGAGTCTCGTAGTCCAATATGAATCTTAGTAGGATTGTAAGAGTCTCTTGTACTTGAACCTAACACCCAGCTTAGCCCGAGAGTGATGAAAGTGATAACTCGCCAGATCCATATATATTTAGGCTTGAGGTCTGGTTGAGCCTAAAGATATTGGGTTATCACTCTGTCTTCGATTTCTTGTTTCGAGCATTGATTTTAAGTTAAAAGATAGAGGAGTAAACATACGTTATTCCATTGGAAAAGAAGCTAAGATTTTTTTTAGTTAGAACTGTTTTTTTATTAAAAAATTTTTTGGTAAAATAACATAATTTTAAGAAGTTAAAGAAAATTAACATAACTTGATACACATTTTTGGGAGTAATGACATTGCAATTGCTCATTTGTATTTGAATAAAAAGTATTATTCGTTCCATTATCCATCATGATGACATCTATTGTTATCATTGAATTCAAATTGAAAAGTTGAGAACAAAAAATGTTGATTAAGTTTCTTCAAGATGTTTTAAATGATATTATTGATAATAATGTAATTGAACCTTCGATGAGCTTACGTGTGGTCTCTTTCTTTATTTCATTTTTTTTCTCCCATTCATTTTCCTTGGAATTTATCTTAACAATTTCTATATAATTCACTATTATAAAACATGACTTTTTACAAAAACGCTATTTCTACATATCAAATCATTCTATTTTATCAAAACTCTTTTCTAGTCTTGTCATGGTGCAAATATTTCTTTCAAATGGTTTTGAGAAGCAAAAATACATGTTATTGAACTATCATATCAAGATTAGCTGTGTTTGCCCGATGGGACTGTAAAAAGACGTAGATCTAATTCTGTTTATTAGGCAAGAAAAGGAAGATTCAACAATCATGTTACAATGAACTCACTGTGTCTTCATTATTCAGATTGGTAAGAGTCAATCCCATCTCCCTTGCTTGACGAATAGATTGAGATTGCATTTCCCGAGGGCTGCTATCTATCTTACTTTTTTTTTTTATTGGTATTACAGTATTTTTAATATATTAAAAAAAACAGCGAGAAATATACAATTCAATTCTCCAAATATTTCATTTTTATTTAGTTAAATTCTACAGATTAATTTTGGGGAGATGGGATTCGAATCCTGTACCTAGGAGATGCGTGGAGGTGTAAAATCCTGTATACTAGTTGTTCCCACTGCGATAGCTTTAGGAATTAAAGAAAATCATTGCTCGCAGTTCGTCTTTCATTATTACGGCTCTTGGAAATCATCGGCAGAGTCAGGGCAACTAATAGGATGGCATTTGGAGGCCAACAGGCTATTAATTATATTAGAAATTCTATAAAGTGTTGTCGTGGTTTTTGGTCATGGGAAATCAGTAATGATTGCTGCTACAGTGAGTGTTTTTTCAATTGTTTTCAGTTTAGTCCCTCTACTTATTTCTTTTTAAAATTGACTCATTAACATGGCATTCATTTGAGATTCATCATGATCTATATTTTTTTTGTTACTCTTGGTGACAAAATAAAATTTTAATTTTTCTAATTTATAAGAAAAAAACTTAAAGGACCAAGCTCAAAGCATGAATAAATATTAAATCCCTTTTGTGTGCTAACATTAATGACTATTTCCGCTGTTAATGATTTTTTTTCCTCACTCGATTATATTTATTATCATTTAATCACTTTACATTGATTTTATTTAATATTTAAATTTATAGTTTGTTTTGTTTATTTATATATAGGATTATTGTAATGTTGAGAGGAAAATTTAATGTTCAATCAGTTTTTGGTGCTAACCAGGGTATCCTAGACGCTGGCCCAGACTAATCCCCGCCCCGGATGGCAAGGGCTCTCCAAGGAACCTTCTGCAGACGAAGAGAGGGGTCGAACCCCTGATCTCGTAAGCGGTGCGAGCGCGCCTAACCGCTCCACCAGGACTCCTTGGGTGATTGATAATCAGTTTGATAAAATAAAATAATGTTTATGTAAAATAATCAAGTGTTAAGATATTAAAATTGAAACTAAATCAAATATAATGGAAAATGATAATGGACCGCCATGATCTAGCGGAGCGCAAGGTGAATTTTGTTGGCAAAACACAATCGCTTGCCATTTCATTGGATGCTTTGTCGCGCGATCTACCCGATGACGGAGCACATGTCTACTCTGGATATGCATCGTGACCCTACATTTTGTTCCTCTCTTTTTTCCCTCTGCTCTCTCTGTTATTCAAGTTGCTCTACCAAAAATAAAAGTTTTCATGCCATTTTTGTTTCTCTTTTTTCAAATTTGATATTTATTTTTTAAAATCATCCTGTTTGCTTTGGATCTTTTTTCAAAATTAGTTATTTTTTTAATATTAAATTAGTTAGGAATTGATCTTCGTTGTTTTTTTAAGTGCGGTAATCTTGATCTCATAACTTGAATCGTGAGTCTAAAATATTAACCAAAATTTACATTTATCTTTTTTAGATCTTTTTTTTACATTGATTTTATTTTTTTTACATCCTTTGACACTGGGTCCGTCGAAAACTGCGATTCGTGATTTTTTCTATTTCCTCTTTGAAAATTTATCCTAGTCTAATGATCTAAATTACAGGATAGACGAGTTTGGGGAGGTTAGCTTGGATCTTTTTTTTTTTTCCAGGTAATTCTTTTAAGATTGAATTATTTTTTAGCTTCAGGCATCAACATTTTGTTTGTCAGAGAATTGATCTTCATTTTATTTTTTCATATTGTCTTCTATTAAGTTATCTCATTCACATAATTAGACTTGTGAGGATTAGCGGTCTTACCTGAGTTTACTGATGTTTTATTTTTTAAAGGTTCTTTCTATTGACTATTTTTTTTTCATCATTCTATATTTTAATTGTTGGGAATTGGGCATTATTATTATTATTATTATTATTATTTGCTTTATGTAAGTTTATCTTAACCTCATGACCCGAGTCTCATGTTTGTCATGCTAACTCGGGTTGACTCAAGTAACTTTTTTTGTCCCTTTTTCTTTCAATTTTGTCCTTTAGCACTGGATTATCTCTGTATTGAACTTCATAATTTTTTTTTCTCTCGGCAATCGTTCTTTTTTTTGCAGGTCGTCGTAATAACCATTCTTTTTAAATTCAATCAATTTACTAACCCTTACTTTTTATGATATAATTAAATAAAATCATATTATTGGATCCAGAATGGTCCATAACTCAAGTCATGGTTTTTATTTTTATATATATTTAAACATGTTAGCAATGATTTAATATTATGTTTTTATATATATAAAAAAATCCAGCCTCGATAGTGGAGAAGCACGTGCCGTGTATTTAGATATATAAAAAATTAAAAGGTCTTGTTAATTTATTGTATATCAAGACACAATTTAGTATGAATTAGAGCAGTAAAAATGTTATTTAACTCTTACTTGAAAAACTCATAACACATGGTCTTATGAGTATAATACATGGTTTTATGGTTATAAATGTGTTTTCATTAAAATTTATTTGTCATTGTCATGATACTAGGGGTTAAAGAAGTCCTTTTATATTTTATATTAACAATGTAATAACTAACCTACCCTTGAAATTAAAATAAATAAATAAATAAAGCTCAGTACAAGGGTTTTTTTTGGTATTTTTCACCTTTAAATGCACAATTAAATGATTGTATTGCCCTTGTATTTCTCAAAAATAAAGTTGATGGTTATGGTTATTTGAGTATTTTTCATATGATTTTTTTTATATTGTCAACTTTAATGAGTGACAGTTAGATATTTGAACAATTATAAAAAAAATAAATAAAATAAAAAGTTGGTAGCGTGTGTGGAATACGGGCTAACAGATGGGAGGCACCCGTTCTATTTGGGTGGTGCGTGCAACGCCTCCTGATGTTCAAATATCACTATCAGCAATGACGTTGGAAGTGAAGAGTTTTGCTCTACACGGTTGTTTGACACATGTCAATAAAAGAGGTTCAGTTGATATCCGGTGAACATTTTTTTCATTTCTCCCTCTTTTCTCTTTTTAGACCTTGGTTTTCGTGTTGGACCAACTAAAAATCAAATATGTCATCTGATTGTTGTTTACTTTAATTCTGATTCTCATTCTCTTTATTGTTATTTGCTTTGTTTTTAATTTTTTTAAAAAAAATTTTATGTTGCATTTCATCCCTTGACATTTTATTTCATTTATTTTTTTTTCCAATTTGATCATCATTCTTTTTATTAATTCCTTTTAAATCCTTTTCAATTTCATTGTTGAACATTTTATTTCATTTAATTTTTTTACTGAATTCTGGTTGTTATTATTTTTATTGCCTTTTTTTATCCATCCTTTTAAATTTATTTAATTTTCTAATTCAGTCCATGATTATTTTTCTTTGATTTAATTTTTATATCAAGACCAGTCTCATAACTTGGGTCACTGATTTCAAAGATTATCTCGATATAACACCGGTATTTTTTAGGTCATTTTTATTTTTATTTTTATTTTTAATATCGTTGGATATTGGGTCTTGAGCTTCGTCATTTGTTAAACTTTTATTTATATGTGGTTATCGTAATCTCATATCACTGGTTGTGGAAAAATGAAGTTAACTCAGGTTTGCTAGAGTTTTTTTGACTTTTTTTTTTAAATTTATCATTTAACGTTGTGTTATTGGGCATTAAAATTTGTTATTTTTTTTCACTTTTTTTATGTGGGGTTATTCCGGATCGTGAGTTAATGAGTTGACTTTAGTTTTTTACAACTCTTTTTTTTATTCAACTTCAATTTTTTTTTTCTAAATCCGTTTTTTATTAAATATTATTTTTTTTTAATTTTATATCACGGGTCACGAGTTAATCAAATTAATTTGACTTGATATTTTGTGCAACATTTTTTTTTAACATGAGATTATTAGATTTACACGTGGTTACAGGGTCACTTATCAGGTTCAAATCTATACTAGGATCATTGTTTCTTAAACGACAATGTCTATCAAAGTGATTTATACCAGGCGTGCTTCGAGGGCTACTGTACCAGCCTAAATTATCAAAAAACGAATCGAACGTGGGCCCGGTAAAGAAGACGGGTCGTCGATTATCTGATCAAATTACAGGATCAACAGTTGATCAACTAATCACTTATACGGTATAAATTACTGGTATTGTGTATATTTTTTGTATTGCAACACAAATACATAAAACGTTTGGCGGCTTGGTAGGAACGTACACTACCAAGCTTTCAAATCCATTAGGAAAAAAACTATTTTTTTTTATTATCTAGGGTTTACTTGCAATATCACTGGTGCATTTGGTGGTGTAGTAAAAGATATTTTTAAAAATATTAATTTGTATCTTAAAAATGCATCATTTTTTTAAAAATTTCTAACAATAATATATATATATCAAAACCATCACAGAATATTTTAAAAAATAATTTAATGCTTTAAAAAAACTTTTAAAACACGCAAAAAAAAAAAAAAAAACTTCTACACTAGCAAACACGTAACATTTAATCCTCTCTTGTGAAAATTCTTACTCCAATGCTTTTCACCTTTTTTTTAAAAAAATAATAATATGACGGAGACATTAATATTCAACTTCACAGAGTTCATTCACAGAGATTTGAGAATGAATGAATGTTTCTGGGGAGATAGAAGAGGAAAGAAGCTCACTCGTTAAGGGATCGATCGATGAAGGATATACCTATCTCATGAAGCTCATCGTGTGAATTTTAAAGCTGTCAGAGCACACATTAAATAGGAGAAGAAGAAGAAGAAGAAGAAGAAGAAGCCATGCAAAAGGCATTCAAACTTAAACGATTAATTGCATGGAAAGTGATGAGTGCCCTGATAATTCTCAAGAAGCCGAAATCAAGCAGTCAAGGCTGACCAGTAGCGGATACAAACAGTTTCTTTGATAATTAATTTTATTTCTTTCAGATGGGAAATGAGCCGAGCTAAATATCCTACCGAACACAAGAAAAGAAATACTACATAGCACATCGTCCGGAATTTCTTCAATTCTTCCACAACCTTCTCTTATTTGTCCCTTTCGATTTTTTATTTTCTTAATAAACACAACGAATATGGCCAGGAAAAGCAAAAAATACCTCACAATTGTTTTTGGAAAAAATAAAAACAAGAACAAGAACAAGGAGAAGCAGACATCATTCAATCCAACAATATCCCTCTCTCTCCCAGTCGGAAAGATTTTGGCTTCCAGCGACAATCCACACAAGCAAACTGACCGGAAGGAGCATTAAAATAGCAATACACGAAAACAAGGTTACCATCTATCATTTCATGCATACATAATCTCCCTCCCTCCCTCCCCTCGCTGTCACGTAAAACCTGCAAGACACGTGTCAGATTATCAGTGGCGTGTACACGTAAGCTAGAGACAGACCTAAGCTCTCAGCTTTAAATGATGGCAACGCTTCCTCCCAACAGCTTCTGCTCTCTCATTTATTGCCTCTGCAGCTCATCAGCAGACCCTTCACCTCCCTTCCTCTCACCACTCAACCCCCTTGCATTCACTCCTTCCTCTCACGCCCTAAGCAACGCGTTTCCACAACCTACACCAAACTTCACAAGAGCGCGATCGTCGTTAGACTGGCCCCGTTTGAAACGGCATTTCTTTCATATTCATTTAAAAATAAAATATTTATTTTTATTTGTTTAGATTGTAGTTTTATCTTAACCTCCTAAACCAAACAAGATTGTAGGAACAGACAGCTATACTAAGGAATAAAAAAACTAAACTTGATCAGGTGTTATAAAGAGGAAGAAATATGTAAGCAGTCCGAAACAACAAAAGACGTTACTACTAGTAAACTTCAAATATCAGATTAATACAAAACCCCACAAGTTAACAAACATCAACAAACTGAACCGGTGTCCTTACAAGTTCAACAAAAGCATCTGACAGGAAAAAAAAAGGCAATAAAAAGGAGGATATTAAATTAATAAATATCAAAAGACCCTCTTTTTTTTTCTTGAACATTTTTGTTTTTGTTTTTTGTACTGCTAATAATTCAGCCAGGGGTCGAACTTGAGTCAATACCCGAACCAGCACCCTTGCCTTGTGTTAAGGACTTTGTTTGCTGCATGCATGCCACTGCACCCAAGCAGAGCCAGTAGTCACAGTCACAGGCCCATAAGTCCTCACCGCCTTGCAAGGAGTCTCCACGCGCGGTTCGTTCTTGACTCAACACCCGCAAACATCAACATCAAGACTAGTCACATTTTTTGTTTTTCCCAGTCTTTACCACACTCATTTACCAAGGCGCGCGCTCTCTCCCCCTCCCTTTTAACACCAACCACCCTTGACACCATAAAATAAACAGACCAACACACCATGTTAAAATTAAAAACTAATGAAGACTCACTAATAGGATGAAGCTCAATCATGCAATATTCGGATGACGATCAGCTTTCACACTGCAGAGCTGCCTTGATCTTCTGGACAGTGCATGAAATGAGGTTGTTGACTGTCTCCACCGATTCTACCGTGAGCTTGGCTGTAGGAAGACTATTCACCAATATTTGGAACGCCACCGTCAAGAGGGACCCACTCACCCTCTCTGGGCCACCACCATTGCTATTATTATTAGCAGTTGGGCCACCGTTGGTTGTTGGGGGCCCACGTGAACCAGGCCCATCTGGTACGATAGCGAAACCTGACGGAAGAAGCGCTACGTAGGCCGAATCTCCACCATTCATCACCACGTGCATGGCCGGAATGTCAACGGGAGCGTACACTACAAGTGACCCTGCTGCATCTATGCAAGTCTCTTGCAGTATCAACATGCTACTCTGGTTAGCATTCATGGCCTGCCAAGAGAGAAGCAGTGAATCACAAGATGGTCCCGGAATTTGACTTGAATTTACATTACATGACGTTTTAACCTCTGTTTTTAGGGTGGCATCGGAGTCAAAAGGAAAAGACGAGATCAGGTTTATCACATAAAAGGTGACATGTGTTTTTTTATTTTGACTTTTTGAAGCTTACAAGTTAAAGATAGAAACTGTCCCTAAAATCTGGTCCTGTCTGTGACTCTACAGATACTTCCAAATTCCAAACTCGTCCTTTATTTATATTTCACCTTTTATCTATATACAACCACGACAAACACTAATGGGGGACCTTACACACCCCCGGACACAGACACACCAGACGTTTAAATCAGACTCCCCATGACATTAATGTCCAAAAAAAACATGTGCTGCCTAACATAATATTTTTTATGGCATGTTATGGATGAAATTATTATGCAATGAAAATTGTTTTCATGACAGACAATTTGACTTAACGGTCCACAAACATGAGAGAAAAAAGAAACTTTGCAACGGATATGTAAATTATTAAATAATTGTTGAGGCAAGGGGGGTGGAGAGAGATTACGCTAGCCCGTAGGAGGGAGACACAGTTGCCATGATCTTGGCCTTTGGCAATGTGGGCCATTTCCTGCATTGGTCCGCCGTTGGAGAGGATGTCCCATTCGCTTCTGAGCCGTTCATCGCGGAGGAAATCAAAGAGTCTCTGTGGAGAAACAGGTAGCCAGACAGAGGTGGCAGCGCTCAAAACAATGCCTGGTGGCTCACCAGGATCATCAACGCTCTTTCTGGTCATAACCCTAACATCTTCATCAACATTTCCTGCATTTAGCTTGTTCCATTTGTGCACTGTTGAGGCACAAACCCCGGCACAGAAGTTAGCCGTCATTCTTTGCGCCAGCTTCAGCATGCTTCGGCGACCACTCGCAGTTATAGCTACATCAACATCTTCCATGTCAACGACGGTTCTTTTGGCAAGTTAAAAGGATGCCACAAATTGTTTAGGAAATTAAAATCAATATTAACCTGTGTGGTCTCGACTGGGTACATTAGAGGACATGAGGATGGCTAGGCACTCGCTTTGGCGTTGGAGAGTGGCTATCCATCGTTGGGCCCCAAAGCCCATGCCGGAACTAATCAACGGCTGATAGAGCTGGTGTGTTTGGCTTTCATCATATTCTGCATGCTCAATCCATGTAACCTGCATTTTAATAGTTTTTGTTAGTTATAGGGTTGATTGCACCAACTTGTCAAGTTGGAAAAAAATTATATTCATTATTGCTTATTGATTGCTACATGAGAACTGATTGCCTCTCTATTATTCAGCAAAAAGATCGTCTTCTTTTTCCCGTAGCTAATGATTAGGAATTAAAGCCACACAACATAAAAGATCAAATGCCAGTTCCATCAGTCAAACTCCGAAGAAGATTAAACAAACTTAAACAGTATGTAGGAGGTTCTAGCACACTATAAAGTATAAACCTTCCTCGGGGCCATTTTATTATATTATAATACATACATATATTATGTCAATGGATAACACTTTCAAAGAAAGAAAGAAATGAAGGGTGACAATTTTTATAATGTCATTCACAAACTATTTTTCCATATTAAAATAGAAGGGAAATCCAGGGAAAGGGCTTTAGGTTGGGCTCAAATAAAGAAATGGAATCAAGTAGTCCTGGCATAAAGTAATGAAATAGAAAATTTTTTTTGCAAGATTTGAGGGAACAAAGTACACCGTAGAAGATGACATCGATATGCGTGTACTATTGTCTATATCAAGCTTGGATAGTCGAATGGAAACAAAGTTGTCAGTCTCGGGCTTTGACAATTAGGTCTCTACATTTAGTTAAAAAAGGAAAGAAAATCACAAGGCTGGAACCAGGTCATATGCTGTAACATGATTAAATATAAGATAAAGAAGATAACCAAGAGTACATCAAAGATTGGATCATTGGAATAGAAGCATCAAATATATTGTTTATTCAACCAAAGTTGAGGGTAACTAGGCATTTACTAATGAAGGATATGAAATCAATGTGTTCAAGACACCAGAATTCAAGTAATGGGGCTTCTATTTGATAAAATAAATGGTGTGATCTCGATCTGCTGCTGTACCATAACAATCTTTTAATTGATTAAGCAACCCTAGTTGTTGAAACTTGAGATTTAAACAGTAATTTGACATCAAAGACAATATTTTACGACTCTAGGAAGGTTCAGACACTGACAGTGTGGGGATAACAGTGAGTATTCACTAGGCAAACAAGACTCTTTGATGCGTGAGCTCTCTAAGCCGCTTGGGAATGCAAATGCTCATGATTTTTGACCTGGTGTTTAACCACAAAATTAAATGCTCTCAAATGAAACTACACTGTTGCAATTACTTCACCAAACTCATTAAAGACTAAAGGCGCAGAACACCCACCTGGATAAACACAATAAATTTAAAGAAAAAACAGGTACCATCTGGGCATGCTAGAAACCAAAATGTACAATAGTTTTTATATTATTACCTTAGAGTACCCATTGGGCATATCTTGCACCACACAGCCAGAAGGAAGCCTCCTACAGTTTACGAATGTCGGTGGTGCACCGGAAGTTTCTCTGATGGTATCAACGGACACATCAACAACAGCCCAAACCCCCTCGGCGTGCTGCTTGCAAAATCGGAGAAAATTGACCTCACGAACCGGAACCAAAGGGGATAAGACTTGGAGCTCCGCGTGCATCTAAGAATGTTTAATTTAGCATTAAACAAACAGCTAAACTGGTTGCTAGCAAAAGACCACATAAATGAGTAGAGATGTTGATAACAGCAGTAGAACAAAAGACGGGTAGCTTACTAATTGAAGTGAACCATTTCTAGTTCCCCCCATTCCATTGGCTATCACATCAGTTGTAGAGGTCCTGGCAATCACGCAAGGAAACATTTCTGCCCATCGGTTCTAGTAATGAGAAAGCAAAACAAAAAATAATTTCCAGTGACATTAAAAATGTGTATCTTAACAATCCAACAAAAAAATGAAGTTTTAGTTTATCACGAAAAAGGACAGTAATAATGAGAGATTTGGAATAACTCACTGAATCCATCAGTGTCTCAACTAGGGCCAAACTGTTGATGATTACCATCCCAGTCTCTCTCGAAGCCTCACTAACAAAACCACTAGGCTTCATTCCAATGCAAGGAGTGATAGTTCTCAAGTACTCCTCATGGTTCAATATTTCCCTACCACCATCAAAGCTCCTGATCCAAAGAGGCTCATCAGTCTGAGCCATCTTAACCAATTCATCCATGGCAGCCAAAGCCAACTCCAAGAACATGGATCTCTCCAGTGATCTACCAATCCCAGTAACACCAGTTGTCGCTGGTCTAGTTTGAGTCAGTACAGGCAAAGCACCAGAAATCCCACCTACAAAATCAGGTCCCAAAGGCAATGTTGTAGCTACAGTGCTTAAACCAGCAAAACCATTACTACCAACACCAAGCTCCAAGCTTGAATTTGGCATCGGAGGGCCAAGTGAAGAAGCCAACGAAGATATGGGGCGACCTAAGAACTTGCCAGCAAGCGCACAAACTCGATCTAGTTCATCTTTTAACCTAGCATTATCAATCCTCAGATGCTGTTCTTCAAGTGAAATATCACCAATTATTGCAGGACCACCACAGTTTGAGCACATTGGATTTCTCATAGCATCTCTTATGGACATGTTTTCCGCTCGAAGCTTGTCGTTCTCTTGCCTGAGTAATGAGTTCTCATGGCGCTCCAATTGAGTCTGTTGCAGCAAACAAGCAGATAACTTCGACTTTCGATCGGTAAAATTCCAACCCAAAAAGGAAAAACATCTATGGATTGTTAATTATCGTTCATTACCTTCATTTGGGTTCGACGATTTTGAAACCAGAACTTCACTTGCCTGGTCTCCAAGCACAGCCTTCTACTAAGCTCCAATCTTTGTTTCTCATCAGGATGAGGACACTCCTTAAACAAACTGTATAACAAACAAAAGCAACAGCATAACACAATCTCTGAATATCACTAAAAAAATCTTGTTGATAGTGCAAATTTGTGATAGATGTCATACGCTTCAAGTTCTTGGATTTGTTGTGGAGTGTGTCGGTGGTATCTCTTTTTTCTTGGAGGATTATCAGCTGCATCTTGGTCATCACCAGAAGCACCATCCATGTTATCACTACCAGATCTGCTCTCATGTTCTTCTTCTCGGCTTCTCCTACCCACACTTGTCTCAAAGTTCTCAGACATTCTAGTTATATCTCCTTGACCATCTATGTTTGGTTGTTGCTGATCAAGAGAATTAAACAAAACACAAGCAAGAGCATAAAAGTTAAAGACTTCAACAAAAAAACAGCCCCATATCTCCAGGTAGCCAAAAAAAAAAAAAACAAAGAGAAAGAAGAAGATAGGTACAAGAGCCAGTGAGAGTCCAGGAGAGTTGAACATGGATTTAGTGATAGAAGGAGAGACAAGGCGAGGCTGAACTATTGCACCAGTGGACATGTTGTTGTTGTTATAAGGTATATCAGCCACAATTCTTGCGCCACCACCACCAGGACTAGTGTTTTCAAGAAAACCCCCAAAACTCATCAAAGCTTACGCCCTTTTTTTTGTTTACTCTATTTTTACACTAGACTTAACCCCTTTTTTCTAGATTGACAAGTAGCACTGAATAACGAAGTTTGAATCTTGAAATTGTCATTCAAAAACCAAACCCCAGATGGCCAAACAAGAAATCCTGAACTGGGTCTCTCTCAGAGAAAATAAGAAAGGAAAACTTTTTCCGAAGAAAAGGAGAAGAAGATAGAGAGGTAGAGGAGACACAAGGATAATATATCTATCCAAATGTCTCCAACTCCCTCTCTCTACTGAAAAACTGAGAGAAAGAAAGAGAAAGAAGGCAAGCAAACCCTTTTTATAATCTTCTTTACTGCTTGGCACTTCCTTCTCTATCCCTCTCTCTCCCTCTAAAAAACCTTAAGTTTCAGTCCAAAACTCAAACATTCAAAGGCCTTAAATTGTGTTGAAAAAACTTCAGCGAACCCTAGTTTGAGCCAAGAAAAAGTAATAATATCTCGTTCTTTGCATGCTTGCCTCACACTCGGTGAGAAGGGGCTTCAAAGAGAACCAACAAGGGAAAAGATAAAAAAAAAATTAAGCAAACAAGAAGAAAACGAAAGGCCCTAAAAAAGATTTTGTACAGACAAGAAAAAGGAGAGAGAAGCGAGTGAACCCCCACAAAAAAATATATAAAAAAGGGTGAAGATAAATTGAAATTATGTGGACTGTTCGAAGCCTTACAAAATACTAATTAACCTCCAAAAAGGTCGGTTGACTCTCTTTTCTCTTTTTCCCTCTGTGAATCAGTAACAACAGTTAAATATTTCTCATTCTCTGTTTTGGATTCTTTTACCCGTAAGAGGGAAAAGTAAAAGCAAATTATTTTCACAGAGGACTCTTGAATTTTTTATTTTTTTTTCCTTGATTTCGTGTTGCCCTTTGGAGATTATTTCTTTTTCCTTTTCTTTTTTTGGGCTCTTCGTATACAGACATAGGGATCTGTATAGATACTCCATATGTCGGCTGAAGATGTCATGTGGCTGCAGGAAGTGTATTTTTTCATTTACTTGATGAATATATATACAGTGATTAGGAAACCCTAGTGTATGGATTCGAGACCAATATAGTAACAGTATTTATACACAATACATCTAACCCTACTTGAGTAAACATCTCAAATTTTTAGGGCTTTGAATGTGATTGCAGCGTGTGCTCTATGAACAATTTAACAGTGTGGGTTTGATAATTTTGAAATGCAGGGGTTACTGTTGGGACGATTTGCTTTTGAAATCTTGTAATTCTAACATCAAATGGATAATAATTTCATACTGATCCTTGTTCTAACTCCAATAAGTTGATTTGGGTGATTAATTGAGTGAAATATTTTTTTTTCTTTTTTGGCTCAGCAACAACCATGCAATTCCATGGGCATACAGCGTATTCCAATTTTTATTTCATTTTATGGTTACGAAGGAGTGATTCCCGTGCAATTTTTTGTTTTCTATCTGGATACAATCATGTTATTTTTTTTTATATTGGATGTGTGTATCTAATTTATATGAATCAGCCAGCTAATAACATCATCTTATAATAACTTTTAAAATAAAAAATAGTTCATTTATCATATTTTGATTAAGATACATGAAATAAATACGCATATCATTAAAAATGGTAAATGCTGATGCATGCAAAAGCTACGTAGAATAGTAACAGCACAAGATCACAAGAAAAAAAAGACCTCGAAGATTTAATGAGCGGAAAAAATTGTAAGTAAATTCATAATTTTATTCTTGGAATTGAAATATATGATAATTGCTTCCTTAAAAAGTTTACAAAATCTTTAAATAGGCCACAAAACCCTACATCTACTAGAAAACAACTAATAATCCGAAAACCTTAAGAAAATAAACATAAATTCCGAATTAAAATACAATCCAAAACAACATAGGAAAATAATAAAAACTACTAAATCACGAGCATCATCTTCGAAATGCAATTGCTGCCTAAGGAAATCTTCTCGTAGAATAGCTTGTAAAAATCCAAGCAAGATCCAAACGGCTGGATCTTTTGTTGTCGTAATTTTAAAGAGTTAACCAGTCCTAGTGGTTCCATACCTTTTTCCTGGACCTAAACACATTTGTCAGACTATCTACATGATATATCTAGATCAAATCCTCATCTAGTAATGTCATATCATCACACGAATACTCATAACCATCAATGTCTATAAGCTCAGCTACATTATTCTCTTTAGGTTAGAAATAACTTGTCATTGAGTTATGTTTTTTTGTTAGATAGGGCGTCGAGTGTTAAACATTAAAGACATTATAAGGTTTTAGATGATTAGGAAGGCGAAATCTATGAGCATTGTCATTTATTTTCCACAACACCTTACAATGATTAATTTCTCTCTCCTTAAACTTGGTGTACTCTCCCACTGAAAAACATGTTACGGGTAAGGACTGCCCATACAAGACCAGCAACATCAAACATCACTCTTTTACGATAAGTATCAGCCAGGATCTTATACTAGGCATTGTTGTCAGTGATTGTCTTCTTAACCTGCTTATGAAAACAAAGTAAATAATATATCATTCCGTCAACTTGAACACTTAATTGTTCGATATGAGGAACATACATAAACTTCAACACTCTAAAGGGGTTATATTCCTAAACGATCTTGAAATGACTAAGTTAGGTAGTCCAATTTCAGTTGAGTTCCCATTTTACCCCATAAACTCTTCCAGAAGTTACTTATGAACTTCACATCTCTACTCAAAGTAATGGATTTATGACTATCTTGTAAGCAAACTACCTCGTTAAAGTAAAAGTGAGTTATCCAATATGCATTAATGGCCCTTTGACATGCTATGAAATGGGTCATCTTTCACAACTCTTACACAACAATAAAAATAGAATCCATGGTTTGTTGGGTACGATGCAAGATCAACACAAAATCCATACCAACATCCAGTCATGGGACATCAAGAACCGGTAAGGGAGTATACAATACAGTATTTAGTTAGGCTCTCTTGGACCTTTGACAGATAACACATATCTTCACAAAATTGGATACATGTCTTGACAGCTTAAGCCAGTAATTATAAGTAGACAATAAGATCAATGTCTTGTCTTGTAACACCCCACCCCACTAGCAAGATATTGTCCGCTTTGGGCCTCCCAGTTCACTCATTTCCAGGGCTTCCACCCAGGTCCCCCTCACGGGTTTGTTCTTGGCAGCCACGCATGACCCCAAAACGCGTCTTTGAAAGTAGCGCAGCACACTCACCCTGTCAGATATTGTCCCCTCTGGGGCTCCCAATCCACCCACTACCAAGGCTTCCACCCGGGTCCCCCTCAGGGTTTTAAACGCGTCTTACTAGTCAAGGTGAGCATGCTCATATAAGGCCCTAGCTCTGGACGTTCGCTTCCAATGTGGGATCTTACATGTCTTGTCCAAAATGTCCCTCACAATGCATCTCACATTCAATATACTCTTGTAAAGAGCAATTTAGAATATATAATTGTAAGGCATGAAATAAATAATCATTCACAAGTACAGAGTTATTTTGTTTACCTTTATCAATTAACTTAGTATAAAAATCTACTTGAAAGACGAGTCTTCTAAATACAACTTTTTGAATGCATCAAACTCTGTCATCTAGACACGCATTTAAATAAAGTAACCCATCTATTGAGGGTATCAACCACCTGTTTAAACTTCCCGATTGATGCCTTGATGAAAATGATAACTTTTGCAAACGCAAAACCCTCTTTGTTCATCGATGACTCAACTTATATTGTCTATTTATATATCTTAGGCTCTTAGTGCCTTATGATGTGTAATAAAGACGAACTTATTGTGGTATTGTATTTTCTAATTTAGTCTTTATTATTTTGATTTTTAATTTTTTTCCTGGCTCTTTTGTAAAAGTTACTATTCTTTTTAACCTCAACCTTTAATCACAACATTGTTTTTAATTTCATGTCAATTTTGTTCTTTATTCTATTTAATTTTTTATCTTTTTACTAAATTGATTTTTTTTCAATTTCACCCTATAGTTAAATAAATATTTTTTTGTATTTTAATTTTGATCCTTATTCTTTTAATTGTTGTTGTATAATTAAAATTATTTTTTTAATTTTATCCTTCAATATTTGATCAATTGAAAATTAGAATTCAAGGTTTATAACTCGGGTCACATGTTTTTTTTTTAAGGAAAGCTTTATAACTCTTTTTTATTTTTTTATCGGGTTATTCGAATCTCATGACTTGAGCCGCCATTGAACATGATATTTTACATCAACTCAGCCCTAATTACTAGAATTATAAATTTGTCATAACCGTTTTTTTCATATCTTTTTTAACTTCATTCTAGCACCTAAACATATATATATATATATATATATATATATATATATATATATATATATATTTTAAAAAAAAATAATCATCCCTACAACCAAAGTTGTCAAAAACACTTTTTTGACACGATACGGAATATACAATATAAATTCGAATCGTAAAATCTCAAGTAAAATATTTTAACTAATTATATATTAACAATTTCAATCAAATAGTAATTTACAATATAACACAATGAAAATGAAAATAAAATAAATAATAGAAAAGTCCAAACACCTTTATTTTATTTACATTGATTCCTCTATTTCTTGAACAATTTGACCCACTTACTTCGTCATTTACAAGAAACGAGTTCTTCCAAATTTTAATAGACCATTTAACATTAATTACTTCAAATGTCAAACATGTCAATTTACAACTTTTATTCTATATATTTGCTAGCTAAAACATAGTAATATATCAATTGATATGTTAATAGTTTAAGTAAAAAATTGTAAAGAATGAATATGTATTTTAATTTTATGGAAATGAAATCATAAATAACTTTTACCGTTAAAAAAATTATAATAATTATAGTCAAAATCAAGCTCTTGATTATCAAATTGCACAAGTTTTGCAAAATATAAATTCAAAACAATAAAAATGTTAAGGTACAGATTAACAAAATGCCTAATTTTATATTTTTTTTAAACTCGTAAAATTGATCCGATTTTACCGAGTTTGAATGAGTTTAACCAATTTTACTAGTTTTTAAGTTTTAATACTATTTAATATGTTAGATACATACTACTCATAAATTCATAAAATTTTAAAAATGAACTTGTTTTTTTTTTTACAACATTGCCTGCAATGAGACAAAAACACAAGCACCGAGACTAATCCGGATACTAACTGGGCCCTTTCTTTCACACCGCCTCCTGTAGAACTGAAAATATCGACGGCAGTCCGATTTCGGTCGTTTTGCTAGGACGTTACGACAGAACAGTTGAATGATAATTTCAAGAACTTCTTCTGAGCATAATTTTCCATGAATGATGAAGTAATGGCATGCTCTAGCCGGTACGGTGAGTGAGAAGTTTTAGCAATTGACCTTTTTTGCCAGACATTGCGATGTACAGTCGCTGTGATAAAATGTTGAATGGTATTTATGGACCAGATATTTCCTTATAAAGTGGTTGCGTTCACTCAACCCTGATCGTGAATTATCAATGAAGAGCCTCCTGACACCTCACAGCTAAAATCACTGCTCTTACCTGTTTAGACACTTCGCTAATTAACGCAAACGGAATTAATGTCCTCTTAAGTCCATTTAAGTGCTAACATTTACTGTTTATTTTCTCTGGTATCATCGATATGGGTATTTTTATTATTATTAATTAAAATATTCAGTCAGGTTGTATGTATCTCAACTAATTTCACGGCTTCTAAAATTAACAATCATGTAAATTTTTAGTAGTCTTAAGAAGACTCAAACTCATTGATTGATATTTAATTTTAAGAGTATCTATTTTTATTATAATATAAAATATTTTAAAAAAATAAAGTTGTTAAATTCAGTAGAATTCATGATCTAAATCATAAGTTTAACGAGTAAAATCATGAAACTTAGATCGATCTAATATATCAATATCTTAATATTTTTAAAAATTATCATCTTAATTTTTTTTAAAATCCAAATCATATTTTTTACTATTTATACACTAATTTAATGACCATGTAAATTAACAACCATATATCTCTGACTAGTTCAATTACTCCTAAAAATTTATCAGTATTTTCAATTAACTTTTGAGAGTATATATTAGATTTTCTTTAATGAATCATTAGCCACCATGGATGGATAGCCAGATCTGGTACCAGTGTTAGCTGTCTGTAATTACCAATTGTAGTTTTTTTTTTGAAGTAACAAGATGTAGTTAAGAAATGAAGCAGAAAGGAGAAAAGGAAGAAAAACGATGTAATCTTCCTAGAATTATAGTGATTGAAAATGAAGCATGGATGCTAGATGAAAGACAATTAGGAACCCTTTTGGTGAATAAAATTAATAAGACCTGGACAGAACAAGACTGCTGCGCGAGATGGAGATCTCAAATTTATCCATGAGGTGGAATAAAAACTATTCTCATGGATTAGTGCGCACGATATATATAGCATTATCCATTTGCAAATATTTTCTACGCAGGATTCTTAAAAAAAACCTCTATTTCTTCAAGAAGCATATGTTTTAGTGAGTACCAGATTCACCCAAGTTAATATATTAAATTAATATATAATACAGATTATGTCACCATGATAATCATATTAAAAAAAAATTAAAATAAATTATGAAGGTCAATTCTTAATAAACTTAATATTAAAGAATAAAATTTTAAAAAATATTAAATTAAAAAAAAAGTTAACTTAAGTTAACCTACACCTGAATCATAAGATCGAGATAACCCCTTAGAAACCAAATTAAAAAATTATGAAGTACGATGTTGAAAAATAAAATAAAAAAATTAATTAAAAAAATAAAATAAAACAACTCAACTCAACTCAATTTAATCTAACTTTTTAAAACAGCATAATAATTTTATATATATATAAAATATTTATAAACTTTTTTTTTAATAAATTCAATATTAAAAATTGAAATAGCGAGACTCGACACGCTGAAGAACCTCTGCTAGGGACATGTTTATCCCCTTAGGTGTACCAGAAAAAAAGAATCATAACGGTTTTTTAAGCCCATTAAAAATAGATTTATCAGTTGTTACACCGGTGCACTTTATGTTACGTAGTGTCTTTAAAGGCTGAAGGGGAACCATGCCATGTTTTGCCAACTTGCAAGATGGAGGCAGGAGGCATGACCATGGCACTGCCGATGAGGTATCCCTTCCCTCCGCACCGTGATGGATAAAGCTGAGATGTAAAATGTAGGTGAACAGTGGTCCGGTAGCAGGACTCCCGGGGAGATTTAACCCGTCAAGACCTTATATTTCGTGGTGGCAATATAGCCCCTCAACCCTTTGTGGTGCTCAGATTGGTCCCCGACTGACTATTGACAAACCATTCCACTTGTTCACTCGCTATCTTTACTTGACAATTCAGAAGGTAATGAAAAAGATAGTATTTCAAAATTTAAGAGATTGTATGTCTTAAGCCTTCCTCAATAAATTATGTTATGTCACGCGGCACAAAAATATGTAGATAGTAAAGAAAAACAATCTACAAGATGGAGGAAATTGAAAGAACTTAGATAAAACACTTAGGTTGTATTGAGTTACTGTAATAAAATAAAAAAAAATAATAACAGTGAAGATATAAAAAACAAAACAAAAAAGAAGATGAAGATAAAATTATGTTTGATAGTGATATACAAGATAAAGAGACTATCTCTGTATCTTATTCGGTTATGGTGGACAAAACATAAAAAAATATAAAAATTATATTTTATTCTTAATATGTATTGTTATCAAACTTACATGTTTTAAAAAATAATTAGATTTTTTTCTTTAGTTTATATTTATTGTTGAAATTAATAATATTATAATAATCTTAATTATAAAACCAGGACTTACTTGACGAATTGACTCGAGACCTAGACCAGTTCAAATTTTAAAAAAAGTAGAGGGATGACCGACTCGACCTGACTCGGTCGAAAAACTAAGTCCACTCGAGATAAAACACGAGTCAACGGTCAACCCCATTCGTGACTGGGACCTTGTCTCGAATCAACCCCTGAATCGTGTTTTAAAACCATGATAATAACCATTTTTATTCTCACACTGACTCAAGTCAGCCCGACTAATGACCCGGTCTCAACCAGTGACCCGAGTTTTATCCCGGATCGACCCCCGAATTGAATTTTAAAACTATAATAATAATAATTTTTATCTCAACATGTCTTAATCTGACAATCTTTAAATTGAAAGTTTTTTAAAATAATATTTTAAGGATAAAAAATATTATTTGTAAAGTGGTCTGAATTGTCTGGAGTCCCAGTGCCATGATTTTGATAAATTTCAACCTTAATTTCAAGCTTCGGTTCTCCCATAAAGCCCTCATTTTCAATATTCTTTAAAATAGAACCTTATCAAGTAAATTAAACACAATACAAAATGTTTACATAGAAAACACAAGTTCAATGAAACACCAATTTAGCCGTGGACAGCAGTAAACAATTACATACCAAAAACTTGCTTAAATTTCTCATCACGCCAACGCTCCATGGGTCATTTTTAGTTGTCGTTTCTCCATATGTCCAAAGCATTCTAAATGAAATATCTAGCCTTCCTAGATACTGCAAAAAGGAAATGCATGGCTCAGAATTTGAGAAACACCAGAAAAGTGATGATAAAAGTCAATGGAGCAGGCTATATACTCAAACTTGTCACAAACTTGACCTTTTTGAAGGCTCGAAAGTCGACTCCCAACCGAGTGTCCTAGCTCTGCAGTAGCTAGCTAGGATAGCAGAGGACTCTTTCTGTCGATCCTGTGTAAATGTAAGGGCAGTAGACCCAGTAGAGGTGGGCAAGGGGCTCTGTTCCCATCCACAGGCCCCCACCCCACATGACCTTTCACTCTCACTGTGCTCTGAATTGTAAAACTCTTATCTTCTTGTTCATGTATAATTCCAGGTAGTGAGAGAGTTTCCAACAGGTAGAAACCAGGCCCACACAGCCATTTGCTTTTGCTGTTGCATTAATAACCCCATTTGCCATTTTTCCAAGCCTCATTACCTCCCTTTCCTGTTTACATTTAAGCTTGACCGTTGGCCGCCTCTCCTTTTCTGCATTGGAAATTGACCAGCAAAAATGAACGTCCTGTAACCAGGAGCTATTTCAATTTTCAATCCTCGTTATCTCCTTTTCAACCTCGCTTACTTCTCTAATCAAACCGTACATATTCAACTCAATTTATAACTTCAATTTCTCCGTATATATAGGGATATATACACTTATTTATTTGAAAAATAATGCTATTCGTTGTAAATAGATTTCATCCAGAGAATAGTTACAATGACCTGAAACCAAGTGTTTATTTTCGTAAAAAATCATTGAGGTGTGTCTGTTTATGTTATCACGTCGAAGAAAAGAGAGTTCATATAATAGAAGGAAAAAAGGAACTCGTGAAATTCACCAGCAAGGCACATCTCATCGATTAAATATCATCTGAAAACTCCTTGCAAATTGATGTTCTTAGAATGAATAACAGCAGATTTGTTGTCTTTTTTTTTTTTTTTTGTCTGTAAACAAGAAGCCTGTACATGCTAGTTGGCGAAGATAGGATCGTCGTACATGTAAATAATGGCCATGGCAAAGCTTAAAGTCCATAGTTAGCTAGAACCCTCTGTTTGAAATGATCACTCATGAATTGTAGGGACAGCTTAACCTCTTCATCTCATCAATGTCCCGTGTGATGGGAACATGGGAAGGAGTTGATGGGGTGCCGAAATGTCATCTACCTGTCAACCAGTCCAAGCTCCTCACCAACTATATTTAAGGATTTGGATTGACGTTTCCAACTCATTCAAGTTGAGGGATGGAAGAATTTTTCAGTTCACAGGAAAAAATAAAAAAAATAACTGAATTGGACTATGTAAATTGACTTGAGGATCAAAAACTTGAAATTGCTAAGGTCAAATTCATATGCGTGTGTAATAAAATATCCAACACCGACTACAACTGGTCACCGTGTTCAAATCTGAGACTTACACATCCGTTCGTAGTTTTTTCTATTTACTTTGTTTTTTTAATTGAAACAAGCATTGAATTTAATTTTCCGACTGAATCTCGATCCATTGCCGGTTCGCCACCCTAATCAAAGGGGAGGTGTGGACCTTATGAATAAGGGCGGTAGGCTCCTGTATGAGCATACACGTGAAACTCTTGTAGACCCACCCACATCCATTAATTGCCCCCACCGGCACTGCTTTTGCCACCTTCAGGCTGCAATTGCTGGAGCCTGGAGTAAGATACACCCCCAACCACCCTCTCCCTCAGACTGTATACCTCTGTCTGATATGGTGGCAATTACTGAGACTCGGCCTGGTTGAAATGGCCAATCACCTTTCTGTGATCTAATGGCCCATATCCTCTCCGCAAAACACAACTGTACGGAATTTCCAGCTCTGGCCAGCACGAGGAAAGCACGTGGGCTGCCTTCCTCAATGCAATGCCGTGAAGGCACTACATCATATGATTTCTCGAGACCATAGCAATGCCTCTTAGGCGTTGGCCAAAAACATTATTATTATCAGAGAAGAAAACGTTGGTTGTTGTCTTCACACAGCGGTGACTCACCGGCCAACAGGCAGGAAAACGTCCTTACACATAACAGGTGGACGCCGACACGTCCTTAGTTAAGATGGCAACATGTATATGCTTGAAGATTCGAAATGTTGATACATTCCTTAGCAGACTAGCAGTGTTAGGGAGCCACAGCACATGGTACTGCCGTTCACTTTACTCTTTGAAGTTTGAAGCATCACTGATGTTATATACATTGAGTTTCCTCTTTTTCTGATAAGAACAGACATTGACGATAACAACATTCGCAAGTGAAAACAATAATAATGAGCTGTGGAAAGACAAAAAAATCATATTCGATAAATTAAATCAAATCATATCACAATACAGTATTATCAGTAGCCGCTATACCTATACTAACATGATTCTGAATGTCCTTCCATCTGTGTACCTCCTACCACTGCTAGATATATAAATAGCCAAAAGAGGAGCAAGAAAGGAATCTGCATCCATTTGATGCATGCAGAGTATGCCTTGGCGTTATATCAGAACTGAGAAGAACGGAAAAGAAAATTACATTACAGAGAAAAAGGTTATGTCTCAATGCAGCTTCCAAAAGGTTTTTGTTGCAACCAGAATTTTTTCTCTTCCACTCGATTCTGGCTCTTTCTCATGAATGGTAACCAACCATCTTACAGCAAGAGCTACACGAGCCACTTTATCAATAACTTCAGGAGAATCTCGGATAATGACTGTTCCTTCTGGACGTAATATTCGGTCCATCTCCACCATTAAATCCACAAGGTTGCACCTGCAGTGAATCAGAGATGATGAACATGTTCACTTTATCTATAAAATAAACGGTCATTTGAAAATCAAATATTTAGCCCAGATTGAAAATAGAGTGCCCATACAGGCACAGATGCTAGATGACCATAAGCAAACCAAACTGGCAACTATTTTGAAAAACAGTACAAGCTTCGGGGTTCGAGGAAAGATTTAACTAATCAAATAGAAGAAACTGTCTATCAAATAAATTATTCTAGTCCTTAAAGCTTGGACGGGTGCTGGCATGCAATGTTGTGCAAAAACTTCCCCTTGCTGCTGTGCATGGCTTCACTAAGTTCAGCCCTAAAGCGAAAGAAACAAAATTGGAACTGATATATAAAAAGAAAATCAGAGAGAGAGAGAGAGACTTGGAATGAACATATCAAACAATGAAAATCCATGGCAAGTCCCTCAAGTTGCAAACAAAGAAACAATCTGTACAAGTAAACCATCAAAAACACATTCTCACATTCACCATCACTTGCCCTTACAACCACAAGTCGTAACAACCAAAACGTAAAACAGATCACAAGATCCCAATGCGCATACGCTCCACTGGTTCTCACCTTAGCGAACCACCTTATCAACATCCCATGCTCAACATGGAACATTTCCCCATAACTATCCTTTTAATGCACTACCTCTCCATCTTTTACCATGACTTCCACACCATTGATATTGCATCTTTCTCCTAGTCATTTTGTACAAATGAGAACACATGCTCTGACACTTCCTCAGAGAATGAGCACGATTCTCAATATAATGCCAATGATCAAGTGACTTCAGACAGATTGACTATTGTATTGTTCTCAGATCATTTAGGCTTAAGAGAAAGCTGGCGGATTGTCATTGTTTCTTCGAATCCAGAGCGATGCACAAGAAGCTTAGCCTAGAGGTACTGGAGTGAGGTGAGGAGAGTGAAGTGGGGGGGGTGGGGTAAGGATAGTGTTTTTATGCTGTGACAGGTGAGGTCGGGGCTTTTTTTCCTGATGAAAGAAGATTTAAGAAGGAAAGAAGATAAGGATACATGAAGAAGGATAAAATATTACCCTCCACAAAAAAACAGAAAAAAGAGAAAATGAACCAACAGAAATCCCCAGGGCGCAGAGCACCATAACAATTCTAGGAAGGCAATACTATCCCACAATAATTGCTTGCAAAGGTAGTAAACTAGAAGATTCAAAAGTTCCATTCTGCTCAAAATACTCCAAATCACTGCAAAGATATCACATGCCAAAAGATGTTACTATACTTCCCTTTCTCAAAGCCAAGAAAATGTGTGCAGATATCCTCCATTCTGCTTGACACCACCCATTTTTCACCAAAAACACTGGATAGCCTGTTCAGAAAGTCCCATGCCACTGGACAAAGCTAAAAAGTTGTGGGTATTGCTACTTTACAGCACATATCACAAACATTAGGCAATAAAGCTAAACAAGGCCTCCTTGCTTGCAACAAGTAGCTTTCCAGTTGCAATTGGTGAGAAAGAAAACACTCATATCTGGAGGTCAAGCAAGATGGGAAAGAGATGATTTGAAAGAGAAGGTGCCTGGTTTTTCTAAGGTCCAAACATGCCTATCTTGCCTTGAGAATAAGAGAGGAGTTGAGAATTTGAAGAAGTAAAACAGGCTCTTGGTCCTCTCATTTAAGTTACTAAATAGTGAAGATTCCAGGAAATTATCCCCTCTCATGACAAAAAAATTCAAGATAGGAGCATTATGTGGTACTAGAAAGGTCATAAAGAGTTGAGAAAAGGAAAAACAGAAGAACAGGGAGCTTCTCCATCCAACACATGATTGATGGGTATGATTGTGTAGGGAAATTCTTAGAATTTAAGTGAAAACTAACTAATTCCTGATAGGGGGGGAATGGCCAATACTAGTCAAGGTATCTACATGTAGGCAGAACTACAGTAATTTATGTTTGTATATTTACAATTGATAAAATAAAAATCAACAGACATGGCTTGTGCGTGGCAGATCATGATCACTATCACTGTGCAGAGAGATTAAGAGTTTAAAGCTTCATGAACCACATGCCAACCCCCTGTTATTTGGATACAGCAGCCTTATTCAACACGTAGCAGCCAAGGAAAAAAGAAATCAATAAATAATTTTAATGTAATTTTCTGTATAGTTTTAGATTGAAACCCTAGTCTATTAAGAAATTTGTCTTCTTCGGAATCTTAATACCATTCTGGAATTACGGTTTGCTTGGAAAATTATTTTAATGTAACTTTCTGTATAGTTTTGATGTTGAAATTTATTATAAATAATATGCATTCAGTTTGAAGACTCTGTAGTTTTCTTCTCTTTTCTTATTGCTATAGTAACTTGGATTACCATTCATGTTTTATTTCTACACCCTAATTATTCTAAAAACACATCCCTAATAAACCGAATTTCTCAGACTTCCATCCCTAACCCTAAATCCCATCTAAAACACTAAAGCTCTACAATCTTCAAGGTTTTCTTCAATCACAGTTTTTCAAGTTAAATCCTCCATCAAATCATGCAAATAAAATAAAAAGTTTAAACTTTCTTTCCTCTCCACATTGAGAAAGAAAAGTCTTATTCATCACGTTGCACAACTTATCCTTTAGTGGATAATGCAAATGATTAAACTAAAACAACTCAGTGCAACATCAAGACAGCATTATGCCTCAAATGTCATTTTTATGGAAATGAGGAATAAACATGCCTCTATTTTCTGGTTCAGCCAGAGCGGAATCCTCTTTGGCAGCAATAAACAAAGAATTTTTATTTTTTAAAAGTTGGGTTCATGGAAAAATTTCACCAGATTGAAATTACCCCACACAACATTCAAAAAACAGGCATGCGTTTCCATTTAATAAAAACAGAAAATGAGAAGGCAAAATCTTGTTATCATTTCACACCATATGTGTGCAGGAAAATAATGAGAAAATGAAAAGGCAACTGCAAATGAAGATTACAAGTACCTGTTCTTGCTTGAACCAGGCAGTTTTAGTAGTGATTCAATGCCTGCTACATGGATGAGATCATAGGAACGGGGATATGTTGAGAAAGGTTCACACCTGACACCACAAGTAAAAGGAATAAGGTTGAGCAGAATAGATAACCCTAAATCTGATTTCATACCACCAAAGTTTCACTTTCATTAACAGATATCATATCCAAAGAAGGAAGCAAAGCGAATCACAATTATCTTGTCCTTAATATCAATTAGAGGAAGGAGACATGTTTAATGCCACCCAAGTCTACTTCCATTAACATATATCGTATCCAAAGGAGGCAAGTTATCACCATCTTGTCCTCAATTTATCATTTAGAGGGAAAACAAACTTTTGGCCATGGATAAATTACTACCATTAGTATATTTGAATACAGATTAATAGAGCAATAACCAAGCAAAAAATAGATTGGTGATTAGGATCTTGAATTGATGATCAGAGAAGCATGTTCAACAAAGGACTTTTTTTTCCTGTCTAACTGCATACCACCACTCTGTTGACAGTTGGCACTCGGCTTCAAGAATGTGCAACAAATATATCCACCAACTTAGTTAAATATGAAGGCGAGATCATCAATAACATGACCAATATAAGTAGTATGCTATATATGAATTTCTGGTACAGAGCTGGGAGTAACTCACCAATCATGGTAGACTCCAATAAGGCCTCGGTCATATATTACACCAAGCGTAGATGGCTTGCGAGCAGGAACGACATTCATCACCCATACAGGATCTGGCATGAGTGCTGCTGCAAAACTCCCAAAAAATGCATTCATGTCCATGACATTGCGTATGGCTGGAGTTCCTAGCTTCACATTCAAAGAATTCTTATAGTAAGCAACCCTCCTTACCCAGCGCCGTGTGTCAGCGTCAAACAAATCTAACCCATTTTTCATGTGCACAGCCCTGGAAGGTGCTTTCGTTAGCCTATCAGGCCACTTAGGAATAGTCCCAATGGTACAATCCCCCTTCACAGCTGAAGTCCTACTCACACATTTCTTTAACTTGAAGTACCTGCAACATAATTGAGCTTAGCTTCAGAATTTATGGTGTTCCCATGCAAATAAATGAATATTATCTTGAGCAGAAAGCTCAATTGATCAGGTTGCTAACTAAAGGCAAATTTATCAAATTTCCACCTAAAGTCCTAAACCAAGTGCATTAGTTGCAAGATGGTCGAAAGAAAAGAACAACAGCAGTGTTGCCATCATCCGAGTTGCTGCAAAAACACTAGAATAAAACTTTTAGAAACTGAAGATTTATTTTTAGACAATTACCATGCATCATTTGGGTCATCTGATTCGTCGCACAATTCAAGACCATATTCATTTTGGTTGGGCAGGCATAAATCTCCAGCGGGTTTTTTCCATATGACGGTGTTTCCATCCACAGCGATCAGCTCATAGCACAATGCTCTTGCCACAGCCTGGAGATCAGCCCATTCCTTGTCTTGTTTAGCCCACTGCACAGGTGGTCCAGAAATGACAAGATATCCTCCAGGACGAAGCAACCGATTTACTTCGATAAAATAAGATGCATCTGCAAAACCAGATCCCTTCAATGTAAGATCTACTGGCAGGTTGTATCCCAGGAATATGAAAACATAGAAGGATACAAGTCATAAAGAACTTACTATAAGCTGTAAAAGGGATCAAGCATCGGGAGCAATGCACCAAGTCAAATGAAAATGCAGGATACGGGAGTCTCCGAGTGCCAAGCATGGCAACAAATGCCGGAACCCCTCTCTCCAGTGCAAACTGTATCTGTGCTTTGTGTGAATCTCTTGGAGCAAATGAGAGAGTCAAAATCCCTTCCTTCAGCAAATATCCTCCCCAACTAGCAACCTAGAACACGATCATGTCATAAGAAACCTCCAGTATACAACAAGTTTACAAACTAAAAATCACAAAAACAAAAAATTATTCCCTACCCCACATCCCATATCAAGAGCAGTCCTCAAAACCCCGCCTTTGATAGGGATATATTGCCCAAGCTTCTCAATATACTGTACAGCACCATCTGGAAACATTGTTCCACCGCCAGGGAAAATGAAGTGCTCTCCTTCCTTTTTCATCCATCCTTGATGACCTTTCCTATCAGCAATTTTATCATGCGGCATATTCGCATGCCATATCTTGACATCAAAACACAAAAAGACCGCGGACATCAATGTATATTAATACAAATTACCCAAAAAAAAAGAGTGTAAATAAACTAATTACACTAACAAGATCAGTAAGAAAATAACCCTATTACTACCACAACTATGACTATTAAAAACACATAAATAAACTATTTCTAATTAAAAATACAAGAAATTCAGCAAAAGTGCATACCTTATGCAAACTCTGAGGCCATTGAACAGAAATCTTATAACCGTCAGGTGGCGGGATCAAGCAAAGATGAGTATCCTCAACGGGAGGACAATGACGTTCTCTATAAAAGTTCATTTCTCTACTTAACTGACTATTCCTTCTAGGATCTTCACAAGGCATGTGATCTACTTCGTCCGCAGGACAAGCTTCAATCGGCTGAGCATTCTGTCCCGCCTCAATCAAAGCGACAAGACGGTGGCGTTGGCGTGGATCAGAGGTAGAGCGGAGGAGTGTTTGGCGGCCTGAAGCGGCAAGAGAGTCGCCGAGTGGAGTGAAGACTAGAAGGAAAAAAAGGAAGACTAAACCGAAGAATGTTGCCGTTACTAAATCAAGTAGTTTCCATTGGCGTGGGTTTCGTTTCGACGCGGGCAGATTTAGGTGTCCCATTTTTTATTTCTTAGATCTGATTATATGATTCTTTCTTTGTGGCTTGGTGAAGCCGAGGAGGAGGGGGGTTGATTTGCTCTGGTTTTCCTTGATGAGAGATGGGAGCTGATCGATGGCGGTGAGTGAGTGATTTAGAGGAGGAGGGAGATTATGTTCACGTGACGGTGAGGGATCTGGTTAACCATTTTATTTCTTCTCTTTTTTCTATTACTATTTCTTTTCTTTTCTTTTTTTAATTCAACATCTTGTTACACGCGTTAATTAATTCGAATTAAATATTTTATTTTTCATGGTCAATAATGATATTGAGTTATATAAATTAGGATTTTATTCAAGTATACATTCAATTATTAAAAACAAATATCTTATATAAATTATCATGCATTCTTGGGTTGTACATATTCTTCGTGCAATCCTTGACACGTAAAATTTACTTCTTTTCCAGGTTTTTAAATAAAAAAATAAAAACAAAAGAAATCCAACACACGTGAGTAGCATTTCAAGCTCAATAAAACACTTAGCTTGTTTTAATTAATTATTTTATTTAAAAAATATTGATAACAAACTATTAAGTCCAGACTATGTTTTTTAAATAAGATTGTAACATGTATGGTAATATTAATAATTATTTTATGAATTATTATATATAAATTCAACATGCATGATTATTTTTTAAAAAAAATCCTAGGAATATTCAACAAGAATAAATTACCTATTATTATATTTTTTATTTTTTTTCAAATTAATAATTTTATTTTTTCATATAATTGCATAAAAAACATCCATGCATGATTTATTTGTTTTTTTATTAAAATACGATAATTAAAAAAAAATATTTCTAATAGAAATATGTTTTTGTCCAAACGAAAAAAAAGAAGAAGAAATCCATGAATAAAATATAAAATATATCTTTTACTAAAGGATATAAATCATTGAAATTGCCACGAATATTTATTTTTTAAAAAAATATTTTGATTATTTTATAGTCTAGTTATTTTTTTTATTTTACCTTAATTTTTTTTAAAATTACAGTTTACATATAAAGTCAAGTTCAAGGTAATTTTTAAAGTCATGTATCACTCTACATTCTTATAAAAAAACCAACAAAATAATTTACATAATTGGTATTGTATTTTAATTAATAACTAAATAACCATCGAATGTTAAAATTATAAGATCTCAAAATTGTCATCTCCTCCCTCCTACCACTTTCTCTCCCATCCTAGCCACCGCCTCTTCTCGTTTTTCTTTCTCTATCGTGCACCTTCGGAGTCCAACTAGCCATCAAGGCCGCCGCAGCTACCACAGAAACCACCGCTCTCTCCCATAACTCTACCAAATCAAAGCCCATGATAACTACAAAAACTGAGAATCTTTATTACCTTTAATATTAAATAAAACCAGGTTCCAACACAACCCCACATCACTGTGGAGAAAAAAAAACTAGTATTATTCTAAATTAAAAACAAACTATTAAATATCCTTCTGTCACCGTATCAAGCAAAGGATCTACATAAATTAATTACTACACTTAAAGCATCGTAAACCAAGGGTCAAAGCAAACGAATTGTTTCTCTTCTCAACGAGGTCAGCATGCATCTACAAAAATAAATAATTGTAAGTTTTAAAAGGATGATTATTTTTTAAATTATTTTTACTTAGAAATATATTAAAATAATATATATTTTTATTTTTAAAATTTATTTTTAATACTAGTATACTAAAACAATTTAAAAATTAAAAAAAAACAAATTAAATTTTTAAAAAAATACGTGGAAACAAACACAGCCTAATAATTCAACTTGAAGCAAACCGGGGTCAAAATTCTTGGATTTCATTCACATCTCCCATTAAAAAAAAATATATATAATCGGAATGCCATGTATGCTGCTGCTGCCAAGTGCCGGACTGACACGGCTTTAGCCCTCACTAGTTTTAATTGTCCTCTATATTTCTTGAAACGTTTTATTTGCCCCCTTATCTTTGAATCTTAACTTTATCCTTGGTTACTGCATCTTGCTTCTGTTTGGAAGTGTGGTTACGGTTGCTTTTCAAAATACTTTTCATTGTAAAATGTATTAAAATAATATATTTTTTTTATTTTTAAAAAATTATTTTTAACATCAGCACATCAAAATGATTTAAAAACATCCAAAAAATATTAATTTGAAGTAAAGAAAAAAATAAAAAAATTTAAATTTTTTTAAAAGTAAAACTAAAAATATCATGATTACAGAGACATTCAAAGTATTCATGTATTTAATTTTTATTTATCGCAATCTTTACTTGCTAAAAGCTATTATAACTATTTATATAGAAAAACTAAAAAACATTATTAATATTAACTAAAAAAAAGTCATTCCTTTCAAATATAAAAAAACAAGAAAAAACTAATTCTAACTAGAAAAAAACTAAAACAAAATTATATTACGCAAACATATGATTAGGACCAACTCACTCGGATTCTAGAGATGTGCTTACATTCATGGAAGATGCTAGAGAAATGTGACAGTGGATGCTATTACTATTGTTGTGGTGACAATTACATCAGATCATCGCGAACGCTGGAAGATTTCTATTCAATAAAGATACAACCAGAACCAACTCATTCAAAGGATTGTAGCTGCCAATGTCGAACTCATTGCATTGGAGGGCCAAGCATATACTGTTTCCATGCCGGCTATTCAATTAAGATCACATTATTTTACCATGGATCCACTTATCACCATACACAAATCTCAAATTTGATTTCCCATAGTCAATTCAAATGTTCCATATGCAGTCTTGTATGATGTAGAGTAAAACGAAAAACCATGGCCAAAGGGCTATGGAAGAAGAGGGTGAAACAAAAAATTTGTAGCTGCAACTTCTTAAATAAATCCAAGTATATACAAAGAAAGAAAGAAACAGCCAGAAATTGGCCAGGTCATTTCGAATCTTGCCATCCCCCAAAATGCTATTTTCCACCACGGAAACCAATTTTTTTGAAGATTTAAAACTCAGATTCACTGCACCAGGAGACCTATGTTCAGGAATCCCAGAAACTAATCAAGACAATGTTGGCCACGGTTCTCATTGTCCTAGTTGAACCGGAAATTCATTTAAAGTTTCCTAGAAGCCTTGTATTCATGCTTGATAAGATTTGCCCTCAGCAGCATTGCTCGAACATCCCTATCAAACTCATTGCCTGTCTGCAGTACCCGCTGGAAAGTCGCATTCCTTTGATCCGCATGGCGTGCATATAGAATTTTGTTGTGCGAGTCAATTCGTGCCTGCAAAGGCATGGTATTTTTATCAGTGAGGTACCAAGATAAGTTGTGCAAAAGGGTGGAAAGGTTTTGCTGTGTGACATGAAAACAACCAATGGATATACTGAAAAATTCTGGAAGGAGACCCGGTCAAAACCCCATTGTGAATGCCAGGGAATTCCAGTCATGGGATATTTCCTAAACCTAGACATCTGGGGCAAACTATTTAAGCTGGATAAAAGAACAAAAAATTAGCAATGCAAATTGCAAGCCAAACCTGTATTTGATTGTCAGCAATCAAGGCTTCAAGTTCTTTCCCTAAGCCCGCAACAGTTGTTTTGAAAGCATTGGCCATCATATGCAGATCAACAGACACGAATGGGTGTGTATACTGAATGAGAGCTTTGTTGCGGATTTGATCATACAGTGTCTGGACATGGTCATGCAAATGGATGTCAAGCATTAGGTTTGCTTTAAGATTTCCCAGGTAATCCAGACACGAAGCATAATGGCTGCAAAGGAAACAGAGAAAAGAAGAAATTTTTGTTTACAAAACAGGCTTCATGTCCAACAGCGTGGATATAACTGTTGGCAAGCTTATGAGAAAAGATGTTGAAAAAGAAAAGAAAAGGAAAATAGAACACTCAACTAAACTCCAGGATGTAAATTAGAGTTAAACAATCATATATTGACAAACATGAATAAAAGCTCAGCTGATGACAAGCTAATGGAAAAAGAGACCAAAATATGAAGACAACTAATCCCCCAGGCTACTGATTCGAGTTAAATATGAGACTGTTGACATTATAATGCAAACTCTCCAAGCAGCCTTGTACATTTCAATAGTTTGACACAAGCAAGATTAAAGGAGAAGGAACCTTATTTTCCTTTTTCCAAGTTTTGTTTTTCCATCTTCGGTAGAAAAAAGACAGTTCCAGAAATTAAAAAAAAAGGAGTTTATGAGGATATTTTGCTTCTATTGAACCCATATATAATAAATCTATTACTGATGACAAGCTCTTGGAAAAATTGAGCAAGTATAGGCAATCTTCCCAGATTAAAGAACCATCTTCTCAAAATCAAAATCCAAGACTTTGTTAAAATAAAAGATCCTGAATCTCCTCCCATCTATACCAAGTACCAACACAAAATTTCTTGGATTTACAATATAGAGCACAATGGCTAACTGCCACCTTGCAAGAATATATCATCATAAGTCAAACCATTAAAAATGCAAATCAAATCGTGTACCATCATAACAAGTTACCTTGAGTAGAAATCATGAATAAGCTCTCTAACTTCAGGTACCAACTCCAAGAAATTACGGAAGTTGGGATTGTCTATGACTTTGCTCTGCCAAGCA
Organism: Populus simonii; assembly: GCA_007827005.2. Lineage (NCBI taxonomy): Eukaryota > Viridiplantae > Streptophyta > Magnoliopsida > Malpighiales > Salicaceae > Populus > Populus simonii. The sequence continues at coordinate 5,278,871 of CM017477.2, forward strand.
AAAGCACTGATTAGAAACTACCCTCTGAAGTTCATTGAAAAGCCAGTGAAAGACAAGATTAAAAGAAGAAAGAGGAGTGGAGAAGGAGAAGAAGATGATGATGAAGAAGGAACACCTTCAGCTCCGTCCGGTCAAAACATGCAAGGGCACAAAGTCCTCCATATGTTGCAACATCTTGAGGAGCAATAACTTCATTGTATGAATTTCCCAATTCAGGACTTACTTCCAGGAACTGTACCCATAGAAAGATAACATACGCAAAGTAAGAATATAAAGTTGCCTCCAAATGCTCAGAATACAGCCCATCCAAGATAAGCAAATATTGTAGATAAGCACAAAAGAAGGTGCTTGGTTCATCAAAATAAATGAGCGGCCGAATTTCAGTAAAACAACACTCATCCTTCAACTTCAAGTTTTAAGCAGTTAAACAAAAATGCACCAATGCCTACTTAGAATTCAAAGACCATTCAAGATCAAAATCAGCAACAAATGACAATATCCAATTAATAACCAGAATAAAAAAGATTCTTAAATTGCTAGCTTAAAACTTAATAATCCCAAAAGATACTTAAAAAAGCAAATGTGGCAGCTGTGAGTTTGTTTACAGCCAGGAAGATCACAGGAAGTACAACTCACACTACGTAACCAAAGCATTTGAAAACAAACTGTAATGAAGATAGTGAAAATACACAGAGAGCAAGCAAATATCAGCTGTATTGTCCAATTCTGTAGCAAAACTTTCAACCTATCTTAACTGCATCCTATGTGATTATAATGCTGCAAATTATGGGTTTAAGATGCTACACGGGTTAAAAGAAAAAAAAATAATGACAATATTCATACTGAACTGAATACATTGGAGGTACACAAGTAAAGCAAACCTTACGAGCAGCGAGTTTGTATTTTTTAGCCTCCAAATGAGCCAATCCAGCAGCACAACGTAGTTTTGAGACTGTAGGAGGTTCAAGGGCTTCTGCTGTTTGTTCTGCTTTGCTGACATAGCTTGTGACATGAGTAAATTGGCCCATTTCAATGCTTACAAGAATTGCACTCATGCACGTATGAATAACATGCTTTGATGTAGTGCAATAATCACGGGTACGGGCATAACTTTTAAAAGCATCCGCAAGGTAACCATGAGCATAGTAGTAATCTCCAAAATCATTATATCCCATTCTTATGCTTTCTTTGATCAGGTTTGTCTGCACAATATATATAGATGTAAATCACACCACCATAGACGGTGATAATTATAAACAAAAGTGATATATATATATATATATATATATATATATATATATATATATATATAAAAGAGATGTAAATCACACCACCATAGTCGGTGATAATTATAAACAAAAGTGAGAAATTCACTCCACAGATTAACCCTACATCATAGTCTCAATAGTCATCACAGGTAGGAAAACTATAAAAGTGTGACAGAGATATAGCCACGTGATCTTCTTTTATAGCAAATACATGTCCACAAAGCTATAGTAAGCCAACAAAACCGAAAGTAAGTTTCCACCTTAATTTTTTTGGGGGCCTCTAGGATAGAAACTAAAACGAACCTGATTTCCAGTTATTCCCCCCCTTAAAAAAACTTAGGATTAAGACTACTGTTATAGCAAAACAGACACCGCCTGTCTTAGTAACATTTAATTAACAAAATAATCATCACTAAAACAAACCCACAACACCATGTTTTTTCAATTATTTTCCCCTAAAACAGTTATTAATACTAGCATTATAGCATAAGTGCAAACATAAAATGAATTCCGAAAGCAACCAATAGAATAATAATCACTGAAACCCAAAATAAAATTAAAAATAAAAAAAAATGCTTTTACCCTATAAGCATTAAGTTCATTCTCAAGCTTCTCTTTCCTCTGATCAGCTCTCCGATCCACCATCTCACACCAAGCACTATCCATCCCATAATTACTACCCAACCTCCCATCAATCTTCTGCACTACATCTCTAAACAATTGCGTGTTCTCTCCTTTCTTGATTTCTTCATATGCCATTCGTAGCGCTTCCATCTTCATCGCCGTGTTATTATTCTGACCACACCGGTCCGCGATAAACAGCAATCGCGTTATTTTTGTTCTCCCTGTGTACAGTCCGGCGTACGCTTCGATGTCGAGTTGTTCGCTGCTAATGATTGGTCTGTTTCGGTTGTTAGAAACATCAGCTCCGCCGTTGGCGTAAATCTCGTTGTCGGGTTCCATTGAATAAGAATTTTGGGGGTTAGGGTTTTTTGTGCTTATTTTGGATCAGTGAATTTGCCACCACTTTAGTATTCTTTCTGCTTGACACAGACACTGGACGGTGGTTTTCACTTTTCACATGGAATTTTGTCGGGTACCAAGAGACCGTTTGATATTATGGTTAGGTAACAGTTATAAATATATTAAAATAATATATATATTATTTTTTAAAAAATATTTTTAATATTAGTAAGTTAAAACAACCTAAAAATTAAAAATAATTAGAATTTTAAAAAGAGCATAGGCTATAAAAACAAACAGCCCCTTAGTTAAATAGCTTTCATTTTTTTAAAATCTTAAAAATGTTTGTAAAAGTTAAAATAATATATTTTTATTTACAAAGACTTATTTTTTATTGGTTTTATATATAAAAATCTATCTTATAATAGTTTTAATCAACATATTTTTTTAAACTTGTTTTTTTTAATTGTAACTACAAATATTTTTTAAAACCTAGTTTTTAGATAAAACCACAAAAACTTTCACAATATCAAACATATACTAAAACCACCTAAAATCCGCGTCATTTTAGTCCTTAACTATTTTTGTGGACTTGCATTACGCCGGTAGCCAAAACATTTTTCATGGATTTAACATGATTTAAAAAAAAACATGACTCGGGACATTGATTTGATCAAGAACAAAATAGTAATATATGGACCAATTTTATTTTAAAAAAAAAACATGAGAACTAAAAAAAAAAAAGAACCATTTTTTTAAAGTGATGAAATTAAAATTCCAACCAATCAAATGTAGAAAAGAAAAACGTAAAAAAAAAAAAATTGACTTGGGCTAACCTAACCGAGCATGACAGATATGCAAGTTAGTTCACGAGACCAGGATGAGCAGATAGAAAGAAAAGAAAAAAGCAGAATTTGAATCTAAGACTAATTCAGTATCGAATGATGAAATTGAAAAGATAATCAAATTAAAAAAAAAAAGAGACCAGAAAAACACCCAACAAACCAAACTTTGTGATTTTGATCATATAAATGAAATAACCGAATATAAAGCAAATTAGAAAACATCATGCAACTTAATTCTAAAACAATCTAATACTGAATAAAAAAATACAAAAAATAATAAATTTAAAATGAGTTGAAAAATAAATAGAATTAACCCAAACAAAACCACCAAACCTGTAATCTAAGCGACGAGACCAAAATAAACAAAAGAAAATTACGAAATCCAATATAAAAAAACCCTCAATCTTTAAGGATATAACATAAAAAAAGTTAATTCTTAACTATATAATATTAAAATTGAAAAAAAAAATATTAATTTAAAATTTTTATCAAAGTAAATCCAGCAAGAAAACAACAAAAAATAAAATAAAATAACGCTGATTATATTGAAAATTCACCAAAAAAAATTATATAAAAGACTAATAAAAAAAATCCCAATCTCTAATGATAAAAAACTTATTATCTTTTTTCGTGGGATATCGATTGTTGACAAAGTGAACGGAATGTTACATAGATAACGCATCGTCTCTTGAAAAATTATAGAATTCCAATTCAGTGTATGCAATTAATTTCATGGACGTGGGGAGCAGGGAGCCTCTCTCTCTTGCTCTCTTGAGTTCTCAACAATGCCGCCGGACCCCATCAACCCATTCCCCCTTCTTCGTCTCCAGAATAATTAGTTGCAAAATTCTCTCCTCTCTTGACATGGCAGGCAGCAACAAGAAACAAACACATGCGTACCCACCACAACAAACCATCCATCTCGTTGATCACAAAGTCACAGCTACTCTGCGTCTTGTTTGCCAGCCAAGAAAAGGGTTAATTTGGGCACTACATCCTGATATGGTATCCGATCAATGTGGCCTCAGCTACGTGCCTTCTTACTTGGTCCCTCTCAAACACAACACCTGAAGAATCAGCTGCCACCACCAGCGTTCGCAATCCAGGGGGGGCTGCCAAAATTCCATAGCTGGGACTTTGAGAAGTTCAACATGTCTGCATATTGGATGTTATCCCCTTGGACGTGTCCAAGGGAGCTCATTTTCTTGGCGTGTTTAGAGAAGGTTGGGTCCATTCCTTAAGGAAGCTTAAGAGAGAATGATAATTCATTTGAGCGTATTCAAAGAAGATTGGGTCCATCCCTTGAGAGAACCAAGGGATAAGGACATGTCCCTTAACTAAGCTTAAGAAAAGATAGTTCTTAGAGATTTTTAGGCCCGTTAAATTTAGATTTATCAGCAATTATTGAGTCTGTATGATATTAATACACAAAACTTGTAAAAATATTCGGCTATCATTGTGAGTTCGTTGAATTTTCTTCGTGTGAAAAGAAGGATGGAAACCTCAATAATATATCGAAGAGCCCGCGTGTAGGACATGCACCATAGTTAAAAAAAAGAATTCTAAGTATATAAATGGCATGAAGGAACCCATACTTCGAAGATTTTCTAGGAGGGTAAGATAAATACAGGGGGGGAGAGCCTATATATAGCAATATTTCTAAGTGGCCGATGATAACTTATTAGAGGAATTCAACTCACTTTGAAGGAACTTCTATTCCAAACTCATTGAGTGTGAAACCTGTACTTAGAAAAAATTTAAATGGCTAGGAGGAACCCATTGGAAGATGAGTCCGTTCCTTGATGAGCCCAAGAAAAGCTAAGCTTGTCCCTTGAGGAGCCCAGATAAGGTCAGTTCCATCTTTTACACGTACTCAAGAAAAAATGGTTAATTATGACGTGTCTAAGGGACTCGGTAATCTGGATAGCTATGCCTATTGATTTCTCTTTGTATGTTTTTTTAGAAATCATTTTTTTTCTAACTCAATTTTTTTTCCAATACAATTAAACATGAGAAATTAATATTTTTTCTGTAAAAAAAATTATCTTTATCAAAAATCACTTTTCGACAAACCAACCAAATTTTTATGAAATGACGGATCAAATCTCACTCTCACGATTATACTTTTGTTCATGATTTATATAATCTGCATCGGAAGTGTATAAATTCAAACCTTTTGTCACGAAATTTTTCATACAAATAAAACTCACAAATGAAATGGTAATTTATAAAAGCAATTTTCCATTGCATATATTTTTAGTATCTCTGGCATGCTTATTAATTATTTCGAATCACAATCAGAGAATCGTAGACATTGAAATCACTGAGTTGCTCTAGTGATTGCCTAGTGGATGACCTTTCTGCCACGCTCCTCTTGATTCTCCAGGTTTCGTGGACGACATCCTCGACGACGGTGTGTCCTCCTATCATCTCAATCCTCTCCGTGCAGATTTTTCACCATGACAGCTTCCATTATGATTCTAGCACGTGCTTTTCCAACCCCTTCTACTGGAGGTATTTGTTTTTTTAGTTTAACGTGATATTCAGTTCAGTTTGCGCGTGTTTCGATTAATTCTACGGGTCCTGAAGTTAACGATCATGTAAGCCTCCAGTGACCATCATATGAGCAACCACAGGGCTCGAACTTAAGACCATAGAGGGAGCAAATATCTTAATCTCAAGCTCTTACTAATGAACCTCCACCTAAATGATTTATAGAGGCATTTCTAATTTGCTTGATGATTCGTGACACGTCACTTCAGAGTACCATGTAATGTAATTGAAAATTTTGAACAATAGAGGTTGAAATGGAACATCTAGACAAATGTTACGATAGAAGTTGTATTTTAAAAAATTATTTTTAGCTTAAAAATATAATTTAAAATAATATATTTTTTTATAAAATTTAATTTTAATATTAAAATAATACAAAAATTATTAATATATATAAAATTTAATTTCTTTTAAAAACATAATTAGATTGCATCACCTTAATTTCAAGTAGCATTTATTTTATGGTCAAGTCTATATTTTAAAAGTTTTTAAAATTATTTTTTATTTAAATTAATATTTTTTAAATATTTTTTGATAATTTTAATGTATTAATATTAAAAATTAAAAAAAATATAAAAATATTATTTTAATATATTTTTAAATAAAAAATAATATTAAAAAATATATTTTGCACTCGTCACCTAACGCACTATAAATTAACCGTAGTAACATGACATTTCCGCAGTCATTTTTTTTTTTGTAAAAACTCAATTTAGTCCCTAACTATTAACCCATCATCTATTGCATCTCAAAGTTTATGATTTTATCATTTCTCTTTAAAAGGTAATTTTAGCATCAAATCACAATAAATTTCCTTTAATTTACTAAATTATATAAAAAGAAAAGTGGAGAAATATTTTCCATGACTTGGCATTCAAATTATCATATCACGAAATATCGTGGTTTATTTTTGACACATATGATGGGAGCTCTTAACAAGTATATGTAAGTTGGATAGAGTCTAAAACTGTCAGTAGCTATTGATGGATGGAAAAGTGATATTGTCCAATGTCAATTAGAGATGGGATCGATAAAATAAAATTTTCTGGACTTGATTGACAATGAAGCAATACTTCAGGGGCTAAGTTTAAGTTTTCTCTCTTTCGGTAAAATTGAGATCCACAAAATAAAATCCGTTTTTCTGGACTTTATACTCATCTCATAACAGAAAGCAACTTATTCCGTTACTGCAGAGCATCGCAGAAGCTACTGCTGGCAAGCATGATAAAGAAGGCTCGAATCTCAACGACGCACAGTGTATAATCCACGTGTAAACTCAGAAGATTTCCACGTAGACATGATAAAACAACCACGGTCCCACAATAGAGTTTCGGTGACAAAAAGTTGAAGAGGGCGCGAAAGCAAACCAGTGCATTGCTGCTCTTTTCAGTTTCTACTGCCCCGGCCCGCATTTCAAGCCACTGAAACGGCAAAACCCTCCCTTCCTCTCTCTCTGTTCAAAACACACTCTCTTTCAGTTTTCCGTTATAAATCGACGGCAATGGTGAGACCAACTCAGGATGCGATCGAGACATTCATGAGAATCACCGGCGCGTCTGATTCACTCGCGGTTCGAAAGTTGGAGGTGCTACATTTTCCTTTACTCTCTTGAATCTACTTCGTGCTACTCTTAACCTCAAAATACTGTTAGTCTGATTCTATAATACTATCTATAATCCATTGCCATTAATTATCGTGCTATAATCTGCAAAATCTGAAATAATCAACGCATTACTTTGTTTTTTAGGGTTTTAATTTTGAGTTAATTTTTTATTTCTATCTAAATTTGTTGCAATGTGAATATTCCTACTTAGCGATCATTATGATTTTCTGTTAACAGATCTAAATTTGTTTGGTAAGCAGGAATATGGAGGCAATCTTGATCAGGCTGTGAATGCTCATTTTATTGAATTGGAAGCGAACGCGTACGGCATCATTTTTTTTTAATGATACGTATATTTGCAAAAAAAATCATAGATATTTTATTTTATTTTATTTTATCTCGATTTCTCATCCGCAATTAAGCAAGAAATGGATCGTGCATTCTGTAGCAGTGTGTTTTTTTTTTTTAATAATATGTTTTGCATTTGTTTAGGAGAAATCAATTGTCTGCTGCTTCCCCTCAAAATAACTTTGCTGATACGAGAAATCAAATGCAATCTGGACAGCGTGGGATTTTACCGTTCGTATCTGCTGCTAGAAGTTTTAGGCCTTCATTACTTCTTGATCCTAACTATAGGAGAAATCTGTACAGCCAAATTGGTGCTTCTGTTTTCCCTACTAGTAGGGGACCACAGTTTTCACCCAATGGTGAGATTAATAATGGCCATGGGCAGCTTTCTCATTCCGGACCGGGGCATGGAGTTGGTGGTGTGAGTGGAACTTCATTGACACACGGCTCACAAATTCATGGAAGAAGCACGAGGGATGCTGAATCACATCATTATCGTGATGATGTTGAGGAAGAGATGATCCAGATGGTCATTGAGGCTTCAACCCAGGAGGTAAAATTGGGTCATATCTGTAAATAATGAAGTTCACTGTACATATATCAAAGCTAACTTCTTCTTTTTGATCTATTTCTTGTGTTTATGCTTTTTGTATGCCTGTCTTGTACATTGATGTACAATTTATTTGATACTGGGCTTTTGCAGAGGCAGCTTCACGTGGAAGACGATGAGTTTGCTCGTGCACTAGAGTTGTCCTTGAAGGTTTCTATATTTTTCCTTCTCAGATTGTGGTGTCTACATCCATGGTCATCGTTTCTGTTAATCATGAATTGTTTTCAGACAGCGGAACAAGAAAAAGCAATGCGTGATCAGACGTTGGAAGATCGAAAACTACAGGGAGTTCATGGTTCAAGCAGAAGGGCTGAGAAAACTAATCATGTAAGAGAGAAAGTATGTACTATACTGGTCAATTTTAAAATACATAAGGATGCACAAAGATGTACACGAATAAATATGTCACTCAAAAAATGGGCAGTCACCAAAATTTTTGAGAATGTGTTTGTTATTGCATTTGATATAAGGCACTCTGGTGGAGAACCTAGGCCCTTCTTCTTGGTTGTGTGTAAAATTCCTCATATGGAAAGCTTTTTGCAAGTAGTTATCTGCTAAGATGCCGCCTTGTTTTGACGATGAGAGCTATAATAGAAAACATAGGGCAGGAGGAAGAAGATAATTAGAAACTTTACATGCAATATATATTGTACACGCTCCTGATTATTTCCCCTTTGAAGTAAAATGTAATGAAGGACCCTTTGTTTATTTATTTTCCCTCTCCTTTTCTTTAGAAGTCAAAGCCTGAGAGCTCAACATTGAAAGCGGGAGCTAAACGTGGGCAAGAGCAGCAATTGGTGAGTGAAAAGCCTGGAGAGGAATTTTTAGGTAGCTCATGTTGAAGAAAGTAACTAAACTCTGTTACTGCTACACTAATTATTTGGTTTGCACCCTACTCTGCAATAAAGTGGGGTTGCATTTCTTCCAAGGAGTTTGATGAAGCGATGCAGCTTGAGGAGGCACTTTTTGGTGAAATCCCTGAAGAGACTTTATCACGACGTCCACTTCGCCAGCAAGGTGTTCCGGACAAAAGTAAAGGTCTCAATCAACAGCTCCCTTTGCCATCACCCTCACATGTGGCTCAGCAATTACTAAACCAACAGGTTGTCTTTCTGCTAATGGTTGCATTTTCATTATAGTATCATCTCTAAGACAATAGGTCAAATCTTACTGGCAGAATGATGAGTATCTTGCGTCTCTGTTGGCTGATGGAGAAAAAGATGTTGATGTCCTCAAGGGAGCTGAAACTTCTTGCTCGAAGGAAGGAGAATCTCAAAATAAGATGCTTGAAGGAGAGGTAATACATAGAGCTATGGCAGTGCTGAGTATTTAACATAATTTGAATATTTGACATTTGATTATCTTGATTCCATTTATAATTTGTCCTTGTAGGTTTTTATTTGAATGAGATGTGATATCTTTGTAGTTGAAATATTGTTTGAGGCCACAGTTTTAATTTTTAACTACCTCATCCTGTCTTCTATATTCTTTGTGCTTAAAGAACTACAATACTTGGTTTAATACTGTTATTGTCATATAGATGCAACTGCAAAAGGATTTTTTAAGCAGGTTCCAAACAAAGATTCACTTTCATTGTTAAAAAAAGATAGATTTTTGTAGCCATCCTAGATCATATGTTTTATGTTAGAGTAATGCTCTGTATAATGCATTTTTTTTTAACGAAAACATCATGGATACAGACACTAGCAGCAGTGTTACTTCAAACTCAATTTCCTGGCCATTTATTTCATGTCTGTATTCATGATGTTTTGTTTAAAAAAAATGTTTTACATGTGATTACTCTTTATTTCATGAGGCCGGGAAACAAACTTGGATGTAATACTAGTAATACAGACAATTGCAGCAGCGGCACTTCAAACTCAACTTCCTGGCCATTTATTTCGTGTCTGTATTCAAGATGTTTTGTTTAAAAAAATTGTTTTGCATATGATTACTCTTTATTTCATGAGGCCGGGAAACAAACTTGGATGTAATACTAGTGTTAGGAAATCACGTGTTTAAGAAAAAAAGTGATAACTTCTGTTACATTTTTTATCTATTTAGACTCTCTCTTAAAGTAGTTGGATACATTATTTTCCTAAACCACAATAATTTTAGTAGAAGACTTGTATCAGACGATTAGAATATAAAGTACAAAATTTTACACTGATTTAGTTAACAATGGAGTTAGAATTTGATTGAATCTTTGTCTCGTCTTAAACATCCATGAAATATTGTTGTTCCTTCCATTGGAATGGTAAACCTTTATACCTGGCTGGGTGTTTATTGTATCCAACACTATCTGTATTAAAATGATAGTTTGGAAGCATTAGACACATATCTACACACATACTCTCATGATAACAGGAATTTGAGAGATTACTAGCAGCAAAAGAAGCTTCTCTTAAACAAGAACCTGCTCCAGATGACAAGAATGCAGTAACTCTTGTTGTCCGTATGCCAGATGGAAACCGCCATGGCCGTTGCTTTCTTAAGTCTGACAAGCTTCAGGTATTATGCAACAAATCTTAAAGAGTACACGTGTTTTTTTTCCCTCTTGGCTCCTCTAATTTCTTGTTTTTGTATGAAGTTACTTTTTGACTTCATCGATGTTGGTAGAGCTGTGAAGCCTGGAACTTACAGGGTGGTGAGTGTTAATTTGATCTTCCTTGCTCATATCAGTTAGGTTGAAAACAGTTGTGGTTTGGTCTTTGAATATTCTTACATCTTTTCCATGAATTTGTGTAGTAGTTGCGCTAGATGGTCAGTGGTCGTGCATGTACATGTGTAGCTTGGTGGGACCTTTTTGCTATTACTGATTGGCATGATTATAATGTTGTTCTGGTAACTGGGAACTGTGCTTGCATTTGTAATGTTTTATTTAGTTGCATTTAGAAGTGAAAGTTATGCAAAATAGGTTATCCAGTAAGATAATGGATCGCATGGGAATGGAAAGATGGAGGATTCCCAGCAAGGACGCATAGCGAATGAAAATCTTGGCAGTTTTAGTGGGAATTTAAAATGCAGCCATGGAATTCTATAAAAGATCTACAGTTCTAAGGTTCTTAAATGTTACAGGTTCCCAACAAACATATTATATGATCATCTCTATGATAGGAGGTTGATGGTCTTTTTCATTATCTGGCTGTACAATTTTTTGCATGCAGTATTCAGCCTGCTATTCCAATCCCTATTGTAGGGCAATGGTATTTGATTATTTGAAAGAGATTGTTCTTTCTCCGTGTATGCTAAACCATTTTCAACAAGACGTATAGATTGTTACATGCGTTCCAACTCATTCTTCCATTTTGTTGTTGGACAGGTGAGGCCGTATCCCAGGCGTGCGTTTTCTGTCAGTGACATCTCTCTAAGTTTGAATGAACTCGGTCTCACCAACAAACAGGAAGCGTTGTTTCTGGAATTGATTTAGTTTCGGAGTCCCTTGTGAAGTACGGACCTCCAAAATGTAATCGTGTTTGTTCAGTGAGCCTGTAATACATGGTTAAGAGTGATGATAACACCACGGAGGTGACTGAATGTGGGATTAAACATGGTATATGTTTTTGATGTTCGGCTGGGTCCTGTACATATGTGTCAAATGTGAGATGAGATCTGCTAAGAGCAACATCTGACTGTTAATGATTCAACCCCTTGCCCACATAGTCTTGCTTTACTTGCAAATGCAAGTCAGTGATGTCGCTTTTTGATTGGCAATCCTTTTATGATGTTGCTTTTTATGCAGTTTGTTATCGTTCCCCGGTGTAATTTCCTCTAAACTGTTCCGTCGTTGTCCAAGTTATAAACAGCACCAAATTATTCAATTTTAAAGGCAAGTTGGCAATTAGAGTGTGGATTCAGAAAAAAAAAACATGAAAGAAGCATTCTGTAAAAGAAGGCCCTTCATTCATGTATTCAAGAATACAAACCAACTGGGTATCAAAGAATCGTTCGAGGTTAAGAATGAAATAAAATTAAGATACCAAAAGAAGGAAAGAAAGAAATCTCCATCTCTAAGAAACAACCAGCCCTTAATTCTGGCCAGGTTTCGGCGCCGTCCAATACTTTTTGGTTGCAAAAAGAATCTTCTCCCTCTGGTGAGGGCTGCTCTCATGGTCCGCAATCCTGCCATCCCATTGCATCACATCTATGATACTCTTGACCTTCATCAAGATGTCGACATCGTCCCTCATAACAACACTCCCTTCTGGCCTCAAAATCCTATCCATTTCTAATAGAATATCTTCCATATCACACCTGCAATGTCAAGCATCAGTTGGTAAGGATCAGTATCTTCACGTGCACGAGCCCATCTAGTCGAACCCACATTATAATAACATTAAGAAATTACCTATCCTCGTAGAGGCTGAAAACAGAATCAGCATGAATAAAGTCATAAGTCCTCGGGTAAGTAGACATGGCTTCACACCTGCAAAAAGAGACAAAAACAGTAGCAGTTAGCAACAACCCCCTGCATGACTGAAAGAGCTTGAGCATGTGACAGATTAAGGGCTACAATTACCAATAATTTCAATAGCATACATTATCCTTCAGCTTGTTTGATGTCTCACTAGTATTGACAAACAAGTTTTGCCAATAATAGACTAATCCGAAAGTTCAATACCATCTGTAAAAGCAACCACCAAAAAGCAGCTGTGGCCTCGTGGGTCTGGGTGGTTTACCTGCTGCTTTTCTAGGATACCTAGCAACAATTATGTATATGATAATTCTAAGTTTTCTTCACATAGTTAAAAAGGAGCTCATTGAGGGAGGTATATACAATGACTTCTCCTGTTTAATGCTTGTCTTGAAAATGTTCCTTGATTAGTGAAGCTACCTAATCACCCTTGGTTAAGTGAAATCCTAATTAACTGATCCCTTAATCAAACTGCTTATATCCAATTAGATTGAGATTAGAAGCATACCAATTCTGATACGTTCCAATTAGGCCACGTTCGAAAATGACCCCCAAAGTATTGGTCTTTGCCTGGACAGGGACAACGTTCATAACCCACAGGGGATCATCAACAAGGGCAGCTGCAAACCCTCCTAAATGTGCATTCATATCAAGCAAGTTACGGTACCGTCCTGTTTGTGCCAGCTGATAGTCAATCTTCTTGTAATACGCTACTCTTCTTTTCCACAGCTTCGAGTTTTCAATGAAGTTTCCAGCTGTAATTCCCTCCAAGCTTCCCCTACTAATCCTTGGAGGGATTGCATTCAATCTTTCTGGCCATTTTGCTAACTGCCCACCAGCTATATCTCTAATGTTTGACACTTCAGGCAATGGCGTCAAACATGTCGCCATCTTGGTGTACCTACAAAACAAAAACAATAAGAATAAATCAAACAGTGTAAAAGCAATTAAGCATCACAGGAGATTCGAGGGATAAATTGTTTATTTTGAAAGTGATGTAATCGCTACTCTTTTTCAGCAACAAAACCAAAGCATAAAGTGCACAAAAGAGAAGGCAGGAAAAAAGGAGTGTCAACTAAAATTAGAGTTTAGGTGGGTGAAAAGGCTAGCTAACAAGGTTGGGAGTCATTAAAGAAGGAAATTCCAACTAAAGAGTTACTACTTCAATTGGCCAGCTGGCACCATCTTCATAATCCAATTGGTTTTGGTATCACTACTTGAGTGTTCTTTTCTTATGCGATTTACTTTTTCTATTTTTTGCCTGCGCTTATTGCAAAAGTAAACTCGTTATTTAAAGCAAGGAACACCGTCTTTATGCCATCACACTTGCAATCAGAGTGATTTCCAAGGCATGTAACATAACCAAGGATTGAAAAGTCCTTACCATGCCATGTCTGGATTTTGTGACTTGCAAAAGAGCGGGCGCTTGAACACCTTCCTGTTAACTTTGCAATGGATATGATTAGTGGGTTTTTGCCAAATGGCAATGTCTTTCCTTTGCACCAATTTTTTCCAGCAAAGGCTTCTAGCTACCTTCTCAATCTGAGATTGCTCCGCTCCAAGATCTTCACGTGTTCTATTCCAACCTTCCCAATGAGCTTCCCAGTTAATTGGTGGCCCAGATAGAATCCAGTACCCGCCGGGACGTAGAATTCTATCAACCTCAATCAAGTATTGACCATCTGCTCAGAATAATTCTCAAAAATCAAATCATAATGCATCATAAAATAACCTAGAAGTTAATGCATGTCTGCAATTTGGATTACCATATTGGCCCCAAGGAATAAGGCAGCGAGAGCAATGAGCCATGTCAAAAGATCTTGAAGGGTAAGGTAGCCTTATGGAAGCAATAATCCCAATCAATGCAGGGACTCCACGCTCAAGAGCAAATTGCACCTGAGACACATGAGTGTCTCTTGGTGCAAATGACACTGCTAGGATGTTCCTTGAGAGAAGGTAAGCTCCCCAGCTTGCAACCTGCGACAATATTAACGTCAGTAAAAACAAGCTAATAAAAAATAAAGAGTATTAAGATCATACAAATTAAATAAAGGGACTGGATTAATCAAACAGAAAAGCCAAGTAATCGAACAAGGGAATTAATCAAGGTCAACATGACTACATCATGCATGAGAAAACAATTTGCATGATAACGTGTATTGAACAAGTTACTTGATTATCTTTAGATAACCCTTGGAATAATCATATTAAAATAGTCCTGATTAATGAAAGATAATTATGAGAAAGTCAATGAAAATTAAAAGGGAGGGGGTGGCTGTACAGCACATCATGGGAAGGTTGATCCTGTTAAACAATTATTTCTATGGTGTTTTTCTTACCTAAGTTTTTAATAATCAAACTCGATTTCAAATTAATGGCAAGTAGGCTGAACTAATTAATTAGTGATTGCTTTTGGGTAACTTGGATAAGCAAAAGGCATTCCCTAAAATTAAACGATACGAAACTATAAACAAATCATAATTATCTCTTAGGAAACACTTTACTTGAGATCGAAGAATTTAATTTAGTGAAGAACACGCACAACCTTGTCTATTCAGACAGTGAATTGATGTGCTTATTTTGGTTGTTTTACTTGAAGAACAAAAATAAAATTAATTTTGTCTAGTTCCACACTTTAAGCTTGTCTTGCCTGCTATATATATAGAGGAAATGCATCGAGATTTCGTGTTCGGCCTCCTAAGGGTTTTCTAGTTCAAAGATGGTTGGCCAACCATGATTGCAGTACATATAGCATGGAACCTCGATTTCCACATCGAATATTTTACCCAAATTTCCACCATAACTATTTTACCATTTCTTCCCACCAACCACTGGCATTTCTTCCATTTAACGAGGCCACTAGTGAAAATTAAACCTTATATTCTTCAATTATTGTCTCCAGAACTGAAACTTGGGCCACCCTAATATTTTTCAAAATATACCACTCTAATAAAAGAGGAACAACATCAAATTAGACTAATGCCATAGAATTTCCCATTGCCACAGATCGAACTAGAAAAATAAAAAAATCTAACCTCCATGTTCAGCCAGCCTCACCGGCAAACGATCTATTTTAACATTTTCAACAATAATAAAGATAAAACTAGAACTCGAAATAGCTACAAGTAACATTAAACCACCGGTTCCTCATGGACCGGGCGGTCCGTCTCTTGGAAAGACCGTAAAAAAGTAAGGCTGGGATATTAGAGTAAGGACATTACGTACCCCGCAACCAGTATCTATGGCAGTCCTTATTGACCCATCTTTGAGATTGATCAACTTCCCTATGTCATCTATGTAGGCATCAGCACCGCGAGGAAACATTGTTCCTCCACCTGGGAACCTGAGCCGCTTGCCTTCAACATGAACCCAATTCTGGTTTTTTTTCTCGACCGTCAGCTCTTTATGTGGCACATTAGCATACCATGCGAATTCTCTACTCTCCGGCCACCTAAATGGCACCTTATAACCATACGGAGCCGGCACACGACACTTCAAAATCTCATGGCTTTCGGGGCAGTGCCTCTCCCTATATATAAGTCTATCCCTATCGAATTTCAGCGAACGTTCAACATCCTCACATGGGGTGTGCTCACTGTATTTAGGGTCACATGGCGGGAGGTGATGTGCACGCGCAACCCGAGGTCGCGGGTCCGGAGCAAAGTGGTGTGCCTCGAAGTCCAGCGTTGTGGTGTTATGATCTGGTGGGGCGCATGGAAAAACTTCGTTGATTGGTGATGATGTGTTGCTAACAGGGACATTGCCACGAGAGCTCTGATAAAAACCTACCAAATAAAAGATTGTACATGGGATTATGGTTAAGGTGATTTTGTAAAGATTGAGTTTCTTGGCTTTGAGTGGGAGGCAAGAAGGAGATAGTATTGCCATTGAAAACCAAACAAAAGCAGAACCAACCCCTCAATAACAAGAGATCAAAGAGATAAATGCGTGTGTTTTCGCATATATTTATTGATATTTGATATAAGATTTGATATATAAATGTATGTGCGTGGTTTGTTTGTTTTTTTTTTTAGGGAGAGAGGGAGAGGAAGATTGAAGGTAAGAGTGACGAGTGAACTTTGCAAGAGGTAGATTATGGATGGAGGCCAAGAAAGGAGGGGAGTCGAAAGAGGAGGGAGATTGAAGAACACGCTCCCCTCGAGAGTGGTTTAAAGGTTGTTTATAAGACAGAGAGTTCCGCTGAAGCGTGTAATAATTAATAGAATGTGGGCGTAAATCAGTTCGGATTCTTTGCCCCGTATTTCCTATTTCGTCAATTTTTAAACCTTTTTTTTTTTTTTTTTTTATCGTTTCCTTTTGTATATATCTAATTTCTATTTCTATTATTGTTATTAGTATTTGCTTTGGTGATATAACAGTCCTTTTTATAAGATAAAATAAAAATTCCTATTAAGTGTTTTTCCTTATACTTCAATATTTATTTTATGGAAAAGATGTAGATATAGAATGAAGAGACAAAATAAAAAAAAAAAGTTTTCAAAACTGAGTGAAAATATTTTTATCTAAGTTTGTGTATTTTCTTCTCTTTTTTTTATTCATCCTCAGTAAATAAATATATATTGATAATTACCAACAAAATATATAAAATGGATAAAAATTAGCATTTTTTTTTTAATTTCTAAAGTTTTACGGCCCTAAATGGTAAAGAAAGAAACTATGATTCTTAATTTCTAAGGTCACAACACTTAACTGCGTAGAAAAATTTGATATATTCAAAAAAATCTTTAATTCAATAATCTTCATTCCTAAGAAATAGCCTACAAGGCTGTTAAATACAAGAAAAACATCATAATTAGTAAAATTTTAATTAAATAGAAAATTATAATTTAAATAGAAAAAAAATCCAAATACAATAAGGAAAATAAAGAAAATCATAAACAATAATTTTTTAACATTATTTGAAAGCCTTCTATAGAAAACATGACCTTTAGAATATTTTATTAAAATATCAGCTTTATCTAATTGTCAAATCAAAAATTATGCTTGTTTTACTATACTACCGCAAGACTTTTTTAGAACCCCTCAAATCCTAAAAAAATCTTAACAATTAAATAAATAATATAGTAAGAATAATTATACTTAAAATAATGAAGAAAGTTCCTTATGTTAGTCTTCTATACTTGTGAAAAACTCACTCTTAAGTTAACTGTCAGAAACTGAACTCGACTGCTCTAAATAAATAGATACTTCGAATATATCATTGTTGTTAGCTTAATCATGAAGTAACATGCATTGGATCTTCTATCTTCAAAATTTAATTTATGGTATATACACGTTAAAGACAAATCCATGATTTAATAATATATTTTTTGTTGTTATGAAGTCCATTTACAGCTCCTTTCTACATTCTTCTACTTCAAACTTGATCTCTTCATCATCAGTGACTCCTGATACTTCAAGTTATGTATGTAAAGAAACTCCAAGATAATCTTCCATGACATTTGTTAAAGACTTATAACAAATTACAGTATCCACCACGTCACAGTTTGCAAGATCTTCATTTATGACTAAAAGATCACAACTTGTCATTGTCTTCTTCCATTTAATATCAAAAGACTAAAACTGTTTTTCAGCTCCTCCTTTGGTTATGTTATCTTCAACATGATCAAATAACTTTGAAATTTTATTTTTACTAATGTCTTCTAAATAGACAAGTGGTTGTTTGGGTGGATCTTCAGGAATAGATTTAGGTTAGGTCGACCTTGAGATAAATCTCTAGATATGTTTCTCTCCTTTTCGCGTCCCTATTCGAGCCTCATATCAATCAAACTATATATGTTAGTTATGTGATTGCTTGCTCCAACCAATCCATTCCCCATTAATACATTGCTCCTGAGCTCTCACAATGTTCTAAATGACCTCCACTCCTGCATCGTGGGGTGGGCCTCCAATGTCCATCAAACAAGCCAAGCTGTTTTGATACCAATTAACACAGCGTTAACATGGATAAAAACTAAGGTTCCTCAATCCCTAAAGTTTTACATCCTTTAATTGTATAGAAAAATCTGATATATTCAGAAAATTTTTTAATTTAATAATCTTCAATCTCTAAAATAGCCTACAAAGTTGTTTAAATATAAGAAAAACATCATAGTTAGTAAAATCTCAATTAATTTAAAAATCCTAATCTAAATAGAAAAAAGAACCCGGATACAATAAGGAAAATAAAGAAAATCCAAAACAATAAATTTTAGGCCTTATTTGAAAGCCTCACTAACCTCTGATGACCATGAAATCTTAACCCTATATAATACAGGGCTTTTAGAATATTCTATCAAAATATCAACTTGATTTAATTGTAGAATTAAAAGTTATATTTGTTTTATTAGAGTACTATATACGTTGGATTTTTTTAGAACTCCTAAAAACCTAGAAAATCTCAACAATTAAAAAAATAACACAATAACAATAATCATGTAAAAAAAAAAAATTCCCCGTCAAATACGATATAAAATTTCTTGGTTTTTATTTATTAACAATCAACAGTTTCATTGTATTTTTTTTAAAATATATAAATTGAATTCTCTCTCTAGTTCTCCATCCCCATTCCATACCAGGCTATCATTAACGAGTATACCTGACTGTGTGAACAAAATTGGCAATCAAAATAATTCTAAAAACAAATTTAAAGTTACCTGGTTCATTAATTAGGTTTTAATTAACAAAAAAAAAAATGAGTGAATTTGTCTCTGATTCATTGGAAGATTAATTATAGTTGTTGCAAAACTAACCTTCAAAAAGTTCATCTAAATAACATATCATAGCTAGGTTCAAGAATCAAGTCATTAAATCTTTGCTTGGTAGATCAACTCGGGGGAGAGGAGGCGAGTGGCGTTTCAGAAGCTCCATCGGATTAAGGTCCCGTTTGGAAACGCGGCTGCGGCTACGTTTTCAAAAAATTTGAAATTTTTTTTTTGTTAAAATTTAATATTGTTTGTACGTTTTGGATCGTTTTAATGTGCTGATGTCAAAAATGATTTTTAAAAAATAAAAAAAATCATTGGCATGCATTTTGGCACGAAAAGTTATTTGAAAAGCAACCGCAACCACACTGCCAAACACATTCTAAATCTTCGTTCCTTTGTCAGTCAGCTCCATAAAAAAAAAAAGCTTGAATCAAAATGTTAATGCTTGTCCAAATACAATTTTTATCGAAATGCAATACACACACACACAATCCCAGGAAGAGTAAGAAACTCGAAATTTAAGATAAAAAGAAAAAGAAACGTGAAATTAAATAATAAAGAAAAGTAAATAAAATACAGTTCACGTCCTCAATTTAAACGGTGCAGCATAGGAGCCACCAAAGCCTTTGAAAAATCCAATCCAGTCCTTGGCCTGCACTGGCAGAGAGGTAGAGAGATATCTGGGAAAGATGATCCACCGATGCTTTGCCACCCTTAATCTAAAACTATAAAAAATATGTTATTATTTTTTTAATATTTTTCACATAAAACTATAAAATAATAATTTTAAACTGAAAAAGAGAGAGCTTAAAAGGCTGATTGCACGGTTCTCTAAGCAGATTGTATCTTTGTTTTTTAAGCAGTAAAAAATGTAAAATCAAACCTCAAATATAACGCGCCGTGTGTGGGGGGATGCGACCAGACCACCTTTTAGTTTCAGCTGGCATCATCATTCAGCAATGAAGGGTGGTCTGACATTCTCAAGATGTTCCAATCCAGTTTTAGCACGTATCATTTTTCATTAAAAATAATAAATAATAAATTCACGAGCGATGTTAATTTGGAGATTTCTCTATTTATTTTACAGCTATAAACTCAAAAAATTCATTAATTTCAGCCACAATTACCCATTTTCATTTTAACACAAGCCATTATCGCTGGTAACTTACCGTAATCTCATCAGATGTCAGATAATTGTTAATCAGAAGAGACATGTACGGTTCATTTGTAACACTCAAGTTGCTCATACGTATATAGTTTTTAATATGAAAAATGCCCTTTTATAAAGATGAATTGTGCCTTTCTTTATTCGGGGTTTTCGATTTGTTCAGACAAGGGAGAAGGAACCTGTGCATGAACAAGGATCTCTGACGTGAAGGGAGGTCCCGGCACCAAGAACCCCTCTCGTGGGGTTGCCGGGTTGGGTATGGGCCCTAAAACCGACCCCATAGAAGTTGCTTTAATCTTGCTTTATCCATCTATTTGTACACTCAAAACAAAAACAAAATTCTACCGGAATTTTGCTTGCCGATGGCCGATGGGCGACGGGAGAGGAAGAAACAGAACGCTATAGGCCCATATACAACTTGATCGGAACTTGTATTCATAACCGTTCAAGGAAGGCTCGGGATGATTTCTGCTTTGGTCCTTAAGTTGAGATATAGGTCCATAGAAGAAAACTTAACTCGAGGCTTGTCATCAGGCCCATTATTGTGAAAACTGAAGTTTTTTTTTCTTTTTTCTCACGAAGATGCTTGTGTATCCATCGATTAGTAAATGATAACACACTGTTTGTTTTTTTATTTGGGTATGTTTGGTTTAAAAAAATATTAAAAAAATATTTTTTTATGATTTTAATGTGATGCATATTAAAAAAATAAAAGAATAATTTTAATTAAATAAAAAATACTTTTAAAAAATATATTGTATTACAATATCAAATACATTCGTAAATTAAGTGAAAAAATTAAAAAATATATTGTATCTAGGATAGGAGCTAAAGAACAGGATATTTTGAACTCAGTCGTCGTCTTCTAGCTCCTTGTCCAACCATTGTTTTATTTAGTATATGGAAGCGACCATATTGTGATAATATACTTACGCTTGCATGCATCACCTGATCCTGATTTGGAACTCAAGAAGAAATTGATGAATCCGTACGTAGAAGATTTCGAACTCATTCCATCTCAATCAAATTCATGCAACATGTTATCGTGTTGATTATTGATTGGTGGAGTATCAATATAGAATTATACGTCCTTTTAATTTTTTTTTTAATTAAGCCCTTGATTGTTCATACACTAATTGATAATTATAAGGAGTATATATTAATAAACTCTCCCCATCTCTCTCGCCATTGGCAGACCCCCCTGCGACACCGTGACCTAGCAAATTGCCATGAATGGTCAGTAATGCGCTGGGTTAGCTTCCTCACTCGGCTACATGGAAGATAATATTATTATTGGGTTTTGTTAATTTAGCCAGACTAGCATTAACTGGACCACGCAATTAGTCGCATCAAATCACATGACAAAGCAAGGTTCTCTACCTGGTTTTCACACGTGGAATTAATTATCCATCTCCTCCTCCAAATAATTGAATAGATGGAGTCAGTTTCGATAAGCAAAAGTTGACTAAAAAACAACTCCAAGATTTTTTAAAAAATCACGAGATTGCATGCTAATATATATAATCTTCGGGTTTTTAGTTGATTCTTGCCTTGTTCTCTTCGAAGAAAGAGGATTTTGGCTATATATATATATATATATATATATATATATATATATATATATATATATATATATATATATATCTTGAAGAAGATCTATCGAGTTCAAGGAACCAAGCACAAAGACAAGTGGCCCAGGCAACCCGACTTGCCTAACTCGAGTCCTTCAAGTGGAGAGACAGTATGTCATTTCATGCGAAGTGCACGTTAGACGCTGAACTACGTATTACGTGTCCACCCGCAAGCTTATCCAGAGAGGAGAGGTTTTAATTTTGTAATAAAACAAAGCCACCGAGTAGTACACATGCCAATGAGTTGGCTCAAAGGTACACTTGTCTAGTTAGAGCGTGTGCTTGTTCGACGCTGACTGTACAGTGTCTTTGGAAAATTCCAATTTGCGACTTCTCATAAACATTTTCATCCTTGTGTCTCTTAAGTGCGAGAGTAGTGGATTCTGTTTTTGGATGAATTTTACTTGAAAATATGTTAAATTAACATTTTTAATATTAAAAATAAAAAAAACTTAAAAAAATTATTTTGATATATTTTCAAATAAAATTTAGTTTTGAAAAGTGCACTAATACACATTAATTCTAATATGATTATTTTAAATGATTTTTGGATTAATTCAGTGTATTGAAATAATTTTAATTTTTTTTCTAGATAAGACTTTAATAGGTAATCATATTTTTTATAAAAATATTTTTCTTCTAACTTTTTCTAAGATTCAATGTTATTTTATGAAATGTGATTATTATAATTTAAAAACAACCAATTAATTAAATTATAACTAGGTCTAATCGCATCTTCAACACCATTTATATGTAAACGATGTTGCCCTTGGAGAAGCTAAAAACATGGAATCCAATCTTGCATGTAAAGACAACATTTCAGAATTTCAACTACAAGTTAGGAGAGCTCAATCAATCACATTAGACATTTTTAATTTTAATCCACTTTTGGTGAAAAATGAAAAACAAAACATAAATATGCCACGTATTTAAGGAAACATTTACACGCGCTGTCTACACGCGTGGAATTTTAAAACCTAGGACTTTCCGTTTTCCCAATGCTGCACTGCTGCTCACCACTGGATAAGATTCCAGTTTGTCCACCTCAAAAATACGGGAGCAGCTGGAATCATCACAAACTCAATTACTCAACTGTACCAAACCAGCTCTAAGTTTTAACCACTCTTCGACTCCATATAAGTACCTAACACTATCTCAAATTCAGGGCCCTCTGTTCCTTTTCTTGTCACCTTCAACTTTCGTGACCCATTAATTTTGTACCCAAATTCTTGGCTGAAACTTTCTATCTTGGATCAAAATCAGGGTTTTGGATTCAAGGGGATTTGTTTTCTTTCTTTCTTTTTTGATGGGTGCTAATTTATCTTGCGCTACTTTGTGTGATACAAATGGAGAGGGTCCTTCTTCGAAGCCAAGGCTTGGTGACATACCGGAGAGTTGCTTAGCATTAGTTCTAATGCACTTGGACCCACCTGATATCTGCAAATTGGCTCGCCTGAATCGGGCTTTTCATGGTGCTTCTTCAGCTGATTTTATATGGGAATCAAAGTTGCCTTCAAATTATAAGTTTATATGTGAGAAAGTGTTAGATGAGAAGACTGTAGTGGGTTTGGAAAAGAAAGATGTTTATGCCAGGATGTGCAGGCCTAATCCTTTTGATGGTGGCACAAAGGTATGTCTCTTTCTGTCTTTGAATTCCCGTGTATGTTTTGTTAAGAATAAGATTGGATGGTTTGGCCTTTTACAGGAGGTATGGCTGGATAAGAATACTGGTGGGGCTTGCTTTTCAATTTCTTCAAAGGGGTTGTCTATTACTGGGATTGATGACAGGAGATACTGGAATCACATTTCTACTGAAGAATCAAGGTGATATATATATATTTATACAAAACAAATAAATTTTCGTTTTCATTGGATTGTCAGATCCAATGGTACACAGAGAAAATATTGTCTAAGGAAAACTTAAGAGAATCAAGCTTTTTTTGGTGGTTTGGCATGATGCCTTCTGGGCAATCAAATTTCAAATTCTTGGCTTTTATGATAGCAAGTTTGTACATTTGAATAAACTCAATTTCATTTCCACAAATTGCTATTTGCACTTATTAGAGATTGTTCATTCTATGTACTGATATATTTTGGTTTATTGAATTGAGTTGCCGTTATTGAATTTAGTCTGACACTATTTAATTTTTCGTTCAACAACATACCAGCAAGAGAGAATTCTGTTTATTTAGAACAATTTAAATTATGTATTTATTGTCCTGCTTATGGTTGTCTTTATGTCTTTGGACTCTGAATGCTAGAAGGAACATTGGACTGATATATTGTTCCTCTTTCTGGATTTAGATTCCACACAGTTGCATATCTTCAACAGATTTGGTGGTTTGAAATAGATGGAGAGTTCGAGTTTGAATTTCCGAAAGGGATGTATAGCCTATTCTTCAGACTCCAGCTTGGCAGGTCCTCAAAGAGAATGGGTCGTAGAGTTTGTAACTCTGAGCACATCCACGGCTGGGATATAAAACCTGTAAGATTCCAGCTAACAACTTCTGATGGTCAACGTGCAGCATCCAAATGCTTTTTGGACAACCCCGGGAATTGGGTTTACTACCATGTTGGGAATTTTGTTGTCGATCGTCCAAGCGAATTAATGAAGATCAAATTTTCAATGACTCAGATTGATTGCACTCACACCAAAGGAGGTCTGTGTGTTGACGCCGCCTTTGTATACCCCAGTAGCATAGGCAGTGAGATTTGTAAAATGAACAAGCTTGCTGGTCAGCATTGAAGAAGAAAATTTAGGTTGGTTTGTTGGCATTTGTAGAGTTTTCACCCAGGCATTGTATATATTTGATCCTCGTAATCTTGCAGCACTTGTACATTGTGGTTCTGCTAGTTTCCTGTATTGCCTGCCCAATTGTAAATTTTCCTTGAACAAATAGAATTGCCTTCGCATGTTTTTCTTTCTGGGTAAAGAAAATTTTCTTTCTTAGTGGAACTTGCATCCTGTTTTTAGAAAATCTAAAGTGCAACCACTGACTGATTGGCTTCTAGGGAACTCCTGGTTCTATCTCTAAAATGCATCTGGTGCAGGCAATTTTTTTTCTCCCTTGAGAATTATGCACTTGTTGAAGTGAAAACGAACGGCAATATCACCCCAGGTAAAATGCTCCCGAACAAACTGCAAATCATCCGCAATAAGTTTAGTGAGAGCATGCTGAATAGGATTAACAGCAAGATACGTAGCAGAGATGTTATCGCAGACTACCTCAATGGGCCGGCAAGGACTAATGTGAAGATCTTGTTAAAGGGAACGTAGCCAACGAATCTCAGCAACAACAGCAGCTAAGGCACCATTTTCAGATTCTGCACTTCTACGAGAGACTGTATGTTGCTTTTTAGCAGTCCAGGTGATCAGATTAAGGCCTAGAAACACACAATAACCACAGGACAACCTGCCCAATGGGCATTTTAACCAGCCATAGTATCGACAGAAGAAGAGGGCAAATGAAGACCATGATCAAAAGTACCTTCGATATCAGCGCAAAATGCGCTTCACAGCCTGCCAAAGAGAGTCATGTGGATCATGCATAAATTGGCAAACAGTATCAACTGCAAAGGAAATGTCCAGGCCACCAACAATACTGCGACATGACATGGCTTGGAAGAAGATCGAAGCCTAGTTGAGGTGACTGAGTACGTGTATTAACAGGCTTGAAATCCACCATGGAGGGATGATTCAGGATATCAGTCACATATTGTTGCTGAGAAAGAAACAGACCATTCTTATGACGAGTGACATGGATACCGAGAAAGTAATATAGAGAGCCAAGATCACTCCCAGCAAATTCACTTTTCAAGGTACTGATGATCTGTTGAAGAAGACGATTAGATAACAATATGAAATCGTGAAAAAACTTCGTATAAATTTCACGAACTTTATTCTAGGCCAAGATATGTGGCTTTTATTATGGATATGTACATATGGGCTTGACTGGTGACTTTAAGTTTGAAATGAGATTCTCTAATCTTTAAATTAGTGAGTGTACAAGAAAATACAAAAAAAAAATATGTAAAATTAATAACTTGTGTGTTTATCTAATAAGCTAGGTTATTTATAGATCTTGATCATACTTGTATATCGAGATATATCAAGATATAAAGAATTTCACAATTAATAAAAATATTGATACCCATTATAAATGTTGTGTTTTTTTTTTTTTTTAGTTTAACGTGGGTGTCCGGGCCAGCTTGCGCGTACCTCAACTAATCCCACGGGCCCTGAAATTAACGACCATGTAAGCCTCCAGTGGCCATCATATGAGCAACCACAGGGCTTAAACCTGAGACCATAGAGGGAGCAAACCTCTTGATCCCAAGCTCTTATCACTGGGCCACCACCTAGATAATTTAAATGTTGTGTTTTTCATTCTATTAGTAGAAGAAGTAGATGATTATCAATGATATATTAGTTAGAAATAACTATTAATTGAGAAATAAAGTGATCCGTGCTTGTATATCATTGGCTAAGAAATGCAATGCTAAAAATGTATACTAGAATATATCTGTTAACTATAAAAAATATTGCATGCATGAACGAGAAGACTCCGTGTTGTATCTTCTCAAAACGCGGGAAAAT
Organism: Populus simonii; assembly: GCA_007827005.2. Lineage (NCBI taxonomy): Eukaryota > Viridiplantae > Streptophyta > Magnoliopsida > Malpighiales > Salicaceae > Populus > Populus simonii. The sequence goes on from CM017477.2 coordinate 5,305,578, forward strand.
ATTTTGAGATACGTCTAGGAGCCGAAAATTTTTCTTAGTAATTGGTTGAAACTCAAATAATTTTTCAAGTCAAAACGAGTGGAAAAAAGTGTCAGCCATTAACCAAATGCATGCGCGCGCGGGTGAATTAAAATTGTGCAAATGCGAAGAAAAGTGCAGAGAAGCAGCTCCTGCTTCCGTTGTCTTCTATTTTAGTTCGTTTGGGCCGTGGCTCGAACTAACTGGTTTTTATTTCATTCTATTTGGGCCGTAGACTAAACAAACTGAATCACTCCGTTTGGGCCGTGACCCAAATAAATTCCTTTTTTTTTAAAAAAAAAAAAAACACATTTGCACACCATCAAATATCATCCATGTGAAGAAACAAAATGGCTCTCACTACCAGAGGAATAAACAAACGGATCGAGTAATAAACTCTACTGCAAACAAATCCCTTAGAAGAGAAAAAGGATGTAAAACGATGAAACTAAACACAAGGGGCTTGTTGGGCTTGTTTTAAGCCATATAACCGAAGCTGACACACATAACCAGGACAATCCAGATGCACAAAACCGAGGGGTTGCTGCATTTACACAACCTGATCAAGGGAACCATGCAAAAATGCCTTCTAACATCTCACTAATGAATAAGCCACTGGTGCGAAAGAGCCAAAAAAAAGGACAATACGAATAGTGGTGTGGTTTCACAACTCACAACTGGACTAAAAGTTTCATGAAAATCAACTCCTACCGGTTGAGAAAATCCCTGTGCAACAAGATGAGCCTTTTACCATTCAATACTTCCATCCGCATGCCTTTTCAATCTATAAACACATTTAGATCCAATAATATTGACTGAAGTAGAAGGTGGGGGGACAAGTTTCCATGTGTCATTAGCCAATAAAACATTATACTCACTAGTCATGGCATCTCGCCAACATTGAAGCTTAGCAGCTTGAGCAAAAGTGGCAGGTTCACATTGGTTTGATGGAGTCGGAAGTGAGTAAAGAGAAAAGTTGCATTTCTTTTCGTGTACCATCTTGTGACCTTGTAACCATAGGATGAGCTTTTTGTAGTACTGTAATAGAGATGGTATTAAGAGCGCTGGACAGGGGAATGAGAGGTGAGATGGCAGGAGCAGTGTGTTTTACACGTTATTAAATTTAAAGTATGAGAACGATGAATGATTTTATGGCCTATGTGTGTTATGGGCAATTTATTACCATCACCAATCCGTATTGTATCAGAACTAAAATAAGGCTTACAAGAGTCTAAATCACCTGGAATGTTGGTTGCGATGCTCCAATGTCAGAATGCCACTGGTATGGAGGAGAGGCTTGAACGTGTAACCCATCAAAGGAATGCCTTTGATCACTTAAAGAAGCAGAGTTCCGCAACCGAGGGCAATAAAAAGCAGCGTGATTGAACTCATTACAGAATTGGCATTGAGTTGGGCCTGCACCAAGTTTTGAAGGAGAAAAAGAACCAGATGATTGCCAATACCGGCACTTGTGATAATTGTTGCGACCCCGATAGTTGCTTGAAAAATGACCTCGCTGACCAGAATAATAGGAGTTATACTGCCTGCCACCACCACGATTAGAATAAACAGCCTGAGATGGATGAAAACGACCTTTGTTATACTGAAACCGCGGTTGATTGCGAGGAGTGAAATTGTTCCCATGATGAACAGAATTGAGTTGCTCTTTAGTGCCTGGGAATTATTGCTGATGGATCAGCAAATTAATTTTGAAAAATTAATTTTAGCCTAATTTGTTGTTTAAAATGTCAATGATAACTCATTGATAGGTGGGTGAGACTTGTGTCCCCATCAAATTTCCCTATGCTTGACAGAATATCAAGCCCAAATAACATGGGTCTAGGGCCCAACTTCTTTGGACATGACTATGAGCTGAGCCCAATATCTATAAACTTAGTGAGCTGCTAGATCCACCAACTTTGAGTTTAGTTATGCACCGATTTGAAGCGAACATGAGTTTGATGTGCTACTAGACTTAATGTCTTTGGGTTTAGCTAAGCGCTAAGCACAAAAAAACGAGAGTCTAGTAAGCTGTCATATCTAATATTATTGGGATTGGATGCATACCAAGCTCAATCGACCATGGGCTTAGCAACGTGCCTAGCTCAAAAGGCTAAAAGCTTGGCAATCTATATAGGCTTGATAATGGGCCATAAAACTTCGTTTATTTATTGAGATAAAATACTGATGACAGAAATTGAAAAAAAAATCAACTTAAAAAAGTGTTAAAAACAAAATAAATAGCTATCAAAAGAATAAAGATCAAAATTGATATAAACACAATCTGACATAGCACATTTAACTTTTGAAAGGGTTGGTCCAAAATCCAAGGTAAGAAGAGAGGAAACAAGAAGAAAAATAAATTCATCAAAACTTAACTTCTGCTCTATCATTTACACACGTCTAACCACCGGAAAAAGCACAATATGATGCTTTCAACACCATCGTGTAAGGTAACGTTCGATCATTAGAAGCACCGCATGCGCTGCTCAAAACACACGAGCACCTCACTTGTTAGTGTGTGCATATCATATGCCAACCACTTTTATTTATTTTTAATTATATTTACATTTGTTAAAAGATTAAATTTCCCTTCATTCAAATTGATTATAACTAAAAAACCATAATAAAAATACATAAAATCCCCTAGAAGTTAGTTTTCATTTTTTTTAAGGGCATCACAATCATTTAATTGTGCAATTAAAGCGTTAAAAGACTGAAAAGCTCATGGACCATAATTTTTTTTCCTGCTTTTAAAGGTATTAAAGTCATTTTAATGTGCACTAGATAGATGGTCTGCATTTCGTAACGGGCCGGGTTGATTTTTTCTGCAGCGTAAAAAATGATGCCCAAACGCTATTATTGGATTTTAAAGAACAAAAAAATAATAATCCATGACTCAACACCATAGAAAGAGAGCTAAAAAAATAATGATCGTAAATTCCTAATAAAACTATAGAAAGATGAAATCACAAAAAAAAAATTAATTAAAAAAACACCAGCAAAACCATGTGAGGTTGTTAAAACCTGCGAGCATAACCAAGTAGACGATCACTATTTGATAGGTGGCTTGTGAACGTTTTGGACCTATCATATTTTTATCATAGAAAAGATATCGAGACGATGCATATTTTTTTTAAAAAGAACAAAATCCAAGATTATGATCATTGACTTGAGATCCAAAAATATTAAATAGCAATGAAAAAAATGGTTGAGCAAAACCTAGTGAACTTGTTGAATCCATGACTTGAGACATGATACTGAGATAACTCAATAGAAAAAAAAAGATAAATAAACAAAGAATACTAATTTTAAAAAATAAAATTAAAAAAATAAAATTCCTTCAAGTACTGCCTCAAATTAAATGTTAGGGATGTAATCAACAAATTTAATTTAATAACAAACCAAAATAGGCCAATTATATTTTTCATCGAAAAGAAAATATCAAAACGATGCAAACCTTGTAAACTCAGATTAAACTCTCAAGCCCGTAATCCATTAAATTCTTGACTAGGGCTCAACTTAGGAGCTCAACACCTAAAAAATTAAATATTGGACGATGAAATCAATTAATTCAATTCAATTCAAAAACAAAATTCCTTTAGAAAATTTAAATTTAAGAAAGACCAAAAAAACTAAAAGCAAGATGACTTATGTTATTTTAAAATTGGCCACAAAAATCTCATAGAAAGTGAATAAAAAAAATAACATAATGGTAAAGGATGAAAAAAAAAACAAAAAAATCATGGAAATATGTGTATGTGTCAACTTTATAGATCGAAGTCAATCTCTTAAACATGTAAACCATTAAATTCTAGACCAAGAGTAAAATAAGAACCTTAATACCCGTTCAATTAAATATTGGAGGATGAAATAAAAAAATTAATCTAAAAAAATCTTGCATGGTAAAAAAATACAATAATAATAAAAAGATTAGATTTGACAGGAAAAAAAACAAAAGAATGATAAAATTGTTAAAAAAATTATTTTTTTGCCAAAACCATCTTAAAAAATAGCAATAAAAACAACAGTAACCAAATCTAATAGGTGAAAATATTTGTTAGGGGTGAAATTAAAAAAATCATAATTTAATAAAGAGAACAGCGGTGAAATTGAAAAATCCTCTTAATTCCATAAAAAAATTCCAATTTAAAAAACTGTAATGTAGAGAATAAAGATGAAATCTTAAGTATAACAAACCCTAGGGATTGATTCAATTTTTTTAAGACCAACACGAAAATCAAGTAAGAGAGAATGAAAAAGAAAAAAAATAAAAGGTTACACGTGCCACTCCGCCCACCATCGAGCTAGACGTGTCATTTATTTGCAAAGGAGACGCTAAGATGTTTGACCATCACGCACCAGGGATAACCTCACGCAAAGGAAGGTGGAAACAATGACAACACTCAAGTGTCAATAATTTAATTGCAAAGGATAAAACCAAATAAAAAAATCAATCTAAAAAATCTTAGTCAACCTATGTTAACCCGACCAACTTGCAACTTGAGATATGAGATATGAGATGCGGATAACCCTACAAAAAGAAAAGCTGAACAATTCACAAAAGCTCGTAGCCCAATAAGTTAGTGTCAAATGATAAAAAAGAAAAAAAAACAAATTCTAAAAAGGATCTAAAAAAATATTGAACTCAAACCAGGTAAATCATTGAAACTTGTGAACCGGGTCATGAGAATGGGATAACCCTGTAAAAGACAGAAATAACCACAAAACAAAATCCTCAATTGTGTGTATATATATATAAACAATGAGGACAAAATCTTGCATAAAAAATAATTGAAAGAAACTAATCAGGGACTAAATTGAAATAAAATAAATGAAGAAAAGGATAGAAAAAAGAATAAGGAAAAAAATAAGGACTAAAATTTGGAAAAAATGAATTAAAATTCTAAAGGACAAAAATAAAAATAAAATAGATGCAAACCTTGTAAAAACAGTAATCAAAATAATAAGGACCAGATTGTAAGTGAAAAACAAATTAAATTAAATGCAGAGAGAGATGAAATTGAAAAAAAACTTCAAGAAGCATTAAAATCAAAGCAAATAAAAATCAAAAGAATAAAGACCAAACCCAAAAAAATACAAAATGGAGAACACAACTAAATTTTTAAAGGCCTAGCACAAAAACCAAGGCTAAAAAGAGAGAAATGAAGGGCAGGAAAAAAAAACTCATCGATGTCAAACTACCACCTGCCTTAGTAAACACGCCACCCCAACAGCTGCGCCAAATCCTTGCATATAGGATAAAATGATGATGGTTTTTTTTTTTCCACCGTAATTGTCCACATGTGCCCTCAAAATAGCGCAGAGGACTCTGACATGCTGCCGCATGCCATGCACATGTCAACATATTTTACAGATTCATTAATATTTTAATAAGGCAAATTACAAAAAAAATACTGAAGGGCATACCATTATTATAAAAAAATTGTGGCGCAAAGACAAAAACGCCCTCAAAAGTCATTCTTTCAATCTGAAAAGTCAAAGGTTAATTATGTAATTTTACTGTACAAAAACAATGCAAAGACAAATAAACCCCTCCCTGTAAGGTCATTTTCTCTGAGCATTCAAGAGTATAAGTGTTATTTTACTGTACAAATTAAAAGAAAAGACAAATAAAACCCTTAATAGAAGACCTTTTTTTAAGATTTCAAGGGCAACAAAAATTTTTTCCTATGCATTTTAAAGTTAGATGACAAAATTATCCATGATGAATTCACAAATAACATTTGAATCCCTTTAAAAATATAATTTTGTCCTCAATGTCAAGGTAATTATTAAGAGTAATGAATGATAAAATTATCATTACATTGCTTGAATCCATAATAATTCTCCTCACACACCATAATAAAACCTAACCCTTTCAGTATATATTTTTTAATTTAAATTGTAAAAGGTGCCATCCCTAGAGTTTGAACTTATTTTTTAATATATGTTAGTCCTAAAGTTTTGTTGTTTTGTTTTCTCTATCTTATTTGTAAAATATCTGTCTCGTCAATTGCATGTTGACTATATTGATTCTTGGTTAGTTATACAACATCCATGGTTTATTGCATAACTAAATACACGATCTTAAATACTTTATTACACTGTCAATCTTGCAGGCGAGTAAGCAAGAGAACATTCCAGTTTCTTGTAGAAGATGGTAAGTATTTCAGAAGTCGGGGGTAGGGGTGGTAAGAAATTGGGAAGGAAGGAAGGAAGGAAGGAATGCTTTTCACTAAAAAGTAAAATAGATAACGCGTTTGGAGTGGGAAAAAAAAAACCCAAACCCTTCAACCTCTTCGCGGCCAAGGAAGTGAGCAGTGACAATTTTCTAACAATCAATGGCCCACACCATTACTTTTGTGGACTCACCATTGACTCAATACAGAATCTCCATTCCAATATATATACAAGGCACAGGCAGACACTCACTCACTCACTCTCCTCTAGTAGTTGTAGCAGCCATCAACCTCCTTTCTCTAACCAGAGCAGACACACTTGTCCTCTTAGATCATCCACCAGTCCTTCTCCCCCTTTTGGTTTCCGTTTTAGGAAGAGGAATGGACGACTATTTCTCATCAGGTTAGTCACTCAAATTTTACCCTTTCTACTCCACAACTCGTTTTTTGTTTATTATTCTAATCATTTTTCGTTTTCGTTTTCGTTTTGTATTGTTAGTCCTGGCAATCTTACTGCTATTAATGGAAAAAGGATTCAAATTTCAGCCAACCAATGAAGAATTAATAAGCAAGTATCTGGTGCCGAAAACCCGTGGTGATATCATGGAAGGCTTGCCCATGGCAGTCGTTAACCTTTGCGAGCATGAGCCATGGGATCTACCTGGTAAAAACAATAGTATCACTAGCTAGTGCTAGCGGTATCTTTGTGTTTGTTTTCTTTCATCTTATTTATCTGCCAGAATATTTTTATTAATGCAGTTTCTTTTATCCATTTCTCTTTGCAGGTAAATCCATTATAAAGTTAGCTGGTCAAGTAACGTGGTATTTCTTATGCCCTCGCGATCTTAGGGGCAAAGTTCACCGCAGAAAAACCAAGGCCGGATACTGGAAACTGACCTGCCAGCAAAAGTCAATAACGGCTGAGGGTACTACGAAAAAGATTGGGGTAATGAGGACTTTGAGATTCTATGAAAACGAAGTGAGGACTGGTTGGATGATGTACGAATTTGACCTCATCACCAATTCTAGCCAGTTTAAAAAGGTACTAATTAAATGCCATGGATAGATGATGCAACACTGGATTTGATGTATGAGTTGGGAAATTCTACATCCTTTTTTGTGTTTTGACATGTGCAGGGGCAATATGTTCTCTGTAAACTGGAGATTAATTCAAAAGGCGGGAAGAGCAAGAAAGGTGAACAAAGCCACCATATAGCTCCAGTCTCCCATTCTGAAGTTGAACCAAGTCAGAGTATGGATTCTGATTCTGAAAATATAAACCCAAGTGAGATGGCAATGAGATATTCACCTTGTGATGAAAGTGAATTAAGCCATCATGCGGGTTCCCATTTTGGAAATCAAAATCCGAGTGAGCTGATGAATAATTCAGCTCGCCAACTTAGTGAGTTAAGCCACCATATGGTTTTTAATTGTGAAGATCTATACTGGAATCAGCCTACAGTTGATTCAGCTTATAGCCCTTACATGGCTTTCGATTCTGAAAATCAAAACCCAAATGAGATCCTGACAGTTGATAATTCAGCTTCTAATGTCAGCAAAAACCATGGCATGGCTTTTGGTTTGGCAAATCATAACCTGAATGTATCGCTGACAGTTGATAATTCAACTTCTAATGTCAGTGAAAGTCATCATATGGCTTTAGTTTTGGAAAATCAAAATCTAAACAATAGCATTTCTATATTAACTTGTGAGAATTCTTTAATGGCTTCTCGTGGTTTGGAAAATCAAGAACCATTCTTTCCACCTTGTAGTTTTATAAACCAGTCAACGTATGACAAGAGTGAATCAAGTAGCCTAATGGATTTTGATTTTGAAAATCAAAATCTAGTAAAGGAATTCGATATATCAGCCTTCGGTGAAGGTGTATGGAGTAATACCACAGCAACTCCTCCGGAATTTTTAAATCAAAATCCTTGTCAGAAGACTGATATGTCAACCCTTGAAGAAGGTTATTCGAGTTACTTTAAGTCCTCTTTTTCAGATAATGATCTACCTGATGTTGCGCTTCCAGAGGTAATAACTAAATACCATGCATTACAGATTCTTTTTAATTTTTGTTCTGGGGTTGGAGTAGCAAACCCAAAGCTTATTCGTACTTTACATGATACTTCCAGCAGGTAAGCCCTGGACTACAAGCAGGGATAGAAGGGCGTTTCGAGCAAGAAAACAGCCCCAACCCTGCACTTGTCCAGCTTCCTGCGTGCATGGAGGAAAGCCACTCCTTCATGGGCTTTGGTACCTTGGTATCTAATTGAAAAGATCTGTTCTCTGGTTCCTATCTGCTATTTAACAACAAAACTATCCATACGAAATAATCGATGGAGTTTATTATAAATGGTTTAAGAGGGCAACTACTGATGCTCCTCTAATCTGATAAAGAGGGTAACTTTTGTCGCTCTCGTTGTTTGGATCCTTGCACGGTTGCTGATCTGCACGTTTTGCTTACTTTATGGTGGGCGCTGCTTAGTTCGACTTCGTCCAGTCCATGCAGCTTTAAGCTGCAATCCTCTAAAATATAGCCTTCGCTGTATTTGAGTACTAGTAGCAGAAGACACGACTTGTTCTCTGCGATCCTGATGCAACTGTTATCCGTCAAGTACTAAGATATTAAATGGGAAGTACTATTCAAGCTGTACGCACGTATGTATAGTTACTTGCTTATTATTGTTGTGTTGTATGAAGGTGGAATTGTGTCAAGAGCAAACACCTCTTATGGACTATGTATCTACGTGTCAGTGTGTTTCAAAGATGTTGAACAAAAGTACTTATGTTTCATTAATATGTTCAAGTTCTCTTTTCTTAGCTTTGTTAATTGTTGGGTTGCCATTGCAATGCATATCTGCACTAGAATGAGGTGATAACGTTACTGAAAGTTTAGAATTACAAGAGATCTATATTATACATCTGTTATAGTAATTAATTGTTGTTTTTCAAAGTATTTTTTTAGTTAAAAATATATTAAAATATTTTTTTTATTTTTAATATCATCTCATTAAAACAATTCAAAAATATAAAAAAAAAATTAATTTAAAAAATAATAATTATAGAACCCTTTTGATGAAATATAATTTCATTAACACTGGATATTCCCCTGCTTACTTGCCACCGGTCAAAATTGCATCATCTCAGAAGTCAGTGGCAGTGTAAGCTTTGCCAGTATCAAGCTTTGTAGCTTGTCATCAATCTTGAAACAAGATTAGTTTCCTATATTATCGGAATCCAGCATCAAGCATGACATCCAGGGCAAGAGAACTTAAGCTAAGCATGGGGAATATCCAACTCTGAGAACAAGTGATGGCAGGAAAGTGATTGCAGCAATGTAAGCATTTAGCAGAATAACCAGGGAAGGGGGAATGGAGTTCTGCTGTGTCACTTTAAGCAATCAAATCAAAATCCGGACAGGTCAAATAAACCTTAAATGGACATAATTTTATTGAGTGCTCACGAATTTTGATCCCAATCTACAAATTAAAAGTTTTCTTTTAGTATACCAGCTGGTTATATGTTTGACCGAGTACTGCGACATGGTAAAGTTAGCAACATGTAGTTTCTGCAGTATATATTGGGAAGATTATTCTAGAGAATTCTGGAGGGGTAAGAGAGTACTCAATCAAGAGCAAGCACCATAATTAACTTGTCAAGAAAGTTATTGTGATAGTAACCCTCGTGGAATCTTGTTTCCTGTCGTTAATTCCTTGATGTAATTGCGACTCCCATTTGATATGAAGAAAGAGTGCTATAATTAAATAATCTTTTTTGGGTGTTAATGAAAGGAAAAGTGTGTAAAAGGAGCTGCTAGCTAATTATTGCTTCCTCCATAATAGTTAATCATGCTTCAGACCTCAATCTAGGCAGTTAGTTGAATCCTCTTATCCTGTCCTGAAACACATAACATCCAAGAAGAAAGCAAAACCCAAAAAGTTGTATGCTGACTAAAAAAAGACCACTGAAACTGAAGGGAAACAGGTGGATAATGCTGTCGTACAATTTGACTTGCATGTCACCATGCTTGAATGTTCGAGAATTTTCTGAGAAAGTAAGTTAATTAGCTTGAACTGTAAGTTGTGGGACATGCTCAAACCTCTCCCCTGGGGTCACGAGGAAATTGGTATCATTATTTTTAGTTTGATTTTGTTTTTATTAAAAAAAAATATTAAATTAAATTTTTTTAAAAAAAATTGAAACCAAATAGAAACTGGTTTCGGTTTGGTTTTTTAGAACAAAACCGGTTTGGTTTGGTTATTTTGGTTTGACTCGGTTTTAGCTAGATTTTTTCGGTTTGGCTCGGTTTTTTTGTTTTGCTGGGTTTTGGCTCAGTTTTTTCAGTTTGGCTCGATTTTTTTCAGTTTGGCTTAGTTTTTTTATTTGGATTCGGTTCGGTTTTTTCAGTTTTAAGTTTAAAAAACCAAAACCGAAACAGGTTGGTTTTTTCAAAATTTTAATCAATTTTTTTTATAATTTAATTTTTTCAGTTATTTTCCTTTTTTTTATTTAATTAATTTTTTGATTTTTTTACTTATTCTTGCAAGGAAGCGAGTCTGTCTTTTCTTGTAATTTTTTTATTTTATTTTATTTTATTATTGCTGATCTAATTGGCTAATGGATGTCACATCACACTGTACGGACACTAAATGACCCGGTATAAAGGAGGTCCCACATAGCCAATTTTCTTATATGATAGGTCAATATAACTTATACGAGGATGCTTGAATGACTGTGCTGCAGAAGAACATGATTGCCTACAAATACACACATCAACGCACAACACGTTTGTCATGATCCGAATCCCTGTTTATGTTCGGCACCATCGGAGCAATATTAGAAAGACACTTCATCTATATTAAATTTGTAGTATGATAATAAAATCCGATTGAATTCACGAGATTTTTTTTTAATTTTTCTACAATATATTAAAATGAAAAAAAATTAGGAGATTTGAATGATAAATTAAAAAAAACAATAATTCTAAAAATAATAAATTGATATGTTGTTAACTTAGTTCAAGAGTCCACACATTCATTCCTATAAATCTGTTGATCATCGAAGTAAAACAAATATTCTTTCATGTCAAGAAAATAAATTTGATGTCCTTTAAAAATAAAGAAAATCGATAAGATTACGAGTAAATTAATTAGACAAAACTCTTTAATCAATTTCTAACCATCAAACAAATTTAACATTGAAAGTAATTCTCATTCACTTGACAGTAGTTTTAAGAGTAAAGTTTATGCATTTATTTTTAGCAGACATTCAAAAGCTAGATAATTTAACTTAGTTTATTTTTCCTAATAAATCAAGATAAGAGTTGCATCAATCTAATTAATTTTTTTGCTTCTTACTTTAGTCTTTAACAACAATTATGGATTGAAAGAAACTAGAAAGCTTACATGTCATTTCAAAACAATTCAATAAGCTTGAATAACAATCAATAATATAATTTTGAATAAGAAAAAATAAATACTTGAATTTAAAAGAATTACAATGAGAACTTTACTTCTCACAACTTGCTAATGGAGATGATGTACATTCCTCTTGAATCAAAATTAAGAATTAGTTCATAGTTGCTGGAAAATTGACAAAAACAGAGAGAAAAATAATGTTGCAGAACCCTTGTTTCAGCTATGTTCTGCTCTATTTATTCTCTTCCTTGGCTGACAAATTTCTTCAAATTTCCTTGGCTAAGTAAAAGTCTATATACTACTTAACTCCTTCTTTTTTTACCTGGTCTTTAAGGTTGGTTAAATCCCTCAAAATTTGTGTTGAAAACAGACTCTATTACTGTCATAAATCTGTTGTAATTTCAACTCTGCTGCAACTTAGACTTTGTTTCTGACTTGGTTTCTTGCAATATCCGATCATCCCAACTATATTTTTTCATTCATGACATGTTAAAGGCATGATATGTACATTTTTTTGGTCCTAAAACCCACCATTTCTATGTCAGACTCTTAGCCATAGTGAGATGTGTCGCACCCGACATCGCGGCGGCCCACAAATAATCTCTATTATTGGAAAAAGAACAGATTTCTGGCATCTTGTTCTTTTAGGGGAAAATGTCTTGTCTAAGGAGTCTCCACCTAGTATTACGGTCACTAGGAACCCTAACTGGTCATCAGAGATTCTATGGCTCGGGATTGTTTACGTAAAAGGGAAGATATTATCACCCCTTAAACGTTCTGCCTAAGGCAAACTGCATTGCTAGCTTTGTCTTAAATTGCTGAATATTTATTGGTTTATGCTCTGATGGTTTACTTATAAAATTCCTGACTCTGGCGCCAGTGAATATTCGAGCTCGAATAATTCCAACTCTGGCGTTGGTAAAAATTCGTAGCTACGAAAAAAAAATTAGATCAATATTTTTATTCCCTACTCTAGCGCCAGTGAATAAATAAATAAATAAAAATAAATTTATTTTTATACATGCACATATACTTTTTTATTTTTCTAGCTAAATAAAATAAAAATACAACGAATAAAAATAATATAAATTTAAACTGATATTTTTATTCCTGACTCTGGCGTCAGTGAATAAACTAATAAATTTACATTATTTTTATTTATGCATACACATTTTTTTATTTTTTTTATTTTTTTATTTTTTTCTGGCTGGGCCCAACTCAGCCCACATGGATTGGGCTGGACCCAGCCAGCCCGGCCCGGTCACTGGCCCAAGCCAGTGACCAGGCTGGGCAAAGGCACGCACTACGCGTGCGTGCACTGGGAAAGGCTAATTAATTTTATGGCAACAGTGTCCAGTGATGTTGCAAAGCGGGAAGAGAAGATTACCTGGACGCATGATGAGGACGATGGTGAAGCTCTTCCTGTGTGATCGGGTGACATTAGCCGGGCATCCGTTTCAACCTCCCCTTGGTTCTTCTGGCTTTGTTCTTTCTGTTTCTGATGGTTCAGAGTGTTGAAGCTGGTCTTCTGTCTTTATTATCTTCTCTGGTTTTTTTTGCGTTCCTCTGTTTCTTTGAGAAGAAACAGGGGAACAACAGTCCTGCTATTTTGGTTCGTCCTTCTGGGTTGTTCGCTTGTCCGTCCTCTGTCTCCTGGGTTTTTTTTTTCGCGTTCTATCCCCTCTGCTCCTTCGTCCCTGTTTCGTTCTTCTCAGTGTATCCTATTGTTTTCGGTTTATACCTCTGTTTCTGTTCGTGCTCCTGCCTCTTTGTTTTTCTCCTCTGTCTCTTAGTTTTTCCTTTTGTTTTTCCCTTTTCAGTCGCTCACTCTCTCTGTCTTCTGTCCCCGGTTCTGTTTCTTTTTTTTTCTCGGTTCTGCTCCTTCTTCCCCAAAATTTTTTCCCCCTGTTCGTGGCTCTTTTTTTTGTCTCCCCCCTCCTTCCGCGCTCTCCCATATTATCTGGCTTTATAGCTAGAGAATGCCAAGAATCCTTACGATTGAAACGACTTTGAGCCTTTACTCCAAAAACGATTCCTGAGAAAGAAGGCGACGAATCACTTCTCAAAACGACGCCGTTTGTGTGATGAGAATAGTAATTTTCAATCTGGTCACTGAAGTTCTGAAATCATGTAATCAAACCCCTGGGTAAATTGTAATTGAACCCCTGCATTTCGGCGACTTTCACAAGCTAGTCCTTGGACTTTAATCTGTTGCACTTTTGCCCCTAATTAACCCCAAACTTTGGTATTTTTTCAATTAAGTCCCTAATTTCATTAATTAAATTAAATTCAAGGTCAATTAAGTCTCAAAACTTATCAATTCTCCAATTAAACCCCTGTTTGATTAATTAAATTAATTCCAAGCTCAATTAAATCTCAAAACTTATCAATTCTCCAATTAAACCCTTGATTGGATTAATTAAATTAATTTCAAGCTTAATTAAGTCTCAAAACATATCAATTATTCAATTAAACCCTTAACTTGATTAATTAAATTAATTCCAAGCTTAATTAAATATCAAAACTTATCAATTCTCCAATTAAACCCTTGATTTGATTAATTAAACAAGTCAAAAATTTAATTAAATCTTTAAGCTTCCAATCATGTTGCCCCTAACCCAAATTTTAATTCATTCTTTATTTATTTCATTTTTATTTTTTTTCATCATTATTATATTTTTTTTCATCATTTTTTTCTTTTTATCATAAAATTAAAATAAAAGGGTAAAAAATTGGGTTATGACAAGATGCTTGACATCGTTAGTTTCCTTATCAGATCAGAAGACCAATCTTATCTTTCAGATTGTGTCTGCATTTTCACCTTTAAAATGATTTTATCTAACCTGGTATACTTCATAAAAGTTGTAGTTCTAGATGTATAGATGATTTTGAGCTTTTGAATCCCATGTTTTCAATGTTTGAGACTCAAGATATGCCCATTTGAATATATAGTGTGAAAGTAGAGGATTTGGCTGTAAGGAGAATTTCGACCTAATTTTGCAGGTCTGATTAAAGGTCCAAACAAACTCAGATTTCTGCCCATAATACCTTCCTGGAAAACTTGATATGTGTAATTTAACCTTGATTTAGCCCACGTTCACATTCTGAAATTAAAACTTAGTGAAAAATTTGTTACAAGAAGCAAGGTCTGAAACATAAAATGCAAAAATTCTTATCTTTTAGCAATTAATTTACAAAGTCTCCTAAGTATGCCAAACTCATAAAAATAACTTCCAATAAGCTTGCATAGGCTCAAAATACACTAAAAACATAGTGTAGAAGGAATAAAAACATATGTATATTTTGCACTTATAAAAAACATATAAGTAAAAGGAATATCATATAAAAGAACCAAAAATTCTATTGAGCATCGTTAAAAGTGCCAACAATGTATATACAAAATATGCTAAAAAAAAACTTCAAACAGCACAAATAAAAAACTACAATGCATGAAGGAAAATCTGGTTTAGTCTCTTAAGTGTAGGGACTATAACGATAATTTTAAAAAATTAGGGACCATAACATAATTTTACCAGAATTGGATGGCCAAATTGTAAGTGTAAAAAATACATAACCATACTAGAATTTCAAAATACATTTTAGAGGTCAAATTATAATTTTTCAAAGTTTGAAAACCAAAATAAAATTTCATCATCTTCAACCTCAAGACCATTATGTTTAGATTTTCCAGCAAAGTTGAAATAAATTTCTTGACCCGTAACAAATCAATTCACAAATCCTTATTTCTAACAACACACCAAAAATCAATCACTTAACCTTAACCATAATAATTATGAATCAATCTTAACAACATAAATTTCAAATCTTTATAAACTTTAATCTCTTCCTTGATCCTTCCATAAACAAACCATAATTAAAAGTAGGAACTATTTATTTGCTATTTCTACCTTTCTTGAACAAAAAAACTCAAGATCAAAAACTTGAATAATTTATTTGATGAGGGGAGGGTCACGACAGCCACATGTATTAAAAGAGAGAAAAACAATCCTCTTGTAATTTTTTCTTATATATCTAGGTTAATTTAGGTTAGATTTAGGTTAACTTTAACTTGAGTTTAGACCAAAAGTTTAGGTATACGCAACCTTCATGTGCTCATAACATATAGATAGCCTTCTTACACTTTTGGAAGGTGTTTCGTATTGTGGTTGGAACTGTGTTTTGTTCCAACCATAATTTTTAAACGTTTGGTAAGTATTCAAAACACAGATTTTAAAGATGGGTCCCACTAAAAATTAAGTTTGTACCGCCGGTTTTATGAAGCAGAAAATTACTGCTTTTCAATTCACTTTTGCCCGTATGCTGCCAAGGGAAAGAAAATCTCAAGGGCCCACCTAATTTCTTGTTTGCTTCCTTCCTTCTCAGCTCAAGTAGGAGTATTTCATTGGCAATCATCATCATCCGCACACTGCCACGTGGATGAATTAATTCTTAAGTTATTGTTCTGTTAATGTGAATATTTTTTTTTTAATGAAAAACTAGTGTAGTGAATTGATTTTACGTGTACTGTTCACGTCACGTGAACATGAAAAATATTTTTTAAAAAAAAAATTAATTTAAGATGAATTAAATTTACTTATACTGTAATCTCAATTTTATTCCTAATAATATTTTACTTAATTTTATTACATGCTCAAAAAATCATGGAAACTATAGTTCTTGTGGAATAAATTTCATACGTAATGGAATTGTAGATAGTTTAATGGAATAATAAAAAATATTTTATATAAAGTATGATTTATTTCATGATGTAATAGCAATAGTTAAATTTATAATATTTAAATTAAAAACCATAAATATTAATATATATTTTTTAAAATTATTTTATAACCTCAATTTCAAAAGCATTTTTAATCAAACACATTAAATTATTTTTTGTTCAATCTCAATTTCAACCACAGTTTTAACCAAACATATATTTTTTTAAATTAACCTCAATTAAAAGTACTTTTTATAAAATAATTTTTTTCAAACTACAACCACAACAGCTACCACAATACCAAACACACCCTTGCTAGATCCATTGCCTTCCTTTTCTTAGTTTAGATGATTTGATCTTGTGACTTTGCTTAGGGTTGTGTGAGTTATTGGTAATATTTGCGTTTTATTATTGTTCTTGAAGTTTTAAGCAGAGTGAGTGACAGATGACAAGCTCAACAATACCTTTTCCATCTGTCCCATGGCTGATGGTACACAGAAAAGTGGTTTCTAACCTCAAAAACTCTTGCCACGAATGGTTAGATATGGGAGCCAAAAAATTTCGGCTAATAATGCTAGCCAAAAATAAACCACACTGTTTGGGCCTCGACCAAGCAGTGACCAACATAAATTAACTGTAACATCACTCTTTATGTTTAAGATTTACCAACGTAAACATAATTTATAAATAAGGTAAACATCTACGTTTATAATGATTATGTATTGCCATATATATACACATCCATAGTACTCTTTACGAATTATGGGATTTTGCTTGACATTCTTGAATTTTGCAAATTCTCATGAAAATATCCTCACTGAATGCAGGGCAAGGACAAGCCTCGATATATCAAGCGTCAGGAGCAAACCATATTTGATTGCTAAGTCATCGACAATTCACTTAGCTGAACATACTTCAAATGCATTAAATTCCACTCTAGCAAAACAAGCAAGGAGAAACACCATGAAGAACAACTAGAGGTAATTTGTTCCTATGGCTTATCTGCTACACACAATACATATGAACTCTGACGAGTCCCACGTTTAACACATACATACAAGTACCAAAACAGTAACTTATTTAAGAACATAAAGTTGGCTACAGTAAGCACTATATAGCAAAGGTTGACAGACATAGATGATCGAAAACTCGTTGTCGGAGGGGGATTTTCTCGGTACACAATCCCATTTGTAAGCAATTGGGCAGAGTTCAATTATAATATCCTTCATCAACTCCGAGGAATGCTTCCAGATGATCTTCCTATGGAAGTAATCATTAAAAGAAATATAAGTACTTGATATGCTTAATAGAACAACGTGTAACTATAAACTGCGTGTGATTCATGCTACTTCTAACCTCAGTCACATTGTTTGGAAAATCAGAAGCCATATTGGAACTTGATCCACCTTCTTCATATGTTAGCTTATCATCTGAATTTTTCTTCAGTTTGCAGAGAACGAAGTCCTTCTGCACATATTTGACCAAAAAACATAAACCAGGTGGAGAAGAAAAGGCAGGTTCTAAGATCTGAAAAGAGTTGATGATATCAATAAACTTTACGGAAAATGAATGTATGTACAATCACTTTGGAAGGGAGCAATACCTGGTTATGGAAGTTGAAAGTCGGATTATATTCATGCATGATCCAATTGGTCCTGACTCCATTAGGAACACGACCCTTATAGAAAACCAGAGACTTTTTTTTAGCAATTTCCTCCCCTGTGCTCATAGCCCTGATTATGCGATCATTACCAGTGAGTTTCCAGTATCCTGCCTTAGTAGTCCTTTTAGCCTGCTTACGATTGGAGTCCTTGTAATTGCGAGGAGAAAAGAAGTACCACACTGTATCATTTGACTGAATTTCTGAAAGCCCTGCAGAATCAACATGATAATTTCTTGGTTAATTAGAAAAAATAATGAACAAACATACACAGACACATATTTAAATAGTACCAGGCAGTTCCCAAGGCTCAGAATTGCACACATTAACCTCGGCAATTATGGCGACTTCGTGATCATAGCCACCCATCATTTTTAACTTCAGGAAATGGTTGATTAATTCTTCATCGGTTGGATGGAATCCATAGCCTTTTGGGGCAGATGGAAAAGGTACTGTTGAGCTTGTCATCTGTCACTCACTTTGTTTGAAACTGCAAGAATAATAATTAAAAAAAAAAGCAAAAGTTACTAACAACTCCCACAACCTAAGCAAAGTCACAAGATCAAATTATCTAAACTAACTAAGAAAAGGAAGGCAATGGAGCGGTGATCCACTGATCTAGCAAAGGTGCAAGAAGGCTATCTATCTGTGATGAGCACAAGAAGGTGTGGTGCGTTTCTGTGTGTATTTACAGGCAATCATGCGCTTCTGCAGCCCAGTCATTCAAGCATTCTCGTGTAAGTTATACTGACCGATCATATAAGAAAATTGACTAAGTGGAACCTCCTTTAAACAGTGTTATTTAATGTCCGTACAGTGTGATGTGCCATCCATTAGCCAATTAGATTGGCAATAATAAAATAAAATAAAAAATTACCAGAAAAGAGAGACCCACTTCCCCAAGCTAAGATCCAAAGGGAGACGTTTGAGCATATCCCACAACTTACAGTTCAAGCTAATTAACTTACTTTCTCATAAAATTCTCGAACATTCAAGAATGGTGACTCGCTTCCTTGCAAGGTAAGCATAAAAAAGTAAAAAAATAATAATTAAAAAAAATAAACCGTTAAAAAAACCGCTTGAAATTTTGAAAAAACCAACCTGTTTGTTTTGGTTTTTTAAATTTAAAACCAAAAAAACCGAACCGAACCCAAATAAAAAAACTAAGCCAAAACCCAGCCAAACCGAAAAAATCGAGCCAAACCGAAAAAATCTAGCTAAAACCGAGTCAAACCAAAATAACCAAACCAAACCGGTTTTGTTCTAAAAAACCAAACCGAAACAGTTTCTATTTGGTTTCAATTTTTTTAAAAAAATTTAATTTAATATTTTTTTTTAATAAAAACAAAATCAAACTAAAAATAATGATACCAATTTCCTCGTGACCCCAGGGGAGAGGTTTGAGCATGTCCCACAACTTACAGTTCAAGCTAATTAACTTACTTTCTCAGAAAATTCTCGAACATTCAAGCATGGTGACATGCAAGTCAAATTGTACGACAGCATTATCCACCTGTTTCCCTTCAGTTTCAGTGGTCTTTTTTTTAGTCAGCATACAACTTTTTGGGTTTTGCTTTCTTCTTGGATGTTATGTGTTTCAAGACAGGATAAGAGGATTCAACTAACTGCCTAGATTGAGGTCTGAAGCATGATTAACTATTATGGAGGAAGCAATAATTAGCTAGCAGCTCCTTTTACACACTTTTCCTTTCATTAACACCCAAAAAAGATTATTTAATTATAGCACTCTTTCTTCATATCAAATGGGAGTCGCAATTACATCAAGGAATTAACGACAGGAAACAAGATTCCACGAGGGTTACTATCACAATAACTTTCTTGACAAGTTAATTATGGTGCTTGCTCTTGATTGAGTACTCGCTTACCCCTCCAGAATTCTCTAGAATAATCTTCCCAATATATACTGCAGAAACTACATGTTGCTAACTTTACCATGTCGCAGTAGTCGGTCAAACATATAACCAGCTGGTATACTAAAAGAAAACTTTTAATTTGTAGATTGGGATCAAAATTCGTGAGCACTCAATAAAATTATGTCCATTTAAGGTTTATTTGACCTGTCCGGATTTTGATTTGATTGCTTAAAGTGACACAGCAGAACTCCATTCCCCCTTCCCTGGTTATTCTGCTAAATGCTTACATTGCTGCAATCACTTTCCTGCCATCACTTGTTCTCAGAGTTGGATATTCCCCATGCTTAGCTTAAGTTCTCTTGCCCTGGATGTCATGCTTGATGCTGGATTCCGATAATATAGGAAACTAATCTTGTTTCAAGATTGATGACAAGCTACAAAGCTTGATACTGGCAAAGCTTACACTGCCACTGACTTCTGAGATGATGCAATTTTGACCGGTGGCAAGTAAGCAGGGGAATATCCAGTGTTATTGAAATTACATTTCATCAAAAGGGGTTTTATAATTATTTAAAAAAAAAATTATTATTATTATTTTATGTTTTTGAATTGTTTTGGTGAGATGATGTTAAAAAATATTTTAAAAAACAACTATTACTATCACATCTGGACGGATAATATAGATACCTTGTAATTCTAAACTTTCAGTAACGTTATCACCTCATTCTAGTGCAGATATGCATTACTATGGCAACCCAACAATTAACAAAGCTAAGAAAAGAGAACTTGAACATATTAATCAAGCATATGTACTTCTGTTCAACATCTTTGAAACACACTGACACGTAGATACATAGTCCATAAGAGCTGTTTGCTCTTGACACAATTCCACCTTCATACAACACAACAATAATAAGCAAGTAACTATACATACGTGCGTACAGCTTGAATAGTACTTCCCATTTAATATCTTAGTACTTGACGGATAGCAGTTGCATCAGGATCGCAGAGAACAAGTCGTGTTTTCTGTTACTAGTACTCAAATCTTTTTACGAATATAGCTGCAGATTTAGGACAGCGCAGGCTATATTTTAGAGGATTGCAGCTTAAAGCTGCATGGACTGGACGAAGTCGAACTACGCAGCGTCCACCATAAAGTAAGCAAAACGTGCAGATCAGCAACCGTGCAAGGATCCAAACAACTAGAGCGACAAAAGTAACCCTCGTTATCAGATTAGAGGAGCATCAGTAGTTGCCCTCTTAAACCATATATAATAAACTCCACCGATTATTTCGTATGGATAGTTTTGTTGTTAAATAGCAGATAGGAACCAGAGAACAGATCTTTTCAATTAGATACCAAGGTACCAAAGCCCATGAAAAGTAAGAATAAGCTTTGGGTTTGCTACTCGAACCCCAGAAAAGGAAGCTGGACAGGTGCAGGGTTGGGGCTGTTTTCTTGCTCGAAACACCCTTCTATCTCTGCTTGTAGTCCAGGGCTTACCTGCTGGAAGTATCATGTAAAGTAAGAATAAGCTTTGGGTTTGCTACTCCAACCCCAGAACAAAAATTAAAAAGAATCTGTAATGCATCATGCATGGTATTTAATTCTTACCTCTGGAAGCACCACATCAGCTAGATCATTATCTGAAGAAGAGGAGTTAAAGTAACTCGAATAACCTTCTTCAAGGGTTGACATATCAGTCTTCTTACAAGGATTTTGATTTCCAAAATCCGGAGGAGTTGCTGTGGTATTACTCCATACACCTTCACCGAAGGCTGATATATCGAATTCCTTTATTGGATTTTGATTTCCAAAATCAAAATTCATTAGGCTACTTGATTCACTCTTATCATACGTTGAGTGGTTTATAAAACTACAAGGTGGAAAGAATGGTTCTTGATTTTCCAAGGTACCAAAGCCCCTGAAGGAGTGGCTTTCCTCCATGCACGCAGGAAGCTGGACAAGTACAGGGTTGGGGCTGTTTTCTTGCTCGAAACATCCTTCTATCCCTGCTTGTAGTCCAGGGCTTACCTGCTGGAAGTATCATGTAAAGTAAGAATAAGCTTTGGGTTTGCTACTCGAACCCCAGAACAAAAATTAAAAAGAATCTGTAATGCATGGTATTTAGTTCTTACCTCTGGAAGCGCCACATCAGCTAGATCATTATCTGAAGAAGAGGAGTTAAAGTAACTCGAATAACCTTCTTCAAGGGCTGACATATCAATCTTCTTACAAGGATTTTGATTTCCAAAATCCGTACGAGTTGCTGTGGTATTACTCCATACACCTTCACCGAAGGCTGATATATCGAATTCCTTTACTAGATTTTGATTTCCAAAATCAAAATTCATTAGGCTACTTGATTCACTCTTATCATACGTTGACTGGTTTATAAAACTACAAGGTGGAAAGAATGGTTCTTGATTTTCCAAGGTACCAAAGCCCCTGAAGGAGTGGCTTTCCTCCATGCACGCAGGAAGCTGGACAAGTGCAGGGTTGGGGATGTTTTCTTGCTCGAAACATCCTTCTATCCCTGCTTGTAGTCCAGGGCTTACCTGCTGGAAGTATCATGTAAAGTAAGAATAAGCTTTGGGTTTGCTACTCCAACCCCAGAACAAAAATTAAAAAGAATATGTAATGCGTCATGCATGGTATTTAGTTCTTACCTCTGGAATCGCAACATCAGCTGGATCATTATCTGAAAAGGAGGAGATAAAGTAACTCGAATAACCTTCTTCAAGGGTTGACATATCAGTCTTCTTACAAGGATTTTGATTTCCAAAATCCGGAGGAGTTGCTGTGGTATTACTCCATACACCTTCACCGAAGGCTGATATATCGAATTCCTTTACTGGATTTTGATTTCCAAAATCAAAATTCATTAGGCTACTTGATTCACTCTTATCATACGTTGACTGGTTTATAAAACTACAAGGTGGAAAGAATGGTTCTTGATTTTCCAAGGGACCAAAGCCCCTGAAGGAGTGGCTTTCCTCCATGCACGCAGGAAGCTGGACAAGTGCAGGGTCGGGGCTGTTTTCTTGCTCAAAACACCCTTCTATCCCTGCTTGTAGTCCAGGGCTTACCTGCTGGAAGTATCATGTAAAGTAAGAATAAGCTTTGGGTTTGCTACTCGAACCCCAGAACAAAAATTAAAAAGAATCTGTAATGCATGGTATTTAGTTGTTACCTCTGGAAGCGCCACATCAGCTGGATCATTATCTGAAAAGGAGGAGTTAAAGTAACTCGAATAACCTTCTTCAAGGGTTGACATATGATCAGTCTTCTTACAAGGATTTTGATTTCCAAAATCCGGAGGAGTTGCTGTGGTATTACTCCATACACCTTCACCGAAGGCTGATATATCGAATTCCTTTTCTAGATTTTTATTTACAAAATCAAAATCCATTAGGCTACTTGATTCACTCTTATCATATGTTGACTGGTTTATAAAACAACAAGGTTGAAAGAATGGTTCTTGATTTTCCAAACCGCGAGAAGCCATTAAAGAATTCTCACAAGTTAATATAGAAATGCTATTGTTTAGATTTTGATTTTCCAAAACTAAAGCCATATGATGACTTTCACTGACATTAGAAGTTGAATTATCAACTGTCAGCGATACATTCGGGTTATGATTTGCCAAACCAAAAGCCATGCCATGGTTTTTGCTGACATTAGAAGCTGAATTATCAACTGTCGGGAGCTCATTTAGGTTTTGATTTTCAGAATCGAAAGCCATGCAAGGGCTTTCGCTTCCATTATAAGCTGAATCAACTGTAGGCTGATTCCGGTATAGATCTTCACAATTAAAAACCGTGGAGTGGCTTGAACCACTTCCATCACAAACTAAATTAGGCATTAGGTTATTTGAGATATGGTTTCTAAACTCAGAAGCCATATGGTGGCTTAACTCACTAAGTTGGCGAGATGAATTATTCATCAGCTCACTTGGATTTTGATTTGCAAAATGGGAACCCGCATGATGGCTTAATTCACTTTCATCACAAGGTGAATATCTCTTAGCCATCTCACTTGGGTTTATATTTTCAGAATCAGAATCCATGCTCTGACTTGGTTCAACTTCAGAATGGGAGACTGGAGCTATATGGTGGCTTTGTTCCCCTTTCTTGCTCTTCTCTCCTTTTGAATCAGACTCCAGTTTACAGAGAACAAATTGCCCCTGCACATGTCAAAACACAAAAAAGGATGTAAAATTTCCCAACTCATACATCAAACCCAGTGTTGCATCATGTATCCATGGCATTTAGTTAGTACCTTTTTAAACTGGCTAGATTTGGCGATGAGGTCAAATTCGTATATCATCCAACCAGTCCTCACTTGTTTTTCATAGAATCTCAAAGTCCTCACTACCCCAATCTTTTTCTTAGTATGCTCAGCCGTTATTGACTTTTGCTGGCTGGTCGGTTTCCAGTATCCGGCCTTGGTTTTTCTGTGGTGAACTTTGCCCCTAAGTTCGCGAGGGCATAAGAAATACCACGCTACTTGACCGGTTAACTGTATAATGGATTTACCTGCAAAGAGAAATAGATAAAAGAAACAGCATTAATAAAAATATTCTGGCAGATATAATAAGATGAAAGAAAACAAACACAAAGATACTGCTAGCACTAGCTAGTGATAATATTGTTATTACCAGGTAGATCCCATGGCTCATGCTCGCAAAGGTTAACGACTGCCATGGGCAAGCCTCTCATGATATCACCACGGGTTTTCGGCACCAGATACTTGCTTATTAATTCTTCATCGGATGGATCAAATTTGAATCCTTGTTCCATTAATAGCAGTACGATTGGCAGGACTAACATAACAAAACAAAACGAAACGAAATTGATTAGAATAATAAACAAAAACAAGAACGAGTTGTGGAGTTGAAAGGGTAAAATTTGAGTGACTAACCTGATGAGAAATAGTCGTCCATTCCTCTTCCTAAAACGGAAACTAAAAGGGGGAGAAGGACTGGTGGATGATCTAAGAGGACAAGTGTCTGCTCTGGTTAGAGAAAGGAGGTTGATGGCTGCTAGCCTGCTACAGCTACTAGAGGTGGGAGTGAGTGTCTGCCTGTGCCTTGTATATATTGGAATGGAGATTCTGCATTGACCAATAGAGTCAATGGTGAGTCCACGAGACAGAAGTAATGGTGTGGGCCATCGGTTGTTAGAAAATTGTCACTACTCACTTCCTTGGCCGTGAAGAGGTTGAAGGGATTGGGTTCTTTTTTTTCCACTCCAAACGCGTTTTCTTTTTCACTTTTTAGTGAAAAGCATTTTACACTAGCCGAAACCCTATAGGTAGCACATTTGACAAATATGGAGTGCACATTATAATTTTATTTTTATTTTTTTTTTAAGTATGAGGTGCTGCTTTCCTTCCCCATCCTAACTATCTCTACGCTTTGTTTTTTCATCTGAAGGATCCATTATGTGTATTTTTAAAAGCGGATGTAGATGTAATCAACTTTAAAAGTTTATATGATAATTAATTTAGGAATAATTACTAGATATTAATAGATATTTATATAATTGTTAATTTTAAAACCTGTAAAATTAATCGAGAAATATATAAGGTAGCTCGAACATTCATGTTAATAAATAAAAATGATAAGTGAATGCAAATAGCAAGGGAATTAAATTACAATGAGATTCTCTTTTTCTTTTAGGAATTTTTTATTTGGGGATGATATTATTCTTGGTTTTTATCATAGTTTTAAAAAATTGATTAACATATCTCAAACTAAGCTATAATTTTACAAGTAGATAGATGTTGATTTGATTTAATTAGATTAGATTTCAAAGGAGAATAATTTCTTAGTTGTTTCCTTTGGACCCAGGTGAATGTATCAATCATCGAGATAAAGTGAGAGATTCCACCGACCCATTTAAAATGTTCATTCAGTTGAGTTTAGTTAAATTAAACTTCATACAAATCCTGCAAGTGAGTTCAATCTTGTTTATACGTATGTTATGAAGAAGAATAGGAGTGGATTTCATATAAGGATGAGCTATCAATGTACTCAATTTCTTATATATCTTGGTTTTTTGGAGGAATCATATAATTTTATTGGCTATGTATTTTTTTTTTATTAACGTGGGTGTTCGGGTCATTACACGTATCTCGATTAATTCTATGGATTCTAAAATTAACGACCATGTAAGTCTTTAGTGACTATATATTTTTTATTTGGTTTCGTATTATATGAGATGGATTTAACATGTAAAGAGAAGAGTAGCTTGAGACAAAGAGGACTAATTAAAATCAAAAGCAAAAAAGATATAATTGAATAATATTCTATGTGAGGGTGATTTGTATTTGGAAGTTAAGAATAAATACAAATATTTTTATGTATTTTTATGATCTATTTCATTATAAGAAAACTGTCACATTTAAGTGAGGTTTAGGATATTCAAAAAAAAAACTATTTATAAATATTTTTAATTATATTTTTTACGTAATACGATTATCAAGATATTTTTTTGCTTGTAAAACCAGAATTAGTATTTAAAAATTACACAGTGAAAATAAAAAATGATTATACTTTTTAATATTTTAAAAAATAATTTGATAAAAAAAAAAACCGGTAATGTATTGTACATTACACCCTTGATTAAAATGAAAATGGGCTTGGCGAACTTGGGCTGGTTTTCATTTATTTATATGCACTAGCTGCAGCATCTTTCTGGTGCGATGATCTCCACTAAAGCAACTTTCCTTCTTGGTCTTCAGTAACGATGTAAGTGCGTTTGCTACCTGTTTTAATTGGTATAGTGTTTTGAAAATGTTTTTAGAAAAAATTTAAAAAATAATTTATTTTTTATTTTAAATTAATATTTTTTAATATTTTCATATCATTTTATTTTAATATATTAATATTAAAAATAATTTTAAAAAAATATAAAATATAAAAAACAACAATTACCTCACTCCCAACCACATTTATTAATTTTAGAAAAAATTCGGACAAATCAGTAGTTGAAGAGGTTGGAGTTATGGAGTTTTAGCCGTTTGGGGGTTGGGTTGTAGTTAAACTAAGGTTCCTGTTATTAGAAAACTAGTACACAATAGTTTTTAGTTATGTTCTTATGAGATACATAATTAATTCCAAGTCTAATGGACAAACTATACTCTGGAGTTGACTTTGATGATGTGGGCATTAGTTTTGCGATCATAGAGTTATTTCTTGTTTGCGTGAGATTTGTGTTACTGGGTTTCAGTTTTCACAAGCACCCAGTTGCTTGTTTGAACTTTGTAAGCTTCGGGATCTTATTTTACTATGAATTTTTCACCAGGGTTTGGGGTGGTGGGGTTGTTTTAGGATAGTTCGATGGAAGTGAAGTGACCCTTTAAATTCTTTCTGCTTGTCAAAGGATTTGTTGTTGCCCACACTGGAATTTCTTGAGCTTTGGATGTTGTTTATTGAAGCTTCTTATGTTTTGTTTAGCATTTGGAATCAGGTTTGAAGGTTAGAAAAAGAAGGCAAAGTGTTTTTTACTGTTTCTAGATCCAGAACATGCAACTAACCTCCATTTACAGTAACCGAGCTGCAAACCAAAGATGCATTCCACTTTACTTTTTTTCTTAAGCCACGACATCCACACAAAATCACCTGAAATTCACCAAGTCTTGTCTGTGTACTTCGCAAAAGAAAATTACAACGAGTTTCTAGAGGTATAAAGACAAATGCAGAACGGATGAAAAGTTCAGTTTAAACAAGGAGAAGATCCGATGGATATTCTAAACACATGAGAATCTTCATTGACATGTCGTGGTCAAGCCGATTCAAGAAATCTGTATAGATTTCCATTTTATCCTATAAACAATACAATGCCTTGCAGTTTTTCTTGCCATTTTGAGAATACACCAATCTCTTTTATTGAACTTTGCAATCGATTCATTCTTTGGAAACTGCAATTCAATTATATTCTCCTCAAGACTGCATATTCTACTTGCTGAGGATCTTCTATATTGTGCATTGGTGTTGGACATGTAGTTTACAGCTATTTCATCTCGAGGATGTAACATTGTTGTCTCCTATATACTGCTACTAGAATAAAAAAGATAGGAACCTGATAGTTTGAAACTTTAAGAAATGTTGTTGGCTACTTGCTTAATTCCTATCTTGATTGAGATTTTAGTGATTAATGAAGGGCTTGAGTAGAAAAAGCTTACACGCCTTGAATTTGTCTTTCTTACTGAATGGTTAGGTTGGGTTTCAATTGTTTTACAGTGACTGCAATGGCCTTTGCAAGCAGCTGTGCTCAAGAATGTTTCCTCACTAGCATAGGCTGTATTGTGTCATCGAACCCAGTTATGTTACGAAAAAAGCTTTGGAAGTTGGATGTGGCAAATTTGCAGAATGGGAATCTCTGAAGAGGGAGCATAAAGCTTATGCCTTTTTAGCTAAAGGTAGCATATCATTTCCTTTTAAACAATGCATTGCGGATGCAATAAGTGCTTCTAGCACCGATCATTTTCCAAGGGAAGGCATTCGTAATACTCTGCTGCTAGGAGACCGTTTTGGAAGGAGATCTTCATAGTGGTTGAGTAAAGAACAAAGTAATCCTGTGGTGCCTGAGACACTTGCATATAAACTGGTTTCAGATATTCGTGTTATTACTGAAATTAATATACAAACTTTTCAAGTTAATTCTTCTGAACTCCTTTAATCTTTTTGCCTTCTAGTTGACCTTTATTGAGTTATTCTATGTTTTTATGTCCAGCTTATTTGTTTGTGGATTTACCTATATATTCGGCCTGTTGGCCTGAGAAGTCTATTACGAATATAGTAGTTGTTTCATAATAGGAATCCAATTACATATAGGAAACAAATCAATCTTGTATATTAATATAGGAAAAAATATATTCCGCTTCTTAGGAGGAGATTGTTGCCTATTTGAACTGTAACTGTACCTATATATATTTCCTCCTTTACGGAGAAGAATACAACACACATGAAAAACTGCAGTCTACAGAAACCATTGTCTTTCTACATGGTATCAGAGCGAAGGTTGTAGAATTGCAGAGTTGCTCAAACCACGAATCTCATACCACACGGTTCTCTTTGTTACTCGTAAAGCTAAATACTCATAAATAATACATGGCTAATCCTACCAGTATTATTCCAGTTCCACCAAATAACACACCAATTATCATCCACCAAGACAACTCTGCATTCCCTACAGGTATCATCTTGAATGAAACTAATTATCCATTATGGTCTCAACTTATAGAGATGCGCATTGGCGCTCGTAGCAAAACTGGATATCTTACTGGCGAAACGAAGAAACCCAACCACGAAGATCCCACGTTTACAACATGGATCACTGAAAATCAAAAAGTGAAAAGCTGGCTTATTGATTCAATGAGTCCTTTACTCATGCAGCGGTTTATTCGTCTCCCTACAGCCAAGGAAATATGGGAGGCTGTATCGAAAACCTTTTATGATGGATCAGACGAGACCCGTCTTTTTGAATTAAATCAAAAGTCCTTCACTATCAAGCAAGATGGTAGATCATTGTCAGCATATTACAGTGACCTTATTGCTCTCTTTCAAGAAATTGATCACAGAACTGCTTCTCAAGAAGAAACAGTTGAAGGAGTAGTCCAGCTACATTCAGCAATAACTCGACTTCGAGTTCACATATTTCTAAGTGGACTTGATTCTGATTTTGACCAAGTTCGTGGAGAAATATTGCGAAAAGACCCAAAGCTGGACTTGGAAAGTTCTTACGCATATGTGAGGAAAGAACTTCAACAAAGACAAACTATGGGGAGTTCTCGCTCAATTCCTGAGCACTCTACTATGATAGCAAATCAAACCCGACAAGGGCTGTCATCTAGGAAGAATCGCAATAATCAAACCACTGGAAGATATACAAATTTTATATGTGGACATTGTGGTGAATCAGGCCATTCAAAACAAAGATGTTACGAGATCATTGGCTATCCGGAGTGGTGGGATTTTTCAAAAAAACCAAGAAAGAAGTTTGCAGGGAAAGCTATGGTAACAGCAGCTACCAATGAAGTTCAACCTACGGTTGAAGACAAATCACAACCTACAGCTAATGTGGCTCACCCAGGTATTTGTGGTAAGGCAAATGTATTCTCTGCTACTTCTAAGGATAATACTTGGATTATTGATACAGGTGCATCAGATCATATGGTTAGAGACTCTGGTCAGCTACAGTCCCTTAATTCGTCTACACACTCCTTTATCTCTACAGCTAATGGCAGTACCTCTCCTACTGCTGGAGAAGGATCTGTCATCCTGTCTAAAACTCTTACATTAAACTCAGTCCTCGTTGTCCCCTCTCTTGAATATAACCTTTTGTCAGTCGGCCAAATTACCTCTGCACTTAACTGTAGTGTAACTTTTTGGCCTTCATTTTGTGTTTTTCAGGACATTCTGACCCGGAAGATTCTTGGTTATGGTGTTAAACGAGGCAAACTCTATTACTTGGAATTAACAGAGACTAAAGGACAGAAATTCAGTCATGCATATCAGGCTAGGAGTTTGGATACAGATCGCGAAACTATATGGTTATGGCACCGACGATTGGGACATCTTTTTTTTGGATATCTTAGAAAATTACAGCCACATCTTTTTAAAGCAGTCAATGATTCAGAATTTTATTGCAATATTTGTGAAATGGCCAAAAGCCACCGTATTTCATATTTACCAAGTTTGAATAAAAGTTCAGAACCTTTTGCTGTTATACATTCTGATGTATGAGGCCCTGCAAAAATTCTTTCCATTTTCAAAGCTAGTTACTTCGTCACGTTTATAGACGAATGTACGAGAATGACGTGGATATCTTTACTGCACAAAAAGAGTGATGTTTTTACAGCTTTTCAGGAATTTCATAGCATGGTGGGAACTCAGTATCAAAAACAGGTTCGTAGTTGGCAAACTGATAATGCCATGGAATTTCTAGATACCTCTGTTCAAAAGTATCTACACCACCATGGCATTCGCCATCAAACTTCCTGTACTTATACTCCACAGCAGAATGGATTGGCGGAAAGAAAGAATAGACAAATACTAGAGGTGGTTCGTGCTTCCCTCTTTGGCATGCACATGCCCCGGTTCTATTGGGGAGAAGCTGTGAAATCTGCAATTTATCTACTCAATAGGACACCCTCCAGAGTGATAGATTTTCAGACACCTCTACAACGACTACAGTCCCTACTGTCCATTCCACATCTCCCGAATCTTGAACCCAGAATTTTTGGTTGCACAGCCTATGTCCACATTCCAAAAGTTTTGCGAACTAAACTTGATCCATGTGCCAAACGGTGTGTGTTTGTTGGCTATTCAGATTTACAGAAAGGCTACAGATGTTATGATCCTCAAACCAAAAAGCTACACGTAACCATGGATGTATCCTTCCGTGAATCTGAACCATATTATTCTAAAGGACTTCCAACCATTACTTTTCAGGGGGAGAATTTTAGTCAAGGAAATGTGTTGCCAGAGGGTGGCAATGATGATGGCAATAATGAGTTTTTTGAACTAGAAGAAATAACTGAAAGGCTTAGCAACAGTAGTACACTTGAGGAGTTACCAGGGGGGACAAATGATGTTTCAGAACTAGAACCAGTAACTGAAATACTTGGAAGAAGTCACACTCGTGAGGAGTCACTGATAAATATTGAGTTGCCTCTGTTAACACCATTACCTGATGAATCCACTCAGAATGTTGAACCTCAGGTACTCTTAAATCCCATATCTAATGAGTCCACTATTATTTCTGATAAAACTCTTGTCCCTCTTGAAAGTTTAGTTCCAAGATATTCACAAAGATCAAATAAAGGTATCCCAAAGAAACAATATGAACCTGATCCTAGAGTCACTGTTAAATATCCAATCAACAATTATGTCTCTACCCATAGGTTATCTGAATCATATGCACTTACTCTGAATCAATTATCCAATGTTTCCATTCCTAGTAGCATGCAGGAAGCTTTGACAGAACCTAATTGGGCCACGGCTATAAATGAAAAGATGAAAGCTTTGCAAAGGAATTCTACGTGGGAACTTGTCTCACTACCTGAAGGAAAGAGGACAATCGGCTGTCGATGGGTATTCACTGTGAAACTCAAAGCAGATGGCAGCATTGACAGATATAAAGCACGGTTGGTTGCTAAGGGGTATACACAGAAATACGGGGTGGATTACCAAGAGACTTTTGCACCAGTGGCTAAGCTTGACACAATACGCATTCTTCTATCTCTAGCAGCAAATCGGGAGTGGCCATTGAAACAGTTTGACGTTAAGAATGCGTTCCTCAACGGAGACCTGGAGGAAGAAGTGTACATGGATTTACCACCAGGTGTAAAGTGCAGCTTTTTAAATCGAGACAAAGTGTGTAAATTAAAGAAATCGTTATACGGCCTGAAACAATCTCCTAGAGCCTGGTTTGGGAGGTTCTCCTCTGCAATGCGGACATTCGGTTATAAGCAAAGTGGTGCTGATCATACTCTGTTTATAAAACACAAAGGAGGGAAGGTAACAGCTTTAATTGTGCATGTTGATGATATAGTATTGACAGGCGACGATCCCAGTGAAATGCAGTTGTTACAGGAATATTTAGCTGCTGAATTTGAAATGAAAAGCCTTGGACAACTTAAGTACTTCTTAGGAATTGAAGTAGCAAGATCAGCTCAAGGGATTTCGCTGTCACAACGAAAATATGTGATAGATCTATTGACAGAAACTGGAATGCTTGCTTGCAAACCAGCGTCAACACCTATGGAAACTAATCACAAGCTCGGAATTCTTCCCCGTCAAGTTCCAACAGATATTGGCCGCTATCAACGATTAGTTGGTAGGTTAATTTATTTTACACATACAAGACCAGATATCGCTTATGCTGTCAGCGTTGTAAGTCAATTTATGCATGCCCCCAGCGTAGAACATATGGATACGGTGAATCGCATCTTAAGATACTTGAAAGGTGCTCCAGGAAAAAGGTTTATTATTCTCAAAAACCGGTGTTTCTAGCATTATGGGATATACAGATGCCGATTGGGCAGGAGATCAAACAACTCGAAAATCTACGTCTGGATATTTCACCTTCGTGGAGGGTAACCTCGTTACCTGGCGAAGTAAGAAGCAAAAAGTTGTTGCAAGATCAAGTGCAGAAGCTGAATTTCGAGGCATAGCTCATGGTGTATGCGAATTATTATGGATCAAACGCGTCCTGACAGATTTAGGGGCACAATACACACACCCTATGAGTCTACCTTGTGATAATAAGGCAGCTATTGCAATTTCACAAAATCCTGTCCAACATGATCGCACAAAACATGTTGAAATTGATCGTCACTTCATCAAGGAAAAGTTAGATCAGAACCTCATCAAATTTTCGTTTGTTCGATCAGAACATCAGTTAGCTGATATACTTACAAAAGCAGTTTCAGGAAAGGCATTTCATGGAATAATTGACAAGTTGGGCATGATCGACATTTATGCTCCAACTTGAGGGGGAGTGTTGGCATGAGAAGTCTATTACGAATATAGTAGTTGTTTCATAATAGGAATCCAATTACATATAGGAAACAAATCAATCTTGTATATTAATATAGGAAAAAATATATTCCGCTTCTTAGGAGGAGATTGTTGCCTATTTGAACTGTAATTGTACCTATATATATTTCCTCCTTTACGGAGAAGAATACAACACACATGAAAAACTGCAGTCTGCAGAAACCATTGTCTTTCTACACGGCCAAACCTGTGCACTTTTGAATGGGTCATCCCTGATCATTGGATGATTCCTTAATTGGGTGAGCCATCAGATAATTTTGCTAATGATAATTCATATGGACTTACACTTCACCGTAGTTTCCAATGGCTCAAGTATGCTGCATCTCTCTTCCTTTTTCTTGTCTTTTGATTGCAGTGTGAAATGTTGCTTCCTGCCTGACTAAAAACCTTCCATCCACCATTATAGTTTTACAACTTTTGGAAGTAGCATAACATTCATGATTGAGATGCAGCATATCTCTTGAAATGACTTACCCGATTCAAACTTTCTTCTTATTCTTATTCGAAGAAAGAGTATAAACTAGTGTGTAGCTTTTTGAATGATTGTGCTGAGCTTGCAAACTAACCTCAATTATCCCTGCAACAAGGCGGCTGAAAAGAAGAAAACTTCATCAACAGCCTGGAAATGAGCCTGAAAAGTCTCGCTCTTATAGCTAAAACTTTAGTAGTGGTTGAACTGAGTCTTGTCCTCCTTTTTGTGCATTGATGGGAAATTTCTTTGCTGATACCTGATAGCAATGTTTGCACTCAATCTTGATAAAATGTTTGATATGGAACTTTATCATTATTCACTACAATTCCGCATCAAGATTTTAATTGGAGATTCCATAGAAGATCAGTAATGGCAATTAGCAGGACTAGGCACAAATAAGATAGACATGGGAGTTGGGATCCTATATTAGTCAGTACAATAGCAAGCGTCTTTTATACTAAATTTACTTTTGCGGGAAGCTATAGAGAATAAATTAATGGGCACAACTATTACAGACACATGAGATCAGGATCCTATATTTATTAGTCAGTGCAATAGCACATGCCTGTCATAGTACGTGTACTTTTGCGGGAAACTATGGAAAGTAAATCAACCACTAGAGTATGTAGGTTCTGCAAGCAAGTGCAGATAGGACCTTGTATATGATCACCAATTCCTGGGAAGCATTTATAAGATCATGAACCCTCAACACTAGTTAACTGGTCTCTTTGTTGCATGCGTGATAAAGGAATAAGAACAGAACTGCAAATTCTTGAAAACAACGTTGTATTATGTACTCTATGTTTTGTATCCTGAATATACCACTTGGGTGTGTGTGTTCTTTTGTGTGTCGAAGTGGATAGGCCTTTGAGTAATGACAACGATGCGATGCTCCCATTCTCAACATAATTACAAATATGCCAAATGCCTTCTACAGGATAGGAGAACCGCTTGCAGAAGTTCAAACTTCCAGAACCTGTTCTTTGCATTGGGGGAATTTTGCTGAACAATTGGACATAGTCGATCATAGAGAAGTTATTAATGGCCTATTCTTTATATGGTTTGCTCCACGCACTCTTTTTTAATGGCCTAGTTTTGACTGCCACTGAAGAGATATACATGTATGGAATGCTTAATTCGTCCATATGATATGCTAGTTTACCTAATTGGATTCTAGATCATGTTAGAATAATAGCATTTATTTCACTGATTAATCTCGATTCCATGCTTGTGCTTAAACATGTTATATTTGACCAGATATGTGGGGATCTGATTATAGGTCTCAGTAAATATATATGCATCAGTTCGTGAAGATCGTTAATGTGAATTGGTATATCGTTACTGAACCGCCTCTGGCTACCTTGAGTTTGACTAGTTTGCAAAGTTACACTCATGCAGATTACATGTCCACTTGCTTGGCTTGGTCAAATCCCCTACCCCACCAGTCCTAAGCAGCTTCCAACCTTTGGAAACAAAAAATGACTTTTCTTAATGCATGGTTTTCACTATGTTCAGTGCAATCACTGCCCTCTTGACTGCCATGTACAATTTCTGTTTTTTAATTCCTTTCTTGTTGCATTGCAGTGTGTCGCACATTCAAGCTAATGGCCGATCATTATCACCTGCATTTGGTGTTGAAATAATTGAACCATCTGAAAAGTTTGTATTAGAAGCCCAGATTTAGACTGCACCAGGGTTACCAACTTACCTGGAGATGATGGACCTCGTCCCTTTCTTGGTGGGTATGTAGAGGTCAATGTACAGTGGAGCAGATTTTAAATATATTGAAGGGACAAGGTGTAGAAGTACAGGAATAAAATTGGAACTTAGAGAATGACAAGTCAGCTTTCTAATCCTGTTACCTGTTTATAGCCGTAGGTGCTCAAGTGATGCTTGTATATCTGGTGTTGCAGAAAATGAAAGTTCCAGCATCCTTACGGCTCATTTGATAATCACATGAAAGTACAAGTCAGATATTTAATTAGACAACCTTGATATGTAGATTTTAAACTTGTTTACGATGAATCAACGAGGGAATATGAGATAGATGGTTCGAATTACCATGAATTTCCAGGGAATGAACTATTTCAGAATTAAGGAAGGTTGTGTGCTTCTAGTCAAATAGCTCACCAGCACGCCATCACTGCTCTGCAAATGCATCATGTGAGATGAATAAACTAACAAACTAGCAGTGATCAATTTTTGAGCAATGCTATTCAATCGTGGATCAAGCCCTAATGATACAGGCAATAACTTTCTGGAAGAGCCTTGACTGTCTTTGCAGATGTTGCAGCACTCCCAAATAAAAATGGATCGAATGTGGCTTTAAGGATGGTTGAGCTCCAACAAAGTGGAATTTCATGAATTTTCAAATTATTTTCTACTTTTCCTGTACGATAATGAATTTTTTAAATCAACTTAACCAATATTCAGAATTAAATTTATTTTTAAAATAATTTTCTTTCTTCTTCTTTGTATATCTGAAAATTCTTTTTTTTTATAAGGCATTCGGAGAAATTAATTCCTCTTAGCGATAATTATAAGATTTGGACATTGACTGCTGAACCAACTAAAAACACCTTAATTTTAATGATGAGCTCTTGATTTCACCAGATCTAATAATTAAGCAAGTGCCACGTATTAAAGGCAAGCACACGGGGCCTGGACACTCCTGTCAATTTGCTGGGCTTGTGCTTGCCTATCTTGGAGACTTCGGACAATCATCCCAGCATCTGGGTCCACTGCAAATGATTCGCCTGGAATACGACTCTTTCAAGGCAGAGAACACTCACACGGCATCGTTTTGTTTTGTTTTTTTTTAATCAGGATTCTTTATTTTGAATATTATTTAGTTTCCTTGCTATTTAACATGAGTTTATAAATAAACAAAAAACAGCCGACACGAATAAATAATATTATTTTTAATAGCAAGTGTAAAAAATTGATTTCGTACAAGTTCCCGGAGCCATTAACAATTCAGGAACGATGATGATATTGCTCTTTCTTTCTCACAAGATCTAAATATACTTGTCAGAATCAAACTTGATGTGAAGTTTTGGCTTGCTCTTGTCTGAGGATGTAGATTCATAATAATTTCAATGAAGTTTATTGAAAGTTCTTGGCCTATTTAATTTGAAAATTCATGTTTTTTTTCCTTTAAATATCAACGAAAAATTTTAAGGTGCTCAGAAGTAATTAATAACATCTAATTAGTTATTTTCTAAATACCATTAATTTTTTATCAATTTTTTTTTTATAGTGATCATAAATTAACTAGTAACATTTTATTTTTAACAAATACATGATGCAATAACAAATACAAAAAAAAGATAAAAACATGCTGAATTGATATGACAAGAACAAGAACAAAAACAAAAATAAATCTATTTTTAAAATAGTTATAAAATAAATTTTTATATTTTTAAAATAAAAAAACACACCGAGACAAATCTCATTATCTCATGTCTCTATTTCTTTTTTCTGTCTCGATAAAAACTGGCTGGAGAATATTTTTACCTTCAAACTTGCAACATGGAATTTATTTTTTACCAAGAAAACAAACAAATAGTCACAGAACAAGGGTATCCAATCCAATCCAATCCAAGCAAATCATTATTAATATTATTATAGAAATATTAAATTATCTCTGTCATTTATATACATAGTTTTAACCTCCGGCTCCATTTAAAAACCAAGATTTTAAATTTTAACAATCAACCGAGTCAGTTTTTATTTTTAAATTAAAATAATATTATTTTAATGAAAAAATAGAAGTCAACAGGTTTATAATCAGGTCTTGCCGGATCAATCAGGTCGCCGAGTCAGTTGGATCACACTAGATTTTTCTTTTCCCTATTTTTTCTTTAACTTGATTTAATTTCAGCTCTAAATCGGTCAGATCCCTGTTCCTGAATCAACCCACCAGACCGGCCGGGTTTCAAATATATGTTTATATACAAAAGAAGCATTCTTTCTGTCACGATAATCCCCACCAACTCTCTCCCTCTACAAAATCCTCCCTTTGCTCTCTCTCTCCAGGGTTTGTGACAAAGATGCATACTTTTCTTCGTCAACAAAGGTGAGAATTTCAAATTCCTTTCTTTACCTTCTCTCTACTTCCCTGGCTTTCTCTCCATACCTTTTGTTTTATTTTTATTTTCAAAAAATCGACAATTACTTTCTCTCTCTCTTGAATTTGCAAAAATTCTCTTCTATGTTCGATTGACTTTGAATTTCTTTTTCACGGGCTCATCCAGTTAATCACAATCATCTGCAGTTCTTTTTCATCTGTTTTCTGGGTTTTGTACAGTGATCGTAACCATCCTCATTATTGATAATCCTGATTTTACCTGTACCAAATTACAATTATATAGAATCCTGAATGTGTTTTTTTTGTTGAATTTAATGGAATTTAACAAAAACCCTTTTGAATTCTGTGCATATTAATGCAAAATCATTCTTCTTTTTGGTCCCTTTTAGAAAATTTGAAGAGGTTTTGCTCTGTCTAACAATTTCAACTAGTTTTTTCGAAGTTACATTAACTACGTGAGTGATTAGGGAATGAATTCTAATTATTCAGCTTGTAAAAGGCCCCAGCTCCTTGTTAGCTTCTTGGGAGCTTGTGGTTTTCATGATTTTTTTTTACATTGAATTTGACATCAGGGTTTTTGGTGGTTGAGCTGTTTTAGGAGGGTGAGATGAGAGTGAACTGAAACTTTAAATTTAAGCATTTGGTTATTTCAATATTGGAATCTGCTTGAACAGTGGATGTTATTTAATGAAGTTGTTAGTAATATATATATGTATATATTTTTTGAATCAGGTTTTGAGATTCAAACAGATTAAGGTGTTTTTAGTGAATTGGCTGAGGTCATTATAAATGGAGATCCGTATGGATTTCTTGAATTGTCTTGACCATGACACATCAATGAAGATTCTCAGGTGTTTGGAAGATCCATCTGATCTTGTCCATGCTAGTTATGTCTCTCGTTCTTGGCGAGATTTTGGTGAGTATTTACTCTTATGTTTAGACTGAAATCTTTAAACATTTTGCAGTTGTTTTGATATCCACAGAGGCACATTGCAAACATCTGTTTTTCCTTTTGATATGAAGTATTCTTATCAGAATGGCTGTGTTCTTTAAGTGATCGTCTAAGTTGTTGCCAAAGAAAAAAATGGATGGCACTTGTTGCAATAAATGTTGGTCGGTGCTTTATTTTTTGCATTTCTTTCCTCTTGTTTTTGTAGTCAATTTAGGCACAAACATTAGTTATCTCTTTCAAATTGAAATTTGTAATCAATTACTTTGGTGGTAGCTGCAATTTAGATTCTCCTCAAGGTTCCTTTATGCCATTGTCCCTGAGTTCTACTCTAAGGGTATCTTCTTAATCACCTGTTGTTGTTGCCAATACAGTTTTCAATTATTTCTCAAGAGGTTGCATCCCAGTTGCTTTCAACTTTGCTATATAAAAAATCAATGAACATTATTTTTTTATAGTTTTTGAAAATTGGTCTTGACAACCTGATCAATTTCAATCTTGATTGAAATTTTAGTGATGGTTGCAGGGTTTGGGTAGAGAAAGTTTCCCTTTAACATTGAATCTTGTTTTTGTAACTGAAGGTTTTGATTGGGTTTGGTTTGCTTCACAGTGATTGCAAATGGTCTTTGTAAGCAGCTGTGCTTGAGTATGTTTCCTCACTTGCTTAGAGTTGATTGTGTAATTGAACCTAGTTGTGTTATGGAAAAAGCTTCAGAAGTCGGATGTAGCAAATTTGTGGAATGGGAAACTCTGAAGAGGGAGCATAAAGCATATGCATTTCTAGCTCAAGCGTGCTTGTCATTTCCTTTTGATGATTGCATTAAGGATGCAATAAGTGCTTCTAGCACTGATAATTATCCAGAGGAAAGCATTCGTAACACTCTGCGAAAAGGGGACCGTGTTGGAAGGAGACCTTCGTACTGGTCAAGTAAAGGACAGCGTAAGGCTGCAGTACCTGAGACACTAGTGTATAAACTGGTTGCTGATATTTGTGTTATTACTGAAATTAATATACAACCTTTTCAAGGTTATTCTTCTGTTAATTTCATCAAATTCATTCACTCTCTCAGTTTGTTCTGACCATATAGTTGTCCTTTATTGAGGTATCATATGTTTTTATGTTCAGCTTATTTTCAGCAGGGTTCACCTATATATTCGGCAGAATCTGTGCGGTTTCATTTGGGTCATCCCAAGTGCCCAATGGATGATACTTTGGGTGAACCATTGGATAACTGTGCTGATGACAAGTTCATATGGACTTACTCTTCACCAGAGTTTCCAATGGCCCAGGTATGTCATGCCTGTCTTCCATTTTTTAATCTTAGTGATGTTGCTGTGATTTTTTTTTTTCCTTCTTAACAAAAACACTACCTATATCAATGTAGCCATGGAACTGCATTATTATTTCTACAGTTTCTTTATCAATTCTATAAGTGGAGCTTGCATAAAAAACCATAGTTCAGTGAACTATCAATTGGCATATGAAAAGGTGCAGCATTCTATTTTCAGGCATAGTAGATGGATCTGTCTTAGTTACTTTTGCAGGAAATTTTAGCGATCTAAGATAGACATGGAGTTGGGATCCAATATTTACACTTGGCAGCATGCACCTGAGTTGATTACTTATTGCAGGAAACCTTGAAGACTAAATTAAACATTGTAGTGGCCAAGTTTTCTGCAAACAGCGCTCTTGTATTTACAACCCCCAGGGATGTTCCTAAATAATAAGTAACATAATCATGAACCATATACAGTGGCTGGCTTTGTCTCTTTTTGTAGCCTGTTTGATAAAAGAACAAGTGCAAACTTTTTGAGAACACTGCATGGTAACTTAAGACCCCGTAGAGCTGTCTTCATGCGGCAGGAAAAGTTTTTTTATTGTAGAATTTTCTCTAAAGAGAACACTATTTGTCATTATATGATCGAATTCTCAACAGAAATCCTAATTCGTCAAAGCCCCTGAACAGGAGAGCAGCTTGCAGAACTTCAAGCTTCCAGAACCTGTTGTTTGCATTGGTGGAATTTTGCAGATTGAGCTGTTGAGAAGGGTTCAGAGGCAAGAAATGGATGGCTTATTCTATATATGGTTTGTTCAACCCACTATTCTTTAGCAGTTTGGTTTTGGTGTCCATATATATGTGTATGCTCCACTCACATAATAGTGGGACCTATGAATAGTTATCATAGCCAGTCCCACTTTGGTGCGAGTGGGATCACTCCTCCAGAGTACCTCATAACACCCCCGCCGCCCCCCCCCCCCCTCATGGCGTGCCAATCTTCTCAATAGGATCCTGGAATATTTTCATATAATATATTTTATTCAACTGACCAGGCTCGATTCCCTGCATGTGCATAAAATGTGATGATGCTAAGTTGTGGCCAAATCTGTGTTGTGGGAATAAAATAGAAACCATATTTACTCAAATTAAGACTCTGGGGCATCGGTTGGTTTGGAAATTGATATTTTTTCTCAAAATTTTAATCAGCCTTAATGATATCAGAAAAATTAAGAGAAATAATTCCTTAATGCAGAGTTGTATGCAACTTAAGACTGCTGGCTATAAAGCACAGTTTCTGTTTTTAATGCATTTTCTTGTGATATTTCAGCGTGGCTCATGTTCAAGTTAAAGGCAGGCCATTATCATCAGCATTTGGCGTTGAAATCCTTGGACCTTCTGGAAAGTTTGTATTGAAAACCCTGAGTAGTGCACCACGAAGTTCACTACCACCAAGTTTACCTGAAGATGACGCCTTATATCATGGTGTGCCCTTGCAAGCACTTGCTGATTTGGAGCAGGTTGTGAATGGGTTGGGGGTCGGAGTACTAGATGAAGATTGGAACTCAGAAGATGATGAAGCGGCCGATGAAATGGATGATGAGTTAGCTTTCTAGGCCTGTTACCTATAATAATTATAACCTTTCTTTGTTTATTTTACCAGACCTCTATGAATTTGGGCTGAATAACAAGTTGGTGTCCTGATCTCTCAAAAGCCAGAGTGACTACGCTGGAAACCTTCCAAGCTCTTTCTGCCAAGGTGGTGTATAAGCCATGTATATTCTAGATAAAATATGGGTCTTTTATTAAACTAGCACA
This sequence comes from Populus simonii, assembly GCA_007827005.2. Classification (NCBI taxonomy): domain Eukaryota; kingdom Viridiplantae; phylum Streptophyta; class Magnoliopsida; order Malpighiales; family Salicaceae; genus Populus; species Populus simonii. The sequence continues at coordinate 5,347,626 of CM017477.2, forward strand.
ATTTTATAAAAGTTTAAAAAAACCAGGATATGAGAGAAAAATATTTGGAAAATAGCATACTTTTAACCTAACTGCTATTAAAAAAACATGGCTTTATTTACTGTCATTAGCTGTTGTAAACACCCACTAACCAACTGTTATTGTTAATAGTAGTTGTGTCAAGCCGCATAGTCCATCTTAAAACAAGCCATACAAAACTACAAATTATCAAACCTTAAATTTATAATTGAAATTGAAGCTATTTTAACATTATTTTTACTTGTTAATTAAAATTTCAAATTAATAGATGTGTTTTTTAAATATTGTTTTTATTTATGTGTATTTTTGTAGTTGTTAATGACCTATTTGAAATTTTAAACAGTATGTTGACATGTTCATTTGTTAATTAATGATATTAAATCATGGTTATATAAACTAAATATAAAAATGCATATAAGATAATTTTAAAATCAACATGATGATTAGCAAAAACAATATTATAAAAATAGTAATAATAAAAATAACTCATAACTAGAAAAATAACATAATGTAATTATACATAACATAATAATATATTTGAGTCTGTCTTTGCGACATAAAATCTGTAGTACATCTTACCCAAATCCTACATAACAAAAGAAAAAGTTTAATGTATGAACATGAATTATAGGGTTATTGGAACAATAATTAATTATATTTTTCATATGAAAAATAAACATGCATTTTCATTTCATATGGCCTCCGATCTATGTAACCCTTACAACCATAGAACATAAGGATCAACTGGACTAGGATTCATGTACAGAAAAACTCTACGTGTATATGAAAATGACGTGCCTCGTGTATGTGGTACCTTAACAAATTGTACCTATAAAATACAAAATATAATTCAAAATTAAAAAATAAATATTATAAACAAATAATTAAAATTAAATGATAAATAATAATAAATAGACATATCATTGTCTAACTTAATATATACGTTGTTGTTTGTATTCACAAGTTTTTTTATTATGCCTCATTTGATCATATATACTATATTTATATTGTGAATGCTCTCTCGCATCTATTTTATTATGTAATTGAGTTGATTTTTATTGATCTGACCGGTTTTTCTTGAAGAATCTGGATATACCTAAGGATCAATATAATCATTCCATTCTAATTCTTCAAGTAAGGGATTGAATGGAGTGCCATCGATGCTCTTATACAATTGCTAATTATCTCCTAGTTACTGGAAGAAAAAAAAGTATAGCTTTTCCGTCTTTGGCTATGGAGGTATGGGTGTGTGTATTTGGCCTTCCATCAATAGAGCATATTCGTGGCTTAGTGGTAAATGCATTAATTTCGTTCACTGAAGATTTAGAAATTCTCACAGATCTTGTGGTGGTGTCGATATTTCTTTTCAGTTTCTAGTCACAATGGGAATGATCTCACTTTCAGGTTTTGCAGTTGAAGTTATTGCTCACAAAATCACAATCATGTTTAAATAAAAAAGAATGTTTTTGCTCACTCCATTCCTGTAGGATTATGCAACCAAGTTTTAGGGTTAGCATTTAGAATTGACATTTAAGAGATTTTTTTTGTATTATGTAGATGTATCAGGCTGATCTTGAAGGTGAGCTCATAAGATTCTTCGGAGAAGAGATTGGTTTTAGGATATTTTTTACGGTTCTGAAAAAAAAAGGTGCTCTACAACCACTGGTAGAGAGCTTGTGTCCAACCCTGCTACATTGAAGGTAGCCGAAATGTTAGAAGTAGCTATCGAAGATTCTGTGTTTTTCAAAATCTTGCTTGTACATTGGTATCTGTTCCTACGTTGTAGTTGAAGATTATATTGTAGACATGAGAAAAAACTTTAAAATAACCTTTTGTCTTAGTGATTTCCTGTTTGGAATTGAAATTAAACATGTTTTTCATCAAAATTTGATTGTTTTTTTGTTTTAAATTGATTTTTTTGATATGCTAATATAAAAAAATTATTTACCACACCCAATAAATTTGCCAGTGCTTTCAGAGTCATCCTATTCACAAAATTAAAGAACCAGGGTATACTTGAAACAAATTGAAAAGTCCGAGGATTTGTATTAGCATCATAACTAATGTTGCATGGGATAGCCTCTAACAGGGATAACTAGAAATAAACAAAGTACCTCGTCACTAAAATGCTAATATCCAAATCATACGCTTTTTGGATTTTTTTTCACCCTAAAAAAGAGTTTTCTGTCTGTCTAAATTATAATAAAACCAATCACCCAAGTGAGGAGAAACAAACTATAAAACGTTACCATCCCGCTTAGGTGATGTTTGGCCAGGAAGGTTGAGACCCAGCCATAATCATTTACACAAAAATTATGAAAGCATGTGAATGCAGCTAAATGATGGGCACTTGAAACGCCAGAAATGGAAAAGCCGAACAATAGTACCCCACTTTAGGTATGCACAAATGTATGATCTGATAGAATTCATTAAAGTGTAAAACTGTAAGGTCCACCCAAACCAAACATCTGCAGACCAGCTACAGTGTTTGTAGTGTTAACTACTTGTGCGTTGTTTACCAGCGTGTCGCGCCTCATTAACAAACACTCTTACCACTTAAATCTGAAATGCAAACCAGAGATGAAATTGGTGAATTATTATTTTACTAATGCAAGAGATTGTAATGAAATGTGAATTGTGACAACAAGGATGCTGAATATAGTGAAAATTAAATAGGTAAATGAACCTTCTAGGTCACCCTCAGGATGACTAGTAGCTAACAAAGCTTACACAAATAAGGATCGGTCACAAGGTTTAAGTAATTATTTAGATTACATTTAACTTGTTGAGCAGAACGGTGTTGTGTCTTCAAGTTGTCTTAGACTTTTGTGGCGATGGAAGCAACTGCATGTCACAAGAAGAAATACATTCAGTAAACAGAGCACATACCCACCTATAACTTTGGGAAACTACAATTTTGTTTTAAAATAAAAATCCAATCACAGCAAGCTCGACCAAGCAGTGCTTTAGTGGGCAATACGTAGGTAATCTCAAAGAAGTAAATTAATATAGTGATGATTTCCTGATTAACAATGAGAGCAAAGCATGCAAAGAATTAGTACCTGGTAGCAAGAGATAAGAGAGCTAACAAACCCAAAACCTCCTGTAACTCGAGGAGTGACTTTCTTGGGTGCCAATTGAAGTAGCCCAACAGCAACTACAATGTCCATGGCTGATTTGACAAGGGCTAGTGACCTTTCATTTGATTTTTTAAGTTTAGCACGATATTGCTCATTCTGCACTCAAAATGGACCACCAAAAAATAACCATTACATGGAAGCATTTAAAACAATCAGCCTGCTAAAACAATGATATCCATACATGATTTTTTTCACCCTCCTTAAGCTCCTTCTCCAACTTCTTCATTGATGCAGAAAGCCTCCCAAGCTCCCCAACCTGATGTGAAAATGGTAGAACATGTCATAGAAACCATCTTCAGCTTGCAAGGAGATCCTCATTCCCTTTCCTTTACTTTGTGGGGGGGGGGGGGGGGGGGGGGGGGGTATGGGGTAATTCACCCATGTCAATTTCTAGGAAAAGAATAGAAAAAAATGGAGACGCTACAAACCTCAACCAAAGTAGTACAAATTGAGGATCCCATCCAACAGAAAAGGGAAATCCGGCCAATTAGCTCAACACGTTCTTTGTTCTGTAAAAATCAAGCTAACTCACGTTTCTGGCTAATGCTTCTCATATAATTTCATTCTGAAACATAAATAACCAAAAATTGAGTGGAGCATTCCGTACCTTGTAAATTCCACTTCTACCCAGCCAAACAATTTGATCAAGAAACAAGAAAGTTGACAACAACGCATTTTTAGACTGAAATAAGCATCAAACTGACAAAGTCACCACCATGAAGATATCGAAGATGTCACAGAAACATTTTTATTGACAAATCATTTGTACCTTTCCCAATAAAACAAGAGGCAAGGGGGTCCCTTGAGGAACTGGACTAATAAGACCGTGCAGATCGTTGACAAACTGCAATTAGACAAGGTAAATAAGCATGATAAAATTTCATTCATTCTACTAGTTCTTTCTAGGAACCAAATGGACAACCAAATTAAAGGACTTTTGGCTTCCATTTACCGAACAAATACACATGGTTTTGGCCTTCGTTTCCTAGATTTGAAGGGATATAAAGAAAGCCAGATGAAATCCAACTCAATCATATCTAATAAGTACATTATAAGTCTTACCTTAAAAAGACGGAAAACTTTCCGAGCTAAGCTGGTTGATTTGTCAACATTTTGGGCAGTACCAGCTTGTCCGTCACTCAAAAATTTTGAACCATATTGAATTGCCCTACAAATCTTGTCCCTGGCTTCAGCCTTATTCAGATACAGAACTACAAGAGCCAGTTCTGCTCTAGTTGCATCGAGTGTACTCATCTTTTACCCGGATCAAACCTGCAAAGTCAAATACTGAACTATTGTTAGAACTCAAGAACTAATAGAGTTCAACAGCATTGAACATAGACAAAGCACATTCTAACATGACAAAAGTGAAAAGAAATACATCAATAAAACCCAGAAAATTCATCTATAAGGCAAGAAATTCTCAGCCATTTTCTGCATGCGACAAAGGCCGTCTCTTCAGACTTTTATGCTCTCTTTGATGAATCATAGACAAGCAACACATGAGATTTTCTTTAACAGCGAAAACCAATTCCAATTGGGTATTGTAAGATCCTGTCATAGTTTCTTGATGAATCGCCAAACTCACGTAACTATTACATCCTTAACGAAATCAACGGTCAAGAAACAATTCTCAATTTGGCAACAATCAGATTCTCAAACTCTTGTAAAATTACAGATTGTATGCTTTTTCCCTGGCTAGCACGGAAATAGAAGTAATAAAAGAAACTTTCAATCAGGATTCAAGCCTGGATTAATGTAATTGACCTGATTAAACAAAAATCTCTTACCTAACTGAGCCCATATAAAGAAAAGAGGACAATAACAGTCGGAATCAAAGAAGCAAACTCTAGTTATGCACCTAACAATCACTTCCCAGAATCTAACAGAAAGAAAACAACTTTAGAACACCCAATTAAAATTAAAGATACCAAACAACCTCAAGCTCATCAGCGATAAAGTTACAGAGATGCAAATAAGAAAACAAAAAAAAAACATGAACATACTCTTAAAAAAGAACAAAGTTTTCTCCTCGAGAAAACCTCAAAGAAAGCAGAGGTCAACAATCAGACAAAAGGGTTAGCAAATCCACTATTTCTATGGAGAAAAAGAGATGGGCGAGAGAGAGATTGTATAATACCGAAGGGAGTGCCCAGATGGATATAGCCTCCAAATTCACAATCTTTTCTTAGCTTTTCTCTCTCTAAAAAAGCATTTAGACTTTGTTCTTTAAAAAGATAGGATTGGCTAATCCGTCAGCAACCGGTGTTGTTTCGGTTTCTAAATTTCTAATTTCTATATCAGCTAATGATAGTAGACCATGACAAGGCCGTGTTTGGTGCTCTCTTCCCCAGTACTAGAAAACAAAATTAATTTATTAGGGTCTCTTTTATCCACTGTCTTGTCCATGCATGAACTTCAATGCTTGACCACCCTTCATCATAAGATCCTATTGGTTATCACAACTACGGCTCTGATCAAATTACGTGTCAGGCAGGGAAGTGTATATAGGTAGATAAAGCTGCTTCTAGACAGTGCGGCGGCCTTGCACGCAACTCAATATGGGAAATGTTTGTTAAGAACTTGGGCGAGCCCAAAAATGTTGCGAGGACAATATACTACTAGCCCACTGATCTTTTGTTGGGCTCTTTAGAGGATTTTTGGTGATAATGGTGTCCATCTTTTTTCCTTTTTGAGAGATGACAATGGTGATAGACATTTGTTAATTTTTTTAAAAAAATTGTTTTAATGTGTTGAGGTTAAAATAAATATTAAAAAAAATTATTTTAATATATTTTTAAACAAAAAATATTTTAAAAAACAACCAACCGCAAACACACTTTTAAATTCCTCTTGGATGAGTGGTATTTTAAACTTTTACTTTTCTAGAAGAGTTTAGGCATAAAATAACCTTTTTTGTATCTTAATATTAAAGAAAAATATCATCCGATCAGCTTTCAAATATTGGAATTAGGTCATTTCTCCATTAAATTTTGAGCAAATCATTTACATCAGGAGCAATGTATTTTTTTGAAAGGAGTTATTTCTAGGATCTAAAATTAAATCAGAGGTAGAGGGAAAAAAGGCGGATGGTTTGTTAAGACTTAAGACATCTCATGTCAGCTGCTAATTCATTTGAAACCGATGGATGCTTAGAGTAGAAAGGTAACATGGCGGCGGAGCTAAGAACTGAGTGCCTTAAGCCTGTAACCAACAGTATATCTTCAACGAGGTCATGTTTATGTCTTCAAGTTTGCCAGTGCATTGCTAGCACAAACGGAAACAGAAACAGAAACGAAGTCTTGGAAATCTTTTACCAGAGCTGAGATCTTCGGCTGCATTCATATCTTCTACGATTAGGTTGTGATTGCAGAATACAAATCACATAAAACAAAAGGGTAGGCCTTGCCTTTTCGTTTCATGCAATATTCAAATCTGCAGTAATTGGTTCTGTTGAAGGCACTTCTTTTCAAATGTAACATGGCAAAATTAATTGAAACCAAGTTTTACCATGGTTATAAATTCCGTCTAAGTTTTGACCCGAATCAAAACCCAGATAACAAACTAGACAGGTCAGCTAAAAATATCATTTTAGTAAAAATAAAATCCAGTTCGGAATAAACTCAAATCAAGCTAATCTTCAGGTCAACAAGTTACCAGGTTGTCTGGTTTTATAGCTATAATTGTTCCTCGCAGCAAATCTGAAGCATCAGTGGTATGATGGCACTGCTTACTAGTATTTACAGCTCTATTCACTAATCACAATAGCTGGGCACAAGGAGGCATCATTATCATTTCCTAACCACTGAAAGTACAAGGGTTTATTCAACATGATTTCTTTGCATCCTCGACACCAGAGGAGTTAGTGGATGGCAGCGCAAAATAAAATAAACAAAGAATTCTGAAGCTTATCAGCAGCATTCACTTGCAATTTGCATACAACATGGCATTGCAAAGATGAAAATATTTTTGCTTTTCGAAGAGATGTTTAAGAAACAGTGATACCAGTAGTTTTTTAAAATAATTTTTGCTTTAAAATTTAAATATTTTTATTTTAAAATGTATTAAAATATTTTTAAAAAATTATTTTTTACGTCATTACACTTGAAATGATCTGCCTACGGCATAAAGATCTCTGATCAATCCAAGCGCACAGATAAATGGCGAAGCAGAAAGGAGAAGACATGGGGCCAGAAATATGATTGCAACAGCGCTGTCCACGTGCAAAATATGAACGCTAGAAGAAGGTGAAGAAGCTGCATTCGAGGATTCTTATATATTTTTATAAATAGAACATTAACTGCATAGATTAGCCACACTTTTGAGTGCCCCAGCTTGTCGTTGACTAGTTTGTTTCATACAGAAAATGAAACACTGAATAGATGAAGGAAAAGGGGAAGAGAAGTTTATCATACAAAAGTAGATTTTCGTTTCTCTCTATTTCTTACTGAACAAACTTCTTAATTTTCCTCTTTCTAGTCGCTCAAGTAGCTTCTTTGAGCCCGGGATGTCCATCTCAGTAAGCTTCTTGAGATATCCAATTGCTCCATATGAAATCATCAACTTCTTACATTTCTTAGTCGAAGCAAGGGATGCAAGGGAAGCTACAGCATATTTCTTTGCAGTGTTCTGTGGGATTGGATCGAGCAATTGCACTAGATTTGGCACACTTTTATCATCCCTTTTTACTACTCTTCGATTCTGTGAAAGGGACACCAGACTCGAGATTGCTTGTGCAGAAACCTCTCTAACACTGTTTGATTTAGCCTCGAGTAATTTGATAAGAAGAGGGATGCACCCAGCTTCCCCCACTAATTTTTTCATCTCTGCTGATGTGCAAACCCTGCAAATTGCAGATGCAGCAGCTTGCTGGGCACCCAGTGATCCAGACTTGAGCACGTGAACCAAACAGGGGAGGAAACCATAAGATATCAGCATTTCTGTAGAAACTGAGCTAACCAAATTCCTTAATGCCCCAACTGCAGATTCTTGGGGTAGTGGACCATCAAGATATACCAATAGGCTTCGAATTCCGCCTTCTGAAATAACAGCTCTTTTCAGATTGTCATTGCTGGCAGTGAGATTCTGCAAGCATTCTGCTGCATATTCTTTTGATCCCAGTAAAATCCCGCAGTCTAGGAGATTGATCATTACCTTCACGATTCCCTCTTCTGCTAGATTTTGCCGAACCTCAGGGACAGCTGAGATATTCTTCAATGTGCAAGCAGCAGCAGCCTGTGATACAGAATCACCAGTTCGACAGATCTCAATCAGTGGTCGAATCCCACCATGACCAACAATTGCCCTGGCTGTTTCTGCTGACATTGACAATCTCTGGAGAGAAATTGTAGCCTTCTCTTTACCCACAGTGCTACCTGACTCAACAAGCCTTATGAGAGGTGGCAGAAGACCCTCTGAAACAAGCCAATTCTCACAGCTTCCAGATTCTGCAAGTGAGCAGATTACAGTAACAGTCTTTTCTCGAATACGAGGAGAAGTTGCTGTTAACAACTGGACTAAAGCAGCAATGTTGCTCCGCCCCAAAACAGCTAAAACAGCCTTCTCATCCTCTTTCATGACCTCAACAAGTGTATCAAGAGCTCTGTGCTTCGCCTCCAAGTGCCCAATCTGAAGCCGGGCAAGCAATTCCCTTGTATTGCTGTGAATAGCAGCATCGGGTTCTGTTGATGAGCTAGCCACAGCTAAAGGCAAAGTAGCCTCGCCAAGCACCCCAGTCTTAATCAAAAGCCCACAGTCTCGTAAATTCAAATCCAATTTACCAGATAACGCATCAAGATCACTCTGCATCCTAAGCTTACCCCCATAATTCTCACCCATACATAAGCCTGCCAATTCAATTGCTTCTTTGAGCGTCTTCGACACAGCCTGCAATTGCTCCTTGCAAAGAGCGTTCTTGGAGAAGCAAGGGTGGCTTGACAAGTCTGATAAACGCGATGGGATCTGCTCCAACTTCGAAATTATCATCTTCCATCTACCAGGAAAGCCCTTAACCTCCCTGGCCTTGTCCAGGGCCACAGGAACAAGTTCTTGCGCATGAGATAACCAGTCTTCAACTGATTGAATATCAACCAAAACTTCTTTCCCTCTATCTTCCACCATGATTTCTAATGTGTATGGATCAAATTGGTTACCAGAGCTGCAACAACTGAATTAAAAAGAAAACCAAACCTTAAAGCGATGGATGACCTGGGTGTTACGAAATGAGAAAGGAAATGATATTTGCATAGAAAATTCAAAGGCAGTGGAGCAGTTACAATCATCATACATAAATTATAAACTAAGGCTACTGGTTTTTTAAAATAAACCACAAATAAAAAAACAAATAAGCCAACATCAAGAGCCTTGAGAATCTTGTATGATCGCACAAAGTCTGTTTCACTGAAAACAAGACCTGACCAACCAAATCAAAGTACCCTTGAAGATGCTCCAGCTAGTCATTTCCGTAGCTTTTTAAGTGGTCATTAAACGCCAACCAAAACTAAACCAAATTAATGCATATCCCACAAAATGATAAACACAAAACTGTTCTAATTTATTATGGATCGAATCATGAAAATGAAAGAACCTACTTTTTAACGATTAAAAAATATAGCCGTCCTTTTAAGACATTACATTATGAAAATACCAAAACACCCTTTTGAGTATCACCTTAAGCTATACAACTACTGCTGGATTGAGTGGAAGAAAGTAGTAGTGGTTGTCAAGGGTATACTGGGAAGTGAAGAAAAAAATTCTGAAACTTTACTTTTCAACCATGAAGAAGGTAGAACATGGGTATCAGATTTATCTTCTAAGCTTTGTTAAGGTGATCTTGATAGATATCCAATAGTCAAGATTTCAGAGAAAGTGGATTCTTCGCTGTGTATTGCCATTTTTATCCTCATAGATAGAGCTAGCTAGCTAGCTGGTTGAGAGAGTGAAGAAAGAGACTTTCCTTTGAAGAGAAGGTACAAGTCTCTATCTACAGTTGTGATATACATCAAGTGTATTTAAATTCTTCAAGATATTACAATCAATAGACCAACCGCACTATGAATTTGTTTTTATTTAGAAAAAAATCCAAATCAATAAATGCAAAAATATATACCTCAATTTGCCTTGGCCTTCGTCAACATTCAAAGACCTCTACAATTCAAAGCCCTTCCTGTTTCTACAAGAACAATATAATACAGTAAGATAATCGAACCATCAAATATGTGAATTGACGGATTTTTAGAAACCAAATAAGAGAACCCAGTAAGAAAAAAGTAAAGGGGCAAAAAAAAAAAGGATCTCTTCTTTTTTTCTGAAGAGGATCATAAAAGGCAAACAAAATCCACTCCTAGAACCAACCTTTAAGCCTCAGGAATCAGAACTTGTCATTTCTCTCCAGAAAGCAACAACCCACCGTGTAGCTTGATCTTCAAACTTTTCTCCCCTTTTCTCTCTCAGTTGAAACAAGAACTCAAAGCAAGCACAATATCTGCCTTCAAGACTCAAACTTTGTGCAAGCTAGAATTAAGTAGTGCCTCCAGAATGAGCAATGAAAACAAGTTTTTTATTAAAAAACAAAAGAAACCCAATAACACTTACCAGAAATGAGAAATGCCCAGAATTCGCTTTTGTTTGAATATACAGAAACCGACATCAAACGGTCGAAATCAGTGTAAAATACAAATAAAAAAGAAAAAACCAAGAAACTAAGCAGGTCAATTTTGAATGAACACACTAGCAGACACGAGAGAACATGATAAATATATAGTAATCACGGTCACATTCAAAAATCAAACTCTCTCTCTCTCACCAGAACTGTTTCTCTCTCTCTATGCTACTGGTAAATTTTTAGAAGCAAATGTGTCAGTCACCCTGTCAGATAAAAAAAACATTATTTTACGACGTAGTACTTTCACAGGGAGAGAGAGGGGAGGGTTTTGTTGGGGTGTACATTATAGTTAATTTATGTCATTTCAAAATAGTTATTAGGCTGGTCCCTCAAAATATGTAATTTACATTTCTATCCTTGAGTTGCGTTAATTGCTTAAAGTTTCAACTAATGGAAAGACGGAGGTTACACGGGAGACTATTTATTTTTTAAAATATTTTTTATTTAAAATATATTAAAATAATTTAAATTTTTTTCTTGCCCTGCAGTTTAGGGTGAGTTTTACGTTCAAAAATTTATCTCATGGCAATTTTAATCACACGCATAATTTTTTAAAAATCACAACTAAAAATATTTTTTTAAAAGATTATTTTTGTATTTAAAATTGTATTCAAATGCATTTTAAAAATATATTTGGCTTAAAAAAATATTAATTTAATATTTTATGGTATTTTTTGAAAATTTTGATGTACTAATATTAAAAATAAAAAAATATTTTAATGTACTTTCAAGTAAAAAATACCTTACATCCTAATACCAAACACACACTTAAACCTACTTTTTTATAAAAATAATTGCAAAAACTATCACAGTACCAAACATATTAGAGAGAGTTTGTTATTGTGGCGTTACCATGCTTTTCAAATAATTTGAATTTTTTGCTTCAAATTAATTTTTTGATATTTTTGAATTGTTAAAAATAAATTTTAAAAAATAAAAAATATATATTATTTTTATATATTTTAAAATAAAATACATTTTAAAAAGTAATAGTTACAACACAAAACATACCTTAGAGTCTGAGACCATATGAAACTGATTTATTAACATGTCAAGCTAATAGGGACTAAATCAGAGTTTACTCTTTCACAAGACAGGGATGGTTACTTGTCAAGCATGATTGATGGATCCTGTGGTTATGATTCGTTTTGAAACAGGGCATTCGACCGTTGAGATGCGGGTGGAATTTGAATGTGTTTTTATTCTTAGGAAATTTTTATTTAGGTTATCGAGGAGTTGATGCTGACGTGGCGAGAGTCTTAAGCGTGTGAGATAGGGACGTGTAATAAGTAATAAGTGGTCTTTGACGGTTGATATTAGCGGCACGTGTTAAGTACACGGATGATGTGGTGGCTGCAGGGATACAATTACCAAGATGCACTTCAAGTGGATCAAGAAATACAAAGAAACCAAATGTATTTGAATCTGGGGGAACTCGATGACGGACCCTTTTATGTTTTCTTATATATCAATTTTGAAATAATATTGTATGATGTTTTTTAAGATTTTTTAGTTTTATTTCTATATAATTATATTAAAATTAATAGAAAATAATAAAAATATATTAATTAATATTTTTAAAATTTAAAAATACTTTTAAAAAGCACAAAGAAAAACATTAAAAAAAAATGTGTCAAAACACTCTTAATATTTCTCTTGGTTGGTGTGTTATTCATATTATATTGAACGGTAACCTAACTTTAAAACCACTTATCTTAAAACCACTTTATCTTTTATTTGAATTCATAAATATTTGAAATTGAAATAAAAAAATATATCCAAAACAAGGTTGATTAAATATCTTATCTTTTATTTATAGGAATTTTTTTTAACGTGGATGTCCGGGTTAGCTTGCGTGCACCTCGACTAATCTCACGGGTCCTAAAGTTAATGACCATGTAAGCTTCTAGTAGCCATTATATTAGCAATTACAATAAAAAAAAAATTATAACTGTTCTTGGAGGGAGGAGAAAGAAAGAGAGAGAGAGACTATTGATTCTTGGATGATAGATTGTGAATATTATAATCTATTTTCATTCATTTAGGAATTTCATTGTAAAAATTTATCTATTCAAGTGTTATCAATGAAGTTCAGTTTATACGCTGATCAAAAAAGATTTTCATGGCATTTTAAGAGTGTATTTTGTATATTATCTTGATGGTGAGAATAAATTTCTTATTTATATTTATGTATTTTATTTTTAAAAAAGGTTAGGTTGGTCCTCGCAAAAGTTCAAAGTTTTTAAACTCGAGCAGCCACGGACGAGATGATTACCAGAAGCATGTTGACAGCTATATTCATCAAATTTCTTGCTGAAAAAAGCTATATATGTTCAAAAAATTGCAATACAATAGTGGATCGTTAGGTGCTGGGACTGTTTTCATACTTGTTTATCCTACCATGGCATGATGAGTATATATATATATATATATATATATATATATATGCATGCAGCATCATTAGCTTTTAACTCATGCCTAACACCACACTCGCCGATTTATAATAAGTATTGTTTTAATTTGAGAGCTTATCAAGTTGAGTTTAAGAAATCAATGGAGATAGAATTAATGTAATATAATTTAGTTATTTTGAGTATGATCTGCTCAAAATTTCTTATAAGTATTATTTTAAAGGATGACACAAATTAATTTATAATTTAAGAATTAGATTTTAAGAAATTAATCAAGAAATAATTAATTTCTTATAATTCGATTTGAGTATGATTTACTCAAAATTCATTGATTTTTTTCTTTTTAAAATTGATATTATTTTTATTTTTTTATATAAAATTTAAAAAATTAAACTATTACAGGTCAACTCACCGGTACGTGATATGTGATTTATTATAGTTCATGTTTAAAAACTATTTTCATGAATTTTTTTTATTTACGTGATGTTTTGGCTAGCTTGCGCGTACCATGACTAATCTCACGGCCCACTGAACATCTTGCAAACTCAGTGAGCATATAAGGCACCGCGAGAGTGACAGGACATGCACAATGAGGTTCGAACCCAGGTGTAGAGGAAGGGAACAAGCCCTTACTACCGATAGGCCAAGACCTCAAGTGCACTATTTTTATGAACTTGATCACCGAGTCTCTATGCCATGTTTTGAAATGTCAAAATTACCCCCTTCATTTGTGCTATTCATAAAGCATCGACAACAAGCCTATGATATTCTTTTTATTATATTATTGGTTGGGTTTAGAATTACGGTGTAATGTGTATTTTAAAATGTTTTTTTTTAATATATGAAGATAATATTTTCTTTAATATTTTTTATTTTTTAAAATTCAGCACATTAAAATAATTAAAAAAACTCTAAACAATATTAATTTAATTTTTTAAAAAAATTAAATTTTTTTAAAAAAATACTGTGCAACAACAGCTGCCAAACAACACTCCTCACGTGTGCACCTTTCAGCAAAATCTCAAATAGAAATCAGCGTCTTAAAATGTCACGTCTTGACTAAAATGCGATACCGAGGGCAAACATGAGAGTGAAAGTGTCATCGTCAGATAGTCATGAGAATCCGATTTCAATATCTTCTCACTGTGAGAATATAAATGTTTTCCTCTGAGCTGTATCCGGGAGCGAATTTTTTTATTTTAATGTCTTACAAAAATATTTTTATTTAAATATAAAATTACTATTTTTTATGATTTTATTAACTATTTTAATATATTTTTAAATAATAAAATTATTTTAAAATATACCTTATAACATTATTTTAAAATATACCTTATTTTTTCAATCACGTTCCCTCAAATTTTATTTTATTTTTAATTTTACTAAAAAATTTATTTTTTTATATTTTCAAATCGTTTTGATGTGTTGTATTTTTTGATGTGCTGTATTTAAAAAATAATTATTTTAAAAAATAAAAAATATATCATTTTAATGTATTTCTAAGTGAAAAAACTTTAAACCACAACTACTATAATTTCAAATAAGTTCGAGATGAACAAGCAAACAGGAAAAAAAAATTATTATCAGATTAATTGAATATTTTTAAATCACAATTAATGTAAAATATGTATTTTCATCATAGAATTCTACGAACAGAGCTTTGTTAACCAACTCGACCGTTAAGCACAGTGCATGACAAAAGCAACGCAACAGCAAAAATGGTTGCATTCCATCAAATATTTTACCTGATAGGGGCATCATTACTTGTCAACGAGAACATCCCCAGATATGCTAAACAAAGATTTTAAAATCTATAAATAAGACTAGATTATTAAAGTGTGTGTTTATCATTGTCTTGCATAGTGACTTTTTTAAGGTTTTTTTTTTAATATATAAAAATATTTTTAAAATTTTTTATAACAACACATAAAAATTATCAGAAAATACTGGAAAAAACTGTAATTTAATTTATTTTTAAGTTAAATATATTTTTAAAATACATAGTTGCAAACACAAAAATAAATTAAACCCATGAAGAGAATGATTTCCTAATTTCAAAATCTAGCAATAGCAATAGAAGCAAGTACCGTATAATTGCGTATCGATGGCTTCTTGAATGGCAAGGGCGAGGTAACCAAGACGCGTGGATCCGTCATTGGAACGTGACGCTGTTTGTGTGTCGGCTTTATACAGCTTTTCGGGCTTCGCATTCGCAAAATTGTGTAGCTTCTGTCCCCACCGCCCTTGGCTAGCCTGTTTGTGCTGCGACGTCGTGTTTTTTTTTAAATATTTATTATTTTTTTAAAATTTTAATATTTTTAAATATTTTGATGTTAAAAATAAATTTTAAAATAAAAAATATTATTTTAATACATTTTAAAGTAAAAAAAAACAGTTTATAAAACAACTATGCTATGAAATTACCTAACACTACCTTAAAAACACTTGTACACATTGCCTCCACAAATCACATCGTGCTTATTCTTTTTTGTTTTAGTTTAATGTGAGTGTTCGGGTCAGTTTGGGTACACCTTAACTAATTCTACAGGCCCTGAAGTTAACGACCATGTAAGCCTCCAATGGTCATTATATGAGCACCCACAAGGCTCGAACCTAAAACCACGAAAAAAACAAACCTTTTAATCTCAAACTCTTACCACTAAACCACCATCTACATAATTCTTCGTCCTAAAACCCCTGCTCTTGTCTGAATCCAAGAATCTACGCACAAAGAAACAGTAATTTTAACTAGGTTGTGAGGGCTGAGATGTAGAAATCTAAAAGACAGTAATCTTAGCAGCATGATTATCTTGAAAAGATAGATTTAGTTTCAACTTATAGCAACCGAGATTACGATAGTTGAAGTAGTTATGGAATGATAAGTGTGATGTGAATCCCATCAACAACGCTAACAACTCCATGATAACAGAATTTTAATATATTAATATAAAAAATAATTTTAAAATAAAAAATAATTTAAAAAATAATTAATAAAAACATTTTTTTAATTAACGTAGGTGTCCGGCCAAACTTACGCGTACCTCGATTAATTCACAGGTTTTGAAATTAATGACTATATAAGCCACCAGTAATCATCATATTAGCAATCACAAAACTTGAATCTAGACTACAAGAAAAGTAAATTTTTTAATCTTAAATTTTTACTATCAAATTACCTACTAGATCATTTAAAAAAAAAACACATTTTTTAAACGGGAAAGAAGAGGTCGGTAGGCCAGCTACATTCCAATAAAAAAAGGGCATCTTTTTCACGTCATGTGTAGAGTGGCTGCATTCGAAACAAAGATTCTTGGCTTTTGATGAAGACTGCCGACGGGTGCCTTTCAAGAGACCACCTAGTGCTTCGAGTTGTTTCTCACAGAAAAACAAAAAGGGGACTTGACATGAATAATTACAAATCCTCTACGCAAATGCAAGGAAACCACATTAAAGTCTTCTAATATTCTGTTGATCTTTAACTAATTATGCCTTGTAAGGATATAGTTCATGCATGCCTTAAAGTCTTGTATTCTGTCGCATTAAAGCATACAGTAAAATTAATCCTTTACGTTTTATACATAAATATTCTGCCCCATTAAAGCATACAGTGAAATCTCATCACCGGTTAATGTGTTTGAGATTGCGGTGGAAAGTTTTTTTATATATATTTTTTATTTTCAATATTAATATATAAAAATAATAAAAAAATACTTTTTAAAAATATCTAAAAAGAAGAAGAAGCTGAACACCTCATTGGAGGGCAGCAAGCAATCCCTGCTCGTGGAAAACGGAGTGTATAAACTATGACCAATTAAAAACCCCGCCAAAAGACAAAAAAGAGAGGAGAGGAAGAGAAAAATCGAACCAAGGCAGGATTGATTTCCAAGATTGGTGGAGTCGAATGCAGTAAAATCAGATTGTTCGGGAACAAATTTTGGTGGATTTTCTGCTGACCGGGTTTGACCGCTTCCAGAAACCTAATTTTATCACTTAAGACAATCACCACAAGAAACATAAGACAACTTCATTCTTGGAAACAAAAACATAGGCAAATTCAAACTTTCAAATATTTGCATGCAAAACGAAGTCCACAAAAACCCACAACTCTGACATTTTGTAAGCTTTACTGCTTGTCATTGAACAAAGGCCCAATGATTTGTGCGTAAATTGCCTAAAAGACGATTTCTCAGCCCCAAAAGTAGAAAGTGTTTTTCTCCTATGACGGGGATAACAACAGCAACAATAATAGATAATTACATTTACAAACAATAGCTCTCAAACTTTTATTCAAAATTCAGCACTACGCCCTAGCTTTATTTGAAATCAACAATACCATTGTTGCCCACATCCAAAACCTCAGTAGAACCAGAAAAATAATATTTGATATTACGATAATTATTGTTTTTTAAAGTATTTTTTGTATCACGATAAAAAAAAAAAAAATTTATTTGAAGTACTTTTTTTTTAGAAAAGCACGAGGTGACTACATAAACAAACAAGATATAAATACAAAACCTCACAAACCATGTCAATAAAAAAAAAAAATTTCAAATTTTTTGAAAATCATGGAATCAGGGTCTAAATACAAAACCTCACAAACCATGTCAATGCACAAGAAGCCTCTAAAAAAAAGGTCATTGATACAAAATGCACATTAACGGAGTAGCCCAGCTACGTGTGGTGACTAGTCGACAGATAGAAAAGGACAGACTGTCGAACCTTCTGCTGTATCTCAAGAACGAGACCTTTCTCAAGATGGTGGGGTACGGCTGCATTGAAAATAATAAGGTCAAAATGCTTGTAAACATAGTATATTCACATGTTACATTGTTGAAAAATTAGAAAGTGAGCACAAAGCAAAAATAACAGAGAATTGCTAGTTGAAAATAATATAAACCTGCGATATCTTTCATTTTCAGGACTTTCAGCTTTATCGTAATTATGATTTCCTCTTGGTTCAGGTCTGGAATTGGTTTTTGATCTATGACCGTAGTCCGGGCTGCCCCTATCTCTACGATATGGACTCGGGGATCGTTCACGATTATAGTTTCTGTCAGGAGATCTGTCACGATCTCTTCTCTCAGGACTGTAACCATTCCTTCTTTCATCATCTCGAGCAGCATATTCCACCGAAATGACCCGATCCATGAACTTGCTGCACCACAGTATCAAAAAAGAAACCACAAAAATAAGAAGAGGTTTTTGACAAAAAATTCTTAAGCCGGTAAAAGTGAGAACGTTATTGGGAGTTTGGAAAAACTTTTAAATGAAAACACTTGATATGGCCATATAATGGATTTTCAGGACTGTCTCACAAATTGAACAATAAGATATTGCACCGAAGCATATTAAACTTGGTCAAAGTAGCTTGTTTTAAACCTAGAAAACACAAGTACTAACACAACAACTTAATCACATTTTGTTTTATTGACAATCAGTAAGACAATGTTTGAACAGAGTTACTAAAAGAGACTGTAATCAGCTAGAGTATTTATAAGAAAAAACAACCTCATGTCAGTTGCCTCCAATGCCTTAGTAGCATCTTCCTGTAATTCATACTGAACGAATGCAAAATTTCTCCTAATCCTTGTGCTCAATATTTTTCCATGAGGATCAAAGTGCCTCTCCAGATCCCTAGTTCGGGTATGAACTGGATCAAAATTAATGACAAACAAAGTTTTTGATGGAGTTGTGTTAGTCGATGATCTTCTTGAACCAGCAGGCCTTCTACTTTCACGTTCTTGCTGCAACACATAATTTTGGGTGATTGATTAATTATAAAAAAGGACAACCATGTATATATGAAGTCAATACATTTTCCCCGTCAAACATGGAAACTAATCCTTGAGAAAGTAAAAGAAAAACAAACAGAAGCAATTGCAAGAGTTGCACACTCATGGAGGGAGGATGGGAGAGGGGGGGTAAGAGGATTAGCTAAAACTTTCATAAATATATTAAATATCAAGTTAGGCCTGGTCTTCTTATGTGCAAGCCAGAAATTGAGATTTTTAACACCACAGGCTCACAAACTTACATATAAAGGTCATGTTTAATACCCATACATATAGAGTGTCTGTATGAACACATAGATGAATGGAGCCAATATACACTAAAGATATGGAATGCCAGATACTAAGAAACAATTAGACTCCATGGCTTACACACCTCAAGTAACTACCAAACCTACCTTAGTCCACTCAACACGAAGACGGCGCCCTTTTCTCCCAAATTCAGCTCGGTCAAGCCTACGGATAGCATCATCAGCATCTCTTTCATCCTCCATATAGACAAAAGCAAATCCTACAAAACCAGAATGTTAACGAACCAGGAGAAAAACAGTTACAACCCAGAAGAAGCATCATCCTGAGTCATGCATCCTTTAACAGAGACATTATACATTATGAGGAAATCTCATCTAATTTAGTTTTTTGTTTTTAAGAAAAAAAATAGATACAAAAGAAGACCTGTTGGGCGGTAATAGGACACCTGCCACTGGCTTTGAGATCATCATGATTTCTATGCTGAAAGATTCCAAAATTAGAACATTGACCAAAACTCAAGAGGAAATTAAGGCAATGGTGTCTCAGGGAATGAAGGATCAAGGATGACAGTTCCGTGGGGGATCAGGTTGGTTCTTGTGGAAAAAAGACATGAAGAAGATGGTGCTTGAAAATGTGCCACAAAAAGAAATGCAGAGGAGCATATCCAACCAAGAAGAGCATAGACATTCCAAGTAATCCTGCGTCAAAGAAATCTTTAAGTATACGGGTTCACACACCAAAGAAAAAGGTGTTGATTTCTCCATTGAAAATAATACATATACATCTCACAATAATTATTTCCAAGGAAGAAATTGACCCTTAAAATATCAGCTGACAGCTTTCCCTAACAGCTATAGAACTAATAAATGGCATGAAAAAATTAAAAAAAAAAGAAGGTAAAATAATCTCATTTTCAAGTGCATTTAACTTTCAGCCAAGAGGAAAGTTTCTTGGTGTCAAAGTGCCAACTAGATATCAAAATCTAGAATTCAAAGTCATACCACACATCTTTTGGACTAATGCACTATTTACACAAGGAAAATAAAATCAGCTAAATTCCCAACTGGATGTCCAGGTGTTGGAACATTAGCCCTATCACAATTGTCACAGCACATCTAAATACAGAAAAAGTGGTCGACTAGCTAGTGTGCCATTTACACATGGTGAATACTGCTTAGGGTGCTCATGGTAAATACAGATTATGACATAGGTAGATCTACAAAGACAAGACTAACTTGCCCCAGCTCCATCTTCCAACTTCCTTTCTTCAAAAGAATATCAGAAATCCGTATACTCCAGAGATCTTTCCATTAGGCCAAGATAGGCATCTATCTAGCTAGCAATAAGATGGAATCCAAGTTGTTCAATGCCTCATGTAGCCAGTCAAAAGGATCATTACGCCTTATGTTGTTTCTGGCAACTTTGCAATGTTCAAAGTGGGAAACACAAGTAAATGCATTCCGATCAACAGCTTACAAACAGATTCTTATATACCCTAGTTTCTGAATTCACAAGGTTCAATGGGTCAAGTGGCCAGTCGAGAGGTTCATTAACGCCAGTAAATAACACCCCAAAAACAGCTTGTAAAATGCACCACTGACTTTAATTTTAGATTAGTTCTGAGACAGAAACATTATATTAAAAAAAAAAACCAAAAGAAGGAAATATTGACTAACCAGACTTCATATCCACCCTATCAATTCTCCCATGCCTTCTAAAAAGACGCTCCAAATCAGACTGCCGCGCGTCATAATCAAGATTCCCGCAAAATATAGCCTTCATTCTCCTCGTCAACTCCAGCAAACCTTACCATCCAAAGCCAAAAAAGAAGATATTAACAAATAGTAATACAGAATCAGGCAATTCTCGAATTAGAGTAAGAAAGGTAGCAAGAGAGTGCCTTGTTGTCTTTGCGAGGGAGGCAGAATCACAGAAGAGAAACCCTTGGCCGGCGTAACTGTACGAACTGCAAACCAGAAATTGAAGACAAGACCGACCCCGGATAGTTAGTTAAGGCCACTAAATGGTAAGGATACGACAACGTTTATGTCGAAATATGGCGTCATCTTCTCTCTTTTTATAGGTTTCTCTTAATTGGACAGAGAACATGTCTTGTGGGTTCTGAGCAAACTAGTTTCAACTGGGGACCAAGCCCGAAAGCTGAAACTGACCATTATGCGGATAATTGGGCCCAGAATTAACCAATTTGAAATCTATATTTTTTTTTAGCATTGGAATTTTCTTTCGTGATAGTTTTATGGTCACGCTTAGAAAAAATAATTCTTTTTAGGTTTTTGTTAAAAAAAATTATAATCAAAATTAATTTGGATCTCAACTATTTTTTTACGGGCAAGGTTTATACTCGGAATCTCAAAATGAGTGGCTTTCTGTACTTGATCATAGACTACAAAAAACGCCTTTTTGGCCTTGTAGTGACCACAGGTGATCATGCAACAGAACATTTCTCAAGATAATTACAAAGCACAAAAGTCCAATAGAAATCTACTCAATCATTGATCATTCTATTAGTTTTTTAGTCTGTAGAAAGTAACAAGCTGCTTTGATTGATAGGAAAAACAATGAACCATGATTTTGATTGATGGCACGATGAACTGCTGGAAATCTATCATAGCAAGGGATCAAGCGTGGAACACACTCTTGCTAGCAGACACAAACATCATGTGTTGTACTTTCTGCTGTTTGTTTTTCTTCTTATGCCTCAAAATTGTTTCATCTTTTGATCAGGGTAGGATATCCAATGAAGTCTTGCTTGCTGCTATTAGTTGACAAGTGACTATGCGTCATGAAGGAAAACAAAGAATGAGGATGGTGCTCATGATGTGAAACGTTCGAGTGGAAACAAGCTTCGTCATTATTATATTGGTTTCGGACAGCCCAAATGTTAAATTAAGATGATGTTGCTTAATTCTTACACAGTTGATTATTCACAGATGTAAAATTCCTAAATCCCATGCTTTATCATTCGTTAAGAATGACCCTTTTCCCCCATCAACAGAGTTAAAATTAATGAGTTTTTTTGAGCTGCAGAAAGCACTATATATGCTTATATATAGAGAAGGACAACAGGGATTTTCCTTACAGATCAGTTAGTGCCTTCTAATAGTTGTAGGCTTGAGATTTCTTCTTCATTTCTGGGACAAAGCTTGCATTTTGCATCTTCTAAACATAGCAAACTCACACCCCTTCATAATAAAATCAACAGTATTATGTGCTAAAACTAAATTTTCTTTTCTGATTATGGAGAGCTTGCATGTTGAATTGATGACGCCAGTCATGTTAACATGAAGGGATATTGGCCAAGAAATTAACATGAGCTTAATTACAATAAACAGCTAGCTGGTGATGGTTTTTGTTTCCATATTCTTTAACAATAATTAAGAACATTCATCACATCCGAACCCATACAAGGCTACATACTTGATTAGACCTATATATGTTACTGCTTGACAGTATTCAACTTCTGTCCTTAAGTGCCCTTGCAGCAAACTGTCAAAAAAACTACGAGCATTTTCAACGGTGTTTGTACAAAAAAATAGGTCTGCAATATTCTACACTTCGTTCCACAAAAATGACAGAGAAGGAGACGTGTTTACTGAATTTAATTTCCATCTAAACAAAAGCCAGATAGAGGCAACCAAACTTGGCACTGTCATTAGACAAAAGGACTCTTATGGCTTAGCCTTTATGGCATTATTATTACAAAGTTTGATCTCTATCTTTCACTGTACATGCTGACGAATAACTTATCGTCATCATCATTGAAAACACCAACTGTTTGTGATTAGCTTCTCAACCTCTTTGAAGAAGAAGCTTCATCGCATTCCACGAGAGACATTATCATTCACTTCCGTTGTGCCATATGCCATTAGTTCTCACCATGAAATGGAGAGCCACAAAACGAAGGAGACCCACTAAAGGAAGGAGAAGCACAGAAGGATGGCGACCCACTAAAGGAAGGAGAAGCACAAAAGGATGGAGACCCACTGAAGGTAGGAGGAACCACAACAGAAGACGAAACCTTTAACCTCTTACTCCTTGAACAAGGATCTCCACAACAAGTATTGATATCTGGGCTATCAACCCAACCTATCATTTGATCAGCATTAACAGTGCTGAGTACTTCTCCAATATCAGATCCATCTGAATCAAACCCATGCTGCCTGAATCCAATCCATTCATTGCTGCAATCTGAAACACAAGAAGTTTCCCAGGAATAAGAAGGCTTATGATCTGATACATGGGGCACAATGATGCTTGGCTGCACAACTTTCTCGATGCTCTTCATATCCACTGGGTTTTGGTATTGATGGCCCCTAAAGTGGAATATATTAGCAAAAGTAAAGTGGTCACTCACTCTATTTTTGGTTGACTTATTCTCTGTTGTCCTAGCCATGATACTTTGTAGATTCTTGCTCAATTTAGCCTTTAATGAAGAGAAGCTAAGACCGTGCCTCTCATCTGACTCTGACATATTGAGCCCACCGTTTGAGCTAGGGGATGATCCAGATTGGTTCAAGTTTGGATTAACCGCTGCAAAGTTGGTTCTTGCATTTTCTCCACGTAGGGCCCGAGCAGCTTCATCATAGGCTCTAGCTGCCTCCTCAGGCGTATCATATGTTCCTAACCATAACCTTACACGTTGAGATGAATCCTTTATCTCAGCTACCCATCTTCCTGATGGCCTTTGCCTGACTCCAACAAATCTTCTAACCGTAGGACCTTTGGTTGCTTGCACCTTGGTAGTGGTGACAGTAGGTGAGTTTCTCATTGTTTCAGGCTCTGCCATTAACAGCAAATTATAATAAGTTCATACAGATTAAACTTATTTGAGCTGTGATCAGGCCTTTCTTTAAGATTAGTAACCAGGAAAGAATTGCATATGTTGCATGGGAAAATGTATATAGGGTATCAGGCACCTTTTAGCTCTATATATATGAAGGCAGCCCTGCCTCCATTAAATTCTGAGTGGAGGCATATACCCATCTCAATTATTTGTTTGTTTTTTTCCCATTATTTTTTAGCCTTAATCACTACTTTGCAGTTTGCACATTGCTTCTAGCAGTGGCTTAAGCTAATTATGACTTAGCTGGTGACTAATCCACCAATAAACCTTTTTCCTATACAATTAATCATGGGGTAATTCTCATTCTAATTAAGGAATTAATCAGTAGTTACCACTCAAATGCGACAATATTTTTTCATGTATAGGAGTCGTTCTCATGGGGTCAGAACTGGTTGTCCACATTTGGTGGATTTATAATTAAATCCTTGAGAAAATATCACAATTGTCTTATGCTAACAAGATTTTGATCACCTGATTGGCTATACAGTTGAGTAAAATAAAAATTATAGTTGAGTAAGGTAATGGACTCCCTGATATTACCCTGCTTAATTTGTACTTTATGATGGAGTTAATAACACTAGTTTAACTGAGATTTTACTGTTCATAAAACTAATAACCACATCCCCTTTCCTACTTTAAGACCTTGGATTGAGTGATTCTTTCCTCACTATCTTTTAAAATATTGAAATTAGTTAGTGTGTGTTATGAATTGCGGTGAAAGATGTTTTTTAAAAGTTTTTTTTTTAACTTGAAAATATATTAAAATAATTATTTTTAATTATTTTTTTCATTTTTAACATCAAAACTATCAAAAAAAAATAAAAAAATTTGTTAATTTCAAGTCAAATACATATTTGAAACGCACTCAAATACTGTTTCAAACTCAAAAACAAATCATGCCTAACCCTACTAGATTTAAAATGAGCTAATTCAGTAATATAAATTATCCCCTACTTTTAATAGATTTTTCAAAAAAATTATATTATCTTTTACATCATAGTTATCCGGCATCAAACTTATTAATTCATTCCTATTATATTTTAACTTGGAGGTTTTGCAAGATCCTATTTGATGTTGTGATAACGATTACTTTACAAAATGTTTTTACTTTACTTGAAAATATATATTTTTTATTTTTTTAAATTTATTTTTAATATCAACATATCAAAACAATTTAAAAATATAAAAAATTTAACTTAAAATTGAAAAAAATACAAATATTTTCAAAAATATTTTAAAATTCAGGCCTAAAAAAAAAAGAAAGAAGAAGAAAGGGCTTAATCAAGAAGCCGAGCCAACTAACTGGCTTGATGATGTAGTAAAAGATACAAAGGGAAGCTGACAGAGAAAGGCGGTCTAATTTGTCAGCTTGTAAATTAAGAAGCGATTTGGAACGTTGGATCCTCCATTTTAAGAATCCGGCGGGATAGTTAGTTTTTTAATTAAATTACCGTTGGAATTTAGCACCTGGAAATAGAATGATTAGCGGGTTCCATTCCATACCTTCGTACTTTGTCTTTTCTACTGTTTTTATCCCTCTCATCCTCACCAGCTTGTACCATTCTTAACATCACCTAATAATTTTCTTATTGCCATGGTGGGTTATTCTGGAAACAGAAGTTTTTGTCCTCGATGACTAACGTGTGACCCTTGGATTGGGGCTATGGTCATCGTCATCTGAAGGGGTGCCTATATAGATTCCCAAAACCTCCATGGCTGCTACTGTGGAAGGGGAGAAGTTGTCACCTTGTGATTGGATTTTTGCCACGAGACAAGTTTAGAATCACACTGTCATTTGCAATAATTACAAAATGGTTCCACCCAGTTGGCTAAATGGGCCAATGACGTTACTTGGGTTGATCCTGATTCGCACGAGGGTTAGCTAGTGAGTCACTCCTGCAAGGTTATGATTAACCTCAGGAATCCTATGGTTCAAAAATGGCGACATGTCTCCCTGCTAGCCGGCTCACTCCACAATTCTAACGCCTTGTCCATAGCTTTTATGCTGGTTTGTAAGTGAATCCGTTTTCTTTCTTCATTATGGGGCTCGATGATTCCAACTATGTGACCAAGTCAACGTCTTTGGTTTCATCATTATGTTGAATTAATCTTCAGGTTATCACTGGTTTACACGCTAATCAGCAGTTCCTTAATATAATATAATATATACAATATAGATACTATTATCTCGAAATTATCCATGGTTCCAAACGGCCAATCATACAGCAACATGCCGTGTACTCCCAATTTAAGGACATTTGAATAACAAGCTGATCTTTCTATCAATATCGTTTTGATAATAATTGTAAATTCTCAACATTTTATAGAATCATTTTCAGCTATTGTTCTGATGATCCTTTCCGTTACACCGTTCTTTTATGATAGCTTGTATATTATGAAGTGCCTCATGATTCCATACTGCTCACACAACTTCGTGAACTATGATTTTGTGTATTCACTACCATTATATGACCTGAGGCATTTGATCTTTCTCCCTAGTTTTCTACTTCAGCTTTCCACACTTAGGAGCCACGTACTCTTACAATTGATAAGAAAATGGATTATTTGCAGGCTTAATTTGGCCTGTACGAAATGGGAATTTGGAACCTGGAAATCATCTTAGGTTATTTAAAGCAACTTGGTATAATATTTCAAAGTGGTAAGGAAATTAATTTTGTATGTGCAAATGGGGTGATGTGAAACCAGCAGAAGAGTTTCTTAGTTGGATGTGAAGAAGATATGCCTTGTCATGGACCATCATGATGTCTGTATTCCTTAACATTGAGGTTTCTCGGAATCTTTCTATTCATTCTATTTTGAAAATGCAGTTTGACAGAATACAGCCTGATCGGTGTTTTGATGCTTGCAAGAATGCTTGCAGTTGATACTTGGTCGGGAGCCTTTAGACCAGGGCAAGCACGTATATCCATCTCTAGATTAGAACAGGACAAATGCATTCATGTCCTAATTGATAGTAACATATATTATATTGACATTTGACTGTCTTGCTGTGCTTTACAAAGCTCAGGTTGACAGGTTCGCTCACTATGGAGCTTTTTATTCGGCAACGCAACAGCTTGGAACTAGAATCCGATATGTTCTCACACAGATTGTGATGCTTGTACATTGTCATGTATTGTACTTGCATCATAATGAAAAAAGAAAATGTAATGGGCGATGATTTTACTTTGAATGCATTGTTGAGTTAAGCTTTGTGAAGAGATTTATGCTACGATTGAAGAGATAGTACAACATCTCAAATTGGATTGAGGTAATGTTCCAGCTGATAGATATCTTCTCTGACATGGAAGGGGAAGAGAAGAACATCCTCTGTTATCGCACAGTGAAAAGTGGTTGTTTTTGCATTAATCAATAGTTCCCCTTGGTTTCTGCTAATCAGACAGTGAGGGATCTTTGTGCCATAACTGCAAGTGATTGGAGCCGGTTTCGATGTTTCAATAAAGAATCTTTGTGCCTATAAATCCTACGAGGATGCTAATCCTTGAAAGTTCCTTGATCTACATATTTGATTTTTTGGATATTTAAAAAAAGTAGCAAGTACAACATTTTAACATTTGGCATCAAACCATTAACTGAGGATGGTTCAGGGACCCAGAGCTTGCACTAAATCAAGCCAAAAGGTTGGAGAGAAGATCCACTAGAAAATTGCAGATTTATGAAGTCATCCGTGTCAATATATATGGAGTTCTTAAATGCTAAGGA
The DNA here is from genome assembly GCA_007827005.2 of Populus simonii. Classification (NCBI taxonomy): domain Eukaryota; kingdom Viridiplantae; phylum Streptophyta; class Magnoliopsida; order Malpighiales; family Salicaceae; genus Populus; species Populus simonii. The sequence goes on from CM017477.2 coordinate 5,375,486, forward strand.
TGGTTCAAGTTTCTTTTTTGAACTTTCAAGATTATTGAAATTCTATCACAATGAATTGGACTTGAGTCTAAGAGTAACTCTACTGCAAAGGACTGAAGAAGTGCTATGTACAAATGAAATATACAAAATCTCAAGTTGTATAAAACTACTCCGCCATGTGATCCAATGCCTCGAAGTGTAAAAGTTGGCTTAAAGCACACATGCAAGCAGAGCTCAGAAGAATAAGGGTATAAATTAATGTCTTGAAAGCACCAATTTCTTTGGTTCACGAATGGCTTGTTTGGGGTTCTCCAGGAGTAATTTCTGAGTTTCCAGGAAGAGGGTCAAGATGCCTTTGATTACTGTGGTTCCCCGCTTGATGCTGATAGCTGGGTAGCAGCCATTGCCTAGAATGTTCACTTGGAGTATCAGGACTGTCAATTGATTGGACCATACTAATTGCAGCCTGTCTCATGTGCTTTGCTTTGAAAGAGTCTTGTATTTGGAACCGACAGACTGGGCATGTAGAGTGTTTTCTTAGCCATTCGTCGATGCAAGATAGGTGAAAGTTGTGACCACATTTGGGCATGATCCTCAACACTTCCTTTTCTTGGTATTCCCCTAAACATATCGAACACCTGTTGAAAGAAGCAATCTTTAGTCTCATCGTAATGCATAGAATATCAGTTGGTACACTGAAGTCAAGAGCATCAGGACTTCACTTTCATTTTATGTTCGACTGAACTCAGTAGAAGCAAACAAAACTACTAGCAGAAACAAAAACAATGACCACATAACCATTGAAGTTCAATCTGAAGGCAAAGAGGGCAGGGGAGAACACATAGTATTCAATGACAAATGATTTTTTTTTTAATCTTTAATGCTCTATTGGTGGACAGTTTCAAAGCACAAAAGCAGCTTCGATAATAATCTAAAATTTTCAATCAATATAGGCTAGCAGAACTAAATTCGATAACAACGACCACAACATTTTATTTGTACTCCAGTCCAAAAGCTGAATATAGTTGAATCTCAATCTAATACGAAAGAAAAAGGGAGTGGAGAGCCTCAATTCTGTTGATTGATCATCTTAAATATGAAAACCGAGAGCGAACGACTTGCACGCGGATTCGAACACCATGTTTTACCAAATATTGAACTTCTACAATGTAATGGACTTTGTAGAAATTCTTTGCTTAGTTGATTTTGATTAATGAAAGCTCACATTCATCAAAGAAAATAAAGAAAAGGAAAAAACAATTTAATGGAAGGCATATTCACTTACGAGGCTAACAAAGAACTAAAAGCTCCTTGATCAATAACAGGAGAAAAAGATTTTTTCCCTGTTATGGAAAATAAAGTAAAAACTCTACAAAGATAGACCATTTTATATTGATTTCAAAACTTACTGTGCATCTTCTGCAGAACTGAACGCCTCACGTGTGAACCGTAAAGTGGGGATTGCAGCAACTAGAACTGGTTCAAGGCCACTAATCCCATGCTCTGGCTGCCAGAAAAATATAAGGTCAAAAATCCAAAATACTAATTCACAAGGTGCTGTTTCATCTGTGTGTCTTCTGAATTTCCTAATGCTACGGCCCTGTTTGCAGGGAGGAAATAGATGAAATTCGCTATTCATTCAGATTGATAACAAATGAGGATTCTCCAAATTGGCGTTACCCCATCTCCTGAATTCTTTCTTTTACTAATCCAAGTCATGACAGAATATTTTCACTATCAAATCCATAGAAATATTAAGAAACTTATGTGATTGAATGGTTATAATTAACCATGCACGAAAACTTATGCCTTGCATAAAATGCCAGCCCACCCTTTGATCCCAATCCCCATGTGAAGAGATGCTATTTAGAGCAATTTAATACATATAACAAAAATCAACGTATAAAAAAAAAACCTAACAAAATCAAAAGAAAGGCAACAGCAATCACCTCAAATCCCATTTATGTCTCTATCTTCGGATAAGCAATTCTTACCAAACAAGAAGATGCTACAAGGAAATAAAATTACCTGTTCAATATCGATTCTGGACTCAATTTCAAGCATTTGCCTGGACTCGGCCCCTCTTAGCCTCCCACATATAATTCTTGTACAGACAAACACAATAAAAGTAGCACTCATACCAAAACCAATAACTGTAGTGATTAAATTCATAGCTGCATCAAACATCTCTCACTCCACCACCTCAAAGTTTTGATTTTTGGAACTCTAGTTCCTCAAAACTAAAACAACACCATATATTCAAGAATTTTAAATCAACGATTGAGAATTTACCAATTAATGTCATCAACAAAGAGATAAGAAAAGTAAAACAAGTAACATAAGATAGACCCGCAAGCTAAAAAATACTAAAGAAAAGATGACAAGAAACAAAATAAACAAAGACAGTAACAGTTAACAATGACCCCAGATAAGGATTCATCAAGAAATGGCAGGAGTTGAATAATTTAACGCCAAAATGGAAAAACAAATCAGAAAAAGGAAAAAGGAAAAACCACCCATCTGGGATCCTAATCGCTTAAAGTGGACTCAAAGTCGATTAAAAAAGACTAGTACAGGAGGAGAGGAGGCACTGACTGGATGGTGATGATGTGAAGAAGACTTGTGGGAAGGAGGAGACACTTCGTTTTCTTGCTCTTTGGAATTGCACTGGTGTGGGGTCCCATGGGCCCATTGTTCGTTTTTATTATCGTTTGTATCCGACGGTTGTGATCGAAGATGGTAGTCATTTTTGGCGGCAAGATGGGGCCCTTCAACGGTAATAAGTGGATATAGAGAGATTCTTTGCCAGGCAAAGAGAATCTCTTTGCCAGGTTTTTTGTTTTATTTTTACCATGCAGAATTTACTTCTTTTAGATAAGGCCTGGTTCAGTTCCAACGATTGGAGCTTGGATTTTTTTTTATTTGAAAAAAAGAGTCTTCTATATGCTTTCTAAGGATGCTTTGGTTATCCGTCACAGAAACTTAGAAGATAATCAAGCATTCTTAATGCTACAAGTATGGTTACTGAGACTAATACACAAAAACTTTCTTCTAGATTAGCCAAGAAACTAATAAAAAAATCCATCAACATACACGCTTCATGAAAGATAATGATTAGCCATAATATTTTACTAAAGACCCCCAGCATAGAATAAATACACGTTATACCCACCCCAAAAAAAATATGAAGAAAAGAGTTTCTCTCTCTCACCTGGCTATTGGCATCGCCATCAATTTTGAGTTTTCGACCAGCCTCCTCCTTCCTCGTCACCATCAGCCTCTTTCACCCCCTCACGACACCGACAAGCGTCTCCGGCCCCTTTAACCCATCTTATTTTTTGGCGGCGGGAGTCCTCCTTCTTTCCCACTCGACCTCAGCCATCGTACGTGTGCTATCTTGATTCTCTTATATATATATATATATATATATATATATATATATATATATATATATATATATATATATATTATCTTGACCATTTTATAAATTTTTACATATTATTATGGAAATTAAAAGTCTTGAGCCATGCCATTGCGTGATACTTTAGGGGAGCTTGTGAAGGAGATACAAGGTTGGTTGTTGAATATTTTGCGAAGGAATACTGGGAGGACAATTTTAGAACTAGTTCGATTGGTTTATTTAAGGTATACGGTTTGGTCGCTCCATGCATGGCTCTGTGTTTGTTGTGTTAATTCTTGAGTTTTATTGGTTTTCTTCAAATGATGACTTCTCAAATCATTGCTGATTTGATTTTTAATTCTCGTTGCGTGCGTCTTTTTATAAATTATTTCTAATTGAATTATTGTTGATTTAATTTTTCTTCACTATCCGAGAATTTCTTGAATGATCTCTCAATTTGCTGCCAATTATATTGCACGTCAGTTTCTTAAAATGATTTTTCAATTTATTGCTGGATTATTCGTGCTTCTTTTTCAAGTACGTAGCTAGCGTTCCGAAGTGTTTTAAAATCATTGTTGGCTAATTAGTCCTATTCGTTTCTAATACTACTGTTTTCAAGTAATCTTAGAAATTATGTGTTGAATTGTTTTTCTTGTTTCAAGCAAGTTATTTATTTATAAATTTAATTCCTTAGATTTTCATTGATTTTTTTTGCTTGTTTCAAACAATTCTTTAAAATGATTTTCTAAAGATTTTCTTTTATTTAAATTGTTTTGGTTTGGTTTTATTTATTCTTCCTTTATTCTTTTATTTTATTAATTTCAAAAATCAACCATACCTTGTTTCAAGGTGACCTTCAAATTCTCTCTTGTGCATTTTTAACACATCCTTATCTCATTGATTTGTGTTTTTGTTGCTAAACCATATTGTCTTTATACCAATTTAATTTAATTTTATAATTAATATAAATATTTTCAAAATAAAAAGTATTTTCTCTTGGTGTTTTGTATGATGTGCGCGTGTGTGAGTGTGTGTGTATATGTATATATAATTTTTTTTTTTTGCAAGCAAGTTTCTAAAACTCGGAACGTGTAAAATCCTTGAACATGTTTCAATAAAAAAATTTAATTCTCAAGTAATATAATTCTAAAGGATATAATCTTAAAAAAATATATTAATTTTCAAAAAAAGCTTGCCAAAAAAAAAACAAGATAGCAATAAAAAATGGAGATTAAATTTGATAGAAAAAAACCATAAAGAATGAAATTATATATAAAAAAAACCTAAAAAATAATTCCAAATAAAATAAATAGCAATTAAGATAATGAAAACTAAATTTAAGGCATGGCGGGTGAAATGTAAGAAAGAATATAATTTTATAGCTTGTTAAAAATAATAATCAAAATAATAGAAAATAAAAATAAAAAATAAAAATAAATAAAGGGGTGAAATTGAGAAAAAAAATTATAATTTCTTGACTTATTCCAAATTAAGATAATAGTAATAAAAAAGAAGGATCAAATGTAATGGAAAATCAAATTGAATGGCTGATCTGGAATTTTAAAGGAGCTAGCACTGAATTTAAAGAAAAGAGAGAAGAAAGAAAAAAACACAACAGTCGGCGCTAAACCCGAGACACGTTAAGAGAACGCACAGTCCCATGAGACCTTTCAAACACCGCTTCTAAAGATGGTATTCCGTAGCCAAACAGCTCTGCATGTGCCGTCTTCACAGTGAGGCATGCCACGCACGGCCAACAAGTTTTTTTTAATAATATTTAATATAGATAACTTACAATTATGCCCCTAAATAACAGCTTGGTCCTCGCTCCGTAGAAACACTGGCAATGGCAAACAATGAACTCAAAGGGAGCCAAAAGAAATTATGAGAGTGACTCTTTGCAAGAGGAATTGATGATGATTATTGAGAAAAAAAAAACCTTCTTCGCTGAGATGATTCCCGTCTTCTTCCAAGAAACCTCTTCCTTGAGGGTTTTGATGATCCCATTAACCTTTGGCAGATGTTGATATACAGCCAACGATCTCTCTCTGGCAAATTCAAATTTGCAATGTTTCCACCTTACATCATCCTCGAGAACAAACCAAGATTTTCCAGATTGAGCATGACATCTTGACCACTGAAAACAATGTTAAGATCTGTCACAAGCCTAACACCCCATGCTTCTCTAAGAATCTCCCTAAATTCATTCTTATAATCAAGGATAAATTAATACTTGATCCATCCCCTGAAGACTCAACGCCATATGATAATGATGTTTGCTTGAATGCAATAAGCTCCGCAATGCTAGTCAGTCACGTCATTCTGCAGTTGCAAGTAATGGTCAAGCAAGTAATTTACTTATAAGCATTATCAAATCTCTGTCGAATGGACAGAGAAAATAATCCCTGTTAGGAAAAGAAAAGAAAAGGAAGAAGATTCAAGGTTCTTCACTTATCAAAATCATAATTAATGCGGGATAATAAGCTACAAGAGTATTAAAAACATAGAAAGAAAGAAAGAAAGAAGCAGATAAATAAAAGCAGTGAGAAGAAAAACTGGGAAGAAGAGAGATGAGAAAAAAGCCTATCATCCTATCAAATCATCAAAATTAATATAATATCTCAAAAGTTACATATAAATAATAAATTTATTTGTCCCAGCCCACTAAATAAGACTGTTCAATATATATAAAACCTCAATAAATAACTCAAATAAAAAATACAATAAAATAAATTTAGATAAACCCGGTCTCATGACAAGTCAGTTCATCCTCCGTATCCCCACCAATAATTCATACCCATGTTAGAAGTATCAAATATAAGATTCGACAATAGACCTGTATGATGAACCGATCCACATGACTTGTAGCTTACTGTCAAATGGTCAATGATTTGGAAAGCAAAATAGATAATTAAAAGTTGAGATTTAACAATAAGAAGTTACAACGCAAAATTTTGTAAGGTCATGGAAAAAGAGCAGCTTTATAGGGTGGCAGGGCGATCTGATGTTACTTGAATTCGCACCATCTGAGATGAGGAAGGCCGGCATGCACAGCCTCTTGCAGTGGAAGTGATATCCGTCTCTGTCAAACAAATGCAGAAGTCCACCTGTGGAAGATGACTGGATGGCGTCGAGCATGGTGGATTACTCATTCCTGGTTTCTCATCCCAAAAACCATATCATCATTATTCAACCCTCCACACAAAACAAATTTGCGTCTTGCTTATAACCCTGCCAAAGCAAATACCTATCTTAAACAACTCTACAAAGAAACACCATCTGCTCAGTTTTGTCTGTCCAGCAAGAACAAGATGAGGAAACCAAAGCTCTTAGGCAAGAATTGGGTGCATATATAAACAAGAAATATAATTTCAAGCAGCATAAATCTTTTTAAAATGGACTTAGAGAGTTCAGTTTCTGGCTTGGGCCTTGAGGGATCCCCTTACCGTACCTAAAAAATGGGCATTAGAGTAGTCTATTCACCATATCAAGAAGCTGCATCGTCGGTTGCTCGGAATCTTTGTTTCATGTAATGAACCATTATCAAGAAGATATCGGACATGTTTCTGAAGCATTTCCAAGGTACTATCGCAAACAGCTAAACATTTTAATTTCTGCCATCTCCTGAATATTTCAGATGCATAGTGCAGATATTGAAAATTATCAATCCCAAATTTAATAAACTGTGTTATTGTAATCAAATTACAAATGAGGACAAAATCATTCAAACAGACAATATCCAAAATAAGAACTAAGACGGGCAGGTCATGAATTATATTTACTACCATTCAGTTTGGTCGCAGATACCCTCAAAACACTTGTGTCTATTAAGGTAGGAATAATTGTTTCTATTAATGTAGGAATAATTGCTTAGTCTTGCTCGACAGATTTTTTTCCCAAAAAACTTCAACCATTAAATCTATAAGATATATTAATGAGATCTACTCATTCATGCATTGGGATTTTTCCACAAATGGTTCTAGATAAATATATTCCAGAAATTAGCATCACTCTGTAATACATATCTAGTTCCAAATACTACATTAATTCCTGTCAATATGAGGTCAATATAAAGCTGTGAAGTTCCATTTTTTGAGGTGTTAAGCTTTAAGGTTCTTGGACATATCAACTATCTAGTTTGAACCATTTCATGCGATTTAAATGTAGAAATATAGTTATATTCGGGATTGACCCTGCTAAGGGCTCGGGTTTCAGATTACACTTGTTGACCCGGGCAAACTGGGTTAACCCAAAAAATAAAAAAAATATTTAAAATTTTAATATTTTATATAAAAAATTAAAAAACAATTCATATAAAAATAGGTTATACATATTGTAAATAATAAAGTTTAAAAGATTTTTTATTTCACATTGAAAAAATACTATATTATCTTGAAATATTTAAATAAAAAAAATTATCTAAAAAAAAAACATTACTGTTTGTAACTTAAAACTTGTTGGAACCCAAACCTAGTTGAACCATGTTTGCAAGAAAAAACAACAGCTCGTTTTTCTTCTGGTTCAGAGATCTGCGTGTTTGGTGATGAAAAACGAGTTGTAGTTTTTTCTCAGGTTAAAACCTGAGAATTGATTCCGATGATATTCTTGATTTAGTTATTCTAATTAAAATAGATGTATTTATTAGAGATTTATTTTATTTATTTATATATAACTTATTTAAATAGAGATAACAATGTGAAAAGTAAACTTATTAACTATCAAAGATTATTAAAAGTAAACTAAAACAAGTGTAAGTCTACTATTTTAATTATCAAATTTCAAAGGCAACGATTTTGGGAGTAATGAAGAAAGATATTGGTGAATATCACCAGATACTAAATATTTTGTTTAGTATCTAAAAGAAGAACAAGAGAGAACCAATATAACAAGGTGAAATTCAAGAAATCGTCGTGGGAAGCCAAGCCCTATCCAAAAAGGAAAAAAAATATTTCCAGACACAGTAACCGGTGTTTTGGACATCTTCAAGAACTGACTTTCGAATTCTGACATCCTCCACAACTTACAAAGATTCCTAGAAACAAAATCCAAAAAGATTTTGCACTCTCAGTTCAGTGCTTCTCCTTAGCAAACTGAAAAAAGAAATCTTTGCAGAGAGAGAGAGAGAGAGAGGCAACACAACATGAACACCACACCACCACCAGCACCATTACCGGACCTAATATTATCATTAGAGCAAGCAGCGCTAATGGCTAAACAACTCCCATCAACAACTGACCCAAACCACCTTCTCCAAATCTACTCATCTCTCCACCAAGCCCACCACCACCTCTCCTCCATCCTCTCCCAAAACCAACTTCCTTCTTTCCCTCTTCCACCACCACCACCACAAGAGAACTCTCTCTCGTCGGCCACTGGAGCTGATGAGAATGGGAACGAGCCTATGCAAGTTGGTGATGATGATGATTATGAAGAGAATTCCAATAAGGTGGTGTCTATTGATAAAGTGGAGGTGAGGATGAGAGATTGTTTTATTAAGAATAAGAGGCCTAAAAGGCCTCTTTCCCCGTCAACGGTGGCCGTGGCTGAGGAGAGGAGGTTGTCCGATGATGGGTTTAGGGGAGGGATTATGGGTTTTGATCCTCATGGGACTAGGTTGAGGGCTTTGGATCTTATCTACCAGTTTCATGGCTGATAATTAATTATTGCGAAGGAACAGAGCAGGGGAATTTTGCTTGAATCGTTATTAATGATGAAGGTGAGTTTTTGGAATGAATTATTGGGTTTCATCTAATTTACTAGATTTTATTTTTCACCTATCATCTTTTTACTTTATTTTGAGAATGCCATGGCACAAAATGATGCAATTGAAATTGGATTTATGAGATGATGTATTACATTATGAGTCTCATATTATTATCCCTATTCTGGGATTTGACATATTCTATGATTTTAGTTTGTCTTTTAGCACTTCTCAGAAAATATTGCTTTCAGCCTCTATTCTTCCGACACGAATTCGTAAAGACCATCACATCCTTTTGCATTAAATAATTTTCTTATATACAATCTGAATTCTAATCAATGTCACAGTTAATCCCCTTTTCATTAATAATATAACACGATCATACACTAGGATTTCCGAAATTGTATGTGGTAGCAAATTGAGTATGCTGATTCCACTCTTTAAACACTGCAAATTGGGTCCGCATCCCAACCAAAGTCGCTTGAATTCATCTTCTACCAGGAAGATCCTAATATTGAAATTCCCGTAATGTGGTTTCTATCGTTGAGGTTCCTCATCCTGTTTGATGACATTGATTTGCTGCAACTCCAAAGATGTATGACACGGTGTCCGGCAATCTTGTCTCAGGTGTCTTCATTAACTCTCTCCCAACATCAAAAACCCTATGCTCTCACAATAGAATTGTGCAAATTAACGAAATCATCCAAGGTAAGCTCCTCCGGTCTTGACTGGACATGATGAATAGATTTGGAAGGATTAGTCTAGGCATGTCATAAGTAATTATCAAGGTGAAAATGGAAAAGAAGTAAACCATACATCATTAAATAGCACTTACAGTGGCTAGACAACCAACATTTTGAAGAGCTTCTTCAATCTCAACGGGCGTGCATATGTGTTGAAGTGATTTTCGCAGCATCTTACGTTTCCCATTAAATGCAGAATTCACCTATATCCCCAAACGGGCTTGATTAAAAAAATGTCCCAAGTTGGACAGGAAGCCAGTCAAAGGTTTAGTCTAAGTTCCTCCATGGCCATGCCTTTGAAGAAAGGTAAAACATAGGGTAGGCTGGTAGCATTGCCAAAACCAATAGTAAAAGGCACAGTGCTTTTATAATTCTTTACAAGAGCTAGAAGTTTTAAAACACAAGAAGTTGTGCTTAGAGAAGAAACAACCATTGAGAAGAAGCTTTTAGTGGACGAAACTGCTGGATAGTCCACAGCTTGCTTGAGCTTAAACCTCACGACAGCAGCATCAACCTGCAAAAGGATTACATGACAGCTCTGTTATATTCTTTGAACAAAGTTAAAGTAGAACATTATTCTGAATATGCAAGCATAGGGAACACTTGATGACTCATAAGACTGCCTTTGGGCATAGAGTTCTGCAAAACATGTATTTGAACACATATGAAAACCGTTTACTTACTTTGGGCTGAGGAAAAAAATTTGACCTTGGGACCTTAAATTTGTATTCAGGATCTGGAAACAGAACCACATACTGAAAAATAAGTCTAAGGAAATAATGCATATTTCTGCAAAATATCATGTACTTGGTGGAAAAAACATAAACTCTATATAAAGAAATAAAGTTGTTTTATGCATCATTTAGCGTATATTATTAGACGGAAAAGAATCAACTTTCCGATTGCATTTAAATTTATTGGACAATTCATAATAACTGGGAACAAGAGTAAAAAAAAATCAAAATGAAAAAAAAAAAAGCAATAGGAAGAAGAGTGGAAAAACACGTATCATTAGCAAAAAAACATATGCAGATTGAAGACTATTAAAAAAATACTGGCAGCAAAAGTCGAGGGGCAGCTGTTCAAAGCTATCAACTTTTATTTGCAGGCTTGTAGTTGCTATGAATGTAAAATCTCAGATCAAAAACAGTACACATCAAACTAGGCAAGGACCCATAGACCCAGAGTCACTCAATGACCGGTTAAGAGTTAAAACAGATTTATATTGCAGAGATACCTGAATAAAAATTAACAAAGATATTGATGGGCCGGTATTCTGAAGTTCGCAGGGAAGATTCCACTAAACGCAAAGCTGTCTCATCCTGAAAACGATTCAGTCATTCTAATGACAACAAGCCAAAAGTGTTTTGTACCAAATAAATCAGTCAGCTGCTTAAACTTTTCAACCTCGTTAATCTGTCAATCAACTAGATCAAAGTTTATGGTTCATTGATTAACAAGCTCCTTAACCACAGACACCTTTCTAAAAAAAGAAACATATGTGGATTTTACTGCTTTGTACCAAGGATCGGTACATTTCCCTGTTATACATCATCAAAATTCAAGATTTGCCTCATTTTTGTGCCTAAGCTTTACAGTTATCCAATTATGAAACCGGATTTCATATGTTGCATTTCCCTTGAACACAGAAAGTTCTTTAGACCTTTAAGCATATTACATCATGGATGATCAAATGCACATGCATTTTAACAGAAAACAGTGGAAAGGATGACATGGTTTAAAATCAGTGCCGAGGAAAACATTAAGTCTAGACTATTGGATAACTAGATCATAAGTCTTAGAGTGAAAATGAAGGCAGTTACTTGATAGGTAATAAATTAATATCAGGAAGGTGGCATTTCACACTTCCTCACCTGGAGTAAAAGAACGATTTCAGAGAAAATGTCACCCATTGGAAGCAGTTGCTTGATTACATCTGTACTTATATTAAATGGTATATTAGCAACCACCTACACAGATAAACACACATACACTAACACAACTCAATCCCGTGTAAGGAAAAGAAAAATATTTCCACAGTTCATTAAAACGCATCTACTCAAACAAGGTCTCACTTTTGCATATCTCGGTTTTTCACTCAAAGATCCCATACTCTCTAACATCGAAAGCATGTGGGATCGAATGTGACACTTGATGAAGTCCTCTTGCAAAACCTAGAATGTACGAGACATTAATAAAACAACATTATTAACAGTAACCCACGATAAGAGAATACATAATTTAGTCATGATCAAAATCAAAATGCACCTTGAAACGATTTGTATCAGCAAATCTTTCCCTCACTAAAGCAGCCATATGAGCATCCTATATGTTACAAATTAAAAAAAAAAAAACTTTCATAACCAACTAAGTTTATAACAAAAAAAAGCGGAGCTACAAACAATCCAATTAACCTTACTTTCTCAATAGCAAGAACAGTTGCACCAGCATCAATAAGAACATTAGTCAAAGAACCAGTCCCAGGTCCAATTTCAAGAACCAAATCACCCTCTTCAACATTAGCTGAAGCAACAAGTTGCTCGTTAATCTCATCATTCAACATATAATGCTGCAACATTTACACCAACCAAGTGTTTGTTAAAACGCCTCAGTGAAAAAGCATAAGGAAAACCGTCATTCTTGTTATGAAAACAAAATGGGTATGTGTAAAACCTGGCCTAGTGATTTCCTCGGTCTTCGATCTCTAGAATTGAGGGCTTTCAGAGTCGCGTGGTAATCATCTGGACTTCTTTTAGAAGCGCATGTTATGTCTAGTGTTCGCTTTGGAGGGCTTGTTAAGCTATTGTGCGCCAAGAGTGAAGGATTTCGTGGAGAAACCGAAATTGGCGGGAGAGATTGCAGGAGATTTGGTGTCGCAGTTGATCTCATTTTCTTCTTTACGTTACCTTTGTTTTTCAAATTCCAAATGGTAAAACTTTTAGCTGTGTGGACTGTGGATAACAGAGACTCGGGCAAACCTCATACTAGTCACCCAAGTATATATATTTTCTCGATCGAACCCTTCATACCTTTCCTCAATTGAGTTTTTTTTATTAAAATAATTAGAGACAACATTAAATATGTGTTATTCTGTGTGTTCTCACTAACCCAAATTCGCACAAGCTCTCACTGAGACCCTAATTGTGCTCCTTTTTATTGAAATAATTGGATAAACCTATAAATCCAGCAATGCTTGCATGATTAATCTCCATAAATAAATAAATAAAGAACCATGTTCAGCACTCTATCTTTTCGAAGCGTTATTAATGCACCCTAACTGGTGGCCTCTTGTCAGATTTGAATTTTGTTGTCACTGATTTTCTGTTTAATTAACTTTTCATGTCCACAATATTAGTCAAGGTAAACTGCACCACAATTTCATGTTTTCAAGGTTGAAATGCCCACGAACCAATCTATTCCACCCCATGAAAACTTGGCACAAAGAAAAACAACATTATATAATAAATTCAGATACTAAATTCTGTTTCTAATGAAGTTGTGAAAAAATTTCATCCCAGTTGTGTTACAGTCTTGATTTTAGCTGTTTCTGTAAAATACTTTTTCATGAATAAAAGACACTCCATTACTTAAATGAGTATGTATATAAAAGAAGAGAAAATATAAAAAGAAAAAGGAAGAGTGTGTGGCTTTGTGGCTGGCCAGGATCTCATTCCCCTGTATTTCGTGAGTCTAAGTGTGTTTATACATTTGGTATAGTAATGTAATTTTTTCATGGAGGAGAAATCTTGTCATTGGCCAACCAAGTGATTTATGCAACAACTGATGTGTTAATGGTGAATCAAAATATCAGTTTTTCTATGGCTGGTATGTAAGTGGAGGAGAAATTGATGTGACACTAGTGGACTAGCTATGCTCAATTTTATTGGTATTCAAGTGGGCTGGTAGATGTAGCATAAACATGGCTATTAGTGATAGAATACTTCGCCTGTTCTGTAATAATCTTGTGTGTGCGAGGAAAAAAAGGAGTGCGAAATGTGTAATCCATGCTGTTGTACAGGAGGAGCAGACAATGAAGAAAATTCCTCTGGCACATAGCTAGCCACCACTTCAGGACCTTGATATGATATCTCATTTTGACCAGATTATTGGGACATGATTTCATTAGTCTGTACCATGTTCCCGTGATCAAATGAGTTCCCATCTGTAGTCTGTGTTTCATGAGCCAAAGTCTGAAAGAACAGAGAAGAAAGAAAACAAAAAAAAAATGAAGCAAGAAACTAAGGGGTAGAAAACCAGATTGAAAAGAAATGAGAAACAAAGAAGGGTAAATAAATTGGTGGCAAAAACACTAACAGATAACAGGCAGTCTCAATTGCTGAATGTTCTTAAGAAGCTCAACTCTGTCCACTTGTGACCTGTGGGACATGGACTTCTGTTACTGCAAGGTCAAGTCTTCCTTTTCTCTTCTGAATGAACCCTAGAGAATCAGCTGCCTTTTCATAACGGACAACTGGGAAAGAAATGAAAATGAAAAAACTGTTATCTCGAAGAACTCATGATCATAGCACCAAATACAAAACAAGGAATCACAAAAGTATTACCTTCGTACTTGCATGTTGCATTCTTGAAGTATCCCAGTCACAATACTGTGGCACGTGGGATCATTATTCACAACCAGAATATTGAATTCTCAAGGAAAGTTTTGGGTTTTCATTGGTTTAACGGGCCTGGAGATTATATTATCCATGCTTGAAAAAATTGTTAAGGCTAATCCAACACGCATATATAGGAATCGACTTACATTTGATACAATGCTAGATTTTACCAAATAAATATTTAGACTAAAAAATGTGTGTTCTAATATATAATTTATATTTTTTTAATATGATTAATTTTTTAAAATTAATATTAAAACTTGCACATATTCGCATTATTTTATGTTATTAATTAATTTTTATTTATAAAAAAAATGAGATAATAAGATTTAAATTTGTAACTGTTTGGTTAGTATGACTCTAATATTATATTAAATAACTAGTGATATATATTATTTTCTAATAATTGGTTAAAATTTTGAATTTTATAGCCTGGAAAAAAACTTGCACCCATGTGTGTATAAATTGTGTGGCAGTAAGGCATACAAATTGCAATTGGGACAAGGGAAATTTAGTTTATCTGGTCAAAAGTGTACTCTGGGTTACAGATATGCTTGTTACCAAATTTGTCTTCGATGCATCCAAGTTATGTAATTTGCTTCAACGCCAATTAATTGCGAACCATATAAATTGTAATCTCAAAATGGTAATCCTTTTGAGATTGGTGATCCAGCATCTGATTGTCCTGGCAGGCACATGTTTTTTGAGTGGAGTGATTTCACTCCACTTCGCTTTGAGAAATTCCACAGGCACAGGCACAGGCACAGGCCTTTTTGCCAGTGTATCATTTGAGGTGGTGTTTAATAATCCTTATGTCATGGGAGTTTTGAAACCATTGAAACAGGCATGATTCCATTTTTTTTTCTTGGAAAATTTCTTTCTTAAAATATGTAGTATTTAACAATTACATTGAAAGGAATAGAGTGAAAAAAATCCAATCATCCTCTTCTGTTCTATGAACTCTAGGAACATGAAGTAGCACCAGTTGTCCTAAAGAGGTAGCATTTCATTCTCTGAACCACACCATAAAAAGGCTACTAATATCCAGTTATTTTATAAAAAAAATTCGCCAGACAGAGAGATTAGTTTATGACATTGCAAACAGGAAAAGAGCAACAAAATAACAACAGACAGTTATTAATTTATTGGCATTGCAAACAAGGAAAAAGCAACCAGATAACAGTATTTTAACAGACTATTAACTGTAAAACTAAATGCCTCAGCAAACAGTCAAATTCAGATAACGTCTCCAACAATTGAAACCCGTTCGCTGGTGTCTGCTGCATCGTCAGTCACCCGTGACCAGATTCAAAGTTTTCAGGGATCTTGCTCTCCATGTTATAAAGCACCAAAGCCAACTTTGGAGTCGAGGGCCACTTCAAAGCCTTGTTGTAAGCATTCAAAAATGGTTTATAAGTAGAAAAATAAAAGTGACTAGAAATACAAGCAAATAGAATTGTAATTACCCTACAGCAACTTAATGCATGAAGCAAGCATTTAAAAAGCAGCACACAAAAATCATTAACCTACCAGAGATCATTATTAGGATCTTCAAGGAACTCTTTTTCCATCACCAACAACTCAAGCTCTTCCACTGTTGCAATATCGAGAATGGCAGATTCATCTTCCTTCTCTGGCAGTGGTTGAGGCTGTGGCAATGGAAACTGAACCTGCTGCTGAGAGTTGCCCAGGAATGTTGGGCCATGAGTTCCGATATTGGAGAGAGTGGTTCCTTGATTGAGACGTTCTTCCACACTATGATTTCCCTTCTGACCAAAACTTGAAAAGTTCCCATCAGTAGTAGTCCTAATTTCAGTATGATTGGAAATGGGGTAAGACGGGTATAGCTGTTTGCTTTGTGAAGCCACTTGCCCATAGTTAGGAATCAATATGCCATTATAGTTTGACTTCACATGTGTAGGAGAATGCACAGAACCAGGGGAATGCACAGACATGGGACTACAGAGATTATTCTGGAAATTGTTTCCGTATTCTGATTGAGATGCTGTCATGAAGAATTGAGAGTTTGTGTATTGGGAGAACCCTCCTTGTAGATTAAAAGTTGATGAAGGATGGCAATCTCTAATGATGGTCTTCAGCATTGCATCTTGTTCCCGCTTCAAGTAAAGACGATATTTCTGAAAACATAAAATTCAAAGTCACCTCAGGATGTTTTTTTTTTTTTTTTTTTTTTTTTTGTAGTGGTTGCTAGAAGCAAATGATGCCATTTCTTAATCCCGCAATGCACAAGGACGGCAACATAACATTGTTCAATTATTCTAGAAAATCAACATTACTATTGTGTTTTGCAGATATCCCACAGAAAAATAGATGAAAAATATGCTTCCTTGGGCCAATTATTACTCATGTTTGAAATATTAAGCTTCAAATATTACTCACAACATAGACATGCCTAGTACTCGACCAATAAGATGGACACATTCACAGTTTTCTAGAGAACAAACCTGTAAATGGCTTGAAACATTTTCTTTCTTTAGCCCCGGGACATTCATGTGCTGAAGTATTTTCTTTGGATGGGCACCTGCATTGATAATGAGATCTAAGGGATAATGGACCATTTCGTCAACAGAAAAGATAGCAACATAAAAAAGTTATTATGCAACTTGTCAAGAATCTTTTACCATCAATGCCTAATATCCTGATAGCTTGCAAGAATCTGTTATGCAGCTCATTAGTCCAAACAAGCTTTCGCTTCTTTGGAACGGTTAAATTGTTATTATCTTCATCATCATTGTCCGTCTCTTCTAGCTCCTTTCTTTTTCCCTTTTGATCAGTCATCCCCATGGTACTTGATGGGTTCCCTACAGTCACACTTGAAGCCTTCTCCTCTGATGACCCCCCATGAAAGCTGTTAGATCCTTTGCCAGATACAGCTGTCTTTATTTTCGTTCTATATGTTAACTGCCAAAGGTTTTTCACATCGTTCTTGATGATTGGCTTCATAAGATAAAGTGCAGCCCCTTTATACAGGCAGCCTATCATGGCACTCTCATTGTTATCAGCTGAAAAAACTGCAATAGGAATAAAACAATCAAAATCAAATCTTAAAAGTTTTTTAACTAAATAACAAGCATCTGAAGGAATAAGAATGATTACTGAGGTTGAATCAAAGAGGCTACTTACCAACAATGGGTAAAGAAGACAATTCTCCCACAGTCTCAAGGATCTCGTGTTGATCCATATCAGGCAAGTGAGTTTCTGTCAAAATCAGGTTAATTTCATCTTCTTTCTCCCTTAAAATGTGCAATGCATCAGTGGCTCGTGTAGCAGTTGTGACTACAAGCACAGAAGTATAACAAGATTTCAGTATACGATTTATCAAAAAAAAAAAGTATCCGATACTTGAATTTGACCATTCCATCGCAAGAAGACAAGCTAAGCGCTCTTCAATACCTAAAAGCCATGTGGCTGGAGCTGGTAAAGGTTCGTTTAACTTTTTTAGACCAAAATGGAGCGTATTAGTTTAAACAGAAAATACCAGATTTTGCTCTTAATAGTCTTTTCCAAAGCAGGAATACAGATCCAAAAACTCCAGATTTTGCTCTTAATAGTCTTTTCCAAAGCAGGAATACGGATCCAAAAACTATCAAGTTGTTAGGAAACGTGTCATTTTAAGGGGTTACAAACTCTACCCGGAATCTGAGAAAGGGATTACCTGCAACAACCCCAACACTCCCACCCCCCCCACACAACAAACCCTTTTTTTTCTCTCTCATCTTGTACAAGTCACTACCGAGCATACTTAATATTGAACATAGGGCCCAGTTGAGAACACGGCGTTAACAAAACCTTCACTGCCCAGGAGATGCATCCCATCCCTCCACCGTATTCCTAAATGCTAAAGGCAAGTATAACGACATGGTAAATCAATATCGTATCTAGCGCTTAAGGGTGCTGATAAAATGATTATTTGTGCTAATAAAATGATAACAGTTTAAGATTCTAACAGAAATGGATATAAAAGGAACTGACTAATCTCCAGTACATACCTTCATATCCAAATGCCTGAAGCATTTTTGACACAATTCTGAGGCATGTGGGATCACTTTCCACAACCAAGATTCGAACACCTATAGGAAATGAGCCAGCATTATTTTCTGTAACTTCAACTGAGAGAACCCGCTCACTAGTCATGTTTGGAACAAAACTTCGGAGAGAGAAAGAGATGATTAGACAGACACACACAGAGAGACTCAGAAAGAGATGCTTGGGCTGTAAATATAGGATGTGTGCTTTTATTGAGGTGCCTATATATAACCAATAATCAAGTCCAAGAGAGAGAGAGAGGTAATTTGACAGGCACACACAGAGATACTCAGATAGAGATGCTTGTGCTTTTATTTTGAGGTGCCTATACATAACCAATGATCAAACACATATGGTAGCTACCCAAAGACAGAATCTTATTGAGCTTGTTTTTTGTGTTTATAGTTGAGGAAAAAGATTTGTACAGTTCTCCACACAAGCGAGATTATCCTGTCCGTTCACGGTATGTGGAGTCCACATTATGGACGGACAAAATCACTTGTGTCCCACAAGTTCAGATACTTATCCAAAAGCATTCCCCCGACAATGCTCCGTTGTCAAATCCAAATCAGAAAGCGCCTCATTAATTCACTCAAGAAAACAATTAAAGCGTATCTGGAATTTAAGCTCATCTGTAGCAAATAAAAAGGTCAAGGAAAAATTTTGACAATCACTTGAGAAGATATGCATAGCATTCTAAAATGGCAACACTAGCCTAACTGCCAATTGAAAATCGATGTTAGTCAACACAGTTTAATTAGCTTTCCATTACCCCCCTGAGACTTCCATATATACAGAACTCCAAAACTCCAGGTCACTTGTTGAGTTTCCTTAGAGCACAATGTTCCATATTTGAATACATATGAAAACCCTTGTGCATAAAATTTTATAAAGCACAGATATACCTTAACTGAATAAACTACTATTGTTACCTAAATACACTTGTGAAATCTAACACCAATTCGTACCAGACAAGGGACCTTTATGCATGTAATGACAGGACTCACTCGTAGACGAGTTCAACTCAATGGTTTTGGGATAATAACCAATGCTTTACTTCGCAATATAGGGGACAGAATAAAAAAAGGGGTGTTTAAAAGCTTATTCAATATCTCGTAATGCTAATAGACCAAAGTTACCAAGTTCGACTTGAGTTCAATCTGATAAAATACTCATCATACAAACAAGCCAAATTTTGCAAATTTTATTATGAACAAGTTTGAACAATTGAATACTCGGTCTGAAATATCCGTAAACATAAATTATATTTTTAAATAATTATCTAAAAGATAATTAAAAACTAATGTTTTATTACATCTTGAGTGCAAAATAAATATAAACCACGCCTAAAGATGATTCTAACATTCAAGTTGAGGCCAGTATATATAGTGTCGAGATAAAAGAATTAGGTGTTAATTAAAACCTATATTAACAATTTTTTCATTCATTTTATTTCCTACTATGATTGAACAAGCTCGTGCTTCGTAAAAAATATTAACAAATCAAGTTTAAATGCTATTTTGGAAGAATTCAGATCCATTGGAAATCAGTAACGACTATTCACTTCCTTGATATCCTGGTTCTTGTTTGTCTATAGTTCGAGTAACACCACAAAAGAAATTTCTTAAAGGGCATACAGAACGTACTTGGCAACGAGAGTATGGATGAATGAAACAACCAAACACTAGATAAAGAGTGCGATATGATATTTATAGTAATTGATGCGAGATAACATGGAAATTAGGTGTTTGATAGTGCAGGTGAAGTGTTCAAGAAAATACTGATCTAAGAATGGATTCAGTCCGAGAAAAGCAGCCACTATTATAAAGTATTGGTTGATTACCCAATTGACACTCGTGTTTCCCATATTTTAACAATTTGTTCTGTAAAACATTATATTTAGAGCCTGGAATTGGTTATTCTGTAGTTAAAATGTGGTACTGTTAAAAATTGTTTGCAGCGAAGGTGAACCAAAGCAACCCTGTATAAGCAGATTGCAAAAATAAATGGCTGCATTTTCAACAAAGAGAAAAGGCTGGCTTCTCTACAATTCACCAAAAAGTAGACTTTTCTTTCACGTACAAAAAAACTCCACTTATCCACAATAATGGTCCTGAAGCTAAAAGTTTATTTACATCTTCATATCTAAAGTCTGTAAATGTCCTACTCAAACAGAAGGCGGCGTCTCACAGACTTTGGAAGGTTTGAACTTGAAACCTTGTTCTTCCCTTTTGATGGCCCATCCTCTTGATTTTCAGAATTATTGGCTAGATCTCCTTGTTTTGCGTGAATTGCTGCTACCTTAGCAGAGCGGTAAAATTCTGTTAATCTAAGTTGGACACGTTTTGACTTTGGTGATTCTGACTTTTCACTGGACCCTTCATTTTTAAAGCCTGAACCCTTTCTTCTTTTCGATGCTTTCAGTTCCTGCCAATTTTCAACCACAAAAGTAAATAATCTGGCAGGCCCATAGACTCTCTCATTTCCAATATCCTTATATACATGTAAAACAGGCAGCATGATAACAAACTAAACAACTTCAACGACCTAAAGTCCTCAAGTTTTAGCATAAAGAACATGAAGAAAAGGACTGCGCACCCCTGATTAACTCAGGCCACCATTAAGCACATTAACTTTTCAACTGAAACTAACATCCTTGTTTTGCTATCCTTCATCCATACAGAAAACCCATCTTCAATTTTTTCTACTTTTTGTATCCCATAACCTCTCATATATACAATCACCTCCGAATAAACTTGTTCTTATCTTGTCACTCGTTCATTTGACATTCCCATTTGCACTATTCCGCATCTTGGCCTAATGAAGCATGGGCTATGGTGCAATTTCTTAAAAGCTATTAAGCTCATACAAAACAGAAACCAGGATCAAAGAGCACATAAAACCAATTCTCCAATTCCTTCTTGCTTCTCTCCTTAGGCCATCAACTCCATGTACTTAGAGATTCCTATATAAGAACTAATCTTTGGATATTAATTTATGCTAATTACATTTTGATACATACTTGATGCTTCTATATTATTAATTCAAATTAGCTAAATCACAAAGGAAAACAAGAAAATAGGATATCCATGATTTTATATATATATATAAACAGCAATTTGACAAAATGATAACGTGAAGAATGGAAAGGAGATCATACCTTCTCATGCCAAAATCTTTCAACTTCTTCTGGAAAAGCACCACGAATAAGCTCCATATTTTCATCTGTCAACAGGAAGCAACACTCATCATCAATATGAATCTGGGAGGCAGTATCCTCATCCAAATGATCAATGAATTCATCAATTTCAACGATCTCTTCTTGAGGCTTGTCAGACTCTTCAACAGAGTTGGTACGGACAATACTGCCTGCTGTACTTGTCACTTTTCTCCACCTGATCACATAAGATTGGTGTCCATATCTTATTTTCACACGCTGAATAGAATCAAATACATACTGCCCATACAACATAGTTTTCTCAGGCTTGACAGCCATTTCTCTCAAATATATGGTGGACAACATGGGAAGCATTCTCTGTCGAACATAAGATGGTTCCCAATGCTGATGAAAATCCAAGAAATCAACTAGTATTTCAGTGTCTGGGCATCTCCATGATAAACAGAAGCCATCGCCAGCTATACAAGAAATAATTCCGGGCTTAATAAGGGACCAGAAAACAGTAAAATGATGTGCATTTCAAAAAAAATAAACAAGGTTAAGACAGACGACTGCTCACAGTCAAAGCTTCAAAAAGTAAGAAGAAGCTACAAACATACACCCTACCCCTACATCTAACACCAGCCCTAGTCCAAGGGGAAAAAAAGCTTTCTGCAATGTTCCAAGGCAGAATATATATAATTTTGAAAAAGTAACTCAAAATGGAACAAAGAAACCTCGCGAGATAGTTTAGACTAGAAGATCATCTCAGTTAACAAAACTTGATATAACTTTATTTATATTACATGCAATCCTCATCATGCTGCCAATACCAGTAAAGTTTCCATGTTTGTTGCACAAATACATTCGAATAATATCATCATTTGGAAAGTTTGGCTCCGTGGATATCTTGTTGCAAACTTTTATGTGCCAATTTTCATGCTTTTGCTGCTCCTTTTCTTTTCGATCCTGCCAATCAAACACTTTTAATGATGGTATGATTAATCCATAATACAACTAAAGAAAAAACTCAACAGAACAGTAAAAATACACCTTATTACAGGAGGAGCAATTACACTTAAAACCCTCTGCCTTTCTTGTGCAACCCTGACTGGTACTAGTCCCACAATATTCACAAGATGACTTGAAATGTGCTCTTTTGCTGCCTGGATGCCCACAGAAGGAGCAATGAGAAGTTTTCGACCTTGCTGGGCTTTCATCTGGACAAAGAATTATTTCATCTACAACTTTTGAAACAATTTGAAGTGAAGGAGAGTTCCCGTTGCTGATTTCATGTAACCTGCGTAGAGCACAAGTTGGATCTCAGCTCAATACCACATTATCAATGAGCATTATTTTCAAGTACATAACAACAACAACAACTGAATTGGAGACAGGAATAGAGGCAAACTGATTCAATATCTCATCTTCACTGAAACTTTGGACAAAACGAAGAGCCTTCTCAAGCCCAATCCCTTGCACACCATTAAGATCATGATCATTGCCAACCAAGAGGGAAATGGCTATCAAGTGTTTCCTCTTCAACCCAAGACCAGCTTCAACATCTGATATATGGTAGCATTCAAATGGTTCCTGCGCACAATGTCAGTCACGTTTCAAAATTGGTAAAGAGCCATTTAAGAAAGCAATTTCAATTTCCCATGACATTCGGAACAGTAAAGAGATCTATAAAACAATCCCCTGCATTGCAGGAAATTGAGAAGTTATTATTTGAGCTACCTCCAAATTTACCTAAAACTCACGGATAATAAGAAAACTAAGTACAGGACACCTAAAACTTACTTTGGTATTAGGCTTGACGCATTTTATCACACACTTAGCCCCAAAAAGGAAAGCATCACTATCAGCTGTAATACACGCATCCACGAGGCCTTCAGCATTTAACTGAGCACACAGTGCTTCAGCTTCACCATTGGCCTTTAAAACAGGCATCCCAAACAGTTCAAGCAGTTCCTATAAAAAACACTTCAGGGAATCAATTAATAATTAACATTCTCCAAGTGGCAGTAAAATCAAATCCAAATATATCCAAGCAATACCACAAAAAATGCAAGTTCACTAGTGAATATAAAAGGAGCATGCATTTATAAATTAACAACAACTAACCACACACTCTTGAACGCATTTGAGAAAAGTCTTGTTCCTCTCCGCCGAAACACCTTCAGCCACTGGCAAACCCGAAACATCAACCCCCGAAAACCGAAAAAACCTCGCTATCCTTGCTTTAGACTTCAATGGCGACGGAGTCCCATCAACAACAAATACGGGAAGCGCTCCAAACTGCAAAAAGAAAAAGGAAAGAAAAAAACTTTATCCCATTACAGCCAAATAAAAACAAATATCTTACAAAGTCTCCAGCTTTTTCCCAACTTCCATTCAAAAACTCAAAAGGGTTTCTAAAAATAGCACAAACCTTGGAGAAGAGATTGATAGTACGGAAGAAAGTGAGACGAAGATGAGGTTTCCGAACATGGGTTGCCTTGATAGCTGTTTCATGTTGGACAATCCAATAAGAAAGATCCACTGCGACCCGCTTTTCTCTCAAGAAATCGGGTCCTTCATGTCGCGCGTAGGGTTTCAGTAAATCCCAGAATTTGCCTCCCACACCCATAATTATTAACTAATAGTGTAAGTAGTTGCAAAAAAATACTAAAATTGGGAGTTTGGTTTCGTTAAATAGACAATGCGTGGACATTTCTTAAGGTTGCATGTTTTGGAGGAGGAAGAGGAGAAAACGGAAAGGGTGTAGTTTCAGCAACTTTTTGTTTGTGCCGTTATGTGTCAATGTTCGGTCGGGGCGTTTGGTTATTGTTGTATCTTAAAACATTCTTGTCAAACAAAAAAATTATTTTCATAAAAATTAATAATATTTTAATTATAAAATTATGATTGATTTAACGGGTAATATGGGGTTAGGACTGATCTAAATTTAAGAAAAAATACTGTAATAATTTACTTGATGTGGTCCAATTAAAATATAAATAAAAAATTCTTTCATGTTATTTTTTTAAAATTAATCAAATCATTGTTGCTTTAATTATTAATAAAAAGAAATTAGATCAGCGGAGTTGATTCTTTTAACTCGTGACTTAAATTTATTCTCGAGTCAATTCTAGAATCGGGTTTTAAATTATAATAAAATCATTTTTATCGATACATTGACTTGGGTCTATCTATGTTGACCTTTCCTAACCTTACCTCGGTCGACCCTCGAGTCGGGTTTTAAAACCAATCCTTAAGTAGACTCTAGAATCGGGTTTTAAAATTATAATAAAAATTATTTTTATCGATACATTGACTCGGGTCTACCTATGTTAACCCTTCCTAGCCTTGCCTCGGTCGACCCTTGAGTCGAGTTTTAAAACCATGATAATAACAGTTTTTATCTTTACATTGACTTAAGTCAACTCGAGTTGATCCTCTTGATCTATGACTCGAGTCTTGACCTAAATTAACCCCCAAATCAAGTGTTAAAACTATAATAATAATTACTTTTATTTTATGTTAACTCGTGTTTATCCTCCTAACACGTGACCCAAGTCTTACCTTGAGTTAACCCCCAAGCTAAGTTTTAAAATTACAATAATAATTATTTTTGTCATTATGTAAACCTGAGTCAATAGTCAACCCAACTTGTAACTCGAAGCTTGTCGGGATCAATCATCAAATAGAGTTTTAAAACTTTGATAATAAACATTTTTATTCTCACGCTGACTTGAGTTAATTCGACCCATGACATGAGCCTCAACTAGTAATCCAGGCTTTGCCACGAATCGACTTTCAAGTTGGATTTTAAAATTAAGACAATAACTATTTTTATCTTTACATATCTTCATTTAACAATTTTAAAATTGAAAGTTTCTTATAGTGTCATTTAAAAATAAAAAATATTATCCTTAAAGACATATTATCTTTATATCTTCTATTTTAAAAATACATAAATTCACTTTAAAATTCTTTCAAACACAAATTTATTTTTATATCTTTAATTTTTAAACCAAACACATTTTGTTTTTATTTGTACTGAGTCTTTTTTTATCTCCACAATAACCAAACCCTGGACTGAGAATGTGTCCTGTTGTATCCATGGGCTTGTTTAAGATGTGAGCGAAACAGGCTCGCCCTTGGGTTTGAAGGCCCAATGTAACCTCAAATCGAAAAAGAATCAGCCCAAGAATGACTAGTTTAGCCCACATGTAAGGGGTGTCGGATGTTTAGGCCCAATTTCGAGATAGAGATCATCCCTCACCGGCGTTCTTCCATGTCCAGTTCTCTTTCTTTCCCTTTCTTCCTTTTCTTACTTCATCTTTGCAGAGAAATCAAAAGGGTTCTTGGTGAAGGTACTAACTCGAAACTATATATGGATCTATAGCTTATGCATTGAAGATGGATGATATGCTTCAAATCTTATTGGAATGTATTTAGTTCATCAGATGGCAAAAAAATTAACCATTCAAAGCATTCATGTCACGCAACTCCTTTGGACGGCTGGCTATATACATGCCTTTCTAGTTTCTGCACACACATTTCCTTTAAAAGAATTTACAAGACAGAGACAAGCAAGAGTGTAAGCACAGGAATAAGCATGCGTGCTGGGCTCTCCTTCTCCGGCTTGGATATGTGGAGGAAAATGGGTGGTTGACGAGGATGTCTGGATGAACAGGGGTTGAGCCGACACTCAGTACAGAGACTCCATCACTTGCGAGTAATCAATTTAACTACACTGGATCCTTCTTGACTGGCAATATCTGCAAATCGACAATTCACATATCTGAAAGAATCTTGCCATCTCGAGATTTCTCGTGTCTTAAGGCTGTTTTGTACTGAAAAACATTACAAACTAGGCCATAGTACTGTTGCTAGCTCTTGCAGTAACCTTGTACGTCTGTGCCAATTTCCATGTCAGCTGCTACAGACCCACCACCAGTTCATCTGGCCACTTTTCCGAGCTCAGTCACGTGGTAAGACCAGCAGTGCATGGAAGGTAAAATGTTTGAAATGCTGAAAGCATGTACAAATAGTTGATTAGAGGTGATGATAGCTTGGCCAGGAATAACCCATCCTTTTTTTTCTTTTCTTTTCATTTTTTTGCTGCTTGAAAGGGATTAAAGGACTGGGTTTCACTGTAGCATTATTTTTTTTTATATATTTTGTATGGATAAATTTTATTTTTAAAATAAAAAATATTTATTTTTTAAAAATATTTATAATATATGTAGCCTTGTGTAATATATTTTTTTATTTTATTTAATTAATTTAGTGTGTGTCTATTTCAATTGTCATTTGATGGAATAAAAAAATTATTTTAATTAATAAAATCTAGCTAGCATAACCAGGTAAATATCATATTTTGCAAGATTAAATATTTTGATCTATAAATATCTCTTGAATTTTCCAAGTCTAAGAGGTTCGTTTGGTTTGTTGGGTTTTTTTTTATATAAACTAATGTTTTTTTTTAATTCTTTGTTTTGTTTGGAGGTTTGATTGTATTGAGTTAGCCTTCAACACTTTCTTTCTATTTCACTTCTATTATTTTTTAATTTATAAATAATCTATCAAATCATATATGTTTTTTAATTTCACCCCTTCGATTTTTTTATCTTTCAATTTTAGTCCTCATTATTTTAATTACAATTAATTTTGCTTTGTATCATTTTTAATTTTTTTTTCAAATTACATTATCCTCTAGTTTTTTCTGTCAAATTTTATCCATATTCTTTTTGTTGCTGTTTATTTTCTTTTGCAAGTTTTTTTTTCTACGTTTTCATCCTTCAAAATTAAATTTATTGAAAGTTAAGTTTCTTAATTGAACTCAAGTGTACAATTTTACAAGTTGCAAGTTTTAGAGATTATAACAGATTTAGGAGGCTCGTCCGAATTTGCTTGTTTTGTTTTTCTTTTTTGAGCATTTTAACCCTTTTTTTCTATTTTCTATTTTTATTTTTTGGGTTTGATTCTATTAGATTAGCCCTCTATAATCTTTTTTAATTTCATCCTCTTTGATTTTTTTAATATTTCAAAATTGATATTTATTTTTTTAATTTATATTGTTTGACATTTTTTTTTCAAATTTCATTCTTATTAGATGTTTTTCACTTAAAAATTATCCTCATGGTTACTTTTCTGTTTTTGTTGCTTTTACAGGGTTTTTTATTACTATTTTTTTAATGATTTCATACTTCAAAAATAAATTGGTTGATAGTTAAGTTTTTTAACTGAACTCAGATACTGTATTTAACGAGTTGCAAGTTTTTAAAACTAGAATAAGTTTAGGAAGTTCGTTTGAGTTTTTTTTAGTTCCCTTTTTTAAACTAATGTCTTGTTTATTTTTTTGAAGTTTGAATTTTTTTTATTTTTACTGTTTTTCTTTTATTAAATTAATATTAAGTTGTTTGATAATTTAGATAATTTAAGAATAATTCATTTTTTTTATCATTTAATTTTTTGTTATTTTTTCATATTATTTAAATTACTACTTAAACCAATAACTCTAAGACTTAATTTTTTTTAGCGTAACACTTCTTTTACGTAAAATAAATTTGCTCGACCTATGATATAACGCTAGCAATATATCTAGGCGCAAGAGAAGAGAACATGAAACATACGATATTGACAATTATGGTGTTTGGACCGTGCTTTTGAAACATTTTGATATTTTTAATTTTAAATTAAATAAATTTTAAAAATTAAAAATATTATTTTAATATATTTTTAAATAAAAATATTTTAAAAAATAATTCTTATTACATTTACAAACAATATCTTGACTACGAAAGTGATTTGTCTAATCCAGTCAAATCAACCCCCCCGGGAAACGACATACCTCAAGTACAACACACCAAAAATACCTTAATTAATACCTTTTCTCTCCAAAATTTAATATTCCTCCTCCTCAAAAAAAAAAAAAAAAAAAAAAAAAAACCCCATAAAATAGAAGCATCCACGCTTCTACATTTTTTTGTCACTTTCATCCATTCTTTTATCAAAGTATTACATGAGCTTACTCACTCGCACGAGCTTCTTACCTGGAGATCCCCAACTCGAAGTTACCTCTCTCTTTCTTGTTTTTCCCTCTATAAACACTCTCCCTCCACTAATCAATTTCCACTTCACTCTAATTTCTAGCTAAACTCCCCCTTCTCGTTCTCACCACCTAGCTAGCTCCGTAGTCTATCTTTCTCATTGCTTTTGGTTCTCTTGTGCTTTTCAAAACATGGGTTCTTTCTATAATTCATGTTCAAGCACAAACTTTAAGCAAAGAAACCATGTTTCAATAGAGCACAGGCCTCAACTGCTTAAAGATTTTCTCATAGATGATGATTCAAATTCATGTTCCTCAAGTGGGTTCAGATCGTTTTCAAGAAAACCATGCGATTCCACTATGAAAACCCTTATCGAAATCGATCTTCGTAACCCAAAACGCATTGCTAATTCTAGCAATAATATTGCGAGTTATAAGCTGCTTAGAAGTCGTTCGAAAGCAGCAGCCTCAACAACAATCTCAGCATTCCAAGCCGTGATTAACGCAGTCAAGAACATCCATTTCACCGCCGTTAAGCCCCCCTCAATTTTACCGAGGAGTCTCTCTCGGAAACTGTCAAAAAAGAAGAGTCAAAACAAGGAAAATGAAGTCAAAATAACAGTCACTATAAAAGACATTATACGGTGGAGATCATTTCGCGACATTGTCGAAGAGAAATCTCTGCCATCGGACTTGCCATCATCACCCTATCACTGCATCACTACCACAACCGGGTCCACTTCGACCACTCCACGTAGTGGGTCAAGCTGGTGTGATAGTGATTTTACCTCAGATTATTTACCACCTTGGAACGGTAATTTTGATGAGTGTGGTGAAAAGGAGATAGAAGTGGGCAAAAGAAATTCACCATGCGTCGGCGAGGATTCTTTGGAGTTAATAACAAATACAAAAGTGGGTCCCGAGGTAAGATTATATATAGTGTGTTGAATCTTTAAAAAAATTTGAGTGTCTGCTGTTAAGGGATCCTTGGATGTCCTACTTTTTTTTTTATCAGCGGTGACAATGTGTCTTTTAGTGACTTGTTGTTGACTTTGTTTTTCTTGTACGGCATTGGTTTGGCTTTTAGCTAGGTGCACGTAATCTAGGGTTAGGATCACACAGGACAAAAGAGAAGTTGCTCATTGTCCCTTTGCCCAATGAGATCACATGGTTAAGGCCTTAAGGGCACATTGGCACCATTTTGTAAGAGGTCGGCTAAGGTTAGGTGGGAAACAATAGCAGGATTTACATCCTGGTGCATCAAAATATTTCATCAACATTATCAATATGGAAAATTGCTAGGAACATTTTACCAGTAGGTTCACATGTATGATATACATGTGGGCAATGGATCGTAATTCCTAAGATATGCTTAATGCATCCAATGCCTTCAACTATAGTCGGGCACCCACAAATATTTTTAATATTATGCTTTTAAAAGTTGTGGTCTAGATGCGTTGGTCCCATGTAACACGGCCTGATTGCTTTAATCTATTCTGGTGATTGGACGTTTAATGGCTTCTTGTCAGGACATGGGTTTGGCAAGATATGAGATTATGTACTGATTAATCTCTTATCTAATCACTGGGCTGTATGGAAAAACAATGTTGCGTTATTGTTTAAGTTAGATAAATGTTCACTGTACGTGCTTAAGATTTATATGTTTGGAAATGTGCTTCCAATGTCTCCGTGATGTTGTCTATGATATATTTTATCCTTATTTTTACTGGATAAATTGATCTGATTTGGACTGATGCAAATCAACAGGAGGATGAGGAGGAACGACTACATAGTCCTGTTTCAGTTACTGAATTCGAGTTTGAAGAAGATGAAGATTCAAGCTCATCTTTTGAGCAAAGCCTTGCCACTGTGGAGAGTATGTTCCCTTCTTGATTAATACCTACTGGATATATAATGCAGATTTTTGTAGCACTGCAAGAAGCACAAATTAAATGAGGCTGTGCTAATTCATTAAATTAAGAAAAAAGCGTGATTCATTAATTGGTGTTGATAACACGTTCATGAATTCTAATTGCAGGGACTAGAGAAAAGATTATGGAAAAGATCCGAAGGTTTGAGAGTCTAACCAAATTGGACTTTGGCAACCCAGACAACTGGATGTCAATAGACGAAAACATCAGCTCTGGAGAAGATGATGACAACGAAGAAGACGACGATGATCCTGAAGGAATTAGAGAGACAAACATGAACTTTGAAGGAGAAGAAGAAGAAGAAATTCATGAAGTCGAAGAAGGGGCATGGAAACTATTGAACCATGTAAAAGAAACTGGCCTAGAATGTTGCAGTGACAACATGGACCTACTATTCGACTTCTTTAGAGATGAATTGGCTACAAGAACGTATGAGGATAGTAAACGGAGGATTGATGTGGAATTGCTTAAAAAAGCAAAAGCTTGGATAAATGGAGAAGACAGCTTGCGGGTTGAATGGGAATTAGAGCATAAAAGGGAGGTTTATGTCAGAGATATGGACAGGGAAGGCGGGTGGAGCAAGTTTGAGGAAGAGCAACAAGAGCTTGCTTTGGGAATTGAGAATGGGGTGCTTGATCTTTTGGTTGATGACCTATTGCTTGATCTCATCTCATACTAATGATTATTACAAGTAACAGCACTGAAATTATCCCATAAATGGCATAACTCATGCCCATTGTCTTGTAGTATTTCTAGGCATAGTCTATGATGGAAATTTCGTAGGAGGAAATGAGGGGAAAAATACAAACACAGTGGTGTTAGCACTTATTTTTCTTAGCGAAGATCGAGAGGTTAGAATAATGTACGTTTAATACATTTCCTTTTGTAAATACACAAATTTCATTTGTTATCTTGTAGAATAGTTACGAGGCAGATGGTATTGAGTTTATCTGAGTCGCTTTTCTTTTAATAAAAAAGTTTGAAGCAATATCATTTTTCTATAAAAAAAATATTAGGTTTTTTCACTAATTCAGACCAAGCTGGTTTAAATCAGCCCGTTATGGAATTAATTCATTGGACAAGCTGGGTCTTATAATAGTGTGTAGAGACACTCACCACCGACCACCTGGGGTCGGAAACCACCTCGGCTTGATTTTTTGTACAAGGAAAAGGCTCAAAACCGAGACCTTTGGGAGGAGGACTTGGATGCCAAGCTTATTAGAAACTTGAAAAATAGTGAATGGCATGCCAATCACGAGTATTAGTATGAGCCTTGAAATTCCACTCTTCCTATTAGCTAGCGTGTCGGCTGTCGATGTTAATGGAGGGTTCTTCATTTATGGGCCATCTTCACAGTAAGTGAGTTGAAGTGGAGCTGACTCGGATATAGTAAGTGAAACAATAGCGATATTGTGGTTGTTGCTCGAGCCCAAAACAAGCCGAACCCATTTATGTGCTAGCATGGTTTATCAATCACTGAAAATATACTTATAACGCATTTGAAATTATTGATGTGATTGTTTTT
Source organism: Populus simonii (assembly GCA_007827005.2). Classification (NCBI taxonomy): domain Eukaryota; kingdom Viridiplantae; phylum Streptophyta; class Magnoliopsida; order Malpighiales; family Salicaceae; genus Populus; species Populus simonii. Next base: position 5,407,627 of record CM017477.2, read on the forward strand.
AAACAAATGGGGCTTAGTGTAGTAATATAATCATGAATAGTGAGAACTAGGGTAATTGTTCCACGCTTTCGCTGTGAGTTGTATTAAATATCTTTTTATATTTTTAAAAAATATGCATAGGTTGCAAATGTAATTTTTATTTATAAGTGAAATTTTGATTATAAACTCAAAATTTAATGCATATGAAGTAATTTTTTTAAGATGATATCATTTTTTATTAGATTAGGTTAATTTAAGTTAATTTTTAAACCTATAACTTGAGTTATAGATCCAATTAGACTTAATAACATTAATTTTTTAAAATAATTTCTGTTGATAGATTGTGATGAACTTTATCAACGAAATAGTTTCTTGTTATGTTATTTGGTAAACACCGATAAAAATATTGATACTATTGAGTTTACTTCTAGGTACTAAGCTATATATATAAACCATCTTGGTATACACTGGTAAATCAACATGTTGAAAATATAGTAAGTAATGGAAATAAAATCATTTAATTTTTTGCAACATATTATTGATGTATATTTACAAGTAAATAAATTTTGGAAAATTTCTTGCATAGGGAAGGTGCTGCTAATTTTTTTTTAAAAATAGAAATGTTATTATATTTTTCAATTATTTAATTTATGTAGATGCTTAGAAGGAAGTTAGTAGTGCGTTGTATGGACATGATCGTTACTTATTATTGTAGCAGCGCTTCTAATAACCATGGATCGTTAGGTATCGACCATAAACAAGAACATATGATGCAATCGGCCTCTCTTGACATGGGTTTGTCGAGTGCAATGCTGCCACTCCGAGGGGGGTCCCTTTAGAGCGAGGTCCAGGAAATACCTTGCCTAGTGAAAGCCCGACCACTCAATGTAAGCTTATTTTCTTTTCATGCACTACTAAAACTGTACATTACAATTAATAATCTTTGAAAAATTAATGTCAATTAACAAATATAATTTTAGATTTACAAAGGTTAAGCCTGCCCAAATGATAACATCAATGATGAAATTATCGATGGAAGTGTCATTGTTTTAATAAAGTCAAGTTTTCAAAAAAATTGAAAGGAAACCCATGATTAATGCATGGTTCAGAAAGTTCAGGGTTGGTATATAGTTAAATAATTTTTTTTATTATGTTAATTCAGTTAGTTTATTAATATTAATGAATTAATTATTTTACAAATTTGACGTGCAAGAAAATTTTTTACTAGGAAAAAGCTGACAACGTTGTTGTCATGAGGGTTTGGGAGAATCATAGCGCAACTAAGTAAAATTAAAATCAAAATAAATATATTTTTTATTTAAATGTAAAATTTTATTTTTCATTTATTAACCAATAATTCATTTCTACCATGTAGGTTGTGTGATTTTTGGTACGGGCGCAAAAAAAAGCCAAAAAATATGCTAAAGAAAGAAAGCTTCCCGACTGAAAAGACGTGATGACTTGAAAGGATTTCAGACTTCCTTACATCTCGGAGGCTGTATGGATAAAATATATTCAGCACGTGACGTCCAAGTGTTTTGTGCGACGATCACAATCCGATGTGCGACAATCACAATTGCTGAATATATTATCGAAAGACTTACCAACATAACATAAATAATTGACGATAAGTTTTCCTATGAACACTAATAGTTCGCGAGACCGTCGGTAAAAGTCGTGCCGACAGAATCAATGTGTAACTGCCGAAATTAAATGGTATTTAATAAAATAACATCTAAATATATTCTTAAATTATTTAAGAATTTAGTAAATTAATTAATTTTAAAAAATCTAAATTCAAATTAATTAAAAACAAAAAAAACCACAAAAACAGTTAGCCACATGGTCTTGACATTAATTTTAATATAATATATTAGTTAATTATTTTGTAACCATTTGTTTCATCGTGTAAACCCGAAGCCAAGATCACAGCACAACAATACAAGTGAAAGGGCGATGCATGTTAATTAGTGTATCTTTTAATCTTGTAAATGAGAATCTGACTTTAAGCAATAAAATTAGTGGTTTTTGCCAAAATAAAAACAGATATTTCTGCCTGATGTGAACATCCCACACATCCCAAAGCCATGCAAGTCAAGATTGCAACGCCTTTCCAGTCCAGTCCTTTGCAATATTATCAAGTCAAGGACTCCATGGGAGAAGCTTGCCCTGCAATTTAGCAAGGCACGTGCTTTTCTTTACATCAAACTCAAAGTTCCCTTGGTGCATGTGAGGTTTTCCCCTCCGTGCTCGACACAATTGCATGTAATTTGGATGCATCCTTGGCGGTCACAAACTCCTCTTTCGCTTACAGCTATAGGCATGTTTGGGAACGCGGCTGAGGCTGCGTTCCCAAAAAATTTGAATTTTTTTTTTGCTAAAATTTAATATGATTTGTATGTTTTGGATCGTTTTGATGTGCTGATGTCAAAAATAATTTTTAAAAAATGAAAAAACATCATTGGCATGTATTTTGGCACGAAAAGTTATTTGAAAAGCATCCGCAACCACACTGCCAAACACGCTCTATATATCCCATAAAATTAAAAAAGAAAAAGAAAAAAACTCAAGCATATATAGCTCATGCATGGTGTCAACTTCAAATTGCTTTGATCCCAACTTTGTTTCTCTCCGAAGATAACGAGTTTGATGTGTTTTGCAACCTACCCACATGGTTCTTTTATATTATGCATGATAGACTTTCACTGGGCTTTGATTTTCTTGCCTTTTGTGTGTCTTAAGAATTAAAATGTATCTTCTAACAAAGCTTATGTATGAGAATACAAAGATCATTAAATAAAAAATAAAAAAGGCGGTCAATTTAACCAAAGCAATGGCTTCTTTTCTCAATTTGATAACCCTTCGAATTAATTTAAAGCATCCCTTTCTCTTGTCTTTTGTTAGAGAAAACAATGAACTCGAGATCAGACAGACAGCATTAGGGTATCGTAATGCAACTAGTCGTATTAATTCGGCTTCCACCATTCAAGAAACCATGAAATGTTGACCCATACAGATAACGTATTAGCCAAGTAGGGCTAGTCAAAGCTCCATTGGGACCCTGCCGTTTAGCCCATAGCTTGAGCCAACGCCATCTGGTCACCTGCAAGACTTGGCGTTAATTATGGCATGGCATGTATTTTGCAACCTAATTAATTAAATGGTCCTTAATTAACTCCATTTTGAAGGAGAGGAACCTTCCGCTTTACTACAACTTGTCAAGCAATGTAACGCTTCCATGCTTTGCAGCTTTTTTTAGACGTTAGAGCAATGGTTTACTGACTGACTCTCTCGCTTAGAATATTTCGAGCAGCACTAATCATATGCAGCTCGTGAACTCAGTTAGTCCCTAAATAAACCATCCACAAATTTTCAGAATATTGTTCAAGTTTCACACGCCAGAATTCTCCCTTTTCAATTTCAATTTTATTAATCACCACCAGTATAATAAAATAAAGTATATATAGACACTTAATCGTTTCCTATAATTAGATAATTAAAATAATTTATTGACGATATTGAATTATTTATTTTTTATTTATTAGGAAATAATAACAAATATTTGCTTTAATTACCTCTTTAATATATTCTCAACTCAACACGGCTGTAATTTTTATTTTATTTTATTTAACTTCGAAATTAACTCCCTGTCATATCATCAATAACCCTTAAATTGAAAAATAAATCAATTATTTTTTTCAATAATTATACATATTCAAACAAGCTTTTCATACTGAAAACAAAATCTTTTTTGTATGGGATTTTAGATGATTCGTTCCTATATCTAGCGAGGTAAGTATTAGTTCTGGTATGATAGTCTAAAGGTTGAGATTTGACTTTTAAGAGAGAGGTCGGGTTGGCTAAGAGAGGTTGCCCCTCTCATATATATTAGAGCCTCAGGCTATGATCATGCATGATGCTCTTGCAGTCCTGGTCAATCGGTTCCGTGACAATGCAGTTCAACAGTATTTTTGAAAAATTTTAATTAATTTTTAAATGTTTTTAAATTATGTTTATCAAAAACAAATTTTCAAAAATAAAATAAAATAATATATTTTAAAAACAACTTCTATTCAAAATCACTCTGTTTGAATATTCCGGTGAACCAATCAAGTATTTTAACCGTGCGTGACTTGATAGAAACCAGTAACAATACGAGAGTAACAGCAATATTTACTGTACAAGCTCGTTAAACTAGTGGTTTAGACCAAAAAATATTATGATAAGCAAACAAGAACTAGGTAATACTTATAATTCAAGATAGATAATATAAGAATAAAAGAGAATATTAATAGCTGATCCTGTAAAAAAAAACAATAAGAATTATCTCTCTTATTAAAAATGTATTTTTTTAACATTTCTCTCTCCTGTATGATCCGGTCTATGATGGGAATGGAAAGTCAGAATTTGTTCTTATAAATTGTAAAACCAAAATTTAACATTATTTGAGCACTGTGGTGTATTCTTTTACTTCTTCAGATTTTATATGGGTAAATATAAAAAGTAGAATCTTTATAAATTACAATAATAAGACAGCATTTGATTACTATATCAAAACTTAATTATTATATCGAGACATGAAAAATAAAAATAATGAAGAAAAAATATATTTGGATACATAGATATAAATGAAAATATAAAATAAATCTATATTTGAGATAGTTTTCCAACTAATCTAATGTTGAAAGTTGAAGTTGAGAAAAAAAATCCATGAGATTGGGGCAACTTCACAAAAAATAAATTGAAAAAAAATTACAAAACTCAATTTCAAATAACCTATATTGAATATTGAGATTGAAGAAAAAAACTAAAAAAAAAAAAAGTTGTTGAATGGTGAAATATATTGTTTTAAAAAATATTTAGTTAAAAAAACTAATTGCGTCGACATGACTTAACTTTCCAAACTCACGATCAAATCACGAGATTAAAATAACTCCACAGGAAGAAGATAAAAAAAATTACAAAGTCCAATTAAAAAAATATTCGATTAAAATAATGAACAAAGTCATTTCAGGTTAATCTGTCAAATTCACGATCTATGTCATAAGATCGAGATAATCTCATAAAGAGCAAATAAACAAATCTATGAAACTCAATTTCCAATCAATCCAATGTTAAATAATGAAATAAAAAAATCACATAGAAAAATTAGGGAAAAAATTGATCCGAGTCAAATCGGGTTAACCTATTAAACTTGTGGCTGGATTGTAAGATTAAGATAAATTCATAAAAAATAAATAAATTTTTTTTACAAAGCCTCAATTTTAACAGATTTAATGTCCAAGTCAAGATCAACAAAAATAAAAAATAAAAAAAAATCACAAAACATCTTTACAAGGAATAATATTTTGTGAGTTTAGCTATAATGATTTTATTTTGTTAATTCTTAAATTTGAATTTTAAACCTTCGAGTTTTGGACATTTTTGAACTACTTCGCTACAATGCCGACCTTGATAGAAAGGAAAACGACATGGTGTCGCACTCAAAGACCACACAAATGCCAAAGTATACTTTTATCTTTAAAGCTTACGAGAGTGTGATTGGATCATAAACCAACAAAAAACCGGAACCATCTTGTGTTTTTACTATTTTTTTCCTTAGTATTGAACCGATATTTTATTTTTCCCAGTTTGGTCAATTACTATCCATAACCTTTTATTGTTCATATAAATATTAAAAATGAAACATAAAAAATATTTTAAATAAAGTATATAAACGAGTAAATACATAAAACGAGTCTTTTTTTTTTTTATCACCGAATAAAAACGAGTGAAATTCTAAATTATAAATAAAACAAAATATGCTAAATAAAGGAAATAAAATAAAATAAGAATCCAATAATTATGGTTTCACCGTGCTATGTATAAAAACTCTTTTATTACTTTGGTGTGTTATCGTATCATGATTCATAGCCTCTGGATTTCTTGTGAAAATGGAAAAATACTAAAAAGGGCTTATAAAAAAATTAATGTGCCCTGCAATCCAAGAATTTTATATTTTCTAAACAGATTTCTTAATTTCCAAAAAGTTAACCCAATCTCCTTGAATGATAATTCTTGAATTTATAAAATTAATCCTGTTTGTTTTTACATTTTAAAAATGTTTTTTAAAATTTTTTATTTTTTTTATTTTTTATTTGCTTCAAATTAATATTTTTTGGTACTTTCAAATCTTTTTAATGTATTAATTTCAAAAATAATATTTAAAAAATAAAAAAAATTTATTTTAATATATTTTTAAATAAAAAAATAATTTAAAAAACAATTATTAACACATTTTCTTCATCTATCCACTGTGAAAGCTCTCTCATAGGCAATGGAACCTACCAATAATTAACATGTGATCCTTACAAGAAAATCGCCATCAATCAGAACGGTACCAAACAAAAAATAAAGCATCGTTATGGGACCCATGATAACATCCAATTAATCGTTTAATCCAAAGATAAACACATCGATAAGATAATAACCACTCTAATTCCTCCCTGTAAAAACTTTTCCTGGAAAATGTAAAGAGAAATTTAAGGAAATCTCTCTCTCTCTCTCTCTCTCTCTCTCTCTCTCTCTCTCTCTCTCCATATATATATATATATATATATATATATATAGCAAAAGCTAAGCCTTGATCATTTACACCACATTACATTTCCTTGTAGTTCTGGTAAGGTGACATGCAAATGTTTGTACAGTCAAGTTGATGAACAGACTCCATTTTCAAGCCTTTGCTTAGTACGGTTATAGCTTTTCTTGAGTTCAAAACGAGCGATAAGTAACAGAGAGAAAGATGGCAATGAAGAATGAAGAGCAAGAACGGTCTTTGTTTGGAATTTCTCTGACTGATAGACCAAGATGGAAACAATTCCTCATTTGCTCTTCTGGGTTTTTCTTTGGCTATCTTGTTAACGGCATATGTGAGGTACTTTCTCTGTTTCATTGCACTTATACTCTGTTTGGTTTCTGGGAAGGTCGATGGAAAGAAAAGAAAACCAAACTTGGAATTCCAGCTTTTTTTTTTTTTGCTTTCTTTTGTTTCTGAGCAGCCAAAGTGAGGTTAAAGTTTGAATCTTATGGTTCGTTAAAACTGTTTCTTAGGACTAAAAGATTGCTCTTTTTCACTCTTTTTCTCGATTTCAGGAATATGTGTACAACAGGCTTCAGTTCAGGTGGGCTTTTACCTTTCTTGTACCGTGTTCCTTTGGCAATGTTTTTGATATGTTTATCTGTGAACTATTGTTAGTTTTGTGATTATAAATGACGGATGGTCTTCCATTCTTGCAGCTATGGCTGGTACTTTACATTTGTTCAAAGCTTTGTGTATGTTTTGCTGATTTATCTCCAAGGCTTTACTCCCAAGCAAATGGTGAATCCATGGAAGACTTATGTCAAGCTCTCGGCAGTTCTCATGGGTTCCCATGGACTCACCAAAGGGTCTCTGGCTTTTCTTAATTACCCTGCACAGATCATGTTTAAATCCACCAAGGTAGGACTGATTCATGCCAACAGAATAATACTTCTGTGATCCTTAATTAGACTGGTTCATGCCAAATACAGCAGAATAATAGCTCTGTGATCTTTAATTGCAAAAGCAAATTAAATGAAAATGAACATTTTGTCCGAGTATTTAGAATTTGATCCTGTCTGTCTGTGATAAAGAAATGAGGTAGGCCACTAAAATAAATGGTTAGTTGTCAATGGAGTCTGAAAATCGGTGCTTTTTTTATGTTCGAATCAAAATGCATGAGACCCATATTATCACTGTATGGAGTCTTTACTATAATCAACCACTTGAGTTTTCAACTAGAATTAGTAAATTAAGCCAAGAAAATGATTAAGTTGGCTGATATTTCTCGTGGTCTCTATATTCTGGCTCCGCAGGTTCTTCCAGTGATGGTAATGGGTGCATTTATACCGGGTCTGAGACGCAAATACCCAGCTCATGAATATGCATCTGCGCTACTTTTAGTTGCAGGTCTGATCATTTTCACTTTAGCAGATGCAAAAACTTCACCTAATTTCAGCATCATTGGTGTTTTGATGATATCTGGTGCCCTGATCATGGATGCTTTTCTTGGTAACTTACAAGAAGCTATCTTTACCTTGAGTCCTGAAACAACACAGGTGATGAGCATGAGGATTTCCTACTTGTGTTTCAATGTGAAGGAAAAGGCATGGAATTCATGTTTTTTTTTTCTTTCTATGCACAGATGGAGATGTTGTTTTGCTCAAGTGTGGTAGGTTTGCCGTTCTTGATCCCTCCCATGGTTTTGACAGGAGAACTATTCAAAGCATGGAACTCATGCTCGCAGGTAACTGACATACCAAGCAGTTTTCTTGTTTTTCCCACCTTAACGTATAGTTCACAATTCTTTATCCCGACAAAAACGCACACATGGTCCCTAATGTAAGATTGTCGTTTTTGTTGATCAAGCAGCATCCATATGTGTACGTTGTGTTAGTTTTTGAAGCCATGGCCACATTCATCGGCCAGGTCTCAGTCCTTTCACTCATTGCCCTTTTTGGTGCCGCAACCACAGCAATGGTACGCTCCTCTCACAAGCATTTTCTGGTCTTAAAGATCACTGTGATTTGAAAAAACGTTGCCCGTTTTAACGCACATTTGACTGAGCATGAATATTGAATGAACAAGCAGTGCCATTGCTTTTTTTATTGAGTTCTTTATGACTAAGATTGAATTTTATCACAGGTGACAACCGCGAGAAAGGCAGTAACGTTGCTGCTATCATACTTGATATTCACAAAGCCATTAACTGAGCAACATGGGACTGGACTTTTGCTTATAGCCATGGGGATCACGTTGAAACTTTTGCCTGATAACAATCCTTACAAGAGGAGCTCATCCTCGTTTACTAAAAAGGCTAAGATCGAGAAACCTTCTACAAATGATGAAGAGAAGAGAGTATTTCAATTAGAAATTGAAGCTGTAGAGGATGAAGAGAAAAGGCCATTGGTGTAGAATTAAAAAGCTTTTATTTAAGCTTTGTTTTTAAAATGTTAGCATTGAACATTTCATAAAGTATTTGTATTTTCATTTTTATAAGTTGAACATTTTCTTTTCTGGACAGATTGCAAGCAAAAAAATGTCAAATCATAGTTAAGAGCATTTTACAGAGTAAAAGCAATTTTAATATTTATTGTGTTCTAGAGTTAATTATTTTAGTATGCTTTATAATTATAATATAATGTTTTTATGCAATATCGGGGAGTTTTTTTTATTAAAATAAGATGAATTAGTTTAATTCTCTCTCTCCATTTATATTTTGGTATTGTACAGCTTTAGAAAAATAAAAATACAAAATCACCAAATTTCAATTCATGCCTTTATTATTAATCATTACAAAATCTAAAAAGGCATGGATAAATCATTATCAATAGTGCTGCAGCTTTCTTTCTTTTTTCATTTTGTAATTATTTAAAAAAAAATATGCAGCTATTTTTTTATTTAATTAATTATTTTATTTTATTTTTTAATATTAAATTATTTAAGAATTGAGTTTCATAATTTTTTTAAAATATTCTTTTTATGTAGTTATCACAACTTCATGAATTTTTTTTTCAATTAACAAAATTAGGCTTCAAATTTTTTATTTTATTTTGCTTTATATGAAGTTATTTTAGTTTATGACCTAAATCACAGGTTTCACAGGTTAACCTGAGTTGTTTTTTTAATTGATTTTATTTTTTAATTTTATCTTTCAATATTGAGTTTGTTCGGAATTTGATGTCATAAGTTTTTTTTCTTTTTATGAGGTTATCCTGGTCTTATGACTTAGGTTGTAAGTTTGTTGACTCGTGCATTTTTTAATTAAATATTTTTTTCATTTTAGATTGATTAAAAATTGACATTCATAATTTATTTTCTATGAGATTATCATGGTCTCATGATATAAATCATAGATCTGATAGATTAACCTCAATTAATAAGGATAGATTCAATATGTTATCGTCTCAATATTAAAAAAACAAAATCTCTTAATATGTTATATTTGCAATATTTTAAAAAAAATTATCTAATATGCATCAAATTTTAAATTTATAATTAAAAAAATCTTTATTTGAAAATATATGAGCAATGCTTGGATATTATTTTATATTAAAAAACTTGCATCCACCCATAACTTAGCATGCGCCAATGATAATGATCTAGTTAACAAAACAACTGAAAGTTATTTCACTGCTCATGACAACTAACTTTCTTTTCTTTTCTTTTTTCTCATTTTCAAATGTTTTTTTCTTTCAAATATTCCATTTTATAGCCTAATAATAAGAAATAAGGCTTGAAATTATGATAAAAATACAATTATTAAAGATAGAGGACTAGATGTAAAACACAAAGAAAATATATGGTTAACCACACTTTAATGACAAATTTTATTTTGACCCAAAACTTTTTTTTTTTTTTCAATCATTGAGCTAAAGAGATGAGAGAGAAACTAACCTTAAAATAACAAAAAAAGAAAGAAAAGAAAGTGGTTAGTTGGGCCACTTTTAGACAATGAAACTTGTTATTTTTTGTGTTAACATATTTTATTTGATGATAGAAGTTTAATGGTAGCGGTTTTTTTCCTGTAAACACCGTTGAGGAAGGAGATTGTGTTCAGTTTGAAGATTTTTTATTCCTTTGATTTTGGATTTTTGGGTGATTTTAGAGCATTTTAGGTGATTTTGGTAGGTTTATGGTGTTTTAGATGTGTTTTTAGGTGAAAATGAGTTGAAAAATTTAAACCCAACCTCTTTGTTTTTTTGGTCACCACAATGGTGATTAGAAACTGTGTTCTTACCTAGTAGACGACGCTACATCTGCTACAACGGATGACAAGTTGTTTGTTACTTAAAAAAAATTAAAATTAATTGTCTCAGGCGCACAAGCCTACCTTGAGCCCACATGTTTAAACTTATTTGTTTAGCCCTTTGTTTTGTTTTATTTTTTATCATTTGAATTTTTTTCCCAATTCATTTATTCAATATTGAGTTTTTATTGACTTCTTTTTATTTTTATAACCCGGATCGCTGGTTTGGCAGGGCTACTAAGGTTAGCCTGATTGTTTCTTCTTTTTTTTTTCCTTTCAAGTTTTTTATTTAAATCTACTAAGTTGACAAGATTAGAATGAGACAACTTTTCATTTGATTTAATTTAAAATTCAAGTTAAAAAAATTTGAATTAAAAGTTTTTAAATTTGACCGTTATCCCGAATTTAATAACAATACAAAAACCTTTGTTGCAGCCTAAACATTTTTTTAGGTTAAAAAAATCTATTTTAAGTCACAGGGCAATCAATAACCTAGTAGCTACTAAGAAACTTAGAGTAACACTTTTTTAAAAAAATATTTGTGAAATAACAGTTAAAAAAATATGGTTTGTACATATCATGATTAAACAACGCGATATTTATAGTTTGTCACTATTCAGAATAATAACTTCTAAAAAAGATATTAAATGGACTAGAGAGAGGAGAAAATAGAAAAAAAAAACCATGGATACACATTGAAACTTCGATTAAGACACCACCGGTACCATTAGAAGATTTCGACAAAATGAATCCAACAACATTAAAAAAAATCATCAATAAGAACCCAAATGTATCACACTTGTCACCTAAAGGTGACAGATGACTCACTTGTTTTTTACAGTAAGTGTAGCTCATTCGAGTCATCATTGTTGATATTTATTGGTGTTGTTGAATTTATCTTGTCTTATTTTTTTATGATATCAATGATATTGTAATTAGAGCTTGAGTGTGTCTCTGAATTATTTTTTTTCTCTTCTCTTTCTTGTTTATTTAATATATTGTTTTTAAAAGTAACAAGATGTAAACATCATATTTTCAATTTGAAACATATATAAATTATGCTATTTCATTTTTTTTTCAAATATACTATTTCATTAATATTTTTATTTTATTGTGCTTATTAAACAAAATCCTTAGAACCCAAGTTGTTTGTGCAATGACAAGATGCACGCTACAGGCAACATCTGCACTTTTGTAAAAACTCGAAGCCATTTTTTATCCTTTTGGTTCTTATAAATAAAAGCGATTGAATATCTCGAGCTTTGACGGATAACATGTTCCCTTTTCACCACGTGTCAAAGCACAAACATGCAAGGGGACACGAACACTCTTGCCTTTTTCGAGGGCGATGGCAATGCAGTCAAAACCTCGTTCGCTATTATTTACTTTTTTATTTAAAATTTATCTTTTAATATTTTTAAATCATTTTAATATATTAATATTAAAAATAAATTTTAAAAAATAAAAAAATTATTATTTTAATACATTAATCTCCGTTACATTCTCAACTTCACTCTCTCAGAATCATCAATCAAATATAGCAGTGAAAAAATATCACATCATAAAGACATAAACAGTAAAATCATGATATTGTGTAGCAGCAGCAGTACTGAAAAAATGGCTGGCGATGCTGGAGGCACAAACACGACTACAAGGTTGCTAAGGGCAGAAGATGGAGGAAATAGAAGTGGGCAAGTAGAAGAAGGAAGACCAAAAGAACCATGGAAAGGAGAGTATGTGAAGAGTGTTGTCTATGCAGGACTTGATGCCATTATCACTTGCTTTTCTCTCATTTCTTCCATCTCTGCCACTCATAGCTCCTCTGGTAATTAACATTATCTTGTATGCATGTATGATGCTTGTTTTTATCTAAAATTTGATTAGTTATTACTTATTAATCATGATTCTGTTTCCCTGTAGTGGATGTGTTGGTGCTTGGATTTGCAAACCTGGTGGCAGATGGGATATCAATGGGGTTAGGAGATTATGTGTCTAGTAGCACTGAGAAGGATGTGGCTGCCAAAGAGAGGGCAGTGACAGAATGGGATGTCACTAACCATGGGAGGGCTCAGAGGCAGGAGTTGGTCAGAAAATATCAACAACTTGGGATGGACATTAATGATGCAGCCACGGTACTACCCTTCTCTTTCCCTTGTACAGTTTTGGCTACAAACAAATTAAGTTGAAGTGAGAGTACTCATGTTTACCTTTTTGGTACTAGGTGGTGGAGATATTTGCAAAGTACAAAGACATCCTAGTAGATGAGAAAATGACTGCGGAAAAAGGGATGACACCACCAGATGAAGAGGAGAAGCCATGGAAGAATGGTCTTATTACCTTAGTGGCCTTCCTTGTGTTTGGCTGTTTACCACTCCTCTCTTTCGTTGTCCTAATCCCTTTTACTAACAATGAAACGGTGAAGTTCATTGGTGCTTGTTTCATGGCTATCTTAGCCTTGGCCGTTCTTGGAATAGCAAAGGCAAAGATAGCTGGACAAAATTATGTGCTGTCTGTATTCATCACCGTTGGCAATGGTGCCTTCGCTGCTGCTGCGGCTTATGCTATCGGGTGGACGCTAAGGAATGTAGCTGGGCTAGTTGACTGAAAATGCTCGAGTTTTTAGTTCTGACAAGCATTTTGCCAAGTTAAAACGGCAATGAAGCTAACTAGACTAGGACGTTCTGATTTTGATGGTTTGTATGAACGGTTCTCAAATGAAACTTCCATTACGAATTTTGCTTCAGTAGACTTTCTAAAAGATAAAGTAGAATTGGTCTATCAACAGCTTTATTATTCTTGAAAAAACAATGATCAAACATGATTGAGAGATGACAAGGTGAATGGTTAACAAAACTGTTGTCCAACTTAGGCCAAATATAGAAGTGAAAACACGAATTTTGGTAAAAGAAAATCATCTCTCACTCTCCTTCGCTCAAAGATAAGTGCAAGACATGCTCTGCTTCCTTCAGGAATAATCTGGCGAGTTGCTTTTGCCCTTTTCTATATACTATACATGACCACCTGTTTCTGCTCATGAATTTGTAATGACCTGATTCATCCGTATCCTTGCTGCAGAAATGCAAAAGAAACATAAATGCGCATGATTTCCTCGATGGAAAATAATGACTGGAAGTTCAAAAATGCAAGATATCAAGCAAGGTGATGCAGCCATGGAGGGGAAACTACTTTGAAAGTTTAGTGAATACATAAGTAATAAACAAATCAACAAATGCAGCAGTTTACCTAGATAATAGGATAAACCTAATCAATCTCATACCTTTCACACTGTTCAATGTTTTTCACATCCTGGGCCTTTTCAAGCAGCTCGGTATCACAGTCTTCAGTTCCAGAATTTTCTTCAAGATTCATCACCCTTGTACACAGAAATTAAATTTAACGAGTTATGACAGATCTGAGTCTTAAGTCATCAAGATTATATTTTATGAATGTAATTATATGGATTTCAGTGGTTACTTAGTTTGAAGAAGATCAAAAAGCAATTGTAGAGCTCCAGAATCTCCACAAGCCTCCCATACTGCTGTTCTAACTTCTGTATCTGTTGGTTGTCTCACCCCTTCAGACCCTACAAGCTTTAAAGCAAAATCAAAACGTTCAGCAATGAAAACTTGACATATTTTTTAATCCAATTAACAGAAACATGTTCTGTCTCCTGTCATAAATGATAAAAGCTCTAATAACAAGCAAGCATATAATCCCAGGTAACCTTGAATACATTAGACTTTCTTCGACAGATATTCATTTATGACAGCAGGGTTGCTGGAATAGCAGCAGCATTTGATGGTCGAATGATGATCATTTTTAGGCCCAACTGGTAGAGCATGCAAATTTAAAAACCCGTCTTCAATTACTCCTTTTTAATAGATCCATAATTTCTTAGTTAGATGACATCTTTAATATTTAATGAAAAAGAGAGCATTTCTTAGTTTGATGACATCTTTAATATTTAATGAAAAAGAGAGCTTTAATATTTAATGAAAAAGAGAGCATTTCTTAGTTTGATGACATCTTTAATATTTAATGAAAAAGAGAGCATCAATTTACTGGTTCTTCTGTATATCCGAAATTGAATGCAGCTAATTAGAAGAAACCAAAAACAATCCTGGAACCAGTAACCTTGAATACAGTATACTTTCTTCAGACCAGAGATTCAAAGAACCCATTCACTATATTACAATGGTTGATGGAATAGCAGCATCATTTGAAAAGAATTTTAAATTAATTGCTCATAGGAGCTGAAAAACAAAGTATCAGATAATAGAAAAGATGTCTCTGAAGAGAAGAGAACCCGCACCTCTTCAAGAAATGAAGAAGCCTTAAACAGCTCATCTTCCTGCATGGCTATGGTCCTCAACGTGGTTAAAAATTCCTCAGGAAAGACCAGCTTATTTGCGTAGGACGGCATCCTGCGCTGACCACTCCAACTGAAGCTGCAAATTTTATCTGCTTTTCCCTTACCATTGTCATCATTACTTGTGCCTGCTGGGAAAAACCCATGAGCCAGCAAGCGTTTAGGTAAAAGACACCGCATTTCAGCTTTCTGTAATGGAAACCAGTTTTATCAGCAACACAAATTTATTTTGTAAGGGGAAGCAGCAGGAGATGTAACTCTCTAGATGTGTTAAATAACTTTTAAAGTTCCAAATTCACTTGAATAAAAGCACAGAAACACTATCGATAAAAAAAGAAGGTCGAGAAATGCTGACCTGTGCTTCAAGAAGCTGCATTTTGGAGTCAGAAAAGGGAACATTCTGAATTGCCTCTAGAGGATAATGGACCTGCATACGTTACACATGCAAGTTCTCAGACTTGATCCATTCATTACAATATGCTGCCAACATCTAGCAAAAAATATTGTCCTAACAGAACAACATCGGAGCTGCAAAATCCACTTTAACATCCAAAAATATCACAAGTTAATTCTTTTGCTTGAGCTGTGCTTAAATAGTCATATTGACAACTGGCCACAAATAAAAAGTGCACAAGCAACAAAAATTCACAAAAGTGGCATTACCATAAGATATTCATCCGGATTATTATCAATGACAAATCCATAAAGGTACAGTAACTCCTGCATCAAGGCAAAGTAATTGCTGTCACTTGAATGGGTAATTGAAGCTTCAAAGATGGTAGTGTAACACCATTCCAAAAAATGCGCCCCAGTTAAGAAGAGCAACATGTATTGTGAGCAGAAGAAAATCTAGACAAATGACAGGTAGCTGGAAGATAAAATGCTCCAAATAAGAATATTTTGATTTATGCACCATAGAGAAGCAGGAATGGAGGCACACTAACTTCCAATACAAGGATTCATGGAGACAATACTTTTCTGAGATGAAAAATTTTAACACTATATGTGATTCAAATCGTCAGCATAATTCATTCAATACCTATCCATAATGTTAAAAAAGGATTTGCATGGCTCATAATCAAACAAAACTCATATGAATGATAAGCAAGAAAACAGAAATAATAGCAGGCAACTCAACATAAAGCATGGTGCTTAAAAGGATGCAATAGCAAAACTAGAGTGAAGCAGTAGATCAACAGTTAAAATAAGGTTTCACCGGATGAGTGTACAAAAGCATTCCCACGCTAAATGAATGTGCCAAGGTCATGTACAATGCGAAGTTAAATTGCTAAAGACATGTTTGCTAAAAAGAAGTGTCCCCATTGAGTTAAAAGAGGTTTCGACACAATAGTTACCATTTCCCATCCAGTTTAGAAAGATGAATCCAGATTATGCTCCCAGGCACTATATAGTATAGCTAAATGCAATATCTCAACAAACTAATCATCTTGACATAATAAAGAGGTGTCAAGAGTTGGAAGAGAAAAACACAATTAACAAATACCTATAATGTATTTTAATGGAAAAGGGTTTTGAACAAGGGATGCTGGCACGTCCTCTGAGTGCCAAAAGGAAGTACCTCATTTCCCTTGTTGCCATAGCTGATGGTAATTTCTTTCTCCATTTGGAAGGGAGTTTTTTCAGCTTTCCGAGTGAGATGGGCAAAAATGTCATGAGAAAAACAAGAAATCTCTATAGTCAGACATAGTTAAATTCATAAAGTTCAGACCATCAGCTACTCATGTTTGATTTTAAATTAACAAAAGACTTAGGCACTAATATACAAATAATCCTATTGGAACCGTTAAGAATACTACCAGAAAGAAGGTACATGGAGTGAGGAACTCCAGTAGTCATTCCTGTTCCATCAACCTCCCATGTTGCCACCGCCTTCAGATCTAAACAGTCATGTTCAGCCAAATGACAAATAACACGTAGAATGTCACTTCACTATGACAGATAATAAGGAACAAAATTTAATTTTTATTCAAGTAAACTCAAATAAAATTCTGAGTTAAAAATAATTGGAATTATTAAACAACTGGCATACCATGGTTGCAAAAATCAATGCCAGGAACAAGGCCCTCCACCCAGACAGTCTCATTGAATTGGCCATCAACTCCAGGAACCTTGGATCCTGATATAAGAAGTGCCTTAGCTTAGTTTGATAGAGCTTAGTTTGATAGGAACAAGAACAGGCACCAGCAATTCCTTGATTCAAGTAGCTAATCAGGAGAGATGATGATATCATGGAGAACTAAAAACTGAAAAAAAATAACCATACTTTCTTCATCCTTCCTGTCAGTCAAGTCTCCAGCAGAAATATCACTATGGGAAACCCCAGAATCAATGTTAAGTGAAGACTGACTGTCCTGATCCTCTTGAACTTGTGGAAACACATAAGAACGGGGAAGGGGAATGTTCAAAGCACGTGTCCAAAATACTGAATTTGCCCTAGCATGATGGAAAGAGTGCAAAATTAGCCAGCAAAAGTGGTAGGAACAAGAGTGGGTTTATGTCAAGGAAATGCCAAGGCATAATACAAAATATCCAACAAAAAGAAGTAATTTGGAAGATACTTACCAAAGGAAATCTTCAAAACACACCTCACTGGCAAAAGAAGCAATAACAAATATCAATTTTTTTTTGTAGAAGATGATGCCATTCTTAACTCACGTTGAGTGTAATAAGTTTAACATTTGTGTGTCTAAATGCCTATGATAGCCCAGTTATGCACTTATGCTCAACCAGGAAAATACCTTTATATGTTGCTGAAGAGTTGAGTAATTGCCAATTTGGAACCAGAGCTCCTAGCTCTGGTGGTTGGGTGTTATATTTTCCATCACTCAACCAAGGTTCAAACTTCGGTACCAATAACAACAAACAAAAAATAATTAGCCAATTTGGAAGCTGAGCTTACCTTTCTAAATCCCCATCTAGAACTAGAAGTTTCTGCACCAAGCCCTTCACTTTGTCTTCATACAAAGACAACAACCTTTTTCTCTGCAACATATAGATATGTCTTTCATCAAGTTCTATGGAGTCAAGTTCAAGGCACAATCATTCAAACCAAAATACACATGAAACATCAATCCCATGAATTATACAAAAGTCCACTATCAAACCACCTAGAATTAGAAACGATGTTTTGTAATTTAGGTTAACAGTAAAGGTAAGATCAAGTGTTCAGATAAACCAATAATCACCACATAATTGGAAGCACCAGCATGCTTTAGGAATCATTATAATCATCATCTTGAAATAAGTTGAGGAGATCAGTAGCATCGAAGTGGCAGTAAATGCTTTGATATTGTAGGTGAAATTATAAGTTGTGACAGCCTGACAGAACCTATCTTCTTGAACTGACACCATTATATACAGTGTCATACATAACCCAGCTATCCAATCAGTGTAACACAGGACATGCAAAAACATGTGTGACCTGTAATTCAGTTGCCCGATATAGTGTTGTCCCCTTCAACTCCAAAAGCTCATCATCAGTAAACCAGAGTGGATTTCCAAAGGTTTTGGGAAGCATGTCAAGGTACCTAATACAATGTAAACTGAATAAACCCAAACCACCCTGAAAAAAAAATTCTAACCCAAAAATAAGCAAGTGTAATCGATGCATACGGTTTCCAAGACGAATTATTTCGAAGGCGCTCTAACATTAGAAATAGAATCATCAAAAACCTGTCATCAACTTCTCCTTCTTCAAACATAGATCTACACTCAGGTCCAATAAGGGGATCTTGTAACACTCTCATAGGAGTTATTGCTAGATCTAGTGGAACAACAAGTAGAACCCCTGAATTTTTCCAAGAAAGTTTCCGAGTAAAATCATTCAATTCGAACATTTTCACAATGACAATAAAATATATATATGTGTGTGTATATATATAAAAGAAGAACCGAATCTTTATTCTTTATTTTACTAGTATTCTTTTCACATAGCAACCAAAAATTCATTTCCTTAATATGCCTGACAATAACGCCCAAAATTCCAGCCAAGTGCAAATATCAGCTAACTGCCACTTTGCTGAATACGGTAACATTTCAAGATATCATAATATCCAATAGCAATGCCAGCCTCACTCTATCAATTTACATTCTTGTATAAACCTATTGCTATTAACCCCCAGCCCCCTCGACAAAAAATAAATAAAAAGGAACCAATTCTTTCACTTCTGCATACTGAACTGTTCAGCGTTCCACTCCAGTACAAAAAACCAAAGTTACTTAATTTTACTGATACTTTACTAGGAAAAAGGAATGAGTTTATTTACAAAAAAAGCCACCTTTTTCAATCAACAACCAGTACGTATAACGCACAAATATGAATGTAGAGATTGATGAAAAGGTTTTGATTACCATCAGAGACATCATTAGATGAAAAGACACCAAACCCTTTATTTTGACCACAGTATTTGATGTTGCACCCTCTTAGTTCAACCTTGTTAACCTGAATTCAAACAAACACATCCCGCATTAAAAAAAAAGGCAAACACAAAGAGAAATGCCATGTTATATATATAAACCGGAAACAAAAAAGTAAGAAAGAGGGTTGCTTGAGTATTGAAGTGCCTGGAGCCATTGAAGGAATCTTTCAAGTTTTGCTGCTGCTGCTGCTTCTTCTTCACTGTCCATTGTTTGATTCGCTTAGGGGGTTTTTTGGTGGAAGTAGAAAACTCGAGGTTTATGCGGTTTAAAACGATGGAATGGAATATAAGCAAACGAGCACGCCGTGCTGAATAGATGAGTGTCGTTATGACTACACATGTCGTTTTGGCCTTGGTAGGTCAGTCTTCATGACTAGTGAGCGACGCGTTGTTCGCATGATGCATGGATGAGGATAATTTTTGTCAACAAAGATGCTAGTTATGTTGTGAATCAAATATAATTTTTGGCAAAGCAATTTTCACTCAAAACTCAAATCGTGTTGTGTTTAAGGTATGAGCTGTATGTTCTGATAGTAAGAAGTTAAAAAGGACTAGGTGTTTTGTTTCGTTGGTCAATTACACAAATTTTCTCCAATTCCAATGTATGTTTATCTTTCAAATCAAGCTATACTACCTTTTTTGTATAGGTAATTTTGCTTCTTTTTTTTCGAGTAGAATTTTTAACTTGACAAACAATAACGAAGACTCGGTAAAATTATTGTTTCGATATTGACGAGGTTGGCATTTATTGGATAATAGAATCTAAATTGGATCTCATCATCCCACAAGGGAAGAGGTTAGAATATAAAACACATATCAATAATTTATCAAGATAAGATATTCTTGATTTATCAAAGTTATTATGAAACCTAAATTCTTTATAATTAAAAAGATCATAAGCTAGGTAATTGACCTGAAGATAATGGGTGTAGCAAATCGTCAAACTTATATATGTTTAAGTTTAGCGCTTGGTTGATTACAAAGATGGTAGCTCTAACAATTTTTTAGACTCTACATATATTTAAGCTTAGCACTTGGCTAAGCCCGAAGACACTAGATCATTATCATATCCTTAATTACTTTTTAATAAAAAAGATTGTGGGTAAAAATACAAAAGTATTGATCCATCATATTTATATAGCCCAAATGAATCTTTTAGTAAGCATGAGATTTTTCTTAGATTAAGTCGATCAAGATGCGTCATTCGATGATTGTTTTTTCATTAATAAGTTGGGAGTTTTTATATGTGTTACTAAAATTTCAACTAAAATTTCAACCAATCCTTTAACCATGAACCTTCAAAAGGTCTTGCAAGATTGATTGTTACGTGGTTGATTGGTTTTTGATATCTTCTTATTGTTAGTATTTGTGTATATTGTATATGTATATCTAAGTGGTGAGAAAGACATTAACGTGTATGGCGATTAATCCTCTCACATTAGTCACCTTCAGGTGCCATCTAATCTCTGACATATATTTCAGTACCATATACTATTATGTTTAATATACGCACGCACGTGCGTGTATATTTGTTATAGTCTTTATAATTATAAATATATAAAAAATATATTAAATGTTATTCTCTTATTAAATTGATTGAACTCGCCCTTTTATTTCTAATATTATTTTAGGTTCTTAGTTTTTGTTAACATATGAATTTGTTTTTGTTTCTTTAGTTTTGATCGATATGCCTTACTTGTTCGCAAGGCTTTCCTTTTATTTTTTATTTGATGTGTTAGACGCTTTACAATTAGGTTGGGTTTAGGCTGAACTTTGGGCTTGGGCCCATTGGGCTAGAACATGGGTCTTACACACATGACCCAGTCATGAGTTTAATAGGCTAGCACAAGTTGACTTAAGTTATTTTTTTGGGCCATTTTTTCTAATTGATTTTTTTTATTTCATCCTTCAACTCTGGGTTAGTTAAAAATTAGGCTTCATATTATTATTTTTTTGCTTTCTATATGTTATCTTGAACTTATAACCCAGATAATAAGTTTAGTAGGATGACTATGTTTGTTTTTTAGGTTATTTTTTAATTGAAAATTTTTTTAATCGGACTTCGTAATTTTATTTTTTTTACTTTATATGAGGTTATCCTGATTTTATAATTTAGGTTATGAATTTGATAGGTTAACTCAATTTATTTTTGGGTCTTTTTTAACTAATTTTTTTTTTAATTTCACATTTCAACAACTCAATCTTCTTCTTTTTTAAAAAAAATTCCATCCTTAAATATTAGGTTGTTTGAGAATTAGTTTTGTATTTTTTTTATTTGCTTTCTATGGGATTATCCAAATCTAATAACTCAAGTTGTGAGTTTAACAAATTAACTCAAATAGTTTTTTTTTGTCCTTTTTAATTTACTTATTTTTTAATTTTATCATTCAACATTAAATTTATTAAGAATTGACCTTCATGTTTTTTTAAAATTTCCTTTCTATAAAAATATCACAATGTCATAACTTATGTGATATAATTGATAGGTTAACCCAAGGTTGATTCAATATGTCACTTCTTCGTATTTGAAAAAACAATATCATCTAATTTTTATATTTCATTTTTTTTGTTGGATTTAGCTTCTTTTTTTTTAATTTTTTTTAAATTAAATTAAATTAATTGCTCTATATTTTATTTTTAAAAATATATTGTCCAGTATGTCATCATCTCCATTTATTTTAATATTTTTTTAAGGATAAAAAAAATATCTAACCATATTGTTGTCCAAAAAATAATCTTTTTTTCTTTTTTTTTAAGTTTATATTTTTTCAGTTTTATTTTTTAACATTTGATTTATTTAGAGATTAAATTTTTTTTTTCTACATAATTTTTCACTTATTTTGAAATTAAAAAAATTTATCTTCAGTTTTTTTTTTAAAATTATATTATTAAATTAATCTAGTTTAATAAAAATAATGAATTGTAGTCCGGATTTGTTTTTAAATGACTTGAAATTTTTTGGCTCATCAAGCTTCGGATCGGTAATTCTGATGGGCCTTTCACCCTGTTTTGTGCCGAGACCTGTTAACCCAATCATAAGCCCAGTATTAGTGTGATCCGTTGGGCTCGAAAGTGGAGGTGCAAGTCTATACACATTAACAACCCCCAAGTCTTCGTATTTAAAACCAGTCACCTGGCCACTGGCTTTACTCTTTCAAGTTACAAGTGCTAAAAACTAAAAGAAAAGGAGAAAATAAAAAACACCATCGTAGTTCTTTCTTGCCGCCGATCCTTATAAAACCTTGAATCGCTCGATCTATCAACCTATCCAATTAAGAGAAGAAGAAGAACGTCAGCAAGAAGCTCTCTCTCACTATATCAGGTTTGTCCGCGTATCTCTCTGTCGCTACGATCGCTCGGTCAATCGCCTCGTTTACCGCCACGATGTCGACGAAGACGACGACCGGTTTCAATTATCAATGTCCTTGCTCGGTTCTTAGGGTTTCATTTTTGGATTTCCTTTCGTTTTTATTATCTCTCGCTTCTGGATCTGCAATCAGATATCGTAATTGTGTTTTTAGGGTTAGAGATTTTATTTCAATTAGGGTTTCTCGAGATCGGTGATATTATTTATTCTGTGATCGTCATGACCAAGGGTGAATCAAGTAATTGCAGTTCAAGATTTAGGGTTTTTTATTATCTTCATGGACTTTGCATTAGCTTTAGTTTTGTGGAGAAATCAGCCAATTCTGGACGGAATAACCCCGGAATCAGATTCAAAAGTTGGATTTTGGGATGATTTTGTTATGCTTTCTTCGGTTCTGGTTAGGTTTTTCAGTGATCGTGATCGTGGTCTTGGTCGTGGTCGTGGTCTGACAATAGTGAAAGACTGGCTTTTTAATTCATGTGTAGATTCTGTTTCGATCGGTATTGTTTATTTGTGTTCTGTTTCTATTCTATAGCATGGAGATTAAGACCTTGACTGTTCGTAATCACACACGAGTTGGAGGACGAGGTGGAGGATCTGCAAAAAATAATGCTGTTTGTTATTTTTGGAAAGAAGGGAAGTGTAACCGAAATCCATGTAGGTTTCTGCACACAGATTTCCCAGCCCCGAATATTTACCATAGAAATTTTAAGCAGTCTCAAGCTTCAAAGGACCAACTGAAGAAGAGCCTAAAGTATGCGTTAGGTGAAAATACTAGAGGTGGTTCGCTAGAAGATAAAAGCAATAAGAGCAGACCCAGTTTTAATTACGAGGACTTGCCAAGGAAGTGCCCCCTATATATTTCTAAGAATTGGTCCATTTTGAAAACTGGAAGCCATGGATTGGAAGGTGTAAACAATCAGGAGAGCTCCTGTCCTGGTGCTGAGGATCTACTGAGGAAGTGCCCCGACCATAAAAATGCGTTGGTTTTATCTGCCGGAGGTGGTGGTTCTGAAGATAGAATTGCTCTGAATTGCAATGTTTCTTTCACTGAGGCAGAAGGTCTAAAGAGGATAAGAGTACAGAAGTTCATTGAAGATAGCCCAAAGGATACAGTGATTTCGACTACTGAAGGTTCTGTGCCCAAAGTTGAAATTCCTCAGAAGGACCAACAAAAGGCTTGTGAGCAGTGGATGTCAGACAGTTGTGTTGAAGGCAAGGGGTGCCAGTACTTGCACTCGTGGTTTCATGGGGTAGGGTTTTCGATGCTGGCAAAGCTCAGCGGGCACAGTGAGGTAATTGTTGTGATAACTTGTTTACTCTCGGGATGTTTTTCTGTTTTATGTTTCATACTCACCAGTACTTAAGTGTGAAAAAGTTATACTTGATGCCTTAATGCAAAGATGTTTCCATTGAAGCAGAGTTATTTTACTATCACAAATCCATTTACCTGAGATTTTGACTAAAACAATGTGTTTGTTGCTGTTAAATGTGAAAGGAAGTTATATTGTAGCTTACGTTCGGGAATTTAGTTTGTTTCAGTCCTTTTGAATCTCATCGTTAAACTGGTAGAGGCAATATTTTTTTGTTGGCTGATGTTTATATAAGGCTTTATTTTGCATGTCAGGCTGTCTCGGGTATTGCGCTTCCTTCAGGATCTGATAAACTTTATTCAGGCAGCACTGATGGAACAGTACGTGTTTGGGATTGCTGTACTGGTCAA
Source organism: Populus simonii (assembly GCA_007827005.2). NCBI lineage: Eukaryota > Viridiplantae > Streptophyta > Magnoliopsida > Malpighiales > Salicaceae > Populus > Populus simonii. The sequence continues at coordinate 5,432,312 of CM017477.2, forward strand.
TCTGTCAGGGTGATGAATCTCGGTGATGTTATTGGGTCTTTGATCAATGTGGGCTCATGGGTTTTTGTTGGCATGCCAAATGTTGTTAAGGTTAGCTTATACCTTAATTTGAGTACTTCATGCTCGTTGGTTATGATTCTGAGCTGAAGGGGCCTTTGTATATGTTCTTGCAGGCATGGAACATTCAGACAGAAGCTGAATTTAGTCTTTATGAGCTGGTTGGGCAAATTTATGCAATGACAGCTGCTCGTGATATGCTTTTTGCTGGGGCACAGGTAATTAGCTAGGATTTTGTTAAAGTGATCTATGTTTTGTCACTCTCAGCACGCTGTTTCTCAAATTAATGTTTGATTATCAGGGCATTGATTCATTTAAGCTGATTCTAGAGCAACCAGCTATCTGTTTGGTTGTTCTTGTTTTATGTTCTTCAATGTAAGGGGATAACACTCTATTATAGTCCAAGTTGTTTGGTCTGTGCTTTCATAATTAGTTACACACATGGGCTGTTAGTTTTTTTTTTCTGTACAGCTTCCAGTGTAGAATCTTGTATGTAAAATAAATTCTATTTAATTTCTTGTTTTTCAGAACGGTGTTATTTTGGCTTGGAAAGGTAGTGCAGAGAGCAAAAATCCTTTTCAATTGGCTACATCTTTGGAGGGCCATACAGGTGCTGTGACTTGTTTGGCTGTTGGAGCCAAGTGGCTATACTCTGGTTCTGCGGACAGTACGATAAGGGTAGGCATCATTATGATTTTTCTATCCTTTTATTTTACACCCAGTACTGATTTAGTGCAGAAGATAGCTTTTATTGCTATTCATTGACTATCCTTTACACACAAAAATGGTAATTGGATCATTTGAAAATTAAAATGATGGGGTGAATTATTCTGCTTTTTTGCAAGCAATCTCACCCTAAGTGGGTTAATGTTTGAGGGTCCATTATTTAGAGTAATCTTGATGCTAATAATTCTCTGGTTCCTTAGAAATTACACACATTTTAATTTCTGTTCATTTTTTCTCTTAATGTGCATGAAGATTATATGTTTGTTTGTTTGGTTTTTTTTAGGTGTGGGACCTTGATACTTTACAGTGTATTTATACACTCAATGGGCATGCTGATGCTGTGATGTCCCTTATTTGCTGGAATCAGCATCTCTTGTCATGTTCATTGGATCAAACAGTAAAAGTCTGGTTTGCTACTGATGAGAGCCGTTTCGAAGTGATCTATACACATGATGAGTATCATGTAAGTTAATCTTTCCAACAATCCTTTTAGTCTGTTGTCACTCTCTTGGTTTTTCTACTTACAAAAAAAAACAAAATTCTCTGGTGGCTGCGTCCCAAAATTCAATTGGAAGCACTTGTGAAATATGTGAACATGTTTCTAATGTCACTGTTTTCATGCATGCTTGTGTGAGATGGTCCACCTTGTTCGTGTAACATCTTATACTTGTATTGAACTAAGTTGATTGAATAGATAATCTCAACGGTCCTTTCTACAAATCAATTTGAACTAAGTTGATTGAATAGATAATCTCAACGGTCCTTTCTACAAATCAATTTTAACTCATACGGACATGCAAATCGATTCAAACTAAGTGAACTTTATTTGAGGTGTGATTGGATTTGACTCAATACCGGCATCTCCCTAAATCACCTACCCTGCAAAACATGATCCAAAGACACTATGATTAATCTGGCTCTGAAGGTAAGGTTAATGCGGCTTAAACAAACACATTTGTATGATTGATAACCTATGCTTATTTGCTGTGCTAGCTCGTAACATGTCCACATCTTTCTTGGCGGTGCTTGTTTCTAATTGTTTTTTTCATGTTAATAATTTTACTGAACTAGCATGGATTTTTTATGGCCTTATTACAGGGTGCTCTTGTCCTTTGCGGGGTAAATGATGCAGCAACCAAACCAGTGCTGTTATGCTCTTGCAATGACAAGTCTGTCCGCCTATATGAGCTACCATCGTAAGTGTGCTTCATTTGCCGCTTCCAGTCGATGAATATTCTATATCTTTGGCACCCTATATGATATCTGTATCTGTCCTTTCTTGATTCTAGGTTTAGTGAGAGGGGCAGGATATTTTCAAAACAAGTAGTCAGAACAATTCAAGTAGGTCCGGATGGCCTATTTTTCACCGGGGATGGAACTGGTTTGCTGAACGTGTGGAAATGGGCTGAACACAGAGTGGCTTCATAAGGAGCGTATATTTTTTCAATAGCTGCCTGACCTGTAAAATTTGGTCGCCCCAAATTTTGTTTTTGTATAGAGGTTGAAGGGATTGATTGATAGAAAAGCTTCTCTGTAGCTTTTCCAAAGCTACATAAGAATCCATCTCTGTATTTATATTGTGGGGTTCTGGAAGTAATTGTAGAACTCAAACAAAGTGTGGTTAATTATCTTGATTATCTCTCAATCAATGGAAATTCTCTTTTTGCCACCTTTCTCTCTCTTTCTATATTATTGAACATTAAACCAGGTTAACATATCTTTTAATCGTATTAATTAAAACATCTTTGTCTTGTAGTTCAATTGTTTAACATGTGTTTTTAATTACCCAAAGGCTGTAGATTCGAGTTTTGGGGGATCAATATTTTCTTTTTATGCGAGAGATAGTTTGTCGGTTTTTTTTCCCTCTTAAGGTCCAATTCTTATAAAAACATTTGTCCAAGCACGCGGATCTGCCTGCATTCCTGAGCTTTTTTTGCCCCTTCGATTTTTTTCAATTTTATTTTTTATGTTTGATTTTTATTATTCAATATTAATAGTTTGTTGGAAATTAATTTTTATATTTTTTATTGTATAATAAAATTAAAAAAATTAATTTAATCTAGTAGAGATGGATTGTCTAGGGTGATTCTAGCTTTTTTTCTTTTGTTCCTTTATATTTTTTTCTTTGACTCTGCTTAATTGATTAGGTTATATTGATTAGATTATATTGGAGCAATTTTATATAATTTAATTTAAAACTTGGGCTAAGAAAAAATTTTAGTTATGATTTTTTAGGTTTGAATTATTATACTGAGTTTAGTGACAATACCAGAAAGTTTTCTACGATGTGAATATAACATTTTTACATTTCAAATTATTTTGCCTAAGCCGTAATGATAACATGAGAAATAACCTAATACTATACTAAAAACATTAAGAGATTCTAGGTAAAACCATCTGCTTGTATTCAACTAGTTCACATCGAGACAATTTATATAATTTAATTTTAAACCCGGGCTAGACAAAAAGTTAGATCAAGACTTTTCAAGTTGAAACCGTTATATTGAATTTAATGACAATCAAAATTTTTTTTATGATTCAGATATTGTTTTTTTATGTTTCATTTTTTTTTAGTCCAAGCTAATGTGATTGCGTGGAAAATAGCCTAGCACTATACTAAAATCATAAAAAAAAAATTAAGGTGAAATTAACTGCTTGCACTGTTCATATGAACAATAAAATAAGTCTTTTTTTAAGTTTTTTTTTTAAAAAAATTTCATCACTTAATATTTGATTGATTTTGAATTGAAATTCATAATTTATTTTAGTTTGATTTCTTTGAGATTATTGCAGTCTCAAATAAACATCTTTGTATTTGATTGGTGCTCGATTTTATGATCCTCTAATTTTGTTATCATATAATTAAGTATAAAATAGTAAAAATAAAGTTATTAAACCTAGTTAAGTTCATGATCCGGGTTACGAGTTTGTGTGTTAAGTTGTGAAGCTCTTATCTATCCAATATACCACCATTTTAATATTAAAAAAAAAGATGTCATTTTGAAAAAAATAAATTAAAGCCAAATCATGTTTTTTTTCTATCACCCGGGTTGTTTTTGGACTCGTCAAGTTGATTGGGTTATGTCAAAACAATTCTCACACAATTTAATCTAAAATTCAAACTAAACAAAAAATCAAGTAAGGAAGTTTTAAAATTGACTTGTTAGGCCGAATTTAATAACAATGTTAAAATATTCCTTAATTATAATATAAATATTTTTTTTACATTCAACTTTATATATATATATATATATATATATATATATATATATATATATAAAATCTACAGCGTAGAGCATGCCAATAGATTGGATTTGATTATAATTCTTGCTCTTTGTCCGAAGTTATCCTCCATTTTTTAACAGTTTGATTGGGAAAGAAGTGAATGGAGGGAATGGAGGGGAGAGAAATGGAGATTAATGATATCTTTATCTTGTTTAGGAAGTAAATTTCGAATGAAGGGAAAGAGGTATGCAGGTTGGTTTTTAACTTCAAATTCTCATCCTCATATCGAGGGAAAATTGCTTTATAGTTTTTTTTATATATATTATTATATTAACTTAATAAATTATTATTTTTTTTTAATTTTTTAAAAATCCAACTTTATCTTTTTAATTCTTTTCAATTTTATTTATCACTTAATCCCTTGGCTTTCTAATTGTATAAAATTATTAACTTCCACTGAATTTTTTTTATCCAAATAAAGAATGTATATCTCCTCCGTTAATCTCCTTATTTATCCAAACAAGAAAGAGGTAAAAAACATTTTTGAAGGCTGATGGGATATGCCTAGGCAAAACTGATACGATATTTCAAGTGGAGTTTTAAGCTGAAAAGTTCCTGTCTTGCATGGAGCGGTTTGCAAGTAAATCCAACCCCGAAATTATACTATAATAATTATAATTTAACCCCTCAATAATCCACTTCGTCGTCAGGGGATGGTTAGGGTTTTGTTTTTTTAGAAAACTCAACCAAATCAAACATCATGCAAGCATAAAAGTCGTTTTCTATAAAGAAGTCTTTTTTGGGGCGAATCTTTGGCTCATCAAGAAGGTGAATCACGCAACACAATCGTGGCCATTTTGTCAAGTCCCCAGCAAAACCCACCTCCTCCATGAAAAACCGCCAAAACTGACTGACCCCTCTTCCTCACACCTCAATCGTTGCCCATCATCTCAACCTCCCATCTTTCTATAAAATCCCAAGGATTCCCATATCTTCTTCTCCATATACCTCTCTCTCTTTAATCCTCTCATGGCTTCCAAGGTCTCAAACAAGCCTATGTTTACATCAACGTCCATAGCTGATGCAGCTACGTGGTATTGTGCCCTAGTCCTTCTTGCCCTAATTCTGTTTACTTCTTTAAGAGAAGCATCTCCCACATACGATGATGATCATCACCATGATATTGTTGCTGTCAAAGGCAATCAAATATTGGACCGACCGTGCGATGAAATTTATGTTGTAAAGGAAGGAGAAACCCTTCACACCATCAGTGATAAGTGTGGCGACCCTTTTATCGTGGAGGAGAATCCTCATATTCACGATCCCGATGATGTTTTCCCTGGTCTTGTTATCAAGATTACTCCTTCAAGGTCTAGGAAATTATTGCTCTAGTTTTTGTTGATCATCCTTTTACACTAATTAATATTTAGTCTTCTTAGCTTCTTTCTTAATCTTCTCAGCTATCGGAACCAGATATATACATCTATATATTGTCACGTGAAAAATAGCCATCATTTAATTTTTATTTCGAATATGTTTTTTTTTTGTTGAGGCTTCATGTATAAATGTTTGTAGGTTTACATACACGTCAATCAAGAAGAGCCCCGATTAAGTTTATTGAACCAAGAAGAGATTTGAGAGTTTTTATCACTTAATAGCTAATTGAATTGCCAGCTCAACATAGGGTTGTTATTGTTAAGTTGCAATGGCGAGGAGTTAATCACGATTCTCTCTACTAAAGTGGTTCGGCGTTAAAGAAAGGAAACTCCATGGCCATTTGTCCACCAACAAGTAATTAGAAACGAGTGTTGCAGAGACACGCAGCTATTGTTTTTTGGCCTACAAAATAAGTAGAGCTTGAACCCGCCTGGATTTTGCTTTCCAATTTGATCCGTTAAAGTTGATGTTCCTGACAAAATAATATGAGAAAATAGAGATCATGTAACTGGAAGACGTAAGATAACAACAAGTGGCTAGCTAGAGCTAATTAAATATCATTTAGGATCGTATCTATAGTGTTGAATATATATGTAGACCTAATTTTTTTAAAAAAAAAGAGAGGCTAAAATGAGGCCATTTGGTGCGTTGACTGGCAATTTCAATGGTAAGTAAATGGGTATAGACAAGAGACAATATGGATAATGTTAAAGATTAGAAGTACCCAGAAACGAAAGTACTGTATGTTCTGACTTCAATGCCAGACGTTCAAGGACCCAAGCTTCCATAATCATCACTACCAAGAAAAAAATAAAATATCACAAATTTAAAGGGTTTTAATAATAATATATTATGTGGAACATTAATATAAGGTGTGCTGAGGCACTTTGCGTCTTCTAATAGAAATCCCACACGTTAAGATGAAACACCTTAATCGGTTCCTCATAGTCAAATTGGAAACTGGCATCACAAGCAAAGTGACACAAGGACATGGCACCAAGAATTAAAAGCAATATGAATGGCATGAGCAAATTCCAAGCATTATATATTTCTTTGTTTTTGGTCACTAAGGATATCCATGAATGCTGCTTGGACTCGAGAGGTGGTGGGTGGGTGGGTGGATGCACCGTCACGTTCCTCCAGACACATGAAACTGACTGGAAAAAAAAAGGGTGGCAGTAAAGCTTACAATCTCCAATGCGTTATCTTAATTTCTTTGACTAGGGTTAGTGGTCGTCTTTGTTTCTAATGATGCAAGTCCTGAAAAAAAAACAGGGTCAGAGGTGAAGACAATTAACTTTATGTGATGTAGCTTGTAAAAAGTAAAATAAAATAAAATGAAGGTGAATGGTTATAGAAATAACTACATAGGGTTTTTTTTTTTCAAAAAAATAACATTAAAAAAAAGTTTGAAAAATCTGGGATTGAAGTCATTTATCAGAATTAGTTGAATAATCTCGTTAATTAAATTATATAATTAAAAAAACAAACAACAATAAAAAAGCCAATTAATGGCAAAAAAAAAAACACTGGTCAATATTATAAAAATATATCCTCTAAATATTATTAAAAAATCTCAATGATTTTATTCAATAACAAAACAAAAATTAAATGAGAATGAGATAAACTTTTAAAGAGAGAAAAAAAAAGGAACAGAATCTGAGGTGATGAGAGAGAAAAGAGGGCAAAAAAGAAAAAAAATTATATCGGAGCCCAATCATTGCTTCGTCATGCACACACACCTAATTAACCGTCTGAAAGAGAACGGCGCGACGCTTCCAACACTATTATGGAAAGTGGTGCTTGGCCATCGAGAGATGCCACATGTGTTATTAAAAGGGCATTGATACCTCTCACTCCCTGACACGTGTTGCACATGCCAACCATTTTTTGTTTTTATATATATGTTAAAAGACTAAATTTCCCGTCATTTACATTGATTATAACTAAAAAGCCATAATGAAAATATAAAAACACACCTGGACACAAGTTTTAATTTTTTTTTCCTTTTAAAAGCAATGTAGTCATTTAACTATGCTAGCAAAACATAAAAAGAAAAAACTCCTTGGACTTTAATTGTAAAAATTTTGCTTTTAAGACTGTTTAAGTAATTTTACAGTGCATTTGAAATGTTAAAAGATCTATTTGTCCCTGATCAATATGAGAATGACAAATGAACCATATAGAAAAGATTAAATTATCCCTAACAACTAGTTAAATGACTTTTTTAGAAGGGCAAAATAGTCATATTTTTTCATTCCACAACGATGAGTTTAGGGACACAGTGAAACGTTAATGGCTTTTTATTTTTTTTATATTTAACAGAACAATTTTTAAGGATATTATAGTTGATTTTTAAGGATATTTTATATATTCATAAATTAAATGTTAAAGAAAAGAAAAGAAAAGAATTAAATTATTAATAATGATTGATGAGAAACAAAACTAATGTGATGTATATTTTGAATAATAAAAGAGATGAAGATACAAAACATTTTTTTCTAGAATAATTTTGATTCCTTTAAAGTGATTTTTTGTATTTTTAATTATATATATATATATATATATATATATATATATATATATATATATATATATGCGTTCTCTGTATTTTCATTATCTGTATTTTTTATATTTCAAGACAAGAATCAAATGCTACATGCATTATACATTATAGAAAGAAGTAATTTTATTCTCTATAAATCTCAGTCCAGTACGTACCCTTTCCAAGATTTAAAATTAAAATCTCCTCATAAAAAACATAAATCTTAACAGTTAGATCGAATGTGGATTTAGTAATTAATATTAAATTCTGTCCTTATTGTTTTGTAATTTAATGCTAAGTTGCTAACTATAGTACTCTTCTTATATATTCTCGTACATATTCAAGAAGAAGAAAAAAAACCCTAAAGTAAACCGTTAGTGGGGTTGGATTCCTTCCTTTTATTTATAACGTTCCGTTTAAAACCAAACCCTTCGATCTTTCTTTCTTCTCTTCCATCCAAAAATCGAATCAACTTCGTTTAGAATTTGATTGCTTGTCGTTTTCATTGTGCGGCATTCCAAAATTACTGATTTGAAACCACATCTTCATCAAAAATAATCATCCACATGCTTCATCTGTGGATGACAAATTCTAGGAATCTCAGCTAATTGTGAGAACTGCTGCAACAAACCTATATGAAAAATGTCAGGGCCGGAAAGATTAAGAAAGCTAGCTATTTCAACGAAAAAACTATTTACTAGGGCTAAAAAACGAAAGAAAGCCTGATTTTCTGTTCTTAGAGAGAAGGGCAAGGGCCAAGGTTGATTGGACTTGTGATAAAGATGATGTCTAATAAAAATGCCATTGATGGCCCTTTTTGCAGGTTGTGATTCAAGCGCCGCGATAATTCTTGGATGCTGATTTTTTTTTAAGTAAAAAATTAAAATCTAATAATTCTAAAACTTAGAAAAACTTTTCTAAGGTTTTTTTAAAAAATTTATCCGTAATTATTTTTATGTTAAAAATTAATTATTTTAAAGATCCAAAAATAATAAAAAAAGGTTTTATATTTTCTAAGGTTAGCGGCTCTGCCGTTTTAGGACTGCCGGTGTGCCTTATTTAAGAGTATAAAATTACCAATTTAGGGTTAATGTTTTCTTTATGAAAAAAGGGCTCGTGCATAAATAAATTAGCTATTTATTTATTTTAGTTCATTATTACTAAATATTTTGTATACAGTTTATTTACTATCATTACCTATGATTTAAATCAAATTATTATATTACTTGATTTTATTAATTCTAGTAAAGTTAATAACTTGTTTTTTTTATTACTTTATAAATACGAACATTGCATAGACATTTATGTTATATGTTCAAAAAATAAATTGGTAGGCCCGGGGGTCACACGTCTAGTGATGACTACTATATATTCAAACAAGAGAGAGGCCCTTCCAAAATGATGCAGTACTAGTTGAGGTTGACAGCAGTGCATGACCCTTCACCGAACTATGAGCACTTCAGGTCTGGCCAATGAGAACATGGACTTTTTGCCTCATCATCAAAACGAGACAATCGGCCTTTACTTGATCTGCAGCCCAAATATTTCACGCCACGACCACAAACTAACTTTATCTTTTATTAACTACTTTACATTGCGTTTCCATTGTGTTTATAGTAAGATTTAAAAGTGTGTTTGTATTAAAAATTATTAAATTAAAAAAATAATATAAATTATATTTTAGTATCTTCTCTGACAATTTAAGTTATTGGATTGAGATATTTATTAGACATAGTATCAGAATCTTGATGACCAAGCGGTCACGAGTTCGAATCTCATAATCTTTATTTATTTGATAAAAATTAAGCACAAGGTAATGTGGTTCTATGCAAGTTTCAAGCCCAAAAAACTTTCACTTGAGTGAGTGTATTAGAAAATAATATAAATCATATTTTAGGACATCACCTAACAGCTTAAGGTATTGAGTTATGATTATTATTTGATAAAAATAAAAAAATTATTTTAATATATTTTTAAATAAAAAAATACTTTTTAAAAATATTATACACAATAATATCAAGCAGATTATACTTGTCAGCTTAATCTTCAGCTACATGAATGAGTCTTTCTTATAAAAAAATGGTAAAGATATCTTTAGTACCAGTATATCAAGACCATGGGGAAAAAATTGATAAAGATATCCTTGTACCAGCATACATCAAGACTAATTCCTTACCTTAATGGTTTTTGTAATTATGTATTTAATATTATGGTTGTTTTTGCAATTATAGTTTTAGAAAATAAAGTTTTTTTAAATAAATATTTTTAGTTGTTATTTAAATGTTTTTTTAAAATATCTATTTAATTAAAATAATTATGAGATATATCTTTACGTGTAAAATAAATAAAAAAGCAAGCATTCATAAATTAAAGCAAGTTATATTAGCTTTTACAAAACTAAAATTTAAAATGCAATTATTTAAAACACCCAATATAAAAAAGTAAAAACTATTTAATCAAGTAAATAATTTTTTCTTCATAGCTGGATAAAAAAATAAAAACTATTTAACCAAGTAAATGATTATTTATGGGACTGAATTAAAAAAAAAAGAGCTATATTTTTTTATTATTATTAATATAGTTTAGGACAGTTTGCGTGTACTCGACTAATTTTACGGGTTTTAAAATTATAACCATGTAAGTCTTTAATAACTTTTAAAAAACTCAAACTTATAATTATTAAAAAATAAATTTAAAATTTTACAAGTTAAACAATCAACTTATAATTTAAGATGTGAAGGTTGTTTTTTTATCACTCACCTGTAGTCTATACTTTATTTGATGACACCCCACTTCTCGACGATGTTTTTCTTTTCAAGGAGTATTTTATGAGCACTCTTCAATCAACTATGGGCACATCTTTATAGACGGTTATGGTACATGAAAAGAATATATGATAATATTAATTCTTGAATTCAGTCCAATAGGATATTTATATTAAATATTTTATTATGAGATATTTATATAAAATATATTATAATTTAAATATTTTTTTAAAATATTCATCTTAATAAAAATTTATATAAATAAACCTTAATTTCTAAGAGTACAAGAAAATTCAAAGCTTATTTTTCTAGAATTCATCTTTCTAAACAATACAAAATTAAATATAAATCTAATACAATATAAGTTTAATATCAAATTTAAATAAAGCTAAAAAAATATTTAAGTCAAACGAATACTTATTTTTCTTATTATGTATAGAAATACTTTACTAACTTACACATCAAAATTTTTATTTTACAAGTGTTAGAAAGTCTAACAAATTTTTTGGATCCAATTTTATAAATCCATAAAATACACTATTTTTCTTAGAGAAATTTTTTTCCACCCTCATCGTAGCAACCACATATATGACATATATTCCCCGCCTTTGGAATTTTTAGATATTTAATTTACTTACTATAATTAAAAAAAATAAAGATATTGTTAAGCATCACACACTTACTTATACTTAAATCTCGAGTATATCGAATTCTCATATCACACTATAGCTCATAACAACTTAATTACAATTTGTCGCGCTAAAAAAAGAATTTTTTTCTAGCTATGCTCAAAATAAATACAATTTTGAACAACGCTTAAATATAAATCTCAAGTACATCCAATCTTTATGGCACAAAATATTTCATAAGAACTCAAAATATAAAGAATTAAAAATAATTATAACCCTACAAGGTTTTTAGGCTAGCTAGCCAAAACAAATTCTAAACCTATTATATTTTCGTTGTCAAATTTTATACAAGTAAGATTAGGGTTCATGGCAGACAAGATATATATCAATGCTATCCTACACGTACAATGGGGGGAAAGATACAGGAAAAAACCCAAATAAGAGAGATAAGTGTAGTATATTCGTTTGGCCATGCAGGGCAAATTAAAGTAGAATATTCAACAGTATTTTGTGGACCATATGAACAGAACAATAAACTTGCGAATGTCCAGAAGAGAAGACACCAAAACGAGCCATTAATGCTCCCTGTCCATAGCAAATTAGTGCAGAATCTTGTGTGCCATTAGACATGCAAGCTGAAGATTTGTATGCTGCACAAACTATAATTAACCTTTCACAATCATACAAAGCCAGGCCAACCTTTTGTTTGTTAGCAAAGTGTCGCTCATTTGGCAGATTAAACTGTCTGTAGGACAATTCTTGACAACAAATTTAGGGCATTGTTTATTTCTTTACCAAGGAATATGCCATGATCATAATGTAAAAGGAACACTTGTGATAGCTGACTCTTTCATCAGTAACATCCGAACAGGCAGCAACACTTTCCAAAAGGCAGTGTGATTTTTACTACTTTATTGCATATGGTCATGAGGTAATTATGATTATAGTTCGAGCATTAATTATTTTCTTAAGCCTTTTATGACCGTTCATTGCTCTAAAAGCCAAAATGATAATATGCCACCTGTAGCTTGTGTGGTCATGGTAATGCTTGCCCTATTCTCTTTGTTTTTTTGTTCGTGCCTGCCAATATTACTCCATGTAAGGGCACGTTTGCCATACTCACTCTTTCCTTCGTGCACTCTCCTGCTCCTTCGGAGAGAGCTTCAAATTGGGTGGAAGGCTACAGGTTTGGTATCCAATTTTCAGGTGCCAAAATCTTCGAAAACATCCCGCACTCTTCACCTCCAACTGCTCAGGCTGTAAGTTCTTACTGCTTTTAAGTGCTTTGATGCATTGTCCATGCACCTTTTCTACATTTTCATTGTCTCACATGCTTTGAAATCATGCTTGGATAGTCTGGCTTATATAGAATTCCCGACTTACCCAGAGATTTTCACTTAATTAGGGTTACTAGACAGTGGGGTTTTAGATTTTTAATGTGAATTTTCTATTTAATCACATATATACATATGCGTTTATCAAAATGATTTATTGAATTTATTAAATCTAGTGCTTTTTACACAAAAGTAGCACTACAATACGAGTCAACAACGAAAAAAAAGAACCATCTCCTGATGATGTGATCGTGTTTATAATTCATAATATTGTGATAATAAGATTGCTAGGAATAGGAACAGTCACGTTTAAATTCATTCCATTAACTTTTCAAAATGCTTTTTAATTAAAAATATATTAAAATAATTTTTAATTCTTTTTTACTTTAGTATGTTAAAAACCATCTAAAAATAATTAATCAATTTGATGTCTTTTTAAGTAAATAATAATAATAATAATTAAAAAGCAAGTTGTAATGCAAAAATAAAGTTCATTAAATTATATTTAATATATGATTGTTTGTTTGTGTGTGTATAGGGAAAAGAGAAAAAAATAATTGCATTAATAAAGGATATGAAAAATATTAATTCATCACGCGTATGACATTAGACCCTGTTTGTTTTTGTGTTTTAAAAGTATTTTTAAAAAAAATAAAATTTTTTTATTTTTTTCTTTACTTTAAATTAATATTTTTTTTCAATGTTTTCATATTATTTTAATGCGTTGATGTTAAAAATAATTTTTAAAAAATAAAAAAAATATATATTATTTTAATATATTTTTAAATAAAAAATATTTTAAAAAATAACCGTAATTATATTCCCAAACAGAAAATAAAATTCAATTAGCGGTGATGATACAGGAATAAACTACATAGAAGTTTTTCCAGCCTCATCAAGCGGAATCTAATTTTATTGCTAATTTTCATAGAAAATATATATATGCTCGGACTATAGACAAGTGATCAGTGTTAGAGACATTAATTTGTACTTGGGTTATATTTAATAAACATAATTAATTAGTATTTTTTAATTATATTCTTTAATAATTCAATTATTATTTTTTTCTCTTTTCCCTCTCTTAACTACACACACATGTACATAAGTAAATAAAAATATTTAAAAGGAAATGACTAGGTCGTTTTGCATTCTGAGCATGCATGCTAGCTCTCGAAAGACGTGCGTATAATTAATTCCTTCGCTATTCCTCCCATTTCATTTGCTTGAAAATATTTTTTTATAAAAAGAATACTATATTTTCATAATAAAAATTCTTTAACTCTCCAATGAAATAAAAAAGAATCACTTCCTTCCATAATTTGAAGAAAGGAAATCACGTGCCCTGTCTGTCTAACCGTTCCTCCCAACGATATTACAAATTTCGCGCCACTTTCATTCCTTGACACGCAGGCAGTCTCTCCTTTTTCTCTATTGATTTAATTATGTCTCCGCTCTTCCAATTCAATTCCAAATTTCCTTTCCCTTCGTTTCAACTCTCCATTTATTTTAATTTCCCCAAACAAGTTAAGATATATATAATAACATGTAAGTAATGGGTTTAAATTGATAAAAAAAAATTAAATATAAGAGAATATATATATATATATAAAGGCATGTTAAAGAAATAATCATGATATATTCTTGAATTATATATATATATATATATATATGTAATTTATAGACATAAGAAAAATGAATAAAACAAATTATATGAAATGTTAATTAGATCTCCTTTGAGTAAATAATTAAAATAATTTTTTGTTTGATTTCTTGATTTTTTTTCTTTTATTGATTAGGAAATAATCAATAATATTTACCTTTATTATTTCTTTAACATGCCTCACTTATTTGATTTTTTTATTGATTAGAAAACAATTAAAAATATTTATCTTAAGTCTTTGAACTTATCATTATCATTATCATTATCATTATTATTATTATTATTATTATTATTATTATTATTATTATTATTATTATTATTACTGCTGCTACTGCTGAACATTGCTCTACTGTCTTATTTGTTATGGGTTGCTGGTGGTTTAATCTGCAGTGCATTGACCTTGTCTTGAAAGATGGTTGCATTTGGGAAGAAGTTGAGACAGAACCAAATTGAAGAATGGCAACGGTATGCATTTATGATTTGAAGAAGAAGATTTTGACTTGCCCTGAAATTTATCATGCTGCTTATTAAGGTCACTATAATAGTATAACTGAGCTTACAATCTGAAAATTATTCTTCAGATACTATATCAGTTATAAGTTGTTGAAGAAGAAAGTCAACAGATATTCACAGCAAATTCAAGTTGGAGCAGACAATCAACAAAATGTTCTCAAGGACTTCTCAATAATGCTAGATAATCAGGTTTTTCCTCTGATTTTATGTGTTAATATTGTATCTAGCGTTTCTCGCATAGGAATTTCAGTTAGAATTAGTTTATCCATGGATAATTGCTGATGATGACAGATTTTCATTTGCAAGTGCTATCAATCATTTCCTTGAGAATGTTTGAGGCTAAATTTCATTTTTTCTGCCTACTTTTTGACAATTTCAGATTGAGAAGATTGTCATGTTTATGCTGGAACAAAAAGGACTGCTAGCAAGCAGATTGTCAATTCTTGGAGAACAGCATGACGCTCTTGTGGAGCAGTCAGATGGATCTAAAATATCTGAACTACGAGAAGCTTACAGGGCAGTAGGGCAGGATCTCTTAAGGCTTCTGTTTTTTGTTGAGATCAATGCTATTGGTTTGCGAAAGATTCTGAAGAAATTTGATAAGCGCTTTGGCTATAGGTTCACTGATTACTATGTGAAAAGCCGAGCAAACCACCCTTATTCTCAGCTGCGGCAGGTCTTCAAGCATGTGGTGAGATGCCCAAATGAAATCAAAAAGTCCATCAACAAGTCTTGAGTCGATTAATTCCTCTGGAAATTTGTTTTGCTTGACGTTAGTTACATCTTTGTGTTAGTTTGGTGCTTGATATGGAATAGTTGAATGTGCAGGGTGTTGGGGCTGTTGTTGGAGCTATATCACGCAATCTTGCAGATCTTCAAGATCAAGATCAAGAGGGAAACTACATATCGATATATGATCAGCCTGCATTATCCCACCCGGTTTTCTCTCATATCCATACTAGATGCAATAGTATTGCTCTCTTTTAATCTTTCTTGACACCATGTTTTATTTTCCTGGGGCTTTATGACCATACTTTACGTCATGCCGCCACCCCTATTCATTGAATGGCATCTGATAATTTTTGGTGTGGAGAGGCAAAAAGATTTATATCAATCAAGAGAAATTAGCTCAGATCCAAACAATTCAGCACATCTAGCTTAAGATATTATGTAATTTATTTGACTTTGAAGATGATTAACACCTAATCAGAAGGTAACGGATTTGACGTCGAATACATTTTTCATCTTCTCTTGGTTGCTGGCCATGACTTTCCTAGTTTCCCTGTATCACTGCAGCATTTCAGATGTCAATTAAGCATGTTATAGAGTCTGTCTTGTTATTGATTCAGAATGTAATTTGCACATATTGAATTGGCATTTATGATAATTTTGCAGGATCCTGTCATTGATTCTATTAAAGCAGCGGTAAACAGGTTATCAAACTCGACAAATTTTCTGGAGTTTTTGGGAAAGCATGCGTTTATTTTTCAAGACGAGTCACCAACTCCATCTGAAGACCATCTTGCTGAGCAGAGATATCATTTCATGTCACTTCTCTTGAACTTGGTGAATACATTTCTATATATGGTCAACACATATATCATCGTCCCAACAGCAGATAACTACTCCCTACACCTTGGAGCAGCAGCAACTGTTTGTGGTGTCATTATTGGGTCGATGGCTGTTGCGCAGGTGTTCTCTTCAGTATACTTCAGTGCATGGTCAAATAGGTCATATCTGAGGCCACTTGTGTTTAGTAGCATCGTTCTTCTTGTGGGAAACACCTTGTACGCACTGGCTTATGACCTTAATTCCATACCGGTCCTTCTGATCGGTCGACTTTTCTGTGGGTGAGTAATTTCGATCCTTGCATTGTTTAGGCAGTCAAGTGAACATTGGTCATGTTTCTCTGTTGCACTCAGCAATAAACATATTCAAACAGTTCAGGTATTGTAATGTAAAAGTTTTTATTTTAATTAAATTTTCTTTCTAACAACCTTTTCCTTTGGTGCCTTCTATATCTCACAATTTCTACATCAGAATGTGAAATATTACTCCAAGTTCCTCTTTTTAGCAGTTTTTTAGTGTTACTGTAAAGGAAAGTCGCACACTGCTTGTTACAATCAAAATGATTCATTTCTGTCGATCTATTAATTTAACCAATGAGGCGATGGGGTCATCATTTCAGGTTAGGTTCGGCAAGAGCTGTTAACAGACGTTACATCAGTGATTGTGTGCCACTCAAATTGCGACTGAAAGCTTCAGCAGGCTTTGTCAGTGCAAGTGCACTAGGAATGGCATGCGGTCCAGCTCTTGCTTGCTTATTTCAAACCAATTTTAAGATATACAAATTTACATTTAACCAAGACACATTACCTGGCTGGGTTATGGCTCTTTCATGGCTGGTCTATCTACTCTGGCTGTGGGTGTCCTTTAGAGAGCCTCCTCGGGAGAACAACGAGCTTTTTCCACAGGAATCTTATACTGGTTTGTCAACAAAATTGAATTTTCTATTCATTACATATTTTTATGATTTAGTCCACCCTCTAATTTTCATTCCAGGGGTATATCTTATTTGTTTCATTGCTACTTGGGGGCATTGCCACCTTTTTTTTTCATTGATCTGCACTTTGATCTACCAAGTGTTTATCTACTTTATTCAGTAAAACAATCCTTCTTGCGTTAGTTTGGTGGGTGTGTTTCGTTTGAAAAGGGCACTCTAGGCCCTAGGAGCTTACCAACATTTTCAATGTCTAAAATCTTATGCTCACTTCAGGAATGCAGCTAAGAACTTGATATTTTATACTGCAGGGCTCCCAGTACAAGATGCTGTAAAAATTGATTTTACCCAACCATTGCTTTTGAATTCAGAAGCTAAGCTTCAAGATAACAATGATGACCAAGAATTCGATGATGGTGAAGAAGATTCTGATGAAAACCATAAACCTGTCACTTCAATTGTGTCAGCATATCGATTACTTACACCATCTGTGAAGGTTCTATTTCTTTGTCTTATTTGACAATTAACATAAGAGATCATAACGATGATTCTAACCCTTAGTAACGTTTATGGAGGAAATATAATCATAACAGTTAAGGTGCATTATTGTTTTCTATTCTCTATTATCGAAAGTCTCAGATTTGTGTGAATCCTGCCATCACTTGCCAGGTTCAATTATTTATTTATTTTATGCTGAAATATGCAATGGAGATTTTAGTTGCTGAATCAAGTGTCGTCACCGGACATTACTTTATCTGGTCAACCACGAGTGTAGCATTTTTTCTTGCATTTCTGGGGCTAACAGTGCTTCCTGTGAATGTGATTGTTGGAAATTACATCAGCAACATGTTTGAAGAGAGGTAAACCCTTCAAAAGTGGAAAAAGTCCACTCTTTATGACCTTATGTTGTCTACTCCATCAGTATAAAGAAAAAAAAGATAAAAGAAATATAAAAGAAATCGAGTTAGATAAGACATTTTGCACGGATTCATATACTTCAGTCTTTGCTGACAATCCTCTATATACTGTTCGCATTGTATAGAATTAGAATAGAACTGATTCAATTAAAGATCCAAGAGCTGATTGTTTAATGATGTGAACTGGCTTTGGCTCTGGTCTGCCTCTTTTTCTACTAAAAAGTCAAAATATCATCTGTGATGTACAGATGAGAACACGTGAATATAATAATTTCAAGTCATCCTGTCACAGGATAATGCATAATGCACCATGCCTGTCGGTGATACAGGAAGCAAAATTTCCTGCAAAATTCATTCTATTTGCGCTAACATATTCATAATTTTGATAACCTGGTTGCAGGCAAGTTCTACTGGCATCTGAAATTATGGTGTTGATAGGTATACTCCTAAGCTTCCAAGTACTGATCCCTTATACAGTGCCTCAATATGTCAGCGCAGCACTTATCACATTCGTATCCGCTGAAGTCCTTGAAGGTAATTGTAACTAGAATGGAAAAGACATCGGATGTTGTCTATGCTTCTTGTTAGGAGGAAAGGATAGCTACCACTGCCCTTTTGGTTGACTGTTTTCTTTTCCTTCTGAAATGTTAATATTTCATATGCTTGACCTGTCCACTTTATATTTGGATAACACTTTCTTAAGTTTGCTTCAAATGATTCAAGATCCCACTGTTTGGTGATATCCAGGTGTGAATTTATCACTTCTATCTCGGGTCATGTCATCGAAGCTTTCTCGTGGGACATATAATGGAGGGTTGCTTTCAACAGAAGCTGGTACCTTGGCTCGAGTAATCGCAGATGGAACAATTACTTTGTCTGGGTACCTGGGAGAGAATAGGCTCTTGAATGTCACCTTGGTTCCTTCACTCTTCATCTGTCTATCCTCCATTATTGCCACCTGCTTCACCTACAACTCTCTCTACTGATTCTCTTCCACTCTCTCATGTGCACATGTAACACAACATAATAATATGAACTTTCTTGACAATCAAATGCCAAATGCAGTTTGTTATAGTTTCTTAAGCCTCTGAGCATTCAATGCTAGGTGGAGGTATCCATATTATATTATGAACCAAGGTGCACAGAACTGTGATTTTTCAACATTTTACTTTTACAACTTGATTTCTTAAGATTTAAGCCGTTCATTTCCATCACAAACTGTCAATAACTTATGTTTCCAAATATGACAGAATACCACCATTCATGCATTAATTATGGATTTTAGAGTTGCCAACACTAGCTAGTTCTTTAGAATGGATTATTTGTGTTATTCTGATGTCAGTACATATGAGGATGGTTACTACACATTGCCACAGCACATATACGTCGATAAAAAGCTCTCACAAAATTGAAAACATCAAGATGTGTTGTTAAGCCATTTGGCGTGATTTCCTTGGACTCGTCCAAGAGTTTATCAATGGGAAATACTCGGTTGGATGATGATGTGATCAGTGGTGTATCAGAGGTAGGTCCTTTGTTGGAATTCGTAAGAGCTCTACGATTTTAGTGGGAATGTGGGATCAGTGAATTGATTCTTAGTAATAGGAATCTGAAAAAGACGGTGATAACTTTTTGGGATTGAGAGAAGAGTTAAGGTTGAAAATTTCAGCCCCTACTCTTCACACTTTGGAAATTTCAGGGACAATGTATCAGAGTTTTGAATGCTAAATCCCTGCTTGAAATTTCAAACTCTGAGTTACTGTTGGCGGAGTGAAGCTAAGATCCTGGACGATCACTATCTTGAACAGGACAACATTTTCGAACCCCTGAGGAAGCTGCTAACAGATCTTCTCTAGGACATTCGTCATGCCGGAGAAGTAACCATGGGAGGATGGTTTGCTCGGGTTGGTTTTGGCATTTTTATGATAAGGCAATAGCGTTTTATATCATAGTTTTATACTAGTTTTTGAAGGGAAAAAAATGGTTTAGGTGATAAAAATGGTTATTAAACATAACTTAATGAATTAACAACCTTTTGATTTCTTATTTAATATAAAATTAAATTATTTAAAAATTATTCTAATATAATTTAATCGACTTGATATATTCATAAATAACATGGATAATCGGTAAAAAATATAACCAGTGAAGGAGATAAGTTGACACCCCAAGTTTTTTAGACATATAGTAGATAGTTGGTTCGGTTGCAAGCGACCTTTTAATATATTAACGAATTTATATCTAAGCAGACTATTAATATAAATCAGAAACAAAATTTGCAGCATATAAAGATGCGTTCAGAAGGACAAACCAATGCGAAAGGGCTATGGATTTTTTGTACAAAGAGTAGAGGCAATTTTCAAGCAAAAGAGCGAAAGCCAGAGTGTCTAAAGATCAACAATGATAGGCCAAACAAAGCCATGAAGTTTGCTGTAAAAAAAGGGTGAAAATGCAGAGGGGATTGTTAATTTTTCTCTGCAAGTGTTTTGTTCAATCTTTTTGCAGATATCTTTAAGCAATGGATTAAAGGGTTCAAGGTCAGTGATCCTGCAACAAAGCAACGATGCAAATGTCATCTGGAAAAGAGAAAAGAAGATGCGCAGATGTTTCTTGTGAAGTTGTTGATTGAACCAGATTTTAAAAAGGGCAGCAATGGCTTGCGAAAATTCCAAAGAGGAAAAAGCATATATTTACATGGTAAAAGCACAGATTGGCAGTTGCTTAAACAGTGCTGCTACAAATCCAAAAGCCCTCCATTTCCTCCAAACGATGTTCTAGTCAATCTACCCACACTTTGCCGCAGGTTGAATTAAGATCATTTTTAGAGAAAAATAGAATATGTAATTGCAAGTTTTGTTATTTTTTTCTCATCAAGAAATATTTTAATTGTGAGGTGAAAATTTGAGACATGTTTTTTTAAAAATCAATAATTATATACGCAAATAAATATAAATTCTTTTTAACAATAAAAAAAAATTAAATTGAAAAAGTGAAAAATAAATACAAATTAAAATATAAAATATCTTGTCACAGGGAGCTGTTCAATTATTCTCATTTATTTATATCCCATTATTTTTTTAACAACAGCAATAATTTATTTTATTGAAATAAAATAATATGCTAGTATAATTCCTCTATTTTTTATTAAGTTTTTTCATCCTCAAAAAAATATAATTTTTTTGTCGTATGTCCTTTACTTAATAAAAATTAAAAAAAAAAAAACAATTCAAACAAAAATCAAACAAATTTTGGATGCTTTTAAATCAAAATAAAAAATGTGTGCCTCAAATAACATTAGATAATAAAAGCAAGTTTGAATTATTATTTTTTATATAACTATGATGCGAATATATTAATAATATAAGAATAAAATATTACTCATGTGTTGTTGCAGCAGGGAATTTTTATTTGATAATGTTATAAAACTTGGTCTTGCTTGGTCAACTTGGAGAACCCATTTTTCAAGTTATTACTTAACACGGATTTTAAATTAAATATTTTTAAAATTAATCTTGTATGAATTGATCAATCAGATAATTTCAAACACGAATTAGGTGACCTATTCAAAACCTTGTTTAATCCTAACAAAATGGAGGAAATGTTTTTTTAGTTTTTTAATTTTAATATTGAAATGATAATATTTTATATTAATCCAGGTCAAATCAAGTTAATTCATCAAACATATAACTCGAGTCATGAAATTATTGTCTAATAAATTTATTTTTTTATTTAATTACAAAATAATAAAAATAAACATGCATAAGAAACTAATCAAATAAAAAAATTTTAAAATCATATAGATCACAAAAAAAAGAGCTTACTTATGTTAAAAAAAGAATGCTATAATTTTATTCAAAAACAAAATCAAAATTACTTTGTGTTTGGGTTAGCTTTTGTGGTTGAGGTTGTGGTAGGGTACAACCCATTTATGCACAAAACTCAACCACAAAAGCTAATTTTTCTTACTTTTTGTGGTTTTTTTAGTGGGTCCCACACCCAACCTCAACCTCCACCTCAAATACAAACACACACTTTTAGTAATGACCTCCTTAAATGAGCTAGGATCAAATCATTATATCACTTGAAGAAAACTACCTTGATTTAATATGCTAAACTCGCGATACAGATTATTATTAAGAAAACCATATAAAAAGCAAACCGCAATAAATTATGAAACTCAATCTTCAATAAATCAAATTTTAAAAGATAAAATTAGAAAATGAAAAAACAAACACACATGTAAGCACCACTCTTTTTAGTTGTTTGTTAATAATATCTTTTAGTTATAAAACTCAATCTATAACCCAGTTTAAGGTCCAAGTCATAGGTTGAGAGAGTTAATTTAAAATGGTATCGTTTCAAGATTTTTTTAAAAAAAAAGGTTAAAATGATGTTGTTTTAAAAAAAAATAAGTTGAGTCTCATTCAAATTTTGATCAAGTTAATCGAATCTTGAATTAATTCATTAAATGAATCGAATTTAACTAAATTAATTTTTACTCGGTTCAACATAAAACCTAACCTGAATCAGATTCGGATGAATCATCATGTTTATATGTTAGACAGGCTTAATAAGCCAATTGAATTATTTAGCAACAAACTATGGTATTATATTATAAGTAAATTTATTTTGTTAACATGAGCTCAACTACTTATCAACTATCATCTATTATTATTATAATTATTGGTTATCTGACTTATCAGATATTATTTAGTACATTATTTGTTACCAATTATTAAATCTTTGTGTTTTTTATATCAAGTCATCAGATACTTAACTGAAAAGAATGGATCAAATTGCTTGAACTAAGAAATCAGTCAATTATCTAATACATCAACCTTATTCTCTAAATGTTTTGAATTTTGAAACTCATTATTTTTAATATTTAAATACTTTCTTTAAAATTTCTTTAACTACTATCAAATTTAATTTTAATATCCATTTCCAGTTATAATGTAGTCTGTGTGTTCCTTCATTAACTACAAGGATTAAAAAATAAAATTTTCATAAATCTTTTAATTTCAACATAAATAACCTGATTTTTACTAGATTAAAAAAAAAGACTTGTTGATGCAAGGAAAAAAGTAATTCATTGTTCATACTTAACTGTTACCAAGTATTTGTGCTTTGGAATCGTATCGTAATCGGAAAACTCATTTGTAATAGCCCGAGAAAACACCATGGCTAGGCCCATGATGCACTGTACTATATATGCGTAAAATTTAACAAAAGATCCTTAAACGGTACGGTACTACTACTTCGATTTGTTGTCTGTTTAGAAAGAGAAAAAAGAAAACCCAAAACTGAAGCAAAAACAAAACAAGGACAGACATCCACCCAAAAATTACGAAAACACGGTAAAAACATGTCAACAGCAGACATACCAGAAGGAACTGTAAGGAACATACTAGAACAAGACACACTCAAGTGGGTTTTTGTTGGAGGCAAAGGTGGTGTAGGCAAAACGACATGCAGTTCGATCCTTTCAATTCTCTTGGCTCAAGTCAGATCTTCTGTTTTAATCATATCTACTGATCCAGCTCATAATCTTAGTGATGTGTTTCAACAACGATTTACAAAGACTCCTACTTTGGTTAATGGGTTCAGCAATCTGTATGCTATGGTAAAGTTTGGATCTTTTTTGGTTTCGTTATTGGGGGTTTGAAAGGATTTTTCTTTTCTTTTTGGATTTGAAGATGAGTAGTTGATGAATTTAGTTCTTTTTTAATTTTTGATGTTTGGTTTCTGAAGAGCTCAGAAATTGAGCTTTTGTTGATTCTTTTATTTTTAAAGAAGCTGTCTTTGAAGAGGTTAGATTTTGAGTTTTTATTTTTTATTTTGTTAATTGAATTGGGAAGTTGTTATATTGGCTGTTCATGTTGTGTTTCAGTATCTAATCGTGGCATTGTTTGGGCAATGCTGCTTTTTGCAGGAGGTGGATCCTAATGTTGAAAACGACGATATTGGAGGAAACGAAGGAATGGATTCTTTGTTTTCCGAGCTTTCGAATGCAATTCCTGGGATTGATGAGGCCATGAGTTTCGCCGAGATGTTGAAGTAAGAACTATTTTTCCATCGTCTTGACTATTTTGCAATGTTGAGGTGCATTACTGGATCAGTAATCATTATGATCTTGTGGCTTAATGTTTGATTGACTTCCGGGTGGGAATTTTATGCTTGTTTTCTTTTTATTTATTGAGGATTGTTCTGGGGTTTCTTCAGAGTTTGCAAAACTGAAAAAAGTTGAGATTTGTGGTGTTATTAGTTTCAGGAATGTTCTTTTGATTCAATTACAAGCACTGTTCAGGAGTTAACTTTAAGTGAATTTATTTGTCTGCAAGCTATAGTTGAGTTGAGTACTCATTCTAAAAAACTAGGCTTCCTGCATGTTATTCGAGTTCTGCTGCACATTTTCAGTTTGTTGGTGTTATTTATTTGTTTCTATCATTTGAATCTTTGATCAGAAAGTTTTGAGCAAGTTCTTGAGATGGTCTTTTAAAAAATTCAGTTTCTTATAGTTTTGTTTAAAATGTAAGTGAATACATTGCATTGTTGTATGCGGAGCATTTTTCTGCCTAACCTACACTGATATATTATTCCTGTCCTTGCCAAAGGGTTTGCTGGGTGACACAGGGTGATTACTCTCTCTGCAGCCTTTGCTTGACAAAGTAGTATCAACTTAATGTTTTCAATTATCAAGAATCTAATGCTTGCTGCTCAACTTATTTGTTTCGCAGGCTGGTACAAACAATGGGTTATTCCTGTATTGTATTCGATACAGCTCCAACTGGTCATACACTCCGGCTATTACAACTACCTTCAACTTTGGAGAAGGGGCTTCAAAAGGTGATGTCTTTGAAAAGTAAATTCGGCGGCCTAATTAGTCAGGTATTTCTTTCGTTGTTATCAAGTATTAGCTTTTGAATTCAAGTGGTGGGTCACAATTTTTGTTTGTCTTTGACTAAATGAAAGTGGAAACAGCTATTTACTGAAGTTTATTTGTCTCTTTTCTTGCCAGGTGATGCATATG
Source organism: Populus simonii (assembly GCA_007827005.2). Lineage (NCBI taxonomy): Eukaryota > Viridiplantae > Streptophyta > Magnoliopsida > Malpighiales > Salicaceae > Populus > Populus simonii. The sequence continues at coordinate 5,457,650 of CM017477.2, forward strand.
TAATAAGTTATTTCAAACTGTTCAGATGCCTGGTTTAACTGCTTTTTTACATTCCTATTTTAGCATGTTCTAAGAATTGAAGTGTTGTGTTTCCTTTCCTTCCAACATCTGTTTCCCTTAGCTTAATGGCTAGGAGATAAAAATATGGTGCCCTGTAATGTGTCGTTTTCTAGTTTGGAAAATTTTGATCTATGCAATTTATGATGATCCTTTGTTGTTTGGGTTTCATAGTTGTTACTTATTTTACAGTTTTGTACCCACAGGGCATTGATTATTTTCAGTGCTCCTTTCCTGTCTGGCACCATAGCATGAAAGTATAATTGCTTCTGTGCCCTTCAGCTTTTATGTAATGTTTGAGTTGGGTGGTGGAATGAACATTCAATCTCCAATGTGCCAGTTCAATATTTGAGCCTTTGGCCTGTGCATGACTGCATGTTCATTTCTCGTTCGTTGCTGTCCTTTCATTCCCCTGGTTACTGTTCATACATTAGGCATGAATGGTGCGACCAAAAATATACTGAACCATCCATGATCGGTGGGCCAGCTATAGGAATGGCCTCGGATGGCAGTGGTAGGTTATACACTTTCCTCTTCTCCCTTATTCTCTTCCTGGTATTTGAATGTTGAAGCTTTTGATTAAAGAGCTGAATCCAGAAATACTAGGTTTAGTTATCTGAGAAAGGAAGAAGAAGAAGAAAAGATATAATAGGATTTACAGGTCCTCTTGCTTTAGAATTTGTGATTCTGTCAGCGGTCTTCTGTCACTATAGCTACTTGTCATTTGGAAGAAGTGTAGTGTGTTGCTCTTTCCATTTTGACCATTGATGTCTGAGAATAAATTTTAGCCTCTGATTACAGGATTTCCCTTTCCCATGCAGTTGAGTGATATTAAGTTTCACACCTTTGTATCATTAATTCTCTTGTCACTTTTAATTATTAAAAATACAATGATGTACAATTGCTAAGTTTTGGAATTGTTTATGGCAGATGACTCGTCTATTTGGCCTTGGTGACGAATTTGGCGAGGATGCAATCTTGGGAAGGCTTGAAAGCATGAAAGATGTGATTGAGAAAGTCAATAAGCAATTCAAAGACCCAGTAAGATCTTCCATCTGTGTGATTGTGTTTGTGTACATTTAATTGTTAATTATGCTATGTTTCAGTTGCAGAGTTTCTTTGTTTGATTGTATATTTATACCTGATTTTATTTAGAGGATTGAAAGACTTCCACTAACTCATTATTGCTTTAGGGCTCTGGTAGATATTTGATGAAGGTGTCTGAAGTAATGGTAATAAAAAATTATTGGGTTTAGGATGTTCTTGTCATTATTGTCATTCTCTCTCCTTGTTGTCTGGAATTATTGTAATTATTGGCATATGGCAATGTAGTGCTGTTAAATTGGATGGAAGACTAAGTGTCTGCTGTATCACATCATGGTTGCCTTGCATATAGTTAGAGGGTATAACTATCTTTAACATGGCCATCTAATTCAATAATTCTGGTCAGGGACGGAACTACAGCATGCTTTGGGGGGGGCATGGCACCCCAAAAGTTTAAAATATTTTAATTTTGATCCTTAAATTTTCAAAATTTTCATAATAGTTATGCATTCAACCCCTCCAAAAATAAAATAGTTGCTCTCCAACCTTGTAGTTTTTATGATCGTACCCCATTTAAAATTTTCTAGTTCCACCTCTGTTTCTGGTGTTTGGTTTTCTCTTGCTTTTAATGCTGGTGACATAAGATACTGTAGATTTGCAAGTCTGGAAGCTATGACTTGCAAATATTCTTGATGGGCTGTATTCTCACTGAAAATTTTCACTATATAGATGGTATTTTTGTTTTCCTGTTGAACATTCCAGTTTCTTTATCACTTTTGTATTTTTTTTTCATCTGACTTTATGCACTTGTGTTTCCTGCTTCCAGGACTTGACAACCTTTGTTTGTGTTTGCATTCCCGAGTTCCTCTCCCTTTATGAAAATGAGAGACTGGTTCAGGAGCTTGCCAAAGTTGAGATTGATACACATAATATTATCATTAATCAAGTCCTTTATGATGAAGAAGGTGTTATCAATATCCCTTACCACCTCATTATGCTTTTCATATTCTTTCTTAGATAAATACTAGTTAACCATTGTTGGTTGGTGTTTTTATTCTAGATGTCGAATCCAAATTACTCAAAGCAAGAATGCGGATGCAAAAGAAGTACCTTGATCAGTTCTATATGTTGTATGATGACTTCAACATTACAAAACTTCCATTGTTGCCACAAGAGGTAAACTACTTATGCCATAACCTTTAGGACTTGCCAATGAACTTCTTTTTTCCATAATTTGCAGAGCTTGCTTGGCAACTCCTTTTTTTTTTTCTTGTTTTTAAAGCAAGCAAGTTAAACTGGCTTTAAAACAAGTTAGCTTATGTGTTCGTATATTTTTTTATTACCTTTTATATATTTTAGGATGAGCAAATATGCGAATTTTTCCCAAAAGTAATTTATTTTCCATGAAATCCAATTTGTTTTTGTTTTAGTTTTTGTATTCTGGAGATTGAGGAGTGAATTTTTTGTCTTTCGTTCGGCTTCTTGCCTCTGTGATAACTTTTTTAATATATTTTATAAGTTAATCATCCATTTGATTAGCTAGACCTGACTTAATAGGTCACTGGAGTTGAATCTCTAAAAGCTTTTTCAAGAAACTTCATATCACCATATCAACCTTCCACCAGCAGAGGTACTGTGGAAGATGTAGAACGAAGGATATCCACCCTAAAGCTGCAGTTGGAAGATACTGAAGCAGAACTAGATAGACATCGCAAAGGAAAGCAAAAGGTTTAAACTCCACATGGTCAGCCATTTTGTAAGAGTTATCAATTAGATTGCGTCCAGTCAGGTCATTTTGGGCTGATGGGAAGGAGAGTCAATGCTTTATTGAAGCTCTGTATGATGTTTTGGGCACATCAATGATTTATCAACTTTTTTTTTTGGTACCCTTACCTTACTACAGCGAGTGTAATTCAAGAAACCTGGCTAGTCGCATCTGCTGAGCTACTTGGGGATAAAATGATGGATGATAATGAAGAAAAGGAAAACGCAGACTAGTTTGGTAGAAATCCTAGGTGTCCCATTTCTTATGCACCAAAATAATCTGTAATTCAAAGTTTCAAGCTTGATGAAAGAGAACAACAAAAATGTAAATTTGGTTTCATACTTTTCCTGTTAGGCTGGTCATACAAAGGGGAGAGTTGAAGGTGGGTGGCTCCACTTCTTTCGATCTTATGTTTAAGAGATGAGATGCCAAATTTGCTGCTGTATACTTCGATGACCAAACTGTCATTAATTAGCACTAGGTGAGGTTTGTATTTCAAGTGAGGTAGATAAAATTTAAAAAAAAAATCAATTAAAAAAATAATAGTAACTTGAGTTAACCTAGTTTAAATAGTCATACTCAAACTCGTATAAGTAATGAGATCTTATCATATAAAAAACAAACCAAATAAGATTATAAAATTTAATTTCAAATTAATTAAATATTAAAAAAAATGAAAAGATCTGAACCCATTCAAATCATATATTCAATAATTTGAAGCTTGTCCTTTGATTGTATTTTCGTGTAAAAAAACATGCCTGGACAAGGATCGTGGAGATGTGTTTTCCTCAACATGAAAATCAAACGTTTCACGAACCAAATATTTATTTTAATTATTTAAGGGATTTTGCTTAGTGTTCTATAGATCAACCAGTAGATTGTATATTGGTTAACATTTTGTACTGAAGCTACTCTTTCAAAAGATGTTGAGATGGCCGAGTTGGTCTAAGGCGCCAGATTAAGGTTCTGGTCCGAAAGGGCGTGGGTTCAAATCCCACTCTCAACATTTCTTCTTTTTCATACACGTTTTCCCACGTCACAATCTTTTACTTTTTAGAGCAGAAAGGCTTGCCTGCCAAGCTGACTGAGAATGGAGTCGTTGATTTGATGATAGTTTCATCTTCGCTTGATCGCTGATTACAGATAACACGCCATGTTGTAGGTCTCATCAGAAGTATTGCCAATCAGGTAAGCTACTTTTAAAATCATACCCCAGGAAATGGAAGGCACGTCTTGAGGTGACAATTTGATTCATTAGCTATCCACATCGGCTCGAGAGGAATGGAGACCAGCGAAGCTACTTATCTCAATACACTTAAAGAATTTGGGTTTTTTTATATAGTTTTGTATAAAAAAACAATAAAGCATCTAAACATACTTTTTTAATTGGTGAGAAATAATAATTCGACTTAAAAACATTGTGATGGCTAAAATAAGGCCTCGTGCCTTCATCCCCTTCCTAAATCTTAAAATGTGTTGAGAGGTTACAGACTCCTTTTTCTTGTTCCATCAATACATGTTGTGTGGGCATCGAAAGCAGAGTTTTTATCACAGAATCGTTTTACATCAATACAACGGGTTGTGGTTAGCAAGCAATCAAAGCAGATCACTGCCCAGATAGTGCAGAATTTCTTTCTGGTAAATTGTGAGTAAAACAGTTGTAACCTAATAACAGAGGACGGTTTGGAAAACAAAGGGATTGTGACGTATCAAGGAAAATGTTGCCTTTGCACTAGCAATGAGAACCCGTCCTGTGAAGTTGCCTCAAGGAACCTATATACAAGTTATACCACAGTTTCTCTGTGACATATTCCGGCAAATGCTCCGGTAAGGACAGAAAAGTGACTGATTTATCTTTCAAAGTGCTTCTTGAATGGTGTGGCTCTTAAATATCTACAAAACAAACGGCATAATCTCCATTCCTTTCATGTAAATCACATTATCTGTCACTTATAATGAAAACAGTACAGGAACATCAACAGAACATACATTTTGCCACTGGGGCATAAGAAGTAACAAGTTGAGGACAAAGTTAAAATCCCCATTCCCCTTTCTTTCTAAACCTTAAATTTCTTTCACATTAGTTCTTTAGTTTTGAGTTTCACAGATATAGCATCAATCACTTATGATCTGAAAAGATACTATAACCAACCACATACTAACCACCGTGCAAGGTAGAGATAAAAACCACCACATCCTTCTCTTCCAAAGGCGTATCGAGCTGACCGCTAAGTTCCCAATCACAATCATTGACAAGAACTAAAACACCAGGTCTCCTGCATAGCAAATCACAGTCTCGACTTAATTGATGAAACTAATCGATACAAATAAGTCTTTAGCAAACGGAGGCAAGTTCCGATGCTTCTAATTAAACCAACCTCCATTTGCCTCATTTAGTGGTAAATTAGGCACAAGCTCACCAAGCAACAAAAAAAAAGTAAAAGGCAAAGCTTCAAACTTACACAGAATCGTCTTTCATGAACATTTCTGGCCTCTCCTTGATCAGATTAGCACGAACCCACACAAGTAAATCTTTCATAGTTAGCTGTGAAAGGCATAAATCCCACAAACGATGATGTAGAGTAAGCACCACCTTTTTTGTCTTATCAACTGCAATTTCATTCCTCGCTAAAATAAAGTAAAATTAAAATTAATAATAATTTACCTTGTCTACTTCATTATTAGGGCTAACATCCACATTATGAATCTTCACTGAATCACAGAGAAGCTCAAGCCCACCACTGCATCACACGAATCAAAATTACTCACTCAAATCTATCCCATGATTTACTATGGAATAATAAATTCAATCAGAGAAACCTAAAGAATTCGGGGATATAAATTAGAATTTAAAGATACCCGAATTCAAGAGTGAGTTGCATGGTGCTTCAACGAATCTTTCTGCAAGAACCCTAGGGAGTGGTACTCGTATTAGTAGAGATTTCTTTCTTAAATTAAACAGGCTGCTGCTGTGCTGGCTATTTCCTTGCTGTTTTAACCCGATCCACCTAGTTAATGGGCCTCGGCCCAACTACATTTAGTCCTCGTTCTGTACTTGATTATAATGTTGCCTGGTTGGAAGAAACTTGTTTTTTTTTTTTTTTCCTCCTATTTTTACCAGGAAATGTTCTTGTTTTTTTTCTTTAAATCTCCATTATATTGCTATTTATTTAAAAACTTAAATTATTAAATATACATTTTCAATTTATTAAAAATCAACAACAAATATTCTAATAAAATAATGGTTAATAAAAGTTAAGAAATTGAGTCCTAGGTTTTTCAAACATGATAAAACTGAGTTAATTTCACTAAAAAAACAACTTATAATTTAAGTCAAAGAAATTGATAATTTTATCTATAAAAACTCATCTAAGCTAATGTTCTACATGTTCTTTAATGTTTTGTAAGAAGTTTAACTTTTGTTAAATATGATCTTGTTTTTAAATTGTTTAAGTAATGGGCACTGTTTGTGCGGGTCAGCAGTGCATTTTATTTTTAAAAAATTATTTTTTTTAAGAAAAACTTAGAGATTTATTATTCTATTTCTACTGCCTAACATGATGTCAACTGAAATATTTTCCCTGGTAGTAAATAGATAATAAGATCGCGTAGCAATTTTGAATAAATACGCAGCCCGTGGTTGTTTAACTTAAATGCGAATCATTTCAAAGTAAATGGACAGTGAGCTACCTCAATGGACAGGGACAACCTCGAATTTAAAGGTAGTAATTGGGACGGGTGAGGTAGAACTGGTTTTGGTCAAGATCGTGGCAGCAACAAGCTTAACTGTGCACTGAACAAGAGAATCAAAATGCATGACCAGCTGCTGCTGCAAGAATCCAAGGGAGAGGACGGGATCAAGAAAGAAGAAATGGGAATTTCTCACTCTCGTGAAGATGTTCAAGCAAGCCAACTAGAAGCCCAGATGGAGAGCCAAGAAGTGGCAGGAGGGTGCTGCAGCTTGTATTGGAGACGGTGGCAAGAGCTATGCACTGCCACGCCTGCACCTGCTAAAACCTGCTTCTCTCGATTTACTGCTAAAGTAAGTGCCAGTTAACTTACACACAAACACCTTTCATTTCATTAATTTCCAGAATATATGGGAATATGTTTTTTTAGCTATTTTCAAATTAAAGAAAAAGGATCAAAGTCGTTATAGGGACAGTTTCAAACACACCAATCACTAGCGTATAGCAGCGGAACCCAGTCCATTATCCACTCGCCATTTTCTCTCCTTGTACTCTTGATACAAAGACACGAAACTTTCACCTTCGATACAAGATCTCCACCACACAAATTGTGATCCAACGGTCAACTATCCATCTACTGATATTTAACCTGCAACCCACGAAAACACGTACTCTGACATCACACGGTCAGACACATCAAATTCTTATTTGGATGAACGGATAGGATAAAAAGAACTACTTTGAACAAAACAAATTATCACACATCAACAAAACCCTCATTAGTCATTTCCTATCATTTTTGTCTCTTCCTCGTACAACAACCGGCCCCTTCTTCGAAGGCGGTGTTTACTTTTGCAGTTTTGCATTTTAAAAGGATTTTTAAAAAACTTATTTTTTTATTTTAAATTATTTTGATATATAACTATTATAAATTAAAAGAATATTATTTCTATAAATTAAAAAAAAAAAAAAAACGTTTGCTACGAGCATTATTGGTGGCATCCGCATCTCCTGAGATCGAAATTATTCAAAAGAGTTTTCTTTTTCTCTGTATTTCTTCATCTGGGTCTGATCCTATAACACTAGACAGAGAGTTAGATTCAAGTGAGCATTGTTAACTTTTAGATTCAACTAGTTGGAGAGCTGAGTCTCTCTGTGTGCTATTTTATTTTTCTTAGAGGTTTCGAAGCCATGGAGGCTTATAAGAAATGGGTCAGAAGGAATAAAGATTATGTTCACTCATTGGAGTCTCTTGCTAATGTAAGCCTAATCTCTCTATTTAGTTACATAATTTGATTGTCTTGGCTTGGGGGTTTTCTTCTTGGTTCTTTGTATTACCTTTTAGCTTAGACATCGAGAAAATCCTGGGAAAAAAAAGCTGGTCTTGAGATGTGTTTGGATATGAATTTGAGTTTATTGCATTTTGTTGCGACTGTTGAGTAGTTTTATCATGATTTTCATAGAGAAAATCGATTAAAGGACCTTCCTTTATGAAAATTCTTGCATATTTTGCTGCTTAGATTGTTTATATTATCCATCGTTGATGAGAGAAAATTGATCAGGGACAGGAAGTATGTTAAGATATCAGCGGTGGTTTTGGTTTCATCTATGTAATGAATTTGGTTTTTGTCGTAGCTGTTCCAGTTAAGAGTCTTTGTTTCATAGAATATTGTTCAGCCTCATTGATTGTTTTAATAGCTTGGATATTACCGATACTTGGCAGTGGCATAGAAATGTGATAATTTCTGGTGAATTTGTTGTGGATGTGCTGCATGTTTTTGAAAACTGTTTTCTGATATGGGTATTCAAAAATTTTGCACAGGGATTGACATGGCTTCTTCCTGAACGGTTTTCCGCCTCAGAGATAGGACCAGAAGCAGGTTTTGTGAAACTTTGGTAACTTTTGGCTATTTCTTGTTAGCTTGGGTTTCCCTTATTAAGTAACCTTGGAACATGGTGGGAATTATAAACAATTTTATACGTCAAGATTTATGTTTTCTGTTGCTCCCATCCTGAACCAATGAGAACTAGCAAGTCACACTCACGCAGCTGTATTAGGTTCAGTTTGGAGTTTTATTGCTTTCTCAGGCTCCATAAGTAAACAGCTAAAATCTCCAAATTTGAGTTCTGTTTAGCCTTGTTTTTTTTCATCTCACAAACCAAATGACGACTCCTTTATCTTTTTCTTTCTTTTTGTATTCATTTACATTGAAAAGTTAAAAATGCTGCTATATTGAGACAGTTAGAAATTATCTGCAGTAACTGCAATCTTGGGCATTGTCACTGCTATAAATGAGCATATCATCGATACAACTCCAACCCAGATGTTTGCTGATCCCGTGAAGCCTAATTCCTTCCCATATTCGTTGTGCATATCTGCTATAAAAGATTTGGAAACATTGGTTGAAGTTGCAGCTCAACATTATTATGGTGATGATAAGAAATGGAATTTCATTGCTGTTACAGAAGCTACGAAGTAAGCAGCTTTATATTATTTGACTCTTATCTCATTCAGCTGGGCTTTTAGAATTGTACCAGCATGTTGATATTTCTGGATTCCTGTAACTCAGGGTGCTAGTTAGGCTGGCTTTGTTCCGGAATAGTGGATATAAGATGCTTCTGCATGGAGGAGAGACACCAAATATTGAAAAGCATTTGGGTTTCTCAAGCTCGCAGCATAATGGTGGGGGTTTCCAAAAGCACGGAGCCCACCATGGCTCTAATGGACAGAACCCCTGGAATCTAGAAGGAAGGGCATTGTCTGCACTGAGCAGGTTTGGAGAAAATGCCAGGATGGGTTCTGATCCAGTGTGGTTGCGCGGGGTTCAACATAAGCAAGCTATCATGGAGCCTCCACGTATAATCATTCTTAATAATTTTGTTTTGGGGCTAGATGAATAATATAGAATCTATAAGTCAACTCAAGTAATATTTGAAATTGTACCTTGACAGCTCAAATGATTGAGAGGCCATCGCTTTCCATGATTTTATCTGAGAAAGGTGTTCAGGGGGCATTATTTCTCATGGGAGAGGTCCTGTTCATTACAAGACCCCTTATTTATGTGTTGCTCATCCGAAAGTATGGAATTCGGTCATGGATTCCTTGGTTTCTTTCTCTGGCTGTAGACACTGTAGGAGCAGGCTTTTTAACACAGGTTACTAAATCAAGGGATTATCATCTTACCGCTTCTGAACAGGATGAGGTTAGAGTTTTACAGAATTTTACTGTTTTCCAGTCCATCGTCTTCGGGATGATCCTCTCCGCTCTTAATTTTTCATTTCTTTTTGTGAATGTAATACTCATTAATTGATGGATTTGATGCTAAAGGGATGTTGATGTTATGTTTGAATCAGTTGAAAAGAAGAAAATTGTTATGGGCGCTTTACCTTATGAGAGATCCATTCTTTAGCAAGTACACCAGGTAATGCTTTCTTTACTAAGTTTCTTGCTAAGCTTTGCTGTTTCGTAGCAGCAATCTCCACAAGATAAAGTAATCTAAGATTCAACACTATTTTTGTTAATCGTTTCAGGCAAAGACTTCAAAGCACTGAAAAACTACTAGAACCCGTTCCCATCATTGGGCTTCTAACAGGTGCGTGGTGTTTATTTCTTTTCAGTTTTACTTTTTTGTTGCATAATGTTTGCACCTTGATGATTGAGTTTGTTTCTGGAAAATTCATGTTTTTCATACAATTATCTTATGAACATTCAGCGAAAATTGTTGAGCTTGTTGTCGGTGCTCAGACTCGGTACACCTACATGTCTGGATCATAATGGACAGCGCAAGAAGTTGGATTTCCAAATTTTCTATGATTTTTAGGTGAAGTTATTTCCCAAGTAATAGGAATTTGTCCTACTTTGTTCTCTCAATAGTTTTCATTCTGGATGCAGTTACAAGTGTCAGATGACTGCCTCAAACTTGCATTGCTTTCATCTGTATCGTAAAAAATTCAACAAAATTTTGTAAAAAAAGAAATCAGCAGTGAATTTTTAAGATATGTAATTTTGTTATATCCTCAAACGAATGCTTTGCTTACCTTATGAAGTTTGAAATACACTATGGATTTCGGGGAAAAAAGAAATAGATTTATTTTCCATATTATGTAAAGAGTAGCTATGATTCTGTGTGGTATTTGATGCTTTAGCATGGCCATGCACTCCACACGCTTTCGAGTATTCTTGTTTTTCCTAGTATCTGTTGATTTGCTCATGTAAAGTGTCTAATTCTCCATAACTGGGTGAAAACTCCTACTGCTGCAACCCAAAAGGAGGGTCGTATCGTGATATCTATGTTACATCTACTGTCTTACAATGGAAGTTCAAGTTTCCTAGTTTATTGTTAAAGCCATTTATATGAAGTTAAAAGTAATAACACAACCCAACTTACACCAACCCAATCGGTGGGGAAAGAACGGTGGTGACGGGTTTTCATGCTTAAGAGTGAGTTATATCTTAGTCGTTATGTTTTTTTAAAAAAAAAAATTAACAAGTCAGTTCTCTGTTTCGGAAGTTATATTTAGAACGGTGGTGACGGGTTTTCAATTCTTGTTTGTAGTTCTCTTATTTACCATGTCTTAACAATATGCATCTGCTTCTGTGATGCATTTGTTCTCATCTGACCTCGGTTGAAAAAGCCCCTTTCAGCCTGCACTTCAGTGTTCTTATTCCAGCTCCATTCCTTTGTAAACTCAAGACTGTAATCTTCATCCCGGAAACCCTTTAAACGAATAAATACCTGTGTCCAGGGGTGTGGACTGTAATCTTCATCCTCTAAACGAATTAAATGCCCGTGTCTAGGGGTTTGTTGTTATTGGGAACTGACGGGAGAAGGGAATTACCAAAACGTTTTCTTGGGACCTTGAGTCGTTTAAATGTTGAGGTCAAAAGATAAAATAGATTCCTTGAGTTGTATTCTTCAACAAATATTTAATAAACAATATAAAAGTCAACTGTTATAAGTTAATACAAATTAGGAATTATGGCTATACAAAGCGACGAGGGTAGCCGTACGTAGTTCTGGATCTAGTAGTCTATAACAGACTTTCACAAGAGATTACTGAAACCATCGGATTCGGAAACTGCAGCGAGCATATGATTTCCGATTTGAAATTCCTCGTACGCACGTTGATTTGTGATTAGAATGTTTCCCAGGTCCTGTTTTTTCATTGAGGATGAAGGGCCAGAAATCAGAAACTTCTTCACAGGGAGGCCACTGGCCATGGAGTTTCGGGACATGACCTGTGCCTCAACATCCATATTTGATTTTCCTTAAATGCATCCTGACTCGAGTTCTTCTCTGAAATCATTATCATAATCAATGGTTGTACTTTGAAGTATTCTTATAATCCAGGTGTAGTCCGTCGTCCCCTGGCCTGAATGATGATAAACAACTTTGTTTCCCCGGCAACGAAGCCAGCTTCCGATCTCAATCTTCCTTTCATTGATGTGAGCCTTGTGACTCTTCGACCCCCCTTGAACACGCCCAGCCCATCTTATTGCATTTCAAACTTTCACAATGGGCCCTCATTCGATGAAAAAGCTGAGGAGAAAAATGTTGTCGTTTGTAGATAGTGACTTTAGCGCAGTAGGTGATAGTCATTATCTAATGAGAAAGGCGATTGTTGAGCAAAAAATTAATTGTTTTCTATAGTTTTTTTTTTTTCTTACAGTAACATTTAAAAAAAATATTTGAAAAAATTCTAGTGCCTTGAATTCAAGAGTAAATAAACGTTATTTTCTTATTCATGTTTTTTTTTAAAAAAAAAACATGGCATTGTTTTTTTAGATAAAAACTTATTATAATCAGGAGAATCAGTTTCAATGAGAAATGAAAAAAAAATTATGAATTGTTATTTTTACCCACATGTATAAAATATATATTCTGTTATTATGATTATTAATGAAGCATTTGTTTTTTAGAAATTCTAGTTTAAGGTTGATTTATAATTATTTATAAAGTAATTGTTAATATTATTATAAAAAACTTTAATCATTTTGAAAACTATAGTATAAATGGATAATAGTTTTTTAAAATGATTTTTTTTTTTTAAAAAAAAAAGGGTTATCAATAAACACCTTTAGACCTGAAAGGATAAGTACACATGTCAAACTCAAAAAAAAAAAAAAGGCAAAAGGCTTAGGTTTTCATGATAGGATTGAAAATGCAAGACTTGCTTGTCTAACTTTTTTATTTTTTAAAGTAGATCAACAATATCTCATTTATTAATTTTTTTAATATAATGGATAATGCATTGTCTATTTGCGAAGACAATACATCATTTTATAATTTAAATTCTAAGTTTTTGGATCCTATAAAACTAAATTTAAACTTATTTTAATCTAAAAACATCTTAAATCATCATGAAAACCTTTATAAAGCCTTTTGCAAGCTTATAACACCATTCAATATGTTCAAAAATCATTAATTAAAATAGATCAAAATACAATTTATGGATTTTGATATACTTTTCCGAATATATTTTAAAGGCAAAATAGCATTTATTAAACTACCCGTCTCAAAACGAACTTATTAACACCAAGATCAATATTTTTGTGACTGGTATACTACCGATTGAATATTTTCTATTTTTTCAATATTTTCAGTGATTTTCTCTCTTACTTCTCACTATCCAAGGATTGAAACGTGATGAGAAATGAAGGGATGAAAATAAAAAGGGCTAAAATAAAAGAGGTAAACTTTTAGGAACAAATTTGTTTTTTCCATGGTCTTTGAACAATAGATATGAAAAGGGAATTTATGTTGTCCTAGTTATTTTATTTTTCTAAACTATAACCTAAAATTTTATTTCTCAACACCGATATTTAATTTAACATCAAAATGTTATCCTGGCTATTTTTTAAGATGATAGCATGTTATGAATGGATTTATTCCATGTATTATCACTGTTAAGATTAAAGTGAAGTTTCCAATAATTTAAAAAAAAAAACAAAAAAAGACAAACAAGGTCAATTTATTTCGGAATTAAAATGTATCTTCTTATTAGTTATTGAATGATACATACTACGGAGAAAAGAGATAAATATAAATAAAATAAAATAAAATCAATGAGACACCAAGAATAATAAGAATATCTTGATTTAATATTCTTCTCCTATTTATTTATTTGTTCCAATTTAAATATCATAAAATTTATCATATAGTACTATAAATAACATGAAACCGTACGATCACTGTTGCTCGGGCACGTACATGTAAAGATTCATCAGCCTCTGTCAGAAGTATTATATGAACCATCTAGTTTTTTTTTATTTTTTGCTCGCCTGAGCTAATAATCCAAGACATGAAAGGTGTTTAATTTTGAAGTGGTCCAAACCGCATTCCCCCCCACAAGAAAGACCCGGAAGATATTTCACTTTAATCTACTGACGTGTTGAATTGGCATTGGCTGGTAGTGGTAGGGCACAAGGCAAAAGTTTGTGCTGGTGTTAAAGTTTTATAGTGGGGTTCATGTACCACAGACAAGGGATCCATCCATTGTAGGGGTCCCCTAAACTGAACAGAGAACAAAGACCAGTAAGGGCAAGTGGGTCTATGACCATACCCCAGCCCCATTGTGGCCTCCTCAAGGTAGTGGGGTCCCTCGTCACAAATAGATGAGGCCATGTGGGTCCCCTCCCCTCCCCTCCCCCTGGTGACCGGTGAGCTCTCCTTCATTATAACTTAGACCGGTGAAGATGGTGGGTTCCACCCACCATCCAACTGGTCCACCACCATTGCATGGTGGGCTTGGGTCCACTTGTCGAAGAATCCACACCTTCAAGGTAGAGGGATCTTCTCTTATTTGTGGTAGGGTCCATCAAAAGGTGATCAGATGAAATCTGAAACGTCAGATGACAGATGGATATTGGGGCCCGCTCAAATAGTGAAGGCCGTACATTACAAGATGGGTACCCAGACTTTGCCGATGAGTCCCCACAATAACATGTATTTTTTTAATTTTATTCCTGTAAAGCAATGAAAACAAAATAACCTTTAAAATTGTGATCAAAGTACTGACTTCTCTAGCTATACTATATTGCAAAAACAAACACATTAAATTTGTGTCTTGTATTAAAATATTTTTTATTTAAATATATCAAAATTATTCAAAAAAACATCTAAAAATATCAATTTAATATATTTTTAAATACAAACACTTTAAAAAATATTTGAAAAGGACAAGCTACATCAAAAACAAAGCTTACAGGTGGCAAAATGAATGAGGCGGCCATCCTTCAAGTTTCAAGAGACCTAACTCACTGTTTACCGGTGGCCTGCGTCACTACTGTATGCACAGACAGCTTGAAGCCCTGAAACCATCGGCGCTACCTAAATGAATGATCTCAAATCTTCCTCAACCACTAACTGTGCTGTCTGGGGCCACGTGTAGGCATGGCCCACTTTGCTACGCCTATTTTTGCTAGGAGACCATTAACCATGCCAGCTCAATCTCATTGTGCTCTCGTGGTATCAAACTAATTTATTATGCGGCAGTGTTGCGAGGAACAGTCGTCAACTTTAAATCCATGTTAGAGAACCACTTGTGACATTACAGTTTAATTATATTTTTTTAAAAAAAGTTTAGTTATATTTTTTTAAAAAAAGTTAATTTTTTTTAAGTTTGAGTTAATTTTTTTATTTTAATATTAAAAAATAAAAAAAATTATGTAAAAAAATACATTGACATTCCAAACATCACTGGAACGTTTTCTATTAGCATGATCTGACATTAGAAATTGGTTGTTAACATCGGTTAAAATTTACTGAATAATTATTAGCGTATATCATCAACAAATAAACTAGTTTAGTGTTAAAAATTATTGAGAATTCAATGTTTTTCGGAAATTTTTAAAAATAATTTTCTCTTAAATCCCATTTATTGAATGAAGTAATTCTAAAAATTTAATGATTGACATTTTTATGGAAAGTGATTTAAAAAACAATGTTTTATTGGTATAAAAACAGCATTATTCTCAAAATAAAATAAAATCTCTCACACGTAACGGTAGGTTTGAAAAATATGTGTAGAATGAATGCAGCACGTGTTGAATTTTGGGTCTTAAGTTCTTAGAAACCAAACCAGCTAACGTGGCACCACATCACTGGTCCAATGAGGATTTATTTTGCGCGTTGTAACTCGTAACAACTCCCGGTCATAAATCCTCAAAGTAGATGTGATTAAAGAGATTTGTTTTCTCTTTATTTTAATACTTTAAAGTTCAAACCTTATTATTATTAATATCTAAAAGAATTTGTTTTTGAATATACTTTATCTTAAAAAAATTAATCTCGTTTAATATATATATATATAGATAGATTTATTGAAAAAACACTTTTAATTATTATCATTAAAGGAGAAATAAATCTCTTAGCTCCAAGACGGGACCAAACAAAATTGCAAAGGCTAGATTCCCAGTTAATTGTGGTTTTAATCAGCACAGTAAAAGCGGGGCAGCATCTAATTAAAACAGCCTAGACCCCTCCTTGAGGGGGTCCATGGTGCCAACCCTGCACACACAGAAAAGTTCTGGTCTAAAGTTCTTATTTCCTGCACATGTTTCAAAGCCACGTTGTTTTTTTAAAAAAAGAAAATCTAAAAAAATGCTAAAACTTCAATTTTATTGGTTTTAGCTCTCAAATATTAAATTATTTAAGAGGGGCAGGGAGAAAAACAATTGCGAGGGACTGCCAGCCTGCCCTAGCTCCGCCCAGGGTTGTTTGCGTGGTAAAATTTAAGCAACGCGGTTATTTTTCCTTTCCAGATACAAGCAAGTAAAAACTCCTTTGGACTTTCAGAGTTCATTGTTTAGTAAACATTTTACCAAGTTCTTTATTATAACTTAACTAAAGTGTTCAATATAAATTTAATTGCTAAATAAAATGTTATTAGTGAATTGAATTTTTTTTATTTTCTATATTATCCCTTAAAAGAAGAGTGATAAAAAAGAGAGGCAAATCACCACTTGAATTTTTAGATTTACCGAACGAATTTTGTATCAGTATTTATACTCGTAGTTCGTCGGCACGAAACTTGCCCACATGATCACGAGCGGAAATAATCCACCGAAAAAACTCTTGTCAATGATTTATGATCTGTCGGTAATAAACTTACAGATGGATTTACTGACAGACAAAGCACGCAAAAAAACTTTACCCGCTTTATTTTATCGGTACTTCCATTGTTAAATATAACATATCACCAATAAAAAACCCGTATGTCGTTTCATCAATGATATTTTTCATCTGACGGTATGTCTGTCAATGAACTTAACATGTAATCGTCAAACAGACCGTCAGTTATTTCTTCAGTAAGTGAAAAGTGGTAATGACATCTGCAATAATTTTTTTCTACTCTCTAAAATATATCGACGAACTATGTTTGTTGGAGACCTCGTCGGTAATAATTTAAAAATATATATTTTTAAAAATCTACTAAACAGAAATAGAAAAAAATTGAAAAATAAATAAATTAATATAAAATTAAAATATTTATTACAAAATTAAACATTTATAAGTTCAAATACAATTAATCTAAAATAGAGGTGTTGTAGGAGGAGATGAGCCTTCGTTTAAAACGTGGAGCGAATAAGAGGGAACACATATACCACTCATATGTAATCTTATCTTCATTACCAATCGGCGAAGTTCAATCGTTTCAACACTGAGTCATTCATAATCAACAATAAGATGGTTCATTTGATCTTTAACTCGCTGGTCCAAAATCTCCTTGAATCCTGAAGTTTGAACTTCCGGAACCGATTGTAAACATAAAACGATTGAAATACTATGCAAGTGTGTACTGATCGGTAATAAACACTAATCAATTACGAGCATAAAAAATTTTAGAAACCCACCAATTATCATTGACTATCTTTTTTGTTCGTCGGTGATTTAATACGTCTGGTTGATAATAAACAATGCAAGTGAAAAGTAAATAATACCTTAACTCCTCTTGAAAAAATATCACGGATAATAACCATTAACCATCGGTGACTCAGCATGGTATCTTATTTATTTTTACACAATCTTTAAAATTTAAATTCCATTTAAAATTTAATTATTAACATTCAACTAATTAAATTCAGAATGTTACGTACAGCCTGTTGAAGAAATCTACATAGCGTGCAAGGCCCAGTCCGTAGGTTGTGTTATAGAAGAGGCTCGATTAAAATTCAAAATGGATTGATTTTGTGGGCAACTAGCTTGCTCGCATCTTCATTGTGAATAATGAAGGGCTTTGAGGATCCTGTGCAATTCAAACTGGGTTGGGACTTGGGAGCAGAGCAGCATCGATTTAGCAATCCATCCACCACTCAACTATTTTGGTAACTTTTCTTGAGAGTGGGCAATGAAGAAGAACCATGAGGGAGCATGGACGGGCAGAATCCTTCACTTGGATTAAAAAGGAAAGATGGAAGCTTGAAACCAACTGGAAGATGGCACCACTAAAGAAAATTCAAAACACAAAAAGTACCACAAGCTTACAAGGGTTATATGATTTGGTGTTTGTCCTCCCTGGAGACGTTTCTCACCACATTTGACCCCACCAATTAATTAATAGTATGTCGAAGGAGGGGTACAAATTAATTTTTAAAATATTTTTTATTTTTTTATTTTTAAAATCAATATATTTAAATAATTAAAAAATATTAATCTATAACTATAATATTTTTTTTCAGAATCACACTTATACCGCAAACCAATTTATAAACCGATAACATCACGATCCTTTTATAAATGGGACCTACCATATATCATCATCTCCTGTGTCCAACTCTTTTTGGTGATTGGCAGGTAACCGTAGATCTCCCCTGTCAAATGTTAGGCCCTTCACAAATCACCATGCGATAAAACCTGCTTTTCTATGCCTATATATATAACCCATTTCTTAGCTCTCCGAACCTGTTATTACCAGGTACAAACCCTCCTCTGTATCGATCCTTCAATTCTCACTTTCTTTTTTGGGTTTCTCTTTTTTTTCCTCAGCGACAGGCCTCTCCGTGTGGCACCCGTACAAAAGCAAGAACTTGGAGAAGATGAGAGCATGACAACCGCTGATCTTAGAATCAACAGCGGAGAATTACGTAACATTCGAGGAGGTCCCACAAACAAGAAGAACTACAACGACATGTCGGCAGCACCCAAGGAAGAGCCATGCACAGAGGACAGATCACCTACACCACCATTAGCGGTCGTGCCGTTCGCAGCAATCCCCATGCCACTAACCACAGCAACCCCACCAAAACGAGCATCAACCAAAGACCGACACACCAAGGTGGAGGGTCGTGGCAGAAGGATCCGAATGCCCGCAACATGTGCTGCCCGGATCTTTCAACTAACCAGAGAATTAGGCCATAAATCAGACGGTGAAACGATCAGGTGGTTGCTTGAACATGCTGAGTCTGCGATAATTGCTGCTACAGGAACTGGCACTGTCCCTGCTATCGCCATGTCTGTTAATGGAACCCTCAAAATCCCGACAACAACTAGCTCCAGCGGCGAACCTGACGAACCGAACGCTAAAAAGAAGCGCAAACGACCCGCTAATAGCGAGTACGTTGATGTCAACGACAGCGTATCGGTATCAGCTTCTCTCGCTCCCATAACGACGCGACCGCGACAGCCGCCACAGCCGCAGGCTCAACAACCACTCGCGGCAGTACCACAGGGTTTGGTGCCCATGTGGGCCATACCATCAAACACTGTCGTTCCAGGGGCTTTTTTCATGGTACCGTCCATGCCAGGACCGTCTAACCAGCCCCAGATATTTACGTTCCCAGCTGCAGCTAGCCCTCTCATAAATATTTCTCCCAGGCCAATTTCATCTTTCGTGTCTTCCATGCAATCTAATATAGCTGTGGCTCTGCCCGTTTCTGGTTCAAAACCTGGTAAGGGTATTTCAATGACGGCACCAAGTTCAAGCTCAGCTCATACTATTCGGACTACAAGTACAACTACTAATAGCACTCCTCAAATGCTTCGAGACTTCTCTTTAGAGATTTATGACAAACAAGAGTTACAGTTCATGTCTCGGTCTTCAAAGCAATGACAAAAATTGAAGGATTTCATTGGTGGATTTTTTGGGTTCTAATCCATTCTGTGGCGTCCGCCATTAACAAGTTTATTCGAGCTCAGGATTACGTATTTCTTAAGCTTCAAAAAAAATAAAGGGGGGTGTTTAATTCGTGGATGGGGGTGAGAGCACGTGCTCACGTGAGGGTGTTTTAAAGTTGTGCACGTGTAAAGTAGTGTCAGAGCAGGCGGAGAATAGGGTCCACATTAATGGTGGGTCAACAGTAACCACTTGCAAATAATAGGAGACTAGAGGGGGTCCACATTTTTTGTGGTATTTGTAAGTTATTAGGCTTAAAATCTAAACTTAGGTTTTTTTAAAAAATAAAACTATCATAAATTTCTTTTTTTTTTGGAAGAAAGCTTCCAATGCTCTGACGGAAAAAATACCAAAAAGATGATTCAGCAGCCGTGTTGAGAGGGGAAAAGGAAAAAAGACTTGGGCACCGTGGACCGTGCAATGCAAAAAAGACGGGCACTTGTTTTCGTTAGAACATCATGATCGGTTCATCATGTGACGTGGGCGCGGGTCCCGAAGAGGCAATGGGGTCCGAATGGGACCGTTTCTTTTCTTGCATTGTTTGCAAAGCGGCCGCTTGTCCCTACTACGGGTGGTTCGGTGGTCCGATCGAGAGTGGGGATTGACTGGAACGACAACACGCGGCCTTGATTATCTGTAACTGTGGGGTCCTGCCCTTTAGCACTGACACGTGGGCCCTTGGTTTTATTTTAATTTTTAACTGGGCCCCTCGTTCTGGTTGGACTGGTGATGAATCTGATGACGGTATCTGATGCTCCTTTTGTTTATAATGTTGAAGTTTGGTTACAAGCAATTGTAAATGGACCGCGTACCATGATAGTTTTATCTCATTAATTGATTATTAGTCAAAGTGATCTTCAATATCACATTATTTAAATTTTGAGGACCAGACGTATTTATTTTTTACGCAAAAAATAAACTTAAATGACAAAGAAATAAAATAAACAAGGAACATGATTCAACAGGTTACGTGTTAATGTTAATTAACTTGTTAAAATAAATTATTACTTGGATGTTGAGACTTTAATAACTCTTAAAAAAAATCAATTTATTTCGTAAAAATTAAATTAAAACATATATAAAAATCAAATATATAATAAAAATCAAATCAAGATATTTAAAAAATATATTTAAACAACAACTTGAATTGATTTTTATTTTATAGTTTAACAAGATAAACTCACGAATTAAATCATTAACTACATTGGGTTAAATAATTTTAAAATAACATGTATTTTTTTACCTAGACATGTGAAAACAAAAACATATATTTTTTAGAAACAAAAATTAAATGATAAAATTAAAATAAATAAAAAAATAAAAAAACCATAAATACATGGCAAACAAGATAGAGGATTTTTTTGAAAAAAATAAAAAGAGGTTACATTCGAAGGCCCTTAAAAAGAAAGAGCTTAGGTCAACAAGTATAGTCAATTGTTTTTTTTTTTTTTTTGGCTACCTCTGCTTTTGTTTTTTTTTTTTTTTGAAAAGCATAAGATAGAATTCAAGTAGAGTCTAGCTGGTTTTTTCAGTTAAAAACTTAATTTTTTTTATTTATTCTTATCTAAAAATACCTAATAACAACCTTATAACATCAAAAAAGCAATTTATCAAGATGGAAAATCCAAAAAACAACCAAATAAATTGATATTAACACGATAATTTAAATATTTGAATGGTGAAGACACTGTTTTTATACTGTTTAAGTGAAAATGCAAATGTATGCATGCACACATTGTTTTTCTGTGCCTAAATGGCCTTTTTTAATTGCAATAATTTTCATTGGGAGTTGTTGCTCTACACCATGGAATATGATGGGAATGGTGGAGCCCAAATCCCACCACATGTCCACCCATGATAATGAGAAAACAGGGTCCATTTGGAAAGTGGTTTTTCCTTGATAATGATTCTTTTGTGGAAAACAATCAAGCATGATTCGTGGATGGGGCAATTTTTAACTGTGCTTCTGGATCAGCTTCCTTTATTTTATTTTATTTTATTTTTCAAGGGACCGAATTTACGATTTGTGAAGAAAATAATAATTATAA
Source organism: Populus simonii (assembly GCA_007827005.2). Taxonomy (NCBI): domain Eukaryota; kingdom Viridiplantae; phylum Streptophyta; class Magnoliopsida; order Malpighiales; family Salicaceae; genus Populus; species Populus simonii. The sequence continues at coordinate 5,479,366 of CM017477.2, forward strand.
TTTTTTTTATTTTTTTTATGATTCTAGTGACTCGGACAGCCTCTCTTTCTGACGAGCGTTCAAGGTTGATTAATTGATTTGTATAAAGTTCCAATTTGTTCGGGTCTCATCCTCGTGAGATTTTATTTTTACATATATATATATATAAAATAAATTAAATCACTCATTAGAACTATAAAATTTCTCCAACCCACAACTACCATGTAAAATTAAAACAAAACCAACTAATGTCCCGTGATATGCTCATCCTCTTCTCTACTAAAATTCGAACAATATCGACCGTTGGCTAATACCTGTCAGGTAATCAATCCAGGAGCATGGTGACAAGAAGAAAGAAAGAGAGTAATTAACATAAAACATGTGTTCAGTACGACGATACATGATCTTTTAAAAAATATTTTCTATTTAAAAATATTTTTTCAATTTTTAATTTCAATACATCAAGATTAATAAAAAAAATTAAAAAACATTTATTTAATATTATTAATAATAAATATATTTTTAAAACAAACCTAAACACAAACAGCATGAAAGGCGGGGTCCTCGATTGATAGCAAACGAGGGCAAGATGTTGTAGGCTAAAATGTCTTATATGGGCCTTCTCTTCTGACTACCGTGAAGACTGTAACCAATTGTGGGCTACACTACGATGGTCAATGGCCTATTCTATATCTATCGGAAAGCCTGACACCCCGGAGGAGGTGGTCCGCGTACACAGCTTCAGGTCGCAGTTCAGGCGTGATGTGAATGCGATGCGCCTGAAAGATAGGCTGTCATCAAGTATCGCGCGGGCTTTTCCTCTCGTTCCAATCTCACCTTTTTAAAAATTAAAAAAAAAAAAAAGAGTTAGAAAGATGATGATTTAATTTTGATCCGATCATGGATTGATTCAACTATATTAAATAAAATCAACTCCAGAATCAACTCTTTAAAATTAATTAACAGGTAATTAAATTAACCTCGGAGGCCAAAGCCACGTTCAAAAGCTCTCGTCTCAAAACATGGCGAAGAATTAGGCACGGTTCATTTACATTTGCTGTGGAGTGTGGGAGTTGAGGTTGCTTGTGTTTTTTATGCCGACTTGGGTATGGTCGATGGGTCCCATTCACCACCACGACAGCGCCACCACCGGATCTTCTAAATCAGTGGGGGCCTTAAGCTTAGAAATGGACCAGCCTCACGGAAAGATTAAAAAAAGGGGATAATTAATGGGTGGCCTACCGCCATTTCCTCGAGTCCTTACTTTTGCTGGCCCATCCTAGGGCGGGGCCCACGTTAAAGTTTCAGTGTGATGACATTGGAAGAGTCCAGGTGCCACGTCATAATGTAACCAGAGCTCATTATTAATTAACATTAGCAATTAAAATTAAATTAAATTGTTAGTTATTATAAGAAAAAAACTAAAATAGATCAATTTTATTTTTCCTCGCCGGTTTTTATGTTCCAGTCCCCAATTTATTTTTGTCACGTTCAAGTCCTTGGAGGTCAAGAAACAGGAGAAGAAGTTATTCAAGCATATTTTGGCCATAACAAGCTTGATCTTTATGTCACCGAGTTCATCTTAAAGAAAAAGATAGATTATAGATGTAATTTTTTTTTTCTATTTGGTTTTTTCATATTTTAGAGTGATTAAATGGTATTTTAGGGTTAGAAATTGACTTAGAGAGAGTTTTCTAATTATTTTTATGGTGTTTTCATGTAAAAAAAGTTTTCAATTGAATTTTTATAATCCAAAACTCGGACCCATTTTTCTTATTATAATTTTCCTTGTTTTTTTCTTCTTGGATTTGAGATATATTGATTCTATATATATTATGCATATATAATAAAAGAAATCATTTGTATTTAACAACCATTTTAAATCTCCGAGATAGATAAAAAAAATATATAAAAGAAAAGGAAAATCATGGCAAATATTTACATTTGTTTTTATCCTTTCTTTTTTTTTACTATAGAAATTAACTTTTCACTTTCGCCTTTAATTAACATTCATGATTTTTTATTTAAATTTGTAGATTAATATATTTTTTTAATTAATTGTATTCAACACAAACACTCAGATCTCATTCTTTAATTAACAAGTTTCTTGATATTAAAAAACATACCAATAATATTGGTGCCTTTCTATACTGAGATCGAGATTAATTTGAATCCTACTAACAACGCAATAAGGGTCCATTAACTAGTTTATCAAAAATGATTTTTACACCAGGTATTGATTTAAATTTATTTTTAATATATAATTATACTTAAATATTTTTTAAAGAATGGTTAATTAGCTAGTTTATTACAAATGTTTTTTTTTAATTATTCTTAATTATTTTTAGAAAATGAGTTGAGATATGTAAATTAAAAGTATATCTAGTAAAAATAACTCAAAATAGTTTTTTAAGAGTACATAGCACGCAAGAATTAAAATTCATGGATCAGAAAAGAATAATTTTTTATTAAATAAAAAGTTTGACATGATTTTGTTAACTTTTGATTTAAGTCAAAAGTTGGTCGTAACCAAATACATTTATAACCTTTGATGAATCAAAAGTTAAAAACTAACTTATATCAAAATTCAAAAGTCACGTGATATTTTTTAGTTATTTCTCAAAATTTTACCTTTTTTTAATAAAAATAATTAATAATAGCAAGAAAATTGACATTTTAAAGAATGCAGGATGAGAATGTTTTCAAATATATAAAAAAATCAAGCTAAATTTTTTGACAGATTAAGAGTCTAATCATACTTCTTTATATCAAAACTAGATAAAACAATGCGGATTCCAAGCTAAATTAAATGATTTTTGGACAAATCTACATAAAAATTAAGTTGAGGGAGGAACATAATTAGATTTTTAATAGGTCAATTTGATTTAATCATGAGCCAAATTGAGAATCTAATTATGGTAAAGAATTAATTTGGATCCAATTAAAGAATTTAAATAGGTGTAATGACTTAATTATACTTTAAATGAGTCAAATTAATTTATTAAAGGCTTAATTGATAAAAAATTAAGTTTAAAAACCCAATTTGATTAGTTTTTAATAGGCTTGTTTCCATTTTTTTCTCTCTTCCCGTTAGCTTTCTCTTATTTCCTCTATCGTGTCTCTCCTACCATTGCCATAACCAGCATCGCGCCGGACCTCCTAGCATGTCCACCAACCATCTCCATGCCTGTCTTCCCCTATAGTTTTGCACGCAGGACGTAAATTAATTCACGTCCTGCAACTGTTGGCCTTTTCTAGCAGATAAAGGTATGAGCCAGACCCATTTCGACTCAGCTTATATGGTTAGGTCAGGTCCATCCCAAATCAAAAGATAATAAAGAAGAGAGAGGCCACGTCTGTTGGGCTGTAGTTGGCCCAACTCGACCTGGCTGGATTTGGCCCAAACCCAATCTAATGCATTTATTAATAATGTAATTATATTAAAATATGAAAAAAAAGAAAAAATTTTAAAATTTTCCGAAGGGGCTTGTCATTTATGACCTCTTTTTTTAATTTCATTATTTATATTAAATTGTTTGCTCTTGAGCTTTGTCATTTTTTTTAATTTTTTTTGTTTAGTTGTTTCAAAAGCGGGTTATTAAAGTTAATCCGACATGGCTTGGATTTTTTTTTTACTTATTTTTTTACTTTGATTTTTTTGTATTAGGTCTTTCTTTTGAAATTAACCTGATTTAATACCATAGGTGTGGGTTCTTTAAGTTAACTTGAGTTGACTCAAATTTTTTTCTTCGACGTTATATTTTTTGAATTTTTTCTTTGTTTTTATTTTTGATATTAGGCTATTAGACCTTCATCTTTACAATTTTTTTTTAATTTTTTTATACATTTTTTCATTTTTATATTTCAAATCATGTTTTAGTTAATTTAACTTGGTTTATCTTAAATTATTATCGGCTGAATATTTTTTTTAGCGTTTGAAAAAGTTTGGTCTGAACTGTTGCGACATCCACCTATTTATTTTGCAACAAAAGGAAGAAAAACATGTTGATAGAGAGGAACGATTTGGGAGCTGATTGAAAAAAAGAGAGTAGTTTTTCCATATTAATAATAATAAGAACAGCGTTCTGATACCCGTAGATCAAGACAGACAGATTCTTGTTTATGAAAATACCAGACAAATTTCTTAGACTCGCACGCAAAATAATTAATTGAAACTCACAAACAACTTAATTATATAAGAAAACAATTACCAATTAATAATATCATTCATCACAATTACGTACGTAAATTTAGTATTTCGAGCAGGAATACCAGTCAACCCCGTCATAATTCTTTCCATCCATTGCCGGCAATGCCAACGCGTGATGTGTTGTCGAACATTTGTCTTCGGGCAAGATGACCTTCTTCTTCCTGGCCAAATATTCCGGCGCTCTTAGTCTCACCGAAACATTAACAATCCCGTTCTCAAATCCTTTTGGATCCTTCAATCTATAACTCAAAAAGCTCAAATAACCCTCTGGGAAATACCCTCCCATGAAATCACTCGCAGGCATTCTTGCTGAACCAATAATTCTATCCACAGAAAGAGTCCTGCAATGCACTTCTAGAGTTATACAGGTTTCTCGTATTGACATATCTAGAACAAGTTTTTGGTCCCATGAAGGATAGCTTCCTCCTTCGGTGTCGGTTGTTGTTTCGCGAAAGTTTAGAGGGTCCGTCCGAACAACAACACAAGTGTTCTTCTTCACCGATCTGCCATTAATACGCAAGTCTTCACATGATAGCACAGTGATTTCTAGGGTGCGGAAGGACGAGGTCTCCGTCAGATTGAAAGGCGACATTGAGAATTTCTTGCGCCTGTGCTGTTGTGTTTTGAGATAATAAATTACGAAACTAGAAATTTGAGCTCGAGGCCTTAGGCGGCTGTACTGCTTTATAGCATGTTAAGGTCGTTCCGAGAAAAAGTAAGGTCGCTTAGAGGAAACTTCATATTCTTTCTTCTTATTTACTCTTTTTTTTTTTTAAAAAAAAAATTCCTTTTATCTTAATGATTGCATACGTTAATTTCTCTTATACGAAGAGTTTTTTTTTTTTTTGCCCATGGGTCTTAGGCAATATATGCATTAAAACAATATTCTTGCAAGCACACATTCTTCTAAAAAGAAGTAATTAAAAAAAAGAAATCATGACAAATAATGAAAAAATTGACTGCGTTGCGTTTTTTTTTAAATATTTTTATTGATGTGTGTATAAATATGTTCAGAACAAATCAAAGAGAGAGAAAGTGCATGTTAGTAATTATAAGGAAAATTTGCTAAAAAATAATATTTAAAATGATACATTAATTTGTTAATTGAATACGTTGAGATTTTGATACATTAAGAAAAAATAAGAACCTGATTTTGCTAACCCAGATACATTGTAATATTGATATATTTTAAAAAAATAACACTCAATTTTTCTAATTCGATATATTTTATATCGATCTATTCTTATTATAGCATTAAAAGATTTGTTTAAGAATAATAATTATGCATTTTATTAACTTAAAAAAACTCAGAAATCTTATGTGGTAGCGCAACGATCTAGAAAAAAAACCCTAAGAACTCTAAAATAAAAATAATTAAAAAAGATAAATCCCTAGAGCTTAATTATCAAGAAATTTGAGATTTAATATATGTTATATATAGATTGTCCATGAACAAATTATATGTCCAACTTCTATTAAACAAGATAACTAGAAGTCACAGGATTCAACAATTTTACTCTAAATTAGAAATTTCTCTTTTCCAGAAATCTAAGGTGAGATGATCGATCAGGGTTTCATGTAGACTTGGAAGAGTTCTCATTTTTGAGTAAAAGAAAATTTTAGTGATATATATGAGTGATTGAGTCATTGCTCTTAGGTCAATCCTCCATTTAAGTGGAAGTGATTGTTTTGGAATATTAGGTTGGTACGTTTTGCTTTTAAACAGCCTTTAATTTATATCTAAAATTTCTATACAATTTCCTTGACAATTCCATTCAATACTGTTCTTGGTTTTATTTACAATCAAAGCTTATAGATGAGGAAAGGAATTAATTTTAATGTATACTTCCTTCTGGATTAATTTAATGACACCTTAGGATAAGTAAGGGGGAAAATCGTCGTAGTAATTCGATAAGAAAAGGTAATAATTAATAATAAAAAAAAACAGCGGAATATTGAACTATTTTAAAAAAATTAAACCTTTTTTTTAACATGTTATAATTTTTTTAAGTCCTCTCTTGATCAAGAAAAACAATCACGATAATTATTATTTCAATTAACTAATTAATCGATGAATTCTCAGAACTCAACGTGTTAATGACGGAATATCACATGCTGATCTCCTCAATTCATCAAATTAATACGTCTAAATTAATAAATAGAATACTATATATTGGATTTAATTATATGTAGCATGCAAACAGAAATATTGAATGAGACGTCGATATTAAATAATACTAAGAAAAATATCCTTACCATCGGAAAAAAATTGGAGTGCACTCTTCCATTCCTAAATTTCCACACGTCATTCCATCATGAATTTAACCTAACCTCTTGCTTAAGGAACTTGTTTAGATGGTGATTAAAGAGATGACTCATTCAGCCAATGTCATGGAAATTTAACTAGTACGATTCATTGTCTCCTTAACTTCTTGTTAAGGTGACGTATTTATATTTTAATAATTTTATTTAAAAAGTGTATATTAAACTTCGATGCACTATCTCTAAATAAGTGAGATTAAATTATATAAATGAACATACGTACTAGGTCGCTCTCAATATCGAAGATTTGTTGATGACTTTTGAAGTCGTGCAAGATAGATGCTTTGCGGGTATAGTTAGTGTAAAAGCATTCCTAGCTAGCTCGTGGATTGATCATGTGGATTCATATATAGTTTTCTTGATTTCCTTTCTTCAATGCTAGCTAGATGCCAACTAGTACCTAGTTTAGTTAATTGTTATTGAATCTTGCACACTGTTTTACTTTTCAGAAAAAAAGATTTGCTTTATATGTTTTATTATAATATAATCTTGCATACTTTGGGGCATTAAAAAAAAAATAAAAGAGAAATTGGTTTGCTTTATGATGGTTATGAGTTTGAATTTTTTTAAAATTATTAAAAGTTTATATGGTTGTTAAGTTTAGGATCCGTAAAATTAGTCGAGATATACACAAACTGGTTTGGACATTCACGTTATCATAAAAAAAAGAAAAGAAAAGAAAAAGAGATCTTGCTTGGTCTAAATCTAACAGTACCGACGTGCTTTGGACTAAAAACAGAAGCCTGTAATGATGAATCACGATGTGTTTTGTTTTAAATGAAGCCGAAGCACTATGTTCTTGTGATTCCTGCGAGTCTTTAAAAAAAAAGATTAAGAGTGGGTGCATAGATTTATCCTCCAATCAAGGGTTGGATAATTAAAATCCAAGAATCACGCAACCAAAAAGAGAAAGGAAAATCAAAATCATAGAATTAAAAGGCTCGCCAGTTGTATTTAGATCCACAAGTTTTAATTTAGAGTTAATCTGAAAAATTTATAAATAAAATCTCACTCGAATTAGATGTTAAATTAAATTAAAAAACTATTCCCCGTTAAAAAGTGATTGATTTCATAAGTTTTTTATAATCTTGTCCAAACCTGATTAAATTAATATTAAAAAAAATTATATGATTTTAAAAAAAATAATATAATCACGTTAATTGAATAATACAATGATGGAATAACTCATATATTGTTTTAAAAAAGTCTGTCTCCAACGAAGTCTAATAATTGTAAGAGTCCAAGACAAGCTCTTTCCTAGAGCACATTAAAAACACATTTTGAGGTCGCTTCAAAGCTGGTATAATTTTATTTTTACTTTTCTAATTGGTGGCGGCGCCGCCGTGTACAAGATACGTGTTTATGTAGCTTTTAATGTGTTTACTAGCAGCTTTTATTGTTGTAGTTTGAATTGAATTTTATACATGTTTACTTAAAATTGCTATTGAAATAGTTATTAAATAATAAATAGTTCAAAATTTTTTGGTTAAAACTGTTTCTAAAAATAAAATAATTAAAAAGAATGAGTAATAAATTCTCCTTGTTACAAGGATGATTTGTGTAAATATGTTGGAGTGTTTATTGGAGGTAAAACAAAAATTTTATTGCTCCAAGCACACGATGAATAACATGTTTGAAAACGTGGTGCAAACTGTATTTTTAAAAAATTTTAATTTTTTTTTGTTAAAATTTAATGTAGTTTGTACGTTTTGAATCGTTTTGATGTGCTGATGTCAAAAATAATTTTTTAAAAATAAAAAAAATCATTGGCATGCATTTTGACATAAAAAGTTATTTGAAAAGCAACCGCTACCACACTATCAAGCACCCCCAGTTGTTTAAATTGCAAAGGTTAAAATGGTCAATGGATTTTTCAATGGCAAGAAAAGTGGAAGAAGATAATAAAAGAAGAATTGTGGATCAGGAAAGGCATGAAAAAAATAGCTTGCCAAACATGGTCTTAGTTACTGTCATCTTCAACTTCCCTTGCATTGAGGTAAGAGACTAGTCGCTCTGTACCAAACGTTGTTTCCCAAATCCTCTTTTGCCTTTTGGGTCAGATAATCTGTGCTGTTCCTCCTTGTTTTATTTTATAAAATCAAAATCCTTTTAAATATGGTCTGAGTTAGATGAACTAATGAGTTAAATCCTTAAGAAAAACAAATAAAGAAAATCAAAACGAGTTTTGCCAGTTGCCACGTACTGTTTTTGAAGGTAAAGTATCACTTCGGTCCTTATAATTTATATTTTTTCAATATGAACCTTATACTTTCGGTTCAATATTTTAAGAGGTTATGTCTTCTCAAAGACGTAGCAGTAAATTGCATAATTCTTTTTTGGCAGTGCTTGCTAATGCTACTGTAATCGCCATTGATTGAAAACCATCTACAATCTCCAATACCCACCACGTACCTCTTCACTGCCTTGCGGTGTGAAGTTTCGTTGCGCTGTGCATATTGCTGATCAAAATTCGTGTTCTCCAACAATTGTGAACGATTACCTACCGCAGTAAAAATTCTTAATTAGCGGATATATAACTATTGAAAATTATTGTGATTGGATTCGTGCATGTTATCATCGCTATTATCTTCCTCGCTTGATCTCTATTGACAAAAGCTTTATTAGGATAATTAGAGGAAAGATGATTAAATTCTGACACTTAAAACATTGAATTCTTGAGATCATTTTAGATGTTTCATGAAAAATACTCTTACTATTGTCTTCCCTAGGCATCTAGACAATAGTAAGATTGCATTTACGTTATGGGCACCCAATAAAGAATTACTATTACCAGGTTGAGACCTAAGTGCGGTTTCTTGATGTCCCTTCTACTGATGTTTTATCAGCAACTTATAGTTTTGCATTAGGATATTAAGCTTCATCAAAGATTCACATATTTTTAAGAACAACCTCTCTTATAAGATTATCTTTCAAGCCTTTCAAAAATTTACTTAGAGCCATTGTCTCATCTTTTTTAACAGCACACCTCATGTTATATTCATCACATTGTTCCACATATTCACTAGCAGACTTAGTTCCTTGCCTTAAATTATTTTACTAGTCTAATAGATTTCTCCTCTGAGAATGAGGTAAGCACTTCTCTTTTAATTTAGTTTTCATCTCCACCCAATCAGTAATATGATGTTAACCTTTTATAGTCTAAGACTCTTCTACACTTTCTCAATAAAGTTGAGCAGTGCCACTAAGTTTTATTTTTACACACCTCACCCTCCTATTCTTAAAAGAGTATACCAGTCAAAGAATTGATTCATGTCACGAATCTACTTATCAAAGATTCACAAGTCAAGGTGACCCTTAAAGTCAGGGTTTCTACCTTGACACGTCTCATGACTCGATCATCACGGTTATCGTAATCTTGGTGACCCTGATTGTGGTTATATTGGTGGTTCCTAGGATGAATTGACCTCTGGAACTAATTGTTGAAATGTTCACTTTTGTTAGGCTTATTAAAGTCATTGTGACCCTAGTAGCGATTATGTTGGCGGTTCCTACGGGGCATTGATTTTTTATGATTCCCACGGTTGTTATTAGAATACTCTCTTTCACTAGACGACCTTATTTATAAGGTTTCATCTGAGTGGATATTTTGTTCATATCAGCTCGAATAAGTTGTAATACTTTTGAATATCCCTTAAAATATTATTAGAGATCGAGTCCATGGTAGCTATGAGTTCTAGATTGTTTACTAGACAACTACTCCGTAAATACATGCATTATTAATCCTAAGACTATGATTGAGATCACAAATGATTTTTTTTTTTATTCGAGGAAACCTCACCTCTCGGAAAGCGCATTTTATTGGCCCAGGTGAGCGAGTAAAATTCCGGCTGTCCCAGGCTTTTACAAGATGTGCACGCCCTGACTCGAACTTAAAACCTGTTGTGCAAATCTCAAGCCTTTTGCCATCACGCTATGCCCGTTAGGGATGAGATCACAAATGATACTTGTAAGTGGAATACAATATAAAATTAAACTAGAAAAAATAATATACAAGTAAGTCCTTTAAATACACGCAATTAGTACAACACTATGTTCCAATTTCCTCCACAAATTTAGCCATGATCAGCAATCAATTAAGAGAACTGGGTGTTGGATGTTCAATGTAAATGAATAAATAAGTCAAAAATTAAAGGAGCTCAAGTTGCATGATGAGCTGTATATTTATGTACAAGCACCAAAAAATAATATCAATCTTAGTTATGGTTAACAAGTGCAAAAAAACATATCAGGCATTATGATATTCATTGGTTAAAGAAGTTTGTAGACCAAATTCTAATAGGAATACGCTGGAATTTAATTCAGCTGACGTGGCAGAGACAACTTACGTGGTGATGGCTACTGACTTGTCGATGACATGGCGCTGGTGTGGCAGAGGCTGCTGCCGCTGGACTAGTGAATTAATCTGCCTTGATAGATTGTTGTTGTCGGTGTAAAAAGGGCAAATGTTTTGATGTTGCTTGCGGCGGCTGTGCAAGGAAGCGTCGTCGTCTTCAACTGCTGTGCAGCCACTGTTGTGATCGGCAATCTACTGCTGGGTGATGGAACTGTTACTGGCGGCTGCACAAGAAGGCGCCGTCGTCGTCAACTATTGTGTTGAGGCTGGGATCGGTTGCTGCGTGGTCGCGGCTGACAGAGGAATTGGTGTTTGAAGATGAACATTGGATTTTTTTTTCCCCGACTGTAAACAGAAAGATAAAGGATTTTTTTATAAATCAATTCTAGGTAAAGTTGATTATGATTCGATACAGGTTTTAATAAATCGATTAATTATAGAAAAATTAAAAGCCTGGTACTGACATCACGGAATAATAAATAAAAGAAAAAAAAAGTAGGGAAAGAAAAAAAAACAGGAATTAAAAGCAAGGAAAGAAAAACTAGAAAGAAGAGAGAATTTAAATAATTAATTAATGATTTTTACTCGTACCTTAAAATTATCTTATAAATGAAGAGAAATATATAAATAAAAAATCATTCAATCAATTAAAATTATCAAACATAAATAACTTAAATATATAAAATAAATTAAAATTATTTAATATAAATAAATAAAATAAAAACAATAAAACATATTCATAAGTTTATATTAGATGTCATCAACATTGTGGTAGTGTTAACTATTTAAAGTATTTTTTATTTTAAAAAAAATTAAAATAAAAAATTTTATTTTTAATATTAATACATTAAAATAATTTAAAAATATAAAAAATATATTTAAAATTAAAAAAATATAATTTAGATCGCATTTCCCATCACACCCTCAATCTCTAACTAAAAAAAAGGTAACAGGCGGGCCATCATTCATCATCTTTATCTACTGATCTACATACTATTATAATTTGTGACGTGGGTATTGTGTCACCGCCTTTGCCTTATCTTTAACTTTAACTTTAACGTGGATAATCAATATCTCATAAAAGAGAAGACAAGTAGACGTGGGAGCATTCGATGCCTTTTTTCTAAGCTTCACTGAGCCCGAAAACAAAAACGGATAGACATGCATTTCTTTTTTTTTAAAACAAAAAAAAACAGAAAAGCATAGAAATCTTTGGAATCCTTGAACTGTGACCATGTCAACCACCCAGTCTTAATTTAATATTTTAGATAGTAGGGATAAGAATTTGAAATTAAAAGATTTATTTTATTTATAGTTTTAAGTTTGAGCTATATAATTGTTTATACGATAACTATTAGAAATTTATATCATTATTAATTTCAGAATTCATGAAATTATTGAGATACGGTCAAACTGACTCAAACACGGATATCAAACTAAAAAATAAAAGAAGATATTACTCTTTCTCAAGAACAAAAATCAAGCCCTGTCAGGATTCCTCTTTCTCATATCAAATTGGCCTATCTGAACAGTCAATCTGTCATTAACAGACAAATTAACCACCAGCTAAATGGGTAACATCATCAACGAAGCTTTCATCAAAACAGCTATGGATAATGACCCATATTCGGTTAAACCGCCTCTTAGTCTGTTCGTGGAGCTTCAGATTTCTCAAAATTTCTAAAGGAACCCATTTTAAATAAATCAAGATAATAAAAAAACCATCAGAGCAGGTTTTTTAAGAAACTGGTTTTTCTAAAATATTTTCTAACACAACTTTAGGAAGATATTGAGATTTTACGACAACATTTGTTATTTTCATTCACTCGCCGTGATCCGACTGCCAAAACGAGATGACAAGCTGTTTTCAGAAATAACTTATCTTTCTTGTTGTTATTATTTATTTAAATCTTGTTGCATTGAGTACCATTTAAGCGAAGCGTGCCTTCATGCACAATCAATCAAAGAATAGCATTAAGGATTAAGTTGGGATTTCAACAGTAAGGAAACTAGCAAGGCTACAAATTGGGATCGATCACCCGTTTGGGTGAGGAATTTAAAATTAACTCCAAACAGGAACTCCAGTCACAACTCCACTGTAATAGTTTTGTTGATGACCCACAGGGACTCCCAGAGCAGGCTGCTGCCAAGACGATGAACACCCATACCCACTTGGGTTCTTCGTCGCCGAAGGACACACAGAATCTACTGGCATCTTGACTCTAGCCGAAACATTAATGACACCATTCCTTCCACCTCTTGAGTCCCTCAAACGGTAACTCAAGAAATGCGGATGATTCTCTGGCGTATAATCTTCCAGTATGTCAGAAATTGGAAGACTTGCTGTGCCAATAACTCTGTCACCTGAACTAGTCTTGCATTTCACTTCAAGGCTTATAAAACGAGTCTGAAATGGCAGGTCTAGGGTAAGCTTCTCGTTCCATGAAGGGTTGCTGCCTCCTTCAAAATCAGTTTTGGTTGATCCGGAGTTAAGAGGGCTGGCTCTGGCAATAACATAAGTATTCTTTTTCACGGATTTGCGATCGAGGCGTAGGTTTTCTGCGGATAAGACTGTGACTTCTACAGTGCGAGAAGCCTTATGACCCTGCTTGTCCATATGGAAGAATGAAGGGAATCGCAAGAGATTCAATCAACTTTCTGGCGTGTATGAGCAAGTATGTACGATTTATGCTTGAGTTTTGGAAACTGAAACAATTGCTGATACATAGAAACTGATGGCGTTTTTATAACAAGGGAGAAAGGAAGTTTGCTAGAAAGAAGACAGAAAGAGAGACGTTTCTTCTATCAAAGAGTTGTCTTCGCATGACTGGTCCACCATACCAAAATAGTTTTACCCAACCTCTATTTGGAACGCAATTGCGCAATACATGCCGAAGGTGCATTTAAAAGCTTGACCCTTTCCTCTTCCTTGGTTACGGATCTTGGAACCCACCTCCGTTGGTTCCTACAAAGATTCAATATCTTATGCGAAGGGTTTGGTCAGGATGCCTTATAGTTGATTTGATGTTGAGACTGATTTAAATAAGAATTTGAGTTATTTTATCAATATTTGATTTAATTGTAAGAGTCTTAAGACAGGCTCTTTCCTAGAGCACAGCGAAAACACACTGGGATGGCGATGGCGATGGCGATGGCGATGGCGGTTCAAGGCTGGTATAAATTTATTTCTACTTTTCTAATTGGTGGCGGCGCCTCCGTATATAAAGATATCTGCTTGTTTTATGACCAATGTCATGGAACATAGAGTGACTTAATTTCACTCTTTTTCAACCTCCTTTGCTTTGAGGTAACGCCTGGATCATATGTAATTTTAAGTGATGTAATTTAATTGATTAGATTTTATATTTATATTTTAGAAATTATTAATTTGAGTTTTATACATTTTAGGAATATTGAAGATTTATATAGTTGTTAATTTTAGGACTCGTGAGATTAATCGAATTATACGTAAGTTAATCTGAACACTCATGTTAATAAAAAAAGACTAGATGCTCTGTACCAAAAGTTATTTTCCAATTCCTCTTTATTTTTATTTTTTTAAGTTAATAGGATGGGTAATAAAAAAAATAGACAACAAGTAATCTGAATTCCTCATGTTTTATTTGAAAAGGCAGGTTTTGTATTTTTTTTTCACTTAAAAACCTATTTTGACTCCAAAACATTTAAAAAATACCATAAAAATATTGTTAAATCAATCTATAACCTCTAAAAATATTAAAAAAATCTCAGAACTCAAAACCAACAACTTTTATGAGTTTAGATATGTTTTTTCAAATATCTCAAGGTAAAAGAAAAAAAACACTTAATTTGAAATCTTTTCATCATATAAAATCATTTGAAACAAAAATCAGTTGTTTTGGTGGTATGAATCATTACTAATGACAACTTTTTTTTTATTGGAATCCAGCTAATCCTTTTTCCTTCTCCCACAAAAAAAAAACTGAAAATAAATAAAATAAATTTTGACATCAAAATGTAATTTTCTAAAATTAAAGAGACCGCTCACTTGATAACTAAAAAAATTAGGAGACTAAAATGAACTTTTCAAACAAATTTCAAATTTGCCATCTATTTTACCTAAGTTTTTTTCTTAAGTCCTCCGCCTTTTAATTTAACCCTTACTTGCAAAAAAAAAAATGCAACCAGTGCTAATTTGGATTAAAAATCCTTAATTATATAAAATAAAAAATTTAAAATTTAAAATAAAATAAAAAATTATCATTGTTTCAATCCACAATGATATATAAGAAGATGAACAATATGTGTGCTACATTAAAAACAGAGCTCTTTTAGAGCATACTTAAAGTTAATGAACATGCTGGGTGATATTACGAAGGAAGATAAAACATGTTTCTATAATATTTATTTTTCATATGTTTTTATGATTTAATTTACATGCCTTTTTATAAAAGTAAGTTTTTTTTATCAAATACTTTTAAATTTAGAAATTGGACTAAAAACTGTTTAATTAGTTTGCAAGTGTAGTGGAACTAAACAAAGTCTCGATCTAAATGAAAATTAAAAAAAAATGAAAATGGTATTAAAAGAGAACTGTAGAGAGGAAAATTTAAAAAGAAATTGCATGGAAAAGTTCAAGATTACGTCAACGTTTAATTTTCTTCCAAGAGAATAGAATACTTCGGAGAAAATTCCAAGTTTCCTGCATTCAATTACATCATGATTGGGTTAAAAAATATTGCTAATCATAAGTCACAACGTGGAAATCCTGACCATCCATTTATATTTAAAAAGACTAGGATTGAAATAATATATACACTAATGAAACATGGTACAATGAATATATTGTTGTTAGCTTCATTTACAATCTTACTTACATTAAATTTCTTGCTGGTTTAGATTATAAAAAAATTTCGATAGAAATTAATCTGGTAAAACTCGAATAATCTCAGGTTAATTTATAATTTGATAAAAATTATATAAAAAATCAAAATAAAATTATTTTAGTGTTTTAAAATAAATACCAACTCGATATTATTATGGCATCTTACCTGTGACGTGTATTCCCAGTTATTAGGGAAATGGGGTCTTATAACTTCCTTTTTTATTATAAAAAATAATTTGAAATATCGAGGTCAAAGTTAATTTTGATAAAAAAAACGGGGTACAAGTTAAAGTCGTTTTGAATAACACACCTGGCGGGAAGCAAACTAAACGTGTGCTCCGCATTTTCGACATGCAAATTTGCTGTGCGTGGAACCTTCGGCGAAAGGATTAATTTACTTGGTCTTTCGCGTCTTTCGCCGTGTCAACCGTCTTAAATGATCACTGGGGCCACCTTTTTTATTTTTTTACCGTAACGTAATCGCTAGCTTGGTGACGTTATCAACAGTATTACAAAATTATCGATTAATGGCTGTCATGTGCACAAGTACTGGGTCATGGTGTCCATAAAGATCTTCGTATTAATTAATTATTTATTATTTAATTTAGAGTCTACTTGAGTATTTTTTTTAGTATTAACTCCTACGTGGCATCAGGTTAAACTTGTTTTTAATCAGTTGATTCACAACCAAGTGATTTGGTTTAAGAAGAGGTTTTTTTAGCTTGGGATGTTAGTTGAATATCAACATCGTACTTATACTATTTTTATTACTTGAGTTCTTATAATCTGGTCAGTTGTTATTTATAGTTGTATTTAAAATCTTTATGTTAATGAGAAAAGCATGAAAAACATTTGCAATAAATGAAGTATGGGATGCGGTGGATTTTCTCGAATTAATTATACTTTTTTTTCTAGTTGAACTTGTTAATGAACTATTTGTTTTTGTGTTTTTAAAGCGTTTTTGAAAATAAATGATTTTTTTATTTTTTTTGCTTCAAATTAATATATTTTTAGTGTTTTTAAATAATTTTGATGCGATAATTTCAAAAATAATTTTTAAAAATAAAAAAATATTATTTTGATACGTTTTTAAGTGTAAAGCACTTTAAAAAACAACTGCAACCACACAATAAAAGTATTTTTTTTTCAAAATTTGTATAAATTTATATTATTTTATATTTAATTTTTATCAAATAAATAAAGATAATGAGATTCGAACTTGTAACAATACCACATAAAAAAAACCATTTTAATCTAATAACTTAAATTATTAAATAAAATTTTAAAATATAATTTATATTATTTTCTTACCAAATTTACCATATTTTCAGGGGAAGTCAACTCCTCTTCGGATTGGCTGTTAATTTTAATCACAGACTTGAGGAGCAATCTGAAACACCTGGTCCTTTCTCGTGTCTGCCACGAGGTCGGTACGCTGATGTTTTCGTGGAACTTATGACTCTGATTCGGAGAGGTAGATTCCAATTTTAATACCTAAACTTGAGAATGTTCTAGAATCTTTTTGGCTCTAAAATCTTTTTAATTGCTTGTTCGAGAACTATTATCTTTAGCTCTGGAATTGAAACATTTCCTTATATATGAGAAGAACTTTCGGATTAATAAGAAGGAAGTTTAATTGGAATGAATCAGAATTTTTCAATAAAAAAATTGTGGGCTGAGCTATTTTTTATTTTTTAAAAAATAATCCTCTATGGATGAGAAAATCTGCCCTGCAGGGCGCTTGCGGGATGCCTGCACCTAGATTATATATATATATATATATATATATATATATATATATATATATATATATATATATATATATATAAAAAGATAACTAGATGAATGGAAAATCTTGATTAGGAAAGATTGGAAAAAATGTTACAGAAAGAAAAAAATGCAAAATTACAATATAATAATTAATAATTAATTCTGATAAAAAACTTAATTGTATGAAAAAAGAGAGAGACTGTATTTGTTTCTGGAAAGTGGTTTCTGGAAAACCACTTTTCAAACTTTTCTGTGTTTGTTTGTCATTAAAAAAGTTGGTCAACGAAAAACACTTTCCGATCAACAAAAAACACTTTACAGAAGAAAAATTTGGTTTGGTTTTCAGGAAAGTGTTCTCCTTTTATTTTGAGCGGAAAACACTTTTCGGAAGTTATGAAAATTTAGAAATGTCATATTATTTGCTGATTATATCAAATTTGGTCCTCAAACTTTTGATTGCTATATATATATATATATATATATATATATATATATATATATATATATATATTGTTTTGAATATTTGTTTTTCAATTTGATCCCTTAAAATTTAATTTTTTATCTATCAAATTTGGTCCTCATTCTTTTGATTGTTACTTATTTTATTTGAAATAATTTATGAAATGTTAATTATTATTATTTTAATTTCTTCATCTCTCAAATTTTTAGATTTGATCTCTATTATTTTGATTATTATTTATCTTATTTGAGATAATTTATGAATTTTTTTTTTCAATTTCATTCTCATTTAATCTTTTAATTTGTAAGAATTGTTCCTCATTATTTTAATAAATTAAAAAAATATTAATAAATTATTTTCAGCTTATTTTCCATAACATAACTAAACACTAGAAAGTGTTTTCCAACTTATTTTTCGTTACACTACCAAACATCAAAACATAATTTATTTTTTTAAAATTTGCTTTTTAAAATTTTTTTACTTTTCAGCTAATAAACCAACAGACACAAGTTAGGAGTGGAAGTGAAGGTGAAGATGCTGGTCATGCGAATATGTGGTGAAATTGGAAAATTCCTGTCACAATGCCAGACGACTCTTCCAGACGACCAATAATTTCCACGAAATGGTGAAACAAAGTTGAAGTCGCAGCTTTTGGCTCACGAGTCTCCATGGTAGCTAGCTCTGAAGGTTCTTGGATGGAAATTTCGATGTTAAAACTTGACGAGCTTATAGTGAGAGAGAAAGATTTGCTGACCAATCTCGGTTTTGACAGAGATGGGTTGGAATCGATGCCCAATTACACACCCGTCCCTGTACTTCTAGCCAATTGCATATGCATCCTTCGTAATTTCTTTTTCTAGTTTTGTTGTCATGGGTATTCTCAAACCACTTTCACATACCGAGGTTAAGTTCAGTTCTTCAAGAATGGTCGGAAGGGATATGGGTCCAATTACCGAAACTTACTACAAAAATATATCCAATTGAATAGAATTGGCTCATTTCTTGCATGATTGTTTAATGACATCAAGAAAAACTTAGTTACCATCTCAAAAACCTCTCATTGCCTTGAAATCCACAAGTATCATTCTGACTAGCGTTCCGAATTGCTAACTTTTGATTATGTGGACATGAGATACTTTTCACTTCTAGTAGTTCAACTCCACTAACTAGTATGCAGGTTTCAAACATATAAATTGGCATGTAGCTGCAGCCTCTTTGTTCAATGCAACCATTGTCAAGGGCCCCATTAAGAAAACCCAGTGCTCTGCTCTTGCCAAGTAGCCAAGAATTTTCAGCAACTTTGAAAATTAATCACCCTGCAAAAGAGCTGACGCAAGAAGCATACGTTAGCAATCATTAGGAATGATCAATCTCCTGGTATATCTGGATAAGAGAACTTCTGTCACACTACTGCACAAGATTCTCAATCTTCATACTATTATCACCCCAAAAGAATTCATTCACTTTTGAAGTGTTTCAATGATCGATATCAAATTGAATGGAGCCAAAACATTTGAGCGTAGGAACATATAGAAAGGCTTAATCACCATGATTCAGATTTGCCATAATTTCAAATGATGCAGACTTGCCTCATGAAAATATGGCATTAACAAAAGCCTCGGCATCAAAGGGTTGGAGGTCTTCTACACCTTCTCCAACACCCACAAACTTTACAGGGATGCCAAGCTCATCAACAACACTGACCTGCATAAGAAAATTAGTCCCCTTAATTACCAAAATCATGAAACAAAAGGAATGCATTGAAACTGGAGCATACCACACAGCCACCTCTAGCAGAACCATCGAGTTTTGTCAAAATGAAACCAGTTATTCCAACAACCTGTAAGCACAGTTGCATGTTAAAGACTCAAACAAGATGTTTAACGCTTGAAGAAAGAATAATAGCACCAAAGCATGGTAATGGGGAAACTTTACATGTATGAAAAAACAAAAGGTATAGTTGAGTGTGTAGCAAGCAACTTGTCTAATTGTTCATTCCTTAATAACATTGTCAGGTTTGTTTCTTCCCCTAGATAATCATGTTTAGATTATGGTCTCTCTCCTTTCCTCCTTTTGGATTATTCCTTTGGATGCTCTAAGAATCTTCTTTTCCTTCTTCCAAAAATTATCACAGGCACAAAAATGCCAACAAGGAAGTTGAGAAGACACAAATTATAAATGAAGAGATAATTACTAAAATATTTTGCTAATTTCTATTCTACAAGAATTCCATCTATTGTTTAAGCTCAGTCCTTGGCAATGCAAAGCAATTTTTTTGGAGTAAATAATGGTCATGATAATGTTTCCTCCCCAAAACTCCAGAACATACATATATATTCACAAGTCCCAAAAGGGGTTAAATTGCATATAATCACATTTCGGAAAAGTAATTAAATCATCTTAATGAAAACAATGAATAACAAGCCATGTTTGATGGAGAACTATGAGATAAGGGATATTACTTCATTGAACTCTCTTGCTTGTGGAAGCATATTCAAACCAGTAGTCCCATCCAACACTAGTAAGATCTCCTGCAAATCTTATGAAATGGCATTTCACAAATCTACAAAATTGGTGTTTCAAATCAAATCAGATATTTGGAATGACAAAGCAGAGAATTTCGATATTCAACTCATGCAAATGAACTTTCCATAACCAATGATCATAACCATATATCTTATCTCAAAAATCCATATAGAGCTGTAATTACAAAACATGGAACAAAAGATTTCAAAGGATTAAGATTTCTGCTAAAATTTATCAGATTAGAAACTTGTAAATTAACCATGAAAGACGGTGTTGGAGACGGAAACTATGGTACAGCAGTCAAAACTTGAATAAAAACATCACAATGAGCTCAAAATTATAAAATTTTACAGGATGCATTGAAACACTTCAATGCTAATAAGATATTCAAGGCGGCAAACAGTTGAGCTTACATTAGGTGCACCACGAACTATTTTGCCTACAGCTTTCTTACATGCGATCAACTCTTCCATGAGGCTGTAATTAGTGTGGAGACCTGACAAATAGATATATATTTCAAATATAACAGGTAGAAAGCACATAAAAGTTAGATAGATAATCATGGGATATCCGTAGACTTACGTCCAGATGTGTCACACAAAACAACATCAAATTCTTGTTCTTTCCCTTTCTTTACAGCCTGAGAAAGAACTATTCAGAAAGCACTTTAAGATCATATGTTAGTAGCTATACCAAGTTATCTTTTAAAGATTGGTAAAAGCTAAAGAAGAGACTGATTTCATTAGAGATCCAGTAGTCTACCTGATGATGCTTTGGCCTTTTCTCCGTCAGCCACAACAATCTCACACCCAGTTCTTTCAGCCCATATCTCCAACTGATCACTGGCAGCTGCCCTAAATGTATCCCCTGCTGCCATCAGTATCTGGAACAATAGTAAAAGCACAAGGAAATAAAGATGGACCTATTGTGGATAAGACAATCTCTGTTTTTGAAAGCATCAGGTGGACAAAAGGATAACCTAGGCAACAATTCAGCTGGAAAGAGAAAAATGAAAAGAAAAAAAGCACGCATGCACAAGCACTTCAGTAGGATCCCTGAACATAGTATTCCGACTGCACTTCCTGGTACACCCTCTACAATTGCAGATATTAACTTTATTCACTCCCCTAGGAGACAACATCAATTTTCTAACCCCCTGTGATAATTCTATCTATTCAAGCAATTCATAGCAAAGCTTTTCCAGAAGATCTATAACATAATATTCAAATAAAGGGCAGTTCAGAATTTTCTTCTACATTTGGACATACAACATATTCTCTGTTCTAGTTTAACCCAGGATAGTAGGATACAACAAAAAGGCAGAATAAATGTTATATTTTGAAAAACAAATATAGTATGCATTGCGCTACAATCATAG
Source organism: Populus simonii (assembly GCA_007827005.2). Lineage (NCBI taxonomy): Eukaryota > Viridiplantae > Streptophyta > Magnoliopsida > Malpighiales > Salicaceae > Populus > Populus simonii. The sequence goes on from CM017477.2 coordinate 5,501,229, forward strand.
TTTCAGTCCATAAAGCACAATTCATCAAGGAATTTGTGTGAAGCAAGTCTTTTTGAAACACAGACCATGCACTTTAAATGCAAGACAAGGCTGAAGGTTTTGCATTCTCCGATATAAATCTAATCTGAATCCATATCAGTGGAATCAACACACAGTGTTGGTATTTGGCAAAACAACATCATCGAGAAATATTACACCAAAATTCAACAGCATATTCATTAAACCTTTGAGTCCTCATCTCTATAAGCACATTTTCCTTGGGATGTCAAAATCAATTGCCTGAAACTTTGAATGATATTATCTTCAATTCAGCTCTAAAAATCACACAAATACCAATTTTCTAATGCTCTCTCTCTCTCTGTAAAGGCACTTATCACATTGCAGAAAAGGCAAACAAAATCTCACCTTTGCCCCTTCATTCTTCAATCTATATGCTAGCTTTCCTGCAGCAACAGTAAATGAGATCATATTTCTTTAGCAACAACTAGAAACAATATAATAGAAAAAACTCAAGAACACATGTTCACGAGAGCGTATTTAGGCAGACCTTAAATTTCTCAAAAGTGTATTAAAGCCTCTCCAAGCTTCCAAGTAAAATCTACAACTCAAACCACCCCAAAATTTACCACCTAATACTTCACCAACTTCCTTATCAGAGCCACACTTATCTCAACGTGCACATTACCAGAAACCATTAAAATGTTGGCATTCATCGGATTGGCTTAGGTAAATATTCTGATAACTCCTTAAAAAGTTCACCCTCATTTCCAAAATTCAATTCAAAACCAAAAATTAGAAGCTCAATTCTTGACTTACCAAGAGATGTCGTCTTCCCACCACCATTAACACCAACTATCATAACAACAGCCGGTTTCCTGATAACACAACACAAACCATATCAACTCCAAAGGGAAAAACGAAACTTTACCATCGCACAACAACAGAGAATAAAAAAAAAACATCAGAACCTGAATCCAAGTTGAAGCTCGGTTTTATTCCCTTTCTTCTCTAACAAATCCAGCACACTCTTCTTTAGTGCATCCTACAAACAAAGAACATTGCAATTCAAATGCCAATCTTTTCTGAACAGTTGAATAATCAACACCTATAGTGATCAAATAAATACCTTTATTTCACTCCCTGATTTAAGCTTCCCTGCTAATATATCCTCCCTCAATTTCTCCACGATCTGAATAGTAATTCTTGGCCCAAAATCAGACACCAACAAAGCCTACAATCAAAAACCAAATATAAAATAAATCAAAACTTCCATCCATTAGCTTCCAAAAAAAAGCTTAGAATTTAAGCATTTCCTAAAACCTCTTCGAGTTCGTCGAGAACACGGTCGGTTTCAGAGAGGTTCCAGTACAGTAAGAGCTCATCAATGACAGCAAGGTTGTCTCTGGTTTTGGAGAAACCTGAGAAGATTTTTTCAACATCACTTTTGGCTTTCTCTTTTATTAAACGACCTAGTTTAGTAAAGAACCCGGTTTGGCTGGCTAAGCATTTGAACCGGGTGGGTTTGGATTGTGGGTTGAGCCGGGTTCTAGGGATGGTGGAGAAGAGGTTATTGAGTTGTGGTGGTGGTGATGGTTTTGAGAGGAGAGAGAGATGAGCTAGAGTTGCCATTTCTTAGCTCTGCAACTGTGAGTGCTTTGTTTTTTATTCTACGGATAAACTAGCTTTCAACGATGTCGTTTCGGCCTCAAATCACTTTTTTTTTTCTTGCTAAATATTACCTTGGGATTTTATCAAATTTCCTTCACGTTGCCTTTAGCTTGGCGATCAAATGTTTTTGTCTAGATTTTATTTTCTTTCAATTTTAATTTTTAATTTTTTAAAATAACAAATTACTAAAAAACAAAGAAAAAATAAAAAAAATTTATAACCAACAAAGATTCCAACCATAAAAAGTCTTATTTTTATAGTTTATTTGAAATTGTGATACAATAACGGTTATTTTAAAGTATTTTTTTGTTTAAAAATATATTAAAATAAAAAAAATATTTTTATCAATCTATTAAAATAATCTAAAAATATATAAAAAAAATTTAAAACAAAATAAACAGTGTAATCCAAACCATTCCTTCCTTAGTATTAATATGTTTTTTTAATTTTCTTTGTTTTTAACTTTTCTCGTGTAATCAGATATAGAAAGTTTTTTTAATTGAGGTTAATTTTGTGTTCTGGGACTGATTTTTTTCAAATTTAATAACAAATTTTTTTTTTTTTAAGATCATTAGATTTTTTTTAGATGTTTTTAAATGATAAATTGATTGAAAAAAATGATTTTTAGCCAAAAAATTATATCCTGATTTTCAAACCACCAATGTCTCCATCCCCTTTGCCAAACCAATCAACCGAGGTGTCCTAAGAGGAGTCTTCAGATGTCGAGTACCTTCTCCCTTCAACATTCATCGAGCTGCTCAGTGAGTTTTCAAGTAAAGATGGAACCTTGTAATCTCTTTCCCTGCAAATTGCTCGTAGAAACAAGCATCTACATGCATAACATTGCAGAAGACTAGAAGGCAACAATAAAAGATGCTGAATCTGCAGGTGAATCAGAAATGACCGACAAAGTATTGAATTTGTGAATGCAGGAGCTGTAACCGTTGCCATGTTCTAGGATTATCATGTCCTGTTCCAGAAGTCCAGTTCAGCTTCTTTGTTTTCTTTCCCGTTTACGATTCACAACTTCAATTTGCAGAGATAAAAAGGTGAGATTACACTAAAGTTGGCCCTTGGCAGAAGGAAAAACCATCCCTAGAGTAAGAACCAACCTTTCCCATACTTCATCCAAGAAAATTATTCTTTCATCTGTAAATGCACTGGTTATCATTAAAAAGAATCAGAAAGAAAGATCCTTTTCACCTTGAGCTTGGATCCACTACTGACATTTCTATTATGATAAAACCAACAAAAGATAGCTCTGACCCATAAGAAAAAACTCAATTCAAAAGTTCAAACATCCCTTTTCACCATCACATTCAGTTTGAAATGATCATTATTCCATTCCTGTTAGAGTTTAAACAAACACTCCACGAAAAGGCACATAAACATATATAGTCTATCAGCTATCTGCAACAGGACATCAGAGTATAGCCATGGGCATCTCATTCTTATTGAACAAATGAAAAGACTTTATTCATGGTTACAGGCAAAGCATTCAAAAAGTTACAGACAAGATCATATGTAAAACCACAGAAATTTCATAACTTGGCAGCAGGCATGTGATAGAATGTAGCACGAGAAGTAAAGACCAACTTCTTGGTTTCCTTGATTCTGAATTCAGATGCAACAACAGTCAAATTCCTTCCACTCTTCAGTACGGACCCTTCAACCAGCAACACCTCCTGCCAAGATAAATTGTTTAAATTGTATGATAGTAGTAAATTAGATAGAAATCCTGAAGCATGTGAAACCAATCTAATTACCACAAGTAAAAAAGTTACTCTAAGAAACTAATACACAGAAGTTGCAATGGCAAGTGAACGAGTTTCAAATTAAAAAACTAAACAAGAAGACAAATGCAAAGGCAGGCAACTGAGCGGTGGGCAATTTTCTGAACAGAACAAGTTGATTGAATTTCATTGCATCAAATTTTCTTGAGCACACACTTGCATAATCAAAGAATTTAAAATCTGGAAGACTGGTGAAACCTAAGATTGAAGAACCCCATCATTAGTGTAGAGGCTTTTCTCTATTACAAATGAGGCAAGCACGAAATGGCACCAAAAGAGAAACTCACATTTAGTTTTGCTGCAGAGAGGTAACAGATGCTTAATTCACCAAGAAAAAGTTTTTTATCATCAGCCACAACAGTTCTAGCACAAGCGATGGATGCTCTCTCTGCTATAGCCCCAACAGCGCCTCCATGGAGCCCATTATAGTAATTCTATAGCAGTTAAAAAAATAAATTGTTTTTCAATCCAATTTCTTGATGAATTAAACACAAGAGAAACGAGTGAGAATCTTACGCCAACAACGGGCAAGACAGGGACGATACAGGAGACACGGCCACGTTGGACATGGCCGGCTTTAAAGAGATCGCGAAAGAGATCGGAATAAAAGTCTTTAGAAGTGGAGTTTTGAGGGAGAGAGGCATGGATTCCTACGCTTTCAAAAAACCTTTTGACTGCTAAGACATGCTCTGAAGGTAAGTCTTTGGAGATGGTCGTTGAAGAAGAAGAAGTTTCTGTCATCTCTCTGATTTTTTCAGTTCCACAAACGTGGAATCTTAGACCAAAGCCTGAAACCTGCACAAAAGTGCTACATGACAGATTGCTGATGTGTTGGCCCTTTTATATTGGACAAAAATCAAGCGTGGGTCCCAGACAGTTTTTTTAAGGGTTATAACTGTAAATTTGAAAAAAATAAATCCAAGATTCAAAAGGCCTCGGTTAAAAAAAAATCAAATTAGAACCCCTGAAAATCAAAACAAATTCTGTTTATGTAGGAAAATAACAAAATTAGCTAGAAAAATAATAAAATTGATAAAACAATAACTTTTAAGTATAATTTAAAAGCCTTCCTAACTACAACCGGCTAGAGTGAGTCGATCTCCAATAGGCTTGTAGAACCTTCTGAACAAATTCCTTTTTAACTGTTAAGTGCTGCCTCACTTCGAAGTTCGAACTGATCATATCTTGCTCGTTTTTCCTATATTTGCTCGTTTTATTTAGGCAGAGAAGGCTACTTAAAGAGCCGATGATGCCGTAAATATTCCAGTGGATGTGGCTTCATGAAGCTGCTCGTTCCATCGACGGAATTTTTTGAAATCAATTGCTGGCAGGGAGTAAATTTAGCTGGCTGACAACATCTACCAACTACAACTTCATTATAATCTTTTGTCATCGTTAGCATTTAGCAGTGGATGCTGAGATATATAAGAAAGAAAAAAGGAAAATGTGTTTGACAGAGATTTATATGACAAAGATAGTACAACTAGCAGCTGCTGGGTGGTGTAATGCTCTAAAAGCTGGATCATGGGCTGCTGAAATTGGACAAGAGTTGGCCAGGGACCTGGGAATTACTAGACACCTGCATCTAGAGATTGTAATTTCCTGGAAAGGTGGGAGAGCAACTCGTGACCAAGGATCAAGAAGGTGGGGGACCTCGACTCGATGCTTTGCAAACAGATACCGTGTCCTGTAATCAATAGGAAATGGGTAATCGGAATTAATAAACATACGTTTTAAAGGGCTAATTTCTGTACTCACAATGCTCTCTGCTTCTGGTGTTCATCGAGGGACTGAGGTTTGTGCTTCCCAGATGCTCCTCGTTTTATTTGGGACAGAGTCTGCTCTAAGACTGTACGAGTATAGGAGAGTTTCGAAAGACAGCATGGAACTGGCGCTTTCAGGGAGAGAAAAATCCCCCATACAAACGTAAATGCTTCAGAATATTTACATCTGAAGTCTTCAGGCCACACAAATAATTACAGAGAGGGGAAAGGTAAGAAAATAAGAATATGGCACTGTTGGAATAAAATGTTTATAACCTTTTTATTTTTAATATTTTTAATCTATATATTTTAAAAGTTTATTTCTCTAAAATATTATTACATTTTTTTATATAAAATTATTAATTTAAACATATAAAAATCTAGAAGAATTTTTTTTTTTAGATATTAATTACTAATCACCTGAATTTTTAATATCAAATCATCACGTATCTTAACTAAAAAAATAAATTAAATTAGATTAATCAATTATTTTCTTACAATATTTATAAAAATCAACCCCGGAGATGACGTGAGAAATATAGAATTATAGATCACACCCGCTATACTCTTATGCAAGTGGAGAGTACTCACCCCGAAGGGAAAATGGAAAGATTCGAGTGGACAGGCCCAAACAAATAAATCTTCTGAACATTTGGGCTAAAAGCCATTATCCAAAAAAATCTTTCTAAGCCCGGCCCGATAAAATCCATTTCACCACTTCCCTTCCCTTCCTTGTTTTTGGGGTGATTAAAAATTTGAAAGTACGGTAGTTGGTTTTTAAATTGTTTTTTTTTTAAGAAATATATAAAAATAATATTTTTAAAAAAATTATTTTTAATACGTAACATTAAAATTATTTAAAAACAATAATTTTTTAAAAATTGTTTTATAAAAATACTATTTAAAAAAAAAAACAAATTCTTCCGTAACATAAACTTCGAACTGGCACCTGTTTTTTTATTTTCGACGTAAAAGCAAACCGCCAGGCGGGGCTTTAATTAACAGCAGACCCATCTGCTGAATTCAGTTCGATCTTCTCTTCTTTTCTGCATATATTTTTGGAGATTTTGGTTTCTGGGTCAATCACAGAATTGCTTAACACTAACAAAATGGTAATTCTTAGATTGAAAACCCATTTTCTTTCTTATATTTTGAATTCCCATTCTATTTTTCCTCTTTTTATCTACTGGGTTTTGTTATTAGATGAGGTATTTGTAATGTTAAAGAGATCACTGAATATGATTGGAATTTGGTGCTGACTTATCCAATATTCACCTTTATCATGTACAAGAGTTTAGATCTGACAGTAACATTTGATGATTTGTTTTCTTTTTCCTGTCGATTTTTACCGTATCTGGGATCGAGGGTTTCTTTTCAATTTTCAGTCTATGTTATTGAAGAATGATTGATTAGTGAGGATCTTTAAGGGCTGAGCTGACTGGTTGTTTGTACTAGACTCTACTAGGTAGGAAATAAGGCTTTGGCTGTAGTGTCAGAATTTCGATGATTAGGATATGTATTTAATTGTTATAGTTTTGGGGGTGATGAATTTGTTCGCCGAAATTGCTGCAGCTGGATTAGCATGCAATGTATGCTTTGGATGAAATGTGATCTGCCAAGTGAATTTGGAATGGCAGATTTAGTATGTCTATTTTATTTACCATTGAAAACCACTGGAGTTTGTAGGCCAGACCTATTTGACACCCGATATCTCATTTCTGTGCAGTAGAAGATCAGTGGTAATATTAATAATTGAAAATTTATCTGATTAGATACAGGGATAATGATTGAAAATTATAGCTGATTAGATACTGGGTTAATGAAGTTCATCTCTTGGTTTGCTGTCAAAGAGTGAGTTATCATGGTTTGATTCGGAACATGTATGTCGAAGATGAAACCTTACTTAGTTTGGAACTTTCTGAGATGAAAATCTCAACATGGTAACTCTGGTTTCAGTAGTTGTCTAACTTGTCTGGAGTGAAAAGGGGGCACGGAGAACAGGTGAACAAAGTAGTAACTATTGTATTAGTTTTTATGCATATCAACCTTGATATGAATATAAACCATTTTATCCCATGCTAATTTCCAGATAAATGCTTTTCCCAGAAGGATTTAGTAATTAATCAATTATTTTGTTTTCAGCTATTGTAAAGTGTAAAGTTTCTATGTTAGTGGTGGTTTTAATGCCCATCTTCCAATATGTTTCAGATTCAATTTGTACTTCTCATTAGTCGACAAGGAAAAGTGAGATTGACAAAATGGTATTCACCTTATACACAGAAGGAAAGAAGTAAGGTAATGTCAATAATATCTTCTCTTCGAGACTGTTGTGTTGTAGATCAACTCTTAGATATGTATTTTTTTTAAATGCTACCTTGTCGATGAGTTTTTGGACCTTGCAATGCCTATTTTATACTGTTCAATTGTATATTGAACAATTTCCTATTGATATTTCTCTGGAATTAATGTGCATTTTCTTACATTATCAATACTTATTTATATCTTAATGCACCTTGAGAAGGTCATCCGTGAGCTCAGTGGAGTAATTTTATCTCGAGGACCCAAGCTCTGTAATTTTGTTGAATGGAGAGGACTCAAAGTTGTTTATAAAAGGTAAAGCTAGAATATGATTCAGTGTTTTGCAGTGAATATCTGGAAAATGTTCGTCCATCCATCTTAGAGCGCTGATAAACTTTGTTGGTTCCAATGTGCATATCATGCAGGTATGCTAGCCTTTACTTCTGCATGTGCATTGATCAGGAGGACAACGAATTAGAGGTCCTCGAAATAATTCACCATTATGTTGAGATTCTGGACCGATACTTTGGCAGTGTGAGTGAACTTAGACTCTGGTTTATTGTAAGGCCTGCAAAGTCTTTTTGACTGGCATTCTAGTTTCCATTCAATGGTTCACATTTATTGATAGTTTAACAATTTATATTTTTTTTCCAGGTCTGTGAGTTAGACTTGATCTTCAACTTCCATAAGGTATGCCTGCTTGTTTTTCATTTCAACTTATTTTTAGTTTCAAGCATTTCAAAGTTAATTTTGGTTTACCCCATACTGTAAGTGGTATGATGCCAGAAGTGGTTTGTTCCAAACATGTCTCAGTACATAAAGCATATTTTATTTGTCTCGTGCATGGATACGAAAGTTTCTTTGCTTATTTATTTGTTTGCTGCTTTAATATATAAGGCCTACTATGTATTGGACGAGCTTTTGATCGCTGGTGAACTTCAAGAGTCCAGCAAGAAAACAGTTGCTAGGCAAATAGCTGCTCAGGTACTGCCTTTTCTTTTCCGTACACAATTTCTTAATTTGTTTATTTGTCAGGATATCTAAGTGCTACCTTGTCTGAACTACAGGATTCATTGGTGGAGGCTGCAAAAGAGCAGGCCAGTTCGATAAGCAATATTATTTCCCAGGCTACGAAGTAGGATACAGGATTTGTTAAAACTTTTAAGTGTTGTTCCATTTGCATTGAATTTTATTATTCTTGAGATCTGAAATGTATGTTTTCTTCGGGATGGTACACTGAACTATATGTTAAATGCAGCTCCTATATTTTCTGATTTAGGTCTTGATCCTGTGAAGATTGACGAACTAAAATTTTCTGAGTATTATAGCCAAAATTTGGATTCTTTAGGAGTAATCAACTGAAGATACCCCATTGTTAACGCAAGATTGATTAACATAACTGCATATGCCACCCCATTCTCTAGGCTGAACTTTGACCGTGTATGTGTTCCGAAGCTTCAGCTTGTGTAGGGTCCTGATAGATGCATCTGTAGCAATGACTGGTTTGTGGGAACAATGGTTCCATCGGCCAGTTGCAGCTGTAATGGCACAGCATGGCTGCTATCTCCTTCCCTAGTGGGAATTTCTTGTCATCCATCCATCCATCGATTTCCTCTCTTGATATCAGGTAACAGAGAGCTGTGGTCTTGAGACGTATCAGGGAAATGAAACAAGCCGCACGTGACCTATCAACCAGGAATTAAAGTCAAGGGTATGATCCCTGCTCAACATAAGTAGTGCCTATCTTGCTTATTTTGCAGAATGCCAACCACAACAGTCAATGAACAAGAGGATGAGCAAGACTGCTTTGATGACTTCCGCTTGTGCTGTTACTGGATATCGGGAAAAAAAAAATTTCAAGTGATGTGATGTTACCGTGTTTGAAAGAAATATGAATCTGGGTTTAATTATTTTATTTAATTATATAATATAAAAATATAAAACTAGGTCTAAGTCAATTGATATCATTTAATTATATAATAAAAAATAATAATATAGCAAATAGATTGAATTCTTTTTTTAAAAAAATAATCATGATGACATGGAAAAAAAACTTGTAAATCAAAAAAAAAATATGAAGGTTAAAAAAAAAAAAAATTTAAGTTAACATGAGTTAATATGTTAAACTTAAAATCTGAATAATAAGAATGCGATAATTTTATAAAAAATAAAAAAATATACATTATATAATTTTTAAAAATTTAAATATAAAGAATGATATCTTTAAAAAAAAAAAAAAAACACCATCAAATTTAAGCAAGCCCATCAAATCCCGTGGGTCAGGTAATGCGAACAAATGCAAGAATAAAATGTTATTGTAATCCCGTAATAAAGAATACCTAAAGGAAAGCGATATTCAAAGTAAGACACTATTTGTAAACTAGGTTGCCTTTCAATGGAGTACACAGATATTATTCCACCATCTACGAATGCATGTCAGACTATTTCTGTGTCTAATTTGTATGAGAAATACTAGAACTCTAGGTCATTTCATAAGAGAGCACAACGTTGCGGTTCAATTGACAATCTTGAGGTACTAATACAAACTCAAATTTTGAAGTTACCTCTGGAAGATTTTAATGCAAACAGACACAGAAGAAACCATTAGGAAGCAAGGGCAAGCATGATCGTTTATCTTTACACTGATTAATGTGTGCAAGTTACCTCGGAGCATCTTTACACTGATTCATTTTGAGGTACTAATACAAACTTCTCGTTTGTGTTTAAGTATTTTTCGAGAGAAGAAGCAGAAAAGGATTGCTGTTCTCTGCGAGAAAGAAATCATATATTATCAATGAGTAGATGAAGCATTAGAAGAAGATAAGCTCCGAGAGAAATTATATAGAAATGGAAAAACTTTCGAGTCAGCTAGTAATTGTTCAGACGAAGAGTGTCACTCACAACCCCACATCTTTTGATGGTTTTGTTAATAATGATTAACCTCTAAAGAACCATCAATAAGTAAAAGGTAAACGAAGATCCTTCATCTTTCTCCCATCATCTCTGCCTGCAATAACAACCAAAAAAACCCCATCGATTTGAATTTTTTAATTGTTCTTATAAAAATGGAAAGGACAGAGAGACAAAGTGGTGGTGCCTGGCAGCAGAAATAAAAAAAACTCTGCTCCAAAAACGACCCCAACTGTAAGATTCCGTCTTCTTCCACCCATTATCCATGCCAACAAGAACAACCCAAAAATCCATTAGCTTCAACAATCAAATTCTTTTTTAAAGAAAGAAGAAATTGAACTCACATGCCTGGATGCACTGATTAGCTGCCTAGAAGTCAAAAATCAAAGGGGAAACTGTGGTCTCCAAGCAGCCACATCTCTAGGGAAGGACACGACATGGAAGAAATTGAACAAAATTATCGCGAGATCGACAAGTTTTTTGGTGATAAACACTGCTAGAATCTACCGTAAAAGACCTCACAATCCAAATATAAAATTATTTTATTATTATTATTATTATTTTGTTAATTGGAAACTTCTGATCATCAAGCATTGGGGCTGGAGCAATCTGCTGGTCTAATTTTGAACACCGAGAGCCCTTCTAGTTTTTCCCCCGGATCAACCATACGCACCAAAAAGCAGCCAGTTGTGGTTAGCATCTCCATTGATCGAAACGTGAATGAAATATACAAAACAAATCAGAACCATTGCATTTCCATTCCATGCATGAAACTTCAAATCCAAGCATCACAATAAACATGTGAATATGTTCTTCCTTTCTTAAACAACGGACTGCAATGTCAACCAGGGAAAGGTTGGAGCTTTTTGAGAGCAAATTCTTTCGCAGGGCAAAACTATATGTGTGCTAACAAGTAGTTATGTGCATGGTTTTTGACAAAAAAAAAAAAAAAGTTCTCCTACAGGAATATTTCATAAAAAGAAAGAGTACGTGTTTTCATTATGATTGCATGGACAAAATTAACAAAAGAATATTTCGTGTATATTTTTATGTTTTCATGAATATTCTTTTCTTGAGAGAGAAACATACATCACATCTTGTGCCGACTGCCACTCACATTGCACTGATGAGATAATCATCTAAAAATTAAATATGATTTTTTCCAGAAATTTAAAGGAGAAAAAGAAGAACAGGGGTTTGTCAAACCACAACCCAAATCGAAGGATACGGTTTAGCATGCTAGGTTGCCTAAGCAAGAATCTTTTTTAAATTTTATTTTTGGAACAACAAATAAAGAACTTCATAACGTGCACTCATTCTTTGTTCGGTCTTTGTCATTACAGCTCACCAATGTCTCTAGGGTGAAGTCTTGCAAGCTAGATTGCTCAGCAATCAGCATCATAAGAACCACCTGATCTAAAATGCATTGCAATAAATCAATTATGTAAACTTGCCCAGCAAAGATCCTCAGGCCATCAAAGAAAACCCCCCGAGTCCCAACTATATGTAGAAATCGAGACTAGACATTCATATAGACTGCAAATAACAGGCACTAAATTGCATAATAATGATTAATGAGACTATAGGAAAGTTAGATACAGGCCCGCTTTCATATCAAGATGAAATAACTTTTGACCATTGAACAATTCTCGAAAAAAACCACACGAAATAATCAGAAAGAACATAAAAAAATAAAAACATTTGGTGCCTTGTAATATTTTCTTATTTAGCTTACCAAGAGAAACCAAGTACACTCATCAATAAACACGATGTATATTGGAAAATAATTACCGTGAGCAATTGTCCACCTTCTCTCCAGTATAGAATATAGTTAAAAATTTGTTCGGACTTCAAAATTTGGCCAATCATAGACTAGTGTAGATTCTCCGGAAAAACTAAGGAGCCATATCTCTCTCTGTCTCTCTCTCTTTTTGTTTGACAACTATTTATGACTTGCCAGCCACAACCTCAAACACGTGGGGAAGAAAAGCAATGATTAGTAGTGTGATGCTCCCTTGTGATCTCTAGGCAGAAAATAGCCAATTGGAGGCTATGGCACACCAACATGAGAAAGGGAGATGCCGCCACATAATTACAACGAACTCAAGAAAGTCACAGCATACGTCATAAATGCAGGACCAGAAATAACCCATCTTCACAGAAATTGCCAAATCCAGTAAGATTAACACAAATGATTCTTATTCAGGATGCTGGAACTCAAGATCCAGTTTCCTCTTTAGATGAGATCTGTCAGCACTGCACAAGGGAACAAGGAACACATATTAAGAACACTGAGGGTAAAGTCAAAATATCATTGCAAACTGTCCGGATGCATATGTTTCTGTTTCCTTAAACATTATGGTATCATCAAAAGAACTAGTTTTATGGAACAAAGGAAGTGCAAGGGAGTGTCTCAACAGCATATTTACCTGTACATATGTTTCCAAAAGGTGGAAGGAAAGCTTATGTGAGGCAAGGCATGAGCCTAATATAGGTTGAGTACAAAGCATTTCTCAGACAATGAAATTAGTTTCTGGGGAAAAGTTAATTATCGTACAAATCTAATCCACTTTTTATTTCACATAAACAAAATGGAATTGGAATCTAATGTAGTTTTATTTACCTACTTTTTTCTTAATTAGTTGATAAGAAGATATTTTTATAATCCACAGCCATCATTTTATTTCTCTAGATGCCTTTCCTGTCTATTTATGATTGTTTAATGATCATATTAAAATTCAAAAAGTGAGCTTGTATGGTAAAAGAAATCATGGCACAAATAAATGATCCAATTTGTTGGATTCTTTTATACTAACTCCCAGTAATATCAAAAATAAAAAATATATCTGATATTGGGCTTGATATGGGACAAAACAAAATTGGGGTGAGAAATTACAAGAATTTTTTCTTTCTTTCTTTCTTTTTTCCTTTTCTTTTTGGGTAAAAGAGCAATACAAATTCAAATGAAAATAATGCACTCATGCACAAGATTGATATGGTAAAAAAGTAAATATTAAACATGTATATGTTAAGGGTACCAAAATTATTAAGAGAGTATATCCAAGGGATGTTTTTGTTAGTAGTGTGATGGTGATGTGGTGACTCTGCTGGAGGTGTTGTTGTTTGGTGGCAGCAAGTAAAGTAGTGGTGCTGGTGAGTAGCAGTACTGGCTGTGCCAATATGGTGATCTCAGCTTTTAATCTCCTTAGCCTAAAGCACTTAAGTAGAACCTCCCATAAAATGAGAATAGCATTTAACTCGCCTTTAATCATTTTAAGGGATTTGGAAAACTTTTAAGATACATTATATTTTAAAGCTACAAAAAATATGAATAAAAAAATGCCAAGATATATAGTTTAATGATAGCATTTATTGTCTTAATTTCAACCAGGATACAATTAATGTCTCCAACCATAAGTGAAGAAGAGAACAAAATTTAGATGCTCGTTAATTCATTTCAATAGTGACTGTAAATTTGTAAAAAGTTTATGGGGAGTTTATCTCCGTCAATACATTCTAATTCAAAAGTTGGTTAATATCAAGGAGGGAGTTTATCTCTCTCATCAACTATTAATGGCAGTCTAATATTCAAGAAAAGAAGAATCTATGATATACATTAAAATTTGCTCAAAGAAGATTTCTAAGAAAAAAACAAAATCATAATGATATTTAAAGAAAAGATAAGAGACATTAAAGCAAAAGGTCAAAGGCAAATAAACACACAACCAAGAGTCTCACATCTAGTTCATAAGAACATGTGCCCTCATAACATAGCCTCATTAATAGATAGCCTATCCTCAGATTAAAAAGTAGCTATCTGGCATCCAAACATATTGACCCAAATTATAGTTAGCTGTTTACAGTAATCAGACCATTCTTTCCAAAATTTAAATTAACACATCTAGTTCATAATGAGATTTCTAACCTTGTAAGAGAAAAATGAATTGGACTCAATGCTTAAATCCCACCATCAGGTTAGCTTTTGTTCATTTAATCTAATGTCACTTTTTTTTTTGTAATAATGGAGCATGCCTTGTACATTCCCGACTTTACATATATAGTGCTCCTAGCCTTATTCAATTTAACAAAGCTCAACCTCCACTGTAATCCCCAAGAAAGAGCAAAGAAAAAGGAGAATATAAAAAAGGTCCCAAATTAAATCTTGAAGCTTAAGCCCACATAATTTGAAAACTTGAAGCCTTAGCTCTAGGTCAAATATGAAATTTCTTATGAAAATACATGACAACAAGAATATAAATCTAAACTCCACCTTCAAGTTTAACGGGCTGCAACCTTATTTGCTTTCATTATTTTTTGGGAAAAGGACATGGTTTAACCATTTTGAAGTAATTCTTCATAGAGATAGTTTTACCTGTTAATCGTAGGTCTGCTCATTGGTTTTGATCCAAAGACAGAAAAATCTACTGACATCAGCACCGGTTCATTCCTGCCCGTGTTATCCCCAGCTGCCTGTCTAATCTCACCGCCACATTCATCAACCTTATCAACTTGGAATGAATTTCCAGCAAACCCTTCACGATCTGACATCACTCTTCTTGCCTTCCTTTTTGGTGACAAGACAACAGGACCATCATGTACATCTGAAGTCCTAGGATTGTGTGATTCTCTCTTGGGAGCTGGTCTAGGGAGCTTAGCTGGATCTGTGGGCAGAGGTATGGAGGTGAAATACCTAAAAGCAAAACAGAGATGAGAGCGGGAAATGAAATGATAATATAGATTTCCAATTTGAAAGATTTTGGAGACCTGTGTTCCAATGCTTGTTGCACTGAAATTCTAGCTCTTGGATCATATGTAAACATCTTAGATAACAGATCTAAAGCATCGTCACTAGCCGTTGGACACAGTTTTCGCCAAGGTTGTATAATCTGAGATGAATATTCTACAAAATCAGGAAGCCATTCCAAATCAGGCCACTGCAAAGGAGTTGGAGTCCCCAACTTCTGAAAGATCTTTCCTAGTTGATCGATATCGCTATCCCCCTGTCAGACACTAAAAGTTAAACTGGTTCTGCAAGTGGTGATTGCAAAATGCTCCATGGGCATACAATTGATAAACATCAAAATGATTAGCTAGATGTTACAATAAAATGAGCTTTAGCCAAATCAATTTGTATCCACTATTCAGCATGTTCTTAGAAAGGAAAGCGAAAGGAAGAAAATGTATGCACTATGTTTTGATAATGTACCTAGGAAGAGCATGTCTATGGATTCACAATTGAAGGCAGAACCCCATAGCCCAAACCATTATTATTTAAAAGAAAATGGTCAGAAGAGATTCCTTGTTGTCGGTGTTCATTTAGCAACTTTTACAAAAGATGCATGAAAGGAAGGAGGTAAACATCTCTAACAAGAGCAAAGAAAGGCAAGAATTCCCTTTGATGTCCATTGACAATATTGACGAAATAACTGGGTGGGAGTGGAAAATTCATACAAGTCTTATTCACAAATAAGGAATTAGAGCTTTATTATATTCTCCGATTCCTGTTCTTGGTGGTTTACTGTTTGGGAAACTAACTTAAATGTATGAACACGTATATTGTGGAGCTTGGAATTCCTCTCCAACGCGAAACCTCTCAAATCCACAAGCAATAAATCTTATACTCTACCAGGAGTCAGCAAAGATTTGCCACAAATAGACAAAAACTAGTGCCATGTATCACAAGCTACTGGAAAATGAAAAAGAAAAGGATAACTTAGTGTCTTCCCGTTGTTATGGGAAATTTTAGGAAATGGGACATTTTGTGGCACAAAAACCTTAAGAAAATTGGACAGGATTTATCTTAATGAGAAAAAAAAAAAAAACTTTAACCTTGAGTTCCTAGGCTTTGCAAAATACAATTGACAAAGGGTAATTGCACAAATTCAAATATAATGGTCTAAGATTGGAAACGAAAGATTTACAAGAAAAATATTCCAGATTCCTCTCATTTATCTTTAGGCCCATTTTAACCACACATCTTAGAATTTTCATTCCACATGTTTTGATGCCCCAACACCAACAATGAAGTTCACATTGCCATAGCAGAAAAACAAAGCATAATTGCAGGTTATGCAGTCAAAAGGACTTTCAAGAAAAGAGTTCCAAGCGTGGGAACATCATGAAAAATTTACTCTTTGATCATTGTTAGAATTGGCCCCCTTGACCTCTTGACCCAGGTATTAAGTTCCTAGGCTTGAGGCAAGGCATTGGATTAAGTTCACATTTTGCAAACAATCACAAAAACTATTCCAAATTTAAGGAGAAAGTAACGTGTTAACGTGAAAGTTCGCTGGTAGCCACCGTACCAATGAATTAAACTATATCCTAATTTCAAACCATGCTTAGAGAACTCAAGCTCCCAATTTTACAGCTAGAGATCCAATTGCAAACAATGTTTAAAAGTACAACTTTAATCCATATAGAACTCTACACAAAAGAGAATAGGCCAACTGCATAGCTAATATGACTGCTAAAACTATGAAGAGTATTTTTCAAGAGTGAAAACCACATTTATGACAAGCATGAAAACCACATTTATGACAAGCATGAAAATCTACTCACCTGTAGGAATGGTCTGCGATTAAGTAGCTCTGCAAATATACAACCTGCAGCCCATACATCAACACTAGCACCATATTGTTTGGCACCAAACAAAAGTTCAGGTGCTCTATACCATCGAGCAAAGACCTGGACATTGGTATTCAAACTTGCAAGTTTAATTTTTTGTGGAGGATACAGGACAAAAGGAAAATGATCAAAACAATTGGGGGGGGGGGGATGGAAACAAAGGATGATTTATCCATCACAGCATCATTCCTGACACATGATGTATGGTTCATAAACAAAGATTTGAACTGGTTCCACACCAGCCATCTATCATATGATCAGCTATAACAAAGCTTATTTCTTAAGCAAAACATTATATCAGATCTTAATTATAAAAATCCTTTAACTGAAAATGCTTGAACGTACACACTTACTTGGTGTGTGAACTTGCGACCAGGACTTCCAAAAATACGTGCTAAACCAAAATCTGCAAGCTTGAGCTGCCCATTAGATCCTATCAACAAGTTATTTGGCTTCATATCCCTGCACATAACAAACACCATACATTTGATACCAATTCTGGCAGCAATTAACATCACAAACTAGCTTCTCAACGACAATGCAATACCTATGCAAAACCCATTTCTTATGGCAAACAGCTAGTCCTTTCAACGTCATCTGAAAGTATGATTTTATATCCCCTGGCGAAAGAAATATATTGGGATCGCGAATCACCGCTTCAAGATCAGTCTCCATGAACTCAAACACAAGATGCAAGTTCCCTTTGTGAGGGAAGGCATGGATCAACTCGATTATATTCGGGTCTTTAAGCTCTTTAAGAAGTTTAATCTCTCTAAGTGCTGTAAAATTCACTCCTTCCTTTTGTCTACCGAGCCGAATTTTCTTGATTGCAACAGTCTTCCCAGTCTGCAACATGCCCAACACTATCAATTAAAAATACAAAAACAACCTTATGGAACCTAAGCCCCCATTTTTTTATTTATTTCAGACAATTACCCTATACATACCAACTTAAAATCTGATCAAATTAAGTAAAACTAAATTAGTATTTTTACTAACTAAAATAACTCCCTGAAAACCAAAATCAAAAGCAGCTTTCTTTCTTTCTTTTCTTTTTTCCCCTTTAATTTCTCTATAAGCAAACAAAACAAACCCTAAAAAGTTGAAAATTTCTTCAGTTTTTATACATTTGTCATAAATCAAACAAAACAGAACCTAAAGATTCAAAATTCCCAGTTCTAAGGGACAAAATCCAGGTAAGATTAATTACCTTGGTATCAATGGCTTTGTAGACAACACCATAAGTACCTTCACCAAGAATCTCTCGCTTTAGATATCTATCCGCTACTTTCTTCTCCACATCATTCTCTGACATTCTCGATTTATTTTATCCGTCACAAGAAGTGAGGCCTCTCCTTTTCTTTTTAGTACACCACTAAAGGCTACAGCGCGTAAATTGCTAGACCGGCAGTGCCTGAAAAAAAAGAACAAGATGTGAGAGAGGGACAGAGTCAAGGCAACGTATATAAGGTAATTTACAAATTGATACATACAGTTTGATGCTAGTGACAATGTGGTATCTGTAGCTTCGATTGCTTTTAATTTTACTCAATAATTTCATTTATTTTGCTTTCCAAAGAAATTATAGTCTTCGTATACAAGGTATCTTGAATCCCATTACGCGCAACCTCTCAACTCCAAATAACATTTGTAAAACAGAACTTACATCCTGCAATCTCTAGCTGTTAGTATAGTTTTGGTCAAGTGTCAAAAAACTACTATGTTACAAACAAATATTCGAGCACAGTTATCATAGCCATTGAGATCCCAAAAGATTGCGTATGTTATTCCCTTATCAGCTCTTACCCTTCAGCACGAACACCTTGAACTTGGATCCGCTAGTGATATTTTTATTAAAGGTGTAACAAATAAACGACAGCACTGACCTCCACGTTGATAAACTCACACAAAGTTCCACTATTCCTTCTCAGCATCATGTTCATATTTCATGGCATCCCACCTGTCTACAAGTTAGTAGTTGCTAGCGTAATCAAACATACTAAGAGAGAATTGTTAAAATTGCATTAAGAAAATCATGTATTATATTAAATAAGGGAATAAATTTTCCATTATTATAAATAAACTAAAAGTAAGGTGAAAACATTGCGCACACGTGTACCATGCACCCTCTCATAATTCATGGTGCTTTTTTTCTCTTCAATTTAATTCTTTTGTTGCTAATTGCTTCTAATTTATTGATGACTGTAGGATTAAAAGTTAGGGGATCGGAGTAAGAAAGATGAAGAAACTAGGTGGTTTTCAAAATTAGCATGAAAAGTTAACTTTTATCCTTATACTTTTTAATTGATAGTTTTATGATCCTTGTAGTTTTTTAAAATTCAATTTTAATATGATACTTCATTATTATTATTTTAATTTTTAATTTGAGAGAGTTGTTGATTCAGTTGGTAAAAAGATAAAATCTCGGTTTACTTGTTAATCTTGGTATAAATAAGTTTCATTCTATGAAGAGAATTCTAGTGAGGTGTTCTTTTGTAATCTCATTGTCTGATATAATAAATCTAAACTCAAGAAGTTTTTTGAATTTGAGTTAATTTTAAGTTTTTTCCATCGATTTTAAGGTTATTTCATTCTATAATTTGATTTATTAAGATTTCTATGGTGTTTTCAAGTTATTGCCAAGCCTTTTAATTTTTTTTAAAAAAAAAGATAGATAATGTTTCATTTGTTCTTTATTTAAAAAGAAAACTTCAATTTTCAATTTATTTTAACTCAAAATAAATTTTAAAACGATTCAATATATTGTCATCTCATTATTGCTTTTAAATATCTTTCAATGTTTCACTATCTCAATATTCAATATTTAATAAATTTTGAACTCATAATTGAATTTAAAAAAAAAACAAATTAATAATATTTGGATATTTTTATTGCGTTTAAAATAAAATTTAATTTAACCTGCAGCACAGTATAAAATAGTACCCTATTTATGAACTAAGGAATGAAAAACATAATTTCTGAAATTTCTATTAGTGGATTCCTTCTCTATAACAGTAAAAAAAAAAAAAAAAAACAATGCTTTCACCATAAAGACCATAGACTTTTCCTAAATGGTTTTTCACTCTGCGTGGAATGATGAAGTCAGTCAAATTTATCGACAACCTTCTACCACTAAAGCCGTTCGCTGCTGATAATAAAAGTTGCCAATGAGTTAATTGACACTAGTTCACTGCAAACTAGGAGAAGCTAGGACGTAAAGTTGCCCTCTTTTGCAAAACAAAAGATAGATGGGCTAATTCAGCACTCCTGAGACCTTGAAAAGATTAAAGCAATGCCAATGTGCATCCGCTGTAGATCCTGATCAGTCTGCAAGTGAGAGGGTCAGCTACAAGAGAAGGAAAAATTAATGGATGCTCCGAAAGAAAGTGAAAAGATTGGGAAGTGTGACTCACCTAATTCACATCAATGAGTTAAAACTTCTCTTAATTAAAATTAGCAGGAGAAAAGGTATCAGATGATGTAGATATAGGTATGGAAGGTATGGTGAAACTGGCCTAGTCCTACCGTTGTATTAACCTTCTATGTTAAAAGCGTATTCCAGGCGTTTTTCTACAGACTTCATGTCTTCTGAAGTTTCAAGCTTCTTGGATTTCGGAGAAGAAAGGAAAAGCTGCTTCTTGTTTAATAGATCCACATCATCATCATCTTTGTCAGATGAGCAAGAACCTAGCGACCGGAGGCCATTATCATCTTTGTCAGATGAGCCAGCTTGTCTCATAGTAATAGAACTTCTCTTCCTTATAATCGATGGCGTGCTTTTGAAACTCCTTGCTTTGCTTCTCAATCTGGATTCTGGACTGCTACAATTAGGAGACACTCTATTGCGGCTTATTGGAGTGGAGAAGGAGCCTGGACCTCCTACTGTGCGGATGTAGCAATCTGAACTGGGAAAACTACCGGTTTCCAGGAAGACATTCAAATCCTTTGGCTGGAGTGACTCGTAGCACAAGCCACGATGTAATTTATCCGTAGTGTTAGGCCCTCCTGCCCCTCTATTTTTCTCATGTTCATCTGTCATTATAAGAGAATAATGATGATTAGTTCAGTTAATTGATTTAGATTTTGTGTAAAACGCCTCACACTACATACATTACCCTGTAGCTGAGGCACATTCGCCTCGAGATACTTTTAGAGGTAATGTTCATAGTAACTCTAGATTACATGCTCAAAAATGAGAGAGGGGGAAGAAACTTTACCCATTGTTTCATCATAACCATGTGCACTGAATGGGGTACTCAAAGAGAGATCCAAAGACGGAGAAAGTGCTTCAGAAGGCAATGAATTGATAGTATTTGTAGTCTCATGAGTCCTTTCCTGTGAATATGGAGACCTCATGAGACTACCGAAAGAAATATCACAGATTTTACCAGGCTGGTTAACAGAGGAATGGTCTGTTGACTCAGATGTGTATGCACTACTGGCACATTCTCTGCAATCTTGGCTGGACAGAACACATGTATCAGTAGCTTTAGTACCTATAGTTCTACCTGTGGACTTTGCTGAATCGTTCCACTCTTTACAAATTTCATTATCTGACGCCTTCAATTGGCCCTCCCTTCTACCAACATTTCCAAGAACCAAATCCAGTGAACAAGGTTCTACGTTTGAGCACAAGTTCACTCCCCGATCATTTCTTTGCTTGCCCACCTCTAGCTTCTTGCCATCTGCTTTTGTCTTGTAACTATAAAAGTCCAAACCACGAGCTGGATATGATTCTATTCTCTTCCTCACTGAGCAGTTCCAATGATTTTTTATTGAATTTTCAGTCCTGGTATTTTCCAATAGACACAAAACAAAGTGATTTTCCACATGCATAAACAGAAAGTCATCTGTTTTTGAGTATTGGCACCGACTTTTCTTCTACAAAAGCTCTAGAGATACCTTCCATGCAGAAGCTTTGCGATCTCAGCCCACTTGTTACCATATGCTCCGTGGGCTTTGATGAGAACTGCCTCCTCCTCTTTGGTCCATGGAGTTCTATTAATATCTGGATTTAAATGGTTGTGCCACCTGAAAAAAAATTGTGTGATGACTTGGTTCTCAAATAATAATATTCCCAAATAAATAAGCAGCACTGGCATAACCCAAAATCCATTTACGCGGAGTGAAATGTGTCCAAGTACCTTTCTCGGCATTGCTTGCCTATGCGGCCTGTCAAGTGTTTTGCTACTTGAGACCATTTCTTGTTTCCGTGTATTTCAACAAGCTCTCGAATGAGATCATCTTCCTGTTGATCCAATAAAGTAAATATGAGTCGTTGTCACAGATTATACAGAAACAAAACAACCTCCTTCGTTGATATGAAGGATCAATACAACAACAGCCAAGTCTCCATCCCAGACTGGTTGGTGTTGGCTACATGAAGGACCAAAAGAAAAATCACCTCTTTTTTCCAGGGACCTTTAACAAGTTTAGGGTCAAGAACCTTCTGCCATCGATGCAGGCACTGAACATCTGTTCTATCAGGAACACATTCAGCTGCAAGAGATATCAACTTCATCGGAATAATACACTAGCAATGTCAGCTAGAAAACAGAACTGAAATGAGCTCGAACTCAGCTGGAAGAGAGATTGAAAACCAGCACTGGCAATCTCAACCAGAAAACAGAAACTTGTGAGCTAATGAATATCACAACCTTCATTGGCTCTTGCAAAGACAGAAGGCATTAATTCGAGCACAAAGAAAAAGCAGGCCAGTTGACCATTAATCAGATACAGGAAAATAAACACTGAGTATAAGATATTGAAGGAGCATACCGATCTTCTTCCAATTTTTGCTATTGTACCTTTTGACTGCATCAGCTAATATTTTATCCTAAGAAAACAAGTGCAAGGTCATTTGTCCATATGAAAATTGTTCTAAATACCTTACTAACAGCACAAACACAACTCCTAGGTCTTTACGTTAAAGTTCCTTTTTTCTTTCCTCATTCCGAGTACAATTTCATCCCAAAACAACAAACAGCCATTCACATGTACAAATCGACAACTATTTGCAATTTGTAGACTAGAAGCATCTTCAATTCAATGCCATAAATTGAGTTATCTAAGTACCATGGAATATTTTACAGGGAAAAAAAGCCACAGAAGCTATTTTGAAATCGAACACAAAAACCTCTAACACTAACCTCCTCCCCTGTCCATTTTCTTGATCGTCTTGTAGGACCAGTCATCCTCCTAAAACACAAGAGAAACTAGCATCATTCAAATATACATTTCATTGACAGAGAGAGAGAGAGGGCTGGTATAATCACAGCTGAAATTCATAAATCTGATTTCTTTTATCTGCTAGAGGAATTAAATTCAAACTACAAAAAGATCAAAGAGATACTGATATTTACAACATAAATAAACGAAAAGGAGATAGATAGTCGAAGATTGACAAACCCTTGTTGATTTTGAATCGCATTGCGAATGCCACCATGGGGCACCAAACCAGTCCAGTAAACTAAACCCTTTGTCTTTGAATTAGAATTGATCTCCTTAACTTCTTCAACCATGATCTCTCTCACACTCTAAATTAACAAAAACAAAGTAAAAGCAAGCCACCCTTTAGGGGAAAAAAAATCTTCGATCTTTAACAATGTGTTGATGAAAAGAAAAAAAAAACTCTCTAAATTAAATTCTTAAAACCCCTAAAAAAATTAAGACTTTTCCTTCAAAGATTGATCAACTTCAACACTGCTACATAACTGTAATCCAGTTTTTTTTTAATTAAAAAAAAAAACAGAGATTACTAGGAAGCACATTAAACGGTAGCATTAAAACTTAGGAGGGTTTTAAGGAAACTATCAAGAATAAACAGAAGTTTTCTTGTTTGTAAAAAAGAAAAACGCCTCCTTGTTTTTTTTATAAACGCGTAACGGCTAAAAAAGGATAAGCAGGAAAAAAAGAGTCTTTTGATAAGGGTGAGAGAAAAATTAAACCAAATAGGCAATAAAGTGATCAGGTTGTTCTAGAGAGATAAAGAGGGAGAAGGGATTGATCATTGACGTCAAAGATAAAATTTTGCAAAGAGAGAAATTCGCGGGAAAAGAGAAGGATAGTACTTGTAGTGTTGAGTGTTCATAACATGACACGAGAAATAGGCAGAGAAAGAAGAAGAGATACGATACAGAACAAACGGTTTGTTTGTTACAAACTTCAAAACGTTAGTTCATTTTTACGAGGACTCAGTCAAGTATAATAATTATTAAAAAATATTTTAAAAATTAAATTTAAATAAAAAAATAAAAAATTTGACCGCCAAACACCTCTATATCTAGATTAGGATGTTATTGAGTCTGGTTAAATATGAATTAATTCTTAATGTGGTCCCTAAATAAAAAATTTATCAGTTGGATCTCTGAAGTATCTATTTATTTTTCAACTGGCTCCTTAATCTGAAATATTTCTTTTTTTAATTTAAAAAAGGGCATTGTTTTATTAGATAATACATGGAAACTGAGACAAAAAAGTATTAACAAATGTGGAAAAGGGGACTGAATTGAAGAATGTTTGATACTTTAGAGACTTGATGCAGAATAGTTTTTGTTTGGGGACCTGGTTGAGAATTGGTAGGTGATTGGATGACTGATTAGAGGTATAGCTAAGTGTGTGTGATAATAAAATTATGATATGTGATAAAATATAATAATTTAATAAAAATAGCACTGTATTGATCTAGTATATTTGTCTCTGCGTTTCAAAAGCGTTTTTAAAAAAATTTAAAATTTTTTTATTTTTTTATTTACTTCAAATTAATATGTTTTTACTGTGTTTTAAATTATTTTGATGTGTTAATGTCAAAAATAATTTTTAAATAAAATAAAAAAATCACTTTGATGCATTTCGATACAAAAATTTATTTGAAAAGCAACCGCAACCATACTCACGCGTGTAACATCTTAGACATAAGCATGAAAAGGAAAGGATGTATTCTTGAAATTAAAAAAGAACCTAGTTTTCCTTGATGGTGTGTGTTTTTAATTGTGTTAGGGTGTGTTTTAATAATGAATTTAATTTTAAAAATATTAAATTAATGTTTTTTTATTTTAATATGCTAGTATTAGAAATAAAAAAAAATCTTTAAAAAATTATTTCCATGTGTTTTCAAACAAAATAAAAAATAAAAACACATTGCATTACAATATTAAAATGCATATAGAGAGTAAGCCTTTTCAAAAATATATTTTTACTCTAGAAATTTTTCCTTTTTTTATTATCCATATTTACCTTTTATTTCAATTTCAGACTGGAAGGAGTAATTTGTGCTCTCGTGAATCTTCTCTGATTAGAGGGTTATTTATTTATTTATTTATTTGTACTCGAAATTGCAATAGCCGTTACAATTTACAAGCGTAAATTTTGGACTGTAAATGACTGGAGACCAGTTGGTGAGGTGGACTTTTCTCTCGGAATTTTTCTGATGAGAGTGGTGGGCTTTAGGCCTGATTCCCTTACTTGGGTTAAAAGCCTTATTTACCATTGCCTTTCAAAAGCCTGATTAATTACTGCAGCTAGCGTAAACTGGGGAGGAGAGGAGGACCATCAGTATTAACTCTCACCTGCTGTGAAAATGAATTCACAGTAGACGAGGCCCAAGGGATTGTGCAGTATGGAATTGGGCCGGGCTTTAGGACCGGCCCGAGCTACACTGTGGTTTTTCGTACCAGAATCTTTTTTAACTTCAAAAAATTTCAGTTAGCGAGGAATTATTTTTTTTAGGTATCATTAAACTCCGGCTACTGATCAACCTTATAATTTCTTAACTCAATTTCTTATCTAAATCAGTTTCAAATCAAATCATGGAAGTTACTTCTACATGAACTAACCTATTTGACTGATTCAGACGTAACATGGCGGATAAATTATTTATCTTTTTACAAAAAATTAAATTATACTTTTAAAAAAATATCAAGATGGTAACATATTAGATCAATCCAGTTTTACGAGTCAACTTATTAAATTTACAATCTAAGTCATGAACTCGACAAGGATTACTAACTTTAAAAAAAAAAACAAATATTTTATTTAATTGCATGACAATAAAGATAGACACTTATATAATTAAACACCAATTGAATATCAAAATGTTTGTTTAAGATCTTGATAACTTTATACAAAATACCTAAATAAATCACGATAATGATTCAAAATCAACCAAGTATTAAAGTGAAGGAGTTCAAAAAAAAATTAAAATACAATATTAAATGATAAAATTAAAAAAAAATAAAACTGTCTAAGCACGCGGTCTAAGTAGCTCTGTATGCCCAACCTTTAAATGAAAAAAGTGTTTATGAAAACCCTATTTTCAAAATGAGAAAAAACGATATAGCTTGAATCTTAGCAGGCTAAACATGGAAATATGAAATTGAGTAAAAAAAAAAGATTCAGGGTTGACCATGGAGAGTGAAGAGCAGAACAAAGCATTCCTAAATAATCAAATCGAGTGAGAGGATTTAACTCATTTTGCAGCTGACTCAGTATGATTTTTGGATATTGAGATTGAGACAAATTCTGCTATTGTGTGCTTATGTGTGTAAATGGACAACGCATTGTGAGAGTGTATGTTTGTTTTTTTTTAGTTTAACGTGAGTGTTCGGGCAGCTTGCATGTATCTCAATTAATTCCACGGGCTCTGAAGTTAACGACCATGTAAGCCTCCAGTGGTCATCATATGAGCAACCACAGGGCTCGAACCTGAGACCATAGAGGGAGCAAATCTCTTGATCTCAAGCTTTTATTATTAGGCCATCACCTAGATGGTTAAGAATGTATGTTATTTGCTATTGTGTTATAATTAACTAGATCGATGGGTTATCTCACACACACACCAAAAAAAAAAATGGAGTACAGGGTAATAGCTACAGCATCTTAACACGCCATGGGAAAATGAGATCAGCATAACTTACAGGCAAAAGATGATGCACCTGCCTCAATTTCAAATTTTCAATTGAAATGTCTTGCGGGTCACGTCAACACAATAAGAAAATATCCTCAAAATTCCAACTTGAGGAAGAAAATATCCACGAAAAAAAAAACCCTCGAGGAAGAAAGCTAACGCAGACAGATGAGCAGATAATTCGATTCAAATTCCAAATATCGAGGATTCAGTTGCCTGTTCTGTAAACACAAAGTGTTAAATATCACGAGGATCTCCTTAGCCTTTAAATAATTAATTCGGCATCAATAACTGGAATTTTCAAATCAATTAAGTCAATCTCATATCACCGTCCCTACAGTTGGGTACATGGTAATTGACATGATGATCAAGGGGAGCCAATTCCATTCGTAACACCATTGAATCTGTTCAAAGCCTCTATATTTTCCCCTTCAAATTAACCTTGAGAGGTAGTGGTGTATTTTAATTGCGGCAAAGCATTTTTTTGTTTTAAAATATATTAAAATAATATATTTTATTTTTTAAAAAATATTTTTAACATTAACATGTTAAAATACAAAAAAAAAATTCGCTTTTAAAACATAAAAACAGTTCTAAATAAAGGCAGCACTTTAATACACTCAAATTTGGCAATATTGTGATGAACAGACTAGCGTCATAGCACATATCGCCCATCGCCCATTCCAAGACTTCATGAGAACAATACCAACTGGGAATGAGAATGCATGTTTACAGTTCAAAAGAAGTTACAGACTATAATAAAGCATCCAGGTCATCAAATCAAATGTGAGCATTTTGT
Source organism: Populus simonii (assembly GCA_007827005.2). Taxonomy (NCBI): domain Eukaryota; kingdom Viridiplantae; phylum Streptophyta; class Magnoliopsida; order Malpighiales; family Salicaceae; genus Populus; species Populus simonii. The sequence goes on from CM017477.2 coordinate 5,528,991, forward strand.
ACATTGCACAGACAGTTTTGTTGGATCTCCCAGGTCCAATCTTCAACCCTTCATTTTTCCGCATTTCTTCGCCAGCCTGCCAGTCTTATTTTCACCCTAAGAATTGCTAGAATGTATTTCATGATGTGTCAACAGGATCTTTTGATCCTTGGGTGGCAGCGGGAATAGCCAGCCCAAGCTCCTTACATAGCTCTTCGTCTGGTTGCAGACTCCCTGGAATTGCACCGAAAGCTCTTCTTGATGTTTCAGAACCAAGAGCCACATAGTGCAGATATGCTGATACACCCTCCATTCGTGTATTTAAAGATGTGGAAGCAAAGTTCTTTAAAAGACTTTTTTCTGGTTTCCTTGCAAATACCTGGTCCAGATCAGCAACCCTCAGAAACCGTTCTGTCGCAGCCTCCCATGACAGCTCATGCCTCTGTGCACCAGTCAGCTCGGCAGGTTCTTCAGTTAAAGCCCTGCTTGTGGCCTCGACAAATCCTTTGCTGTTATCATAAGTCCAGCAGTTTACAAACTGCTTGAAGAATTCATTCGATGGGTGATTAGCACATACAACAATTTTGCCCATTGCCAATGCTTCTGCCGTCGTCGTGCAAACGACATCTGTGGTGCTTGGATTCAGGAACACTTTATAACTGGTGGAACACCAAGAAAGAGGATATTGATAAAAGTTCCCCGTAAGAAAAAAAAACGATATAAGAGGTGGAATAATTCCGGATTGGATTACAGTTGCAATTTGCAGATAATAACCACATTTGTTCAGCCATTATTTGCTGCCAACTGGGTGAATGTTTCATTTTTCAATATGATAGGAAATGACTTATCAAACTTATAAATTAGTTGTAGTAGCACATACAGCAAGAATCTTACTCGTGGAATACAGGATCTGCATGATCACGCCCAGGATATACTCTGACTACCAGATCCAATTTTTTAGCAGCTGCCTGGACTTGATCGGAGTCTTCTCCACTGCCATATAAATCTACCTCAAGCCCAATTAACTCTTTTTGATTATCTCGAAGAAGTTTAATAAGCTCCTTGTAGCCTTTGCTCCACACCATTTTTCCAATGTAGTAAGCACCTTTAGTGAACGCCTGATTCCCATTCCCACTTTGTTGTAGCTCTATCTTTTTCTTGCCAATCTCAAGGAACTTAGGATTCACTCCATGAACATTGCAGATTATGGAATTAGGATAATCCTGGGTAGCAGCAGACAATCTAATTACCTGTAAGCACATCACAAGTGTACCCTGGTCAGCAACCAATTATATTAAGATTGTACCAACAAAGATATGGAATCCACACCAAAAAAAAACTCTCTTTCAAGGGATGTTTCTTTGGCATGTAGAGCAATGATGAATGAACACAGGGCCAACAGGACATTGCTTGATCCCCAAAGCAATTTCATTCATTATGGTGCCACTTTATTTAAAATATGTTTGAAAAAATGATTAAAGATACAAGGGTTTACTGCTAACTTTCTTTCCTTTCTTCCCTTTTTTTTGCATTCCATGGATACTGATAGTTGAATGTCATTAGCCACTTTTCCTCATTCACATCAGGCCAATATGGATGTTTGTTGTAGTACAATTCAAACAAGCACATGGCAATCTGATTGTAAATCAGGACACAGCAATCAGAAATTAACAAAGACTAGGATTACTTGAGTAACTGCGAAATAATTGATTTGTTGCTCCAACAAACATAGAAGAATATAACTTGACAAAAGGTTGCTATCAATCATAAATCAGGCTTAAAAAGTAAATATTCCTTGTACTTTGATTCAGAGTTTTGAGATCACTCGTGTATTTCCAGCGATCGTGCTTCAATGAGGGATGATGGTACTGGTTGGAAGCCATACTAAATCCACTAGAAAACCACTCAAAGCACATCTTTTACACGAAATGATGCCAAAAAAAAAAAAATCATAATGCAAGAAAGTATGAGCATAGAAATCTTTAAAAGAATTCTCAATTCAAGTATTAACAAGTTATTTTAACAGAACGGACAACATAGAACCATTCAAACATGAAGAAGCATACCTTGTGGCAGTAGATATCAACAACCCAACTATTAATATATTTAACAACCAATGCTTTAACCCGTCCATTCTTCTCTCTCTTGATATATTCCAGATAATTGGTGTGTATAATTCCTATGACAAGGCGGAATTTAGTTTTCCATCTCTTCCCATGATGAAACCACGTGAGATGCTCAGGCTCCTCAAGGACCGCAACATCAGCATCTTCATCCGGTATGACTTCCGAGATATCTCCTACGGAAAGAATGCTTCTTTTATCTACAGCAAACTGCAAGACAAACAAAAAGCATCAAACTTTACGCCCATCTTCAACTAATAAACACATCATATATGATGAATTGATTGATTATTACCTTGGCGGGGTAGAATTGTATGCTAAAAGCAGGTGAAAATGAAATCCTCTCCTGAAGCCAATGACGGACATACACTTGTTGCTCAGAAGGTGAAGTGAAGGTGATATTATCGGGGTAGACTAATTTCTGATGCTGCAAGGACAACCACGGAATCACCAAAGTGACCTTTCTACTCCCATCTTTCGCAAGAAACGCAGCACGAAACAGAGGGTTTACGGCAGTTCCCGTCATCCATGGAAGACTGGCCGTTGTAAAAATTGCAATATGCTGCTTCTTGTTATCCATTTATTAATAACAGCTCTCAACTTGGACAAATTGATTTCTTTTCTCAAACAAACAATAGGTAATAAAAATAATTAGGGGAAAGACATAAAATCTACGGAATTAATAATCAAGAAAGACAGCAAAGTTTAACGTAAGAACAACCGGATGCAGAAAACGAAGATCTAACAATAGTAACCCATTACCTCTGGGATATTCTTCGGACAGCTAAACGGTAAATTAGAAACAACGAAGGTGTAAGAAGATTCGTGTTTGGCTGGCTTAGAGATAAGCTTTTGGGTCCCTCCCCTCCCTGTCTCCTCCGGTCCATGATTTTTTGTCTTCTTTTTCTTTTTCTTTTTTCCCATAAGGCAGATCCAACTTGGTCCCTGTATTCTCACCTTTAATTAATGTGGTTTCTGTTATTTTATTGGTCCCTTTACTCGAGAACATTTCTTGATGTTATCCCCAATCCAATCTCCATCCAATTCAACATTTAATTATTGAGATGTGATCAGGCATGTGGTAGATTCATGCTCACCTTTTTTACACGTGGTTAGGAATTAACAGAAAACGTAAAAGTGGTTGGACGGAGAGATCACGTTCACTAATTTTCTAGATTAGAGGGACCAACTAGGTTAAGAAAAGTAGTATAGGGGTCGTCACAAGTAAACTAATTAGTATAGGGACCAAATAAATACGATCAATCCACGTCGCTGAACTCCTTTGGTGAGAGCCATGTTTAAAGGTGCTTGTTAATTGCTTGAAGCATTGATTAACAAAAACTAAAAAGGCTAGAAGCCGCCACGGTTGATATTATAATGGAAATACAGGATTGAAATTTAAAATTCAGAGAAAATACATTACTCATTCAACACTCACGATAATTTTTGTTTTAATTTAAAAGTTTATTTTATTATTTTTTAATCTTTAAATTAAAAAAATTGTTGAAAAATTATGAAATAAAAATAAAATGGTTGATTGTCATGATTTCGATAACAAAAATAATCAAACTTGATATAAACATGTTCTATTCGATGAAAAAGTCGAGCTCTGCCCAGGTGTTTTTGAATTCAATTGATTTTTATTTTTTTAGATAATTTTGGTGTTTTTTTTATACTAGCAAGTGGTATGGGAAGACTATTATGATGTTTGTCATGTGTTTTTGAGTGAAAATATATTGAATTTAACCCAAAAATCTACTTTATGATTTTTCAACCACTGCTATAGTAACCGGATTATGAGTTGGCAAATAGCATGCAAGGCGTTGTTTACCTCATTAAGCAACACGTTGTTTGTTTTGCTTTTTTAAAAGAAAGAATAAAAGGTGAAAGACATGTCATTTATATCTTATAAATGGTTGAATTAAGCCTAAGCACCTACACTTTTTTTTTAAGATGCTGACACACTTGATCACTTAGGCTCATGTGCTTGGCTTACCTTTTTTTTTTTCAAAAAAAAAAACTTTAATTTTGTATTTTTAATGATTTTTTTAATATTATATTAATTTTGAATTGATTTTTTTAATATAAAAAAAAATTATTAATGTTTATAACACAAGTCATAAATTTAACGAGTTAATTAAAATCAATCAAATACATTATTGTCTCAATGTTTATAAAAATAGATATCAATATTTTTTATTGGTTAATAATATATATATATTATTAAATCGATTGAATAATATTAAGTTAATTTTTATTTTATTTTATTTAAACGACCAATTTGACAAGAAATTAAGTGAGAAGTTTTCAAAAAAATTTAGCTAAATCAGATTTAATTACAACATCAAAGAATTTTCCAAAGCTTGAATATTTTTTTATATTTAAAAACTTTTAGGCCACAGCAGACGCCAAGTAAACTAGTGAGTAGTAAATAATTAAAAAAACTGTGAAGGAACAGAAAAGCATGGACTGGTAGATTTGCCTAACTATAAACCCTTCCCAATATTCAAAACACCAAAACCCTGACAGCAGACCTCAGATTTTAGCATCTGGGCTCTCAAGGTTTGCAATAATTACCAGGTAAAGCAAGAAATCACTATCTTTCCACTCTCATAGACTTACTTAAGCCTTTACTTTCTACCATTCAGTTGATCATAAAAGCTCACATGGCACCAATTTAGCTACTTGCTTAAAAAACGAGAGTGATTTCTGATTGTGAACAATATTGTAATAAAAAAAATTGATTTTTACATTTTAGGTTTGTTTCTTCTAGCATTCACAACAGTAGATTAGCTTTAATTTTCGTTATGTGATATTCTGGGATCAATCAAATGCTGTTATTGAATTAATGTTGCAGATGGAGGTTTAATGTTGATGTTTTGTATGTTCAGGGAGCTTGAAGAGTGCTGATGGGACATGCTGATGGTCTATCAGAACCCGGGTCATCAAGCAATCACCTAATTGCCTATCCTGAATCGGTGTTGGATGTTGAGGACGAAGAAGAACAGATACTGTATGTAGCTTCCTTTGAAGAACTTGCGAGAAATCATGTTAAATATGACACCATTATATGGGTTTCTATATCTTTGTTGCTGGTTTTAGCTTGGGGGATTGGCATTATTCTGTTGCTATGTTTGCCCATAAGACGATGCCTGCTTCAAAAGGATATTTCCTCGCGCAAACTATATGTTACAGCTAATGAAATAGTTTACAAGGTAATCATGTGTGTGTGGTGAATACTTTTCTCTGGCCAATTACAAGAGAGAACTGGCAGCGTAGATCCAATTCTTATATTGTCATCATTATTTTTCTTGTTTGAAGTTTTCAAGGCCTTCGATTCTCTTTTGGCGTGTTACAACAATTGAGAAGCGCACTCCACTTTCCTCGGTGATTGATATCATCATTGAGCAAGGTATTGATGCAATACCAGTTGATTCTAGTTGTGATTCATTTGCGTTGCTACTTTTTTGTTCACTGTTCCATTTGCTAGATTTATGTGTTACATGTACGATAGTCTAGGTTAGATGTAATCTTTTTCTCTAAACATCTGTTTCCCAAGCATATGGCCTAAAGAGAAGAAATGGCTATGCAGTTTTTTTCCAGCCAGGCTACGTGATTGGTTTTACTGCTGTTCAGACAGCTACTGTAGTATTGGTTACTGTCAAGCTTTCTTGTAAAAAAATTTGGCTTGCTACAAGGGAACCTTTGAGGAAAAGTGGGGGAACAATAGGCTGCTAGCTAATCGCCGTAAATTTGCATTTTTTGTCTTTTTGGATGATGTCATGAATTTTATATGCTTCTTCTCAAGTGAAAGATGAATGTTTTAATCAATACTCTGTGTGCAAAACAAGCCCTCTTGAATGAATGCTTCAAAACGACTGGTGATATTAACATGTTCTGATTTTCATAGGTTGCTTACAGTCTGTTTATGGACTCCATACATTTAGAGTTGAAAGCATTGCTCATGGAAAAGCTGCACCTGTTGATGAATTACAGGTTCAAGGTGTTGCTGATCCTGGAGTTTTGAGGAAGGTTTTACAAACTTGATTGTTTACTTTATTTTCTTATTTCAATGTGAATGTTGTTGTTTTTTAAACAAGATGAGCTGGATAATAGTTGGTTGTGAACAATGCATTTCTTGCAGGTGATAATAACTGAAGCTTCAAAGAATGCACAGGATTTTGGGAAAGGTTGCAAACCTACTCTTACTGGTGAAGAGGAGAGGCTGTCTAGAGGGGGATCATTGAGTGAGGGACCAGTTATCTTTAAATCACCATCCAAAAGCTGGAAGGTAATTTAAAATGCAAGCTTTTTCTATGTATTCTCTGGAATTTGTTTCCAACTCTTTATCTATGAATGCTAACACTTACTCACTTCAAGTTGAGATGTGTATCCTTTGAAATATTCGTACTCTAATAACTTCAATCTCACTTTAGTAACAAGTTGAGGCTTTTATGTCTTGTTCAACTTGAATTATTCAATTTGTAACAGCCTGAATCGTTATGGATTAAGTTTTTATATTGGCGAATGAACCCTGGATGCTATGGTTCTTACACGCTTTAAGGTGTGAGTCAATTTGGTGCTGTGCCAGTTCTGTACTCCATTCAAACTGTGTACCTTAAACTGGTTCTGCTTGCAAGACATTGAGGTGTTGTGACTTCTACTTCCCTTACAAAAGTGGAGTCCAATTTATTAGGATATATAGTCTGAACTCTCAGAAGAATGGATGGTTGTTCACGATGCGTTACTACATTCATCAAATTGATTTGCTTAAGATTAAGACATGCCGCCTATCCTTTTCAGATTACAGGCTCACCACGCTACACTTCTCTGGAGCATAGAGGTTTAATACAAGGGGAAGTGCTGCTAAATAAACTCGAAGAAGTCAGTAAATCAGTAAAGGTATGGACCTTGTACTTTCTTTATGTGGTCTTGTCCAATGCAGATAAACAAGATAGTTTCATGTATTTTTAATCTTAAAATGTTTTCATGTGTTCAACCTTGAATAAAGTGGCAAGCATTCCCTGGAACACTTCACTTTCTTGGAACTTTCAGTCCAAATGATTTCATGAGATGTCCATTTTTACAAGTAATACATACTTTTAAATAACCTAGCACACGCATATCTCAAGGCGACAATGGTTGCTTCTGCTTGTGTTCATTTATTTCTGTAAAAGTGTCCCTGATTTGCCTATTTTTATTTTTATCTGCCAGAAAATTGAGTCGCATATTAAGAAGTCCCAGGCTTCCCCAGAAAGCCGTTGAAGTGGAGCAAGGCCCTTTTGGACTGGATCATCAAATCAGACGCTTCCATTAGAGAAACTTCATAACTAACCCCCACAACCCCCCGCCCTTGCAGAAAGAAATGGTCGTTGCTTGGAGAGCAACAGCCACGTCCGGATCTGATCTATCTACTCGGCAATTCATCCGGTGACTTCACGGGGTCGCCAAAGAAATGGCTTTTGCTTCCATTGCGGGAAGCTTTCATGTGACCACAATTATTGTTTGAACAATTGCATTGTTCACTGTTTACAATGATTCTAATTTGTTGCGTGAAAACTACCAGCACTCGTTTCAACTTTTATGTTTGAACTCGTTTTTTTAGAATTTCAAACAAATAAAATAAATTGAATTTTATCTCTTTTAAAATTAAAATTTTAACTTGCTTATTAATTAAATTTAAATTAAACAATTTATCCATATTCATGATTAGTCTATTTTTTGGCCATTAAGTTCTTCATGCAAGGCCAAAGCTCCCCTATTTTTGTTCTGGTTATGATCCAAATACCATAGCTAACAAGACTAGCTTTCTTCAGCATGTTTCCTATTTTGTTAAAAGTATATTTCAGTTCTTAGATCTGAAGAGATGAATTTGATGGTGGAGCCGAATCCAGACTGACGATTTTCCAACGGAGGAACGGGTTTCAGCATTCAACAGTCAGTATTAGTAGAACCCTTTTAGCTGATTAGGGAAAAACAAGGTGCTCAGAATCATGAATATGTTCTCATAGAGTTTTCCTGACAGGAAAAATCTCTGAAGTCTGACATGTGAATTCATTCATGGCTCATCATAGCAACAGAAAAGTGGGATTAACATTAATTTCTTACAAATATTTTAAAAATCTCTTCCAAATTGGAGATCAGAAATTGGTAAAAAGGTTTCGGTCACGGTTAAATCAGAAACACGGACCAAAGATTATCTCATCATATCTCCCAGTGAATCGCATTGAGATTACTGAACAAAAAAAACACAGAGAGCGAGCGAGGAAAACATGAAATTAAATAAAAAGGAGGGACAAAATGGAATCATCAGAGACTTAAATACAAGTAATCACGAAATCAATCGATCATTTTGTTGCAGTTTTTCTTCATCCCATGATCATCATTTTGTCCCTCTTGGGTTTAAAAACCACAACAGATTCAACAATACAAAAACCCATAGTTTTCTACATGAAAAAACAGAAACATCACAGCAAAAGAGAGACACGACAGAAAAGACACCGAGAAATAGAGAGGGATAGGAAGCTTGGCTAAGGTAAGGAAGAGACGGGCTCTCACCGAAGCGAGTGTGGATTATATAGGAGGAGGCAAGGAGTGGAGGAAACCCTAATTCAGTATTTCAGTGTGCTACAATTTTGCGACTCGTTGGCGTTTACTTGAACCGTTGGATTGTCCTGTAAAATATTCGATTCGACGGTCTTGCTCTTTCTCTCCTTTATTTTCCTTTATTTTATTTTTCCTCTCCTGCAAAGTTTACTCCTTTAACTCAATTTCTCTACTTGGCGGCAAATAAATAGTACCAGAGGAATTCTAGGACTAGTAAGAGTTTTTTTTTTTTTTCAGGAATAGTAACAATACTGGAATATCTCCATAATTTCACATATTCAGCACTGGATATTCTATTAATTTAAATTGAGTTACATGTATATACAAATATTAAAATTAATGTGATTTTAAGTTATATTTTTTATGAATGATTTATTTTTTTAAATCACGTAAATAACATAGAAATGTGAGAAATTTTAATGTATTTATTAAATAATTAGTGATATCTTATTGGTTATTTCATGTGTTTATTTTAAATAAAAATAATAGATACAAATAAAAAAAATTAAATGGATATATTGTTTTTGTTTTTGTTTTATCATAAGTTTTTTTTCATGCTTATCTTTTATATTTATTAAATAATTAAATAACTAATATGATTTTACTCGCCATAATTTTTTTAAGAAATGCTAGGAATTGCAACAGTTTTTTTTCGTAGGAATAGTAACAATTTGGGAATTTTTCAAATGTTTCGTGAGTATTCATCGCTTTTTTCTTGTTAATTAGAATCAATATGCATGTATAGTGATTTTCACTTTTATTTTTATATGCTATTTTTATTTTTTAAAATTGTATAAAACCTGATCAATTTTAATATAATATTAATTGGTGTGTTTGGGAAAGTGGTGGTTTTGTGTTTGTGGTTAGTAAAAGTAGTTTTTTAAAAAATATTTTTTCTTGTGATGTGTATATAAAAAGATGTGCTTTGTTAAGACTGTGGTTAAAAATATTATTGTTTAACAAGCAATTGATATGTGTTTGGTTAAGTTGTTTTTTAAAGTACTTTTGTTAATAAAATTACCAAGAAGGACATAAGTTAATTTTCAAGTTGTTAGTAGTATTTGTGAGCATTTTTTTTCATACATAAAAGAAATAACAATGTTGCATTATTGTTGTTCTTCAATTATCTCATTAAATTATCTGTTATTCCATCACGAACATAATTCATTCGAGAAGACCGCTGGTTGCCTTGGCTTTGCGAACATGAAAAAACATCGGCTAAAATATCATCATGAATAAAATTAGGATTGCAATCATATTCTATAAATGCAAAATCTTCATGTGACTTTCTCCTAATATAGTTATGTAGTGCCATTGATCGAGCTTTTGGTACCAAAAATAGTGAGGTCTTAGTAATCTGGTGTAGTGATGGGATTTGACGACAAACATGGAGTAATAGCTTAGTGATCTTCTTGTGGCTTTTACAGATCTGGGGGATATGGTGACGGAAATCTTTTGCGTTCTGGGTATTTGGATCTGGAGGAGTGATTGGGGATCTTTGAGTCTCTGGTGAAGAAAAACAAAGTGAATCAAAATCTCTGGAGCAACGGTTACAGTATTGTGTTTGTAAGGGGAGGATAATGTTGTCTAATTTTTTCAACGGTCTTAAGCACCACAAAATTGTAAAAATTTGATTGTTTGTTTATTGTCATCAAACCAGCGTTTCATGTGAAAAACTGGCTAAAACTACTTTTAATTAACTGTAGCCATACCTCAAAAATTCACGTGGGGTCCACATATTAATATCAGCTTCTTATTGTTACCAAACAATAAAAAATTGTGTTTGGACTAACCGCAAAAGCCACCATGGAGCCAAACACCATAAATAAAAAACTAAAACGCTTGAAATGAGTACTGTTGAGCTTACATTGTACACTGTCACATATTTTACCATGGACCTATTGTTTATAATTTTTATTTTTTTTAATTTGATCTCAAACTTTTTTGTTTTGAGTGATTGCATTATTTTGGGTCAAATTCAATAGCAATTGAATCAAATTTGTTAGCTAAAAAAAAATTGTAAGACAAGGATCATAGTAGAAAATACACCACAAATATCTGATGATTTAAAGGTACAAAAAAAAATTAATTTAGTCCTCGTACTTCAAAAATTATACATACTCGATATCTCAATATTTTTTCAATTAAATTTTAGTATAAAAATTTATTTATATTATTTTTAAGTCTATGGTTTGGGAGATAAGAGATGGAGGTCATTGGATTTTGACAATGAAGAAAGTAAAACGTCGTTAACACCTATCCGTATCACTAAAACCATCAATATTCATGTTAAAATGTCACATCTGTTGATGGGAAATTATAGTGGGTGTTTTTGTATCTTTAAAGTTCATGAAAAAATAAATATAAACTCATAATTTATTTATTTTTTAGGTTGATTTCAGTTTTTTATACGATTTTTTGAGGTCATGGATAGATTTATCACAGTTCTTTTAGTGTTCTTTTATGTAGTTTTGATCAAAAATATGTTACAAATGAGTTTTTGGGTCAAACAATCTTAAGTCCTGGTTTTCCAGCTATCATAATATTAGATAAATGTCTATATCTAGGGTTGACGTGAATTTCACGATCGTATAATTTTATTGTACAAATAAAATTTTATAAAAAAAGTCATCAAGCTCAATAGAGTCCACGATCCAAGTCGCGGGGGATCGAGATTGATATAATATGTTGTTGTTTTAATATTTTTTTTTAAAAAAATTCATCTTAAAGTTTTTTTAAAAGTCAAGTCATATTTTTACCAGTTATCCAGTTTACCTTTAAATTTATAAAATTAATTGATTTAAGTAGGGTTAGCTCCCATGTAAATTGATTGAAAACTTAAATTAGATAAAAAATTAATTAATTTTTTTTAAAATTAACTTATTTGACCAAGTTTAACGACACTGCAAAAAAAAAAATCTCTGCATGCTTTTAATATTTAAAAAGATTTATCCAATCATGGTGGAGCACAGATCGATAAACTAGCAATACCCGGTTATTAACTAGTACATGCAGCTTGATTCAAGCGACCAGCGTACCGAGTGAGGGGTAATTCTAAAGCATCGCCGTGTTGGATATATTTTAATAACAATTATTTTTTAATGTTATTTTTTTGCACCGATATAGTGATAAATTAATCCATGAAATATTTCAATAATATATGTAGTATACTAAGTAATCATGTAATCTATCGACCACCTTTGATCACGCTTAATTTGGTAGCACTGGTATACTTGCCACGTGTTGCACGTGTATTTCACAAAGGTGAGTATAAATCTGAATAAAGCCATTTGTATACAATACAAATACATGAGGTACAAATGTAAATATAAATTTTATCCAAGGCTCCACAAATTTTAACATAATTATATCTGCATTGTAACATAATACTTTTTCAATATTAGCAGAGTTTGTAGTATAAATCTTATATTCCAAAGAAGTAAAAAATAGCATAAAAAACAACCAAGGATCTACCATAAAAAATACATATAATTTAATAATTTATTGAATTTTGATGTAATTTTATTATTTTTAAGTTTTAAATATATATGTTATCTATAAAAAATAAAAATAGTATAAATCTTTTATCCCAGATGAGTAATAATAAAAAGATTATTAAAAATAGATCTTTTATTTTTATAAATCTTTTATAAAAATAGTATAATAAAATTAGGATAGCATTGAGAAAATAACCAAGCATCTACCATGTATAAAAACAAATCTAATTTAATAACTTATTGAAGTCTGATGTAGTTTTATTATTTTAAAAATTTAAATATACTATGAAAATTAAAAATCAGGGCATGAACAAAATATTTATGAACTGTCTTATTTAAAGGACTCTTCTTCTAACATTAATGGCAATGACAAAAAGAAATAGCGTGAATTTTATGAATCTCAGTAAAAGATAACGCAAGAACTACGAGTTTTTTTCTGATAAATTTTCATTATTTTTGAGATTTTAATAACCCGTCTTTATTAACATGATTTTTTTTAGAGTTTTAATTATCAAAATAAAGTTTCAATATTTTATATTATATAAGGTTTTATGTAATTTATAATGAAAAAAACAGTACTCTCATTTAGGGATCATATCGATGTTTTAATCTATTTTTAATCAAAGTTAAATATGAATTTACACATTAGTATTGTCATATATTTCATTTCATATTATTATATATTATGATATCAAGAATAATAAAGTTTTTTTACACAAAGTATAAATATTTTTTTAATTCTAGTATGTTGATTTTTTTAAAGTAAGAAAGTATATTTGATATTTATGAACAAAAACTTCTCAATACATGCGATGATTCTTGAAATTCAAGAGTATTTGTATCGAAAACTATGGAAAGAAATGACAACTGACAGATGAACCTTCGTCCCCGTACCTCATCTGATCCAAAAAAATAAGCAGAATTAACACACCCGACCCACTCACCCATCCACCACCTTCAGCACTGGGAAACTCCGCTTACAGCATTTGCGATGGAGACGAAGAGAGTGTTGGTGGTAGGAGGGACAGGCTATTTAGGCCAACACGTATTACTATCCCTTTCACGAATCAAAGACAACGCCCCTTACGATCTCGCTTTCACTTACCACTCCAATTCAAATCTTCTTGAACCCTTGCTTGATGCCATCCCTCACTCTCACGCTTTCCATGTTGATTTAACTACGGGTGACGGATTCCAATCCATCGCCTCCAAATTCGGCCAGGTACAAACCCCTAGAAAAATTTAACCTCTTCAGTTCTCTTGCAGTTTGTTCGTTAATTTCAAGGATCTGTTAAGTTTTTTTGAAATGTCCGCCAGCCTCATGTTGTGGTGAACTGTGCTGCACTGTCTGTGCCTCGTGTTTGTGAGAAGGACCCTGATGCTGCTATGTCTATAAATGTACCTTGCTCTCTTGTAAACTGGTTGTCGAGCTTCGAGGAGAGAGATACCCTACTTATCCATTTATCAACTGATCAAGGTTAATTGAACTTAATCCTTATTTTTTTTTGAAATTTTTTCTATCTGGAGTGCTTAATGTTTAAGGTTTTGTTGGGTTTTGTTATGTTGGCAACATTCATTGAGAAGGTTTCTATCAGGTCAACAAAGTTAGAGAATTGGAAAAGTGAAGCATTATATCAAATCTTCAATACTAGATGGGTTTTTGTTTTCTTACTATAGTTGTAGAATACAAATGATGAACCCTTCTGAGCAATTTCAAGTTGAATAAGAAGTTGTTCATTAACTTTCCAGTCCTTCTAACATCACATGGATCTAAATGCGAGCAGTAAGTATTGTGTTGCTGTTGGGATCGTTACTTTAAGTTGTTATATTTCCATCATCCCAATGCATATTGATTTGTGTGGCATCAATGTTTTTTCCAATGTGAAGCCCAATTGGAATGCGTCTTTGGTTTGATCTATGGATCCTTTTATTGTTGTCTTTTACAATCAGTTTATGAAGGGGTGAAATCATTCTACAAGGAAGAAGATGAAACTGTTCCTGTTAATGTGTATGGTAAATCAAAAGTGGCAGCAGAGCAGTTTATTTCTAAGACGTGGCCAAACTATGCAATATTGAGAAGCAGCATCATCTTTGGGCCACAAACTATCTCTCCCGTCCAAAAATCACTTCCAATTCAGGTGCTCAGTTGCTCACATAGAATGTAGACCTTACATTTGTACTCTTATCACTCTGTATTCCCTGTCTTGCGAAGATACAAAACAAATTGGATTCTATGGTTACCTGTTGTCTAACCGATATGTGACATCTAATTGATGCAGTGGATTGATGGTGTCCTCTCCAAAAAAGAACAAGTAGAGTTCTTCCATGATGAGTTCCGCTGCCCAGTGTATGTCAAGGATGTTGTGACCATTATACTGTCTTTGATAAACAAATGGATAATAGGTATGCAGTTACATGCATCTATATTCACACATAAAAAAACTACATGCTTCAGCCCACATTGATAAACTACACAATGCTCTTTACATTAGGTAGAACGTAGAAGAACTTTTGATGGGAAAGCAAGAGTTACATTTCATCTAATGCTCTGTGTTTTGACCTCTTGAAAGAGATTACATTCATTAAAGTAATCATCTAACCTGGCAAAGCTTCTTCTTTTCAACATTTTTTTATAATGCTGTCTTTTCTGTAAACCTCTTTTCTTTTCTTTTTTCCTTTTCTTTTATTACTCTTCATTTGTGCACGTTTTCTCTTATGTAAAACTAAATGGTGTTAAAATAAGTTGCTTCTTTATTTGCTTATTGAAGTATGATCAATTGTACCAACATGTGATGGGAATGTAACTGAAATTCATAGCTCTCCTGTAGTTGGTAACTATATATTTCTTTATTGGCATTGTACTTCTTGATTTTTCCTGCTGCCTGTTTGCCTCTGTGCTTTGACATCGGATCTGGCCCGATCATCCTAATATTGGTGGTGCTTGTCCTAGAGGGTAAGCAGATGAAGTTGCTCTTAAATGTTGGTGGACCTGACAGGGTATCTCGTGTTCAAATGGCTGAAACTGTTGCACATGTTAGAGGATACAACACCTCTTTGATCAAGCAAGTATCTGCATCTTCGGTAAGCAGATGAAGTTTAATAAGGCCTTTTCATTTGATTGCCTGTTGTCCTCCTGGTTCAGGCATCACTTGATTATCACGTATTCATCTGATTGCTCCTCAATCCATCAGATAATTTACTTACATGTTGTTCAATTCTGCCTTTATCCTTCTCACTGTTCTGTCACCTAAAAAAATACATGGAATATACATTTATTCTTCTTCTGGTTAAGAATGCACCTTTCTCTTTGGCACATGTGCATGTGGTGGCTCTTAAATATGCAACACTTATTTTTCAGATTTATCGTGGAGTCTCATCGCCAGCTGACATATCCATGGATATTTCAAAACTGATTCAAACAGTAAGTATATCGCCCACCTCATTCAGAGATGGTGTCATACTGACACTTGATTCAACTTAAATACATGGAGATGTATTTTAGCCCTCTCTCATCATCACATGTAAGCTACTGCTGAGGATATAGCATGGATATCAATTTCCCTTTTGTTTTGCCAAACTGGAGGATTCATGAAAGGTGGATCTTTGTTGCTCGTGCTGTGAGACATTCAAGTTGTAAACCTGTTCATTTTCTCAAATTGTACGAAAAATGTAGCGTATAAATAATTGTATTGTGAATTTCCATCTCTTTGCTTCTTTGACCTGTGCCCCCCCATAATAAAATAAAATAAAATACGAAAACAGAGATTTCTTCAACTAAATTATGCAACTTGGGAGTGGACTATGCAATATGTCATTTTTAAGTTCAGATTTTCATGGCTTGGGAGAGTACCAGCCTATGAAATGTGGCAAGTTAGAAAGCAGGCTGAGGAGAAAGATGACCCTTGTAATTTTATCAGCTAGAGCATTCTCTCCCAATGTACTCGGTAGTGGAGACATGCTTGAAAAATTTGAAAGAGAAAAAAATAACCCATAAAAGTTATTAGTTGTTGTTTTTAAAATTAAAAAATAAAAACCACAAGAAAAATAGCTTTCATTTGAAAAAAAAAAAAAAAAAAACGAAGAAAACTCCAAACAAATATAGGAGAAGGCATGCGTGCTATCATAGGCGCCCAAATGCTATTAGGCCTTTCTTGCTGCCTCACCTCGTCAAGTCCGGAGAGTTGGGAAGACAAAAATACCCTCCAGAGCACGAACGACATCAATTCAAGGCAAACACACTCACGACACGCCAAACGCCTACTCCAGTAACTCCACCGTCTACAGTACTCCACGCTTGGAAGGAATCTGGAAAGGAAAGATCCCAACAACTATAACAAAGCAGAGCCCGTCATCTTCATTTTCCACTCTCTCTCTCTGACTATTCATCTCGCTGGTAAATTCTGCTACTTTACCAGTAATTTATTTGTCAGGGTTTTTACTGTAAAAATAGCTCAAAACCATTTTTTAGCGAGTGACCAGCCCGATCGAAGATGGGAGGAGGAGGAGCAGAACATGGACACGGAGCTGAGGGGGCCCACGGTGACTTTAGGGCGAAGGTATGGAGCATGAGTGGAGGTCCATACTGCAGACCTAAGCACTGGCGCCGTAACACTGCCATCGCCATGTTCGGCGTCTTCCTTATCTGCATTCCAATCGCCATGAAATCCGCTGAACTCGAGGTCTCCCTTCTCATTCTATTAATTTTATATTTTTCTTTCTGTTTGGTTGTGGGAATGGTTAGATGTTTGAATTCTGGATCTTAGATCTTTAAAACAGTGTAGTAGACGGCGATTCAATTAGAGGTGTTGACATGCTTTTGTTGGTTTGGTCTAGTTAATCGTTTTTAGGTCTAATTAACTTGTTTTAATCTTCTGATTTTCGGTATCTTCTCAATTCCTATAGAATTAATATCCAATATTGGTTCTTATTACTTGGTTTAATTAACTGCTTAATTAGTGTTAAATAGTGAGGTTTTCCATGCGAAAGGATTAGCTATCATTGGGACACCGGGCAAGCAATGTTGTTGTTGTTGTTGGTGTTTTTTTTTTTGAAGTAGAGGTTTCCTTGAATTTTATGATATTATTATTATCCATTTTGTATGCAACTCATATGACCCATAGCTATTGGTACTTCCTTTTGTTTCTGTATGTGGACGGGTGCCTCTTGGCGTCTACATTAATCGATCCTTTAACACTTTTACTCATCATAAAGGCAGCAACAAGTCCAGTATCTATTCAATGATTAGCTGTATAAATAAGTGGCTTACTGGTTGTTTATTACAAACGTGGAGTCCTTGAATTTTGTGAGACTAGGTATTTCAAATATGTTCATATGGTGTAAGTCTATGAGATTGTAGTTCCTTATGTTTCTGTGCACGGGCTGTGTTCTGTCGGAGACTACATTAAGTTCTTTTATGCATATTGAAAAGGATTAGCTATATTGATTGGTAATCTTATATTCTTGTTTCCAACATGTTGGGTTCCTTCCATCACCACCAATGCATTGCAACTCTCCACCCCTAGCTCTCAGAAAACCCATTCACTTTCAACTTGTCTTTCTACTAATTTCCCTTGTAAGCTCTCCAGCAAGTACTTTGGGATTAATACTCCTCCACTCACATAATTATGGGTCTCAGTTTCATGTGAGTAGGGCTCCTAGAGCACCTGTAATTTATTTTGCTTATGTTACAAAATTTGGTTGCTCTAACTTTCAATAGCTCTTCTTGCCAAATTATAGAGGTTCAAATTGATAACATCTCACTTGTTTCTAACATGAATAGCAAAGACGATCGTTTAAGCTTTCTCAAGTCAAATGTGTTTTTTCTTTACTTGATTTTTGGTGGTCATGACATTAATGTAGTTGTGAAAAAAACTTAGACTAGATATGGGCTTTCCATGGCTGCGTTTTTGTTTGTGACGAGTCTTGAATGTGGGTTTATATCTATGGCCTGATTTGTTTCTAAAAAACAAGTTCCTTGTAGGAACAAGATACTCCGATACTTAAGTTAGTGAATGCAGGGGAAAAAATGTATGTAAGAGAAAATAAAATGAAGTGGTAGAGAGGAGAAAATTCTTGTGTAAAGCTGTTTTTGTCTCCTGAAGGATGTGTAGAGTCCATGACTTGAGTATTCTTACCCAGTCCTTGAACTTTCTTCATGGAGAAGGATAATATTTTATTTGAAAATTGAGTCATCTGGTGTTGGGCCGTGCTTGTCATTGATGGAGACATTGGTGGTAACATTTTCCTTGAAAATTGAGGGTTGTTGTGCCATGTGTGCTACTGGTGGAGATGTTAACAAGTTATAGTACTAGGAATAACCATTGGCTAGAAAAGCAGTGCTTGCATTGCATCGAAAAAGTACCATGTGCATGGAAAGTTTGTGTGCGACTCTTGGGAACTTGAAAAAATGCATAAAGATGTGTGCCGAGGCAAGAATAGACATACCAAGGTAAGTCATAATTGAGCTGAGGCTCGAAATGCTAGGTTTCTAGCTGTTTGGGCTTGACCTAAATAATTGAAATGCGGGTGCGTGTAATGCACGCATCAATGAATTAGCCATTTGCTGCCTTCGGGCAGTGTGTGTGGCCCACTCTAGCCTCAATGGTGGTCTTCTAAGGTGTCAATAGATTCGTCTCTTCGAGATCTTTTTGATAGTATTAGGATGTCGTCATCGGAGCTTGGGTGTAACCCTGACATCCCATTCTTTTTTTTCTTCTTTTTTCTCCCTCTGCCCTTGTCTTTTTATGCCATCTCATTTATTCTTCAAACTATTGGATTGTTTTTGTTTTCACAACCATTTGATCTTTATAACAATTTGTATTGAATTGTGTTCATTATAATTAATGGGAGGGTTGCATGGGACATGCATAATTGTTCTGGAAATGCATGGCCCTTCCTATCCATGTGAGCCACCCAAAAGGCTAGGACTCTAAATGGCTAGATTTTTTTTTAAATTTTTCGCTGCACCATCATCTCCCACGTCTTCTACAAAAAAATTTCATTATGAAATCTCCAAACATATCTCTAGGTCTCAAACGAAAAATCTCCATGGCAAGATCTCTGTTTTTTCATTGAAATCTCCATGTTTCCATATGAATTCTTTGTCTCCAAACACATCTCCCATGAAAATCTCTATGGCAAGATCTCTATTGAAATCTACATGTTTGCATACAACATCTCCCTGCACAATTCCTTAACACTACTTTCACACAAAGTATTCTCTACTTTCTAAATAATAATGTTCTCAGCTGTGAGATGAACAAACAAACTCATCAAACCCCCCATCTCTCTTATAGGCAAACAAACTCTCTCTCTTACATAAATGTTAACAAAAATTACTAGGACTCTTATGGAGGCCTCTCATGTAGGCATAAAAGGTAACATTTATAAAGTAAATATTCCTCACTTTTGTTAGTCATAGTCTCCCAAACATGATTGTTTGAAAGACCTTGGAGGCAAATGATGGTGCAACAGGAATAAAAAAAATTCTAGTTATTTAGGCCCAACCCAAACAACTTTAAGTTGGCCTAAACATATAGTAGTCCTAGCCATTTAAAAAACATTATAGGTGTTTGGGCCTGACCCAAACAACTATTAGTTAGCCCAAATGGCTAATTCTGCATGTCCCGTGCAATCCTCTAATAAATTGTAATGAACAAAAATCAACCTAAATTGTTACGAAGACTCAATAGCCATGAGAGAAACAAAAATAATTCAACGGCTAGAAGAAGAAATGAGATTGCACAAAAAAACAAGGGAGGAAAGAGGAGAAGAAAAAGAAGAAATGAGATCACACCTAAGCTTCGATGAAACTCCTAGTACCATTGAAAAAATCTCAACGAGACGAATTCGTTGGCATATGGGAAGGCCGCCTTTGGAGGCTAGAGTGGGCCATACACGTTACCTGAAGGCACGAGTGGCTTGCTCGTTGTCGCGTGCATTGCACTCGCCAGCATTCCAGTCATCTAGGCTTTTCCCACACATCTGGATTTTTAGTCGTCTTGGCTTGCCTGTACCGGTAGAAATCCTAGCCGTTTAGGGCCTAGTCCAAATGGCTAACTTTATAAACCTTTAGTGCTATGCTTTAACGGCTAGAAACCTAACATTTCTAGCCCTGACTCAATTTCGACTCACTTTGGTTTTTTGGTTTATCTAATCTTGTCCCAACACGCCTTAATGCAATTTTTTCAAGTTTCGAGGAGCCACCCACAAACTTTCCATGCATATAATACTTTTACTATACAGTGCAAACTAGTTAATGATTATTTTCTGATAACATTTCCACCAATGATGTGTCTGGCACAATAGCCCTAACTTTCTAATAAAATGTTGTCACCAATGTCTCCACCGATGACTAACATGACCCAATATCTGTTGACTCAATTTTCAAGGAAAATATTTTCTTCATAAAATAAATTCAAGGACTGTATAAATACCCTAGTCACATGAAAGAACAAACTAGTCCTGGACTACATACAGAGACTCCAGTAGAACAGGTCTCACATAAGAATTTTCTCTTCACTCACTACATTTTATTTTCTCTTCCTTTCATTATTCTTCCCTCTACATTTACTAATTTAAGCATGAGTATGTACCTTATACCCACAAGGAACTTGTTTTTTAGGAACAACCCAGGCTGAAGATAAAATCCTACATTCAAGATGAGTCACTAGCTCAAGATGTAACCAGGAAAAACCCATCTCTAGTTTGAGGTTTTTTCATGACCGTATTAATGGTTTGGAAACTAAACCCTTTTCATATCTATCACAAAAAATTCTTTCCTTGACTAATGATTTGGAAACTCCAGAACATAAGGGAACAACTAATCTTCCTAGTTAATGGATTCTAGCTTCTTCAGGTCTCCACCAACTCTCTTATCCAGGGCAAGTGCTCAATAATGTTATTCTAGTTATATAAGAACAACTTCATGCTCTTCCATTCCATCAACAAAAGATACAACATATAGCTCCATTACATGTACTAGTTGCACAAAGATAATTTTAGTTCCCCAAAGGGAAAAGACAAAACGATGTGTAAATTAGGTATGATACCCCAACTCTCCAAAGAAGTCATTCTCATTATGAAGAGAACTCTTTAACGAGTCATAATCTTAAGTGTGACTATTACCATGAATCTTCTTCAGAGTCTCGCTAGCATGCTCTCCTTCGAAAAAGTCCTAAACATGAGACGAGATTAGTAACTGCACGAGCTCCTAAGAAAGAATACCATTCACACCATGTGAGAGACTCTCAACTTTGTCAATCACCGAGTGTTACACACTCATCTCTCCAAAAACTGTCTCCGCGAAGGCCAACTTGGATAATTGCGATGACTTTACATATCCTAAAGAGCACGTACAAAATGTTAGAAGCATTCTATAACTTGCAATGCAAAAGAATGACACTACATGTAAAATTTTCCCAACAACATTTCGTGGATTTGTTGAGGTATGGTATCACAATTTTGAGTCGGACTTCATCTTTGGCCTTCATGATCTTTGTGCTAGGCTCATCTATTGTTTCAACACTAGTTTTTCAGCTAAAACATTCTTCACCATCACCCAACGAGAAGATAAACACTAAATCATATCTCTAAAGATTTAACGAGGAAATGCTAAACGAGGAACGATGGTAGATCTACCTGAACCCATTGTCACTGAAGCTCTGATCAATGGAGTCTACAACTACCTTTTCTGATAATGCTTGTACACTCTTTTTGACAAGACCTAACGTGAAATAAACAATGGAGAAGTGTACTCAAGTAGAAGAAGCAAGTGTCATATCAGACCGGGACACCCTCATTTTCAGAGAGCATAATCCCAACAACACCATCAATCTTTCACCAAGACATCTAAGAGGAGCATTAAGAGATCCATTTGAGATCGTCATTCTCTAAACTCTTGACCACATCTTTTACCATTATTTCTTGCCATTTAGGGAAATTATTGTGCAATACCTTCCTCACAGTAAGAGGAGTGGCATGAACACATGGAAATTCTAATAGGTTTTGTCACTTTCATCTTGATCACAATCATGACACTGAGGAATGCCCCCTGAAAATGAAGATAAAAAGATTGATCTCCATGGGATATCTCCATCATTTTGTGAAGAAGGAGATGTGATCCGAACAAACATGGAAAAATCCTCATAATGTGCTACCTAGATTAGATATCCACTACCTTTTAAATAAAAGTGTAATGTTTCTCCATGTCTAGTTATATATCATTTATATATCATATCACATAGGCATTGTTCTAATGAAGGAATGCACAAGTTTCTTGTATATCAAAGGAAAAAAGTTTTGATGATTAAAGTTCTGTTTAGTTGAGTCTGGGATTTTGCTGGAGATGAGTGTTTGATTGTATCTCAAGTAAGTTATTCTTTTTGTCTTGCGCTTGATTGTTTTAAAGCCAAGGTGTTTAACTACTTAAGCAGCTAAATTTTAGCTTTATCTCATTGTTCCGAATTTGACCATCATGCATCCAGTTTCATTTCTGAGCTATTTTCTGAACTATATACTTGTTTTTTAATGTTAGTGAGCCCACTATTCCGTCCCTGGGGTGTCTTCATGACCTCACTCTTAAAAGTTGAGGAACAACTTGGTCACTGAGACTGGTGGTATGAGTTGATTGAATGTTGATCCATTCCTGAAATGCTGTGACTTGTGAGACAGTACAAAAAGATTGGGAGAATAGATTTTTTAATTGACCCGATGATGGATTGTAGGCTTGATCTCCCCCTTTTTAGGTTGAAAGGAACTAGTTGATATAGAGGTTGTATAGACCATAGTTGTTAAACCCAGCTTGGGAGTTGACCCGGCCAAAGGGCCGGGTCCCGGGTTTTATGGGTCAACCCGGGTCAACCCGGGTCAACCCATAAAACCCGGGTTATTTACTTATTTATGGGGTCAGGTGGTTAAAGAAAGAAATGAAAAAGGAAAGCAATTATAAAGAGGTGAAGTGGGACCCAATGTGGCAGGCATAGGCATGGGAGAGGGTGACGTTGTTGGTTGTTTTGTGCAGAGATCTCTTAATCTCATCACCATCTCCTCCTACCCTCTCTGGCTCCTTGACATGCTTCCCCTGGGGTGAAGCACAGTCCTTGCTCCTTACGTACCCATGCTCTAAAGCTTAAAAACACCACACGAATCCTCTCTTTTACATCTTTTCCCTGTAAATTCTTCTGGTTTCTACATGCTTGAAAACATTAGCCAGAGAGAGAGAGAGAGAGATGTTAAAGACTTGATGGTGATAATAAAGCCTGTGGTGCTGGTACTGTACCTATTGCCTCTCTCTCTTGAAACTGCGAGTTTGGTCCAGTTTAACCTTCAATTTTTTGTAAGTTACAGTCATTAATCGTCAGGCTAGAAGGAAGAAATGGAACCCAACGCCAACCCTCAAGATCTCCAAACCCAGATTGACTTGCAATCATCTCAAGCGAACCACCTTCAAAACGCCGGGTCTCGTCCGGGTTGCCCGGGTCATTGGTCGACCCGCCGGGTCGCCCGGGTTTTGCCGGGTTGTTGCACCGGCCGGTCTTTTGACAAACCCGAACCGGTCTAGCCACCGGGTTGACCCGCCGGGCCGGTCCGGGTTTAATAACTATGATACAGACTGATAGGGAATGGTCGAACCATTCTTTGTTTTCTATCGAGAGACTGCAACATTACTGTTATGGAGCTCTCTTCCTATCAAATAGACATGATGCTGATGTTTTTTACGTGAATGGATATTTTGGTTTTTCCTTCTTTGTTTCATACTGTGTTCACTTAATTTAATGACACCTTTTGTTACAAGGATGAGTATGATCTACGCAATATGTGTGGAGCTTTTCTAACACAGGTCCAATGCTCCAGTAGTAACTGAGCAGAGTAGGGAGCTGAGAAGAGAGAGAATGTTAGCAACCATCTACTTGTCTATAATTTATGTTTGGGGTTGAAAACATAATTTGGTTTCAGTTAAATACCTGAGAAGATGTTTTTGTTGCAGCAACGGCCACATCATCCTGTTCGCCCAATTCCGTCACAGCTCTGGTGCAAGAACTTTGGGAATAAAGATTACAATGACGTGCAGTAACTTTTGGAGCTTCAGTTGTAACTTTCAGCATGGCAAAGCGCCCGTTGTATGTTTTGATTGCAGGTTTCAGTAAATTGAGAATGTTCTGGTAATACTAGAATAAGATTTAAATCGTACAACTTAAGGAGTGGGTATGATTATACTGTTAATAAATTGCCCTGTCCTATTTTCTGCCATCAAGAAAATGTTGAAACTGATGTTTGAAATTGCAATTTTGATGCTATTTTTTCCCCTTCTTTATAATCTGAGTCATACCATGACTTCAATTTCAAAGGCTTGACTTTGACAATGCAAGAATTAGCAGAGTAACGAGAGAAGGTGAGAAAAAACTGATTGACTTGTGTCGTATGGTGTGAAAGCTTGTTAAATAGTAACAGTTACCAGATCGCAGCAGAAAACCTTTCTAGCTACGGGTGGCTCAGGCTGTGAAGATGGGCTTCCAAGCGATCTCATGCAAAGGTGGTCAGGACTCTTTATTTCAGGTGCAAGTGACCTTCTCCATGTGTCGCCCTCGACCACAAATAAAATGTCGAAAATGAGATGAGGACAACCTTTCCTCATAATGAAGGAAAACAAAGGACAAATGAGCAAAAGACCACCATCAATTTGCCGCAACTGGGAAAATGACCAAAAAAGTGTGCCTTTCGGAGTGTTTCGTGCTTTGGTTGGATTTGTTTTAAAAGATTTTGAAATATTTTTGTTTTAAATTAATTTTTAATTTGTGTTTTTGAATTATTTTAATGTGTTGATACTAAAAATAAATTAAAAAAAATATTATTTTTATACTTTGATAATTAAAAAATATTTTAAAAAATAACTTTTTAAACACCTAAATGATATTTTCTCATGCATAAAGCGAATAAGAGAAGCTTTTTGCGATGACTATTCATTAGGCAGGTGAGGAAGGAGTTTTTGAGCTGTGAATTTAGTGAATGATTGAGAATATGATAGTTTTTTTGTTTTTATATACGTTTTAAATAATTATTTTACTTGAAAAAATATTAAATTAATATTTTTATAATATTTTTTTTTATCATTTTAATATACTAATATAAAATAAAATAATTTAAATATATTTAAATTTAAAAAAAAAAACATTATACACCACATTACAAAAACACAAACTTGTAATTCTTCAATGTTTCAACGTATTTGCACTATATTTCAGGAACAAGATGGATCAAATGTGAAAGATAACACAATAGAATGATCAATGATGCGATCTATTTGGGTGAGACTCTGAACAATCAGATGCCTATGATCCAAATTTGTTGCCTGGCAGCTGAAATTGACTGCAAGCTTGGGGTTCTCATTGAGCGGTCAAACAGTCCCAGCTACGTCGCAAAAGATGATTAAAAGAAATATAAGAGTGAAAAAGGAAATATGCGGAAAAAAGTTAAGTGGCGATGGAAGATGACGGTGGTATATTCTTGACCTCCTCGGAACAACATCTCAAGTATTAATACCTTGTTGATATAAAAAAGAAAAAAGAAAAAAGAAAAAAGAAACTTTTTTACACGGAATCCACACGACGAAACCTACCCAGGTGCGCCCAAGCTTGATCTTATTTATGCTTTATTTTATTCTTCCAACAGCATGAACTTTTAAAAATTAAAAATTTATTTATTTTTAAATTAATTTTTTAAATATTTTTATATCATGTGCTATTACTTAAAATAAAATTTAAAAGATAAAAAAATAATATTTTAAATTATTTACAAATAAAATTTATTTTACAAAACAACCTTACCGTACTCTGAAAAAGACACCTCTGGTCCACCCTTTGTCGGAGACGTGGATGCATGAGCGAGGATTGACATTTTCTTTACAGGGTAGGAAAAGAAAGGGGTTTATATTTCCAGAACAGCCCATAAATGATCAGATAAACCAATCTGGTGCTTAATATTTCTAGTAAATACACTTTGATCCCGATATGATAGTTTTCCCAACACTCTTTACTTACAGGAATGCCTTGCTCCATGAAAATTGTTCCACATAATATATATGCCTTAATAGCTAAAATAAAAATAAAAAAGGAAAAAGAAAATCAATTGTTAACCAAAATATCTGAATCCACGTGGCAGGAATCGACAGGAGACTCGCCCGCTTAAGTGACCGTAACCTACCCGATTCAAAGCCAATCCACCCACGTGCTACCGGCCCCCGGTCACTTAAATTCCAACAGATGCCCGTCCTGCCCGTTATATCACCGGGCAGCCTCCCCTTTCACAGGCTGATATAAAAAAATAAAAAATATTATTTTAATATATTTTTAAATAAAATAAAATACTTTCATCACACGAAGTGAATAATAATTTATCAACTCATTATGAACAGACCTCAAGCGTGGACTTGGTTGAATTATTATTATTATTATTAATACCAGTCAATATTTGAGATGCTGTGAAGCTCTTTTCTTTTTTCTTTGTTTTTTAGATTTTTCGATTCAGCTAGCAAGTTCTGCGAAGTTCTAGATTTGATTGAATCGAGGGAAAAATAATGTGGAGGGTAGCGCGATTTGCGGCGTCGAATGTGCGCAGTTCGTCGCAGCGGCGGTTTTTCTCCGCGGCTGCGATTCCTGGTGCTTGTATTGTTCATAAACGTGGCGCTGATATCCTTCATGATCCTTGGTTCAATAAGGTTAACATTTCTTTATTTTTATTTGTAATGGTATTTTCAAGATGGTTGTTCTGCTATTCTGTTCCTCCTTGATCTTTCTTTTTAGTTTATTAGTTGTTTTAGCAAGAAAAAGAAGATCAAGATTTAGTAGAATTCGTGAGTTGTAGTGAATCTGAGATTCTGATTTAGCTGAATAATACAGTACTGTGATACATTGAAGTTTTTAATTAGGTTTTCTGCATAGATTGAATCTTGCAATTTCTATTTTTTTTCCCTTTACTTCTGGAGTTGGATTTGTTGAAGTAACCTCATATCTTCTTGAAATCCTAGACTTTTAAATGTAATATGTTTTTGTTTTTTGTGAACCATTTTAATACTAATTGCTGTTCACAAAATAAAATCTTTTAATTTTTATTTGATTTTATTTTTCAAATTTTCATGGTTTCTATTTTTTTTTTTTTAAGAGCAGGATACAGGATTTCCTTTGACTGAAAGGGATCGACTAGGACTACGTGGTTTGCTTCCACCACGTGTTATATCCTTTGAGCAACAATATGATCGTTTTAGTAAGTTTAATACTGACCTCCGTAAAGTTGTTAGTATCTGCTTTTCGCTTAAGTAAAATAAAGCTAATGTGGTTATAGAATTGTAAATGTGGATTAAGTTGAAAAATATAAATTGATGAGTGGAATAATCGATCAATCCACAATAAAATTTCCTCTGAGATCTCATAATTCATGAATTAACTAATCAGTCAATTAGTTAGGCTGTTAAATACAAAGTGCAGTAACTTTTGCGAAACATGTTTATTGGAATCATTTGATGTCTCCTCTTTATAAATGGAATTTTGAGGAAAGCTTTTCTGTTTTCTTTTTTGCTGCTCCATCTCTTTAAATGAATGGTCTCTCAGTTTGGCACTTTAACTAACATTATTAAGTTTTAACTAACATTATTAAGTTTTTTGTGTTTTGGTTTTTAGTGGAATCATATAGGTCCCTTGAGAAGAATACTCAGGGCCAACCATACAGTGTTGTCTCCTTAGCAAAATGGAGGATCTTGAATCGACTACATGACAGGAATGAGACATTATACTACCGAGTAAGTTCCGTTGCAAATCTCATCTTGAAAATATTAAAATCCATTTGAAATTTAACGTGCTTTACTTTTTATGTCTTTTCCTCTCCAGGTTCTCATTGATAATATCAAAGATTTCGCTCCCATTATATACACTCCAACAGTAGGGTTAGTATGTCAAAATTACTCAGGATTATTTAGACGCCCACGTGGAATGTATTTTAGTGCAAAGGATAAGGGAGAGATGATGTCAATGATCTACAACTGGCCTGGTCAACAGGTACTCAATGAATCTTGAATGAGTGTGGCAAATAATACAGAATCTTCCTTTTGCCTCTCTTCCTTATTGGAGATTTGTCGTTGATAGAGTAATGAAGATTGTGTTTTACTCTATTCATTATACCATAGGACCACAGGTTTAAATTCCATTTGTGTGGTGCAGGTAGACATGATAGTCCTCACTGATGGCAGCCGTATTCTCGGCCTGGGTGATCTTGGAGTTCAAGGAATTGGAATACCTATTGGCAAACTTGATATGTATGTTGCTGCTGCTGGTATCAATCCACAGAGAGTATGTACCCCTCTTACTCTCCCTGCTGGTTTTCTGTGTGTACTTATTAGCTCTGTTTAAATATTTATATATAGAATTTGCTGTTACTATGCTTGTTTTTATCTGCATGTATAAAGATATATTATGAATGACCCAGCTGTGTATGCTTGAAGATCTGGAGTCTCTTTAACTTTAGAAACTATATTTAATTCTACTCATTATGATATATTATTTGCTTTGTTACTTAATCTGTTACCACTTGGAGTACTGAACCTATGTTCATGGCTAACAGATACTCCCAGTTATGTTAGATGTTGGTACTAACAATCAAAAGCTGCTTGAAGATCCTCTTTGTGAGTAAAGCATGCGAGTTCATACCATTCCATCCCTTTTGGATCATATTAATTTATTGTTTTTTTTTAAAGAATGAACATATTATATGAAGTGCCATTTGAATCTGCTCTTTCTAGCAAAAAACTTTATGATTTGTTTTCACAGATTTAGGACTTCGACAACCTAGGCTGGAAGGAGAAGAGTATCTATCGATTGTTGATGAGTTCATGGAAGCTGTTCATACTCGCTGGCCCAAAGCCATTGTACAGGTATTGCCTTTTTTTGAGATTGTCACTTTTTTTTTCAATAGTGTGTGGTCTCATTCATGCCACTAACTTGATGATTTGGAAAATGTGCCAGTTCGAAGATTTTCAGATGAAGTGGGCTTTTGAAACACTGCAAAGATACCGTAAAAGGTTTTGCATGTTTAATGATGATGTACAGGTGAGTACTGAGTACTTGCTGTTGTATGCCAGTATCTTATAACGTGGAGCATGTAATTTATTGCCTAGGGCCATACACTATCGTGGATGATCTGCAGTTATGGAAACTGTGCTTACTTTTGATGTTTTAGGGAACTGCTGGTGTTGCACTTGCTGGATTACTGGGAACTGTGAGAGCCCAAGGCCGACCATTGTCTGACTTTGTTAACCAAAAGATAGTAGTAGTGGGTGCCGGGAGGTACTTGCAGAAAATCATTGACTTTCTCATCTTTTTAACACCCACCCCCCAAAAAAAAAAGAAAAAAAAGAAAGTAATGAGCGTACAATGATTTTTCTATTGCTTGCATGTGCTAATCATTTGCATTATTTTACACTTTCTTTTTTCCTTCTTACAGTGCAGGGCTTGGTGTCCTTACCATGGCAATACAGGCTCTTTCAAGAATGTCTGGGAACAATGAAATGGCTGCAAAGAATCAATGTTATCTACTTGATAAAGATGTAAAACACTACACTTTTCTTTATGACTGCAGCATTTGCGATATCTTCTCTGACATGCCATCAGGTCTTTATCCTTGATAAATGGATCAGAGATCTGATGGCTTTATGAGATTATTATACTGGAGGCATAATATTAGTGATTTTTTTGTTGTTGGTTAGCGAGGAGAATAAATAGATGTTATTTATGATCAGTGGCTATTTGTGGATAGGTGTGTGATTGAAATATCATCTGCATGCATGGCGTCATTCACTAAATTATGTTTGAGAAAGAGATTTGTCTGTATGCAGGGTCTCATCACAAAAGAGAGGAAAAATCTTGATCCAGCTGCAGCACCCTTTGCTAAAGACATAAAAGATGTTGAAGGACTTAGGGAGGGAGCTAGTCTACTTGAAGTGGTAAAACTTACTAGAACTTAAGGCAGAAATTTTATGACCTATGTGGAAAGAAGAAGCATACTGTTTACCTGCTCAACCTCGGAATTATACTCTGTAAATTTGTTTACAATTTTTTTTTTGTAAGAGTTCTAGTTGCTGACAGCTAAATCCTGTTCAGGTTAAAAAGCTGAAGCCCCATGTGCTTCTTGGTTTGTCTGGAGTTGGTGGGATCTTTAATGAACAGGTAAGGTCCTTGGTCGTTTCTTTTCCTTCACTGTTCTTCATAATTAGCTGTTACTGATGTTTGATGCAGTATTGCCTTGCTTATGACTGGCAGGGATTCGACTGTCTTTATGGCATTAGTTTTACAACCGTGTTCAGACAAATGAGTTCAACCTGAATTAAAATAAAATACTGAATGAATATTGTTTTATCCCATCTTCTTTAGAAAAGAACTTTGAACTACCCGCAAACATGGCCCTTACTAGGAGCTTAGTAAGTTAGTTTCCATACGGTCCCCAAGTACAAAATTGAGCAATGTTGCTGTCAAATAATTATGCATTCACTGTTACCCTTCCATCTATCTTAATATTGATTGGAATGAATCAGGTGCTCAAGGCCATGCGAGAATCAGATTCACCTAAACCTGCTATTTTTTCCATGTCAAACCCCACGATGAATGGTTTGCCTCGGCAATCCCCACAAACTTGCAGAATTTATGATGGCTGCTAGATTTTTTTTGTTGACTGTCTGTGTTTTCTATGGAACAGCTGAATGCAACGCTGCTGATGCTTTCAAGCATGCTGGACCGAATATAGTTTTTGCAAGTGGAAGCCCTTTTGAAAATGTTGATCTAGGTACATTACTTTTGTATTGATGTTTATTTTGTTTGGAAGTCTTTTGACAGAATATAATGATGATCTAGAAGCATTTTTCCTGTTTCTCCATGTAATAAAAAGTTCATTCTAAATCATGGTATATTCAATTCTGACTTTAATGATTTATCACCTTCAACGATCATTTATGTGTTTGCAGGAAATGGAAAAGTAGGACATGTAAATCAAGCAAATAATATGTACCTGTTTCCTGGGTTCGTGTGTCTCTCTGGTTTTACTCTTTGACTTTTGCCAACCAGGCTTAATTAATGAAGTTATATATAATTTTATTTCCTATTTTCAGGATCGGTTTGGGAACTCTTCTCTCAGGTGCACACTTTATAACTGATGGAATGTTGCAAGCAGCTGCTGAATGGTATGGACATGATAATTTGCTCACTTGCCTCCTTTCCCTAACCTGAAACTGTTTTGCTTTATTTGAAAGAACTGTAATTGTTACTGTAGAAAGGTCCTAAATGTTTTCAATGAAAGTAGTAGTCTACTCATTATGATGCAAACTGATGCATTGTCCTATCATTATCAAATAATAAGCTGGCTGCCTAATTTTGGGTGGCATTTGGTGTTACCCCTGCATCTTGTATTTTTGGATTGATAGATCTATAAGTTGGTATAAACTTTATGATTTACAACTCTCTCATCCTTTTGCATTATGATATTTATGCTTTGATAGTTTTAATAAGCTGTCATATGATTCATGCTCACCTAGATGCTTCCAGAATTATTTATTTAGTTGATTTTCTTAAACATCTACTATTGGTGAACACAAATTACCTTCATAATAAAAACCTGGAAAACATAACACGTTCATCTAAAGTTCTGCAAGTTCTCATTAATGTTAGGTTGATATTTTTTACCATGTTTCTGATTATATCACTTGGCTTGAAGTTTCTATTCCCTTTAAATTGCTGATACGATTTAATTTGTACAGCCTCGCTTCATACATGACGGATGAAGAAATCCAAAAGGGCATATTGTACCCATCTATTGATAGGTAATGTTTTCAGATGTAGGTGGTTACATTATTATTATTTTTTTGTTTTTTTTTTGGGGGGGGGGGGGGGGGGGGGGAGGGGGTTTCTTCCTGCATTTTGCCTTTTGAAATATTAAGTCTTGCACGACTGCAACCGGCATATTTATAGCATTTAAACAAGTTTGCAGACAGTATAATTCTGCAAACCATATCATCTTCCTTTTGGTTCATGTTATGCTAAAAAAACTCATTTTCTACTTGCTTATTGCTGGAATTTGAGCAGCCAATCATTCCATGTAAGGGCAAGGATGGAAGCATATTATCATTTGCTTTCTATCATGGTTTAGATAAACATCATGTAATTAAACTTGAGAGGTAGATTGACAATGGATATTGGATATTAGCTTTCATATTGTAATAAAGTGCAACTTATTTGTGGCCAACACCCATGGTTGCCTTGCCTTACTGGGCATTTCTCATCATCAAAAAAAAAGTTATGATGTAGGCGTGTTGTTGACCGATGCCATATTGTTAATTATGCAGTATTCGACATATTACAGCAGAGGTTGGGGCTGCTGTTGTGCAAGCAGCTGTTGAAGAAGACCTGGCAGAAGGACATGGTGATGTAGGCCCCCGGGAGCTCAAGCACATGTCAAAAGTATGTTTCATTGCTGAGTAAATGCAATCCTTTTGATATAAATATGGCCAGTAAAATACAATTCTATTTTAAATGAACTTATGTTGAAGTAATATGAGAAGTGTTAAACAAATAGAGGAGTGAATATATGCAAATATGAACTCCTTTTCTTTGTTATATATATAAATAAACGCCTTCAGATTTATGATTTCTTTGTCAAAACTAATTGAGTATTTGCACTCTAAGGCCTTGATACAAGGAAATTACCATCTATTCCTTACATACCTTGTATATAAATTATGTCTACAAGCCTTTACTTGTGAAACAACTCTGTAAGAATTATCTAATCAATTTTACCGTGTGAATGTTTTGAAGTATCTACTTATTATTGCTGTGATTTTGGATGCAGGAGGAGACTGTGGCATATGTCATGCAGAATATGTGGTTCCCTGTTTACAGCTCTCTTGTTCATGAGAAATAAGGCTCGACTCATCATTTCCGCTGGGGGTAATTTTCTTCAAACCATGTCTGAAATGCTGCATCCAACCTCGATATTCTTGGTTTATATTTTCCTGTGAACTCGTAATTTGCTAACTTCAGAAACAGAAGAAGGGCAAGTAATGGAAACAGGAACTCAATATTCTTCTATAGCTCATCTACTTGAGCTTTGAATTGTTAATGTGAAGGATTTATTTATGTATAATACTGAGCTCATTTTCTGGAGGCAGTGTTGCAACTGATCAATTTTTCTTCCTTTTCTTTTTTGGGATTTTGTTTCTAAGATCGATTGCAGCGCAGTTTGCTTTTATTGATCTGATCATCAGATGGTGGGTTTGAATTGAACTGAGTTGAAGGGTAAGGGATTTTGAAATAAACCAGCTGTAGCTCTCAATAACCGAGTAAAGTTTCGTTCTTACCCTGCTTATATTGAAAGGCCACTCGCGCGCCCTATGTTTCAATCTTGGTTGGTTGATTGCGCTTAAATTTTGCTTAAACGCGGGTCCATGAGGAAAACCTCATCTTCTCCTTCCCAATATTCTTTAGGAATTGATTCTTATAGCCCTCAATGATCATCAAGAAACTAACCTCTACTTCCATTATCGTAATTAAATCATGATCAAGAAATCAAAGTGGATTTTCTTATATCTCTGACGGCTATTTACGAATTTTTGTTCATCCTCTCGAGATGATGAACCTCCTTTCTATATATAAAAGTAAAAATTGCACCCAAACATGGGCTTCTCCCTTTAAGAAGGGAGACTAGCTTAACATTATTGGAAAGTACCGCACAAAGTTAAAAACAAATTGCATCACTTAAAGAATGAGAACTTGAAAATAAAATTTAATTAGATAGAGAATTGCAAAACTCAATAAAACTTTACTGACTAAGAATTTATAGTACAAGCTAACTCTCTAGGAATTTAGATGCTTCTTCCTCTACTCAAGACTTTAATTTATAGTGTCGAATACTCTTACAAAATATAAAATAAAATCTATAAACTGATAAGGGAATTGCCAATCAAAACATACCATAATACTAAGGAGCAAAGTACACGGGTAGGAGTCAGATTTCATGCTGACGTGAATAATTTGTGGAAAAAAAGGCAACGATTTCTGACTTCTGAGTAGGAGTCGTCGAACCATTGATGACATAGCAAGAAGATAGAGTCTTGAGATTTGGAGAAATATTTTTTATAAGAAATTATGATACAAGAAATCCAGCCCGTGTCTATGATTTGTCTCCTGTTTATGATTCTTACCGACTCTTCCAAGTTAATACCATTCCGCGCTTTCTCAGTAATTTCCTAGAAATTCTAATGCCAACACTGGCGGCTTGTGCGTAGTGGCTGCCAATGTCATGTTGGAAAGTGACACGTATCCGAATCACACGCAACCCGAATCAGCATATACGTGCGTGTGTGTAGACACTCAATTTGTTAAGGATTTATAAAGTCCTGCATTCATCTGTACGGCTACACCTCATCAGCCATGGCAGAAACATCCACTGCAACAAAGAGGCGAGCTCAACTTTGCATTTTCAGGCACTGCTTTGAACTCCTATCATACTCTTAAGTCTCTAAATAACCACAAAGTCTTGATTTGTCTCAGATATGCAGTCGTGACAGGAGCCAATAAAGGGATCGGGCTGGAAATATGTAGGCAGTTGACTTCTCATGGGATTGTTGTGGTGTTGACAGCTAGAGATGAGAAGAGGGGCCTTGAAGCTGTTCAAAAGATGAAAGACTCTGGCATCTCTGATGATCTTGTGGTTTTCCATCAGCTAGATGTGGTTGACCCAGATTCCATTGCTTCTTTGGTTGAGTTTGTCAAAACCAAATTTGGAAAACTTGATATCTTGGTGGGATAACAAATTTGTTGGATTCTAGGTCCTGTAATTTGTTGAACAATTGAATTCTTAAGTGCATTATGAGAAAATTGGAACCCTGTGCAGGTGAACAATGCTGCGATTAGTGGAGTTGTGCTAAATGCTGATGCTTTCCAAAGAGCCTTCGAGCTTTCTGGTTGTTGGGTAAGACTTTGGAATGATTTCAGAAAAAAAAGGAGATAAGTCCTAATTATTGTTTGTAATCGCCATTCTGTTGATATTGAATGTTACAGATGGCATAAGATTTTTCTTTGTAAAATGCAGCCAGACGGGGAGGAAGTGTGGAATGAAATTGAAACTCAAAGTTTTGAGTTGGCAGAACAATGCATCAAAACAAACTATTATGGGGTAAGAGGAATGGTTGAAGCTCTAACTCCACTCCTCCAGCTTTCTGATTCAGCAAGGATTATAAATGTTACTTCAAAATTGGGACTGTTGAAGGTAGTACTTAATAACCCTTTTTCCAGATCAGTTACGGAGTCTAGAAATCTGGCTGAATTGTTTCTCTTGAATGATAACATTTCTTGCGTTACTGTTATTTTACTAGGTTTCCATGCAGCTTAGATAACTAGTATTTTCCTGCTATGTGGTTTAGAATATTCCCAATGGACGTGTCAAAGGATTGTTGAATGATGTTGAAAGCCTCAATGGAGATAGAATAGATGAAATTTTGAAGGAGTTTCTAAAAGATTTCAAGGAAGGGTTGCTAAAAACCAAAGGTTGGCCGACTCAACTCTCTGCCTATACTGTTGCTAAAGCTGCCATGAATGCGTACACTAGGATTCAGGCCAAAAGGTACCCGAATTTCCATGCCAATTGTGTCTCCCCTGGCTATTGCAAGACCGACTTAAGTACCAATACCGGCTACTTCACCGCTGCAGAAGGAGCTGAAGGTGCTGTGAGGTTGGCACTGCTGCCTGATGGTGGGCCTTCTGGTTTTTGCTTTTTGCAGAAAGAAATGCTGACCTATTTTTGAAAGAAGACGAGACATTATAGAATCGTCGTGTGATAATGGAACCGCAAGTATTAAAATTTCAAGTTGTTGATGTATTTTCCCACCAAGGCAGAATAATATGAACATATTGCCAACATGCGGATGGAGTCGCAGTTTGTGCTATGTTTTATTTAACAGGATTGGTGTCCTATAACCTCAAAGGGTTGTCTTGGTGGTTAAGTAGATTTGCTCCCATGATTTCTTAGGTTCAAGTTTTGAGA
Source organism: Populus simonii (assembly GCA_007827005.2). Taxonomy (NCBI): domain Eukaryota; kingdom Viridiplantae; phylum Streptophyta; class Magnoliopsida; order Malpighiales; family Salicaceae; genus Populus; species Populus simonii. The sequence continues at coordinate 5,565,265 of CM017477.2, forward strand.
CCAACACTCACAAAATCTTACTAAGTTCATCTGAATACAAAATCTGAATACATCGTTCTTGAAGGGATTTAGTCTATGTTGATGCATAAGCTGGCCTGAGGTTCCCCTTACCACTGAAGAAAAACAGAAAGAAAGAAAGAAGGATTGATGTCCTATGACAGATGCAATCCTGTTATTGCTCTTTTCCGAAATCCTGGAAACCCAACACCTAGCCAGACTCTAGTTTGAGTGAATAATTTTGTTAGATATTGAGTTCTACAGGATTGTGTGCTGGCGAACTAAACCTGGTTTTAAGCTGAACCTATGCGCATGAATCTCAACTAAACAAGTGAAGCATGCATCTAGCCATCCTAAAGTTTGATGATGTTGGACAACTCTGATAATTGTTAAGATTAGAGCTTAAAGATCAATGGAACTAACTTGTGAAATAGAGGTGCTGCTTGTCACTAGTCGGGAGAAAAAGCTTGCCGCTAACAACACCTTCATCAATAAACAATCTAAGATCCTCAATCTTAAGTTTCCCGTGGTGGCGGCTAACAACAATGGCTGGTTTCTCTGTTAATTCCTGTGAGAAATTAACCATCAAACATCGACGTTTCAGTCATAAATCGAATAAGAAGAATGCTGATATACAATGTCCTGAAAGTGTAAAACCATCAACATCAAGTCATTTCCCACTGAAGAAAGTAGGTTGCTGGAGAAACTGGCAGATTAGGGCTAACAGTTTCAGCACATGAAAGTCCTTGCAATTCTTAGATAAAATAAAATAAAATAAAAAATTCATACAAGGTACCGAACAATCACCTTTGGGTTTATCCCAATACACTTTTCCTCCCACTAAGAGCCTCTATCTTTGGCGCCTTAGCTGTTCATCTACACTGTTCCCTTTCTCTAAACCAGCATGCACGGCAATTAAATTACAGTGTTTAACTCCTCCTTCATCCTCTATACACAAATCAGTCATCCTGGGAAAGAAAATTGCACAATATTATGAAACCCACGAAGCTTCATCCATCGTCCCTACAAGGAACCGCCTTCCGTTAAATCTATCTCAATACAAAATTTAGTTCAATAAGATCACAACATTAATCACATCGAATCCAAAACAACCTCAAAGCTTATAGATGCAAGAATCTAAAAATCTCAATCCTTCACCATACCAATCAAAAATATATCCATTATGCATGACATTAAGGAACTAAGAATTAAAAGACTCAAAAACATAATCTACTCGGTCCAAAAACTGATAAACCAAATGCCCATTTCACACTGCCCACAATTTCAACATGAGTGATAAATATTTGGGTGACAATATATCATTTTGTTAATAGATCAATAATCATAAGATTGGTGCTAATATGTTCAATTAAAACTCTCTCTCTTTAAACTTTTTTTTATGACAAAATATTTCAATTTCATATAGAAGTAAATTAAAATAATATATATTTATTTTTTTAAAAAAATTTATTTTGATATTAATACATTAAAATAATTTTTTTAAAAATTTATTTTAAATATAAAATAAAATTTATATAAATAATATTTTAACCCAAATACCAAACATACTCTATGCCTTGACGTGCATTATCAGAGGAAAGAAAAAAATATGATAAATATGCAAGATATGTTTGTTTCTTGGAAACTGATTTTCGAGAAACCACTTTCCAAACTTTCCTGTGTTTGTCTGTTATTAGAAAAGTTCGTCAACGAAAAACACTTTCCGGTCAACGAAAAACACTTTCTAGTCAAAGAAAAATTTGGATTAATTTTTAAGAAAGTGTTTTCCTTCTATTTTGGGCGGAAAACACTTTCCGGAAATTGTGAAAAATTTAGAAATGTCATATTATCGGCTGATTATATCATATTTGATCCTCAAACTTTTGATTGCTATATATATTTTGTTTTGAATATTTATTTTTCAATTTCATCCCTTAGAATTTAATTTTTATATTAATTTTGGTCCTTATTTTTATAATTATTATTTGCTTTTTTCTTATTATTTTTTAATTGAATTTTTTTATCTATCAAATTTGATCCTTATTGTTTTGATCGTTACTTATATTATTTGAAATAATTTATGAAATGTTAATTATTATTATTTTAATTTTTTCATCTTTTTATTTTTTATTTTTTAGATTTGATCTCTATTATTTTGATTATTATTTATTTTATTTGAGATAATTTATGAAATTATATTTTTTTTAATTTTATTCTCATTCAACTTTTTAATTTGTAAAATTTGTTCCTCATTATTTTAATAAACTTAAAAAAAATAAAACATTAATAAATTATTTTCCAGCTCATTTTTTATGACATAACCAAATACTGTAAAGTATTTTTCAACTTATTTTCTATTATACTACCGAACATCAAAAAATAATTTATTTTTTTAAATTTTTTTTTTTTAAAATAACTTTTCAGTAAATAAACATGACTTAAATGTGGTCGGAAAAAACTTGCCCCGTGATATTAGGTAATGGGCCCTTGCATGATTTCTAGGCACAGTTCAAGATTCAGCATGATGCCCTTTGAATGTGTTCATGTCACTGGTGAATACGCATGCAAAAAAAAAAACTCCAAAATCGTGCAAGATCAATAATGCATGCTGTCCTTTGAATATGTTCATGTCAGTGGTGAATATATGGACACGCAATCAATTGTACATGAGTTATGAAAAGATAGGCTGTACCACTCCTCCAGAACCATTCATATACAAAATCATTATAATACATAAAATTCCTCAATTAAAATCTAGGTTTATAGAATTAAAAGAAGCAATAATCTTTGAATTGAAATTTATGAATATCTAGATCTAAATCTAAAACTCTGATATGATATATATGCAATTATTTAATTATAAACATAAATAATCAAATATAAAATATAATGTGGATGGTCTTAAAATTTCATAACAATTCCTTAATTTTAAATATTGTGATTTAATGAAAAGAATTGTGTTTCTTTTCTAACCCTCAATTCCTTATGCATGTTTCTGAATTACAGGGTAGATATATATGATTAATTTCTGAATAGACTAATAAGTTTTTAACATCCATGAATTTTTCATACGTAATTATTAAGTAGAAAAATTACTTTTCAAATTAACTAATTATAAGATTTTTGTATTAATATTTATTAATTATCTCATTCACGCGGCCACATGGGAAAGTGAAGACTGTAAGAATCTGTTAAGAGAGTCATTAAGTTCTGAGTTCTTTTTAAAATCATCTCATAGCCATCTTCATATTATCAGCCATGGCTCAAGAGTCCAGTACCATTCACGCAAAGAGGTGAATGTTATGCTTCTTTTTTTCTTCTTCTTCTTTCGTTAAGAAAATCCTGACTTCTTTAAAGTGTCTCTGTCTCAGGCATGCAGTTGTGACAGGAGCAGAAAAGGGGATTGGATATGAAATATGCAGGCAGTTAGCTTCTAATGGGATTTTGGTGGTGTTAACAGCCATCGATGAGAAAATGGGCCTTGAAGCTGTTCAAAAGCTGAAAGACTCTGGTATCTCTGATGATCTTGTGGTTTTCCATCAACTTGACGTGGTTGATCTCAATAGTATCGCGTCGCTTGCTGAATTTGTGAAAACCAAATTTGGAAAACTTGATATCTTGGTATATATGAAGTAACGAATTCCTTGGATTGTAATCATCTGATTTTTTTTTGATCTCATAATTTTTGGAACCTTGTGCAGGTGAACAATGCTGGGATTAGTGGAGTTGCACTGAAGGCTGACGCTTTTAAAAGAGCCTTTGAACAAGCTGGTGATTTTGTAAGTCTTTATTTTGAAATGACTCCAAGAGGAGGACGCAAGTCATAAACTAATCACTATAGATCTTCTGAGAGGTCAATGCCTGTGCTGGCTATATTTATACATGATAGACCAGGAATCAGACATTGACAATAATTGTTGCTTTTAATCATCATTTTGTGAATATTGAGGTTATTTAGAATAGAAAATTAAGTAGATCTTACAATTGTTGTTGTGGATATGTTTTTTTTTTTTGTAGCGTTAAAAAGGGTATAAATTCTTTTGTGTAAATGCAGCCAACTGGAAAGCAAGTGTGGGCTGAAATTGGGACTCAAAGTTATGAGATGGCAGAACAATGTGTGAAAACAAACTACTATGGTGCAAGAGGAATGGTAGAAGCACTTGCTCCCCTCCTACAGTTGTCTGATTCACCAAGGATCGTAAATGTCTCTTCAATGCTGGGGCTTTTAAAGGTACAGGACTGTCTTTCAAGAATGAAATCTTGGTACTTTGATCCAGATTGAAATTAGTAGTTTCTTATTTTGGAATTTGGCCGAGTTAGCTCTCCCTTTTCGAGAAAACCTGAATTCGACTTCAAGACTGGTTAATGTGAAGTAACGTTTCTATAACTTCTTGCGTACTATGAATTATCTTGCTTTCTGGATGGCAGTTTCCTAGAACACAACTCCTAGAAGAAACAATTTTCCTTGTTAATCTCTATGTGTCATATCTTTCCGAGCCTGGTAATTAAGTGCAAAGTACTTGTTTCCTGTGTTAGCTCCAAAGAATTAGCATTATAGGGACAGTCTTGTATCTACTATCCTTTGAATTTGTGTTTCATTTAGTACAGACTATAGCACGTAGTTGTAGCGTTTTTACATGCAGTCTAACCCAAGTTTTTTCTTGCTGTGCGGCTTAGAACATAAACAATGAATGGGCAAAAGGATTGCTGAATGATGTTGAAAATCTCGATGAAGATAGAGTAGATGAGGTTGTGAACGAGTTTCTTAAAGATTTTAAGGAAGATTTGCTGGAATCCAAAGGCTGGCCAACTTATCTGCCTGCCTATATTGTTTCTAAAGCTGCCATGAGTGCCTACACAAGGATTCTGGCCAAGAAGTACCCCAGTTTCTGCGTGAACTGTCTCTGCCCTGGCTATTGCAAGACTGACATAACTACCAATACAGGCATCTTCACCGCGTCTGAGGGAGCCGAAAATGCTGTGAGGTTGGCATTGCTGCCTGAAGGAGGGCCTTCTGGCTGTTTCTTTTACCAGAAACAGATGCTGCCATGCTTTTGAATGAAGGTGAATCATTATAATAACGGTGTACAAAGTGACAGCAAGACTTTGAAATTTTGCTGCTTGATGTATTTTCACTTCCAGGCAAGATAAACTAGAGTTATTGTCTGTGTGAGAGGATGCCTTTCATCTTCATATTAAATAGCGGACCAGATTCATGTCTCATGGAATACAATTCTGGTAATGCTCCAGTGAATAATATGGTAATTATTTAAACTTTTTTCCTCAGAATATGAATTGTTAATGTAGAAAGTTCATTAGGTGTGCTCTATTGTAAATTAACCCCCTCTTACAAAGACGCAGGATGTTCTTGACAAGGCTCAAGGCTGATAAAGATCTCAAGTCTCAACTATGGTGCTATAAGAACAGCGGAGAGGTGGGGAAGATAGTGTAAAATAATAATAATTTTTTTTTATTAACAAATGATAAATACTTTTTATACTGAGAGATAAATTTTTGTGATATATTAATATTAATAAGAAATAAATATTTTTTTATATAAGTATTAATGAGAGATAAAAGTGATTGAGCTTAGGTGACACTAGTTACATGACCCGTGCGATGCCGCGAGTTAATTTTTTTTACATAAAAAATATATAAAAAAAATTAAGATCTAAAAGTGTTAGGTTTTTCTGCAAAACTATACCCAAGATTCTTGAATTTAACTGCAATGTCTGACTCAAGAGTAATATTTATAATATTAATAATAACATTAAACTTGCATGACCCAAGTTTAAGTGGGTCTAGCTGTAATACCAGACCCAATAGCCTTGGATGTGGGTCTGACTGCAAGGTCGTGTCATAAAAGTGTGATAATTAAATAGATTAATTAAAAATAAAAAAATAACAGGAAGAAAAAAACTAATGAAGAAAAAGAAAAAAAATCTGAATTAACTGGGTTGACCTTTCAAACCAGGTTAACCCGTCAAACCTTGGATTCGTGTCGTGAAAATTTGATAACTAAATAGAAAAAAAAATTGACGGGTTACCCAGAATTAACTGGGCTAATCCGTCAAACCAGGTTAACCCGTCAAACCCGAGATCTGTGTCATGAAAGTTTGATAACTAAATAGAAAAAAATTTAACATTAACAAACTAAACTAAACGAAAAAAATTAATTAAAAAGGAAAAAAAATAAAAACAAACAAAAGGCATCAGCCGATAACTAAATATAAAAAAAATTAATATTAATGAACTAAATTAAATAAAAAAATATTAATTAAAAAGAAAAAATAAAAGAAAAAAACCTATAAGAAGAAAAAAAAACTAATGAAGAAAAAGAAAAAAAATCTAAATTAACTTGGTTAACCAGTCAAACCTAAAATCCGTGTCATGAAAGTTTGATAACTCAATAGAAAAAAAAATTTACGAGTTAACCCGTCAAACTCGGGATCCGTATCATGAAAGTTTGATAACGAAATAAAAAAAAATAACATTAACAAACTAAATTAAACGAAAAAAATTAATTAAAAAGAAAAAATAGCAAAAACAAAATCTAGGTTAACCGGTCAAACCTGAGATTTGTGTATTGAAAGTTTGATAACAAAATAGAAAAAAATTTAATATTAATAAACTAAATTAAACAAAAGAAAAATCATATAAAAAAACAAAAAAAAAAAACAAAAAAAACCCTAAAGGCATCAGCTTTTTCACTTTGACTTTCACTGTGCAGTCACAGTGAAAGTCACAAAAAACCAAAAAAAAAAAAACTAAAGGCCTAAGTGTTTTACTGTGGACTGCACAGTGCGGTCCACAGTGAAACACCGAGTAATATTTATAATATTAATATTAATATTAAACTTGCATGATTCAAGTTTAAGTGGGTCTGACTGCAACACCAGACCCAAGAGCCTTAGATGTGGGTTTGGTTGTAAGGTCGTGTCAAAAAAGTGTGATAGTTAAATAGATCAATTAAAAAGAAAAAAACGAAGGAAAAAAAACCAACATGAAGGAAAAAACTACTGAAGAAAAAAAAATCTGAATTAACTGGGTTAACTCTTCAAATCAGGTTAACCCGTAAAACCTGAGATTCGTGTCATGAAAGTTTGATAACTAAATATAAAAAAATTTTGACGGATTAACCCGTTAAACCAGGTTAACCCGTAAAACCCGAGATCCGTGTCATGAAAATATGATAAATAAATAGAAAAAAATTAATCATTAAAAGAAAAAAAACTAAAGGCATCAGTATTTTACTGTGGACTGCACTGTGCAGTGCACAGTAAAACACTTATGCGTTTTAGTATAAAAATTTTTGATGGGTTGACCCAAAATTAACTGGGTTAACCCGTTAAACCTGAGATCAATATCTTAAAAGTCTGATGACTAAATAGAAAAAAATTAATCATTAAAAAAAATTAAAGCATCAGTTAAAAGAAAAAAAAATAAAAAATAGCTTTTCACTGTGGACTGCATTGTGCAATCTACAATAAAAATAAAAGAAACAAAAAAAATATATCAGGGCATCAATATTTTACTGTGAACTACACTATATAGACAACAATACAACACAACGATGCATCTTAGTATATTTTACAATGGCAATTGGCACACGCTGGAGTCCACGGGGTGCTAGCAATGGCCCCAATAACAAGGTCCGCGATCATAGTTTCAGTCCACTTCATGTTTTCAAAATTCTATTTTGGATTTGAGCATATGAAAAACATATTTTTTAAAAATAATAATAAATATTTTGTCCATCAGTTTATTAGCCAACCCAACAATTTCCACATGGCAGAATAGACGACGAGGAATGCATAAATGATTAGAACACTTTAGAGTTTAAAATAGTCTTAATGACAAACCAGTAATATTTCGAGTTAGAGTTATTAAATTTCTGATTTGTTATGTAAAGTTAAATTAATTATGTATAAATAATAGGATATAAAATGTAAATTTTTTAAATATAGAAAAAAAACTAAATTTTACTTTTATATATATATATATATATATATATATATATATATATATATATATATATATATATATTATGACAGAAAAGTTGATTTGGGCACTAATTTCTAATTATACTTCCCTGGAAGGACTCAACTAACAAACGTTTTCCAGTGCCCCCTTCCTTATTAACTTTTTAATAATTACAGTGTAGTGATGAGGAATTCCGGCGCCAACTTCTGCTGGATCTCTATCCATCACATGGGAAAGCGACCAATCAGAGAATCTATTTAATTTTTCTTACAATCTTCTGTTCAGAAAGTCATTAAGTTCTGTATTTTTTAAAATTAGTTGGAAATTAATTTTAATGATTCAGTTTGATATTTCATGAGTTGTGATTTTGAAAGATTAATCTATATTTAAGATGTTCTTTTAAATTTGCTTGATTTTTTATATATTAAAATTAGGGTTGTTTTTTTTATATTATTAAATTAACCAAATTTATTATATCTTGTTGATTCAATAACCCGAGTCTTAGATTTTTTTTTAAAAAAATCTTAGCATCACCTGCATTTTTTTCTTCTTACACTTAGAAAAATTTAGCTCAGCTTGCAGCTTTGTGTCGGCCACTAATATAGGTTTACTCGAGCACTTTTATTGGGTCTCTTTTTTATATATGTTTTTTTTTTCATTTTCGGCGTTCAAGATTTGATTTATTGTAATTAAGCTTTCTAATTTGTTTTGATATGAGTTCCATGATTTTATCATGATTTCATACCCTAAATCACAAGTTTTGTATGTTAATCATGGTTGGCTTAGGTCAGTCTAATATAATATTATCTTAATATTTTTTTTAAAAAAAAACATGACATATCATATATCACAATTTAAATATTTAAAAAGTGTTTCGGCTTGTGTGTATCAAAATTTCCACTTCCTAACATCTTAATATTTTTTTAAGATTGGAAAAAAATATTCGACCCGACCCACGGATAAAAAAAATCTATTTCAAACTATACATCATCACCAACAAAAATGCTGTGCACTTATATATAGTATATGAATTAACACTGATCGATTATAAAATTCAAGAGGCGTTTGATGAATAATTGTAGTTTTTGGTACTTAATTTAACCATTTTCCACTTTGCCTATTGCACGATATGAATTTGGTGAACCTATTAATGATTTGTTGATTTTCTTGCATGCAGAGTTTGGAATAGCTATCAGCGCAATCAGGATATTATCCATTAATTTGACATAGTGGACGTCGTTTTCTTGCATCTATGATATTTTGATGGTTGATTTTATTGGTCAATGTAGCCTGTGGAATAGACAATCCATAGTATTTATTTACTCATGAATTTTGTTTTGCAAAACCCACTTGTTTATGTTAAACCATTAATTATCGTGGTTGTTCAACGAGTTGATCCTTTAAAAATCTACCAACTTATTAAATTTGAGTTGATGGATTTGATTCAATCGAAGCTTAACCATGTAAGAAATTAAAAATCTTTGACTTTTTTTTTAATATTTTTATATTATAGTGAAAAAAAGAGAGGAATAACCTTTATTATTATTATTATTATTAATATGATAGTTTATACTAGCTTGCGTGTATCTCGATTAATTTTACGGACCCTGAAATTAACAACTATGCAAATTTCCAGTGGTCTTGAGAGGATTCAAACTCATAATAATTGGAGAACAAATTTAAAATTTAATCAAATTGAGTTACCTTTAGAATTGAAAAAATCTAATTTATGAATAGAAAATGATCCATAGATTGACTCTGTGACTTGTGTAGGTGGTCGAGATGGGACTAAAATCAGCCTTGACAACTATACGTTAAACATTGGTAGACCCACAGACAATAAAAATATATACATGGGAAGAAGAATGCATCACTTTCATCTCGATGTTTAGACAGTTCTTCAATCTCTTAGGCACTTCATCAGGAGTTCACAGTAGATATAACATCCTTACCTAACACTCCCATGAAAGACCAATGATGTAATATAAAATATGCATGGGATTGGACTAAGGTGGTGAGAAAAGTTGAATCACCGCGCTGGGGGGGTTTCGTGAAGCAATGAAGACGTGTAGAAAATGGATTAGGAAGTGTAGGTTCACCTCTCAGCTAGACAAGGAGCCTAAATTGTCTAAGCAGTGAGGAGCGGAGAGAAAAAGAAAGATCAAAGAAAGGTCAGCAAATACACGGAATGATGAATTGTATACGTCTGATTAATTAAATTGAGATTTCTTGTTATAGATAGGCAATAAGATGTTGATGCAGCCCTTTTGTCTTAATCGATGCATTTGCTTCTGGAACTAGGATCATCTTGCTGGCAACCAACCTTAGCAAGAAGAAACAATTCGTGATAGGGGGTTTTTGCTTGATCTTGACTTCCCGCCAAATTAATAATTGGTTGTTGAAATTAATCTCTTTTTTTAGGGATTTATTTACCAGAGATTCTCCATTTATATAAATTGAGAACAAAAATTAATTATCCTAGTTTGGTATATGTAAATAATGCTGGTTGAGGTTTTTTATGTTCTTCTCTATTATGTTTTGTCGTAAGATTAAATCTAAGTTATTCAAATTAAAATACAAGACATGATTTAGTGTTTAATAAAAACAAAAACAATTGATTTTATATATATGGTTTTGGACTTTAAACATTTACTTGGATCAACTAATTAATTAAATTATATATATATATAATTAATTAATTAATTAATATATAAAATAATATGGTTTGGTGCCTCGTGTGCATAATCAATTCAGTACTTGAATGAGTTTTTTTTTTTTTGCTGCTCTATACAACTTTTCTCACCTACTTTATACTCCACACCATGGTTGGACGCTTGATACACCAAACATACTAACCCCTTCCCCCTCCCTCTCTATAAATCTTCTGCAAAAGGGTGGTGCAACTACAGACCGAACATTCAGAAATGTCCGGTTTAGGACATCCAAACATGTCACAAGGAGAAGGTTTTTTTCCCGGTGACAACCTGCCAATCTTTAACCATAACAACCGAATGGAGCTCCAACAATATCCTAGAAGATCCAAACCTTCTCTTTCTCCTACTCTTGGTGAGCTCCTAAAGCGTGTAGAAGATGCGCAAAGCGACACCTCCATTGACAGCACTCCTGTCCATCATCATCAAGCCCTTGAGCTAGGCTATGCCTGTAGCTCTATGCCACCATCGAGCCCCTTTGTTCTTTCTTTTAATAACTTAACATACAGTGTCAAAGTTGGCCAAAATATGCCGTTTCCAGTCTGTGGAAAGGAGGACTTGTCACATGGTTCTTCAGAGACAGCTAGCATGAAGGTTTTGTTGAATGATATATCAGGAGAAGCGAGAGAGGGGGAAATTATGGCTGTTCTTGGGGCTAGCGGGTCCGGAAAATCCACATTGATTGATGCACTTGCTGACCGAATTGCAAAGGAGAGCTTGAAAGGATCTGTGACTTTGAATGGTGAGGTCTTGGAGTCAAGGCTATTGAAAGTGATATCTGCTTATGTGATGCAAGATGATCTTTTGTTTCCTATGCTTACTGTGGAAGAGACACTGATGTTCTCGGCCGATTTCAGGCTTCCCCGCTCCCTCTCCAGGTCAAAAAAGAAAGCAAGAGTTCAGGCCTTGATCGATCAGTTAGGCTTGCGGAATGCAGCCAATACTGTGATTGGAGATGAAGGACATAGAGGCGTGTCAGGAGGTGAAAGAAGAAGAGTTTCTATTGGAACTGACATTGTTCATGACCCGATTCTCTTGTTTCTTGATGAGCCAACTTCAGGGCTTGATTCAACTAGTGCTTTTATGGTTGTTAAGGTTTTGCAGCGCATCGCACGAAGTGGAAGCATTGTGATCATGTCCGTGCACCAACCAAGTTACAGAATCTTGACCGTACTTGACAGTTTGATCTTTCTTTCACATGGACAAACAGTATATGGTGGCTCTCCAGGAGGTCTTCCAGAATTCTTTGGTCAGTTTGGACATCCAATTCCTGAGAACGAGAACCGAACTGAGTTTGCGCTGGATTTGATTCGTGAACTTGAAGAAGCTCCTGATGGAACCAAGACCCTAGTTGAATTCAACAAGTCATGGCAAACCAAGAAAAATCCCACGAACAGAACCTGCAATGTATCCAAGCTTTCACTCAAGGACGCAATAAGTGCCAGCATTTCGAGAGGCAAACTGGTCTCCGGTGCCCCAAATAATTCAAACTTGACATCTTCAGTTCCAACCTTTGCCAATCCACTCTGGGCTGAAATGATGGTTATAAGCAAAAGATCATTACTCAATGCAAAAAGAATGCCTGAATTGTTTGGAATTCGCCTTGGTGCTGTTCTTGTTACAGGTATAATCTTGGCTACCGTTTTTTATCATCTTGACAACTCTCCCAGAGGTGCGCAAGAGCGATTGGGCTTCTTTGCTTTCGCCATGTCCACTACTTACTACACCTGTGCAGAATCTATCCCTGCCTTTCTCCAAGAACGTTATATTTTCATGAGAGAAACCGCCTACAATGCTTATCGCCGCTCTTCATACGTTCTTGCTCACTCTCTAATCTCAATTCCCTCTCTGATCGTACTTTCTATTGCCTTTGCTGCAACAACATTCTGGGCTGTAGGACTTGATGGTGGGTTTTCTGGGTTCTGCTTCTACTTCTTCGCAATCTTGTCTGCATTTTGGGCTGGAAGTTCGTTTGTTACTTTTCTTTCAGGTGTTGTCTCTCATGTTATGCTGGGTTTCACCATTGTGGTTGCCATCTTGGCATACTTTCTTCTCTTCAGTGGATTCTTCATCTCTCGAGACCGAGTCCCATCGTATTGGATATGGTTTCACTATATATCTCTGGTGAAATATCCATATGAGGCAGCTCTGCAAAATGAATTTCATGATCCAACAAAATGTTTTGTTAGGGGTGTGCAAATGTTTGATACCACACCTCTTGCTGCGGTGCCATTGTCATTGAAATTGAAGATGTTGAAGAGCATTAGCAACACTTTGGGCATGAACATTACAGGCAACACTTGTGTAGTCACAGGAACAGATATTCTAAGGCAACAAGGGATAACACAAATAAGCAAATGGAATTGCTTGTGGGTCACTATTGCTTGGGGGTTTTTCTTCAGGATTCTTTTTTATTTTGCTTTGTTGTTGGGCAGCAAGAACAAGAGGAGGTAAATAGGATAAATTTTATGGGTCTTTAACAAGAATGGAGCTACCAAAGAACATGATGGTGAGGGATTCTCCTAGTTATTGATCACCGTAAAATTTATTGGTGGTTCTTCGCTTCTGCACAAAAAACAATATTAAATTAAGGCAATCATACAGTTTTCTTGCTTTCTTCCCTCGTATACTTAGAAGGTTTATTTTGTATTTGCTCCTTTACCATTCAGAAAAGTATCTTTCTTAAATTTCATGTTCAAATTTGATGTAATTCAATCAGTATAGAACAAGGCTGGCCATGGAAGATTCAATAAACTTTGTAAAGATCATGCTACCACTGATTTCCGAAACATTAATAATGACTTCGTACAATTACTAGGTCGAAGGATAAAGATTCTTCAAATAACTGGAAGGAAATTAATGGTTTTTCTTGTTCATATTGATATAATTTGCTAAAGCTATAGCAAAAGTCAAAAGCATGACGCCCGCTGGAAATCTGTGCAAGTAAACAATGCAGGGATCATCAGAAGCATTTGGACTCTGATGCTTTAGCAGCTTCAAGAATTTCTGCAGATGGGGAGGGGGACGGGGTCGGAGCACAATTATTAAACCCTGCTAGCTCAGTAGGCCAACCCAAATCTTGAACTAGATTGGGTTTTAAAAAACAAATATTTAGGAATTGACTGAGTCAATCTGTTTAATTTGTGACTCAGGTCTTGAACCAGCTGAGTCTAGCCATATTTCATTGCCATGGGTAACATAAGCTAGCTTAAATCAATGACATAAAGTTGCATATCAAAACCTTTTGACATAAATTTTTATTTTGTGAACAAAACATTATACAGTCCACACACCTAATTCGTCAAGCCATCACCAGGTTGGTTTAGTGAAGGCTTTCGAGTAATTGCGGTGAAGAAATAAAAATATTATTTAATTAAGGTTCTTAATTTATCAAATTTATTTCTTATATGAAAGCTATTTTTCAGTTCCTTTGTCATCATGCAATTAAAATCAGTCAGAACTCATTTTTGGCACAACTTTGCATCTGCCATAAATTCCACTCCTCGCACTTTTGACTCCTCGCTCTCTTTACTTCGTTTTGCTGAAGGTTCTCCACTCTCTCTCTCTCTCTCTCTCTCTCTCTATCTATTGCTCTGCGTTTGGTAGCAGCCTCCATTCTTTAATCTGAGTCTCCAATTGCATTACATGCTTCCAAACAAACCTTTTTATTTGATTTTTCAAGTTTTGAACTTTCTTCTCTTTGTGAATTGGATGACAGGATAATTTGTAGAGACTTTAATGGCAGTGAGAAAACCTGGTTTAATTGCTCTATTTGATCTTGATGACACTCTCACTGCTCCAAGGAAGGTATTAATTAAAAAAAAAAAAAACATTGTCAGCGTAAAATAAGAATAAATATCAAATTAGTTCACCCATTGAAATTGACTTTTCTTCAATTCAAATTCCAGGCAGCCACCCTAAGTATGTTAGAGTTCATCAACGAACTCCGAAAGGTATTAATTATATTTATTTTTAGCACTAAAAAAACGGGTTATTCTTTTTTTATGGAGTCTTTGGCCCCCGTACAGGGATGGAGAGTTAAAGAGTATTGGTAAATGCAGGTTGTTACTATAGGAGTGGTGGGCGGATCTGATCTCTCTAAGATATCAGAGCAGCTTGGAAAGACAGGTTTGAGCTTACTAAGGTTTTAAAGCTATTTTTCTGGAGTTTAAGGGGATTTAGTAATTGTTGTATTCTTGGCTCTGCAGTTATTAACGACTATGATTATGTATTTTCTGAAAATGGGCTTGTTGCTCACAAAGATGGGAAGCTTATCGGCACCCAGGTACAGTTTGAGATGGAGATTTGAAACACTTGAGCTCAGTATTAGATCTTTTTCTTTTTTCCTTAAAATACTAGCTGCCAGTTACTTGTTAACTTGTTTTTCTAAATTACTGTGTATAATTCTCCTTTTCCAGAGCTTGAAGTCATTTCTTGGAGACGAGAAGCTCAAGGTGAGATCTTTTGCTCATTATTCAAGAATAATCTAAGATTGCTTGTCTAGAAATGGTGTTGTTTAATGACGAATCCATTTAAGTGGGGTTCTGAAAGAGATGACTCGTAAAAGCATTAATGTTCGCAGATTACTTGTCTGAGACTACAACAAGAACAAGATCATCTAGGATAAATTGAATAGTTTAGGGAATTGTGTCTTTTCACTGAGGATGCTGACTTGCAGCGCCGAGACTCGCATCCCATTGAGATAATTAAAAAAAGGGATGTTTTGGCATAGTAATTATATCGATTTTTTTTTCTAATAAATCTTGAATGAATCTGCAGGAATTTATAAACTTCACACTTCATTATATTGCTGACTTGGATATCCCCATAAAAAGGTGAGTGAATTCAGAGCTTGAAACCCAATTTTTTTAAAAGCTCATCCAGCTGAATATTGCAAAGATGCTCAATAAGACCTTTCTGTTTTCCAATGACTTCTTTTTTATACAAGTTTTCCAATGATTACTAAAGGGGAACATTTATAGAATTACGAAGTGGGATGCTTAATGTGTCACCAATTGGACGGAACTGCAGCCAAGAAGAAAGAGATGAATTTGAAAAGTATGACAAGGTAAGAAAAGACTTGGGTTAGAATTTGAACAAAACAAATATTATTGGAAGCTATTGGGTTCATATTCTGGACTCTTTGTATAGTTGATGTTAATGCTGAAATACTGAACAAATTGAGTTCTCAGGTTCATAACATACGCCCAAAAATGATATCTGTGCTGCGTGAAAAGTTTGCTCACCTTAACCTCACATTTTCAATAGGGGGACAGATAAGCTTTGATGTAAGTGCCATGTTAACTAGCTTATGATGATTCTTGAATGCAACAATCAGAAGGCGGGTTTGGAAGATTGGCATCATATTCATTATTCGTGCAAGATGCTTGTAACAGGTTTTCCCTCAAGGCTGGGACAAGACATACTGTTTGAGATACCTTGACGAGTTCAGTGAAATTCACTTCTTTGGTGACAAAACCTACAAGGTTATCCTCTTATTATATTTCTTGCTTTGTGTTTTTAATTAATGAAAATCAACAACACTTACATTATTTGTAGTCACTAATAATGTGTTTGTTTTCTTCAAAGTTACCTTCCTTTTGTTGGGACTTCATATTTTATAGATTATGTTGTGTTTCAATCATAACTTGTTAATGGGCATCATTCCTGCTACTGTAGGGCCCCTCAAACTTAATTATGAATTGCTCATTGGATTTCTGGTGCTAATGTTAGTCATTTTGTTAAGAGAAACATCAACTGAGGGGAAAACCTCAAAGAATAACCAAATAATTGGTGTAAGGAGTCTGAGTTTCATTATCTAACGGATAATTGTCTGATAGTTTAGAGTTGCAACTGTGTGGACTTGCTGCTATTTGTAAGCTAAAGGGCTGGTCTTGAGTTAGTCTTGACTGATTATGACAATTTCTGAGGATTGTACTGGAAGAGTTGCATTGATTTGGAAAACAATGGATTTTCACTCCTTGTATCTAGTTATATCCTCAAAGCAGAAGATATTCGTGATTTCCCACGGTATATACTTGTTCTCTATAATTTAAACTAACCTTAGAAAATTCAGGCTTGGTCCACACTCCTGCATATATCTTGTGTTGCTTTCACTGTTTCACTGGCATTCTAATGTCCATATGCAATTGGAGATGTGATTCTAATTGTAGCATTCTATAATTCTTCTTTATCATTGAATTCCTTGATTTATTGGATTTTTTATTTGAACAGGGGGGAAACGATTATGAGATATATGAATCAGAACGAACTGTGGGTCATACAGGTCAGAAAAAGATTTCATCTCCAACCTATTTACTGGCATCTCAAGGTTTCATATTCAATATGATGCAGCATCAGAATAAATAACATCAAAACAGCTTAAAATATAAGTTAACTCAACTAGTTATATTTTTTGTTCACGTGGGAGAGTAGGGAATTAAAGATTGGTCTCTAAAGTTGGACTTGACCTATAACATTGTGAAGTTTGGGGGTGGTTATCCCGGACGCTTCAGCTGTCATTACCGCATTCAAACAATAACATTTAGCTGCATATTTTTGTCTTATACAAAGTCACTATGATACATGTGAATACCATGTGAAGCAAAAAATTCCTTCTAGATGCAATTAATCTAAATGGATGGTCTTATTTCCCATTTTTATTAAAAGTATGCTTAAACGTTAATGCAGCTGTATTGAATGGTTTCGATTTTATGGCTATTGTATCTGCAGTTACCAGCCCTGATGATACAGTGGAGCAGTGTAAAGCCCTCTTCTTTGCCTGAGCTCATGGCTAGTATTTTGTTTCAACTCTGTGTTACATTTGTATTTTATCCATGAGAATAAGCGCAAAATATAAATTCCCAATTGAATGTATTATTTTATGAACAATTAAGACGTGATGGAGAGATATCCATTTATCACATGTAATTTCTTAACCTCGACTCCTATTTATATGCATTTATGAGGATGGGAATTTTACCAGCAGTAAGCTTGGAGACTGAAATGCCTTCGTGTATGCTCTTTTTCCTCGTTTATCTTCTTGTGTTGTTGCCTAAGCAAACCTAAAGCAATCATTATGGAAATCGTAATTTATTTTTTAAGCCTGGAAAAATTAGTTTCTTATCTATATTGGATATATTTTTCATTTATTTTTCTATGAGATGAAGGTAAATAAATTTGAATTTTATTTGTAACTTAAACCGAAATACTATGATTATTTTTTCTTCCATCTTCTGTAGCTGCAATGATCAACCGTGTGCTTTTCAAGTGGTATATGGTGCACAATGTTGATTTTACCAAACATAAAAATAGTTTTTGTACCGTGAAAACCGATTAGAACCGAATTGAATCAAAATTAATAACCGAAAAAAAAAAACCAAATCAAACCAAAATGAAACCCATTAGAAATTACAAAAAAAAAAACCCAAAAAACAATAAAGTTTTTGGTTTTTAGTATAAAATAACCGAACCGAAACTAAACGGTTGGGTTTCAGTTTTTGTTCTAAAATAACCGAACCAAACCGAACCGAAAGCGGTCGGTTTGAGCCAGTTTCGGTTTTTTTTTTTTAATTCGGTTTGGTTTTTTTTAGGATAAAAACCAAACCAAATCGAAAATGATCACTCCTAATTATTGGTCCTAATCGCAATGCATATTAATTTTGGGGTCAATTGGTTCTAACTGATTATTTTTATCAAATGATTTTGCACAAATCAGCTCCTTCTGTTCTCAAATTACGAAGCTGCTATTTCCAGGTGGCTCCATACAAAAGAATTCGGAGAGTTGCATTTAGTGCCGCAATACCCAAGAATCCGTCTGGCGAGATTCTCTGAAAGGATCTTATGAAGCTCGCAACCTCCAAGCTATGAATGCTTCAGGCTTATGCAAGATCATAATAAGTAGAGGCTTCTGCAAGATCATAATAAGTAGAGCAGGCGTGCATGGTCAACTACAATGTTCATGTTTATATAGCTAATAAAACTTCTCAATAATTTATTTTATTAAGAATTATGATCCGTTCTTTTTTCTTGTTATCATTACAGTGCGTATAAATACTAGGGTTCTTTCTATAAAAAAAATGTAATTCAATAATCTGAATAAAAAATAACGCATCAGATTTTATTTTTTTTTGAGAAAACTATATCGTGGCTTAAGATTTAAAGCTGTTGAAGGGTCTTGCACGAGAACTACAAAGCGAAGAAAGACAATATTAGAAAGGACTTTAAAACCAGAACATGGCCTTCTCTGAAATTTTGCTGCAGTCTCGAGTCACTTGCAGGAGAACTCCTGGAAACTTCGGAAAGGCCATCCATCTCAGAATTCTAGGCTCCTGAAAGAGACAAGGAATTTTAGGCTCGTCAGGAATTTGCTTGGGTCGATATCAAACAGCCAAAATAGTAATCCCCCGAGGCCAAAAACCGTCGGCTTGCAGAGCACAAGGCAACAGGAGGGCAGCCACCATATTTGAGTTTGCACGTCTAGCAAATAAACTGTGATATTCAAGAAAGACGCCTCGCTAAGAACTTCTAGTCATCTTCTTCACTTTTTTTAACCTCATGTAAGACAGCTTCGTCATCAATACATTGACTTCCTATTCAGCTTCAATGTCCCATTTTCTCTAACCAAAAAGAATTCGCATCACATGGCACAAAATTAGTCAAAATTAACAAGGAATTTGTAACTTGTGGTTGTTTCAGGAGTCTACAAGGGTATTGGATTTGTTATATGTAAGCTGTTGGATTCCACTGGCATTTCAGTGGTGCCCACATCTAGAGATTAGCAGAGGGGACTTGGTAGTTAGGAACCATGGCTTTGGTTTTGTTATACCCGTAGACTTCTCAAGGAGTGCTAAGACTGGCAAGGTATTTCAGTTCAAAACATTCCTTCTTCGCTGGTTTGGAGCTTTCTTCCTGTTGGTGCTTGACGGTGCAAATCAACTATGGGAAGTAATGACTCAAACAGGAGTTATCTGAAGAACGCCTGAAATAAACTATTGTGGAGCCAAGAGGATGGATTGGTGGAAGCCCTCGTTCACTCCCACAGATTATGTGATTCTCCATGAATTATCAATGTTTTCTCCACTTCAGAGAAAGTTAATGGTAAAACCTCCTTTTAATTGCTGACATCTCAGAAAGGAACTGGTTCAAGTTTGATACTGGTAGCTAGTTCGGCTGGTTAAAAAGTCTGCTGTATGCCGAAAGTAGATCTTACTTGAAATATTACCAGTTTGATTTAGCCTAAGTAAACCTTAACGTCTAGAATAGGTAGCGACCACTGAGTAGAAACGAAGACCTAATTGGCACTTTATTTCACCTCAGAAATTGAAAATCCCCTGAACACACACAAGATTGGTTCATGTAGCAGGTCTCAAAGAGAATAAACTTCCCAGAAATTGTTTAACATACTTGCTCATTATCTTGTTCCAGAGAATAAAGTTCCCAAATGAATGGGTTAAAGGAGAGCTGAACGATCCTGAGAACCTTGCCGAATGGAGAGTGGGTGATGAGAGCGAGTTTCTAGAGGATTTTAAAGAGGGTTCTTGAGAAAGCTGGCCTGCTCATTTATCTGCATACACAGTAAGAATGTTAAGAAACAACTGGACTAGAAATACGCAAATCTCCGCTTTGGGAAACAGACATCAACTTCCATTCTGACATGGTATCCGTTGAAGAATTGAAGAAAGTGCTGAAAGTTCAGTAAGGTTGGAGCTCCTGCCATTTGTAAAACCATGTAGTCTCTTGTTTTTAATTTGTTCAAGAGGAATAGCCACCTTTCTTTGTTGGATTTGATGATCAATTTACGCATCCAGTCCTGCTAGTGCTCAAGCATCTCTGTGCCGTCCAGCTCTGTGATAATTCTTCAAACATGTACTGTTCCAAATGTTGCCAATCGTACCCACATGAATGGAGCTTACAAGAAAAACACGGTTGGTTGATAAGAAGTTTCCTTTCAAATAAAAACAGACTTGTTAGTACTCAGGAATTACTTCATACCATGTGAACCTTCCTTGCTAATAATAGAACAGAGAGGTTCTGATAACGACTGCGAGTTCATGTTCTTGACACTTGCAAATTACTTCAGGGGTTCACGGGTTGGTTTAGTGAACATTCAGGCTTATATGTAAGAACGTGTTTTGTTTTTTATTTGAAAAGAAATTAGAATAATATTTTTTTTATTTTTTTAAAATTTATTTTTGGTATTAGTATATTAAAATGATGTAAAAACATTAATTTGAAGCTAAAAAAATTAATTTTTTTTTAAATATAATTGAACCACAAAAGCTTGGTATCACATAGCAGCGCGGTTTGCACAACAGTAAAATCTAGAAAATCATCTTTTCATTGTGGTGTGCGGTAATATCGAACATGGAACTAAATCATTTCTCCTTCATTTCACCGAAGTAATTAAATTTATTAATTAATCCATATACTATTTAATTAAAATTATTAATTTATAAAATTTATGAAAGCTATTTTCAGATCCTTTGTCATCATGCAATTAAAATCAGTCAAAACTCATTCTTGGCACAACTTCGCATCTGTCATCAGCTTTGGTAAAATCCTCCTCTCAAAAACCAAGTATCAATTCGAATGCGTGCATGTTACCTAAAGAGATTGCTTCTGGCCCAAACTAGAACACGTGGGCTTTGACTAACACTTCTTCCAGCCCAACTAATCTCCACCCATTCACAGATCCGCGTGAACGGTCATTAATTAAACAGAAAATAATCTACAGATCTTCATCTAAGCCTCTTCATTCCAAACCTGCCCCTGGACAATAGATTTAATTCCCAAATTCCTCCAGTTGAGATCTGCAATAAATTCCACTCTCCCACTTTTGACTCCTCTCTCTCTTTACTTCGTTTTGTTGAAGGTACTCCACTCTCTCTCTCTCTCTCTCTCTCTCTCTCTCTCTCTATTGCTCTGTGTTTGGTTGCAGCCACCATTCTTTATTCTGAGTCTCCACTTGCATTACATGCTGCCAAACATACCTTTTTACTTGATTTTTCAAGTTTTGAACTTTCTTCTCTTCGTGAATTGGATGACAGGATAATTTGTAGAGACTGTAATGGCCGTGAGAAAACCTGGTTTAATTGCTCTATTTGATGTTGATGGCACTCTCACTGCTCCAAGGAAGGTATTAATTTATTACAAAAACAACATTGTCAGCGTCAAATAAGAATAAATATCAAATTAGTTCACCCATTGAAATTGACTTTTCTTCAATTCAAATTCCAGGCAGCCACCCCAAGTATGTTAGAGTTCATCAACGAACTCCGAAAGGTATTAATTATATTTATTTTTAGCACTAAAAAAAACGGGTTATTCTTTTTTTATGGAGTCTTTGCCCCCCGTACAGGGATGGAGAGTTAAAGAGTATTGGTAAATGCAGGTTGTTACTATAGGAGTGGTGGGTGGATCTGATCTCTCTAAGATATCAGAGCAGCTTGGAAAGACAGGTTTGAGCTTACTAAGGTGTTAAAGCTATTTTTCCGGAGTTAAAGGGGAGTTAATAATTGTTGTATTCTTGGCTCTGCAGTTATTAACGACTATGATTATGTATTTTCTGAAAATGGGCTTGTTGCTCACAAAGATGGGAAGCTTATCGGCACCCAGGTACAGTTTGAGATGGAGATTTGAAACACTTGAGCTCAGTATTAGATCTGTTTCTTTTTTCCTTAAAATACTAGCTGCCAGTTACTTGTAAACTTGTTTCTCTAAATTACTGTGTATAATTCTCCTTTTCCAGAGCTTGAAGTCATTTCTTGGAGACGAGAAGCTCAAGGTGAGATCTTTTGCTCTTTATACAAGAATACTCTAAGATTGCTTGTCTAGAAATGGTGTTGTTTAATAATGAATCCTTTTAACTGGGGTTCTGAAAGAGATGACTCGTAAAAGCATTAATGTTTGTAGATTGCTTGTCTTAGACTACAACAAGAACAAGATCATCTAGGATAAATTGAATAATGTAGGGAATAGTGTCTTGACACTAAGGATGCCAACATGCAGCGCTGAGACTCGCATCCCATTGAGATAATTAAAAAAAGGGATATGTTGGCATAGTAATTAAATCGATTTTTTTTTCTAATAAATCTTGAATGAATCTGCAGGAATTTATAAACTTTACACTTCATTATATTGCTGACTTGGATATCCCCATAAAAAGGTGAGTGAATTCAGAGCTTGAAAGCCAAAAAATTTTAAAGCTCATCCAGCTGAATATTGCAAAGATGCTCAATAAGACCTTTTTGTTTTCCAATGACTTCTTTTTTATACAAGTTTTCCAATGATTTCTAAAGGGGAACATTTATAGAATTCCGAAGTGGGATGCTTAATGTATCACCAATTGGACGGAACTGCAGCCAAGAAGAAAGAGATGAATTTGAAAAGTATGACAAGGTAAGAAAAGACTTGGGTTAGAATTTGAACAAAACAAATATTATTGGAAGCTATTGGATTCATATTCTGGACTCTTTGTATAGTTGATGTTAATGCTGAAATACTGAACAAATTGAGTCCTCAGGTTCATAACATTCGCCCAAAAATGGTATCTGTGCTGCGTGAAAAGTTCGCTCACCTTAACCTCACATTTTCAATAGGGGGGCAGATAAGCTTTGATGTAAGTGCCATGTTAACTAGCTTATGATGATTCTTGAATGCAACAAACAGAAGGTGGGTTTGGAAGATTGGCATCATATTCATTGGTGCGTGATGCTTGTAACAGGTTTTCCCTCTAGGCTGGGACAAGACATACTGTTTGAGATACCTTGACGAGTTCAGTGAAATTCACTTCTTTGGTGACAAAACTTACAAGGTTAGTTATCCTCTTATTATATTTCTCATCCCTGCTGGGCATTTCTCGTTTTGTGTTTTTAACTAATGAAAATCAACAACGTTTACATTATTTGTAGTCACTAATAATGTGTTTGTTTTCTTCAAAGTAACCTTCCTTTTGTTGGGACTTCATATTTTATAGATTATGTTGTGTTTCTAACATAACTTGTTAATGGGCATCATTCCTGCTACTGTAGGGCCCCCTAGTCATTTTGTTAAGAGAAACATCAACTGAGGGGAAAACCTCAAAGAATAACCAAATAATTGGCGTAAAGAGTCTGAGTTTCGTTAACTAACAGATAATGTTTAGAGTTGCAACTGTGTGGACTTCTATTTGTAAGCTAAAGGGCTAGTCTTGAGTTATTCTGGACTGATTATGACAATTTCTGAGGATTGTACCGGAAGAGTTGCATTGATTTGGAAAACAATGGATTTTCACTCTTTGTATCTAGTTATATCCTCAAAGCAGAAGATATTCGTCATTTCCCACAGAATATTCTTGTTCTCTGTAATTAAATATAACCTTAGAAAGTTCAGGCTTGGTCCACACTCCTGCATATATCGTGTGTTGCTTTCACTGTTTCACTGGCATTCTAATGTCCATATGCAATTGGAGATGTGATTCTAATTGTAGCATTCTATAATTCTTCTTTATCATTGAATTCCTGGATTTATTGGATTTTTTATTTGAGCAGGGGGGAAACGATCATGAGATATATGAATCAGAACGAACTGTGGGTCATACAGGTCAGAAACAAATTTGATCTTCAACCTATTTACTGGCATCTCAAGGTTTTATTTTCAATATGATGCAGCATCAGAATAAATAAAATTAAAACAGCTTAAAATACAAGTTAACTAAACTAGTTATATTTTTTTTTATTCACGTGGAAGAGTAGGGAATTAAAGATGGACTTCACCTATAACATTGTGAATACCATGTGAAGCAAAAAATTCCTTCTAGATGCAATTAATCTAAATGGATGGTCTTATTTCCCATTTTTATTAAAAGTATGCTTAAACGTTAATGCAGCTGTATTGAATGGTTTCGATTTTATGGCTATTGTATCTGCAGTTACCAGCCCTGATGATACAGTGGAGCAGTGTAAAGCCCTCTTCTTTGCCTGAGCTCATGGCTAGTATTTTGTTTCAACTCTGTGTTACATTTGTATTTTATCCATGAGAATAAGCGCAAAATATAAATTCCCAATTGAATGTATTATTTTATGAACAATTAAGACGTGATGGAGAGATATCCATTTATCACATGTAATTTCTTAACCTCGACTCCTATTTATATGCATTTATGAGGATGGGAATTTTACCAGCAGTAAGCTTGGAGACTGAAATGCCTTCGTGTATGCTCTTTTTCCTCGTTTATCTTCTTGTGTTGTTGCCTAAGCAAACCTAAAGTAATCATTATGAAATCGTAATTTATTTTTTAAGCCTGGAAAAATTAGTTTCTTATCTAAATTGGATATATTCTTCATTTATTTTTCTATGAGATGAAGGTAAATAAATTTGAATTTTATTTGTAACTTAAACCTAATTACTATGATTTTTTTTTCTTTCCGTCTTCTGTAGCTGGCAAGCTGCAATCAACTGTGCTTTTCAAAGTGGTATATGGTGCATAATGTTGATTTTACCAAACATATATGGGTATATTTAGTACTTTTTAAAATGTTTTTTATATATAAAAAAACATTAATTCTATTTTTTTTAAAAAAAAAAGAGTTGTGATACAGAAAATCATCCAAGAAAAATTGGACTTTTTTAAAAAAAGTAGCACACTTAAAACCAAAAAACATTTGAAAATAGCATTATTTAAAGAAGTGACTTTAACATAGACGCAAGTGGAATTAGTTATTTTAACAAAAACATGATTGAAAACAGGGACTTTGATAAATAAATAAAAAACAAATCACAAATTAATCCTTACTATAACCTTAAACATTAATTTTAAAAACAAACAATAATCTAAAGCTTTTGATTTTTTTGTCTTTTTTATCTTTTAATTTGTTTAAAGTTCACTGAATAATAAAAAATAAAATTTATCTAAAACCTCATATGGAATTGGAAAAAAAAAATAATAGGTAAAAAAACCAAAAGATTTTGATTAGTAATTTTTTTTGAATGTTAGTAATTAATTTTAGGGTTTAGTATTGTTTAGAGTTTATATTTTGGGTTAATTTAAGGTTAGAATTAAGGTTTGTTTGTTGTATGATTTTTCTGTTATTCTTAATCATATTTTTGTTAAAACTATTTTATTTTTTGAATATTTTTTTGGATGTATTATTTTACCAAAATTTTTAACCAAGTGTGCGTTTTGAAAAAGAAAAAACCCAGAAAATCCAATTGCATTTTAATTAAACACTTGAATTTATTTTCATTGAACAAAAGGAAAAAAAATTGGAAAAGGAAAATAAAATAAACGAAGGAAATAAAAGGCGCCGACGTGACCGTTAAAGGAAGCTGAAGCCAAAAGTCCCAAGCGACGAAACCAAATGGCCTGTGAATCAGAGGATCAGAACCCTAGATTCTTCGTGGCGGTTCATGTTGGAGCGGGATATCACGCGCCATCCAATGAAAAAGCTCTGAGGTCCGCCATGAAGCGCGCTTGTATCGCTGCTGCTTCTATTCTTCGCAAGGTCCTCTCTTTTTTTCTCTTTTCTTTCTCCATTTCCTCAATTTCACAGTCAATTAAGATACTGTAATATTTCGTTTTCTTTTTGGACCGATTTAGGGTCCTGGTGGATGTATAGATGCTGTTACGGCCGCCATTCAAGTGTTGGAGGTAACAAATTTATCTAGTTTGCTCATTTATGGTTAATTTTAATGCAAGAACATGGAAAGAATGCGATTTTTGTTTTCTGGCCGATCCAATGGGTTCTTGATTAAAAATTGAAGGTGCAAGGCGCAATTTCACCCGGCCTAGAGTGGTTAATGGAGGCGGGCTCTAGGTTTTACGTGTTTATTCTATCATGTTTTATTTCAGGGAAACCGCCTTAAATCTATGATTGAGTGTAGTTAACCTTCATATAGGCGTATATAAATGAGAAGATGAGATGATGTTGCCTTTGTTGTTTTGTTGAAGGATGACCCAAGCACAAATGCAGGCCAGGGTTCTAATTTGACGGAAGATGGTCATGTGGAATGTGATGCTAGTATTATGGATGGTGATTCTGGTGCATTTGGAGCTGTTGGAGCTGTTCCAGGTATAAAATAAGACTTAGTTTTCATGTGGATTTCATTTATACTCTA
This sequence comes from Populus simonii, assembly GCA_007827005.2. NCBI lineage: Eukaryota > Viridiplantae > Streptophyta > Magnoliopsida > Malpighiales > Salicaceae > Populus > Populus simonii. Next base: position 5,592,051 of record CM017477.2, read on the forward strand.
TGTTTCTGGTGAATTCACTGAATAAATATTTCACTAGTTGTAGTCCAGGTGTCCGAAATGCCATCCATATTGCTGCATTATTGGCCAAGGAGCAAATGATGGGGTCTTCACTGTTGGGTCGAATACCTCCTATGTAATTATCTATCTATCTATCTTCTTTATAACGTTCTGAATTGTTATGATGCCTCTTAAATTTTGTTCTTTTTTTCTGTGTTCCATCTTAATGTTGTTCGAGAAGAATATTTCTACTTTCCTTAAAACTTGATATTTCATGTATGATTAGGACTTCTGTTTACAGTTCAAAATGGCAACTTCATGAATCATAACTGCTGCTTAAAATGTGCTCAGTGCTATAACATTTAAACATACTTCAACTGGTATCTTAAGTATTGAACTCATGTTTTAGTTATTTGGAGGCATTTATATTCGAGTTTTGAATCAAATCGCTCTTGATATGATAATAATGGCATCTTGGACACACTCCAAAAACCTGTTCAAAAAAAAAAAAGAACAGAGATACTCCAAAAACGAGTTCTTTGATCAATTATGTCAATCAATGATGTTTTATATAAGTTGATTGAATTGTTTTTATATGGGGAAGATGTGTTACATATAGCCATTTTCTTTTCTTTTTTTCCCCTTAATGTTTTCTAGTTTTCTCAAGGCGTGTTTTATGTGCCCTTAGGTTCTTGGTTGGTGAAGGTGCACGTGTATGGGGGAAGTCCAAAGGCATTGATTTGCCAGAAATTGTGGAGGCAGAAAAGGTATGGTTCGATCCTTTAAACTGATTTTCCTTCGGAAAATTAATTTATGCTTAATCTGTTATCTTGTTGAATATTTTTCATTTGAAAAACAGTGGCTAGTGACAGCAAGGGCAAAAGAACAATGGACAAAGTACAAAAGAATGCTTGCTAATGCCAATGCTAAGATTTATTCTGATGATAGACTTTGTTGTAGTGCTCAAGAGACCTCAAAAATATCAGGTATCGCATTAGTTTTTGACACTAAACAAATCAATTGCTTTCTTTTAACAAGCATTAAGTCAGCAAGTGTAAATTCTTTGTTTATGAGCTACCTAGATTGTGAAACTGACTTCTCTCCTGCCATCTTCCAATTTCGTATGTTATGCAGAGTTTCATATTGTTGTTTCTGACAGTCGTTCTACGAAGTTAATTAGACATAATTATCTAACATTTATATAGATAGCTCTTGTTTTGTTGGTGGCTTGCAACCAATGCCATTCTATATATCAATACAACATTTCTGTTTGCACCAGTATTCTTGCTTGTTTCTTTTCCCCTTTCATCTGTGTTAGAGACATTGGTCATGCATGCCTTTCCCATGCTTTCCAAATATTACAATGTTTGATGCTTGTTGTATTGGTTTTGCAGAATTAGAATTTCAATCTCATGAACCTTCAGAAGGGAATGATGGTGGGCAATCGTCTATGCCAAGCACCATGGAAGAGGACTGTATCATGGACACAGTTGGAGTTATCTGTGTTGACGCTGAAGGACACATAGCTTCTGGGGCCTCTAGTGGTGGTATAGCAATGAAGGTAATGAATAGTATAATTCATTTTCAATGTTGTTACTGACATAACTTGGAGGAATTAAGTAATTATAATGGGAAAACAGATAGGTGGGCGAGTGGGGCTGGCAGCAATGCATGGTTGTGGTTGCTGGGCTTCTTCAAGGGGTCCTTTTGGAGTTCCATTCATAGTTGGCTGCTGTGCTTCTGGTGCTGGTGAATACCTAATGAAAGGATTTGCTGCTAGGGAGTGCTGTGTTTCGGCATCAATGTATGATTCTCTTTTCTTGCAATATCTCTAGTTGGCCTTCTATCCTAGAATTCCACATACTTACAATTGCTTAATGCATGGAGTCGCCATGATCAATTCAGCTTGAGCCCTTGGAAGTTATTCATTTAAAGAAAGAAGAACAATAATTTTGATTGCATGCAGTAGCTGTATTTGCTGATGCTTCAACAATCAGATACTTGCCAATGCTTTGCTATGATGAATCAGGTGCTTCAAGGGATAGCTCCTTTGTTAAACTGACTAGGTTATTTTCATGCTCAGTTCCCAGGCTGGTCCTGCCTCTGCTAGTATGAAAGTATTACGGTCTGTAATTCTGGATGACAATCGAAATACTACTGAAAAAAGTGCTGGGATTTTACTTGTGCAAGCCGATGCCCCTATGATGGTGAGCTTGTCTAAGAGATTTGGTTCTGTGCGCGCAATATTATTATTTATTCAATTCATTGCTTGTTTGTTTCTTAGGCTCCAGGAAACTCACCGAGTCTGAAAGCAATAGAAATTGCAGCAGCTTTTTCCTCCTTGTCTTTTGGGATAGGATATCATGGAAGTTCTATGAAACGGCCCAAGGTATCTACCCTTTTTACCTGCTTGTATGAAATTAAATTGGTAGCATAATGTTTTCCTGATAACATTGCTTTTCAGGTTTCTGTTCTTCGCAGTACGAAACAGCAAAGAAAAACTGGAATAGACCATTTTGAAGCACGAGTTGATCTTTCGGCCAAAAATTTATTGTGACTGGAATTTTTATCACTCTGATTCTAGACTTTCAGATTCTTTAGAAAGTAAAAGAAAATACAATCAGTGGCTGTTTTTGGTATTGATGAAGTGTGCGCTCAACTTGCATGCATCTTTTTCAATAGATAGATGGAAGTCCAAGCAGATTGAAGAGGTGATTAATTGATGTTGAAATGGTATAAACGTGAAAAGTAATCATCAAAGATTTAACCTTTTTTTTTTAATCACTGCCCTTTTTTTTAATCACTGCCCTTTTTTTCTGCACTTGCCTTCCAGATTATACTGTCCTTGACTATCCATTCGTGTTTGGCAAAAAGAACAGTATACATACGCTGTTCATGGTTCTGTATCACAAAGTTATATGCAATCTACTCTGCAAATGAACTAGGAATTAAAATTTGACAAGATGATATATGAATCCAATCCATAATTGAAGTCTTGCACGACAGGAAGGAAGGTTGTTTAGGACTCGTTCATGGCATCTGAAATTGGAACCGAACAGTTATAGAATGATAATCAGGGAAACCCATTAATATGGTGAAAGAAAATAACAAACGCTGTTCAAAATGGAACCCTAGATTTTGGCGTATAAAGTCTACTGTACACTTTCCCTAGCAAGATATAATGTCTTCCACCTGTCATAAAATCTCTCCTTGTCATAAAAATAAACTACTAGAAAGGCAGCGCCTGGGACTGAAACCAGCTCCTCCCTAAGAGAAAATGGGTGCTCAAGCTACCACCAGGCCGGTCCCTGGGAAGCCAGCCGTATCATATTAGCATTGATCTTTAAAATCTCGTAATAATCACTGGAAGTTGTGTGTCCTCTTTGCTGAGCTGAGAGTATTAGAGAGAAGCATTGCTGTAGTCATAGGACCAACAGCTGAAGCAGCCTTGCAGGCCTCCTCATAGTAGACATCTCCAACCAATTAGTAACCTCGAGGGCTTTTTGCATCCTTTTTATACATGCATGCATACAAATAAAAACCCTTCAATCACATAAAAATATAACCTGGAAAGCATGTCGAGGAAAGGAAAAACACGAGCCACTATAGAATTCTGCTCACCTCAACTGCATTAATTCCAACATCAATTACAACCGCACCAGGTTTTAACCAGCTCCCCCTCGCCATATTTGGTTGCCCTACAGCAGAGATTATTATATCTGCTTGTTTTATGATCTCTTCAGGGTTCTTGGTTCTAGAATGGACAGTGCTCACATTAGCATCTTCCCTCTACCAACATGGAGAACGTCAAGACGACGGGTCTAGAAAAGGACAGATACACCCATATATATGATGACAAGAGAAGTGGCATACTTTTTTTAGAATCTACAGAAGCCCTTGCTGGGAAAATGAATTGCCTGAAGCAACAAAGCAGCTGGCATCCCAACAATATTTCTCCGACCAATCATAAATGCTCTCTCTTCCTTCGATTTCAACACCATATCTATGCAAAAATTCTACGCACCCTTTAGGCGTACACGGAACAAATAATGGGTCTCTTCCTTGCATTGCAAGACGACCAATGTTCAATGGAAGGAAAGCATCCACATCCTTCTCAGTGTTAACAGCATTTAGCACATTCTGCTCATTCATATGCCGATACAAACGTACAAACACGGCCACTTCTAATCAAACCATCACAATTCAGCACAACAATACCATGTAACTCTTTCAACGTTGTCAAAAATTGTTCAAATTCAAAACCATACCGAAGGCAGAGACAAGAATGCCATGAACTGAAGGATCGTTATTAAACTCCGAAATAAACTTAATCAATTCTTGTTCGGTAGAATTTTCTGGCAGACGTACTTCAAAAGAGTTTATTCCCACAAATGCACAAGCTTTATTCTTGTTGCGAACATAAGTAGAAGAATCCTTCCAGTCACCAACAAGAATCCCTGCTAAACCAGGAACAACACTAATTGCTTCCTTCATCTTCAACACTTGAGCAGTTATCCCATCTCTTATTTGCTTTGCCACCATTCTCCCATCAATTACCCTCGCGGACGCTTCACCACCCGGTTTATCCGAGCAGCAAACGAAGCAAACACATTAGAATTGCATAAAACACGTTCGACAAGATGCCTCACATGGCGAAGGAAAAGAGGGTAATTAAAAGAAGAAGTGAATGGGGCAAGAGGAAAAGGACGAGAAGTTGTGGAAGAGTCAGTGAAGATGAGTGATGAGGACATTTTGGTGGTGCCGAAGCAAAGTCCAAGAAACCTCGACGTTGTGTTTTGTGTTTGTGGCGGCCTGTGTTTGAAAAATAATTGCCACGACTAAAAGGAAATCTCGGGAGTTCAAATCCAATACCAACTAAAAGCTCGGTCACTGATAGTCTTCCCCCGACTGTATGATGACTAGACAATCTTCTTCTTCGAGCCCACGTTCCGTTCCTAATGAGAGTAGTCAAAGGAGGAATTGAGTGTGAAAAGAGATGGGGGTCGATAGTTGGCAAGGAACTGGATCCCCCCAAATCAAAAAAGGGGCAGCTGCGGTCGAACTCTAATTCTAGAAAGAAGTCGGGGAAGTATTAATTAGTTATTATATTAGCATAGCTAAAAGTAGTAAACATTTTACACTAGGGGTTTTCCCATACCATACACGCAAATACACCAAATAAAAGCAATCTACTTTGGATAGGAGTAGATAGAAAACCCTGGAACGCACACTACTTTTGTCGACGGACTCCTTATTTTATTTAGAAAGAGCTAATGCTCATTTCTTTTAATCTTTCGGGGGATCTCGTGTGGCAAGCAGAGTAGTCAAGCCGGAGACCAGGAGAGAATAGATAGGCGAAGCAGCCAATAGCAGTCTGTTCTCGCCTATCGATGGATAGCAGGTTGCTTCAAAGCTCAAACCATTTGAAACTGAATTGCGACTTTTTTCTTTTTATTGACCACCTCATGTTCCAAAGTGAAACGGTTGTTCTTCCTTCATGCGGTGGCGGCTAGGTAACATAATGGAAATGGATCGGACTGCAAATCCTGGAATGACGGTTCGACCCCGTCCTTGGCCTCCGGGAGTGGCGAGCAGCACGGAACTTTAATTAATCAAATGGCATAGGGGGGCTTTCCTTTGTTAGAAATCCACAGACAACATACTGAAATTTCCAAACCAAAGAAATGCAACATGAGAAGGAGCTTTTCTCGCTGATGTAACCCTTTCCCTATCGGTCGAGCTATTTCAAAAGCAGGTTCGCCAGGACCTGCTAGTGATAGAAAGACGGATAATGTTTAATGAGGGTTGGAGACAGGTTTCGAGTCGCACAATTCAGTTGTCACTTTGGTGGTAAATCTATTGCTTAAGCGGTTCTGAAAGCAGCTGTCCGTACTCCAGAGGTGGGTCTCGACTGACTTTCCTTTAAGAAGGTGCCTTTTTTTCTAGCCTTCTTCCATACAGGCTACAGCCATCGGAATATCTGCTTACCAGGGCAGATGCCCCTTTCTTCTTTAAATCAAGGTTTTGGGGGTTGAGCAGACTGGCTGGTGCTGAAGATTGTTGACAGTGGGATTCGAGCCCACGCCCTTTCCGAATAGAATCTTTGTCTGCCTCTTTGCACCAACTCGGCCACCTCAAAATGGAATTCTCTGGGAGTGAATAATAGCTAAAGAAGAAGAGACAGTGGTATAGAGGCATTTTATTTATCGCCTTTAGTTTGTATTTCTAGTTGTGATGATATATAATCCCCATTCTCTAGCTACTATTATCAACAAATAAACAATTTTTACTTGTAGAGTAGTTGTACTTGGTAAATTTTTGCTTATACACTCAAATTGCCGGGCATGAATTTTATCAAACTTCATCACTTGTACATTTATGAAGAAAAAAATCCTCTTCGAATGTTCGGACTTTCTAGTCTGGAAATCTTTAGTGGAAAATCTCAGATATTAATGTCTATGATATGCTACTTTGGGTACAATTTAATGCCATTTTTAGCATAACAGAATCTATTGAAAAAACAATGTATTATGAAAAATGAGAAGACATGCCACTGGAGAGTAGAAGCACTTGATATAGCACAGTTTGGGTAGCTAGGTCTGCTACACAAATTTAAAACTGCAGAGAATCATTTTTAACGCGTGAATCCTTTTCTATTAATGGAGCTGCATGGCTGGAAGATTTAAACCCATCCTTGATAGCAACAGATATGAAGTTAATACACTGCTGGAAGTTCCTGTTAGATTCCGAGGTCTCAGTTCCTTTATACTATCTTGTTCGAGTAACCAAAAAGAGATCAGACTATTACACGATACTTCAGGACATGTTTTTTGTGAGGGGATATGTCTATCCTCTGATCAAGCTATTGTCTCTCCTTTCAGTGTATTTCTGTACAATTTATGCCAGTGGAGCATGCTAATTGCTATACATTTCTCCTGAATATTTATTTTCCCCTTTTTTTTTCTTTACCTGGTTCACCTGGGGCAATTTTCATATTGCTAATGTTCCTTCACTGAATTGGTTTTCATCTGAAGAATCCAAGGACTGCGTTTTGGGTTTAGTCATGACACGAGAAAATCCATACCCAAGAGAACTTCCACTACTTTCACATAGCTGCAAAGGAACACTTCCAAATGTCAAACTATTTCAACGAAAATGGGGTTTTAAATTCTACACTGATGAATTGTGCAGATGACTGGAATTTAAGAAGAAAAAACAAACAAAGAAAGAAACAGCGTTGATTACCTCAGTAAGCTCAGACAAATGGCGGGTTCTAAATTCGTTGATGGTGGCTGCAATCTCTGACATGGGCAGTTTAGCCTAAATGGAAGAGGAAAACCCAAATGAAAAAGGAACCATAAGAATGTTAACGGGGAGCTGTAGCCAAACGAGTACAGCTATATGTTCATCTCGATGCCAGAATTGTTTGTTATATTGTTGACTTGCAGCCTTATACAAACCAATTTTTTGTTGCACTTGGCCAACTCAAGCAATCAGATTCTACGTTTCGGATATTTCAATATATAACTCATATGAATGGAAGTTAAAATAAAGCCAATCCAACAGACTCGTATGGACTGCATGAATGGCATTTTAGCTCCAGATGGTTTTGACATAGAAAAAACATAGAATTTCCAGTGACACGCAACTCAAGAAGCAAGCTGGTACCTGTGCAAGAACAGCAGCAGCCAACTGTAGACTTGGTTCCAACGTTTCGGGGACAACCTGTAAGAATTAGTTGTTAACAGGGTGTGATTAAGTTGTTTTATAAATCAAAGGAAACTCAATAAAAAGCTATATCAGAAGTTTTATTGAATATTACAGCTGAAGCACCAGCCTTCTCCAAATTAAGGCCATGATCAACATCATGAGCACGGACAAATGTCTTCACATTGGGAAAGTACTTGCTCAGAGCCCAGACAGTTCTATAATTTGCACCAGGTGTATCTAGAGTTATTGCTGCAGCACATGCTCTTTCAGCACCGATTTTATGGAGGACCTAACCACATAATACAAAACACATCAAATGTTGAAACACCACATAAGTAGCCCATGATGCATTTAGCTTTACCTCTCGACTACCAGCATCTCCAAAATACACAGGAAGATCCAGGGCACGGCCTGCTGCCACTCTATCACTGAAAAAAGTAAACTTTTAACAACCAAGACACTTCAACATCTCTCCACTCATAGTAAAAAAAAAATATCCAAACAATAATATGATCATATCCTGGCATAAACAAAGTAATAAGAAAGGGAATATATTTCCATTCTTTTCTGAGTAGCAATCGTACAACATGATTTTGCAGCATACCAAGAAACACAAGAACCACTGTAGCTGATATCTAAATCCAAGTAGCAAAATGGTAGCTAAGACCAACTTTTTAATTTCTATTGAAGCCTTTGATAAAGATATGCTGTTTAGAAAGAAACCAAGTGATAATTTGTAGGTGGAAAGGAAAAACAGAAATTCTTGTAGACAAAAATACTACTTCAATAGGGTGAATAGGCAATGAACCAAAAACACAAACATTCTGAGATAACATCAGAACATTTGCAGGCAGTCTTTCTCAATCTTTGGCTTACCTCCTCACATCAAGAGCAACAAATGGAATTAATCGTTCTGAGAGAAGCTGCGCTATAATCTGGCAAACCCAAATGAATGTCATGATCATGTACATTAAGAACTAGAAAACTTCAGAATATTAGCCACTTTAACGAACACGACAAATCAAATAAGATATGTATCAACCTGGCCAACACGTCCAAATCCACAGATAATAATATGATCCTGCAAATCATCTGTCTGTAAACAAAATCAAACCAAGAGAAAGATTAATCATTAAGTACTCTGTATAGTTGTCAAGCAAACCTATCATCACAAACATCTAATCTTACACAGCTGAGAAAAATATAACTATTGGGTGGTTGCTACTTCCTGAATAAAGGGGAGGATAGTGCTGGAAAATGATGTTTAAAAGAACTCAATATGCAACAAGAAGAAAAAACCCTGGGGTGCCAATGAACTATAAAGAATAAAAGTTTTCCTTGTTATATGGGATGCAGCTATTTGTTTCCTAATGGTTATGGAGATAAATGAATGACCTGATTTTGCAGTAGCATTTACACCATGACTAATGCAGTCTCACCAGCATAAAAATGCATAAAAATGACGTCATACAAATATGATCATGAGAATGAAACTACAGCGAAAAACAAACCACAATTTTGCCACTTACAATTATTGTTATAAAACTCAGAGTACGAAATTCCAGGCACTTCAAAGCATAGCATAGTTATAAGACCTAATCTAAGGCTCAGTCGTGGGTAAGGCAGGTTGACCCACAGGTCAAAGGGTCAACCCAAGCTTTGACTTAAAAAAAAAAGCCTGAAACAATGTTGTTTTTATAATAACAAAAAAGACCAGGTTTTTTACTCGGACCAGGCCAAGCCCCAGATTGGTGGGTCACCGGGTTGACCCACCAAGCCAGGTATTATAACCAGGCTTTAAAGGCAAAACAAACAGATTCTGATCTGGATATGCAAGGGAAAATGGATGTTTTGAAAGCACATCTACAAAATTCATGCACTGCACTTACGCAATTGAGAGGTTGCTTATTTTCACTATTCATTGCCCCTCCCATAAGTGGCAATAATGAAAACATATTTTCTCAGGGACGCATCACTCAAGTAGCATCATATTTGCCAAATGATAAGGATGCTTCAGTAGTTTATATGAAACCTCCCATGTTTCACAATTCATCATATCTATCTAGTTGTAACTCAGTATCAAGCTCAGTAAACTACCAGTAGCAAGGTTTGAACTTCGACCCAGATATCACTAAGGGCTAAAACTGACTTTCACAATATTAGCTATCAATTCATATGCTAGTGACCTTACCTCGCTCTCAACTGGTAACAAACTACGAACATCATGCTGCTCAAAGCGAGAGGCTATTAACTGGCCGCCAGCAGCTAGCCATGGTGTCATGGCCATTGAGATCCCCACCACAAGAAACAATAAAGATGATAACTGAGGAGACATTATACCCTGCAGATGACAATAATTAGGTAACCCTTGTACAGGAAACAAGCTTTTATTATCAATATTACTTTCAGTTTAATTAGTGAAAATTATCCAGTCCTGATATTTTCCTTATCAAATATCATGACTGAGATATTTTCCATATCTCAATATCTTTTTGAAATGTAACAAAGACATTTTGAAACAACAACAAATACACAGAAGATATTAAACACAGAGGCCAACCAATTAGTGGACTTCGTATAAAACACTACAATGCCTTGTTGAATTACTGCCGACAAACACATTAAAAATTTATGCAACAGAAAAAAAATGTAATAATTAGGAAAGGATACCTGATTAACAGCTTCACCAAATGCAACAAATGCAAATTCTCCACCCGGAGCAAGAAGAAGACCAACCCTTATTGCAGATATAATTGAAACACCAAAAACCCTGCCAACTAAAGCAACCAACACGGTCTTGCCACCAATTAAAAGTCCTAATGATCCCATAATGACAGGAAAATTTGAAACCAGAAGTTTTGGGTCAATAGACATTCCAACCTGAGAACACAAAAGGGCAGATGTTAACAGGTAATTATTGAGGGTCAACTTAGTTGCATCATCAAAGTAGCAAAAATCATACAAGTTCAACTATTAACATATCATCAGTCTAATAACAGAAGCAGTGCTATAAGTTGTATAAAAATACAGTAAAAAAAAATTGTTTGAAGAACGGACTTTCAGAGTTGGCCTGTTCTTCCAGTACAAAGAAGAAGATTTCACATGTAATCCTTTTTTGTTATGAAAGGCCAACAATTGACTTATAAAAGAATTAAAACATTAAAACGAGAACTACAAGTAGTAAAAGATAGATCTTAAACAAGACTGCATTTTTTTAAGCACCTACCGTCATGAAAAAAAGACCCAATAGAAGCCCGCGATATGGGGCGATATCTGATTCAACCTGCAAGGAAAATTCAGTTTCCGCAAGAAGCAAACCGGCCAGAAAAGCCCCTAACGCCATGGAAAGTCCAGCCTGTTCTAGGAAAAAGATAATGGCACAAATTCATTAACAACAGTGACAGTAATAACAATAAGATTAAATAAAACATGTTCCAGCAATCTGAGAAGCATTTCCATACCCTGGCTGTAAGGAGACTGGTCCCCAGAATAACAAGAAGTGTGTTGGCTGAGAATATCTCTGCATTTTGATTTTCTGCAATTTGTTTATAAATTGGTCGAAGCAGCTACAAAAATCACAGAAAGGGAATATCAGCACACTGTTCAGATGACACCAAGCATTGCCACCTTGTGTAAAAAGAATTCCCAAAAATTCCAATCAAGACCGTAGAATTGGTAAGTTTAAGATATAACTTGCATCAAAAGGAGAAATGCCATAATCTAGAAAATATAAGACTTACCAATCTTCCACCAGCAATTATCGCAGTGATGGCAACTGCTGCCTTGACAGCTGCCATCCCAAGAGCTTCAGCAATTGCTTGAAAACCAACCTGGAAAGCAGCAGATCATATCACTTATAATACCAACATAGGAGGCAATGCCAGCAGGAATGACAATATCAGAAAAGGCAATTTAAATTATCAATAACTTTATATGCATTCTACAAGAAATAGAAGATAGATTTTGCATTTTTTATGGTTGATCTTTCAAAAGCAGATGCTATTGAAAGAAAAGGAACACGCTAAAAAGTGCATCCAGAACTCCAGATCCTGCCTTTATTATCTCCAAAGTATCCTGTATGACTCACACACTGACAAAACATCACAATAACAAACTTTTTATTCATTGAGCAACTCACTAGTATCCGAGTGGAATTATGAACAGGGATGCTGCATTTGGCTTCCTTTCTGTTTTTCTGTAAATCTTAAGAGACCTATTTTATGTTTCTTACTAAGTCATTGTAAAATGGGCACATAAAGCTCGAAATTTTGCTTCACATTATATTGATGTTTGTACTTTTGCATATAATAGCAAGGAACACTTTTCTGCTTCTTCTCTCGCTGTGTTACCCTCTGTTCTTTTGGTAGGTATTATTGTTTATCAGCAAACAAGGTATCTTGAACAAGTGTTTTACTAACAGTTGGCAGGGCTAAATAGTCCTATTGTCTTGTAGTTTCTATTTCTCAGATTCTGATTTCACATTAGAAGATGCCTTATCCACCTTGTCATGATTGTAACATCTCTTCCATCAAATGAAACCTTGTTTTATCAATAAAACTCATTCTTGTTTTGCACAGAATTCAGAGAGTTTCAGCAATTTGTTAGTAGTCATCAAACAGTGTAGTTTATTATGATTTATCATATGCATTGCATTGGGATCATTGTAATATCTGTACCTGCTACAAATTTTTAAAGTATATAACTAAGTTTCTTTGCAACATGGATAATTCCATTGGATCATTCTATAGTCATTTATCAATAAATAAATAGACAAATTGACTCCATTTGGGATACGAACTGATATGCAGTGCAGCATTTGTGTCACTTCAAACAATCAATTAACTGAATTAATGCTTAGCTTCTGATTGAATGTAAGGAAGGTTGCTCATTATAAGTCATTGATTATGACCCATAAAATAGCAGAAACATTTGCAAGTTTCTTTGACTTGCAAAGCAAAACGAAATCAAAAGCTCACCACCATATCAACATATAAACAAACGAGTATTGAAATTTACCCCTCCTTTGGATGAATTTGGTGAAATAAGGGGTATGAGTATTAGCAACACCACAACAGCCAAATCCTGAAAAGAATAAATAAGATCAAAGATTCCACTGCAACAACATGACTGCATAAACATGAACATTGATTAAAAGAGATCTCAAAGAAATTACATGGAGAAATTTCTACCCCACAAAAGATTGGGAATTTTTTACATGATTACAGGCGTAATTTTTACTATAACGCACGGTGGTAGAATTATAGTCTCATCTTGAATATTATTATGAGACAGATGCATATGATATTCATACAAGAAAGTGAAAGCATAAGGAACCAATCCTATGGCATAACATGGTCATCAAGAAAAAGAAAAAGAAAAATGCCACTAATAAGACAATGTTTTTTCTTTTCTTTTTTGGGAACTGTGGAGTAACCTGGAATAGTAGGACAGAGAAAGTAGCACGTCCATGACGTGATGTGCTCTCACCTCGCTCTTGCAACACCTGCAAATTAAGACCGCTATTTATCAGTTCTCTTGTCCATCAAAATAAGTATTTGGAGATTTCACAGACAGGCCCATGGAAGAATTGAGCCTTGATCAGAAGCTCATTTTCAGTTAGAGGAGTCTGGCACAATTACAAGTGTGCAATTATAATATTGACAGATTACATCCAAAACATGACTTGAATAAGTAACAAAAATGTTAGATATGCAATCAAAATGCTGATATTTTAGATGTTCAAATATGCAATTGGTGTTAGTTTAAATTTACCACTTTGCTGGGTGCATAACGACGTTGTTGACACTAGATAATATAGAAGGCTAAAATATTTTGGTCTAGGAAGCTTGTAGTTGATCAGGAAAATTATATTTCCAGAAATGAGGGAGTCTTAGTTTGAGAAAGCTGAAATGCTTGAATTTAAAGAAAATTCTGCTACCTGTAGAACAACAGCAGTGGAAGATAGTGCCAGGCCATTTCCAATGACAATTGAAGCAGGACCAGGCAGCCCAGAAACAAAATGTGCGACCAAACCAACAACCACTGCTGTCACCAAGACCTGCATCATGCACATTGAAAATGGAAGATAACAAACATATAAATAGAAAGCTCGGAGCAAAGATGGATTGAGCAAATGAAAAAAAAAAGGGGGGGGGGGAGGTGGTTGGTTTCCAAGTACCTGAGCGGAGCCTAATCCAAAAACATATTTCTTCATGGAACTGAGCCTTTCAACAGAGAGCTATAAAAGACAGAAGACTGCTTTAGCATCAATCTTTTAAATTAGGATGAATCTTAAAGCCACAGAATCTAGATGTACAGCTCCACCTCAAGGCCAATATTGAATAGCAAGAAAACAACTCCAAATTCAGCAATCGCCTTTGTACCATGCACGTGACGGATGATAGAGAGACCATAAGGGCCAATCAAGATGCCAGCAGCCAGGTATCCAAGGACAGGACTGCCTGGAATTGCAGATCAGAAGACAATCAGTGAAACAAGATCATACAAATTTCCAATTTCGTTTTGGAAAACAACAAGCTGACATAAATATAGATAATTTCAGGAAAGCATAATTGATTATATGGTGGGGAAAAATTCCTAACAGAAGTACTAAGGAAATAATAATAAAAAAGGAGTTAGAAATTTCACATTGGAACACTAGATAAAGGTACAAACTTATTTTTATACTAAATATATTGATGTCACCTCCAGGAATTTTCTGAAATATAGGCACAAAAATAACACTAGCAAGCAGCAACCACAAAACATCAAAGAGAGATGCTTCCTCTTCATTCATCTGTCAAAACAAGGAACCAGGTTAGGAAGTCAAGTATACATGCTTGACTTCAGATCCAAAGCAGAAGTGCAGGGTAGTATGAACTTATGCCTCTTGATGAGGAAGCATTGCAATTAGTTTTTTGACTCTCTTCGGGAGTTTCTGAATATGTCGAATCAGAGGCTTTGCATTTGATGAAACTTCTTCAATGCTAGTCGTGACAATATCTGATTGTTGAAGCATCTGAGGACTCCTCTCCACTCGATTAGAGTAGAAGGCAAATCTGTGCACAGTTCAGTACGCTGTGATAAAAAGAAGGCAACTTCTACACTACATGTAAGAGTCTATTAACAGAAGCAGATAGTGAGACATGAACCTATTGAAATAGCCTTCAGAAACCTCTAGATCATCATAACCAAGATGTAGTTTATTTCTCTATTGGAAGTTGCAATAAAGCAATATGCAATAGATACCAAGAAAGGCCTTGATAAGGAATCAAATTTTCATGGCATTTTGTGATTACCTCTGCTGATGCACCATTACGATCGCATTTTATTTATAACCTGAAAATATTTTTTAGTATCTTACATTCATTGGCACAGGTTACATGTGTCTTAAAGGAGGACTATTAACAGTGATGAAAATAAAATTAAAGAGCAACAGTAATACATACCCTGTTCCAAACAGCAACAGGCCAAGAACAAGTTGGGGCAATTGCTTTCTTGCAGACTCCATGAGGCCCTGAAAAACCGATGCTGCTGTCACCTCTGTCTCATCTCCACTGAAAGAGAAGAAGGATGCAGAAAAGAAACGAGAAGATTTCATCAACAATGCCTTGGGAGCGCTGAGAGGTGAAGATGAACTCTCCCAGGTCAAGTCCTTCTGTATTTCCTGCTTTTTTGTTTGATCGCCGCTTTTTGACTTTTCAGCTTCTGCTTCAGTATCTTTATTAGAGTCCAAGCTCAATTTTCCATTCTCATGGTCACTAGAATCATCGGATAGATATAGCTCTTCAGAACTCTGGCTAGTTTTATCAGATAGTCTATCTATTGAAGGCTCGCCAACTAAAACATCACCATTTACAGTCATATCTCTTTCTTTCTCAACATCAGAAGCACTTCCTCCACCCATCTTCTGCTCCTCGATTACAGCCTCATCACCAGATACATACCCCCGGGCTGTTTCCTGGATATCAACACGAGAACTAGCGAGAGATTTCTCTGCTTTTTTTAATGCAATCTCTGCATCATTCACTCGTTGAGTAGCCTCAAGTTCAAAGGCAACAGCTTGCTCAGCTAGAAGCATAATGTTTGCAACATCCTCCTCTGCTTTCAAAGCATTCATTTGTGCTTTCTCAGCTTTCTCATTCAACACGCTTACTTCATTTTGCAATGCTTCCTTTTTACTTTGCAAGCGCCTCAACTCTGCTTCACAATTTGCCAAATTTGCCTGGCAATCCCTGATATCATTCTGAGCAGCCAAAATTGTCTCATAATCTTCTTTACCATCATTTTCCGCATCACTCTCTCCAGAACCCTCCAATGAATCAACCCTTTCTTTCATAGCTTTTATTGACTCCACTGCCACCTTAAGCCTTGCCTCAGCCAAAGAAAGAGCCATTGTTGCTTTTTGAGCAGCTTCTTTAGCAACACCCTCCTCGTTCACAATATCCTGAATCATATCAAGTGTTGAGTTAACATCATTCCAAGCACTTTCAGCCTCATCTTGCAAAGCTATTGCAGTTTCTGATATACTTTGCGCCTTTTCCTCAAACATCGTACTATTAAGCTGTGCAACTTCCAAATCCCTCGTCGCTTTGTGTAACAATTCCTTCAACTCATCCAAATTCAGCGCCTCCACCACCACCCCAGTCTCCACTTCTTTTTCTCCTCTTCCATCCCCCTCTCCAAAGCCACTATTAGACCCTGCTCTCAAGCTCTCATCATTACCCTCTCCATTTTCTACATTTCTACCATTCCCATCAATATATGCTAACGAATCATTACCTTGACACCCCAACTTAACACTTCTCAATCCCTTAAATCCATCAATAAAGTTGCAAAACAACGGATCACTTGAATACCCACCAACACGCAAATGACTATGAATTCCACGACCACCACCATATGCAAGAACACTCTTCTTTAATTTCTTTGAAGGTCTTTCTCTCGAAACAATCTTCAAATCAACATCATTATACCCATAACTTCTATATCTAAATCTCGAATGTAACCCATTGGACACCCTATAATCAGTACCTTGTGTTCTGTAAAATGCATTTGTTTGCTGAAAATTACACGCGAACTCCATTCCCTATTGTAAAACAAACAATCAAACTCGCTTAAGCATTTAATCAAACACCTAGAATCAATCATTAAAAAAAAACAAGAAGGAATGGAATTAAGAGCAAAAACCCATTTGTGCGTACAAATAAAAATGAAGAGAAAACGAAACTAACCGGTCAAGAGGACTCGAAACTATGAGAAAATCAATGGCGGAGTTTGTTAGGGTACAAAATGACACGACAACACAGACTAATAAACATATCAACTTGTGGGTTTTTTATTTATTTATTTAATCAAGAAAGGCAGAAAGGAAGGAGGGAGAGAGCTTGAAAGGAACTGTCAACAAATATTAATGTAGTAGTGGAGCTCACCTCTGAATTTTTCTTTTCTTTTCTTTGTTTGGAAAGTGAGAAAATAAAAAGGGAAATTATTTGGTAAGGAAGGAAATTCAGTTATTGGTGGATTATTTTTTAATTTTTTTTTATGTTCCTCGACAAAGATGCAAGTGTTCTGTTAAACAATTATTTTTAATATTAATATATTAAAATGATTTTAAAATATTAAAAATTAATTTAAAATAAAAAAATATTTTTTACAACAACATCGTAACACTGGAATAACAAACACTCTAATTAGAAAGATCTTAACTTTATTTTTTTATAACATTTTTATATTAAATTTACGTTGAGTAATCAATTTTTTTTATACTTTAAATGATTTTAAAAAATAAATAAATATAATCTAAAAACATCATAGGAAAATCCCTAGAGAAAAAACAATATGATAAAAATTTAGAGAAAAATCAAAAAGTTTTAATTAGACAACTATAAACAAGAGTTTAGGAACTAAGTTATATAGATTTTCAGACATGAAGAACTAATTTTAATTGTATTCGAAACCCAGGGACTAAGAAAAAATCTGCACTCGTGTTTTCTCTTCCTTCTGTAACTTGGGGGGGTGAGAGACACGCTAAAAAGTCTTGTTGTCTCAAGTATATCCTCGAGGAGGTTAGCATCCAGCAAGTCACGATTCAGGGGATGTTTACAAGTTGAATATGTTTTCCGAAATTTAAATTGTTTTTTAATGTTTTTTAAATTATTTTAATATAAAAATATATATATTATTTTAATATATTTACAAGTAAAAAGAATTTTGAAAAAACAATATTTACTATAATTTTAAATATCAACTTCATAAATTTTAAAATGATTCATCTTAATAAGCTTTAAAAAGGTATTAGGAGGTGTTTGATCACATGGATCAACTAGAGTTTTGCAAAATTTTAAATATTTTTTAAAATTATTTTATTTTTTTATATATTTTTATATTATTTTCACGTATCAAAAATAAATTATTTTACAAATATTTTTAAATAAAAAACATGACACATGTCACTACCGCATACACCCCTTTTAATGATCATGTACTTCTTTTATTTTTATTTTTAAAAAAAATGCCCCTACAGTTCCCTATATTTCAAGTTCCTCCTTGTCGTTAGTCTCTTTTTTTGCCATTAACTAAAAATCTAAAATTCAGTTATAATATTTCAAATCAAACCTGAAATAAATAATTTTATTAATACAGTGATTTAATCTAAAGTAACTTTTTAGATATTTGAAAACCATTATAATATGGATATTATTATTTAATATTTTAGTTATAATCGTTTGATTCACTTACGTTATTGTATAAATCGATGGATTGTATTTTAGTTTTGATTTCGTTATCATCGATACTAAAGTCAATGTTTCCGATGCACATAGAACTGGGAAATCCATGGTTATGGATGTTAAATAGCTGGATTTATACACTGGCAGAGAGTGGATCAAAATCATTTAAGTTTTTATTCCTTAGTTTTACCGGATGATTTTACTTTATTTTCTTACTAATGTTTTAGGTTTTCAATGTAGATATTTTGTTCATAGCAGTCCTACAATATTTTTCAATCTGTTTTGTTTTTGACAGATTGAGGACCTATTGGTATTGGTATTGTGGTGCGGTCATGTTATTTTTTAAATTATTTTTTTATTAATTTTATGTGATGATATTAAAAATAAAAATTATTAAATTAAAAATATTATTTTAATATATATTTAAAAAATTATAAAATCCAGCTTCCAATAAATATAATATTAAAGATTGAAACTAAAAAAAAAATTCATGAGACTAGTATATAATTCAATATACAAAAAAATACGAAGCATAATTTTGGAAACAATTTAATATTAAAAAATAAAACTTAAAAAGAAAATTAGGTTCTTAAACGGTGAAATTAAAATTTTAAAAAAAAAGTGATAACAGAAAAGAAAAAAAAAACATAGAACACTATTAGAATAATATTTTATGGTTGTAGCTATAATGTTAATGCATTCTTCAATCTACATCATTAGTTGATAATTCATGGGTATCCTTGTTGTTCTTCATTAATATACTTGTCACTGTTGTTTGTTAGTATTGTACTAGAAGTGGCTTGTGGGTGGGCTGAATTCTGAATTTTTTTCAACATAAAAAAAAATAATTGAGTGTTGTCAGCTTGTTTTAAAGAACTATAAAAGATACATGGCTAAAGTCGTGTATTCCAATCAGTTAATCTTATTTAATTACATGATAAAAAATAATAATAATAAACAAGTGTTTTTTTTTTAATGATTATGATGATATGGACAAAAAAAAAATCATGAAGATCAATTATATAACACAATGCTTAATGATGTATTTGAAGTAAAAATTTTAAAAAGGAATAAAAAACAACATGAGTTAGCATACCAAATCCATAATCTATGTTGGGGGACTGAAATAATTTCATAGAAAAAAAATAAAAAATAATTACGAGACTCAATTCTCAACAATCTAAATGTAAGATAAAATTGAAAAAAAAATCACAAAAGGGACAAAAAAAAGGACTCGGGCAAGTCCACCAAATCTTGCGAGTTGGATTATGCAAACAAGATAACCAAGTCGAAGGCAAAATAGAAAAATTTATGAAACTCAATTATCAAACTAACTCAATATTGAAGGACAAAAACGAAAAATATTCAATCTTAAAAAAAAACTTTGGAAAAAAAACTTGAGCCAATTCAAATTACCCCGTCAAACTCGCGATCTAAATCACAAAACCATGATAATCTGAAAAGAAAAACAAATAAAATCATGGAGATTAATTTTCAATGAATCAAATATTTAAGGTTGTTGTTAAAAAAGGAAGGTAGTGTTAAAAAAAGGATATATGAAAAAAGATCGATGTCAACCTAAACTAACATTAAACTCGTGATTTAGGTTGTGTGATCAAGATAACCATGTCAAAAAAATAACATTTTAAACTTGTGACTCGGATTATATGATCGGGATAACCATGTTAAAAAAATCATAAAGTCCAATTCTAAATCAACTCAATATCAGATAATAAAATTGAAAAAAAAATAAAACAAACATAAAGCTCAAATTAAAAATCAAAATAGGAATCAAATCTGAAACCAAGCAAGATGACATGACATCTTTATTTTTTTAGTAGATTAGCACGAATCGTAAGGAGGGCAAAAGAGAGATGAGAAGAGAAAAAAAAAAAAAAAAAACAAGGGTCAACTCATACATGTACCGCACCACCTCTTTGTGCGTCGCTTCCAATACTACCAAGGAGACCACTGTTTGAACATCGTAGAAAGTTGCATGTGCCGCCATAACAAGATGACTAGCTTCCACACACACCAACAAAGTTTTACTGCTTGTACCCTTGCTCACTGTATTTGTTTTAGGTTCAATTTTGATATCTTAAGTTTTAATTGTTTTACATTAATATAATTTTATTATATTTTTCCAAATCGAAGATCAACCGAGTTTAAGAATTTTCCCTCAACATTGTTATAACCCTCTATACAATTGAAATAAATTATAAATTACCAAGTCAAATCATAAATAAATGCAACGTGGAAGGAACTTTTTTTAAAATAAAGTTAAATAACAAAAAAAAAAGACACGAGCTCTTCCTTTGATCGCACAAATTAGTCATTGGTTTTATATTAAAAAAAAAGAGACTACACATTTGTTCAAGCTTCAAATTCGATCTTCGAAGGTCTAATTCTTTTAAACCAATAAAATTGAATTTTATTTCTCTAAACTGAGCATCAACTGAATGACAGAACATTTCTCTAACAACATGAGATCCCTATAAGCAAGTATAAAAAAAACAAATTTCCAAGACTAATAACAAATCAATGCAACATTAAAGAACCAAATAAAAACAAAACAAATTAAGGGATCAAAATGAAAAAAAAAATAAAGACTAAAAGAAAAGGAATTACTATTAATCCACATTGATCTCTCTAAGAGGGCACAATGAACCACTAACCCCTCTTAGTTTTTCTGATTATAATAATAATAATATTTGAAATCCAACATAATTCTGTTCTTCAATCTACATTTTCAAGGGAGCTAGCTGGAGCTGGAATGTAAATTTGCATGGTAGAGAGTTGAAACTCTGGCATCCATAGAAAACGCAAGCCATCTGAGCAAAGAGCTGAGATCAATAAATGTTGATACTGGTTCCTAGGATTTGGGTTTTTCATTTGTATCCTGTTGCCAAGAGTATTAAATTGCAAGAGGAGGAATTTGTAAAAACTAGTGCAATTCGATATCCTGTAGCAAGGCATCTGTAACATAGATAGTCAAATCCAAAAACAAACTTTGAACACAATCCGGCAATAATATTCAACAACATGTAAACTCAAAGCAGTCCTGGCAACTTGAAAAGATAGCAATGCAAGAAAACATGATGTGCTTTGTTTAAGATTGCTCTTCTGACTTTTCCTCCTCCACAGCAGCTCTTTCCTCTGGGTTTGACTCGGCCAGTTCAGGAGGTGTGGAATTTGATCTCTTGTGTGCAGCTGATGCAAGGACATGGCTGTAGGTTCCCTTTTCCATGAAGAGCTGAGCGAAGTGGACCTTGCAGTAGAGGACTCCATCAAGAGCAGCATAAGATGAATGTGTGAGTGGACATCCACCATGAGCACACCTGAAGCATGTCTTGTGGTAACATTCTCCCTCCATGGTAACCTATGTCATCAATGGTTATAGCACATCTGTACTTATTCCAGATTATCATAGGCATGACTATTAAAACATTTCTCAGATAGATCCATCTATAATAGATAAGATGTACCTAAGAATATGTTGGTCATTTATCTGATAAATGTAGGGGTATAAATAGCACACAGGTCTTTAGGACCTAATGGATTTATTTAAGTTTAGAGCTGAAAACAAACCTTCTCCAATGGGTACACTGTTTTGCCGCAAGCGGAGCATTTGTCTTGGGTTCCACAGAACACTGAAGATAGTTTGCTGGGGATCCTAGACTGTAAACATACACAGAAATTATAGTGTTATTACAAGTCATGGAAGAAAAGATAAAATCTGAAAACTGGAATGGATTTTGAAATATCGCAGAAAAATATCATTCATCAGGATGGTTTCCAAATGCCACCATAAATCAGTTGATGGGACATCCAAACACACCCTAAGCACTTAAAATGGAGATTATGAATATTGTACCAGGTCATGAGTCCTCTCGGGCTTCCCTGCAAGAAAATGTCGTCAAATTGTTAATGTATATGGGAAAAAATTAATCAAACAATGGCATCTCATCGAAACAGTACTATAAGAGAATTGAATAAAGGACACATAAAAAAAAAGATACCACATTTCTGAAAATTCTTGCTGAAATCTCCACCCTCCTTGAAAAGTTGCTCAAAATGAGTCTTGCAGTAGAGGACTCCATCCATGGATGAGTAGTTGCTCATCTGCCATGCGCAGAATTATTTTCAATTGTGGAATATCATTTGTCACAACTCCGAAGCCCAAAAAAAAAAAAACAATGAAAGGCAACTAATTACTAATCCGTGAATTGGAAACTCCACCAATGGTGAATGTTGGCTTGCTTTTTTCCAAACCCAGTTGATCAATCTAGCTTGTAACACATGAACATTAACATAATATGTTTTAGCCTTGAAAGGGAACCCTTATTGCACAATTGTTTTAGATAAATATAAATTCCCATTTAAATAACACTAAGATTATAAAGAAAAAACTATAAAAAGAAGAACAGGAACGAGAAGCAGAGCATAAAGGAAGGGAGAGGAAAACATACCACAAGAGTTCCTTTGCAGTGGCTGCATTTGAAGCAGGATTTATGATAAGGCACCCCTTCAAGAGACATCATATCAACAAAATAAACAGTCTTATCACAAGCCTTGCACTTATCCAGGGTTCCCGTGAATGCCATTGTTCTTTCTTTTTATTCCTCTTTCCTTCTATCCTTCAAAATGATCCTGGAACTCGGGAAATATTGTGTGTTCAAGTTGTCTGAGAATCTAAGAGGTGTCCGAACAATGAAAAGCACCCTGGGGTTGTTCTTCGTTCCCTCCTCAGACACATGGAAATTAAACAAAGAAGTCTTTCTCTTGTCAAAACAAAACTATTTTATACCAAGTTCGTCGCAAATTCTTGGCTTCTCTTGCAATGGAGAAAATTGCTTTGGATCGACCTGTGTAAAGCGGACACGTGATTGGAGATCCCAAACATCAATGAGATAAAAATGTTAATTATCTAATTGTGGATGTAAACCAGTTGGATTGGAGTAAAAAAAGGTTTGGTGCTCTGACTTTTTCTGGAGAAAAATTGTAAGGGGGGCAAAATGGGGGGAAACAAAAATTTAATCATGAAAATGAAAAACCAACTGTTATTGCTATTTGACATGATGGCTGTTGATTTATTTTTCAAGTAAGGATGAAGATGGAATTTTAAGGTGTGATATTGTTTTTTAAAATAATTTTTATTAAAAATATATTAAAATAGTTTTTTTTATTTTTTAAAAATTATTTTCAATATCAAAACAATAAAAAAATATTTTAAAACAAAAATAAAAATTTTAAATTTTAAAAAAACACAATTACAAACACGTTACCCCCAGCTACCTCTAAGATATACTATCAGTTGTCTGAAAAGGTACACACCAAACCAGACGAGACTGTTTAAATGGCGGTGTGCCCATTATGCGAAATAGCGATAACAAATTCAAGATTATCAGAAGTTGCTGCTTGGGATTGTTCTCTTCACTTCAGATGTAAGGAATTATTTTATTTTATTTTTTTAATTTTCAATTTCAAAGAACCAGAAATTAGGTTGAGGTTTTAATATATATATATATATATATACAGCGCGCCAGCAATAAAACCACCCACAGATCATCGGAAACAAAAATATTCATGTCAGTAACATGCAATGCCAAGTTGCCAACAGCAAATTAAGTGAAACAAGAATTACAAATTGATATACAGACATTAAATGCAGACAAAAAGTACCGGATTCTTACAATTTCCATGATACACGGCTTCTCAGTCGACGATCCTTAACCGGAAAACGATAACATTTTCACTTCAAATCCTTAAATTCTACAAGTTTTTTTAACACAAATGCACATTCATTGAGCATATTTACAGCGATGATGAAGATACCATCAATACCTAGTTTAGCAGAAGAAACCTCATGAGCCACAGCAACAGAAGCGCTTCGACGCATCCGTACTGAACAAAACAAGAAAACAAAAATAATTAAATCAAACATTAAGCACGCGTAATGATGATTCAATCTATCCTAATTATTCCTTGCTTGCGCCCATATTAGTAATAATATTATTGCTATATTATTTATACCGAAATATACATGCGCGGGAATTTAACATTGAGTTTCGACTTCTTTTTTTGTTAAAATTTATTTATTTTTATTTTAAATTATTTTTTTAGTATTTTTTTTATTGTTTTGATTTGCTGATATCAAAATAAATTTTAAAAATAAAAAAATATTTTAATACATTTTCGAGCAAAAAACACTTTAAAAAACAATTGTTACTATACTCCTAAACATTCTCTTAATATAAAAACTTATTTAATGTACTTTTAATTTAAAAAAATATTTTTTTAATTTTTATAATAAAACATCTAAATAATAAAAAACATTAAAAAATATCAATTTAAATTTTTTTTAATTTTATTCCAAGGATATATAAGTTATTTTACCAGTTATTTTTTCAACGAAAATACAAAAACAACCATCATGTAAAAGCTAAAAATATATGTTTTTAAGGATAATAATGTAAATTTATTGTACAATTAAAACTAAAATACTAGTCATGTCTCCAATTAATTCCAGTACACCAAAATTACCATAATACAATAACTATTTTACCCTTAAACATTTTGCTAAGAGTTATTTTTTTAAATGCATGGAAGAAAAAAAATACCATTCCCGAACACGGCAAACTATATTTTAGGTGTAAAGTGTTTTCTCTTTTCTTTTTAGGTACTATTTATTTGTTGAAAAATAATTTTTTAAAAAATAAATTTTATAAAAGTAAATTTCAAGAAAATAAATTATTTTTTGATGTTGGGTAGTGTAATGAAAAATAAATTGAAAAATATTTTCTAGTGTTTGGTTATATAATAAAAAATAAATTAGAAAATAACTTATTAATATATTATTTTTTCAAGTTTATTAAAATAATGAGGAACAAATCTTATAAATTAAAAGGTTGAATGAGAATGAAATTGAAAAAAAATATAATTTCATAAATTATCTCAAATAAAATAAATAATAATCAAAATAATAGAAATAAAATCTAATAAATAAAAAAAATTGAAAGATGAAGAATTAAAATAATAATAATTATCATTTCATAAATTATTTCAAATAAAATAAGTAACAATCAAAAGAATAAAGACTAAATTTGATAAATAAAAAAATTCAATTAAAAAATGACAAGGAAAAAGCAAATAATAATTATAAAAATAAAGAACAAAGTTAATATAAAAATTAAATTTTAAAGGATAAAATTGAAAAAAAATATTCAAAAAAATATATATATAACAATCAAAAGTTTAAGAACCAAATTTGATATAATCGGTAAATAATATGATATTTTTAAATTTTTTACGATTTCTAGAAAGTGTTTTATGTTTAAAATAAAAGGAAATTATTTTTTTGAAAACTAAATTAATTTTTTTTACTAAAAAATATTTTTTATTGATCAATTTTTTAAATGATAAATAAACATAGAAAAAAACAATTCTTTAGTTTCTTTTTAATAATTTATAATATAATTATAATTATTTAATAATAAATCAGGCTAATCACTACCGATAGACGGGGCCACTAGTTTTTGCAAAGGCGTGGTTAGTAGTACTATCCATCAGTGGTGGGTCCCGATGATGGTAGTAGACTAGTAGTTATCCACTTCATGTGATGACTTGTCCACCTTCTAGATTTTGCTTGCAGGTATTTAATCCAACCAGCGCGTGATTTAAAAACAGTCCAATCAGTGCGTGATATTAAAAACAGTCCAATCACCACTTTTTATCCATTTTTTCTCTTTTTCTTGCAAAACCCTGTTAATAATCTTCTTCTTTCTCCTCTTTACTTGGATTAAAAATTCACAACCAGTAACCGGCTTCACATTCTTTCTGTCTTGTCCAAAATGGCCACCACCTTATCTATATCAGCTGGAAATTGTGGCAAAGAGAGGCCATGTATTGAACTTGGTTCAAATGCTTCCATTGTCAAGGATGTTTTTGGTGAAAATTTGATTAGAAGTTGTAAATTTAGAAGGGGAAATGGATATAGGTGTAAAGGGGTTCGTGTCATTGCAAGAACTAAGAAATGGAAGAAGCATGAATACCCTTGGCCTGATAATATTGATCCAAATATTACTAGTGGGCACTTGAGTTACTTGTCTCATTTCAAGCCTTTAACAGAGAAACCAAAACCAGTGACACTTCCTTTCGAGAAGCCATTGATTGATCTTGAAAAGAGAATTATTGAGGTCAGTTAGTTGTTTTTCTTTGTTATTATTAGTGTAATTCTATTGATAAGGCAATAATTTCCCTTGAGCCCTTTTATTATTTATTTGCTGTATAGCTCATTGTGTTTCTTGCAGGTACGTAGAATGGCTGATGAAACTGGCCTGGATTTCAGTGATCAAATTTTGGCTTTGGAAAACAAGTATCAGCAGGTAAATTTTGCTATAACCTATAACCATTTCAGTTTTTGCAGTCGAATCAAAATTTAGCATCATTTTGCATTTTTGCGTTGAGCATTTGGATTAACTAGATATCCACAGGGATCCTTGACTTCATTAACTCCTGGTCCCTGCAACACATAATTCCTGCAACTTACATGGCATAATTCTTTGATAGAGGCATTGATTCTTGCAACTTATATGGCATAATTCTGTTTATAATGTCTGCAAGTATCTGAACTAGTGAATTGTTGAAGTAGGCCAGCATAGACAACCAACTCTAACATTGATAGATAGGTACTATGCTAGTCTTATCTGTTATTTCTATTTGATATTCATGTTAATTGCGTCTATTCGTTCTCTACACGTCAATTTCAGGCACTGAAAGATTTATACACGCACTTGACACCCATTCAGCGCCTGTCTATTGCTAGGCATCCCAACAGACCAACAGTTCTTGATAATATTTTCAATATCACTGAGAAGGTATGGCATTTCTTTAGTAGTTAGACTAACTTTTGAAGTGTAATTTCTAATTTTTCTTTCGTCATTGTTTAGTGGGTGGAACTCCATGGAGATCGTGCAGGTTATGATGATCCAGCTATTGTGACTGGTATTGGAACCATTGATGGTAAAAGCTACATGTTCATAGGCCATCAAAAAGGTAGGAACACAAAGGAGAATATCGCTCGCAACTTTGCAATGCCAACTCCTCATGGGTATGTTCAAGAATGTTACAATAAATGAATAAAAGAAGCTATCAAATTGCAAGACATTTTAATTTTGCACAATTTTAGAAAATTCTGGCCAAGATAAAAATATCATTAATTGTTCTTGCAAGTTGCAAAGAATACTGAAATTGTCATCAGGAGCCTTGCATCGCTTGCATGTTTTTCTGGTGAGGACTAGATTTATGCTTAAAGCATTGACATAAACAGCTATCGGAAGGCCTTGCGCATGATGAAATATGCTGATCACCATGGTTTCCCCATAATCACTTTTGTTGACACTCCTGGGGCCTTTGCTGATCTCAAATCTGAGGAACTTGGTCAGGTGTGTGCACACCTTTCCCTTACCTTGGAAGTAGCCTAGCATTCATGCGTCCATGCCATTATCATGAATGGATTGTTCTCTTCTGACTCAGGGTGAAGCAATAGCTCATAATCTGAGGACTATGTTTGGCCTGAAAGTGCCTATTGTATCAATTGTAACCGGTGAAGGTGGTTCTGGTGGAGCTCTTGCAATTGCTTGTTGCAATAAAATGCTTATGCTCGAGAACTCTGCTTTCTATGTTGCAAGGTGATAGTAGTTCTTTCTTCTTCTTCTTCTTTCCTTATTTTTCTCTTTTCGAAATTGTACTATTTGTTAGTTGCAATCTAGGAAACCTTTGGAGTTCTCATTAGGGTTCCAAATTATAGATGATAAACTCTCTATTCCTCGTTAATGAACTAATCAAGCTGCAAATAGGAAGGCTGCTCTGCTTAAAGTATCCTGCTTCTGTTTAGGTACCTTCTTGGGATGTAAACTGATATTTCAAAGTGTTGAAACTGGAAATTTAGAATGTTACAATTGCAATTGTAATGTTACTATTGGTTTGTAACTAGAGTGTTACAATTGCACATATGAGAGCTTCATCATTTCACCTCTGACCATTAGCTCCGATTATGGAGTCTTCTATATTCACAATGAATTCTCCTTTCACTGTTATTTTCTTTGTGGCTTTTAAACTCCTGGAATTCTGCATGGTCAAATTCTCAATGATTCCTTGATGTTTGAGTTGTTGCATCATTTCTGTGGTATTGTTTCTTTGATCAGTCCTGAAGCATGTGCTGCCATATTGTGGAAGTCTTCTCAAGCAGCTCCTAAGGTACTTTAATTGTTTAATCATTAGATTTATATGATGATTTGGCCATTTAATTAATCACGATATGGTTAACTTTTCTAGGCAGCTGAGAAACTGAAGATCACAGCTCAAGAACATTACAGGCTGAAAATTGCTGATGGCATAATTCCTGTATGCAATCTGGTCCCATAACAATTTCTTGCTTTCTTTCAGCACCAATGAATAATGATGGCATATATTCAACTCAGCAACTTTCTTCAGTTCAGCTTTTCACTGCTGATGTCATTGCTATCATTTACAGGAGCCTCTTGGGGGTGCCCATGTGGATCCTGCATGGACTTCCCAACAAATTAAGCTTGCAATCATCCAAACCATGGAGGTAAGTGATACCCAACAAGGACATCTGCAACCCTTTTTGTAAGCAAACATCGTTTCAAAATTTTGCAGATCTATTCACTCAGGAGAAACATATTTTGTCCATTTACTGTTCCCTTATTAAAATTCTATATGTTGCTACTGAAGTCATTCTCGGATTGCAACTTCTTGTCCTTTTTGCCATTAGATAGAGCCCTGGGCAACTATATCTATATAGAAGTATTGTGCTTTAAAAATTTGCTATTTCAATTTCTTTCATGCCAGTAAAGCAGGATGTTCCCCCCCTTTTTTTGGTTACTTCTCCTTTATGATTTTGCACTCTACTTTTGTTACATATTTGCTTTGTTGGTTTTCTAGTCATCCCCACTACTTAAAGCAATGCTAACATGTATCTAGGAACTAACAAAAATGGATAAGGAAGAGTTGCTCCACCACCGGAAGCTCAAGTATCGGTATATTGGAGGTTTCCAAGAAGGCGTGCCGGTGGAACCAGAGAGAAAGCGCAACATGAAACTATCCGAGGTTAACAAGCCAAAGACAGATGATATAGAGTTAGAGCTTGAAAACTTGAAGAAGAAGATTCTCGAATCCAATAGTGCTACGGATCCAATTTCAAGCCAAGCAATTGAGAAGCTCAAGCAAGACCTGGACCAGGAGATTACCAATGCTTTTATTTCAATGGGCTTACAAGAGAAGCTCGAATCAGTCAAATTGGAGTTATCTAAAGCCTCAGACGACCAACCTAATAAGCCCCCCAATCGCCACTTGAAGGAGAAGGTCGACCAAATCATGCAAGAATTCCAGCATAATTTGGCACGACCGGGAGCCTATCTTGGGTTGAAGCAGAAGCTTGAAAAGTTAAACATGGTCGGCAAGCTCATTGAGCTAAAAGAGAAAAGTGAGAAGCTGAAAGCAGAGATAAACCAAAAGGTCCCAGATGAGTTAAAAGCAAAGATGAAACTTTTGAAGGATGCTCAAGAAAAGTTGTCAAAAGGCGAAGCAACAGACAAAGATTTGGTGGAACAAACAGAGAGGGCTAAGCAAGAGCTGATTGAGTTTCTAAAGTCAGTTGGGTTGGAGATTGTAGGGGTAACTAAAAGAAATGTAGCACCTCCACCGCCTTCATTGCAAGAGAAAATAACAAAGGTGAATAAAGAGATAGCTGAAGAAATTGAAAGAGTGATAAATGTTGCAGGTCTTGGTGACAAAGTTGAGGAACTGAAGTCAGAAATAGCAAGAGGGTCGAGTTCCGAAAAAGTAGAAAAAATGCAAACAGAGATCAAGAAGGAAATCCTTGCTGCTTTGGATGCCATGACATGCAAAGAAAAGTTAGAGAACCTGAGAGTGGAGTTGGCATCCACCTCAGGAAAAGCTGAAGACAAGGTTGTGGCCGAAAACGGCAGATTGTGAAATACATCCACTTTATACATCATTTGGTATAACAGTTTTGGATCCTGCATCTAGAGACATGAGGGTGTATTCGAGCAACTATTTTCAGCATTTTCCTTTTTCTTTCCTGTGCTGCTTGACATCAGTTGAACTCCATGATGGGACAAGATATAAAGTCTCTGCATTGTATTCCTGTAATCCTAGTGAATGATTTTATCTTGTTATGTTTGACGAAGGTGATGGAGGAAATTTGTGGTTCCATAGAGCAAATACCATGGAGCTCTTTGTTTTCGCAGTAGAAACTGCGATTTTTTTTTATTATTATTTTTATTTATTTCCAGTTCTGTCATGTCATGAAGGAGCAGATATAAGCTTATCAGATATGACAAGATTGGCACAGCTGATTGATTTCCTTTTTCTTCTTGATAGACAAGTGGATTTGTTGGTGTACCTACAAGATTTGTCTACTTGCTGATTCTTTATCTTTTCATGCTTGCCTTCCCCCTTAAGTTGAATTGCTTTTGCTCTTGCTCAATTCTATAGTTTCACTCTCTTCTTTGATCTTTATCCGGCCCTACAAATGCTTGCAAAAAGCACTCTATCATATGATTTGATTTTCCGTTTTCTTCCTTTTGTTTACTTGCTTTTGAAGCTGCCTTTGTTTTTTTTTTTAGTTTAACGTGGGTGTCCGGGCCAGCTTGTGCGCACCTCGACTAATCCCATGGGCCCTGAAGTTAACGACCATGTAAGCCTCCAGTGGCCATCATATGAGTAACCACAGGGCTCGAACCTGAGACCACAGAGGGAGCAAACCTCTTGATCCCAAGCTCTTACCACTAGGCCACCACCTGCCTTTGTTTTTTTTCTTGACCCATACAAGCACCTACGGACTCTTTCTTCTTTGATGATTTTTTTTTTTTTCATGATTTCAACTTTTGAATTATAGGTGTTTTGATCCATGTTTATTTTGTTATATATTTAAAAATGTGATAGTGATAACCATCTAGGTGGTGGTTAGTGGTAAGAGCTTGGGACCAAGAGGTTTGCTTCCTTTGTGGTCTCAGGTTCAAGCCTTGTGGTTGCTCATGTGATGACCACTGGAGGCTTACATGGTCGTTAACTTCAGGGCCCGTGAGATTAGTCGAGGTGCGCGCAAGCTGGCCCGAACACCCACGTTAAACTAAAAAAAAAAAATGTGATAGTGATTGTTTTTTTAAAAGTACTTTTCATTTCATATTAAAATAATTTTTTAAAAAAATTATTTTTCTTATCAACACAACAAAATGATCTAAAAATATAAAAAATATATTAATTTAAAATACAAATAAAATAATTTTTTTAAAAAAAATTTTAAAATCATTTTTCAACAACAGTGTTAAACACTGTCTTAGACTTTGTTTGGGAACGCGGCTGCGGCTGCGTTCCAAAAAAATTTGAATTTTTTTGTTTTTGCTAAAATTAAGTGCGGTTTGTACCTTTTGGATCGTTTTGATATGCTGATGTCAAAAATGATTTTTTAAAAATAAAAAAACATCATTGGCATGGATTTCGGCACGAAAAGCTATTTGAAAAGCACCCGCAACCACACTGTCAAACACGCTTTTAATCCATGTTCTACAAATAAATTACGGGTTGCGTATATTTCATTACAAAATAAACTAAAAACATTAAAAAATTATAAAAAAAACCATCAAGAAATCAACCTTCCCTACTATTATGATAAAAATATTGCTACTATACTATTCTATATCTTTTAATTTTATGATTTTTGGTGTTTTTTTTCCCAGAAAAAAAAGACTAGCTTGTCATATTTTATTGTCGATCTAACAGCAAGGACAGGGCATCGCTTAAAATATCGTACGATATAAAGGATAAAATCAGGGGGGGAAAACCAATTGAGGGACTGTCAACAATAAAAGACATGGTTCAGGGGGCATCCGTATAGCTTAGCCTTCAAGTAGATGCTTGAAAAAACATTTTTTTTAAAGTATTTTTTAAAATGTATTAAGATAATATATATATTTTTAATTTTTAAAATTTATTTTTAATATTAATACATATATAAATTAAAAAATATTTTTTTTAAAATAACAAAATTATGGTTAAACTGCTACACAAACAATATATAAGGAGGTGTTTGAATTTTTAATGTAAATATGTTTTTTAAAAATAATTTTTAATTTAAAAATATATTAATTTTTTAATATTTTTATATTAAAATATTAATTTAATATTTTTTAAATAAAAAACTGTACCAAACAACCCGAATATAAACATAAAGCTATATTGCACCCAACTCCTCGATGTCTTGGTAATTCTTAACGGTATTAAAATGTTTGAAATACTACTTACACCTCGCAACTTGTTTGTTTTACCACTATGGTCCCTTTGAAATTTAATCCTTTGGATCCGACGACAGAGAATGGAACAGAGAAATTAGAATCGGAACTTTATTTTCAGAAATAAAGATTTTTAACTTTAAATAAATTTAATTGAAATAAAACAATAACTAATAGAAGCATTATAAAGAGGAAAGCACTTAGATAATTACCGAGAAAACCACAATTCCTTTTTTTTTTCTAATAATAAAATAACAGCTCATTAAGTATCAAACATTTATACAATTATCAAATTAAAATAAAAACATAGTTTTTCACTATATTATATGCCATATTGTTTTTTTTTTCAAGTGAAGATTTGAAGATATAAAACATAATATGAACGCAACATGAGTAGCACTATACCCATTACTAAACTTAATTAGGCTGTGATTATGTTTGATTAATTACAGTAAATTTAAATTTCTTTTTAATTACAGTCTCATTTAAACAATAAAAGAAATAAAATTAGACTCGTCATCCTCTGAGGTGGTTCTCGCATCATCTTAAGAAGAGAGAGCACTAAAGTTTCATAAAATAAACTAAAATGGTTATAATTTGTAAATAAGCAACAATAGCGGCATCTTTGGTGTGTCCATGAAAAAATATTTTAATAAAGGTCGGTGGTGTTACTCAATAATTTAAACAAATGAGGGCAACAAATGCAAATAACAAAAAAATATCCTGAAGCCCTAGAAACGGTTTCGTCCTCATTTTTTGGCCTTTCCATCGAAACACAGACACAGCAAGCGCCATGAATCTTCCTCTTTATCTCCTCTTTCCGTAGTCTTCAAAAAAGAAATCATTCAATTTCTATACCTGCAAGGTCTAAAATCACTACATCCTCTCATTTTCTCCTCAGATCCGTACCATTTGACCCCTCAATTCCACCCGAATTTACGATCTCATCCAAACGGAAAACCACCTCTGCACTCCCCTACAGAACCAGCGCTCTCCTTTGGAATAACCTCCTGTTTTGCGCTAATTTACGATTTACCCCATTATGGAACTCTAGATTTTCCTCTCTCTCTCTCTCTCTCTCTCTTTCTCACTGTTTAAATTTTCAATTTCAACTCACAAAAGAAGTCTTTAGTCTTTAATTCTTTGAATCAAAACGCCACCGGTTCAAATCTCATTGATTCCTGTAAGTATTTTAATCTACCGTTGTAACCTTGAACCCTAGGCTTAAGATCGTTCTTGTTTCTAGTTTTTTGTACAAATTCCGGGGTCTGAATCGGTGATTTAGTTGCTTAGTTAGGGTTAGGCTTTTTTTTTTTTTGTGATGAACAACAACAATAGAGGAAGGTACCCGCCAGGGATTGGCGCCGGTAGAGGCGGAGGTATGAGTGCGAACCCTAATTTTCAATCCAGGGTGCCGCAACAGCAGTACGTGCAGAGACATTTTGGGCAGAATCATCACCAACAACAATATAATCAACATCAACAGAATCACAATCAGCAACAGCAACAGCATCAACAGCAGCAGCAGCAGCAGTGGTTGAGGAGGAGTCAGCTAGCTGCTGCCGATTCGAGCGTTGACGAGGTCGAAAAGACTGTTCAGTCTGAGGCCGTTGACTCGAGGTTAGCTTTTATTCCTATGGATAAATTCTTTTGTAAATGGTTTATGTTTAAATATTTATATGTCGTATGAGTGTTTGCTAGTGTTGGAAAAGAGCCCCGTAGATGTTATTTCTGTAGTATTTTAAGTATGCTGTGAGGGAAGGATCTGAACGCAGAGATTGCTTGCTATAATTATAAGTGATCAGAAAATGATGGTGAAAAACCTTGGACTGGAAGCGAGCATCACTTGATGTTATCTGTTGGTTCGGATGTACTGTGTGAAATATTTGTGTCCCATGCAAGAGCAGCATCAGATTGCGCGGGATTTTGTTGACATTTCTAGACTTCTCACCCTGCCCTGCGTACATTGTGCTGCTCTATGCTTTGTTTATAGTGCAATCCTTGTGTTTTTGCAAGCTTCCAATGATTGTTGTGGACTAAAGTCTTATGGTCTCCTGTTTTTTGTTTCTTCTTTCTAGTTCACAAGATTGGAAGGCAAAGCTAAAGATACCACCAGCTGACACGAGATACCAAACCGAGGTAGGGTTTTTTTAATTAGATATTTACATGCACGTTTCTGAACTTAAAACAAGGATTATGTAACCTTGGACTGTCTTGTCTTTGCTCTGCACATGTAAAAGAGCATTCATCCGACTTCATTATTGCATGGTGATGTTGGAAATGGTTCATTCTTATAGTCTGGTGGATCCTTTGTTTTCTTTCACAGATATAATGTCAAAAGAACTGTGGAAGTACTGTCTCATTAATGAGCTGGTGAACATCATGTGTATCCGCGGACTTTTATAAAAGGAAAAATCTCTATGAATCCCGTTTCACTGTTTAAACATCTGTCTTGCAGGACGTGACAGCCACAAAAGGGAATGATTTTGAGGATTATTTTCTGAAGCGTGAGTTGCTTATGGGAATATATGAGAAGGGTTTTGAAAGACCATCTCCTATTCAGGAAGAGAGCATACCAATTGCTCTTACTGGCAGTGATATTCTAGCTAGAGCTAAAAATGGGACAGGGAAAACAGCGGCATTTTGCATTCCTGCCTTGGAAAAGATTGACCAAGATAACAATTTTATTCAAGGTTCGTCTTCAGTCAATTAACTTCTTCATTTGCTATTTATGTGCATGTTTATCATATAAGACCATTGAGATGCATTAGTTGCATGATTGGACTATGATAGTCTTACATCATATAATCAGCTTTATTGTCTTTTGCATTGTGACTTTTTCTGATTGCCACCAATTTAATTAGTCTTATGTCCGATTATGGAAAGGTGAATGTATGCATATGGTTTGTTGCTTGCAGATGTGATAATGACTGCAGGTGGCTAGTTTGGCATTTAGGAACATGTTATCTGTAGAGTTTATGAAGTGATAATGAAATGAGAAGATAGGAATATAAGCACTATAATGGTGGGGTGATGATTTGAG
The DNA here is from genome assembly GCA_007827005.2 of Populus simonii. Taxonomy (NCBI): domain Eukaryota; kingdom Viridiplantae; phylum Streptophyta; class Magnoliopsida; order Malpighiales; family Salicaceae; genus Populus; species Populus simonii. The sequence continues at coordinate 5,627,867 of CM017477.2, forward strand.
TTCAGCTGACCTTTTTTTGTACAACCTAAATCAGTGTTGTCAAAGGCAAAAGGCGCTAAAAAGCGCCAAGCCTGGAAAATGCTCGAGGAGCTAGACGCACGCCTGAATGAACCAAGGTGCTCAACCTGTATGACATAAAACATTACATGTATAATATTATATATGATATCTTAGTAGAAATTTTGGCAACATAACAGAAGAGAGAAGGAATAACATGGAGAGAGAAAAAAAAAGTGAGGAAGAGAGAAATTAAGAAACAAAAGGATGAGATGACGGAAGAAAAACAGTTAAAGGAGGAATACCTTTGTTGTTCTTCACTCGTCTTTCTCTTCTTCTCAGGTGGTGTTTAATGTTTGTTTCTGTTCTTCTCGTTTCAACTTCCACATCTGTTTCACTTCTTTAACTTTCATGTTGGTTTCTTTTCTTCTTTTTTTATCCTAATCTATGTTTTTCACAAAACTACCCTTAAGTTTTATCTTGTATAAAACCAGAAAAGGAGAGACAAAAAACATAAACCTTCTTATTTTCAAAAAAAAAAAAAAAACAGAAATCAAAGAGATGCCTTTTCAAACCAATCCTCAGTGTTGGTGTTGGTGTCAGACAATTTTCATCAGACGACGCCTTCATTGCCTGCATCTCATGCACTAGGCCGGCGCCTCTTCAAACTCCATCGCCTCTGGCTAAGAAAGGCGCCTTGGCCTTGCCTCGGGCGCTTGAGCGAGCGCCCGGGCGCCTTGTGACAACACTGACCTTTATATCAATTTGTTCAAGCAATATGAAACATGAGCTTATTATTTGTAAACAATTCACCAGTAGCAGTCTTTCTTATTACTTGATTTTATTTGAAGCTATGAAATTGTAATCTGCTTCCAGATTAGCATTTATGGAAATTGCATTTGACTTAACGAAAGCATTTGCATGCAGTTGTGATTCTTGTGCCAACACGTGAGTTGGCTCTTCAGACATCACAGGTTTGCAAGGAGCTTGGGAAGCATTTGAAAATTCAAGTGATGGCCACCACTGGCGGTACTAGTTTAAAAGATGACATTATGCGTTTATATCAACCAGTCCATTTACTTGTTGGGACTCCAGGAAGAATACTAGATCTTGCAAAAAAGGGCGTGTGCATTTTGAAAGATTGTTCAATGCTTGTTTTGGATGAGGTAAACTTTAATGCAACTAGAGTCTCCAGTAATATAACTTGAGTTGATAGTTTTGTGATAATTTGAGTTGACTTCCATTTCGTATTAACTTTTAAGAGTTGTTGAAATAGGTAAACTGATGTGTACAGGAGATTGGTTTAGGCTTCTGAAAGAACATGTGCTTTGTTTAGGTCCTGAACATAAGGTTGAGAGAACCAAATCTGAGTCTTTTGTCCCTCTGCCTAGATTTCTTGGCTGTTGTAGAGAGGAGAAGAATGATGTGTTGTTTCGAGAGTTCTGGGAAATAAATGCTTTGAAACATGAATGTAAAAAACACCCTTTGTTACTTTTATAATTTTTGATAATGACAAGGAACAAAAAAATCTGGGCCAATGCTATGTTATATATATATATATATATATATATATATATATAATTTTTAAATTATCCGTTGTCATATAGTTTCTCACTCATATGGCAGGTATGTTAGCAGTTTAATGATGTTTATGTGTTCCACTTGAAAGGTGCTATCAGTCCTTTAATTTCGCTTTTTCTTGTAGTTTTTTAGGAAGAAAATTTCCCTGTTTTCCAGGTCAATGCTGCCAGCCCAGCTACATTCACTGAACTTCAATTCTACTAATTGCTTTTTGTAGTTTCTTACCTGATATGAAATAACGTGCTTATGTAAATATTATCAGTGCTATGCTTGAGTTAACTTTTTGATGTACAAGCATCTGAATGTTACTTGTATTTTGTTCCTCAGGCCGATAAGCTTTTGTCTCCAGAGTTTCAACCTTCAATAGAGCAGCTTATTCGTTTTCTTCCTTCAAATCGTCAGATTTTGATGTTTTCAGCTACATTTCCTGTTACTGTTAAGGACTTCAAAGATAGATATCTAGAGAAGCCTTATGTTATCAATCTTATGGATGAACTTACTCTCAAGGGTATTACACAATATTATGCTTTTGTTGAAGAACGACAGAAAGTCCATTGCTTGAACACTCTTTTCTCTAAGGTTTGATATCAGCTAAACAGCTATTTTGTATTCTTTTTTTTTTGTGAATATGATGTCATTGTGGTCTATATGCAGCTGCAAATAAACCAATCAATCATCTTTTGCAACTCAGTGAATCGGGTAGAATTACTGGCCAAAAAGATCACAGAACTTGGCTATTCCTGTTTCTATATCCATGCAAAGATGTTGCAAGACCATCGTAACAGAGTATTTCATGACTTCCGCAATGGTGCATGCAGGAATCTTGTCTGCACCGGTGTGTTACCTGTGTTCTCTGAAATTATGAGTATTCTTGTCTTTTTGTCAGTTGATTTAGTTTTCTTTTTTAAATTTCATCAGCTTGTATGACCTTTTTGTACATAATAATAATGATGATGATGATCCATTACATTAGATGAAGCTTTAGTTTGTCTCTCCAGGCTGGTAAGACTGGATCCGTGCTCAATTAAAATTACAGACATAGCCCTTAAATAGTTGGAAGATATGAAGTTTGTTAAATAGGCAACATTGCCACAGTAATGATCAACTCTAATGTAGAGTCATGTTGTGGGCAATGTAAGCTTCTAGAAAAAAATTATTTCCTAGAATAGGAGAAAATAGTCAACAAATTGAGATGATGTGAGTAATTAAGGAATAAAACTTGTGGAGTTAGGGAAAAAGTGGCAACCAAGGGAAATGACCTGACCTAACTGCTTATTTCTTATTTGTAAATGTGGATTTTTTAGTTGGGTTTCTTGGAGAGCTGTAACTTTCAACATAATAACAGAGCAAGTTTTCTATTCTTGGGAGATTTTTTGTTGTTGTTGAAGTAGTCATAAATTGTGCTTTATATACATTGAATAATGTTCTGATGATATACGATGCTTGTTGCAGATCTTTTCACCAGGGGTATAGACATCCAAGCGGTGAATGTTGTTATAAACTTCGACTTTCCCAAGAACTCAGAAACATACCTTCACAGGGTATGTTGGATGCTATATTTTTCAATCAACACTGTATTAGACATTTGTATATTCTTTCGGACCTTTGTTTCATGTACAGGTTTCCAAGCAATACTAAATTAATTTTATTTTATTATCTTTATGTTTGTTTCAAACACAGGTTGGACGATCAGGAAGGTTCGGACACCTTGGTTTAGCTGTGAATTTGATCACATATGAGGACCGCTTTAACTTGTATGCATTTCATCCTCTGCCTTCAATTGGAACTTTGCATCTATTATTAAGGAGTTTACTAACATATCTAATTTCTAATTGTTTTTCCACAGGTATAGGATTGAGCAGGAACTTGGAACTGAAATTAAACAAATTCCTCCACATATTGATCAGGCAATCTATTGCCAATAACCTGTGGTAGATGCCTCTCATTGCACTCAACAATGGTGTGTGGTGTCAGTGATTAGCAACGGTGAGTGCCATCACCAATGTATGTTTTCACCAAATCTCTTCTATGATGTTTGCTTTAAAGAAAGAAGAAAAGGAGGAAGATTTGATATCTTAGATTGACTTGAAATAATAAACTAGATACCAATTACCAAAGTTATGCTTTTCTGTCAGAACAGAAAGCAATATTTATCTGGAATATGGATTAGTCAATGCGTGAGGGAATAGTCACTCCTTGATTTGCTATTTGATTACAGATTTGGTTAGTATAGAATTTTATAAGAGTATTGAACCGCCTCCTTTTTTACGTGATAATAACAAACTGGATCTCTGGATTACAGGATATTATTAGTTCTCATGATGGTTTTTTTTTTTTGAGGGGGGTGGGGTGACTTCCTCCAGAGATCTGCGACACCTGACTTGATTTAACTCTGATGATGTTACAGGTTTCAAGCTGTCCATTCAAAGATGATATAGCTCTGCATCTGAGGGAAACTTCTAAGAACTAAATATTGTTGGTGGAATACTTAATGATTGCTGTATGCATTTAATCCTGGAATGCTTTAGTTGGTTTCTGGATGGAGTTTTAACGGATTGTGAAATCCCAGATACATAGATGCTGGGTTCAGTTCTGGTGTTGCGTTTTGATTTCCTTGACAGACTGGTTTCATATTCTCTGCTCTTAGTTTTCTTACTGTTGAAATGAAGGCTGTAATGCATGGAGATGGATCAGTTCCTTCTCGCTTGCACCTCCTGTTCCATGAATAAAGTCATTAACTCAGAAAATTTCATGGCTCTCCCTCCCTCCCTCTCTCTCTTCACTAGGATAAAAGTTTTTTGTTTTCCCCCCCTCTTTGGGTCCTTTTGATTGTCTTAGGGTGTCGGTGGTGTGGTGGGGAGAAGGTTTAAATGATTTCTCGATGTGATTGAAGTTTGATTCACGGCCTACAATTCCTGGATAAAAATATGTTCTATCCATTGTCAAATTCGACCATCGCTTGCTGTTAGATTTTTCTGTTCGTCTTTTCTTCAAGATAGCAAGACAGCATATACGGTTATGATTTGTTGTTAGAATATCTTTTTGCCATATCTTGCAATGGAATCATAACCCCAAAGACTATTCCCCCGCCCATGCTCTCCTATTTGTGCGTCACTTCAAAACTCGGATGTTTTCGCATTCAAGTACACCACACAAGCAGAATCATATGGCCCGAGTTCACATTTCCTGTTGCTCTGAATAGTTGCCGCCAGGAGACGCCGGAAGTATTCTACTACTGATACTTGTGGGGATGAGAGTGGCGGTGATTATGGTTCAGTCAAAAGATGTGAAAAACTCGCGAGCCTGGATAAAAATAAAAAAAATTCAAACTGAGTACTGTGAGTGAGTGTATTTAATGTTCCTTTCATTTATGATGAAAGAAGAAACATATGGGCAATTGAGATCTGTATCTATTTCATTGGCAGGTTGCGTATAGAGGGCTCACGGTTTATTAAATGCAAGAACTTGCGTGGTGTACGAGCATTCTGTTGATAGCCGACATCATAAATGAAAGATTGATCACTTCACACGAAACCTTCTCACTCATCTTCATGGTGAAGATAGGAACTGCTACTCTTGTTTCTTCTGTGATTTGTTTGGCACCGCAGAAGAATTTCTTAAACCAGGGGGAAAGGAGAGGGTCTTAATTTTTATTCTTTAAAATTTAGAATTTACAAGTTAAAATAAAAAAAGAACTAAATTTTATAACAAACTCTTAATTTAAATCAAAAGTTTTTCCTGACTAGATATATTTATAACTTCTCTTTGAATAACCAGTTAAATACTACCTTAAATCTAAGTCATATCGAACATAGTTTTAGTGTCTTAACTTGTAAACCACTGCACAAGGTACTTAGAGTGTGATTTGAGAATGCGAAGAAGGTTATTTTTTCAAGTATTTTTTTTATTTAAAAATATATAAAAATAATATTTTAAATTTTAAATTTTAAATTTTTAAAAATAATTTCTAACATCAATACATTAAAATAATTTAAAAATATAAAAACAATTAAATTTTAATCAACCTCCTCCATTTAGATAGTACTCCCGCGGCAAAATACAAGTGTAATTCGTGTGCAGTACTAGACTCCGAACTGCTGCTTCAGGAAAACATCAACAAACTCGCCAGGTTCTGCAATACAGCAGTAGTTATCTATCATTATGTATACGCTTAAATATAGATTCTATTTGAACCACACAAAAATATTGATTTTTCAGAAAATTTATTCTTAATGACCATGCACGTTAAGAAGGAATTGGATTTTTATATTTTAATCCAGATTACAAGCCGAAATAGTAACTAGAAATATGTGTCCTGAGAGTTATAAACGTCGAGTTTCATTACATCATGAAAGGCAGCTCATCTGCGTTTCCAAGTTCCTTGCAACTTTCTTATATATATATATATATATATATATATAGAGAGAGAGAGAGAGAGAGAGAGAGAGAAATCTCGACCCACACCCTTCATAGTTCATACGCAGAATAAATTCTGGATATGTGGTCAGCTCAGAATGATTCAGTTGAAACACGATTCACGAACCTTGCTTATGGCTCATAAAGAAAGAGAAAGGGGTATTTTTTGGTCTTTTACTTAATGATGGTTTTATTTGAAATAATTAACTGAATTGAAGTTTTATTTTAATTTCATTCTCGTTATATTTTTTATCAAATTTTATTTTTATTATTTTAATTGTTATTTATGTTATCCGAGTCTTTTCATTTAATCCCTAATCGTTTGGTTAATATTTGTTTAATTTTAAATAATTTTTTAAATTAAAATTTTGTTTTAATTTCATACTCATTCTTTTAATTACTATTTATGTAATATGAGATCATTTTAGAATTGATTTTTTTTTTATTTCACCCTTGTCATTTTTTTTCTGTCAGATTTTTTTTCTAATTCTTTAGATTTTTTTTTGCTTTGCCAAATTTTTTAGGTTAATATTTTTTTTTACTTGATTTTATTTTTCAATATTAAATTGGTTTGGATTTGAGCTTTTTAATTAAATTCATGTTTGAGATTTCATGAGTTGTGGGTTTTTAAGAAAGTTAATCCAGCTTTAGGAGCTTCGCTCGGGGTAGCTTTGACTTTTTATTTCATCATTTTTTTAAGGTAGTGTTTTTTAAATTTAATCCTTTGATATTTATTTAATTGAACATTGGGTTTTTTTTTCTTTCTACATAATTTTTTTTGTCTTTTGATATTTTTAATTGGGTTATTTCAAGTTTTTTTAATTTTTTTTCTTTGTTAAGTTAATTTATTTAAAAAGAATTTTACTTTTAAATTAAATTAAATTGATTGATTTAATATAGGCAATCTCCACTTCATTGTGTTTTGTTCGGTTTGCCTTTCTCGAACATTACTCCAGTGATCCATGCGACTTCTTTCAATGTCGTCATATAACCTTTTTATGGTGGGATTCGAAACGTTTCAGCAAACTCTTTCGGTCATGGACGATATCTACGATGGAATGACAATGGGTTTCTTGAGGTCTTTTCTTTCTTCTCCTTACATGTATGCTATCTTTGGCTCATTTTTTGTAGTTGATTGTTGCCAGTTTTTTTTTTTCACATTCTGTTTGTTGTTATTGCCTGCAATTTAGATCAAATTATTAAATTACTTGATCTCATTAGATGCAATCAAGTTAATGGCTTGAGTATTTGGTTTTTCATACTCTTTTTAAAAACACCATCATCACTTGAGCATTCCATTTTAACATTAAAAAAATTAGACTAATAAGTAACGTAGCGCAAGTCACTGATCTAGTCAATAAGTTATTGTTGTATGTAACAATCATTGTTTTCTAGTTATCTTATAGAAAAAATCTAAAATGTCTGATTAGGATGGTGGTTGAAACCATATTAGAGTGCATTTAAAAAATGTGATTGATTTGAAAAAAATATTAAATTAATTTTTTAGTATTTTATTTATTTTAATATACTAATATTAAAAATAAAAGAAATTATTCTAATCTAATTACAAGTGAAAAACAATTTTCACAAAAATATCTGATAATAAAAGCTATTGCACTGGCAATACAGCTCTAACTAAGCATCAGATAGTACAGTGCTATAAATACGCTGCTTGTCTTTTATCCATGCTGAAGTTTATAATGCTGATTTAAATGCTTCGGGTCTTTGACAGTTTGCTGTGTCGCATTAAGATTTCATATCACTTGATTTGACGTGAAAGAGAGGAGAATAAAAGCAAGAAGACTTCAAAGCGCCATTTGAACAATCTTATAATTATGCAGCGTCCACTGTAACAGCAAGAAGACAGAAGAACATCTATCCATGGATCTAAATGGGTGTATCGATCCATGAACATGCGTGAGCCCAAGCATTCATGCATGTGAAAGCATATGCGATTGCAAATTTGTGGAAGAAGCGCAGCAGGAGCTGTCAGTCTTACCAGGGAGTCATCAACCTCAAACAGCAAGACCCTCTGCTGTTCCTTTGACTTGTGGCCGACTGTAATTATTGCAGTTGAATTGAGGAAAATTTTAGAGAACTTCTAGGAGGGAAGAAATCAATGATATTAGTTATTACTTATTAGTTATTTTTCGAGTATATTTTAAAGAAAAAAATAGATATAATTAAAAAAAAACCTATGAGTTAAAATATTTTTATTATTTTTAGTGTATTATAAATTTTACTTTCTATCTTTTATTTGTGTAAACTTTTTTAAAATAAATTTCTAAAATAACTAATAAAATATCATTAATTACTCCATAAAATTGCTGTTAAGTAGACTTTACACGCCCCATTAGTTAACAAGAATTAACAACAAGTAATTCTTGCCTTTTTCTTATTTTATGGTTCCTGGTGAGGTGAGAAACGTGTCATTCACGGGTCTCAGATGCCCGAACTTTAAATGCTATGCTATCTGGAACCTCTTAAATTTGGTGGTAAGAGAGCAACAGAAAAAACTGAAACCCACGAACCCAGTCGTCTCTGCCAGCCCATGCAAATAGCAAGAAAAATGGAGTTTTTTCCTTTCCTTTTCTTTTACCTTCTTCCACCTTTTGATTCTGTAGCGCCATGTCCGGCTGTTCAACACTTGCGCTCCATTGAATCTTGTGATCAAAAAGCAATTCCATCCTCTGTCGATAATTCCCACCAGCATGCATCTTTCGTCCAATATATCTTTGAAATTTGAAATTTTACCCATGAAATGTACACATATCGCATTAATTCTTGCCTGGGAATGCCATGCGGATGCCATAAATTGTAATGTATTTATGCAAAGCCTCATTGTATTAGTCTGGCACTGTTGAATCGAAGGCTTATGAAGCAAACTGTTATGTGCGTGATTTTGAGGCTGAGGCTGAGCTTAAGTATTTGATTTATTTCATTCTAAATATCATCGTTTGAGAGGGATCGTTCTCTTGGCAAAGATGAACAAAAATAAATGTATAGTTTTTCTGGGGAAAATAAACGTCCCCACACGCGCGCTCGCGTGCAAGTAAGCACATGTACGTTCAATTTAACATCCACAAGCCAACTTGGATGCAAGATAAGGACCGGTGTGGTAGCCATTTGTTGCAAATATTGAGGTAGCTCTCTCTGCATTCACATCACCCGCAGAGCTGAAGTTGGTGGAAGATAAGAGTTTGTATTTGTTAGATAGACCACAAAACAAGTTTTATTTGGCTTTATTTATTTATGTGTATTTCTAGGTAATAAAATTTTGAGTAATATTTTGTATAGAAAAGGTGCTGTTAATTTTTTTTTCTAAAATATAAATGTTATTATCCTTTTTTATCCTTTAATTTGTATAGATTTCAAAGGAAAAGTCATTAGTGTATAATACAGACAAGAGCACTACTAGTTCTTTTAGCAGCGCATTTGATGACGATAAATCGCTAGATGCCGACAATGAACAGGCACCCTCTATCAACGCACATTGTTGTCACTCAGAGGGGATGTCCTTTCTAAGCATAATATATACACAGTGAAGTACATTGCTCAGTGGAGGCTCAATCACTTAATGTAAGTTTGTTTTCTTTTCCTACATGATTGAAAAATAAACAACAGTGAATAATTTTTTTACTAATTGATTTCAATTAACGAATGAAATTTTAGATTACAAATTTATAGGATACTAGCACAATAACATCGGCGACAATATTGTCGATGAAAATGCCATTGTTTCATTGGAGTCAAGTTCCCAAAAAAATTTTATATTAATTTTTAATGAACTAATTCTTTTATAAATTTGACGTGCAAGGAAGATTTTTACTAGGACAGGGCTTACAACGTTGTTGCAAAAAGAGTTTGGGAGAATGACAACGCAACCACGTAAGATTTAATTAAAATTTTTATATTTTTTATTTCAATGTTAGAATTTTGTTTTTCATTATTTTAACTGATAATTTATTTCTACCATATAGGTTGCATGATTTTTGGTATGAGGCGTAAAAAAAGAAAAAAAATACATGCTAGAGAAAAAGGTTTTTCAAGCTATAGAGACGTTGCAATTTGGAGGGATTTCAGACATCCGCACATCTTAGATGCTATATGAAAAGCTTATATCTAGCACATGATGTTTGGGTGTTTCGTGCAGCGGTCGCAATCCGATGCGAAGAACCAGAATAAGAAGATTCATGATTCAATTACCATGCACACTAGCAAATTCATTCTGTTTGTTTCGTATACGAAGCGAATTGTAAGATTTTTTTTATTACATCTATTTTTAAAAAAATTGTTGTTTTATATGAAAATGTTTAACTAACAACAATTTCATTTTATAGGCTACAACTCTTGAACGCAAACCAAGATTTATGGAGCTTTTTATAGAAACTCACATGCGAAATGACTTGAACGCAAACCAAGATTTATGGAGCTTTTTATAGAAACTCACATGCGAAATGATGATCGTTTTAAATGGGTGTAACAATTTGTGGATAGTTGAATTCAAAAGTTCGTGGTAAGTTTGATTTTAACAAAAAAAAAATTAAGTTATTTTTAAAAAATTAGATGTCTAGTTTCTTTTTAGGAAACATATACTACTCGATTGTAGGAGAGATACATGGACAATTCTTCGACCCATCCAGAAATCAATCCAGATGTATGATTGGAGGCTGGATTATCTAATGGACCGATAGAAATCAGGTTTACAGTATCTCAAACACCATAGCTGAGGATTTGCAGATGGGTCTTAGTGTATCGACCGTTAGTTCCTCATAATCGGGTTCAAGCTCTCAATCTCTAGAGTTCCCGGCGATTGTACAATAACAAGTTTGAGCTTAGACAACCCGACTTACTACATAGACATGACAACTTAGTAGTGAGACAACCAAACTTAGAAGATTGTACTTGCAACTGTTGTCAAACATGGGTGGTAAATGTGGTCCACCTAATCGCCCCCGATCCTAGAGAGGATCCGCCTCATCCCCATTCAGCTCTTGTCCCCTAGATGAATCGTATTCAAACTGATAATTTTTAAACTTGTAATAAATATTTTGTTTTGTTTTTTTATTTTAGTTTTATTTATTTGAATTTTTTTCTAGTCTATTTATTTTATTTAAAAAAAACAGTTTAAAACAAATTACTGATGGAATTACCAATAGAGTAAATCCTCAAAGAGTTCGAGAGAGTTGAGAAAAATTACATGAAATGCCACTGAAAATAGGTAAATCATCAATGAGTTTAGTCCATTGGTAATATGAAAATAAATCACCAATGTGATTACAAATGGTTTTTTTTGTCGATAATATGCCATACTCATAGATAATATTGCCAATGAAATGATGCCAATAATTTTGTTTTTGTTTGACGTGTTTTTGCTGTCTGTAAATCCATTAGTGATTTTATTACCGACGGAATGACTAACATAATAAAAATCACAAATGATAAGTTTCCCGAAGAACAATAACTATCCATGATTTTATCGGTAAAATTATTTCCGACAGAATCAATATCTAAATACAGGATAATCCATCGGGAATATGTAAAATTTCGGTAGTGTTTACTCTTTATACAAATTTAAATATTATTAATCATATCAAATTTATTATCAATATTCTTTTTTTTTGTGATCTAAGTTTTATTCAAAATCATAATTGCCATGTGAATATTTGTACAATGTTATGCTTAGAACTATATAGATAATGAAAATATAATGTTTATATTTAAGTTGTGCTTTGACTCCATTGAGCTAAGTTTCTGGGCTGCCACTGCACATAGCATATGCTGAAAAACGAGTTGTAGAATATAGGTGAAAACTGTGCTTTAGCAAATAGAGTATAGCTTATTATCCTTTCATTACGAAATTTAGTGCTCATACATTTCCATATATATATATATATATATATATATATATATATATAGATTCATTCATTATTTGTAATTTTACATATAAATTTGTTTTGTATCTAGCAATCACAATGGAGTAATGCAAGTTTATTGTATTTTAATTTCATTATATCTTTGTTTTCTTATATCTGCAGAGAATCTCCCCATTACAGTAAATATTAATCTTGAATCCTTCTTCGTTTAACTCTTACATTTTAAAAGCAAAAACAAAAAATTCATACATTTTTCTTCTCCTTTTCACAGTAAATGTATTATATATACGAAGTTGTCAATGCTAAGAGGTGTAACTTAACTGGTCAAGTTTTAGGTCACCAGTTCAAGTCTTATAAATTTCAGGGTCATTGAAAGTTTATATAATTATTAATTTTAAAATATACAAAATTAGTCGAAATATATGCAAACTAGTCTAGACATCTATATTAATAATAATAATAAAAAAAAAACATGTCAATGATGCGCCATTTTTTCTCATCAGCCAAGCAAACGATAATGTAGTGAGGGTAAATACTACTACAAGAAAGAAATTAGAGGGGAGGAGAGGGTCAATACTCAAATATGTCATGGATCGTCGTACAGAGCAGGTGCAGTCATTGTCCAAATGCCATTAGTTCTCTCTTTCCCCATAAATTTTCTCTGTCAATAATCCACCATTAATGCTTTCCCTTTCATCTTCACTGGAATCCCCTCTCTCTTTCTCTTTCCTGTTTTGCTCAATAAAAAATGTACGTGAAAAAATAAGATAAGAAAACCCTATAATTTCTGGTTGAATGATGCTACAAGGCCTCCCTCAAATGGGACAATACCTGTAATTATCGTGCATAAACACTTACACTGCATATACGTACATTTATTGCATTGCCAGCTTGAAACTTGCCGATGAACCTTTATTGCACAATCCACAATAAAGTATAGCTTTCGATCTCCATGATGATATCCCAAAATCTCGGTATGCTCATAAAAATAATTATTTAGTATTTAAATGGTTATTAATCTTGAAACTTCAGATTTTAATAAGATAGTGTAATAAATAAATAAATAAATAACAATTTTAAATTTCAAGAATAAAAATATTTATTTTTGTTTTAATATGATAAATGTTTTAAGAATTAAGATATAAATACTTAAATAATAGAAATTATGAAGTCCTTGGATTTAACCATTTACAAGACTCACGTTATCTTTAGTTGAATTTAAATATATTGAGTCTAACAACTTGTCAGATTCATGTTGCTTTTAGTTCAGCACATGACTGAACCTAAATATATTAGATTTAGTAACTCGTTAGACCCACGTTACTATGCTAAGCCAAAATAATTTGAATTTAACAATTTATTAGACTAGTGTTAATTTATAATCAGCATATATAACTCATCAAACTTATGTTAACTTGAACTCAATATATAAGAAACTCATATTATCTTAGCTGAATACATATCTAAATTTAAGTAAATTAGATCTGGCAGCTCCCCGTGCCAAAGTTTACACTCTCAACATGTTACTGAATCAAAGCATGATAGATATGAAAGCTTTCAAAATTCAGGTTAAATGGAGTTATCACGAGTTTAAATTTTTTATCAGAGCATAAAAAAATAATAACCACCACCTTGGATAATATTACTCTAGCATTTAATTTATAGCCTCTCTCTCTCTCTATATATATATAAAGCTTTTCAGTTTTCTCTTTGAAAAAGCTTGTCTCCGAGTGAACTTTAGAGGCACTTGCTTTTCCTCTTGTTTTTTTTGTAGTTTTTATCTCTCATGGTAAATTAGAAGTGAGTTTACTTTTGTTGGAAATTGTTGTTGAGGTGATAAAAAGTGAAGGATTGATCGAGGAGATGGGGAGGACACCTTGTTGTGATAAGAACGGTTTGAAGAAAGGGGCATGGACACCTGAAGAAGATGAGCTTCTTGTTAGTTACATCAAGAAGAATGGACATGGTAGCTGGCGCTCTCTCCCTAAGCTTGCAGGTATAAACTAAAGCCACTGCTTTCTTTAGGTTTTCGAACCAAATTAGTTGCGTTGATCTTATTTTGTTTCTTTCATGGAGTTATATGTCACCAGCTTGGAAAGTGCTGAAAATGTTTTGCATTTGTTGGGTCACTAGAATATTTGTTGGACTTAGATAATATCATTATGGTATTGTAAAATGCTTTGAATATTCAAGTGGTTGAAAGCTACTTCACAGTATTGTGTTCTTTCCTGTTGAATGGATGTTGTTGGATGTTCACACTACTTCACATGACTGTTTCCTACTCAAGCTAAAACTTTCTTCATCCTTTTTTGTTCTTTTCTATTTAATGTCTTGATCTTCACTATCAAGTCCCTTGATTCTAGTTGTGTACGAAATTGACCTGTATGCTACAACGTTTTCAGTGGTACTGTTGATAGGAAACATGCTCTCTTCCAAAAGGAGATTGGCCTTTCAGAAATCTTCTTTCTTTCTTGTAAAGTTAATTTTCTGCGCTTGAATTTCTTGAAACAGATCTGCAAAAATAGGAAGTCCCTTGCAACTAATTTGTTTGTTTTGCAGGTCTTCTTCGCTGTGGAAAGAGTTGCAGGCTTAGATGGACAAACTATCTTCGGCCTGATATTAAACGGCATCCTTTTACTCTCGAGGAGGAGAAGCTTGTCATTCAGCTTCATGGCATTCTTGGAAACAGGTATTTTCTTGCTATATGAAAATTGAGAATACTGCAAGTACTTCGCAAAGTTGTTGGACCAAAGGGTCTTAAATTGATCGATTTCTTTTAAAGAAGCATTACGATTGTGACTTAATATTGTGCATGTACAATTGCAATTCCGGGCTTACCAATTCTCTAAATATAGCTAGACTACATCCTTCGAACTCCTGCAAGCTTTTTTCAGCTGATTTCCCCCTTATTGTTGTATGCATATACAAACTAGGATGAGCAACAAACCATCCTCACAACCAGCCTCTTTTTGTGTTCTAAATTTCCATTGAACCACTAGAATTTGAAAGCAAACTTGGACGTGAAGTTACATTGGTGAGCACTAATTTTGGAAAGAAAGTGGCCGTAATTATTTCAGAAAGGAAACACTTGACAATTTTGTGTGGTGACAACACCAAGAAGTTTGTAATTGTTTGCGGCAAGTGTTATCAATTCAACTGTGTCAAACTGCATTTGGAATGGGAAAATAGGATTTGGTTGCTTATATGCGATACAGACCCCTGTGCAGTTTGTAATTAACTCTTCCGAGTGCTGCATCAATGACTTTCAGGTGGGCGGCCATTGCTTCTCAACTACCAGGCAGAACAGATAACGAGATCAAGAACTTGTGGAATACCCACCTGAAGAAGCGCCTTCTTTGCTTGGGACTTGATCCCCAAACTCATGAGCCCATTACGTCCCGTGGACCAGCCAATAAAGGACCTGCATCCCCAGCTACTCGCCATATGACGCAATGGGAGAGTGCTCGGCTTGAAGCTGAGGCACGCCTTTCAAGGGAGTCGTCACTCTTCCTTCCACCGATACCGGGAAAAATTGATTGTGATTATTTTCTGCGCATATGGAACTCTGAAGTTGGAGAATCTTTTCGAAGGATCAACATGGGAGGTGCTAAGACTGCCTGCCCAAGTCCGGTTTCTCAGGCTTCTTCATCGACAAAATGTGGATCAATTTCAGCTATCACAGCAGATATTAGCCCCAACTTAGCAGGGTCCTCTGCTGCCGCAAGCAATCAAAATGAAGATATGGAGTGCAAGAGCTGTAGATCCGATGCAGAAGATGTGATGGCTGGGCCTGACTCATCAAGTTCAGCTGAATCGGAGGATTCGACAGACTCCACATTACAACTTCTGCTGGATTTCCCCATTAACAACGACATGAGCTTCCTAGAAGGAAATATAGACAGCTATGCCACCTCATCTGGAATGTTGACTGGAACCTCCATGATACCCCCCTTGTGAAGCATGCATGAAAATGTTGCTCTGTATAATGAATCTTCTTTTGCTGGGATTTTGACATGCTCTTTTTTTTTTTTTGGCACTACAAGCTGTGAAGCTAGTGTACTAGCACAAAAACTTATGAGCTAAGCTGACGGCAGTTGTGGGTAGTTTTTCAGCCTACAGTTAGCGTTTTTTATTTACTAGTACCCTGGTGATTATATATTAGAAGACACGTGTCCTTTGCGACCTAAACTTCCAGGTTTAGCCTCGCATGTATGCTATTTATGTAATGCTAAAATCGTCTCTCACTGGGATCATTGATTCTACTTGTTCATTAGAATTCTGTCCGCACCAAGCTATGAACTTTTGATCATGTTTTGTGAGGCGATTTTTGGATTTGATAAGATTCAGTAGGGTGGAAACTTTTCTATTTAGGCAATCAGCAGTAGATGCTAGCCTGTTATACTGCCTGAGCAATATGGTAGATTAGTAGTCAACTTCCGAAAGGGAAGAACACTGCTGAAGGATCAAAACAGTTCATTGCGATTTTGTATATAACTAGTTATTACATGTTTCTGAAACCACCTTAGTAAATCAATAATTGCTTCTTGTCACCAAACATTAAAATTTTCTTATCGTGACTTCTCATCGGTCATTAGCTTTCGTAAGATCGAAAAATAGAAACGACAAGGCACCTTCATGCCTACTTTACAAACATGTTAAAACTTGTTTCTCATAGATCAAATATTGTATTCCTGTACATAAACACACTGAATATTTAAATTTGCTGATGTTTTATGAAATAAGACATAAAACTACGTGGAAAAAAACAAACATGAAAAGCATTAAGATGAAAAAAGGAATTACAAACACTATATGCAGAGGACGACTGATGATTCAACTTGCTGCTTCCATGCTAGGCTCCTAAAGTTGCTGCTTCAGAAGCAACCAAGAAGCTTCTTCGGGGTTTGCCCAGTAGCACGATATTTCGCTGCCATCTCCTCTGCTTTTAAGAATTCTTCGCCACGTTTGGCTTCAACCATGGCCCTCCGTTCTTCAGCTTCTTTATGAATCAAAGCAACCTTGTTTTTCATTTTCTCTGCGTATTCTGCCTTTTGTTTCTCCAATTTTTCCTGTCAGTTCTTTGTTTTTCACTCTCGAATCCCAAATGCTAAAAGAACTATACTATTAAGCATAAGGAAAGTAATCTCTTCAGTTTATTAATTTTAAAGTCTGTCATCCTGAGATTGTTACAATGACATTATAATTGAGGGGGAGAGCTTCAGTCACTTGGAACACTAAGAATACTGATTGGATCTACCAGAGAGGATTAAATTATTGATGCACTTGACTGTGAAAAGAATTTCAGAAATGAACAAAGAACCAGGATTACAAGAGTTCAATTACCTCCATCTTTCTTAGTGTGGCTTCCAGAGCTGCCTTTTTGCTGTTCTCCCATGCAACAACAGCAGAGAGCTTTTTCTGAGACCTGTTAATCAGTTATAGCCCATTGCAAATTGTCAGCAATTACACTCCTTCAGATCATATTGTTATCGGAAAGAGAGTTATAGGACACCTCGCAGTTTATCGCATCAGATAGATGTGATTAATTTCTCAATGCACAAATTCAGTTTCAATTCTTCAACTTTCAATATTCTGAGGTCAAGTAGAGGACCTATTCCTGTTATGCATAGAATGTGTATTTCTAAAGCCATGTTGGAATAGGAATAGAGATCTAAATGTTCTTATAAGAAGCTTACTTAATGGCTTAAATGAAGCATTAGAGAGGAAAACCCTACTCAGATGCACAGACCAAGAGAAACCCAATTTTTACCACCTTTTTTAAACACATTGCTAACAGATTTATTTGGATTATTATAGCAGCACCGCTGTACATTGAAAGCAAAAGGAGAGAAACAAGAAGACCTTACTTGTTTTCCACTTTAGTTTTCTCGCTGTCTTCCCATGCCTTGATAAAGGACAGTCTCTTTTCTTTTTCAAGGTCAGCAAGAGCTATATCTGAAAACAAAAACAATCAAAGAATTAAGTTACTTTTAATGAAACTTTCTTAATCGTGGTCTGCCCAGGAAGTTAGCATGCGCACGCATACAAACTCGAAACAGCATTTACATGTACATAACATTAATCACTGAAGAGATTAGAGATTAGAGACAACATCACGTGAAGGTCTTAATGCGTGTAAGGAATTTCCAAAAAGATGACAACGGACTAAAACTGGACAGAATCCCTCGGCAAGTATAAGAAGATTCAAACAGAAATAGACCCGTTCATTTACAAAGAACATCCTACTGCTCCATTATTCTTTGTGGCTAACAAAAGGTACCTCTGTCAATTGATCCACCTGAAATCTTTTTCGGAGCAGGTTCTGTCTCTGCCAAAAAAAAGAAAAAAATTAGGAAATTAGGTTGTTGAGGATGTGATTCATAGAGAAAGAAATTCTGTTCAGTCATCAACATCGTTATTTATTTAGCTCCAATACAAGCAATATACACGATAATCAAACTAAAAAGAGAAAAAAAATCGAAACAGCAACAAGGTTTAGACCTCGCAAATCATGTTTAATTCTGGAGTAATGAAGTCATGAAATGTACTCTAACAACTCAATCAGCACAGAGTTGGTGCTGAACACCTGCACCTATATGACCCCTTTCATTAGTTATCATATTCTAGCTTGTATTACAACAGAGGGAGGAGCCATCACTTTTGACGTATCCAGTAAGAATGAAAGGAGGCTGTTTTCCTTGAATGATCATTGTTGAGTAAGAAATTAATCCTTTCAAAAGGTAACAGTAAAAAGATTGATGAGAAAAGGCACATCTAATCCAAAAGGGCCACAACAGACAACTTTGATGCAAAAAAAGTCTAACATGATTAAGTGTAGTTTTGCAATTTTCACATCAGAAAGCATGGGAAAGTCGAGGTCCTATTGCAGAGTGTAGAATTGTATGATTGATGTTACTAAAGCAAACCATCACCCATTCCTTTATCAAGCCATGTATAAGCATAAAGCCAGCTATGGATAATAAGTGTATCAACCCAATAATTCCTTGTTGGGTGTCATTATACAAGATATGGACAATATCTACTAAAAAATAAAATCTTTGGATACCATTGTGCTAAGTAGGGACTGTTTTCAACTAAAAAAATGTTTGTGGATGCCATTATATAAGTAGGGACACTTTCTATCAATAAAATTAATTATTTAAATACCATTATGCTATGTAGGGATTATTTCTATTTTCTGCAAGACATAAAAATAATTGAGCTAGCATAAAGAAGAACTGTAATAGACAGTGTGTCTATGTCATGTTCGTATTTTCTCCAGCTAATAATATCATTTGACAGAAAGAAGAAACAGTCAAAAATCCAAACATCTTGGTTTTCAACAACTACATAACAACAAAAGAGACATGCCCATCCACTAAAATTATCTAGATACAGGCTGCAATGCGCATATGATTAATGTCTTCAAAATCAAGATATGGAAATCATACAGCCAGAGATCCATCTGACTCCCAGGGAAGGAATAGACAGCCCTCTCTAAAAGAAAGATTCTCCTTTTAATATATTCCATCTTGAAAATATATTATTATTACTCTCACAAAAGTTAAAATCTTTCACCTGTATGTAACTAGGCCAGTGTTCCTCTCTGGGTTTTTTTTCTCGAGATAAATGATGGATTACAATTAACAAGGAACTCGAGATCTCACTCTCTTGATATGCAAAGGTATCAGTGAGCTTCTATGCCATTAATGAATCGTGTGTTTGATACCTTAAAGAGTAAAAATTTCTTTTGCTTCCTATCTGATGAAGTAATTGTAGAAAATTTAATCCCTTGAAAGAGCAGCAAAGTTGCCACATCTATCTGGATATTTTTACTTGCAAGTATTCTTTGCTTAAAGAAAAGGTGAGGGAAACAGTGACAGTAACGGATACTTGAATTTATCTGCATTCACCCAGATATGAAGAGAAATTAGAAATTGATAGAAATTTATTTCTTTAAAGAAAGAAATTCAACTCAATATCATACTAATTGGGTCAACTTCTCAACACAAAATTAATGAAAAAAACTACCAAATCCAGCCATTTCCATTCAGACCACTCTAAAATTTCCCAAGCACAGCATCATTTCAAGACAAAATGATTATGGGTTTTGGTTTCTCATAATTTTCCAGAAAAAGAAAAACAAACATAAAGAACTTACTTTCAACAACAGCAAGAGCTTTTAATTCATCAGCTACCTTCTCTTTCTCTTCAGCTGCTGGAGGTGGTGGGACTATAGCTTTCTCATCCGCCACATCACTTTTAGTTTCCACCGGAGCTGGAGGCACCGGCGTCTCAGTTTCTACCTCCTTCACTTCTTGCTCAGCCATTTCTTTTCCTCTTCAGCTTCTCTTCAACTATTAACAGTTAGCTTGAAAATCTATCACTTTGGCGACGTCAACAATATCTTCTCGTGCCCTTTATAGCTCCAGACAGCGTGTGTCATCACCGCAGGTTACTCTCACTCGTGGGTTCTACACCGTCGATTTAGAATACAAAACAAGAAATTCTTTTAATACGGCGGTAAATATGTAAAGTGAACTTAAAGAAGGATTCGCGTACGAAGCGTGGATAATTGCCTTTTGCCGACAGGTAAAACAGGCAAAGAGTGCCACGTAACGAGGAGTGGCGTTGGCTCCTTCATACGACGACGTAGAGAAGATAAATACAAAAATGGATGAAATGATTGTCTGACGAAGTGGGGCCAATTGAAAAGATAAACTTGACTGCGTGGATTAATTGAGAATAAATAAAATGCGAAATGGGGTCCATCAAACTCACTCCCCTGTGCTATTGTCATGGTTCGGCAGCCTGCCAACAATTTTCTTGGGACCCAAGAAACTATCCCCAATTTATTTTGATGGGATACTTTATTTATTGCATGCATTAGTTTCATGCTTGCACTCCATGAATGAATGAATGAATGAATGAAAACGGGTGTTTACTTGGTGGAGTAATTGTGTTTTTGAAAAAATTAATATATTTTCTTAGTCGTTTGCATAATAATTTTATGCCACAGCTCAAGTGGTTGGCGTGGCCGAAGCTAAGGTTGTGGGTTAAAAAAGCGCTGAGGTTGCTGGTATTTTCTACCAGATAACTTATTATCTGTATTTTAAATAAAAAATCTATAATTTAAATATTGTATTTTTTTTTTTTACATTCAAAATAATTTTTATCCCTAACAAGAGCGAGCACGGGACATGAACTAGTTGAACTCGATAATCTAGGTTGGTGCTAACTTATAATATATGTTTTAGTTTCCCAACTTCATTGCTTTTAACTGGTTCCAAACATTCGTCCTTCGCCTCATTTTTTTGCAAAGTATATGATGAATTTAGTAATAATATTAGAAATGTGTGTGTATATATATATATATATATATCGTGGGTGTTCAGGTCAGCTTGCGCGCACCTCGACTAATCCCACGGGCCCTGAAGTTAACGACTATGTAAGCCTCCAGTGGCCATCATATACGCAACCACAGTGCTCGAACCTGAGATCACAGAGAGAGCAAACCTCTTAATCTCAATCTCTTATTATTTTACACCAACTAGATGATTAAATGTAAATAGTATATTAATGGTTGTTATATTATTGTTCTCGTAGTAATAATACATTAATCACCACTCATCAAGGTACTTCTCGTTGTACATTCTTGTATGCCATAATCCAGTGTTATCTAATAGCTTGTTTCCGTTTCACTCTCTTTTTCATTCCTGTCGTTTCTCGGAGAACCGGCCGGTGCGGGTGCCTGCTGGGCTTGTGACTTGTGAGGCATGTGAGGCACGGGACCCGCAAATTCGGCGGTTGCTTTCAGTGCTGTCATGTGGAGGATTTATGGTGATTAGTGCTCATTAAGGCGTGTCTGTAGCTGCGGTTGTGCCGATTTTAAAAAAAAATATATTTTTTTATTTAAATATTTTTTAAAATTATTTCTATATATTGATATTAAAAATAAATATTTAAAAATAAAGAATATACAATTTTAATATATTTTAAAAATAAAAATATTTAAAAAAACAACTTATGATCACCCAAATCAGCAATCCCTTCGAAAACCAAAGATGATTGCATGCATTGTCTGGCTGCACAAACTATAATTATAAATATGGCATCTCTCATAATATGACTGTGATGGATCCAAATAGATTTTTTATTTTTTATTTTATTTATTGATAAACACCAAAACACAATCGGATGCCAATTCAACGCCTCTTGTCATTCAAGATAATGAATTAAAATCCTAACCAAATAGATATTTTTATTTTTGAGCCTTTGATGGTTTAATGCAACCGACGTGGAGGAAGAAACCCAAGTTCACCATCAGCTACAAGATTGTGATTAGCACACCCATTATGATGCCTTCGGATTCGAGAAACCTTATCCCTGTCTTCTTCTCTTTTTTTCTCTCTCAATTGTCGAGGGATATAAATTTTTTATTTATCAATCAGTGTGATCCTATTTATTTTTATTTTTAAAAATACTTTTGAAAAAATTTAAAATTTTTTTATTTTTTTATCTACTTTAAATTAATATTTTTAATATTTTGAGATTAAAAATAATTTTTAAAAAATAAAAAAATTATTATTTTAATTTATTTACAAGTAAAAAGTAAATCACATTCTCAAACAGTACCGTTCGGCATTGCGTTTGTAATTGTGTTTCATTAAAATTTGAATTTTTTTTTTTTGCTAAAATTGAGTGCGGTTTGTACTTTTTAGATCGTTTTGATGTGCTGATGTCAAAAATAATTTTTAAAAAATGAAAAAAATCATTGACATGCATTTTAGCATAAAAAGCTATTTGAAAAGCACCTGCAACCACACTGTCAAATATATCATGCGTTTTTAAGAATTTCTGATGTGCTTGATCGCTTTATTGCAATAATGATTACTTTTATGTTTGTTATTTCATGGTCCGCCTTGATCCAGGATTTGAACAATATGGATCTCGGGTTCTAAAAACAAGTAACGTAGACTGGTTATTGGGCCTTTCTGTGTTGATTTTCTTGCTCCACGTTTTATTTCTTCAGCCCATAAATATAAAGGTTTTTGTAATATTGTTTTAATAAAAAGAAATAATTTGAAGACAAATACCAATTTAATTTATTTTTAAGATATTTTAAATATAAAAAATTACGCACAGACTCATCCATGATTTTATCAAATCGACGACGTATCAAAATAATAAACCAGCCGCGGTCTGTTCGGCTCCCGGTGAAAAACCCGGGAAAAGATGGTGGAATAATTTCCTGTGCTCCAAATTAGAACTTTCAATCTTCGAAACCCTAAAACAAACTCACAAATTCAACTAAAATTGAAACCATGAACACTGACATTCCAAATCCAAGTTATTCAACAGAGAAACAATGGGGAGAGAAAGTATCAGAGAAAGTGATGTCAGCATACAAATCTCTCCCTAAAAAGGGAAAGCCTCAAGGCTGCGAAGTCACCGTCTTAGCTTCATTTCTCCTTTCCTCTCCTTCTCAAGGTCACTAAACACTACTACGTCTTCGCTATTTCTTATAAATTCAATTTCTTTCTGATTTGGATTTTACTTTTTTCTCAGAATTGGAAGTTGTTGCGTTGGGGACCGGTACGAAATGCGTTGGACGCTCACTTCTGAGCAACTGCGGTGATATTGTCAATGATTCACATGCTGAGATTATTGCTAGAAGAGCTTTAATTAGGTTTTTTACTATATTTGGCGAATTAATGCGTTTTTCTGTATGCTGAAATGCTTTTTTCTTCCCTCTTTCCTGTAATAGCATTGATTCCCTAAGTATGTTTGTTTGTTTGATTTTTTTAATTAATTAAATTAGGTTTTTCTATGCGGAGATTCTACACATTATTCGCGATTCATCTGAGGATGGATGTAATAAAGGAAGCAAAGAAGTGAAAATTAATGATGGCAGTAACTGGATTTTTGAACTGGAACAGCATGGCTGTAGTGAAGAGAAGTTTAAGTTGAGAGAGGGTTGGCAATTGCATCTGTACATTTCACAATTGCCATGTAATTCTCGGTGATGATTGTAAAATTAAATGAATGCTCAGTTTCTACCTTGTTTGGATCTTAAGCTAGCTTTGGGTATGCATGCGTTTTGTGACTTTGTTTTGTTTTAGTTGTTTCTTGTAGGCGGGGATGCTTCTGTAAGTTCACTGTTGTCTCCTGCGAGAAATGTTTTCACAAGAGAAGGGGATCTGCCACCATCCCTATGTGAGAATGGTTCGACAGGTGACCTTTTGGAGGTTACAAAAGAGAATAATGGTACAGATGGATTCTGTATCTTTTTTGGCTTATGGTTATTTCACCTGCTTTTATATTTGATTCTTGCTGAGCTGCTTATTTGAGATTTCTGTAAGTTGCACTAGAGGTGGAAAGTGCATGGTGATATTACTCCAAGTAGGATAGTCTTGTCATCTTAGATGGCATTTATTGATATTACTCCAAGTAGGGATCTGTGTCATAGTTTCTTTCATAATACTCACATTCATTGGGAAGCATAGTATGATCTCAGAGAAGTGCTATTCTCTTTCTGGCAAGCAATAACAGAAGTATGTTGATCTCTGTTGCTTCCATGATCTTATGCCTTATCTTTTCAATTTTATTGTTGTTTTCTGTGATGGCTATTTTATCAAATTTTGTTTTTCAATTCACCTCCTTAGGCTGGTTGAATAGATTTTTCAAAACTCTTCTATTCATCAGTTATCATGTTTCTTTTAAGCTGGCACATTTTCTTCTTGAAAGTTATATCAAGATGAGACTTATTGGTCTTGACGTAAGCATTGTTTGACTCAAAACTATTTATAAGCAGGTAGACTTTCAACTAATAGTTCACAAATCAGTGGCATGGTTCAGAGGAAGCCTGGTCGTGGTGATACAACATTGTCAGTTAGCTGCTCTGACAAAATAGCTCGGTGGAATGTTGTTGGAGTTCAAGGTATGTTATTTCCAAAGTAGCTCTTCCTTTGTTCCAGCCTAAATTAATATGCTAGTTTTCTGAGTTAGTGAACTTAATTAATATGTAATATGTCTTCCATTTTTGTTTTCAATTTATCGTTTTTGTGCTCTTAAGTCTGGCATACCATTATCATAGTACGGCATTGTCATGTTTCTGAAGTTGACACACTTGCACTGAATTTTGATTTTATGTGAATAACCTATTAATGGTATCATATGCACAAGATGGCTCATTTTCTGTTTGCACAGACATGCATGTGATCTATTTTACGATGCCTCATTTTGACTATCTTCATGAATTTTTGTTTTTTTGAGAAAATTGTCTTCATGACTTACTATATATAAGTAACCAATAGGAATTAATAATTGCTTTAGTTAAGTAACAAAGTTCTTATTCCTCTTATTTCAGGAGCTTTGCTTTCCTACTTTCTTCAACCTGTTTATCTTTCTTCGGTAACTGTTGGGCAATCCTCTAATAGTCCCAAAAACTTTTGTCTAGAAGATCACTTGAAAAGAGCCTTGTATGATCGAATCCTGCCATTGTCGAATGAACTAGTTGCTCCTTTCCACCTAAACAAGGTATTTAATAGCATAGCATTCAATATATAGCGGATCATGCTCGTGATGATCTATGGTACATAATGCTACCAGCAGCCACTTTTTTATGCAGCTCCTGAACCACCCATGGAATTTAAGCATGCTGACACTGCTCTAGTAACTTTGACATGCGGGTAATTTTGAATTGATCCTGTTCCTGTTCTAGGTGCACCAATTATTTATCTCTGCTCGTTTTTCACAATATACTTATGCCTTGACCCAGGTATTCCATATGTTGGAGCAAGTCTGGCATGCATGAAGTTGTCCTTGGGACCACTGGAAGAAAGCAAGGCACTTCTGCTAAGGGGGCACTTTCTCCAGCTACCATGTCCTCTCTATGCAAGTATACTGAGAATTAGGCTTATTCGTGGAAAGGTTTCCTTTGCTGTTATTGTTATCACCGCCAAGTCATAATCTTTCTTCTTTTGTTCTAGAAAGCGGTTATTGGAGGTTTTCTTGACATTAAAGCAGGAGTTCCAGAGCAAATGCCCAGCCAAAGATATTTCTTATCGAGAACTCAAGGTTCTGCATTATTTCCTGAGATCCTTATTCCTGTTGGTTTTCTTTCTAAATAATAGTTTGATGATGTCTTGCTTGAATGGGATAAACTTGTCATTGAAACGCTATAAGCTGTGTTGATAAATTGTAAATGTCCATGTTGTTTGTGGATTTCACATTTTTCACTGGCTCTTGTCTCTTCCATTAGTTTGCAAATTCAGGCAGCATAAACCAATCTTCTCTTCTAATAATAAATGTACGTCAACATTATGTGCAGAGTTTAAGTTCTTGGTTTATCTGAAGATCAACACTATGGTTCTTGTTGCTAGTACAGTAAGATTGACCTACAATATGATCATATGCTAATTCCCAAGCTTCATTTTCGAAGCCATATTAAGTCTGCAATGTATACATGTATGGCTATTGAATCTCCTCTTACTACTTTAGTAAATTCTCTTGCAGAACAATGCTCAAGCATACAGTTCAACTTCAAAATCTTTTAAAGAAAGTGCGGCTTTTAACAATTGGCCATTGAAACCCTTGGACTTTGAGGCCTTCTCCATTTTGAGAGAGTGAGGTATGTGCCGTTCAACTTCAGGTACTTGTAATTACAACTTGTTACTTGTGCTGACTAACCATCTGGCAGTCGGTTGTCCAGCTCCATCTTATGCATAGCTAGATATGATACGATGCAACCAACTTTTGGGATAAAAACTAACAGGCAGTAAATTGTTGTGAACTTGCTCCCTTCAGCTCTATCTTATCAAGTGTTGCTGATGAGGACCCGTGTCTATCATCCACATTTCTGGCAGACCATTCACAAAGGGGGAGCACATCTTTTGCTGGAACCGTGATGGGTGCTTTTGCACCATTTGCTGCTTCATGACATTCTCACGGCACATCGTAGGAACTCAACTGTTCTATCATCCTCCAGAGCTGCTGTGATGAGAGCTCACAATTTCTTCATGGCAGAGCCACATAACTAGTGAGTGCTTCAATAACATGTTAAACACATTGCCATAACATTTTTAGGTGAACCTCTCTACAAGGCCACGTACATGTGATTTGACGTTGATTTTGTTCTCTTTAAGTATCTGAATTGTGGGCACTTGAAAACTCCAAATATGTTTAGCTGTGGCCTATGCATGGACTCAAAAGAGATCTGGCTGAAGAATGATGCGCAAGACCTATCATCCCTTTAAACCCTTACACCTGGTTTTGAACCAAATTAACCGATTATAATTTTTATGTTTACAATAAAATACTACACCACATAATTTGAAATACATGTGGAAACTAATTAAATTTACAATCTTAATTACTGTCTTTATTTTAAAAATCAGTTAAAGGAAATGAAAGATTTGGGCAAAAACCAAAGAAATAAAAGAAAGAAAAGATTAATAATATACCGTACGAGGAATAAGTGTATCTTCACGAGGAATGTTGTAAGGGTTTTTGGGAGGAAAAAAAGGAACTTACGAAGAGAGACATGTAGGTATTTTTGAAATATAGTTAATAGCATTAATTTTAATAGGGTACTGTAGCAAACTAGAAGTCTCATCTCTAATTTCCTTGAGTTTTTTTTTTAATAAATTAAGTTTTATTCGAAACTCAAATCAATATTGTTGAAAACATAAAAAAATTCGTTTTACTTTTTAAAAACAAATTAAATTCACATGATTTTGAAAAAGCTATTAAAGACCCCACGCCGCCTCTAAATATGCGGGTCCTAGTTGGCCGTGGCCGGATATATGTTACTATAAAAATCTGATAAGAAAGCGTTAGGTGCATAGCCACCACCAGTCAGGCAGTCAGTCAGTTGGCCTTGGCCGGATGTATGTTACAATAAAAAAATTGACAAGAAAGTGTTAGGTGCATAGCTACCACTAGCCAGTTCAGCTCAAGAATTGACGAACCAGATCCTGAATGAGTTTTGATTAGTGGCCAGGATTGTTTGTGCACTGATCAGTCGAAACCCGATCAAACCTGGTTTCCACCGATCAAAAGTGGTAAAAAACCGGCAAACTTGAATCGGTTGAATTAGAACTGATTCAACCTGTCGTGTCACTTGATAAAGCCTTCCGCTTGGGTATTCAACCCCAAGACCACTTGCCAAAAAGTTCATCTTTCTAGCCAGTCAGTGTGTGTCCATACATGTTGACTTGATAAAAGAGAAGACAAATTGTAAATTCTGTTTCGGTTTAAGTTGTTTTTTATCAATTGAAACGTGGTATGTTTTGATTTCGAAGTTTACAATTACTTCCTCTGCATGTTGATAAAAGAAAAGGACAAGGTTATCGTTAGGGTTAATGTTCTGCTCTTTTTTTTTTAATTAAAACAATATGTTTTGATTTCAGAGTATTTTAACAGTACTCTATCTTTATATTTAACAAAAATAATTTCAATTTAAATCTTAAAATAATTTAACTCTTTTTTATATATATTCAACAAATATAATTTAAATTTAAATTTAAAGATAAATTAATTTTAAATTATACAATTTAAATTTCCAAAACAAGTAAAAATAGGGAGTTGAGCCAATGCGACCTGATTGATTTGATGAGTCTAAAAATAACTTGGACGGCTAGTACAAATATAGTTCAACTAAAATATATATATATATATATATATATATATATATATATATATATATATATATTAAGACGACATCTTATTGAATTGACCCGGGTCATGAGATCATAAAAGATCTAAATCTACTAGGGTTAATTCGCAAAACTTGTAAGTCGGGTCATGAAATTGAAATAATTTCATAGAAAATAAACCAAAACAAATAAAAAAACTTAATCATAACCAACTAGATATTGAATTGTAAAAACAAAATCAATTATAAAACAGATAAAAAAAAATTAATTGGATTAACCAAACTCATTCTTTATGTATAATGTTTCTTTCTTTTCGTTTATTGTTTGCCAAACCATTATGGCTTATACTTACTCTAGTTAAGAAGATTCTAACCTTTGTTGGTCAGCACAATTTGTCAAATTGACAATTGTGATAATTTTTCACTACAATTTGGTATTCTCGTCCAAGAACTCCAAATTGCAAAGCATCATTGTTGATGATTAATCGTGTTCTTTGCAAGTTGCTCTACCTCGTCCTGTTGGTTGTCCGATAGGAAAAAAGACAAATTAGGGTGCTCGCATCCAATCCAGGAGCTTACTCCACCACACGGACACCGCATCTCTCGTATTCTGGGACCGACACTTGCAACGACTTTCAAACTCGGTCAAAATCCTATTAACCTCAAGCCCACAATTTCTCTTCAAATCCTTAAACTCCACACTAAACCCACTATTGACCCCTCCTCCACCGCCAAACCCCATGTGGGAATCGATGATCGTCAACGAGATAGTAAATAAAGTGTCGCCAGTTGCGTCGAGGGAGACGAGAAATGACGGAGAGGAGCTGGCAATTACTGCTCTTGTTACTGGAAATACAGAGAAACTGAGTGAAGTCAAGGGAAATGTTTTTGAGGCACTTGATGTTCATGTTATTCAAATATATTAAAATATAAACAAATTGTTAGTACGTGATAAAAGTAAAACACACTATATTTATACCATTCAAAATGCTGTATTAATCATCATTTAGCCTTTTCGACTTGCGTTTGCCATCAGGTCTCTTAAAAGCAAAAGACAGAAAGCACGGTTTGAAGCAGAGCTTGAGAGGCTCAAAACGATATGAAAATAGATAAGATGGGGATACAAGATTCTGAACTCGTAGAACACATTGTCACTGGTGGTCATAACCTTCCTCGTTAATATTCTGTTGTTTCCATCATGCGTGACTCAGAGAGATGAATTTTGCTCGTCTAGAGAGATGCTAAATGGGGAATTGACTCAGCGAAAGAAATCACAAACAAAACAACAAGAGCAGGAGTGCAAAAGGAGGATCTGGAATGGATAAGTTAAGAGGTTGCATGTGAATGGTTCAGTTTGCTTGGCCAATCAACCATTTTAATCAACCATCAGTATTGTCTCGATCCCTATGATGCGTGTTCCACTAAAACAGGTGCCAGTTAATTAGCACCGCCGCTATCACCTCGCAACCCGATTTCAGATGACTCGCGATCCCATCAATTATTTTTTAAAAAAATATTATATATAAAAACTATTTTAATATATTTTTTTATATAAAAAAATTTAAAATGCAAATAAAAAAGTTTATTAGAAGACACGTTAGGAATATTTTGATATTTTTTTAATAAAAAAATATTTAAATTGACTTACAATATAGTACATACCCATGATCTAGTTGAATACACTGAAAAGAGACCCATTATTGATATCAATAATATAAAAAATCAACTAATCAAAACCTTAATAGAAAAGATGTATCAAGTGTACCTAACTCAATGACCAACATATGTTACCTCTTGTTACACGGAAAAATCAAGAAAATTAACATTTAATATTTTTGTGGTGTTTGTTATTGCGATCTAACCGTATTTTTTTAAAAAATAAATTATTTTTTAGCTTTGAATTAATTTTTATACGTATTTTTAAGTAGTTTTGACGTGCTAGTATTAAAAATAAATTAAAAAAATAAAAAAATATTACTTTAATATATTTTTAAACAAAAAAAAATACTTTAAAAAACAATATTTACACACTTCCAAACAAACAGATACAAATTTATCAAAGGACGGTAGAAGTGGCCATTCTCATTTTCTTTCTTCTTTTTTTTCTTTGGCGTAAATTGACCACTCACTTTGATTGGTTAAGAGGGCAATCTCCCACAGGCTGCGGAATTCGTGATTTGTCTTGATGATAAATGGACCAAACATTATTTTTTTTCCTGTTGGCTACCTCTACGCCTAAACTTCACACCGTTAAGAAAATGCTTTTTCACTCTAGAAGCACATGGCGAATGCCACCATCCTCAAGCAAGCCAAGTTCTTAAGTGTAAGAAAATTTCCTTAAGAGCAAGTACGAGGCAGATAGCAGATTAGCTACCGTATAGCAGTGATTATTCAAACTCTGAAATCTGGGATCGTAGGAATCCCACTTCAACAGTGATTTCCAGCTCCAGATCCTATGAAAATCAGAGAACCTTGGCCTTGCGAGTTTCTATCGTTTCATTTCTTCCTTTGACCTCAACAATCAATGCAAACTCTTAGCAATTTGGTTTTTTTTTTCTCCCAACGATAAGAGATTTTGTTAAATCTTACATCTGGACATGAAGCTAGACAAGATGAGTTCGATCTCGTGTATAAAGAATGAGCTATGCCGACCCTATTTCTCTGTCTCTTCAGGCTTTTATTGACGCCTACGCTGCTTGCTTTGCACCCCATTTCACATGGATTTAAGTCCAATTGGCAACCATTATCATGGACGATTCACGTTTTTTCTTCCGATTCACTCTTTAATTAATTATTATGACTGTGCCCACGAGAGTTTTCCTCAATGTAAATCCCTCATTTAAACGCTTCCTCTCACATTTTCCTTCTTTCAAGTTGGAAGATTTGTGATGTTTTAGGCTAATTTGACTTTAAACACTAATTTAGAACTCCATTAAACGTTTTGACCGCTGGTGATGGCAACTATATTGTATTAATCTTCGCACAACAGGATCGTACCTTATGTTATTGATTATCCTTGTCATTCTCTTCTGAGAAATAATTAATTACCTTTAACTTCAATTTCCCACTAAGCTAGCTTAATAATTAATTATGAGACTTTGGGCACTGGATTGGTGGGGAGCCGTGTGCTTATCTTACAGGGAACTTAGTTTTACGAATTTTTAATCCCGTCAAGTAGTCAAGGCTGCTATCCAATAAGAGATTCGCACTGGAAATTTTCTCACCAGAGTTTTCTTCTCGTTTCAATATCATACTAGGAAATAATTAATTAATGAATTCAGATTATATCATATATATATATATATATATATATATATATATAAAGCAGCATATGCATAATTAATTATGTTTTAAATATCATATCAATTTTGAACTCAATAATTTAATTAAGCAAACAAAAAAAAAAAACAATTAGTGTTGAAAATCTCACATTCGTGGATCAATGGAAGTGATTCTTGAATATGAAAAGACAATGTTGCCAGACTATATTCATCCTCTGTCACGAGGAGGGTGATTAAGGATTCAAGTACTTTAGTCATGCTTAATTACTACGCACCACTAGATTCTAAAAGCCCCTTCAAAACGTTATGCTACTTTTTTTCTTTAAAAAAAAAAAAAAGTACTAGGAGAAATCCAAGGACTGACTTTTTTGATAAATAGAAATCCGATGGAGGACTTTGAACGTGAACTAATTAGCAAAATGTCTTCATAAATGCAATAGAGCCAACTCAGGACTCTGCTTTCTAATTAACCTCTCTTCTTCTTCTTCTTCTTCTTCTTCTTCTCTGTATCTAGCCAGACTTGGGACAGTCCATTTCTTCTTGTTTTTTTTGGACAAACAGTCCATCTCGTATCTTCTCTCAACTATTCTTTTTCTTTGAATAGAGACTTCAAGAAATTAACTAGGGAAGACCTTGAGCAAAGGACTCAAAAACTCTCCACATGTAATTACGTGCACCAAAAGGTAATGTAGAGCTATCTATAATCACAAGTCAAATTAGAGCTTTTCAAGGTAGAGGCCGGATAGAGCCTGTGAAATCATGAGGGAGAAAGAAAAATATGCAAATGATATCTGGCACTCAGGGTTTGAAAGATACTTGACAAAGCAACCGTGGAGAACAGTGAAAAAGAGAGATGCTGCCACTGTTTTGGTCGCCTTCTTTCTCATCCTCTTCCTTGGCGCCTTAGTATTTGTGGGTTGGTTTGATGCTGTAAGTTCTATCAAACCCTTTTTCTGTTTTTTTTTTTTAAAAAAAAAAACTAAGTCCTACGAAGCCTTGACAATATATGCAAAAGCAAAACCCTTTAGATAACTATCCATATCTGTATGTATGTACGTATGATCCTATCAAACCCCTTTTCTTGTTTTTTTTTTTTTTTTTTTTTTATTTGTAGTAGTTTTAACTTTCATGATAATTTCCTTAACAAAATCAATATATGGTGTTTATTCCAGCCCCCTATTTTTACTGTTTTCCAATTAATTAACATCGCTGGGGTGGGGTTGTCTCTATAATTTTGTTGTCTTACTTCGTTTGGTTGCTTATTTTCTTTAAATTTTAGTAGAGAATGGTGTTAATTTGTTGTTGTTGTTTACATATTGCTAATACAAGCGATGCCTGTAATTTTCAGTCGGTATTTCGAGGTATTTCTCGAAAACCAACCCTGACACCCACGGGAATGCCTTTAGAGTTCCCACTCCGATGCGCCACAGGAAACCTGAAGCAAACCTGTCCAGAAAACTATCCTACTAAACACAACCCCACCACAAATCCTGACCGCCCGTCAAACCTTACTTCTACATGCCCATCATACTTCCAATGGATCCATGATGATCTACGACACTGGAAAGAGACAGGAATCACGCAGGACATGATCGAACGGGCTCGGAAAACAGCACATTTTAGGCTTGTGATTGTCAACGGGAAGGCCTATGTAGAGAAGTACAGGCAATCAATACAGACGAGAGATATGTTCACCTTATGGGGTATTTTACAGCTTCTAAGGCTGTATCCTGGTAGATTGCCTGACTTGGAGCTCATGTTTGACTGTGACGATAGGCCAGTCATTCCATCGAAGCATTTTAGGGGCCCAAATGCTGCCCCACCGCCATTGTTTCGATACTGTTCAGATTGGCAGAGCTTAGATATTGTGTTCCCGGATTGGTCATTCTGGGGCTGGTATGTTATCCCTTTCTTAACTCCATCTTTATTTATTTATTTATTCTTGTTTTCAATATTTTTCTGCGGATTCCTTCCATGTCCTAACGATTAATTTTCCATGACTTCAAAATAGTTGCGTCACTTTTGGATCCACGAAAAGCTTTGAGCTTTACCCAATTGACTCGATGTGCTAAGAAGTTTGGTTTATGAAAATTTAAAGACAAATTTTATCATTCTTCTCCAAAAAATTAAAAGCATAATCTTACGATCTAATGATAATCAATTGGCAAATAGGCTCTATTGGGCTACTGATCCCAGGCCCTTTCGGCTCTATAAGGCCCGTGCCATTTATAACATTCTTGTTGTGTTTGGTATGGTAGGGCTGAGACCAATATACGGCCATGGAAAAACTTGTTGAAGGAAATCAAAGAAGGTAACAGCAGAACTAAATGGAAGGACAGGACACCCTATGCTTACTGGAGAGGTAACCCATGGGTGTCTCCAATAAGGCAGGACCTCCTCAAGTGCAATGTCTCTGAACAAAATGACTGGAACACTCGCCTGTATATTCAGGTAATACGTGCTTTCTCTCTTTTTTTTTCTTTTTTTTTTTAAATTTGTCAATGATGATTAAATGGAGGCATCTACAATTTTCTCTTCAACATCATTTTAGGACTGGGTAAAACAATCTAAAGAAGGGTACAGAGAATCAAATCTACAAGATCAATGCACCCATAGGTAAGCAAAAAGCCCCCCCCCCCCAAAAAAAAAAAAAAAAAAAAAGAGTTCTTGTTAATATTGATGAAAGTTATTTCTTTGCAGATATAAGATCTACATAGAAGGATGGGCCTGGTCCGTAAGCGAGAAATATATCTTAGCTTGTGATTCAGTGACCTTGTACGTGAGGCCTCGTTACCATGATTTCTTTATAAGAGGCATGGTGCCATTGCAGCATTACTGGCCTATTAGGGACAACAGCAAGTGCACTTCTCTCAAGTTCGCCGTGGAATGGGGCAACAATCACACCGAAGAGGTAGGTGAAGATAAATGTCATGAATCTGTCATTACTTTTTATCTACTTGCATACCTCATGTTCATGTGGATACCTGTCCAGATAATTTACATGCTGTATATCCAAACAATGCTTATCTCAAACTGTAGCCATTGACATAACTTCTGTACTAAATTCTGGTGTTGCAGGCACAAGCCATTGGAGAGGCTGCTAGCAAGTTCATTCATGAGGATATGAAGATAGATTATGTGTATGATTACATATTTCATCTACTAAACGAGTATGCAAAGCTCTTGAAATTCAAGCCAAAAATACCCCCAGGAGCAGATGAGCTATGTCCAGAAACAATGGCGTGCCCCGCAAATGGTATACATAGAAAGTTCATGGAGGAATCCATGGTGCTGTCTCCGAGTGATGCAATCCCGTGCACCTTGCCTCCCCATGATCCTTCGGTTCTTGGAAGTTTGCGGGATAGAAAAGACAAATCAACTAAGCAAGTAGAATCGTGGGAAAATGAATATTGGGAAAAATTAAGTAAGAAGCAATAGAAACCGATTAATCGAATTTACTTTTTCTTTTTCTTCTTTTTTGTAACCAAAGAGGTGCTTTCAAGCAATTACCCTATCTCCTAAATCTAATTGCTGTCCACTTTGTTACTGTAATCTAGATTCTGGCTGTTTTTTTTTTTGTCAGCATTAAATATTCATATCAAATAATCATTTTAATTTAAAAAATAAAATATATTTTTTTTTAAAAAAAAAAAGAAAGTCAGGCCCGCTAGGCCTACCAATTAAGGTCAGCTCGCTTGCTGGGCCCTTTATAAAATCACACAAACAAACTAGTTAATATATCTGATTTTTCATGCGGTTGGTGGTATTTGTGAAATATTATAATTGTATCCTTATCAATGGCATGGTACTACTACTAACATAGGTGCTGTAAATAATTAATTTGTACCTTGAAGAGTTTAAACACGTGTACTAATCATTACAAACTTGTTACAAAAGAAGGTAAAAAAAAACCTTGCTAGTGTGAGGATGTTGGTCCTGCATCGGATAAAAGCGAGTATGCACAGGTGGCAAAACTTTTTTAGTATTTGTTTAAATTCTTAATATTTTGGGATAGAGAAGAAGAGTGTTTTAAACTCCTTGTTATTGATGCTCCAATCCCTCATTGTCCGTTCCAAACTCTGCGCCTTGTTATTGCAACCTTGATATATATGCAAATTTTAGTCCGAGGCTAAATTTATTTTCGCATTTAGAATTGTTTTAAAAATATATTTAACTTTAAAAATATTAAATTGATGTTTTTTAATATTTTTATGATTTTGATTTGTAGATATTAAAAATAAAATAATAATAATAAATTATTTTAATATTTTTTTTATAAAAAAAAACATGGTGCAGATAATCTTTTTAACAGAAACATGATATTGATAAGAGGTAAACTAAACTGAAATTATCCAAATTTGAATTAATTTTTCCATCTGTCAATGTTATCTCGAGCTTTACTTTTGCTCCTTGCGTGGAGCCACGTGGGATATAAAGCTAAAGAATATTCCTTTTGAAATCCTCCTCTTCCCAGCCATTCCCCGTTGCTAGTAAACAAAAACATAAATTATTAGAAATACTTTGTATTTTATCAGCGATAGTATTTTATATGCTATTGTTTTATTTATTATAATTTATATGCTATTATTTTTATATTAAATATTAATTTATCGAATCAATAAAAAACATATAAACCATTATAAGTTTATCATTCAACATGTACTGTGATTTTATTATTACTTAAAATACCCTTACTTACCCATTTTCATCTCCTTCACCATCTCCGTTGACCAAGACCGCCGCATTAACGACCAAACCCACAACCTTCGAGTCCTCCTTCGACAAGACCACAGACTCATCATATCCTCATAGAAGGATTACACGTATGATTTTATTTTTTTTAAAAAAATAATTATTATTATTTCTGGCCATATCAAGCCAGACCCTGCGAAACGGCAACCACAAACTTGATTATCAACACGACAGGTTACTCAATAATTGGTCTGGAAAGATTTCTTCAAGAACGAAAGGCTATTAATAGAGGAGGACTTATTCGTCCAATTTGAAAGCATAGTATAAGGAAAATCAAAAACCACTAGCTTGCTCCTCCAACGTTTTTCTTATAATTCCAATTAAATAGAAAATGGGTCCAAGGTAAAATAAATAATGGCCATTTATTGAAAATGGTGGACAAAATCATTAATATGGTTCCATTATATTCCACCTTCTTACAAGGTCTGAGATAGAATACAAGAGAGAAGCCATCAGAAATTATATACAGCAACTAACACGCATGCCCTGCCTGCGCAGGATAAAATTTTAAGTTTACTTTTAATACAGGAAAAGAAGACATTGATATTATTTCTTAATTAAGGGATGTAAAAAAAATAAAAAACATATTATCTGAAAATAAATATCTTTAACGTACAACCTTTTTCAACTTGACAAAAATATTAAGTATAGATAAAAAAAAAAAAAAGAGCTCATGACTACCTTTAATTTAATAAATCAATAATAATTTATGTCAATAAATAAAAAAAACATCAATGATAATTAAATACGTATCTAGAAAAATTAAGAGGAAAATGTAGATTGAGATATTTGAACTCACAATACAGATCATTTATCCGATCATATTCATTGACTATACTTATTGAAATTAATTTTTTTATTTAATAAAATGATAGTGAAAATAAACACACATAAAGTTGATTGGATACAATCAAATGGATAAAGATATTTCGCAGTTTTGCACTTGTTAGAAATAGTATAAAAAATAATTATTTTTTTTTAAAAAAAGTTTAATTATATATAACATAAAAAGAACTAGAATAACCTTTTCAAAAATTAAATACATGCAAAATAATAACAAAAACCATAAAGAAGGGGTATCAATTGAAATATAATTTTAAAAATATTAGAAAACACATATAAAAAAACTAAGTTTTTTTAAAGGAAAAATTACAAAAAAAAAAATACAGGCCAGGCCAGCACTTTACACGTTAAAGAGTAGGTCGCGCACGGGCCCTATTTTTTTTAAATGCAACGAGGGTAAATGAACCCCAATATTTTTTGAAAAGAATAT
Source organism: Populus simonii (assembly GCA_007827005.2). Taxonomy (NCBI): domain Eukaryota; kingdom Viridiplantae; phylum Streptophyta; class Magnoliopsida; order Malpighiales; family Salicaceae; genus Populus; species Populus simonii. The sequence goes on from CM017477.2 coordinate 5,665,700, forward strand.
CCTAGACAATTTTTCACATGAGATTCCTCAAATTCTGGTCATTATGGTGGTCAAGAAAACAAGGTATATATATTTTTTTGACATAAATCAATTAATTTTTGATCTAAAACACCTAGAAAAAAGGCATAGAAAAAATATTTCTGAGCTTATATTTGGTTTTTTAGGCCATTGAAAGGTTAAAAAACACATAAATAAAAACTCTTCTCTCTAAATAGAACTCTTTGACACTAAAATTGACCATTTTTATGGTCAAAATTGATTAAAAAAATATCAATTGTGTCTCTCTATTGCTGATTTCCAGCAACTTCTCTCTTTTCTTTCTAAAATTAAAGACTATAAAATAATAAAAATAAAGTTTTATACTAGAATTAAATTGAAAAAAATATCGAGGGTATATAGATTGTAAAGTTTGAAGTACTAAAGAAACATTTTATGTAAACTTTGAAATTTTTAGTCTTGTTTATATCTTTTTTTAGTTTTATCATTTGTTAACAAATTTAGTTAAATTGTCCTTGAATTTGGAATAAAAAAATTGCAAATCACGCAAAAACTTTGAGAACTAAATTGAAAAAATAAAAATTTGACAGCGTGTCCACAGTAAAATGTATGAAGATAAATAGTATTGTGTATGCATAATGTTTAGCCCATATATTATAGATTATAAGTAATAATTTTTTAAAAAAAGATTAATTTAATTTGAATAACAGTATATCTTTTGCTTTCTAGGGGTCTAGTCACCCAAAAAGTAGTGGTAGCCCAGTCTTGCAGAGTAGTGGTAGCCCAGTCTTGCAAGCACGAACGAACATCTGAACCATAGGATTGAGACATTTGTTTTTACACGCTAGTAACATATATTTTGTCAAGGCTTCTGTGCCTCCTGGTTGGTTTAGCAAAAGCTAGCCCATTTCCGTGCTCTTATTGTGGTTTGGACCAAAATTATTTTGAAAGTTAAAAAAATAATATCTACACTGAATTTAATTATTATTTTTTGAGATAGTTATTGAACTCAACAATTGAAATTTGAAAACACCGAGGCCAACTCTTTATTTAACCTGCATCTTAAATTAAATTGTATAAAAATTAATTTTTAATGATTTTATAGACAAAGCATACTCAAAGTTAAAAAAAAATAAAATAATAATAATCTCGGTTAATCCTAATATGTTATAGATTGTATTAGATCAAATTATTTTTTTTAATTTCATTAAATAATATAAAATATAAAAATTAATTTATTTTCAATTAAATATCAAATAATAAAATTTAATAAAAACTTGACATAAAGAATAGAATCAGTAAAAGAAAAGAAAAGAAAAAGATCCCAATAAAAAAGTAGGTTGGTTGCCACCACATTTATCTACGTGGAGTGGGCCCTGCTTTCTGTCAGTTGTCACGACTCTTTTGGATACTGATAGGAGCTTCACAGCTGACAACTTCGCTCATTGTGGTGTAAGCAATGCATGCTTGTCAGCGAAGTCAAATTCCGAGGGCGAAACAGTCATTTTCGTATTCCTTCATGTTGCGCACAGCAGTGTACCATCTCAGAAGGTACTTGTCATTTTCATATTTGTCACTGTGGTACAACTTTTTTCTTTAATGTTTTTTATGTTAAAAATAATTTTTTTTTAAATAAATAAATATATTATTTTAATTTATTTTAAAATAAAAAACACCAAACCCTACTTTAAAAAAGACAATTAATTTAACCACAAACATACTTTAAAAAAGACAATTAATTTAATCAGAATTCCACCAAACAAGCTAAGATCAATCAATTTGAACTGCTTTATTATTGAAAATAAGAAAAGGAGGCTGTTTAGTCCAATATTGCTAGCATCATATGATTACTTTTTCTCAGTATCATTTACATGTTTCGGTATCAATATATACTGCTCATTTAAAATATTTTCGGTGAATTTTGTGTTTAATTATGGATATTTATGCAATTTACTAAATTTCGATTTTTAGCTAAAATACCCATCATTGATTTACAAAAAAAATAAAATCAAATCCAGAAATAAAAAAATAATTTGAGAATCTATCATCTTATACTAAGAAATTCATATCGAGCATAATTATTTAAGATGAAAAATGATTTTTGATAATTCATGAATTCAAATAAAAGATAATGTAATAATACTCTTAATAGAGTTCAATAAATATAAGCTTTGAAAGATAAGATTTGTTAATTAAAATAGTAACAGTCAAAACAGATTCAAAGCCATGAGGATTGCCATTAATTGCGCCTTTTTAACAACATGGATACCATAATTGATCTCTAGAGCGGAAAGCGATGTGAATTGTTGGATTTTAAAAAAATAAAAATCATTAGCACATTAAGATAAAAGTTATGATAGAACAACACTATTTTAAAAAATTAATGAAAAAACATACTTTTATTTTGTTGTGTTTTTAAAGCGTTGTATTTATTAAATATTAGTATTTTTAAACACGGCAAGATGGTTGTTGCACTTCATAATAAAGACAATTAAATATGTCGCATTTCTGTAGCTGCAACAACTTAATATATAGCTTTATTGTCAATTTTTTAGCTCAACCGGTTGATTTATTGATCTAGTTACATGAATTGGTCAATCGTTTTACACAAAAACTATAATTTTATGAAAATTTTCTTTTAAATATGTTTTATGAGTGTCGATGATGCAGTTGAGCTTGCGATAATGAATAATTTCGAGCAATTAGTCATGACACTGCTGTAACTAGATGAGGATCTACTCTAGACAGATTACAAGCCCGTTTGTTTTTGCGTTTCAAAAGCAATTCAGAAAAAAAATAATTTTTTTATTTGCTTCAAATTATTTTTAGATGTTTTCAAATCATTTTGATGTGTTGATGTAAAAAATAATAATAAAATATTATTTTGATATATTTCAAAGTAAAAAAAACTTTGAAAAGCAACCGCCGCTATAATACCAAACATGCTCTACGTGGATAACCAAACAAACGCATTTTATGAACCAATATGATAAGTCTAAACTTAAGAGAATGTATGGTCGTGCTAAATTAAAATGATATCTTAAAAGCGACATAACTTTTGATTTGACTACCGGATCGTACTCAAATTTTTATAAATGTTTCTGAATATTATTTTTCATAGAGTAGTTGTGGAATCGCAAATCTAATAATCAAATCTTTAATTTTTCAAAAATATTGCCTTGAGGCCTTGATTTTTGCAGTTTTAGAATTTTACATGTTATTTTTAAATTGATTAATTAATTTAACTAATTGTTATGAACCGATCAACCCATTAGTTATGAATTTAATTAATTTCATGTTATGAACCGTAACGTTAATAAAAAAAATTCTGAATTATGATATTTAATTGATTTTGTAGTTTAGAATTGTTGTTTTTAAATGCTATTTAACTTTTTTTTAGTAGATATGATAATTCGTTATTTCTATTTTTTTTTTGTCTTGTATGATAACAATTCGTCCGTGAACTGTGGCCCCTATTAGCAATTTTTTTTTTTTAAAATAATTTAATTATGGTATTCGTAATTTAATTTCGAATCAATCTGCCCTGTCGTGGGACATGAAAACGAACACAAGAACCAAATAGTTTCATTTTCTCAACAAGAAGGAAAGGAGACCCTTCCTCTCCTTTTCGTCCATGAAATGAAATAAAACGAGCATTTAACTCGTTTTCGACGACTATTTGCAGTCTTTCTCTGCGAAGCATCATTGAAATTATTAATCCTCTCTGCAACATTTCTATCAAGTCCCGCTTTTTTTTTTATTTTAAGACTTCTCAAGTATATCAATAATCTTTCTGACTTCTCTTCTCTTCTCTTCTCTTCACTTCCTCAAATATCAACTTAATTCTCGAGCTTTGAAGGAAAAAAAGGTATGCTTCCCTTGGTCTTCTTTTTTAATGGGTTTTTATTGTTTTCTTTTGAGCTGTTTGGGGAGTTTTGCAACCCGTATTTTTGTTGGGTTTAATGAGTTTTAAGTAAGACATGTTTTGTGTTTGTCCTTGCTTCACGTTTGTGTGGAATCTTCTTTTGTTTTTTTCGGGTCATGGTTCTTTGATCGTTGATGGAATCAAAGAAAGTTTGAGTTTGAGAAATTAAGCAAAAAACTTTGGTCTTGAGAAGTTTTCTGGGCCTTTTTTTTTTGAATGATCAGGTTGTCTGTTTCTCTGTTTGGCAAGAAAGAAAAAAGTTTTGCTTGAGTTTTTTTCCGTGGAACGAGAAGAAAAAGAAGAAAGAAAAGAAAGCAAGTAATAGCTCAAGTGGCCGCAGTAAGCGAAGCTTTGTTGATTTTCTGTTAACTCGAGATAAGTGGTAAATACTCCATAAATAAAATAAAATAATTCCTGGGCTATGTCTCCTTTTATGCTCTGCTTGGTGGCTGAGAAAATTGCAAAAGTAAAATGGGATGATTCCAAATATTCTGGTCCACCTTTTTGCTAGTAGACCAAGTGGGAAAAAAAAGGAAAATTCTTTTGTTAAATCACTCATGGAATCTGGACAGCCGAAGGTCCTTTTGGTTCTCCCTTTTTTCTTCTTCTTTACTTTGTGATTTGTATGTTCTTATAAGAAGCTAAAAAGCCTCTAAACTTTATACAAGAGAATCTCCCTTGTTCAATTGAATGTATTTTCTCTTTGTTCAGCTTATTAAGGTACTCCTTCTAGCTCTCTTGATAATATTAGTTACTTAACGGAAAGGAAATTGTGAAACAAATTTTCTAAGGTGTGTAGATTTTATTTTTTGGAGGGAGGGTCATTCATATGAATCAAAGGATTTTTATTTATGGTGTTTAAGCAGTCAAGATCAGAGATTTGAACTTAATATTACATTTAGCTTACAAACTAAATGTTAACAACCGTTGTTGTTTTTGTTAAAAGTAATTTTACAGGGATCTGTAGGAAAATTTTTGTGGAAATCTAGGTTAAAACTCTCTGCTGAAATACCTGTATGAAACAACTTTGTGTTTATAAATTAGTCTACCATCAGTTTAGACTGAAGTTGGTAATTGGTTGTTTGTTAGGCTATTTTGCAAATGTTCGGTACATGTTGTTTTTCTGTTTTCACATGGCTGCATATGGGTTAATCAGCCGTTGAATCTTTTCACTTTTGAGTTCTCCCTTGCAATTGTTCACTTCTAATTTATACCATTTGGCACCACCATGAATTTGAAGTCTTCTGCATTTTGTTTTCCATTCATTTTTGGGTCCCGAAGGTTGTTAAGCATTCAAATCAATGTTGTTGCGACCACCTTTATATCGGTTTGTATTATTATCTGATTACACTGTAATTATCTGTTTCATTCATTTCAGGTACCAGTTGTTTCCGGTCAATTCCTGCAAAAGCAAATTAAATTTCCCCGTACGTAGTCCTTTGTCAATTTGATATAGAGATCTGATGAATAATCTCAAGCTGGGAGTGGAGGTAGTGGGCGCCCATGACCTTATGCCCAAAGATGGGCAGGGCTCAGCCAATACTTTTGTTGAGCTTCGTTTTGACCATCAGAAATTTCGTACTGCTATTAAAGACAAAGATCTCAGTCCTGTTTGGAATGAAAGCTTCTACTTCAACATCTCTGATCCAAACAAACTTTCTAACCTCAGTCTCGAGGCCATTGTCTACCACCATAACAGAGAGAACAGCTCCCAATCCATCCTTGGAAAAGTTCGTCTCACTGGAACATCTTTTGTACCCTACTCGGATGCTGTTGTTTTGCACTACCCACTTGAAAAACAAAGCATTTTATCTCGTGTCAAAGGAGAGCTTGGTTTGAAAGTATTTGTTACGGATGGTCCTTCTATAAGATCCTCAAACCCACTCCCTGCTATGGAATCTTCTCCGTTTTCAGACTCTCGTGCTACCCAAACTCAAGCTTCAGAACAGCAGATTCCAAATGTGGCCCAAAAAATGTTTTCTGACAACAAATCTGAGTCAAGACAAACATTTCATCACCTTCCAAACCCTAGTCAGTCACAGAAACAGCAGCATGTTCCACCTGCAGCAACTCAGCCACCAATGGATTATGGGATTCATGAGATGAAATCTGAACCTCAGGCTCCAAGAGTTGTTCGCATGTTCTCAGGCTCGTCAGCACAACCTGTCGATTACGCACTTAAAGAGACTAGTCCTTTCCTTGGAGGGGGGCAAATAGTCGGAGGGCGAGTCATACGTGGAGATAGACCTTCCAGCAGCTATGATCTTGTTGAACAGATGAAGTACCTTTTTGTGCGAGTTGTGAAGGCTCATGACCTTCCTACCATGGATGTGACTGGGAGCCTTGATCCATATGTTGAAGTAAAAGTTGGGAATTATAAAGGAATCACAAAACATTTTGAGAAGAACAAAAACCCTGAGTGGAATGAGGTGTTCGCCTTTGCAGGTGATAGATTGCAGTCATCTGTATTGGAAGTCATGGTCAAGGATAAGGATCTGGTTAAGGATGACTTTGTTGGGATTGTAAGGTTTGACAGGAATGACGTTCCTACTAGGGTTCCACCTGATAGTCCATTGGCTCCAGAATGGTATCGGCTTGAAGACAAGAAAGGAGAGAAAGTGAAAGGGGAACTGATGCTTGCTGTCTGGTATGGTACTCAAGCTGATGAGGCATTCCCTGATGCTTGGCACTCAGATGCAATTTCTCCTGATAGTTCTTCCTTCATCTCTACACTTATCCGCTCTAAAGTATATCATTCTCCAAGACTGTGGTATGTCCGTGTTAAGGTGATTGAGGCTCAAGACCTAGTGGTATCTGACAAGAATCGTTTTCCAGATGCTTATGTTAAGGTACAGATTGGTAACCAGGTTTTGAAGACAAAGATGGCTCAGAGTCGGACAATGAATCCAGTGTGGAATGAGGAGCTAATGTTTGTTGCTGCTGAACCCTTTGATGATCATCTGATAATTGTGGTTGAAGACCGCACTGGGCCCAACAAAGATGAGAGCATAGGGAAGGTTGTTATACCATTGAACACTGTTGAGAAGCGTGCTGATGATCACATTATTCGTAGTCGGTGGTTCGGCCTTGAAAGGTCTGTGTCAGCTGCCATGGATGAGCATCAGGTGAAGAAGGATAAGTTTTCTAGTAGACTCCATCTGCAAGTTGTGCTTGATGGAGGGTACCATGTGCTTGATGAGTCAACTCACTACAGCAGTGATCTTCGACCAACAGCAAAGCAGCTTTGGAAGCCATCAATAGGTGTTTTGGAGCTTGGGGTTTTAAATGCTGAAGGGCTCCACCCAATGAAAACAAGAGAGGGGAAGGGTACCTCAGATACATACTGTGTGGCAAAGTATGGTCAGAAATGGATTCGGACTCGAACCATAATCAACAGCCTCAGCCCAAAATACAACGAGCAGTACACATGGGAGGTTTTTGATACTGCAACAGTTCTCATTGTAGGGGTTTTCGATAACAACCAGCATGGTGGTTCCAATGATAATAAAGACACAAAAATTGGCAAGGTTCGGATTCGACTCTCTACCCTTGAAACTGGTCGTGTTTATACACATTCATACCCGCTACTAGTCCTTCACCCTTCTGGTGTCAAGAAGATGGGTGAGTTACATCTAGCCATAAGATTCTCCAACACATCATTCACAAACATGGTGTTTCAATACTCACGACCACTTTTGCCAAAGATGCACTATGTAAGGCCATTGACTGTAATGCAGCAGGACATGCTACGTCATCAGGCTGTCAATGTAGTAGCAGCTCGTCTTGGTCGGTCTGAACCTCCTCTTAGGAAAGAAGTCATAGAATACATATCTGATGCAGACTCGCATCTTTGGAGCATGAGGCGCAGCAAGGCAAACTTCTTCAGGCTGATGTCAGTTTTCTCGGGATTACTTTCTGTAGGAAAATGGTTCGGTGAAGTTTGCATGTGGAAGAATCCCATCACTACAGTTCTAGTACAAATCCTCTTTGTTATGCTTCTCTATTTTCCAGAACTGATTTTGCCAACTGCGTTTCTATACATGTTTCTGATAGGGGTTTGGAATTATCGTTTCCGACCACGTTACCCTCCCCACATGAACACAAGAATTTCTCATGCAGATGCAGTGAATCCTGATGAGCTTGATGAGGAATTCGACACATTTCCATCAAGACAGAGTCCAGAGATCGTTCGTTTTAGGTATGATCGACTAAGGAGTGTGGCTGGGAGGATCCAGACTGTTGTGGGTGATGTGGCTACCCAAGGAGAGCGGGTTCAAGCGCTACTAAGCTGGAGGGATCCTCGCGCCACAACTATCTTCTTGATTTTCTGTCTAGTGGTTGCCATAGTGCTGTATGCAACACCTTTTCAGGTGCTTGCTCTTCTTGGGGGGTTTTACTTTATGAGGCATCCTAGGTTTCGTCACAAGACTCCATCAGCACCAATTAATTTCTTCCGTCGTCTGCCGGCGAGGACAGATAGTATGTTGTGAAGTTGTAATTGGTTTGTTCAGGCAAAAGCCTCGCAAGGGTGCCAGATCTGGATGGTCTCAGTAGTGCTTGTGAATCTCTGGATGCTTGTTTTTCACTTAGTGTTTTGTTTCCCTGGATATCGGTACAAATTTATACATGACAGTAAATTAAGTTAACCATATAGATCTTGTATTTATGCTTTTGGTATATAATGGAGCGGACTCAGCACCAGATGCCACTGTTGCTTCTGAGTTTCTGAGCAGAATCATGATATCATTTTGCCATTGTTAGTGATACTGGTGTTATGAATTACTTCTTGATCTTAATGCATAAAAAATCTGCTTAATCCTTGCAGGAAATTATGATGCATTAGAATGGTGCCTATGGTTATGTTTCTGCATTCTTTAGAACAGGGGTTTGTTTTGGGAATGGGTGAAGGGCATGGCTTCTCTTGCGGAAAATTGTCCAATCACATTTCTGGTCAAGAAAATAGCTCTTGTTGGCAGAGACCAATAGCTCCATCGGCAAGCCTTGTGCTCACTAGAAGGTATTTGTGCTCATGGGGACTGAGTAGTTCCAGACAAATAGAACAATGAGTAAATAGCAAACAAGGGCGATTAGATTACAAAAAGAAAAATGCCCGCATGAAACTTTTGAAATCCTTGATCACCCAATACACCTGAAACAGAACTAAGAAAAGAATAGGCTCGTAAACTGCATTGCTGCAACCATCTGTCACCTACCTCTTCTAGTCTTTGAGAACTTTTTACAGATAGGATGCTATATTTCAGAACACCAAGCATGAATCAATCATGTTGGATCAGGCATTATATGTCCATCTAACCCCAGTTGGTTTCAGGCACTCCCAAGGCCTTCCAAACTGCCTTTGAGGCATCTCTCCACTCTTCAGCAATGCAACAGCACCATTTAGTTTAATATAGTTCCATTTGATAGAATCAAATTATTAGGTGCTCAATCACAATCCCCCAAAATGCTGTGCTCTGAAACTTCGTATTATCATGCAGTGCGGCTAGTTTGATCCCTTTCTCGTCCAGTCCTTTTAGGACAAGACAGCATTTTCTTAAAGCTGGAATCACTCAAATGTGGCACACTATTTTTGGCTGTCTGAGATTCATTTCAAAGTAGAAACCCACTGCATCAAGCTTTGCCCTAACAGGAGTAAACTCTGTCCCATACAAAATTTATCTAGCCCAGATGTACTTTCATTTAGGTTTGCTAGAGTTTCTAAAATTCCCAAGTCATTGTCATAGAACAAAGACAGAAACTCATCCATGAATTCAAGAACAAGGCTAGTGTGCCGTAACATAAATAGCCTCATGTCTTTAAACTCGCCTGTTTAATTGTACTGTCTTCAACTGATCTTTTCGATTATGCTGTCAACTTCAGCAGCTATTTCCTCATCTATAAAGTTTTAATTGATTAGGTTTGTTAGATTTTAGAGACATCTAATATCTTACGTAAACAGAACAAAAAGTTTAAATTTTTGCGAGGATAAAAAATGGCTTGTATTCATCTATATTCCCATTATACCTTTCATTAAAATTGTTTTGATTGAATTTAAATAGTTAATTATTTACTAAAGTTCAATTAAGAAAAGTAATTAATATCGTCATTAATTGCTTACATGTGTTCACCACCGGTGTCCCGATGCACACTCTAGATTATTTTCTCTGTTTAAACGTCTTGTGGAGCTAGAAGGAGTTGCAAGATTATGTTTGTGAATCTATATTAAGAAGATGTGATTCCATGACATTTTGATTTAATGGGAACAAAAACTCTTCTCCAAAAAAATTGTCAGGTTCAATCCAATTAGATGGCCTGCATTCAGCCTATATGATCCTCTATGAAATATGAAGATTCTTTTCTTGAAAAAGCTTTTTAGTCCTAATGATTCTGCCATTAAGTGGCCATATATCGCAGCTGTTATTTTTAATCAAGTCAGAAATACCAACATTTTCAGAAAGACCATGCATGATGCAACTAAGAAAAAGCGAAGAACTCACCGCAGCAGAAGCTTCGAACTTATTAGTGGTTTTGCTATGAGTTGAGATAGATTCTAAAAAAAACTCAAGCTTCAATTGAAACTAACAAGGCAAAAGGGCGTGACAGCATTTGGTTTCAATCACTAGGAAATGAGGATCATGGACAGGAAAAGCACCCACTGGATATCAGATGACATAATTTTTAATGTTTTTCATAAATGAGAATTCTAAAAACATGGAAAACCAGAGAGACTATAGATTTAAAGCTTCTCTAGTACCATAAATTAGGCTCAAAGATTACAGAAGCCGTTGAAAAATTTCAGGTAGCAACTCAGGGTATATTGCCACTACCAGAAAATTTATTTCAGCTTATGATTGCATAAAGATAATCCAACATATAGTAAACACAGTTTAAAGATATATTTCGTGTAAAAAGTGCCTTTCCAAGTTTAAAGATAAATATTTTAAAGCCGGTAGTCTGAGGCACTAAACGAAATGGTCTAAAATTATTCAAGCAGACAAAGTATTGATCATGGATTTATGATGCAGATGTGACAAGATGACCTTTTGAGATTTTCCTTGCCACGAGACATGGTGATGCGACTGAGCATGAATCGTTCCTACCTGCATATCGAATACGATGCCTTTCAGCAGTTTATAAAAAAAGATGAAGACAGCAGTCATATATAATAAACACATTAAAGGGAGTAAATAATTGAAAGTGGAATATTAGTTCACACTATATCAGGACAGGACAATCCTGTTGATAGTATCCTGAGGCAGACGCTGCGTGCTTCCACAATTCTGATGCCTTTATATTGTTTTTATTAACAAAACCAAGTTTCGAAGAAAACTCAGAAGGGAAAACAGTATAGCTGGTCATTTTGTAATATTTCAAGAGTAGCGTGGTAAATTTCATAAGGTCATTGCTATAAATGCAGGCTAGGATATCCTGTCCAGCAAACTCATTTAAGGCAATAACAGATATACAGAATCGTGAGAGAATGAAGGCTTTTAGCATGAAAAACTCTGTTTTAATCCTAGCCATTCTAGTCTTAACCTATACTTTACACATTGAAGCTCAGCAATGCCATCCAAGCGGCCGAATCAGGGGAACGAATCCTCCTCCGGACCAATGCAACCAAGAGAATGATTCGGACTGCTGCAAAAACGGCAAGTACTACACAACCTACAAATGTTCACCGCCGGTGTCCGGCAGCACAAAAGCAACCCTTACCCTGAACAGCTTTCAGAAGGGTGGGGATGGAGGTGCACCATCAGAGTGTGACAATCAATACCACTCCGATGACACACCTGTGGTGGCGCTTTCAACTGGATGGTATAGCAACGGGAATAGATGCTTAAACTACATAAATATCCATGGTAATGGAAAGAGTGTTAAGGCCATGGTAGTTGACGAATGCGACTCTACAATGGGATGTGATTCTGACCATGATTATCAGCCTCCTTGTCCTAACAACATCGTGGATGCTTCGAAAGCTGTTTGGAAAGCATTGGGAGTTCCTGAAAGCGACTGGGGTGAAATGGATATTTACTGGTCTGATGCCTGATCCGATACCGGTGCCTTTCTCATTTTTTTGTGGCATCTAGTTGATGCATACCCTATACCATGTAACCGGTACATTGTGTGTTAAAGCAAGAAAAGGGTTGTGATATTATGTTTATCTTCATCCATAAAATCCTAATTCTGAAAATGTGACTCTGTTTTTATTTGAATAAAAGAAATGATGTCTTCAGCAAGAACTGTTAGCTTGACCAGGCTACTGATTATACAAGCATTTAATGACTACACTGTGACAGCCTCTGAATTCTCAAACGAATCAGCTATCAGCTTCCCCTCACGAGACAGAGTGGGGAGGACATGAGAAAGTTTGTGGAAACTTCCATGCTGAAGTCACATTTGCTTACAAGATATCATGCTTTCAGGCAGATCAATTAACTACAGAAATTTTCATTGAAGTAACAAGCCGCGCATTATTATCCCGCTAACAAAACACACACGTACGTCAGTGAGATCTCAGTCGAAATCCAATGAGAAACGTGACTTACACCGTTTTTACACCAAGGTTTTCGGTTTTTGCTTGAGTTTTGGTTCAAGAAAGGTTGAAGAACAAGTGATTTTCCTCTTATGTTATTTTTTATATAGTTTGATTATGCAAGGATCAGATAAGAGATTAGAATTTTGTTATGATTTTAATGATATAATGATTTAAGAGTTTAAATTAAATATTACAGTGTTAGTTGGAATGAAATGAACTGATTTGATGTCTTAATTATAGGTTTGTTGAAGAACAAAAAGGTTTATTTTAGGGATCTGCAGTTTTGAAGACTTGCATATTTCTATTCTAGGAATCCCAATACCGGTTCGTCTGAATCAGTTGATTGGTTTGCTTGTTGCTATTGGTAGATCAGTTGACCCATGATAACGGTTGACCACCTGGTCATTCCGGTTGACCCGGTAATAAAGTTTTTTCAGGTCTATTAGGTTCGATCAATTTAGGTTATGTTCGGGATTGATCGGGTGAAATAATTTGACCTTATATTTATGTTTTGACCTCTTAAGTTTGGAGTTTTAAATCTTTTATGTTGCTTTGCTTCGAGTTGTTTTTGAGTGTTTTCCATATCCATTATAGGTTCTGCTGATGTTCCTCATAACGATCTTCAGTAGTTTCCGGTTCTACATCCGTTGTCTTTTGCTTTCGTTTTTCGTATCTGTTATAGGTTCTGTTGATGTTTCTCCTAACAATCTTCAACAGTCTCTGGTTCTATATCCATTGTCTTATGCTTTTGTTTTCTGGGTGAGTGAGATAATCTTTAATATGCATGTAATATAGATAAATATGTATGTTGATTATATGATGAGTACAACTAGTTAATTTTTTGAATATTTATATATGTTGCTTTATTTTTCGAATACTCATGTATTCTTGAATTTACACTCGCATTCTGTTGAATTAAATTCTATTCGATATGACATTTGATTGCTTTGATAATTATGCGAATATTTATTATGTCTTGATATAGGACATGTCATAAACTCCATACTAAAAGAGAATAGTTAGTCTATGTGCACATAATCTTATGTATACCTAGCTAGTGAGAGAGGCACCGGCTTGTGGTGATTGATCCTCCCATAGTGGTCACATTCGGGTGTCATCTGGTCAATTTCGTGTGTCATCTGATCTCTGACATGTATTCTATTATTTTACGATAATATATTTAGTATGTATATTATATCAAGATAGATATAAATATTATTTTCTCACTGAGTTGGTTGAACTCATCCCTCCTTTTTAATATTATTTCAGGCTCTTAGTTTCTGTTAGCAGGTGGACTTTGTTAAGTGTTCCTACTTCTTTAGTTTTGGTCTGCATGCCTTACTTGTTCTGCGAGGCTTTCCTTTTAATTTTTGATTCAATGTTGTAAACGTTCCACTATCATATTTTTTTAATTAAGTTTGGATTTTGACAATGTAATAAGTATTATGAATTTTTTTTTTATTTGATGATGAGGATTATTTTGAAGTGATATTTGATTTTATTGGTTTCGAAGAATATAATATTTTGAAAAATATTACTGTAAAATTTTTATATAATTTGTTTTATGACATGAATGAATTTAAAGCTTAGCATGGATTGAGTATTCTTATCGCTTATGTGTTGCCATCACCGAGGATTCGGGTCGCGACAACTATCAGACAAATTAGTGATCATAATGCTGAGAGGGCATGAACACTTTTTGGAAAATGTTAGCTACGCATATAATAATTTACCATGAGAGTGACTGGAGGCCCGAGTCACGTTACTGCAATATTAAAATACTCTTAAGTTAACTATCTAGGTGGTGGCTCAGTGGTAAGAGCTTGGGATCAAGAGGTTTGCTCCCTTTATGGTCTCAGGTTCGAGCATTGTGGTTGCTCATATGATGGCTACTGGAGGCTTACATGGTCGTTAACTTCAGGGCCCGTAGGATTAGTCGAGGTGCACGCAAGCTGGCCCGAACACCCACGTTAAACTAAAAAAAAAATAAAATACCCTTGAGTTTCATCAGTAAAGATCACTAAAACATCCACACAAGAATAAATTGACTGAATAATTGAAATTAGGACTGGGAATCTTTACAATATCATGCCATGACATTTATTCCGATGGTGCCCATTTTGGTCCGTCAGGCAGACGTTGTATGCTGCCACACTTAATTCTTATGCCTTCATTCTGATTTTGTTGGACAACCCAACTAGCACAATGGCTCAGTGCCATTTCAACGTGGAAGGAAAATAACACAGGAAGACAACAAGTATAAAGCAAGATATATAGAATTGGATGAATTCGTATTTTATTACTAGAAAATTATTTTATTGTAGTATGCTTCTCTAAGTGAAACAAAAAAAATAATATAAAATATAAAATTAAACTAAAAACTCAAAATAAAAAGAAAAATAACAAAATGGGTTCAATATTAATTGAAAAATATCATGAAGCTGGAGAAGTCTAGCTTGGAGCACATACATGCCTTCTTCGACACACTGATGCATGAATAGTTGTTTGTAAACCACAAGAAATGCCTTTTTCTTTACTGATTTTATCATCGTTTTGGTATTTGTGGTAGCTGTTGATGGTGACACAGCACGAGCAAAGTGTATAACAAGCTTAGTGACACTGAGCAACCACTCACTAGTCTTCCCCGACAAGTGCAGGCGCATGAATTATCGTTGTACGCACCTCCATATCTCACCAATGGCATGCAATAATCAACAACTCATTTCGTAGGTAACCTGCACCATGAATATAATTATTCTTCGTGATAACTCCATGAGGTATATAAATACCTTAAATCACTGAGCAACACGCAATAAAATCACATAACACAAACAGCAACCATAAATAATATTCAAATATATACTCTCCTAAGTTAACGCATCAAAGGGTCCTCTATCTTGATAGATGACTTGTTTTTTCAGGAAAGTGAGGAATGGTCAAGCCCAGTCACCTTTGTCTAGAAGCAACCACGAAAATCTCAAATTGAATATGAAGTTCTTACAATTTTATCACTTAGAAAAGGAAGATCGTCCTGGTATTGTAGAAGATTAATGACAATACCTGTAAATTTAATCTTCCTAATTATTTGGAACTTTTGATGTTTTCAACTTGAAGCATCTATCCCTATGCTTTATAGATGATCAAAACTCAAGAACGAGTTATCAGAAATCTAGAGAGACTGGTGTAAAGGGTATTTTGGACAGTCAAATGCAGGTTTATTGCAATGGGATCACGTAGAGAGTTTAACAAATAAATTTATAGACTAGTGAGAGAATCTAAGATCAAGAAGAGGTTTGGTCATGCTAAACGAATTATCTGACAAAAAATCTCATAACTTTTATCCATTAAATTTTTTTGCGCTTAAATTTTCTCACAAGATTCTATAGACCTTGTTCTGTAAGAGCTTGCCATACTGGCTTAGAAGATATTGTTTGATTAAGTTGTATTATTTCTCTGTTTTAATTTCAGATTTTCAACCTTAATTTCATATTTTATTTTTTATTTCTCCTATCAATTTAGAGATTCTATTTTTTCTTCCTTGTAAGGGTCAGTTTTAGACCTAGAACTATTGAAAGAGCTGTAATCCTTTCTTGAAAGGAAAACAATTGCAAAATAAAGATTAGGGCTTTTGTAATATACCCTCTTCAGAAATCCTGACTAATTCTTTGCACTTCGATCCTAATATTATGGTATCATAGCTTCAAACACACCCAGCAGAAGAATCGTGAGAGAATGAAGGCTTTTAGCATGAAAAACTCTGTTTTTCTCCTAGCCATTCTAGTCTTAACCTATACTTTACACATTAAAGCTCAGCAATGCCATCCAAGCGGCCGAATCAGGGGAACGAATCCTCCTCCGGACCAATGCAACCAAGAGAATGATTCGGACTGTTGCAAAAACGGCAAGTACTACACAACCTACAAATGTTCACCGCCGGTGTCCGGCAGCACAAAAGCAACCCTTACCCTGAACAGCTTTCAGAAGGGTGGGGATGGAGGTGCACCATCAGAGTGTGACAATCAATACCACTCCGATGACACACCTGTGGTGGCGCTTTCAACTGGATGGTATAGCAACGGGAATAGATGCTTAAACTACATAAATATCCATGGTAATGGAAAGAGTGTTAAGGCCATGGTAGTTGACGAATGCGACTCTACAATGGGATGTGATTCTGACCATGATTATCAGCCTCCTTGTCCTAACAACATCGTGGATGCTTCGAAAGCTGTTTGGAAAGCATTGGGAGTTCCTAAAAGCGACTGGGGTGAAATGGATATTTACTGGTCTGATGCCTGATCCGATACCGGTGCCTTTCTCATTTTTTTGTGGCATCTAGTTGATGCATACCCTATACCATGTAACCGGTACATTGTGTGTTAAAGCAAGAAAAGGGTTGTGATATTATGTTTATCTTCATCCATAAAATCCTAATTCTGAAAATGTGACTCTGTTTTTATTTGAATAAAAGAAATGATGTCTTCAGCAAGAACTGTTAGCTTGACCAGGCTACTGATTATACAAGCATTTAATGACTACACTGTGACAGCCTCTGAATTCTCAAACGAATCAGCTATCAGCTTCCCCTCACGAGACAGAGTGGGGAGGACATGAGAAAGTTTGTGGAAACTTCCATGCTGAAGTCACATTTGCTTACAAGATATCATGCTTTCAGGCAGATCAATTAACTACAGAAATTTTCGTTGAATTAACAAGCCGCGCATTATTATCTTAGGCTAACAAATTACAAACGTACGTCAGTGAGATTTCAGTCGAAATCCAATGTAGATCGAGAAAAGGTTAATGGGAAAGTCTAGTCTATTTAATCAAAATTTGTCAGAAATTTACCGAAGGAAAGTTGAATATAAGGTATGGCACCATAATTATGCTGAGATTTGTTTCTGAGATTATTATGTCAGGTTTGAACTTGAAGATTGATTAATTACCTCATCAAACTGAATTGAAAATGATCTAAGTCTAAACACTGTTTATATAAACAGTGAAGGAGCTGTTTTTTTTTCTTTTTAGTTTTTTTTTTCCTTTCCTCAAATGAATTTTTTAGCTTCTTTTTATTAAAATTTTATCATTAAATATTACATTAATATTAAATTAATTTTCACAATTAATTTTGTTTTTTTTATAATATTATCACAGTTTTAAACAAAAATCTTTATATTTGGTTGATGTTTAATTTTTATAAGCACACATTTTTTTTTATCATTTTATTAAATTAGAGATAGTTAGAAAAAAATTTAAACTCAGTGGAATCTATGGTCAGTATTGTGAGTTTGACGAGTTAAACCATAAAACTTAGGTCGATCTAATATGTCATTATCTTAATATTAAAAAAAAAGTTTCATCTTCATTAAAAAAAAAAACCACACTTTCTAACAATCATTCGTGTTATTTTTGGACCAACTAAGTTGATTAGATCACGTCAAGAATGCTAATTTTTAACCTCGGTCAAGTAAGGAATTAGGTCGAGAGGTTTCAAGATTGATCATCTATGTCGAACTTTTTTTGTCCTTTTTTTTTTAAATTCCATCTTTCAATTTATTTTTTCTTTTGATTAAATCTTTTTTGCCTTTTTATTTTTCAATTTAATCATTCAATATTTAATTGATTTTGAATTGTCTTCATAACTTGTTTCGATTGCTTTCTGTAAAGTTATTTCAGTCTCAAACAAAAATTATAGGATTTAATTAGTGCTTAAATTTATAAGTATCTATTTTTATTATCATATTATTAAATAAAAAATAGTTTTTTTTAAATAAAATTATTAAATCTAATAAAATTTATGATCCAGGATACGTGGCAGATTCGTGTTATTGCAACACTAAAATACTCTTGAATTTCATCAGAAAAGATTATTAAAACAGTCTGCATAAAACAACCACACAAAAACAAACGACAATTATTCTGATGGTGCCCCTTTTTGGTCCGTCAGGCAGACGTTGAATGCCGCCACACTTAATTCTGATGCCTTTATTTTGATTTTGCTGAAAAACCCAAGTAGCACAATGCCATTTTAAGCATCAAAATTCAAACGATAAGGAAAACAGACGTGCCTGGTCATTCTATAATATTCTGACAATAATGGGATCAGCTCCTTGTTATAAATACTGACGGGGAAATCCTATCCTACGTCAAACACAATAAGCAAAACAACTAATAGGGGCCAGGCAGAATTAGTTGAGGAGAATGAAGGTTTTTAGCATGAAGAATTCTGTTCTTCTCCTAATCGTTCTCCTTTTAACATACTCTTTAGACATTGAAGCTCAGCAATGCCGTCCAAGTGGCCAAATTAGGGGCAGGAAGCCACCTCCCAACCAATGCAACCAAGAAAATGATTCAGATTGTTGTAAAGACGGCAAGTACTACACAACTTATAAATGTTCACCACAGGTGACTAGCCACACCAAAGCCTTCCTCACTCTGAACAGTTTTGAGGCAGGTGGTGATGGTGGTGGTCCATCAGAATGTGACAAGCAGTACCATTCTGATGATACACCAGTTATTGCATTATCAACTGGATGGTTTAATCATAAGAGTAGGTGCCATAACAACATCACCATAACAGCAAACGGACGCAGTGTTGCAGCCATGGTTGTCGACGAGTGCGACTCAACTATGGGATGTGATGAAGTCCATGATTATCAGCCGCCATGTGATAACAACATTGTTGATGCTTCAAAGGCGGTGTGGAAAGCTTTGGGCGTGCCGGAAGATAATTGGGGTTGGCTTGAAATTACATGGACTGATCATGCTTAGTTTTCATATCATTTTCCTATGAACAAAAATATCATCCCTAGTATTATTGCTGTTTAAGTACATGGAAGTTTGTAGCCTTGCAGATTTTTTGTAGTGAATCACGCCAATTAATATCATATCTATTCACTTCAATATTGAAGGTATAAATCTTATTAGCAGTAATGTTTAGCATTTCTCAGCAGTGATTAAACCAAGATGCTACCCTGCTATTTCATATCTACAACTCTGTCCATACACAACCCCAGAATATTCAGCATTGGAATCTACTTGATAAAGCTACCTAGTACATGGACAAGTTGACGTGATGCGATCATTACTAGAATCAAACGACTTATAGGTTCACTTGGATACTTTTTTCCTATTATTAATTAATAAAGAAGATTACATTGGTGGCATCGTTGTTTCTGCTCGAGTACACGTTCTACAAACATTACTTGTCGAGCCATTGCTATGTTGTCAATCTGTTTTTAGTCACCTTGTAAAAAGGGCCCTGTCACCAGTAATTTAAAAAGTAGAAATCCATTATGCCAGCCATGGATTGTTTATTACGAAGCTCATTGTCGAAGTCTATTACTTCTGCATATTGTTTATCACTCAAGGCAATCTCTATATATAGCCTCCATCATTCGCTTTATGCATCAAGTGCCAAAGATTGAGGACAAAATGAAGAATTTCAGCTTGGCATTGTACATAATTATGTTACTCGTGCTCTTTGTTACAAATTCTTTCTGGGAGATTGAAGCCAAGGCTTGCAAGCCTAGTGGCAAAATTAGAGGCAAAAAACCCCCTCCAAAAAAATGCAACAAAGAGAACGACTCTGTTTGCTGCACCGAAGGCGAGCTTTACTCAACCTTCAATTGTTCACCACCAGTCACTCATCATACCAAGGCATATCTCACTCTCAACAGCTTCGAGAAGAATGGAGATGGCGGAGGTCCATCTGAATGTGACAAAAAATTCCATTCTGATGACATACCAATTGTGGCACTCTCGACCGGTTGGTTTCACAAGAAAGGTAGGTGTTTCAACAACATCACCATTAGCGGTAACGGACGCAAAGTGAAGGCCATGGTGGTGGATGAGTGTGACTCCATGAGAGGTTGCGATGAAGCCCATGATTATCAACCTCCATGTGATAACAACATTATTGATGCTTCAAAGGCTGTCTGGGTAGCCTTGGGTGTGCCTAGTGATGACTGGGGTGGTTTAGATATTACCTGGTCTGATGCTTGATTCGCGCCACAGGTTTTAGTTTTTTAACAATGTCTTTTTGGTTTTACAAAATCTTGCACGATTGTTTTTCTTGTGGGTCAATTAACAGGAAATTTTCAAGGTAACAAATAATGTGTTCAACGATAGTTGATTGAAATTCTATGAATAAGAAGAGAAATTTGCATGGAAACTGGGAGAAGCTTAAGAATCGCTAACATTTTCTACTTCAATTTCTTTATTGTTGTTTGTTTTGTGCCTGTTTGCACGTTGGTTGCTGATATGCGCTTGTTTTTTTCTGCTCTTGCTCTCGTCCTTGTCAACGAAGAAAAAGGAAAGGAAGAAGAAGAAATTCAAAGGTTATGTCACTTGTGTCTCTCTATGACCACGGCCTATAAATCACATAAAGAAAAGAACTGAAAGATTATAACCAGAACAAAGCAGCATTTCTATTTCTGTGGAAAAATTGAGGGAAGGATGAAAAAGCAATCTGCTGATTTGTACAGGAAAATGGCATGCTTGCCCAATAACAACAGAAAGAGTGACGTTACCAAGATATGAAGAATCACTAAGCCTAAGTGCCCTGTAGGATAGAAAAAAGCTTTTACCTCCAGAAAAACAGATAAGTTGAAACAACACTAAAACGTGGAACTACAATGTCATTAAGCTACATAAGATGAGTTCGACCCATGGTCAATCATAAGTAAATGAAGCGAGACATGTCGAGTGCAGAATCAGATGTCCTCAATCTTCATCATTGGACTTCAGAAGATTATATTCAAGCTGTGCTGAAACAGCAAATTATATACATTGCTCACAGTTTAATCAACAGAATCTTTATCCACGCATCAGATCAATGTCAACATGGGTGTTACGCATATCCACTGGCCGTGAACCAGGCCAGACGCCCATAGAGGAGGTTGGAGTAAGATTTTGAAGATTTTGACTTGGTTGAACACTAGTTGGAGTTACTGGATTCTCAACTGTCTGATGGTCCGAGTCTCTGGCTCCTTCTGGACCTTCTACTTTCTTGTTCTTTGTCTTTGAACCACCACTCCACAAGAAACTCCCGACTATCACCTGGAATCACATCAAATAAGTAAAGCATTTTACATCATGACATAAATCATGCCTGATTTTATCATGGACTCATGGCATAAACATAATGCCTAACTATCAAGCACAAAGCAAAGGGCTAATTTGCAACAGACAATCAAGGCAAAACGTTCCCTGCCTCGTTCTACCATGGACAATGAAATTAATTTGAACTGAAACTTTATTAACAAAGTACATCTACTTCTGTACGATTATTGAATGCCTGTTGATAAAACTTTCACATTTATATCAAAATGGCACTAAATCCATTTAATATCTCACCATCGATAAGTTTTATGAGCAATTTAAGGATTGCAGTTTTGAGTGCAAAGCGCGTATACTAGAGAGCCAGAACAAGCAAAATGTTACCTGAACAGGGCTTGCTGCAATAAGCACTCCACCAACTCCTCCACCGATAACACGACCATCAGGACTAGCAAGGGAGACACTCAAACCACCAGATCGATTGCGAGAGCCACCATCATTAGTGAGCAGGTAAGAGCCTGACAAGCATAAAATCTCAAAGCGTCCCTATAGAAACAAACAAAAAAGGGATTCAGTTGATATAAGATCCGCAAAAGATAGAGAAAGAGAACAACCAGATATCTCAAAGCAAAGGCCTAAAATAAGGGCGACAGGTCTGCACATCTAGTTGAGTAGTTACAAAGATGAGAGTTTTATTATAAAAACAAATGAGCGTTCATGTCAATCTATGTCCCTATCTGTATATGGTGGATTTGGAGGGTGGGGAACGATACATTGATCACTTAATGCCAGAATGGTCTCAAAAATTCACTAGCAAAAAAAAGAAGAAGTTATCCAGCTATCATAGAGTCTAAATCCCTAAACAACCAACAAAGACTTGTGCAGAGTGAGCATTTAACAAGTTCTAGAAGCAAAACCACTTTTCACATGGCGAGTTCGTCCAAATCAAAATAAGTCAGATTAACCTTTCCTAAATTCAAAGAACTCCTTGTATCAGTCATTGAGAAGAGAGGATCCATAATGCCTGATGCATATGCTTGGGTCAAACAACAAGTGTCAATTAGGATAACACCTATAGTCACAAGCTTCTACGGATGTGAGCATATTCTTGAAGCTCGACCTCCAGGTATAAAGCTCACACATCTAAAGATTAAGAAATCAGACCTCATATGTGACAGTGCCTCCAGAGGTTGATGGCTGACGTAGAGTCACGGTAGAAACAGCACCATTTGCTGACAAGATGCATACAGCTCTTGGACCCTGCTGTGAGAATGACATTATTTTTGTTGCAATGTCCTGCAGAAGAAGTTTGCATTTTCAATAGGAAAGAAATAAATGTCAATAGAACCAAAATATCAAAGGACACTGTTGAAGCAAGCATGCTGGGGTAAGATAAACAACAAATCAGGCGTTATTGTTTTCTTTTTCCATGTAGAGATTGCTCTTGGGTGCGTGCATTATGTTGCACCAGATAAAGACTAAATGATATAGACAATAGCCATCAGAGAAAGAATAAATGAAATAGCTACTAGTCATCAGAGAACGATCAAATGATATCAGACCAGCCAAGAGTAGATCCTTTTTATTTCTTTTTCATCTATATTTTCATCTAAATTTTGTTGCACACCAATATCATCTGCATACTCCTGCTTCATCCTTCTCAAATTCTCTCTTAGAACACAATAAATAGGCAGCTGTAGTATCATCAGAGTACTTGGTGCGTCCTATTTGCTAGTAAAGATTTTATAACACAAGTTAATATGTTGCATCAACCCTGCTCCATCCAGCCACATCATAGGTTGACCAGAATAATTATAGAGGGAACAGCGTGTTGCTATAGCTTTTGGCCCTTTTCAAATAAATGTTACAGGGTAGACAAAAAAAAAAAAAAAACAGATTATTAAATAAGAAACAGCATACTTCTCCTACTGCAATAGTGATGATATGTGGAGTAAAACCCATCCCAGCCGAACCAGACAGCCACTCACCTAGCAAAACAATTACAGTTTGCATCATTCAAATACCGCAAGGACAAGAGCAGAAAAAACAAACTTAAGTTCAAATTATAGATCTCAGATAAATCCACCAATACTTGGGTCTCATTTTAATAGGATCACTCTTAGACAGTTAACGTATGAAAGAATTTTGAAATTATCCAGGAATTGAACACCTCTAGAT
This sequence comes from Populus simonii, assembly GCA_007827005.2. Taxonomy (NCBI): domain Eukaryota; kingdom Viridiplantae; phylum Streptophyta; class Magnoliopsida; order Malpighiales; family Salicaceae; genus Populus; species Populus simonii. Next base: position 5,689,393 of record CM017477.2, read on the forward strand.
ACCCATATCAAAGATACACAAACAATTAAATACAAGCATAACATGTATTTTTTGTTATGAGGGCGCGCGCCCATATGTACATAAACACGTATAGCAAACGCTGCTGCATGTGGAATTTTCAGCACCTTCGAACACTATAAATTAGGTCATAATTTTTCATCAAGAACATAATTTTGCAATCCAGGATGCTTTATCAACTGCTGCTATGGCTTCTCCTTGAAGCTTCATCCATGTTAATGGTTAACTTGGAGACTTGTTTATTGACCTCACCTGTGTTAGCTGCTTATAATATGCGCTTTACAGTTGACTAAAGGTTGCATTACTAACTAATCATTTCTTTTTCTTTCTTTTCTTTTTTCTTTTTCTTTCTGAATACTAAGTTAATAGCCCATCATTTTAAATTAAATTAACCTATTTTTGGCTCTGTTTATCCCTACTTGATCTAGGTTAGAATGTCACTGGATGCATCTAATAGTTTTTAAATTCTACTCGTGCAATTTCACCTCTAAGTATATGAAAGAGAAGCATTCAAGATTTTGTGCACTTCCTGGCATGTTTGAATTGTAATGACAGAATCTTCTCCTTAAGTAAGAACCTATGATTCATCTCGGATGAATGACAAGCAATTTGGTCAACTATTTTAGATTAAAAAGAAGATCACTCACAGTACAGAAGATGCATTATGATGCTTGAATTTTTTTTAATTAAAGCATGCAACATGATCCCTTACACAAAGCGGTAATATTTCATCTAAAGCATGTCGACACAATGCCTTACACAAGGCAATAACCTTTTCAGTAAAGTCCAGCATCAATTCATCCAAGTCCATCTAAACGAAACACAAAGAGCAACTTTTACAAAGAAATCTTACCAAGGGAAGCTAATTGTTGCTTCCTCCCAGTCCCTGGTGGCCGCCCTCTACCCCGCTTCTGGGATGGGGTTATTGTCCCTGGATGAGTAGACAATGAGGAAGACAGTGCCAATGATACAGCCCCATCAGGTCCATATTTCCGGGGCCTTCCCCTTTTTCTTTTTACAGGTTCACCGGAGGGTGGTATTGTAGATGGCACACCCACATTGACTCCATGGGGTGAAATTGCTACTGGATGCTCCATTGGTAATGCCGATCCCATGGTATTGGCTCCAATATTTGGTTGAAATGCTACATTTGTGTTAGATAAAGTATTTATGTTAGATGAAACATTCATACTACCAGAACTAGTTATCCCTCTGTGCATATAAAATGAGGCAGAGCCCGAAATCGCCATAGCATCCCTTCGATCCATGCATGTACTACTTGCTAGTCTCGCTCCCGAGAAAATTGAACCTGATTTTCAATTATTTGCAAAAATAGATTTCTCCTATCTTCTTTGAATTTTAGTGAGAAACCTTAGTATGAACAGCGAAGAAGGGAACTTTTCTACACGGTATGCCTTCGAGGCAAACGATGGGGACAAGTGCTATAGAGAGTACTGGATCATACAGCTCACATTCTAAAAAAAAATGTACTTCAATTCAAGCTGGGAAAAACTACAAAAGCAACATTTTCTCAAGAGATGAGAACCTAACAAGCTAGAAATGCAGAAAAAAGCAAAGAAAAGAACTCCAAGGTTTAAAGAAACTTAAAAAAGGAAGAGATTGTAAACAGCAAAATTAAATAATTAAAAAAGGCTAAATAAATGGAAAAGCTAAGAATCTTAAGCAACAAGAAGGGGAAGGAAAAGAAATTGAAATCTGAGAATCTAGGAACTTAAAAGATAAGACAAAAATGCTAGCTAATTTTTACAGCTTACCAAACCAAACAAGAAACAACATAGAAAATATATATTAAAAAAAACCCTTCATTTTGAAGATAAACAGGTCCACAATCTCACCAAACCATTACTAAAAAAAACCTTAAAGATGAAGCCAAACCCCAAAACCAACACAAGATTTGCCTCAAGTCAATGCCACTGTCTAAACGATTCAAAGCCCAGAATTTGAAAATGTAAAGACAACCCTTTTTCTCTCCCAGACCAAGAAGTTGAAAACTAACAAGGACAAAAACAATAACTCAAAATAATGAACGGTGTTAAAAGTCGAACACTTTTCAACTCTGCAGTGGAAAGTTTTGAAAAAAAACATACGAGGAGAGACATTAAAGGTCGAGCAGTTTTGTTCAGGACTGATAATGTACACAAAGAAAGAAAGGGCATAAGAATGAGTGTGTGAAGGAAGAAGTAATTATTCCTAGCTCTCTTTAACACAAGTCCTTATCAGAACGCACATTTCTATGGCAGACCTCTCTCTCTCTCTCTCTCTCTGTGTTCTAAGCTCTAATAAATAAAAAAGCTTTATCCAAAAAAAGCTTTATCATCTCTGTATCTCTCTCTCTCTTGTTGAGTGATGATGATTTGCTTTCTTGGTTTTAATAGAGTTAGAGAAACAAACAAAAACTTTGAACAGAAAAAATGGTTGTTCTTGGATAATACTGAATATCTTCTATCTTTCAAAATTATGAATACTTCTGGCTGTGCATGTGTAGCACTAGCAACTGGTGTGCCAGAACTTCCTTTCCAATCCGCAGCCATTGGAGCGTGAGACACCACTTCCCCCCTTTTCTTTTGTTTTTTCTTATATTAAAAAAAAATACATAACCTTAAACCAAGACTTGGCTTGGGAGTATATTTGAGTTGGTTTTTAAAATGATTTTTATTCAGAAATGTATTAAAATAATATTTTTTTAAAAGAAATTATTTTTAATATTAACATATTAGAATGATTTGAAAACACTAAAAAAATATTAATTTAAAACAAAAAAAATAAAAAATTTTTTATTTTTTTTAAAAACACTTTTAAAATACAAAAACAAACAGGATCTGCTGATAAATCCCTAGAAGAACTCGGTTTGGATTGAGTCATGTGGAGATCAAATTAAATGAGATAAACATTAACCTTTTTTTTCTCTATTCCTTACCGAAATGAACATTAACTAAACTAAAAATAGTTGTGGAATAATAAATAATTTTTAGAATATATATTTTATATAAAACAAGCTTTAAAACATAAAGATACATACAAGTACCTTCGAAATTTACAGAATAAAAATAAAAATTATGTCAAAATTCTAAAATCCTTGTATTCTTTATACATTAACTTCACGAGACTCCAAATTCTGAAACAGTAGATTGAATATGCATAAAAAAAAAAGGCAATTATTATTATTATTTTTTAATTTGAAGCATTGGTTGACCACCCACCATGCTAATGATGACTCACGTTTGATTCTTAATTTAAAAGCCTTTTTCTCTCCATGATGCCAAACATCGACTGCGGCGGTGTAGTCTACGCGCCAGTGAATCGAGTAGAGTGCTTGAGCTCCCATAAATAGGTATGGGACCAGAAGCAAGAGCGTAAACTTTGTTTGCACGTGACTTTTCTCTGTTACCACTAATTGAGCTCCGTCGTCGCCCATATCCAAAATATCTAAATGAGGTGTGCTGATAACCCCACCCCACATAGCACGTACCTAATCCACTGTCACCCATCAGTTCATAATAAAGCATCAATCTAATCTAATCTAATTTAATTTAATTATCAGTAAATATGATTTTACTACTTCTTTCACTCAATGGTATTTTTTCTTCATATAGAAGCAAAAAAAAAAGAAGAAAAAAAAGAGGCTACTTCGAATTTTCGATGAAGATGTTGTGCCTTCACGCATAAGTTGTCAATGAGATACAGAATTGTTATTAATTTCAAGATTTTATTAGGATATTAATATTCAAGAATATTATTATTTAGTTACGAATCATTTAACTAAAAAAAGCTATTGTATTAAGAGTTCATTTGGATTTGGACAGTGTTGCAATCAGAATTTTATAAAATCTTGATTTTTTTTAAAAGTAATTTTTTTAATATTTTTGAATTGTTTTAATATATTAAAGTTAAAAATATATTATTTTTTTTGTATTTTTGGATGAGTTTTTTTATTTACTTAAATTAAATTATGAGAAGGTGTAATCTTGAAACTTAAAAAATGGAATTTGAGATTAAAATAGGTCGATTCTGTAACCATAATAGCTACGGGGCTAGGCTTTTTGTCAAGAACAGTTTTCGAGCAAGTTCTCCTAGATTTCCTAAATAATTCCTTTTTCCGGTTAATATATATATATATATATATATATATATATATATATATATATATATATATATATATATATATATATATATATATATATTTGTTGACAGGTCAAGGTTGACTTGATAAAAAAACCAAGATAATTTTGCACTCGACAGATTACTAAAATGCTTGCATTCTATTCCATGCAGAATGCAAACAAGAGAAAGCTTATATTATATTGAAATAATTTTAATAGATTAAGGTACGAGGCTGTGGGATTTATTTTCTGGGCCATACATGGAATCTAGAACATTAAAGGGTTGGAGCTTAGAATTCTCTTTGCAATTTTTTATTAGCTGGGGATATTTGTTGGTACTTGAGAACGAAGCCAAGCAGAGACTATCTTGTTCCTCCTTTATACATATATTAAAAAATTATATATATTATATTTTAATATCACATATAATTAAATTATTAAATTGAAAATATTATTTGATATAATAGATAATCAAATAATTATGGTTCAAGTTTAAAGAAATTTTACTTGAAAATATATTAAAAAATTATATAAATAATATCTTGTGACTTCAGTTAACAATTTAAATTATTATATTAAGATGAATACGAACTTGTATATCTCATTTAGAAATTCATATTTTAAATCCTAATTTATCAAATAAATAAAACTATTTAATGCTAGAAATAAAAAAAAATTGTAAAAATCTGAGTCCTGTTGTCACAAACTCTTAGATGGGTTTTATTTTATTTTATGGAATTCAACATTTTATATAGAAATAAGAATTTCTCTCAAATCGTGTGCTTCATATCATGGAATTGTTCTCTTCAAAATTCTCACAGTGAAAATGTATTGGGTTGTATAGAAGAAGTAAAGGGTTTTCATTTAGGCCAACAAGAAATTGCAGAATCACGAGGATATATTGAGGAGCCATGCAATTATGGGAAGAAAATATTGTGAATGATTGGTTGATCAAGAAAAAAAAACCTCGACAGGAAGATTGTGGAAATAGTTTGCAAGGAAAAAAAAAAACCTTGACAGGGAGATTATGGATATAGTTCATAGTTGTGGTTTTACCCTTTGAACACATCAATTTTTCATCATCAAAAGATTCAAAACCAATGCTTTTATTGATGTTGACCTCACATAAAATGGACTCTTGATAAAAGTTATGACCGCCCAACATGCTTCCAATTTTGAATGAAGTGGGACTGCAAGGGGCTAGCGGCAGAGAGTCTGTGGTGATCACTGGCCTACCAAGATGGGTTTTTTATATCAGTCTTGAGTTTGACCTTCTCTCTCAAGATCTCTAGATAGTACTTAATCAGCTAATTGATTATGATTACTTCCATAGAATCAGCTAATTGATTATGATTGCTTCCATGCTTACATTAGAATACACTCTTGGATTATCCCTACATCCAAATGGTTTCCATGGGATAGATGACCAAATCTAGAGTCTCTTGTGACATAATCTTTCCTACTTGCCGAAAATTAGTTGAGCAATGAGACATGGCTTTTGGTGCTGATGAGTATTTTGACCTTTAGGTTTAGGAGTAGAGTAAAAGATGCCGAGATAATTATCACTATCAAAGAATACACATCGCTGCCTGAAAACAGGTTCCATCAAAAGGGATTCAATGAAAAAGTTAGCTGAAACATTAATATAGTAGAAATTGACCGAGTACCAAGACTTCCACCAGCAAAATCCACCCTGCAATTGCAAAAAGCTGAGAGCTATTCTACTGTAGGCCTCCATGTCGAGCATCCAGACACATACTGCACCGATGTTTGACCTGGTCAGCCTTGTTTGCAAATAATTGTCACTCATGAAACGCAAGGCAATGGGAACATGCACAAGATTTCAAACCTGGTGGAGTTACAGTCACTGAAAAGGGGAGGCCGGTGATGTAAATTGAAGATGATTATTACTGCAATAAAAAGGGACATCAGTGAATCGGAAAAAAGGAAAATGCCGTTCATCGGCATCCAGTATCTTAAAGTGGAGAGTGAATACGAGGGGGGAAAAGAGAAAAGGATGCAGGAGTTGAAAAGCAAAGATTATGTTGGTTGGTGGATCAACCCTCAACCTATATTTGTTGAAATGTAACTGCGTTTCTAAGAATAAAACAAGTGTTGTTTTGACCACGAAACTCTATTTGTTCCTTTGCCTATCCTTGCCTTTTTCCTTTTCCTAGAATAAGCTGTGAAGTCACTGTTCGAACCATTAACAATTATTAAATACAATGGACGAGGAGGAACATTGATGTTAAAATAAAGGATTCTGGGTGGGTCTGCCTTTTTAAGTGTAAAAGTAAAATTAAAATATATGAATCAGAAAGAGAAAAACTAGATTTTTATCCGAATTTATTCTGTTTTTCTAGGAAAAAAAACCAGAAGAGAATCATATCTTCTTCTCAAAAAAATAAAAATATCAAAGACTTTCTCGTGTGGATAAGTGAAGTCGTTTATTAGAGTTTCGGATTTTGACATGTAACGGTCCCCAGCTATAAAATCTACCATTTGCATAAATGTAAACCACAGGCATCTAACGTTGTTCTGAAGTGGATGAACCCGTGAAAATGACTACCACACATACGAAAACGACTGTTTTGATCACAGATACAAAGGAATCTTCCTCTCTCTTTTTCTCGTCTTCTCAGGCCTAGGGTTTGAACTGTACAACTTTAAAGACCGGCCCGGCCCGGCCCGGGTATGGGTGCGCCACATCTCTTATGGCTCAGGAACTCATGAAAGCCAGCAGCATGCGCCATCAATGAAGATTAATTGCAGCTGGTACTTGATTGTTCAAAGAGTAGGCTCAGTATCAATTCAATCCCCATGCAGTTCTTGCACGATGTCAGGGTGTCTTTGTTCAGGAAAAAAAAAAAAAAAGGAAGTCAGGGTGTCTGATATCTTATGGGTTCGAATTCTTCCAGTAGAGCAGAAGGTCATGCGTGATCTATGCTTCTTCAAGAGGCACGCGGTGAGGGATGATAAGGCTGCGGAAAGCCGAAGGGAATGTTTGATTATAAAGATTTCATGTACTGTACGATATTTCAAGGATTTGCTAAAAACAGCCTAAAAGAGCCGTGATGCTGCTGTCTTCTTTCTTTTGGTCGACTGGAGGTCGACATGGGCCTTAACACTATGCTAAGTATATTCTCACATACACAAGAGCCCCAAGGGGTTCGAAGGAGGACAGCCTTCAAAGGAGGACAGCCTTCAAAGGAAGCGAGCCCTGGCAAGTTCATCATGCCAGTCAGCTCCATGCCAGGGTCTGCCGCTGCTTCGTTTATCCCTTCTAATCTCCATTCAGAACAATGGGGAACACAATGGCATGACTTCTTTGAACCATGAAAAACTCATAAGCTCATTGAAACCAGAGAAACAAAAATGTTTGCTAGACAAGCACAAACTCTATAATACTATGCAGGTCCTCTATGATACAAAGATCCTCCCTGATGAAGAGATTTTCAATAAAAACGTTTCATTGAATAAGAAACCATGAAAACAAGTCAATCAATAGGGACATACCCACAGGAAAAGCTTAAGCACATTAGACTTCCGCCCACAAAAACTCCCAATCTTTTTGCTCAATAAACTATGGTTGCAGCAGCTAAAACTGATGCCACTTCCCTTCTATTTATCAGGCTCTCAAACTTTGTTTGTCAGTTAGGAGCTTCAAAATACATTAATTAACCAGTTTACCACAAGTCAGTGCTAACTATCTCACAGAACTCATACCGATTCTTGTTAGCTGTATCACACATCACAGCAAAAGTTCTGACAGAAACTCTTGCTAGAAAGATAAATCTATATTTAGCTTCCACGATTGACTTTGCACAGATGAAAATCGTTAAAAGTTTTCATCCTGTGCACCTTATTTAGCTGAGGCAGCGGATTGACACAGACTCTCTTGAGAAAGAATGATTAAAATAATACCATTCTAATTCCGATGACAGGATATGCAAAACCAATGATAGCAACAATGCACCCATCCTCATACCAACCATACAGTTTCAAACAAATAAGTAAAAGCCTCAGAATCTGAGCTTTTAGGATTCCTCACTTGCATTCAGACATAAAGATCAGAAACAATCTAATAACTTAATCCACCTATCTTAAAATCTAATTCTATAGTCAAAATTTTCATTCAATTGGTCGGAAGCATACTATCCCTCCTCTTAAAGCAAAATATCATGGGTGAATGGCAAGGAAAGCATTAACAATTTTCACCTCATAACATATATTGCTCAACACCCTCTTAACCTATGGTATAGTCACAAGTGCATAACAACAATATACTGTGAAAAATCCAAAATTTGCCTTGCTTATCTTCGAGATGCAAATTTATCAAAACAAACACGAGATTTCGTAAAAATAACACGAAACATAAAGTTCCCTATATCTGAATTACAAAAGACGAAGCTGCAAATTCAGCACCCAATATACTACTACAATTCACTAGCATTTCAACATAAGAAAAAGAAAAGAAAAAAAGAAGATATAAACATGAACCTCATTTATCAAGTTCCATTGCTTGATCAGCTTTAGCTTTCGCCAATGCGCTCAATTTGGTCTTCACCTTTCTTTTCCCTACTTGAAACCCACTTCCACCTTTCTTGTTTTTCTTGTCTTTACCATCAACCTAAACACAAAAATACCCCCAAAAATTAAACTAAAAACCTTAATTCTAATTCAAATATGTTAATTATAAGCAAAGAAATTACATAAACAAAAAAGAAATAAGCTTACTTTCATCTTGTTTTTCTTTGCTTGAAGCTTCTTCTTTTGCTTTTCTTTCTGTTCTTTCTCTCCTAATATTACCAAAAAAAGGAATCAATAAGAAGCAAAAAGATATATAAATGGAGAGATTGAGAGAACGGAAAGGAAAATTTACGTTTAAGCTCGAATTCGTGTTGCCTCTTTCTACGAGCCAAATCGTTCTTCTTCGACATTTTGTACGGAACGCCGAGGGGAAGATAAACCCTAACCCTAGAACTATAAAGTTTTGATTCGGCGAAACGAAAGTTGGTTTTGTTTTACTCTTTAGTCCTTCGTGTTTAATATGGTCATATTTCTCTCACCTTAAAACTTTATTTATTTCGATTTTTGGTCCCAGCCGACTTCCATAATTCCATTTATCTTCTGCAAACAGAACAAATCGAACCGATTTCTTTGCTGGTGAAGTTAAACCGAACCGACCCCACCCCGCAAGTATTTTTTAATTTTTTTTCTCTCAGAGTAAGGCATCCATGGGGTCTGTCTAAGATCAGCACCCCTGTTTTCAAATTCGTAGGATAGGTTACAGCAACACAGAACGATCTTGATGAATCTTAAAGCTTCATAGCCATTGATAAGTTTAAAGATTTAGACAAGATGGTAGATTTTCAACACTAAAACAGGAACCGGGCCTTGAGCCCTCTAGTTTTCTTGTCAACTTGCCAGATTGAATTAGGTTTGATTAAAATGGTCATTAACTCCTCCTTAGGAACAGATGCTCGCCTCGTGCCTGTCCTTGATAAGAAAAAAAAAAGGGTGTAAAAAGGTGCAGTCATAGGAGTGAAACGGCGCTGTTAGCCCAACAAATCATAATTAAGGTGGCAAAAATGGAAATGATTACGGCGGGAGGGAGCAAGAGAAATGATGACATGTTTTCTTTTGGACCTCTTGAAACTGTTCCATTCTTTGAACAAAGACCAGTTCTTTCCAGTCCAATCTCCACCCCCAAAAAAAAAGTCACAAAAACAGCTTGCAAAAACTAATTATTTTGTTCCAATAATAATAATAGTCACTTGTCTGCTACATGAAAATATTTATTAAAATAATATGCAAGATTCTATCCTTGTCGGTTATAATTGACTTATATTTTTATAAGTTACTCAAACAAATACTAGCCATATTTTCATACGACATTATACGAATTTGATCTGATCTGATCCTGGTTTCAAAAAATCTAAATTCGTCAGTTTTTATCTTTCTTTGGTTGTTCATCAAATCTTTGGCCCATTTGATCTTGTTTCTATCAAACCCCCCCCTTTTTTTTTATTTGGGTTTATTAATATATTTCTTTACTAGAAATCTTGAATCTTTGAGCTTTGATTTGTAACTAAAACAAAAAAAGGGTGTGCGAATATATATAGTTCGAGTTGCTGTTAAGCTCTTGCAGTTATATAGCTTAAGTGGGTTTCTGTTGTGGTTGATTGACTTGAAAAGTTTGAATCTTTCTGTACTAATATTTGATTAGATCTGTTAATTTTGGTTATTTTATGATCTGGGTTTAGTTTCAGCTACTGGGTTGGTTGTGTTACTTGTTTATAGCAGGATTGTATTGAAAGGGGCAGTAAATTAAAGTTTTGGTTTTTGAGGGAGATATAGAGAGAGTTGGTGAGGGGACCATATTTGTAATAAGCTTTGATTTGTGATTATTGAGAGATGGGGAGTCAGTGCACTAAGCTTACTCCTTGTTGCTTAGATTCACAGTTCAAGGCAGCTGTTGTTGAAGTTCCCAGTGTTGGTGGGTCAAAAACTTTGTTTTTTTCGGAAAAGGAAGTTTATATTTTGATGGGTCATAATTGTTGTGTCTTGGTTTTTGTCTTGTTCTAGGAAATGAAGAGAAGAGTGAGGTTAATGACTTGCCTACATTCCGGGAATTCACATTTGAGCAGCTGAAAAATGCAACATCTGGTTTTGCAGTGGAAAATATCGTGTCTGAGCATGGGGAGAAGGCTCCTAACGTTGTTTACAAAGGGAAGCTGGAAAATCAGAGAAGGATTGCTGTTAAACGATTCAATAGAATGGCTTGGCCTGATGCTCGACAATTTTTGGTGCCTAACTTCTATCCCATCTGCTGATTTACTTGAATTATATGTTTGCAGTTTTGATTTCAGTTTGTAGTGTGCCCTTTATAAAACATTAACAAATTGGCATCAAATCTGTCTATACATACACTTTGTTCGAGCAGCTGTTACAAATTTATGTTGTCTGGTGTTCATCCTCAATGATTGTTTTGCTTTCAATCAGTATAGTACCATGGTTTTGAATTATACTAAGAAGCATGGACTACCTTCAATGGGGATTAGTATGACTAGGATGGACCCCCGCCCTTCCCTTTCTCTGCAAGGAATTCCCATTTGTTTTGGTGCATGATGCTTACCCTTTACTTTACATCCTTCCTTCAGTCAGCAATAAGCCAACTTCTGCCGTATCTTTGTTCAATTTGAGGTCATCTATTCATGAAACAAACCTTGTATATCTAATGTGCAATGTCAAAATCTGCTTATGTATCCCCATTGAGTTCATAAAGACTTGCTTGAAGAAATACCATGGTTTGAGTTTACCGTGGTCTTAACTTGAAGACAATTTTCTGTTACATTAATAGGAGGAAGCAAGATCTGTTGGCCAGCTACGGAACAATAGATTGGTAAATTTGCTTGGTTGCTGTTGTGAAGGTGATGAGAGGCTGCTTGTAGCAGAATTTATGCCCAATGAGACACTTGCTAAACACCTTTTCCATTGTAAGGCTTATTTCCAATCCATGGACAAGGATTCAGGCTACAATTTTGGTTGCATATTTGTGATCATATTTTTGGGCATTTGATTGAAATTTCCATCTTTAATATGGTATAATAGCACCAATTTTGTTTCTATTGTAAAAACTGAATGACAGTCCTTCTACAAGTTTGATTATACGGGATTTAAACAATTCAATTCTCTCTTGAATCAGGGGAAACACAACCTATAAAATGGGCGATGAGATTAAGAGTTGTTCTACATCTTGCAGAAGCTCTAGAATACTGCACAAGTAAAGGGCGTGCCCTTTACCATGACCTTAATGCCTATAGAATTTTGTTTGATGAGGTAGGTACTTCTCTTTCTCCATTTCTCCGAAACCTTTTCCTTGTTGGATTCTAGCTGCATTCTTTGTTTACATGTTAGAATTATGCAGGATGGTAATCCAAAACTATCAAGCTTTGGCCTCATGAAAAACAGCAGGGATGGAAAAAGTTATAGTACGAATCTAGCTTTTACTCCTCCAGAGTATTTGAGAACTGGTATGTAATTCTTGTTAACAATACCATATATTAGCTGCTTTGATTTTGTGATTTCCTGAAATTGAAATCAGGAGATCCATGACCAGCTGATAGATTTATGTAATTAAATTTAATGTTGCGACCACTTTACATTACCACCTGTGAAGGGCCTTGCCGACTGACCTGCTTTAGGTGTTATATATCAAGATTCTTGAAGCACCACAAATCAGTAGTTCCCATATACTTTTGTTTGGAATGTTTAATGTGTTCATGCTGAAAAACAATTATGATGCATTACATTACTGTTCTTCTGACCTGCCAAAAAAGGTTTTCAGAATTTAGATCTACATATTGACGCTCATATAATATTATCCAGGATAATGCAGTTTATTAAAGTTTTGAGAGATGTGCGGTCTCCTGATGAATTCCTTCTCAGGCATGCTTTTCTTGGAATGTATAGAGTATGATGAGATTGTGGTGATATCTATTAATGCTACCTGCATTCCCAGACTAGAGAATTTGGACTCAATTGTACTTTTCTGCATAATGTCTTGTAGTGGTGCTAATTTTAGGTCCACATGACTGTTTGATTGTGTTCTTGTATGATGCCCTGCAATGGGTTGGGCATTAGTATTATTTACTCCTCGGATTATAAGTTAATCCAAGACTTTGCTTATATCCCTTGTCTTTTTTTCAGGGAGAGTAACTCCAGAGAGTGTAATATATAGCTTTGGCACTCTTTTGCTTGACCACCTCAGTGGAAAGCATATCCCCCCAAGCCATGTAAGTGCTTATCATTCAAAATTAAATTTACTAGCTAGCCATCATATGGATCTGTTGATTGAAATTATGGGTCCACCTACAATTAATCCTTGTAACGAATAGAAAAGAAAAAACTATGTATTTTCCTCCCATGCTTACAAATTCTTGTTACAGAAGCTTGTCCATGTGAATCTAACCTCGAAGTAAATTGTTCCAGGCCCTTGACTTGATACGGGATAGAAATCTTCAGATGTTGACAGATTCTTGCTTGGAAGGACAGTTTTCCAATGATGACGGGACTGAGTTAGTACGCTTGGCTTCTCGATGTTTGCAGTATGAACTCCGAGAACGACCAAGTCTGAAATTCTTAGTTGCTGCTTTGACTCCTCTTCAGAAGGAAACTGATGTATGTTTATTCATTTATCAGTCATATCTTCTATACTTCTCGTCAACTCCTTGTTTGGGTGCCTGCAGATTGCCTATGTTGTAATTTCATTATGTAGTGAAAACTTTTTGAGTCTAGAGCCTTCTGTTGGATGAAGACTTGTTAGGAATTTTAGAGGGTAATTTTCTTTGGACTGATTTCTAGAAAGAAAACTTGCTGTAAAAAATGAAAATTTGGTTGTGGATGACTATAAATATATGAATTCCCCAAATGGCAGTGGAATTTGTATTATGTTCTTCTGTTGATTTGTCCATACGCTTAAACCATCAGGGACTGCTTGTAACCAAACTTGAAAGTTGAAGCAAGTATTAATTAGTTTTTATGTTTCCTTTTCCTTCCCTGTGCAGGTTCCTTCTCATATCTTGATGGGAATCCCGCATAGTGCTTCATCCTCACCTTTGTCACCATTCGGCGAGGCTTGCTTAAGAAAGGACCTGACAGCCATACATGAGATCTTAGACAATATTGGATATAAAGATGATCAAGGAGTGGCAAATGAGGTTCTCTATTTCTTATGAAAGCTCAAATAGCAGATGTTTAAGCATATCATTTACCGTACACTTTTCACTCCAGGCTTATTGATTCTTGTTTTACTCACATTTCAAGCAATTATTCATTACCGAAGTATTCTGCTATTTTCTCTCTCGTATAAATTGCAATTGCTCACTGGTTCATTCTGCTTGCATGTTCTCTGACATTTCAAGAACCCAGATAAGATTGTAACTCGAATATTTTTCCTACATTATGCTGCAGCTCTCATTCCAGATGTGGACAGACGAAATGCAGGAAACATTAAATACAAAGAAAAAGGGTGATGCTTCTTTCAAGCAGAAGGACTTTAGAGTTGCAATTGAGTGTTACACTCAGGTTTTCTCCTCGTTTCAAAGTTGTCAGTTTTTGTTCAAGAATTATGTCAGGAATTACTTTTACATTATTTTATGCTCTACTCGGTTAATAATACAATTTCCTTATCATACCTACATGATTTTAGATTTTTTTTTCCACTTGTTTTAACGGCAAGTCTACATATTTTATTTGATGGAGTTTCTTCTATGACTTGCAGTTCATTGATGTGGGAACTATGGTTTCCCCAACTGTTTTTGCACGGCGGAGTCTGTCCTATCTCATGAGTGACATGCCTCAGGAAGGTCTAAGTGATGCAATGCAAGCCCAAGTCATTTCCCCTGTATGGCACGTGGCATCTTATCTTCAGGCTGTTGCTCTTGCTACACTTGGAATGGAAAATGAAGCACATGCAGCACTCAAGGAGGGTACAAATATTGAAGCCAAGAAGAATGCGGAATCTGGACAAAAGTGAAACGTAAAATGCTTTCTGGTGGCTGATGAATCTCCTCAACCCTATCTTATTGTGGTGTTATTTTTATGAAGATAACCATGTGGCATTGATTGTGGGATCCTTACTTCCATGGACATCAGGGCAGTGAAAGCTTTAGTCAACTCCATATTGCTGTCAAAGAAAGCAACTCTTTTTTCGGATGAATTTTTTATGACGATATCTTGGAGTTGAGGTGTCTCAAAATATGTTTTTTGGGTAGGCTATGGCGTTTCTTTCTTGTAGGTATGCAAGTTCTTTGATTCTTTGTGTGGTTTGCTCCATTATGTAAGTAGTATGATTCCAAAATTTGTCCTGCCACTTCCATTATAAACAGGGGAAAAAAGTTATTTATTTTGAGGAGAAAAGAAGTTAATGAGATGGAAAAAAATACTGACAAGATTGTAATTTGTGTAAAGATACATCCAGTCCCTGGCAATTTCTTGCTAAATGATGTTTGATTGTTTGAGGCATTAAAATTTCTGTTTGCTCACATTGGCATTTCTTACTTCATATTGTGTTTCACATCTTGAAACTTCACAGAAAGAAGTAGACATTGGTTTGCTAAGCATGAACTCTGGAAGTTCGCATCCACTTCTGGGGAGTATCTCATCTGACGTGAGCTTTAGGGATGGCTATGGATAAGATACAAGAGACGAGAGTGAGATGGACAGAAGAAACAGATTTTAGTTTTGGTCTACAACAGGGGTTCTTGAGGGTTAAATGGAATTCGTGCTCTTCAATTCTTCATTGAAAGCGTTGAAATCAGAATGAGAAGACCCACCTTTTCCAACGACTCTCTTTGCCATTTCTCCTAGCTTCGTTGCTCTGCTTCTCAATTCCTCTGCTTCTTTATCTTACATGATGACCTTCTCTATGGCATCTTTCTTCACACGATCACCAACCAATGCAGCCCCCTTCTGGACACCAACCCTAACTCCAATGTTTAATGTCCCAGTCACCAACTTTTCATTATAAAACTGCTCCGCAGAAACAGGCCATGTTACCATTGGAACTCCAGCAATTATTGCTTCGAGTGTGGAATTCCATCCACAGTGAATCACGAATCCTCCTGCTTCTTGTTCAAGAATCAAAAGTTGTGGTGTCCATCTTCTTATGATTAGGCCCCTACCTTCTATTCTTTTCTCATATCCCTCAGGCAACCAATCTTCCTTGTCTTCTTCTGTATTCTTCTTCACTACCCAAATGAATTGCTGCCCGGACACTGCAAGACCTGTTGTTACAGAAGTTGTGAAGCAGCAAAGTTGGCTATACTTCGAAAGCATACATAAACAACTGAATTTGTTTTCTTTGAACTGAGTCATTTCAAACACTCATGTTCATCGATGGAGGCTTCTTTACCTCTCTTTGCCTTGTTCTGAGTGTCACAGTTCCAAAACCAAAAGGGGCCTATATGCCGTGCCTTTCTTCCTAAACCCTTCCTGTAATGATCAGCATAACCTGACTCAAGCTCATAGAAGTTGTTGACGAGAACTCCATTGCTCTTGATCTCTGATTCTTTCATATCTATATACATCTTTGATAAATCATGAGTTTCTCGTTTAACATAATCTGGCTGTTGTTGTCTTGTCAATTTGATCTCGCTTGGAGAACTTGGGATGACAAAAAGGATCTGTGTCAGATGATACCATCTTGTGAGGCTCATACAATCTCCCACGTTCTATAGCACATGAAGAGAAGAAACGTGTTCCATGGAAAACAAATCTTGGAATTACACAATTAGATGCAACATCAGTTGACCATGGGAAGAACCAGTCTGAAACTAAGCAAGTGGGACTGTACCTGTTCAGGAGCCGCTCAAGAGGGTCAGCAAGCATGGCTGTGGGCCTGTGGCCTTGAAGAATTTCTGCTTCATTTCAGAAGATTCAGCTATGTCTAAAGATTCACATCCTTAAGGCAATCCAACCTCCACACAAGGGAATTTGATTGTTAGAATATCAACTTTCTTGGTTCTCTCTAACAGCTTGGAGACATGAGTTGCGTTGACCGGAGTTGTGATTATGCTTGTCCCTAAGCCTCCTTGTATAGAGAAGAGTTTGGCCATGTCTATGATTGGAATTGTATGACCTTGAGCCATAAATGGAAACAGGAAAATGTGAAGCTGGTGGTTTTTTTGGCTATCCATGGATGATGGGAAGCTCCCCATGGATATATAGACTTAAAAACTCATCGAGGTAGTATTCTGTTAAAATAATAATTTTTTTATTTTTTAAAATTTATTTTTAACATTCAAGTAAGAAGATCAAGATTTTTAAAAAAGCATGGTTGGACCACACTTCTAAATACCCCCGTAAATAGCCTCTTTAGTTTAGTAAAATAAATTAAATAGTTCTTCAAATTTTAAAAAATAATTAGTTCATTGACCAATGTTAACTCTTTTCCTTTCTCTATTTGTTAAAAAGAAAAAAATGGAAAAGAACATGAAATGAACAAAAGAACTAATTAATTAGTTTTTAATACTAGAATGATTATTTAATTTATTTCCTAAAACTAGAGGGGCTAATTTATAATTTACCCCTCAATCATAGTTAGCATAAAGCTCATTTCATAACATAAATCATATGATATATCAAAGAGATAGACCTAGATTGTGAAGAGAGAGATGACCTTGGTCCAGCTAAGGATAACGGCTATTTGGAATCCAAATAACTAAGGGTTGTTCAGGATTGCATTTTAAATAGTGTTTTTTAAAAATTTAATTTTTATATTTTTAAATTGTTTTAATATATTAACATAAAAAAATATTATTTTAATATATTTTCAATTCAAACAAAAAATATGTTGAAAAACAATTACTATCACACTCTCAAACATTTTATTCAAAATATATCTATATTTTTTTGTTGGAACAATGAACAACAAAAATGGAACTCGTATGCTTTATGTAGTTAAAAATCAGTGAAAAAATAAGTGAAAACATCACTTCTTTTACAATTTATTTGGTTTTAAGAACCTAAAACAGAGTTGAAAATTGAACTGCTTTAATGAAATAATTAAAATAGAGTGTATTTGTTTTTCCTTTAAAAAATATTTTTGAAATTTTTTTTACTTCACATTATATTTTTATAATTTTAAATTGTTTTAATATGCTAAACTCAGAAATAAATTAAAAACAAAAAATATTATTTTAATACATTTTTAAACACTTGAAAAACCAACCACTATCTTAACCACAAACCATACCTAAATCACCCAAAATGCATTGGATGAGCACTACTCCGTTCAGCAACCAGGCAAGGCACTTGTGTACAATTTTCATCTTGCCGAAGCAAATAGAGCCTATGCCAGAAAATGACTAAAACAAGCATGTGAATCCAATATGGAGATTTCATCATATTTCTTGTAAAACCTACAATTGTGCAGCCATTCCAACAAAAGTTATACGCATCACAACTTCTAAATCATTCACAGCATCCCCTTATGATCATGGGTGAGGCTCCACATATTCTTATTGATACATACTTTCCTTTCAACTAACAATTAGGGTGAGTGGGGAGGACTAGCCTACAAAGTCACTCGAGCAGCGCGGAATAATTCCTTTGTTCTTCCATAGTAGATTGGCTTACTGCCAGGAAAGGTGATAAAGTTCCAGCCAAAAGCTGATCCTCCAACAATATGCGTCCCTTGATTCTCACTGTGTTCAGCTTGCTGCTTTTCAGATGGTTTTGCAAAAACCTGGCCTGGCTGGGACTGATCTGCTGTCTCTTGGAGCTGCTCTGGGGGCTTTAGTCCCACCCCACTTTCACTGGAATTTGGTGTAATTTTCCACTTGGTTATAGTGGCCTTTTCTGCTGTCATCTGCTTGTATAATTCCATAAGCAGCTTCAGCTCTGAGAAGCACAAGTTACACGGTCAAAAGCATGTCTTATGAGCCAACATGCAAATTGCTACATCTACCATCAAAGAGCGATCTGGATTATTGTAAATGATTAATCTAATTGTTTTCTGACTAGCACACAAGAGACGCTAAACGTCCTAATAGGATCAAAACGTTACCAATTTTCCATCAAATCATGCTAAAATGACTCTTTCCATAAGAAATGCAGAGAAGCTTAAGAGAGAGTTTCAGATAGAAAAGACTGCAAATGTTGTCATAGCAAAGCATCGGTGAACAACAACAGGACAGACTTAAATACAGCATGTAAATTCCAAGTCTTATACAACTATTAGCAATCATTCCACATGAAGTAAATTGATGAATGAAAAAAAGATCACATTTTCATTCAACTATTGTACAAAGTCAACGATGCATATATTCGATGATACAAAAGAGCAAATTGACGAACTTACTTTCTTGAAGTTCCTCAGCTCCCTTGCAACTCCGGAAGTCCACTGTTCCAAGCATCTTCAACAAAACAGAAGTAGTTTAAACCCATCCCATCTTAACATCAACATTTCATGCATAATTAACTTAATGATCGATGCACTAACAAATGGAGACATGTAGTCACCAACTGCAATTCACTGTAACTCTCCAAATGATACAAAGAAACCATTCACTGGTGTATTCTGTGTCACTTAACACTCTCAGACAAGGTTTTCGTAATCTCAAACAAAATTAATAGAACAGGAGACAAAATCTGACCAAGCAGGCAAATATAAGGAATTATTTCAAGTACACTCCACCGAGGGCTTGCAAGCAGTGAAAATTATATTTCAAGGTCATACTTCAACAGTAAATTATGAACTTTTATGAGAATGACAAATTAAAAACACAATGGAACTTAAAAATGAAAAGCATGATCAGATCCCACGAACCAAAATTACCAAAATGAAAAGTTTAATAACAAAAGAACAAAATGGATTCAAGCCTAAATTAAAACCTAAGACTTAAAATATAATGATGGTGTCTAAAAATGTACCTCAAGAACACGGGGTCTGATATCTTTGACAACAGCACGCATCTTGAAGTAGCTGCATTCTTGAATTGGACCACAATTGTCAAGTGGTCTCTTCTTGCTTTCAGGAGGGACAGAAGGAGGTGGTGGTTGTGGTGGTGGTATTGGTGCTGCTGGAGGCGGTGGCGGTGCTGGTGCTGCTGGAGGCGGTGGCGGTGGCGGTGCTGGTGCTGGTGCTGTTGGAGGCGGTGGCGGTACTGGTGCTGGTGCTGGTGCTGGTGCTGGTGCTGGTGCTGGTGCTGCTGGAGGCGGTGGCGGTGCTGGTGCTGGTGCAGGTGCAGGTGCTGGTGCTGGTGCTGGTTCGACTGGAGGGTCAGATGGGGCAGTGATAGGTGGGTCTGGGTTTGGGTTCGGATCTGTGTTTTGAACGGGTGGGTTTTGGGGGATTGGTGGGTCCTTGTCATGGTCATTGACTGGTTGTGGTTCTTCCATTGATTTGATGCAGTATTGCAGTGTGTTCTGCGAGTTGATTTTGGAATTAATTCTGAGTTTGAACTAATAAAGATTAGATGATTGCTTTGCTGACTACTGAACTAACTGAAGAAATGTTTGGTTGTAGGTTTTGGTCTGACAAGCCAAGACATGGTTGAGAGACACTGACACGTTTACGTGGCTTCAATCTGAACTGGTCAAACATAACTTCAAAAGCTTGCTTGTTTGGATTCTCTCTCTTTTTTTTTAAGGAAAAAAAAAACGATAATCATTGTCATTTAAAAAAAACATTTTTTTTGTTTTATTAAATAATCTGTTTCTTTTTTCTTGAAATTAGAAATTATTTTAAAAAATAAAAACAAAAATCAGTTCTTTTCAGGTTGCTGAAAGGGTTAAATGCCAAAATTTATTAGTTACTGCTTGTTGTGCTTTTTAAAAAATTATTTTTTAAAATTATTTGTTTATATTTTTTTATTTTTTTATATAATAATGTCAAAAATAAATTTTAAAAAATAAAAAATATATATTATTTTAATATATTTTCAAGAAAAAAACAACATAAAAACTAATTTATTAGATAACATTTTTATTTTCTTGTTTTTGTTTACTACATTTCAAAATTTGAATTAGTTGTCAAGGTCAAATTCAACTGTTTTTTCCCCTACGAATCCATTCATCCACCCATCCTTGCATTTTATACATGATTTCTATGGTAGGATTTAAAATGTTGGAACAAAAATAAAATCCATGTACTGGATTGATAAAACTGAAGAAGTTCATATACTGCTCCAGCAATTTCCCCATTTATTTTTTATTAATAATTTCGGAGTTTGCAGTGGAGGCATAGTTTTTAGATCCGGCCCGGTTCAAGGCTCGGGTTTCAAGTTTTGACCTGGTTATTGGGTTGTTCAGATCAACAAAAATTTTAAAAAAATCAAAATGATGTTGTTTTAGTAAAAAAAAAAAAAACAAAAGTCAACGGGTTGCAATAGGGTTTTTAACCGTGTTTTGCCAAGTCATCGGGTCAATCTATCAGATCAGCTAGGTCATCTCAAATTTTTATTTTTTTATTTTTTTTAACCCGATTTAATTCCAGTTTTGATTCTGAATTGACTTGCTGGTCGAATTTTAAAACTATAGCGGGAGGTAACCAAATGAATTCTAGATGATAATACGATGCCTACAGAATCTCAAGTTTAGAGGTAAGTGCAGTGCATATGGATGACATGAATTCCTTATGAGAGCTTTTTTGTTATTAATTTGATTGATTGAACACTTATATTTTTTTTTATTTTAGTTAATTAAATATAATTGTTTAAATTATAAAGGGATTATTCAATAAAGAGGATGATGAGATATTGATAAAAACGAGAGTGAAGTTGATAATAATGAATTATAAAATAAAAAAGAGTATTTAATTATTTTCAATTTTTTAAAATATATTCAATTGAGCTCAATTGATTATATTGATTTTTCTTCTTGTGTGTTTGGAAATAGTGGGCTTAGCCACAAAAGAAAATGACATGTTTATCCCTTTTCTTCTTCGGTTATATTGGAAAAAGCCAGTTATAAATCAAAATAAAACCAAAGGTTAAATGAATATTTAGAAAACTCTTAATTAATTCAATTCAAAAGTTTTTATGAAATTTTATATTAGAAATCTTTTTTAGTGTTAAAAAATTGAGTTCCAAATGGACTGCTATAAAAGTAAATTAAAAACAAACATTTCTGATTTATAATTTTAAAGTGGGGAAATTTAATGTTAAAATTAATTTTTTTAAAATATTTATCTAATTCTTTGAAAAAAACATTTGAAAAAAATAAAATAAAAATATTGAGAATTGAATTAAATTCAAATCAAATACTATAATTGAATGCTATGGTAAAGAATTAGCAGTTGAATATTCATCACATGTTGGATTTGAATAACTGTCATCTTTATATAATAGTTAGTTTATTCTCTGACTAAACCTCGCAGTTCTTTAGGAACATACTGAGTTTTTTGGATTTTGTCCAATATTAAAGGCACGTAATCATAATTTAACTGATAGATTTATAGATTAAAAACTCAGTTTTGTTTCTAGTTCATACGAAATTTAAACTTGGTATATAATGGTTACATTGTATTATAAGGCCTGGATCAACCTGATGCCACAACAAATTACATGAGAAAACTGTAAATACTGAATCAAGCATCAGACCAGTAAATATCCATTTCTCCCCAGTCGCTTTCGGGCACTCCTAATGCTTTCCAAACTGCTTTCGAGGCATCAACAATGTTGTTAGCACAAGGAGGCTGGTAATCATGGTCAGAATCACATCCCATTGTAGAGTCACACTCATCCACTACCATGGCCTTGACACTCTTTCCATTCCCATGGATATTTATGGAGTTTAAGCATCTATTCCCGTTGTTATACCATCCAGTTGAAAGCGCCACCACAGGAGTGTCATCCGAGTGGTATTGGTTGTCGCATTCTGATGGCGCACCACCATCTCCGCCCTTCTGAAAGCTGTTTAATGTCAAGGTTGCTTTTGTGCTGCTGGTCACTCGCGGTGAACACTTGAAAATGGGGTAAATCTTGCCATCTGCACAACAATCAGAGTCATTCTCTTGATTGCATTGGTTTGGAGGAGGCTTTCTCCCTTCTATGCTCCCACTGGGCTTGCAAGTCTGAGCCTGAATGGTTAAACAAAATGTAACAAGAAAAAGAAAGCAGAAAAGGAGAGCAGTTGAGCAAACTTGATTCTTCATCTTCTGTTTGCTCCTGTTCAGCGATGATTTGGTCTGAAGAGTTTGAATCTCTGCCAATCCTTATATAACGATAAACTAGGACAATTTAGTAGCTTTTTATGAAATGTGAAACGATCAGAATGCCCTTCTTATCACGGCATACATACGAGCCATAATTTTGTATCTATTGTTGATTCCTTTGTGTAGAGAAGCCCAATGACAGTGACAATTCAGCTTGTGCGGAATGCAGAAACAGAAGATTGTTAGCTTGTACAATGTGTATTACAGTGAGTTTCTGCTCCTCTTCTTTTCAAAATCAAATTAAGCCATTACAATGGAAGCAAAATCCATCCGCTTAACATAGCTTTGGCCCATTCCCGAGGCTGCTGGAGATAGGACAAGGGTGTTGAGCGCTGAAACAGAAATGCATCTGAATTTAACAAATTTAGAGTAGAGATGTTCTCCATTGACAAATTTAGCAGTGAACAGAGATGAGATGATAGCACTTCACAATTCGGGAATGGTAGCAGGGTTTGGTTAGTAACATGTTTCCTAGCGTGCTCAAGTTTTTGGTGCTACATCTACAAAAATTTCATGGAGTGTGTTTGTTTTTGTAGAAACTTTTATGAATATTGTGTTGGAAAAAATAAGTTTAGAATACTTAATTTTAATTGTGGTTTATTTGATTTATTAAATATGTGTTTATTTAAAATCAGTTGAAGTTGCTTATAAAAAGAAGAAAAAAAAACATACTTTTTTGTTTGTTTTTGCGTTTTAAAAATATTTTTAAGAAAATTTAAAATTTTTTTATTTTTTTCTTAACTTCAAATAAATATGTTTTTGGTGTTTTTAAATCATTTTAATATGCTGATATTAAAAATTATTTTTAAAAAATAAAAAAATATTATTATTAATATATTTTTTAATAAAAAACACTTTAAAAAATAATTATAATCACATTCTTAAATAAACTTGCATGTATTCAATGCTTTTTATATGAACTACGGGTCGAAACTCATTTTTTTATCGATCCCATCTATTTTGCCACTATTTTTTTTTGGTTACCAAGCACCAAAAATTCTATGGTGCATTTAAAACGCTAAAGCCAGCTCAAAGACAAACACATAGTAAACTGAATACAAAATTTGGATTTTTTTACCTTAATTTTTCATCTAAAACTAGATGTTAACTTGTATGCTAGCTCCCGACCGGGATATAAAACAAAAGTCAGATTAAAATTTGATTAGCAGAATCTAGTTTAATTTTTAATTTTTTTAATTTTAAATTAAAATGTTTTATTTATTAAAAAATATTATTTTAATTAATCTAGATAAACTGTCGAAATTGTAACCTAAATCAGGTCATCAGCGTGTCGGGTTTATACATGACACCCTTGTAAAAAAAAAAAGATTAACTAGCAAGCCCTCTTACTTTCCGAGTTGAAAATAAAAGGCCCAATTTGAAAAACAAAAATGGGCTGACCTCTACTGTAATTGGGCCGATTTGAGCCTTCATGAAAACATCCTAGAAAGTTCAAGCGCAATGTTTTGCGCTCTCGTCTTGAGGAAAAAAAAACAAAAACAAAACAAAATCCAGGCAGGCAGGTACCTTTTCATTTAATTTATGAACTTCTTTGTTCGGTAAGATAATCTAAAATCAAAGCAGCAAGTAGTAATATACTTATGACATACAAGGCGATGAATCCTCGAACGGACAAGATAGTGAGGAGGACAACAATGGTAGCCACTGCTGTTGCTTCTTATTTCCTCTTAACTGCTGACTATGGTCCTCAACCCAATGCTGTTGAACCCGTAAGTCACTACTTTTTTTTATTCCTTTTCGTTCTTGTTTTGTTTTTGTCGTTTCTTGATAAGAAATGTTTGATTCTTTCTTGATTTATCATCTGTAACGAAATGGTTGATAAGGGATCGTGGAGGGTTTATTTGGGGATTTAATTCGTGGGTCTTTGGGGTTTTAAATATTGAAACTGTTCGTGGAAATTTCTTCATGTTTTTTATCATAAAATTGACGATTGTATTAAATCCGTAGTGTTTTTTTTCTTTACCTCCATCCTTAATTTTACATGCTACAAGAGCTAGAGTCTTAATTAAATTTTGCACACCTCCCCCACAGAGATCATCCCAATGAAAATAATTATGGTAGGCGACAACGAGATGTGTAGTCTTTCAATATTATGACTAGAGTCTTAATCCAAAATCTTACACACCTCCCCCACAGAGATATCCTAATTCAAAACAATTTAGTCTTTCTAAATATTGACCGAGAGTGAATGTCGAGAACTCCCAACTTGCATATCATAGTTGAGAAAGTTTCTTTTCCAAATGGCTTGGTGAAGGCATCCGCTAGCATGTTTGATGAAGTGACATGTTTGGTTACAACTGAACCGTCTTGTATATTGTCGTGAATTAAATGACAACCCTTTCCAACACTCCCCCCTAAGTTGGTGTGTGGATATCTTCTATGCCCAACTTATTAAGTGAGTTGAAGAACTCAAGTACCAAAACCTAATATAGTCAAACATAGGCAGCAACAACAGCGGTCTAAAACCTGCAGCAACAACTGGTTCTAACCAAAACTGGATAGCAATAATCGAGGGAGAAATCTCCAAAATAAGGCGGCAACAATAGCAGCCAAAAAAAAACCATCAAAATGTGGCAACAATCTGCAGTAAAAAACTATAGCAAAATGCAGAGGCAATATCTGCAAGAAAACATAATGTGGTCCCTGCACCACTAGCTTTGATAGGTCCGAGGCATATAAACTGCACCAAAAACCTATCTTTGATTTGGTTTTCAAAGAGATCGTCATGGCTCTTCATCAGGTTGAATAATAATCCCCACTGAGAGGTTTATAAACAAGCATCATCCCCATATTGCTCAACAGTTTATATAAGAAGTTCTTGACAGTTTATAAGGAACCTTGGACATGAGACGCAACTCCTCAACTATGATAGTTTATTAGGAGTTCTCACTTTAAATTCACCTTGAAGTTGGGAGTTCTTGACAGTTTATAAGGAACCTTGGATACAAACTCCCAACTCCTAAAGAAAACATTGCGTTCTTAACTGTTTATAAGGAACCTTGGACATGAGAATCTTTAGATAGAATATTGTGATTAGATAGAGAATTCCATAACATGTGTTCTTCAGATGGGAAGTTGTGCGAAGATGAACGATGCTAATGCTGTAGATGCCATCTCTTTTAAGTTTCTCTCAATTTAGGTAGCAGGTTTAGCTGCCTTCTTAGTTTAGATTACCTTTTGCCTGTAAGGGAACATTTTGTTTCACTTGTAAATTATTGTCACGTCAATTGAAGTTGTCTGCCTTGCTTTCTCTATTTTCCATCTTTTCTCTGAATTGTTTCACCACTTGTTCTCTTCTCCGAATTCTTTTAGTACGGGTTTTAATCTCTGTCCACCTTCTATTCATTTTGTTTGTGAATGTAACATTAGGAGTAAGAATTATGAGTCTTGTTGTGCAATATACTTTGTTTGTGGATATGGCATTATGAGTATGAATTGTGAGTTTTGCACTGTTGTTTCTTTGTCTCGTGCTTGTGATAAGGTAGCAAACTTTTGCTCAAGGTAATTTTCATGTGATGTCAACTATCTGCCTGCCTTATTATAGTGTTTTATTTTCTTGAATGTTCTAACATTTTTGGTGTTTTTTACTATTGATATCCTTCTGCAATGGCAGATCAAAAGGGCCATATTATCAGCACAAAGTTCTGTGAAAGAGTTCATCTTTGGATCAGGGAAAGAGTCCTGAGGTAGTCAAATGGAGAAGGTGAGCTCTAGCAGTGCTAAAGAGCATTAACAAGGATACAGGACACAATTTTGCATGGCACCATGATTGTTCTAGGCTAAGTTTCTTATGGCCATTGTCAAATAGAGGTATCATGAGACCAGGCTCCTTTTTAGCTTTGCTAGAAACTTCTTTATATCTGTACAGTTTTTGCCAAACTCAGTACTTAAGATGCTTTCTGTAGCCACATAATTTAAGTGGACACTGATGTCCATCTTTTGCCTTTTCACTCTTTCTTAAGACACGCTATTCTCCCTGCTTGGATGGTTCAAATTTAGATTTTGGAATATCATTGTGGCTGAACATTTAAAAGTGGCCAAAAGTTTTTGGATGATCATGAGGTTGGTCCTCATGGTCTTCTGGTGACCAATTTTTTTGAAATCGGATTAAAGGCAGAAAAATAGAGCATATACTCGGCTGTTCAGTGTTCATGCCTGGGAACCACCACTCTGTAAGAGTGGCTTGATGGTGAACCTGGATATCCATAAAATGGATGGTCAATGATTATCAATACAGGATTGCCTTTTTTCGTTACCCCAGACTCTTTTCCCGGGAGGGACTGGAACCAGAGTCCCTGGCTTGTGTTCTCGTTTTGTTCTTTCTCCTAACAAAAATGATGGCGGCTCGTTGGTGGAGGTTTTTTTTTCCCTCGTATTCTTCTTTTCTCTGGTACACTTTCGGAGCATATACTAGAAGAGAAAGTGGTGAGAGCACAAAAGGCAAGGAAATTAGATATTGTGGTATAAAACTTGAAAATTTGAAGATATAATTAATCTCTAACAAGCCAGGTCATTGATACTACCGCTGGTGTTACGAAAATTATGCAAAACTGGAAGGAATGCTGTTCATCTCTGATGCCAGGAAAACAAAACTGGAATGAATCCTTGTGACATTCTAATAATGCTCACCAAACAAGACATCAAAATCTACTATCTTCACTGGTGAATGTAGAAAGTGTGCTCTGTAGGGGCCATATGAATGCCATAGGCTTTCTTGAATTTATCTTTTCCTTCTTCCCCAGACTTTTTACTCTTTTTGGCAGTCACTTAATGGACTGAACAGGCTGGGTTACTAGTGGAAAATGGTCCAAAAAATCCAATTCTCCCCGGACGAGAGGAAAAAAGTAAAGAGTGTGAGTTAAAACTGAAAGTTGCGACTTTCAATTAATCCTAACAGATAAAAAAACAAAAAACCCTTTGAGACTATATTTTTATTTTTATTTTGCTTCTAAGATTGGGTTTTTCACTGTGTGTTCTGTTTTTATATTGTTTTTTTTTTTATTTAGTTAAATACCCAATTGGCTTTCATACAGGAAAAAACTATTTGAGGTTAATTTTTTTTTTTGCTTTTAAGAATATTTTGGTTCTTTCACCGTGTATTCTTTATTATTATTATTATTATTATTTTATCTAATCAAATACCAAATTCACCCTCATTTGACATGATAATTATATATATATATATATATATAAATTATTGTGAAAATAAGAAATTACCCTTTAACTCCAGTTTTAAATATTTTTATTTCAGTGGTATTTTAATCGTTTAATTGTACAATTGAAATGGAAAGAGGCTTATTTATTCTTGATTAATTTGCTAGTGATTAATATATCTTATAAAAATATTTTAATGTCCTCAGCAGATAATGTTAATTTTTTTAATACAAAACCATGCATGCCATGTCACAAGCATTACCTTTACCTGTGCATCATGCAAGCAGACGGCTTCATCGTATGATAAATGGCGAAGTTACAAATATTCTTACTTATTTCTGACATTTGTGGGCATTGGAGAAGAAAAATAAAGATAAAATATATTAAAAAAAAAAACGAAAGAAAAAGAGTCGTTTTTTTAGTTATTTAGTAGTAAAGGGCAAAATTGAAACTTCTTCAAAGGTAGGGAGTAGTTTGGAAAATTTAAAACTATTGGAATAGAAGTGGAATATTGTTGGATCTATAGGGGTAAAACGAAGTTTACCCTTTAAGTTTTTAACCAATTAGAAATTTGAACAGGTGTAAAATCCTCCTTCACAAACAACCGTTCCAACTACCCATCCTCTTCTGCCTTTTAACTACACCCTTCATGCTCTCACTTAGAAGTCCACTGAACATGTCCAGCTCTCCTCTTTTCCTCTCCCATCAAACCCTAACCCTCACCAATGTCACAACCCTCAAACCCTCTCAAACCTCCACTCACCAACATCTCGCTTTCTTCCAGATTTACCCCCAAAACTCCCCTCAAACTACCCCTAACTACCTTCCCCTCCAAACCCCTAAAGGCCAGCACTCCTGCCTTCAAGACCCTTTCCTTTAACTCCCAAACCCCACCAAAAAAACCCTCTAAAGCTATAACCATAATCTCTCTTCTACGAGCTATCCCTGACTGGGCTGATAGAGTAAAAGAGAGAGGAATGCAAAAAAAGAGATCTTTGTACAACCATGAAAAATGGGTTGAACATCGAAGTTCTTTTCGCCACGTAAGGCATTTACTTTCAAGTTTATCTTCGCGGGTGGTTTTGTCATTGGTCCCTCCAGTTATTGCCTTTACTTCGGTTGCTGTGGTTGTAGCAAGTTATAATTCTGCTGTGGAAATGCATTTCTTGCCAGGTTTTTTCCCTGTTTTAAGAACTTCTTCACTGCCTTATCAGTTGACAGCTCCTGCATTAGCACTGTTGTTGGTGTTTAGGACTGAAGCATCTTATTCGAGATTTGAAGATGGGAAGACGGCCTGGACTAAGGTGATTTCTGGGACTAATGATTTTGCTAGGCAGGTTATTTCTGGGGTTGATGGTTCCAGTAATTCTGCCCTTAAAAGTGAGCTCTTGCGGTATATTATGGCATTCCCCATAGCACTTAAGGTCAGTTTCTTACTCTTGGTCCCCCGCCCGTCTTAATGAATGAATGAAAAGTTGAAGCAATCTAATCTTGAGGAGGTCCATGATTATGATTTAATGTTTAGGGTCATTCACTTTAGTTACATTATACATGTTAGAATTTCAAATAACCGCTAAAGGGAAGCTTTCTCATGATGTTCACAAAAATTTTTATTTGAATAAAGTTGGTGAAATGGTGTACTTTGTTTCTGAAATTCAAAACAGTTAGATCATGACATATTGTTATTTGCAGTGCCATGTTACTTGCGGTTCAAATATTGGCCAAGACCTCCAAAATCTGCTCGAAGCAGGTGATCTAGCAATAGTTCTCAAATCTCGGCATCGGCCTCGCTGCATTATTGAGTTCATTTCTCAATGCCTTCAATTGCTGAACTTAGATGAATCAAGGAGAAATTTACTGGTACTTGTCCTCTTTGATAAATTGATTACTTGATTTTTATTTTTTACTTTTTAATCTGTCTGGAGGAATTTCCACAAGTTGTCCTAGAGCTATCTCTGTTATATTTGAAGTTTTCTTTTCTTTATTGCCACATGATATAATACAGTTGGTTAAATTTGAAATGGGAAAATTGCTGAAAATTAATCAGGTTTAAACTGGTTTCTTTATTTTCCAAAATTTGTATCCCCCAAGCTTTTACTCAATTTCCCATCATAATTACCAATACCATTCTTCAATCAGTTGTATCTTCATAATGGTGCAGGAGTCCAAAATTTCTTGTTTCCATGAAGGAATTGGTGTATGTGAACAACTCATGGGCATCCCCATTCCACTCTCATACACTCGCCTAACATCAAGATTTCTGGTCCTCTGGCATTTGACTCTTCCTATTATACTTTGGGATGATTGCCACTGGATTGTAGTCCCTTCCACTTTTATCAGTGCTGCTTCCTTGTTCTGCATAGAAGAAGTATGCTTCTCTTTCTTTATTATGAATTTTATATGTGATTCTTGCTGTATTATGCATCTAACTAGTAGGCACTAAACAATGGACTAGTTGCCACCCGCAAAGCCTTTTCCCTTCAAGTTTGAAAGGAATACCGCTTGACTTAAAACTTAAAATGTTTTCACACACTAGTTACCTTCCACGGCTCTTGCATTTTGATGATTTATGAGTCAATTATTCGAACATACGTTATTTCTAGATCAAATTTTCTGCCGTCCCAATGGGAAGCGAAAACATGTCTTTCTTAACATGCAAAATGATGGTGGTTTTTGGTATAAAGGAGTGGAGTTACCACAATGAAGATGAGGGATCATGTCAATATTATTACATATGAACAACAAACAACAATGAAGTGGTGTCCAACATATGGTTCAAAAGTTTGTATGTGCCAAAATAGACTCTCGAGTCCTAAGCTTTTTTGACTGTTTTAGATGAACAAAGGGGGAGTGAAGTTCTCGCACCTGCTTTCCTCTTTTTTGATTAGCAATTAGTTGCATGTCTTTGTGATTGTGTGCATTGCACATGTTTCATATTCGATTATGTGTGCTCAAGAGTTCCTAACACATTGTTGGGGAGACGTCAAATAACCTGCTTTTTCCAACTTGTGCAAATTTCAACAGCTTTAGATCATTTTCTGTTTATTCCTTATTTTATAAGTTTGTAACTTAGAGTCATTATTTACACAGGTTGGTGTTCTTATTGAGGAGCCATTTCCAATGTTAGCCCTTGATGAGCTATGCAATGTAGTTCAGAGCAACATTTGGGAAGCAATTGCAACTGAAAAAGAGATTCAAGCTCGCCTTGTTGCAAAAAGAAAGAGCCATTCCTGTGAGCACTCAACAAACGGTTGGCCAACTCCTAAGCAGATGGAATAGAGTAAAGAATATTCTCAAATTTGATCAAGGAACAAGACAGTGAACTTCCAAGATCTTACAGAGCTTGCCGCTTCCCCTTGTTATGTAAATCTCGTATCATAATTGAGCTCCAGCAGTAAAATATACACGTAGGATGCATTTCCCCCCACAAGGAATCTCATAGCAAGTATATGTTTCAGTATATAGATCAATGTTGCAGTAAATACGCCTGTTGTATATTCAATAACCGTTTGTAGTTTCTTCCAAATGATTTGTCTTGAAAGAAACTAACTGGAATTACCAATAGCACTTGCATAAATGGCAGTTGTGATCCAGAAAGCATCAAATAGAGGCACCTAGTTGTTGACCGCCCACAGATGGTTCCTGGGAATCTGTTTTCTAGAGAACTGAGATGTAAACGTGGAAATAAGTGGTATCGTTTGAGAACGTACAGGGTTCAGTATCCTGTTTTCGCTGTTCATGCTTGCTCTATCGTCTTTTCATCTTTTACCCCTCGATTACCTCCCGATGCTATATTCAACAGGTTCCCTTGGCGAAGAGATCTTTCAAGTACCTTTTCAGTTTCAGATAAATGATTAAATAACGTTTGAATTGGATTGTGTGGCGATCACATTTTCTTCTGGAAATGTCGTTCTTTATTGTCAATTTGAAATGCAGCTTCAAGGATAACAGTAGTCTTCGCTCGCACAAAGATGTGGAAGATCAAACTGTCAGTTCAGGGGCATGCCATTTGTTTGTGATAGAATGAAAAATGGAGGTGCAATGGGATTCGATTACTTTCCCAGGCCAAAAATTGGCGAGGTTGCGTTGTTGGGATAGATCAATCGCCAAAATTTATGCGGTTGCCCTCTTGGGATAGATCAGTAGCCAAAGCGCTGCTCAAAACAAATAGTGCCTCCATATAAGTTCCCAAATTTTATAGCACTATAGATAACCCTCCAGTGCAATGCTCTGACCTGAGATCTTGGGCTGTAAGTTATTGACTTGCAGTCTTCGCCCAAAGCTTTTCAATGCCGTAAGAGAATTCTCACCACTGCTTTCATCCCACAAAGGTAATACTTCCACTATATTTTTTTGTAATAAATTCTGCTCAGTACCGTCTTTTAGGAGCGCTTCAAGCTCAACAAAACTTCCTCTCAAATCCACCAAAACGCTGCACAGTCCCTGGCTTTTACAATATTCCAAAATCCTATTCAAATTTATCTGATCCAAAACCACAGTTTCAATTCCCTTTTTAGCAGTTTCTGGTTCTTCAGTTGCCTCTTTGTCTGTAAATATTATAACTCTAGAAGCTGCATTTTCGGTGAGTATGAATTTGGATTGGAGAACTAGGGCCTCCTGCCATTAGAATCCAAAGGGGTTGATTGGCACCATGTTCTTGTGATGTAGGAAATGGGGAATTGGCAGTTAACGAGGCAGAAAGTATAACTGCATCATATTCTTGTAACAATTGAGAGTGGTATCCACCGGAGTCAGTGACTCCATCCCCAAGTTGATTTAAGGGATGACCATTGACTGAGAGGGAGTATCTGCGGGTTAAAGGGAGGCCTTATTAGTCAGATCACTTTGACAATGGCATTGCCCAAAACTAAGTTACTAAGAAACTGGATCGTTGGGGAAGGAAAAAAAAAGGCTAAATATGAACTATCCAAGCAAACCAATTCAAAAAGCTCAATAAACATGTCAAATGATTGATTTGCTTTCTGCTTTGAAATTATAGACTGGAATAAGTATTACCTAAGCGTAACAAAGGGCTTCCCTGTCAACATTTTATGGATGAAGGCCTCAATGAGCCTCTTGCACAATTCTTCTTCTACACCAACAACTACATCAATTCCTGCATCTCTCAATCTTTGCACACCTCTTGAAGCCACAATTGGGTTTGAATCAATCATCCCAATAACAACCTCCTTCAATTTGGCTTTTACCATGGCTTCACTGCATGGTGGAGTTCTCCCATAGTGATTACATGGTTCCAAGCTCACATAAGCTGTTGCATTCTCAGCCACATCCCCGGCATCTCTGAGGGCAAAGACCTGAAATCAAATTATTTGCAAGTAGTTTGTTAAACAAACACGCCAAGTTGAACAGCACAGCACGAGAATAAGATAAAAGCATACTAGTTGCTTGAGCTAACAACCCAAAAATAGAATGCACTTTAAGACATCTTGTAGTGAAATTTCAGAAGTGTTTCTTTTACTTTTGAATTATAAATATCTGCTTCAAGAGAGCGAAACATATTTCAAACTAGAAGGCATCAATATCCACTTAACAAACAAAAGAGGTGAGTCGTAAGGAACATTTGGCATCATTTCAAGATAGGAAAAAAAAAGGGTCAAATTTTGAGGCACAAGTTCATCATTTCTTCCCAGAAGCAATACACAACTCCAGAGATTTAAAAACAGAATTGAAGCTAGAGTACCAAACTTTAAACTCCACCTAAGGCAAAAATTAACAATACAATACAATAAACTCAACTAATCCTAATTCACCAATTTGGCTCGAAAGGCTAACCAAATCCTTCAATTTTCTTAAACAAATCCAATCTTTTTCTTTAAGTTACAAGATAAAGCATTAACAAGACTCAACTTCAACATGAAAAGTTAAATTTCCCTTGCAATGGGAAATCCTTGTAAAGAGGAAAAGAGGAAAAAGAAAAGTGGGTTTCGTTACCTCAGCATGAGGCTGGCCAGCTTTAACAATAACACAACCCACCATAGGATTAGGACTAGTACATCCAATTGCCTTCCTTGCTAACTCCACGCACCTCCTCATATAAAACCCATCATCTTTATCACCACTGTCACCTTCTTTCGCTCCACAACTGATCATAACCACGCCTCCATGTTTTCCAGAACCAATTTGTGATTTGGACATCCTTTTGACTGAACTGAAAAAACCCAGATTTTGGATTGACTCTGAAAGCAAGATTCGAGGAGGGGTACTGTAGTGGTGGCAAAGAAGGGAGAATATGAGGAGAACGTGAGAAATTGAGTGGTGTGAGAATATTGAATGGGAGTGTCAGTTTCTGAGCCTGCATTTTTGGACAGAAATCTAGGACTCGGAGAGTGCATGCATCGAAGGCTTTTTTTATATATATATATATATAGTTTAACGTGGGGTAGCTTATGTTTATCGGTTCTGAAGTTAACAACAACCATGTAAATCTTTAATTGTTATTATATAAATAATTACAGGAGTCAAACCTAAAACTATATTTTATCACTAAGCCATGGTTTTTATATTCATGGATGAGCCCTGCTACTCTCTGAAAAAAGTCAAAAAACGACAAGGTGGACAGCGTAGTAAGTGACTGTTTTGATCTTCGCCGGATATTTTTAAAAAAATTTATATTAAAATAATATATATTTTTTAAAAATTTTAATTTTAACATTATCATACTGATCTTAAACTAAAAGTCTAAAATACTACCAGCATCCAGCATACCAAGTCGTTTAGTGAGGGGTTGGTGAAAAGAAAAGATGTCGGAGACCAGGTTCGCACCTAGGGGGACTCAGGCTAAGAAAAAAGATGTCTGAGCCCGGGTTCGAACCGGGGACCTCTAGTGTGTGAGACTAGCGTGATAACCAACTACACCACCCAGACAATTTGATGAATGATTTGTAAGAGGTTTAAAATTATATAAACATAAGTATATCCGGGGACCTCCATGTTACACGGCCTCGGCCAACCAGCTGTCCATAGACAATAATTTTCAGACACACCCCGGCATCTGATAAGGATACGAGTTACCAACTAGTGGTGTTTTAGTGTTAAAAATTTAAAACTAAAATGTTTGTTTTTTCTATGATTTCAGGTTTGATTACTGTAATTATTTATATGATGGTCACTGGAGGTTTATATGGTTGTTAACTTCAGGACCCGTGAGATTAGTCGAGGTACGCGCAAGCTGGCCCGAACACTCATGTTAAACAAAAAAAAAAAATCTGAGGCACCGATTCAACTAACTGATTGACAGTAGATTTAACATGTCATGAATAAATAATATACATTAATAACTAATAAATGATGGATTTTTAAGATTGATCAATTTTTGGAGAAATAATATTTTTTTAAGAAAATCATTTTCATTAATTTTAACCCATTTGAGCATAGTTTTTTCCATAGAGATTAATCAGATCCATATGTGATATGCTTAGAAATCCTAGGTTGTTTCCACAACTTGTATTGGATCATATTTAAAATTATAATATAAAGAATGTTATGAAGCAATTAGAATCAACTAATAAATAAAATAAAATCTTAGAGAAACTAAAAAGAAAAACAAATATTTTATTATTATAATTTGATTTGATTTATTATCATATTTTATTCACTATATTGTAACAGTTCCACGCAAATCAAATAATACAATTCTTTTTTCTTTTTTTTTTACACATCAAATTTTGATGATCCTATTTATTTTATGTTTTAAAAAATTTTAATTTTTTTTATTTCTAGCCCCGTTTCCTTCTCTGCATGCATGTATACATAAATGCGGCGAGGATTGTTGTATGGGTGAAAATATTTATGCATTGGGCTTCTGCATTCTGCTCTTTTGTCTCCCTTTTGGGCTCACTTTGTTTCGGCCGTGGCCCAGATAGATTATATATATATATATATATATAAACCCAGCACCATCAGTACTGTTTTTTAGGAAATAATTTCAAATCATGAAATGTTGGTTGTATTATATTTAATATAGTAATAAAAATCGATAAAACACGAATTGAATAACAACACGTCACTTAATAAAGAATTTTAATAAAAAAAATATATCTATCATTATCTATATTCGTTAACAGGAGGTCTGTGCATGCAACTGGAGACTGAGCAATGAATACACAATCAGAAGGTTGAATATTTTCAAACAGTATCTGATCGATGCAATCCCAGATCATGTATTGATCTGACATGGAAAGCTATTTCATATTTATAGGAGCTGGAGGTGTAATTGCTTGTGAAATTTGATTCTTTCCTTCTATAATAGATTGGTCTGCGCACAATCAAGAAGATTAAGGAAGAAAACATATTCTGTGACACTGACAATATCTACAAGAATCTGAAAATCTTAATAATGTAATCTTCAAGAATAATTGCAGACGTTGTCACAGTCCTACATAAACCCAACTCTGCAACCATTCTCTATCACAAGAAGGGATTTGTTTTTTTTTAAGAAAAAAGTATACAGGAGTCGGCTCTGATTTGGATCCAGGACAGTTCATGTTCAGAAGGAAGAAGGCAACATTCAAGGTTGTTGTTCATGGCATTTCAGAAGAAAATCCTCATACAATCAACCTTCCACACAAGGTAAGAACTAGAGGCAAGCAAACACTGGTTTTTTCACTCACATCCCTCGACACACGCCTAAACATTCCCTCGATTCTATGTTTTCAAAAGCAAAGGAGTCCTACTATTTTGTATTCTTAGAGTTATTTATGCCAAATGCTCGTTCATATCTGGAATAAGCTGGCTAACCATTTACTTTCTAGGCTCTTTGCCAGAAATTGCAAGGAGATGCAAACCGGCGTGAGGGGGAGAGACTAGACATGCATCGAAAGGCCTCGCTGGTATGGAGAGTTATATTTGATAATGAAAAATAACTTATTTTAGTTTAGCTTTATTTATTTGCACAATTCTTTGTTGGATTTGGTTTTATAAAGCATGTAACGAGCACTCTTAAGGTTAAATTAAATTAATTAAAGATTAATAAAAAAAATTGTTCTTAAAAAATATTTGATTAGCAAAAGTTTTAAATTTAAAATATTTTTTGGATTGAGTGGTGAACTTGTGAGCTTATGAGTTTCCGCTTGGTTTGATAAATGAAAAATTCTTTATTATTAAATTCTTATTTGATCAATAATTTTTAGTCCATTAATATCCTTTATTTATATATATATATATATATATATATGATGTGATAAGAATGAATGTATTTGATTTTCATGAAATATGAATATTCATGAAAAATCATTAATGATCATTCATTAATTATGAACATTCATTGTAATTAATAAATATTCATAAATCTATCAGCTGGTTTTTCTGAAGTCAACAATTCTGAGCAGTGATGGGTTGATATTTATGCAACAAGATATTTGTGTGTGACGAGAAGAGGATGTCTCCGCTTCTAAATAAGTGGAAGGTGAAAACTTATACATGAGAAACTCATCAACCTTCAAGGTATTAGGAGTGAGCAAGGTCATTCTGAAAATGACTTCTAAAAAGCTTTTCACCCTTAACAATATGCTTCATGTTACTGAAATTAGAAAAAACTCAGTGTGTGACTCATTTTTGAGCAAAAATGGTTTTATAATAGTCTTTAAGAGACAATTTTTTTTCTCTTTAAAAATGGTATGTATGTAGAAAAAGGTATCTTAATGATGACCTCTCTACAATGAATGTAATAAGCATTGTAATCAATTATGAGAGTATTAATAAGATTGTCTCTTCTTCTTATTTGTTTGAGTCTTGTGTGTGCTACCTAATATGTTAGGTCATGTGAATTATATATATATATATATATATATATATATATATA
Organism: Populus simonii; assembly: GCA_007827005.2. NCBI lineage: Eukaryota > Viridiplantae > Streptophyta > Magnoliopsida > Malpighiales > Salicaceae > Populus > Populus simonii. Next base: position 5,727,248 of record CM017477.2, read on the forward strand.
TATATATATATATATATATATATATATATATGTTAATTGTTCTTAAATTATTATCAAGTATAATTTTTGAGAAAAATTATAAGTTTGAGATTTATGTGTAATCAAAACTCATAAGACATTCTTTTTAAATAATTAAAATAAGTAGTGAAACCTCTCGACTTAATTTACACGAATATCATTAATTTAAAACTTGTGCAAACTAGAGGTGAAAAAAAAAATATATTATTTTTTTATAAATGATAACACAAAATATTGTTATAACTATTTGTTTAGAAGCAAAGATGAGGTTTTTAAAATATTTAAACATTGCAAGAATAAAGTTAAAAATCAACTTAACAATAAAATAAATGTAATAAGAAGTGATAATGGTGAAAAATAAATATTTTTTTTGGTTAATTTTGTTTATAAAATGGTATTATTAATCAAACTATTACTACTTTATTCACTTCAATAAAATGATATTTCACTCTAATAAAATTACATTGCAGAATGTAAAAACTAAACATTAAAAAATATGATGATGTCATAATGATATAAAATTAATATATCAAAATGATCCATTTGTCTTAGTTTTTTTATGCTTCTCAGCATGTTTTTTATTTAAAAAATAAATTGAAAAACTGAAACAAATGAACACATAACATTGATGGATCAACCTAAAAGAAGATAATGATTCAATAACATTCAATACACACACACACACACACACACATGCTTAAAAATCCACGTTCCAAATAGCCAAAAACAAGATAATGATTCAATATATTCAGGCTTGATAAAATGTCAAGTTCATGTGATATGAGCTTGACTTGCTTCAAGGACCAATATTATTAGGTTCAGTTACGAACTGAACTCAAGTACATGTGAGTCTAGTAAGATAGTAGACTCATCATCCTGAATTTGAAATCATTCCATGTCTAAATGTATATAGAACTAATAATCTTTGTAGACCTTATATCAAGTCACGATAATTTATTTGTTTATTTTTATATCTTTTAACATACAATGTTTAAAGTAAAAAATAATCATTTCCCTACATCTCTGGAAGTATAAAAGTCTTATAATGGTCTGCCATATTTCCATCAACATTAATATTGTGTAAGAAATATATATCCCTCGTTAATATTATGTATATGATATTGATCTCTTGTAATACTACCATAAAAAAATGACATTACAACCCCTTTATCTAAGCAACATTGCAAAGTTTAGAAGTTATATATATTTTCTAAATCACTCAGATAAAGGGTTTATATTTTTTCTCTATTCTCTAAGTATTCGTACTCTTACTTTCAGAGCATTTATCATACACAAATAAGAACAAATACTATTGTTCTTTTATAAGGTTTGAAAAATTCATTTATTGCAATCCCTTGTTAAAAATTATTGACTTCATCATTATAAAGTTTTTAAATCACATAAAAAATGATTAAATTGCAAGCATTAAGTATTCTATCACTAATCATCAATTTCATGAACTTTGAAGAAGAGAATATTGACATAAACAAGTGATTATTCTTTATCCAAACATTCAAAAACCTTCATCCCCGAACATATTAAAATTTTAAACATCATCAAATATAATATAAGATAATAATTTAAAAAATACATTTTTGAAGTGTCAAACAATTTGTAAAATTCATCATTATTTATTAATATGAGATCAATATCACTTTTTACTTGAAATTCTCATCCTGATTTCCAATGATTATTTCCTTTATCTTATTTGATCATATGTTTTATTTTATTAAACAGTGAAGCTTGAAAAGATACTTCATTGGGGGCAATCATAGCAATTAAACCCGATCGAAATCGAGTTGAGTGGATTAATTATTTTTTAAAAAATTAAAATAATAATTTTTTAATGTATTTTTTTAAAATTTCAATAGATTTTTTATAAGGTTTAACTAAATCAAAATGAGTCAATTTTAGAATGAAAAATTTTCTAGAGTTAACCAAGGACTTGGATAAGTTAGCCGAATCTTGAGCTAATCTATAAAACTAGTTTAATAAAAATACTTGTAGTCGTATACACAAGTCATCCATAAAATTACTAAAACTTGTACTAGCAAGAAACATCAAGATAAAACCATTTAGGTGGTGATCTAGTGGTAAGAGTTTGGGACTAAGAGGCTTGCTCCCTCTATGGTCTTAGGTTCGAGCCCTGTGGTTGCTTATATGATGGCCACTGGAGGCTTACATGGTCATTAACTTTAGGGCCCGTGAGATTAGTCAAGGTACGCACAAGCTGGCTCGGACACTCACGTTAAACTAAAAAAAAAGAAACACCAAGACAATTGATTTTATGCATTTGAATCGAGTTTAAATAAAAAAAAAATTTTGTTTAAATTTTTTTTTTATTTATATTTCTGAATAATTTTAATATAATAATATTAAAAATGTTATTTTAATATATTTCTTAATAAAATATATTTTAAAAAATAATTAATATTACGGCCATAAACACCACTATGTGTGTGTTTGGCTTAGAAATATGGTGGCTTTTTGTCAAAGGTACAATACCTTTTAAGCACACACTACACCTCTAAAAGTTATAAAAACATACTTTTTACTTAAAAAAACACAAGTTCCCTCCAAGCCAAACAGCCTCTATAACACAGACCAGGTGGTGCTGTGCAGTCTCTGTCAGTGTAGACCTCTGTTTCTCCCATCGGAAATTATACTCTGCAAACAACAATAATAAAAAATACTAATAATAAGAGAAGCTAAAACAATTTTGTTTTCAAATTTCAAAACCCCAAAAAATACCCTCCAAAACCCTCCGCTCTTCTTCTCTACTCTACATTTACAGATCCAAACATGTCGTCTAACAATCCGACCGAAATCATTCGGAGCCCTGAAAAACGGGAATCCGGATTCGAAGAAGAAGAGGAGGAGGTGGAGAAATTGGAAAAGCTGGAGACAGAAGTGAAGCAAATGGCAAAGAAGATTCTGGAATACAGAACCACTTTACCGGATCAACTCAAAACTACTGTCGCTTCGCTTCTTTCCTCGCAACGACCCGTTTTACCGCATTTCGATTCAGGGTCGGATCCTGGACCCTCCGGTGAACTTAACCCAGGTTGGTTAGCTATTGTGTTCTCTTTTAGGGTTTTAAATGTGATCTGGGTTAAGTAAAGTGAAAATTGCGTGTCAGTGTTTTTTGGGTATTAAATTTTTTTGTGATTTAGGTGTTTCTTTTGATTTTTAACTTAATTGCAAAATTTGTTGATTAGAAGAGTCAATGACTTGTTGGGTTACCTTAATTTTAGTGTTACTTAGTATTAGTACTTAAAAGATTAGATCTTCAACCGCAACGTAATTTTAGTTATGGACTTAGCTGATACGCCTTTTACAAGCTTCATGGAATTATTATTTTGTGATTGTCATATAATTATTTGCTGATGACTTAACGAGTTTTTAAGTAAGTGAATGTATGCTGCAGTACTTAAGGTTAATGAATTATTTTAGTTTTAGGCACGTATTAGGCTGATGGATGTGCTATCTACAAGCTGTGCTGAACTGTATCGAATAATCTACTACCGTGGTTCTTTCAGTTCTTTCCTTTTGCTTCCAATCAAAAGGAAATTACTTTTAGAGGGATTCTATGTAAATTGGAAAGATAACGAAACGAAGCTAGGAAGGCAGACATTGATTGAGTGGTTAGTGGCAGGATTGGTATTCGGCATGTGTAGTTGTGCGGTGTAAATAGCAGGATTGCATGCTTGGTGGTGGTGATTGGAACAGAAATGAAGATGGAATTTGTGGTTTTCTACTGATTTCTATGGCATTAGAGGTAGTTAGATATTTGCATCTTTGGTTCGATAGTGTGATAAGTATAGAATGTAAGACTAGCATGATAGGAAATGACAAATAATTCGAAGTTTACTGCATTTATGTTTACACTTCCAAAATTCAATGGCATAATTGTTTGATTGCAGTTGTTTTTTCATCCTAAAGAGCAGAGCAGAGCAGTATTTTTCATTTTTTCTTGTTCTTTTCAATGGTGATGTTTGCATTCAAGGCTTCAGAGGCCCCTATCTTGTTCTAAATTTGTGTTTTTTTATTGTGATTGCAGCATTGACCATATCATAACATTATGCAGATTCAGGAGGACAGGATACATCCAGTAGAGCAGCATTACTAACAGAAGAGGACCGAAAGACTGCCGAGAAAACACATTTGTTGAAAGAGAAAATTTCCAGCAATGTCTCTGCTATGCCTGTAGTTTTAAAGAGGATGGAAGATTGTATTTCTAAGATTGACAAACTATATTCCTACAATGGAAGCATACATCCGGCGTTTAAAAAGAAGCGGACTAGCTGAGTTCGCTGTAATTTTAGCATTTGATGTTAGTTTCAAGGTGAATGACTTGGGTTGCCTACGATTGTCTTCGATTTGTACAATGGATCCATGAATCCTGCTGTGGAAAGGAAGGGCTTATACTAACCACCTTTGTCTTGCAATCCTAGGATTTAGGAGCATCCTTTGTACTGTAATTACCCAAAAGCATCAATTTTAACGTGTACTATAGGTTTTGATAGTTTCTAGCAAGACATCTTGCATTGACTTTGATACATTAATTATTTAATTATGATGGGATAAGCTGTTGTTTTGCCATCTGTGTTAGTTAGGTTCTCGCTTATCTGCAAACCTCATTTAGGCTGTGTTTGGAACAGGAATGCAATCCTCAACCAATTGATTTGCCAGTCGGCTAAATGGTGGATCGACTGCATTCTTGCAGGATCTGTATATGGTTTGTCTGTAAACCAAAGTAATTATGGGCATTTTCAACAGAATTTAAAAGTCCCATAATGTCGAATCCATAACATTGCTGCAAGGTCATCGTAATCACATGATCGCACAACAGCAATAAATGTCATCAAGTGCCACGAATTCAAAGTGTTTGACATTTACAATTGAGCACTTTATCAGCAGTGATTAGTCCAGGTATGGATGTACCAACCATAGCTCCCTCCCCACTTCCAGTTTGGCTGGTATCCAACACAACCGTGCTGAGTCCCCTTCCTACGATAAATAACTTCTTCCCAATCGCTGCCAGTTGGCAAGGTGGTTTTGTAAGCAGTGTTGACAGCCTCTTAACTGCCACCCATTCCCTTTTATCCTTCTGCCACATCATCAGCTTGGTCCCTGAACTCTGATCCAACACATAAAGTGTGCCGTCCACAACAACCGCTGGACCTTGCCAGCCTGACACCATATCAGCATCTGCACGCTGCCACATGCCACTTGAAGGTTCGTAAACGACTGCATAGAAAGGAGAAGACATGGTAGAAGCAGAAGCTTGGCAGCGGATATAAATCTTCCCATCCAAGACTACGCAATCTTCAACTTCAGGAACAGCGCAGTCATTGGAATGAAATTCCCAGCTATTTGTACGGGGATCAAAAATGTCCCAAGAATATGGATCATTGCTTGTTGATGCTAACCCACCAATGGCATATATTTTCCCATCATAAACTTGACAAGCAGAATCGTACCTGAATGAATACAAGAGCTTTCCAATCAACATAAGAGTTAGAATCATGATACAAAAAGAGGAACTCTAGTCCACTGGCCCGATCTACATGCATATATAATCTACAATTTCGAGATGCAGACTCCACAAGCGACTTGACACTAAATTTCCTTTCGTTTGAGTTACTATAGCATTTCCAAAAAGCAATTCACAGTAAATGAGGAGCACTTGGAAAGGTAATTTAAAGGCAGGATTTAAGTTCAGCATCACTTGCGCAGACAACTATGCACGAGAACACAAGTGGAAGGAATTGTGTACCTAGCAGTCGACAAGGAAGCAACTTGAGTCCATGAATTCCTTGAAACATCATAGCAGAAGGCTTCATTAGTAGCTTCCAACCAACCACCACCACCCAACAAGTAAACCTTTTTTCCTAGAACTTCAAATCCCATACCCATTTTATTCAAAGCACGAGCTGGAAGACCTGGAACACACTTCCAACGCTTCTGTGATTCATTAGGGTCCACTACATAAAACCATATCTTCCCATACTTGTCACAACATAAAGCATATATCCAAGTCTCACTTAAACTATGCATTCTACGATAATCATAGAGCTCATCACTGCACACGAATTCTCTCCATCTCTTGGAAACACACTTTAATACCGCATGGTACTTCCGGGGCACTCTCGCCAAGCAAGAAAGAGCTATGTCATCTGGTAGCCCACATATCAGCGACATTTGATTCTCTTCCATTCCAACCGGATCCCACAACAGTTAGCTCGACTCCTACAACAAAGTAAAAAAGAAAGAAACCCATCAAGCCCCCAACTTGCATTGCCTTGATCAATCCAAAAACAACCCATCCATGAACAAGCGAACTTGCTTTCGCAGGTTTCCAACGTCTAATCTCCAAGATTGTTATTAAGTTGCTAAAAAAACAGGCTGTAATATTAATCTAATCTATAGAGCTCAGCATTTCTTCTCTTTCTCTTGAGGAAATTATAAGAGAATCTAAAAATGTTTTCTTTTCTTAGATCAATCTAGTAAGCAGATCGCTAATTTAACATTACTAAAAATAACTAAATTAGAATCTGGCGTGTGAGCAGTTTGAGGGATAACGAATTAAAAAGAAAAGAAAATTTAATCAACTCGAAGCCCTAATTCGATTGAGACGAACCATTTTTCGTCGAATAAAATAATTCTAAGCTTCTAATAATGATAAAAAAATCAATGCGGGGAAATTAAAAGAGTAATTAGAGAATATAATTTGGGACTTACCTGTCCTGTAGCAATTTGATTGCAGATTTCTTTTTGGAAACAATCAACATTTTAATTTCACTTTCCAAGATATAAATAATAGAAACAAAGGGGTTGTGTGCACCTCTAGTCCTGTGGTAGCGTTTTGCAATTAAATTCTTCTCTGGGGGGTAAAACTGGAATAAGATGTGAAGCAATCAAGTTTGTGGCGTCCGATTTGTAAAACCTTCACAAGAACCCACCAGAGGATCTGTCCATTTTTTTTTGTCTTTTTCATGCATTCTCTAGTTGAAATGCAGCATCGATGCCAAATCCATCACTGACAATCTTTGGATTTTATTAAGAATAAAAAAAGGTGATCATTGATATTATGTCAATTTAAAATATCCACATTTTAATTATTTTAAATTTATCGTTTTTACAATAAATCCAATCATTTTTCTTAAAATAATTATGTTTCTATTTTTTTAATTATTATTATTATTATTATTATCAACGTTCTTGTTTTCTTTGAATAATAAATTAACCAATTCATCATTTAGAGCTGTTTGCTTGCTGGAGTTTCTATTTGAAATGTAAATATTTGATCTCAAGTTTCTCTAAAGCTTATTTTGTCCTTTTCCATTCAAATTTTGCTTCCTCAATTTCCTTCTTTTTTTCTTTTTTAACTGAAAATAATTGAATTTCGATAATAGGATTTTTTTCAGAATATTTTTCATTTAAAAATTTTATTTTTGATACCAGTAAAATAAATTGATTAAAAATTATTCAAAAAATTAATTTAAAATTAAAAAATTAAGAAATTTTCAAAAACAATTTTTAACACAAAATCAAACACAGCCCATTTTAAAAAATATATTGATCATCAGATCAAAATAAAATGGTTGAATTGATAGTACACCGGCCGACTCGGAGCTCGGCTCAGGACTTCTCTTTTTAAAGTGTTTTAGATTTCTCTGATTTGAGAAGTGAAGGACTCTTTCTCTGATTTCTTTTTCAAGTTTTCTCTTCAAAGAATTGTTAAGCAACTTGCAAAGGTGCCAAGCAGCTATCCAAATGCTTTACATTTGATTACGTTTTTTTTTTTTTTTTTTATTGATCAGAGAAATCGAAACGCTAAAAGTTATAATATTTCCTTACGAATGGACCTGTTTACACTTTTCTTTTTCATAAATAAGTACTCCCCGGAGAAGAAGCGGCATTGATCAACACAGAGTCATCACAACTGCGAGCGAAACCGCTTCTTAGCATAAAAGAAGAAGAGCAAAAATCTTGGAACCCTTATTTGATACGACGATAGTTTCACGACCGACGACTTGACAGCAATTCCCAAACTAAAGCTTCGAGGCAGTGGTTGGATTTCTGGCTGGATTTGTTGTTGCGAATGTTCTAAGAAGCCCTTCTTGAGTTATTGACACAATGTGCTGTCCATCAATACATGAATAAATTCAGCTCGGAGTTTTCTCTTGTCTATCAATGACAACTCTACTTGTTAAAGAGAAAAAAAGCAGCAGAAAATAGAGAGAGAAGCATGGCAATAATAATAATAAAAAACATGGTTGCACCATCATAGAAATAAATGATTATATATAGTACAGTTAATTTACCTCTCCTTTTCTATTGAACATTTCACCAACTACAAAGCCTCGAGCATTATAGGCAGCAGGGCTCACAATCTGATAGTCAATGATGTGTTAAGATTTCTGACATGTCCAAAGGTGAGAAATGCAATCTGACACTTACCGCAAATAATAACCACTCATCAGCTCTAAAAGGCCTATGGAACCACATCCTGAAATTTGGAAAAAAGCCAATGAAATGATTAATTGAAGCCAAAGCGGAAGAAAGGCTCTTCTACAGTGATATGGGTTCAAGACATATACACGTTTAATCTAAACACATAAAAGGAGTTCCCTAGTCAATGATAAGCATCATTTGACAGATGCTGTTGATTCACAAGAGCAAGCCAACTATAGAAGAGCTATTTAAGAAAACTAGTGCTTGCTATAGTGACCCTAGCTATTGTTCTAATTCAAATTATTCAAAACAGGCCTGGGAGAAATAAATAACCTGAGCCAAATGGAGAGAATCCATCTTAAAACCATTATTCACCCTAACTAGATCTTGAACTTCAATTATCTCAAACCATACAGGGGGGGGGGGGGGGGGGGGAGATATAAACTGGTTATTCTCAGTAGATTAAATTAGATGATAATATGGCAAAAATGACAAAAGGTTTACCCAAAATATCATCCGTCCAAATGAAAGTGGTGCGACCCTCTTTCAAACTAACATATGTCTTGCACAGCGTGGTCAATAAATAAGTTTATTGTTATAAGATGCAGATACTTACGTGTGATCTAGACTAACTGCAGATGGCTTCAAACCCCTAGCACGGTGGGGATTCACACTAACTTGAAGAAATATGAGATCAGAAGCATATGCCACTACACATCTGTAAAAGAACAATTCAATAACATTAAAATTCAAGAATGATATTGCTTGTGCACCACTGTTGCGATGCACTTCCATTCATATAAGACCCGACACAATAAAGTAAATAGGAGGTTTCTATCCTTTTAAACTTTAATATTGTTAGTTATAGAAAAGAAGTCAGTTCGAGTAAGACTATTCATGCAGCCAATCTCAACTAATTTGGGGAAAAGCTTTCATAGAATTGAGTCAGGTCCAACAGAAGTTGCTTACCTATGCAATGCCTGATCATCTGAAAGTTTCCCTTTTGCTCTAAGCCAGTACTTCAGGCTGCAAACATTTCATTAGATTGGCCTCCAATAGAGTAAAGGCATACAAGCCACAAGGATATCAAAGGGTTTCATATTCCAACACAAGACAAACATATATAGGTCCTTATCGAAAGATCAGATTAGCAACATAATAAACCAGCCCTACCTTGGAGGAGATTTTGTCTGATTAGTGTTAGTGTTGGGCTCACAAAACCTTATTTCCATTGGCCAAGGGACAAATTCTTTTGCAGCAACCTTGTTGCGATAGCTCCTGAACATGCAATGCAATTATTAACTCTGGTTCCAGGCTCAAAGAGTTAATTGCTTAAATTAAAATAAAATAAAAACCTTTTACAAGTGAACCAAGTTGCACCAAACGCTGTCATCCAGCAGAAATGCAAAAAGGTTACAGGAGAAAGCATTGACCACCCATAACTGAAGTTGCATTCATACCTTGGAAGAAGAGGATCAGTAAGACGTTTCTCACGCAGCTCTTCCATTGACAAAAGCTGCAATATGAGGATTCAATATCCAAAGCAGTAATGGAATGTATAAAAACATACAAGCTCGTTCCGCTTACCAGCTCTGGTTCAGGCACAGCTGGCATCTGTGCTAGCTGGTGGACAAACCCGTGTTCTTCTTTCTGTAAAATTAAATTAACCCAATACCAGTTTATTCTTGATTAATAGCAGAAGAAATCTACCAAAAATATAACTTAAGTACATAATTGAGGACGTTTGAAATTTTATTGAAAGTTTTGTAGAAGAGGCATAAATTGAGGGGAAAAGGCAATGTCTTTAAGCAAAAAACTGCATCAGGTATTGACTGATAATTAAATATTTGCTTGAATAATTCTTACATAAATCAATGTCATCATAGACACAAAAGACATTCTTTAAGTCAATTTTTTTTAATGGCCAGAAAACAAAGTGGCATTGGAACCTGCATTTGATTTTCAAAAGAAAAACTGGCCTTAATGATGATTGACTTTCTCAGGGGAGGGTTTACTGTCCTGAACATCTAAGTTCAAGATTTAAATAGCACCTGTTCTGTGCAACCTCTGCGCAAGCATTGTATGGTAGAGGCAGACAATTAAAGAACTGAGCTGGAGATTGGTATCGTAAGACCAAGAAGCAAACACAAAGCCAATAGCAGCTTTAAATACATGGTGACACCATCAAAGAGATTTCTGGAAGTTCCTAATATGATGATATAGAGAAACACATTGGAATCAACAGTAGTTACAAATTATTTACTTGGAATCCCTCAAGTTATACCACACAATGACAGTTATTTAACTTTAGATCCTAGTTTCCCTGTTCAGGTATACATCTCTACAGCAGTTTAGTTTCTCGGCCACTGATTGATCACCTCTCTTACGAACCTAATGTGCTAATCCAATTACCAATCTCAAAAAGCTTCAATCATAACATTGCAGAACACTGAATAAAGGTCTATTTCATGTTCTTTCCCCATCAGGGGAGGTTCATTATTCAAAATCTACTATGTTTCCATTTCAGAACCTTAAGCATTAATCTCTAGGTTTACAATCACTCTTAAAATCACTACGGTACCACAGGGCCATAACCACATAGCATAAGAAGTTTCCCTCAGGATGCTAGCATTCATTTAAAACCTCCCCCATGGTGGGGCATCTAACTAATAACCCTGCTAGAAACTAAAGATTTCCTCGGGCCCCATTCACAAAATCCAGCGGTTCTGCCACATCTCCATAACAACAGACTTAGGGAAGAGCTGCATGCTCAGCTAAGAAAATGGCTGCTAGAAATAAGTACCGGTGTGGTTGTTGGAAATAATTAATATTATCTCTCCGCAAGGACTGCTGATTATTTAACACTCAGTGTACATCTAATTCTATTTTATTTCTTATGGATGAACGGGAGTAATGATGCTTAAATCTTCATCGTGTGTTTTTATTGATAACCAACTAGTATCAAGGATTCAAGGTCGAAGTTTAGCATCTTCAACCCAGTTGTCTTTTCTAACCATTTGTGATTTCAAGCACGTTTACAAAGGGGATGATTTCAGCTAGCTTGAAAAGCTTACTGCACTCAATAGAAAATTCAATTAACATTGAAAAGTCTAAAAGAACATAAATGGGTGCTAATTTAGCTATCTGGTATTTTTCAATATTTTATCCACCAATTTCTAGTATAGTTGCATTTCTTCCCTTCAAACGCAAACCTAATGGTAGTATAAAATTTAACAGAGTAACAACCTAACAATCCACATAATGGCCATAGAACCGATGACTGTTTCCAAATCCATCTCACTGTAAAGATTTGTCAGAATACAGATTAAATACAAAACAAGGCAGCAGCATTACCTGAAATGAAGCCATCAATGTGAATATGATATTTCCTTTTTGTATTGCATCAACTTTTCGGGTAGCAAAGCTTTTCCCATCGCGAATTCGTTGAACTTGGTATATAATTGGCACTACAAGGTATATGCAAGCATACAACATGTGTAATATCACTTTAGCTGTTATGCTCCACTAGCAGGATAATAAGCCCAGATAAACATGTTTGAAAAAGGAGGTCTATTTATGCAACCCATTTATTTTCTTTTTATAAGAAACATATGGCAAGGATTCCCTCTTCAGGAATAATTGACTGGGAAGAGTATAATCCCTTACTGAGCTTGTGTCAGGAAGTGCAAAATGATTACATATATAATGACCAAACATATCAGTAAATAGACCTGATAAAAGTCTCTCTCTTAAAGATGATGGACTGAGAAGGTAAGACAAGATGATCTAAAACTTGATAGGAAAAAAAAAAGATTGAACAAGAAGGGAAAGGCATTATTGAAGCAAACATAGGCATTGTTGGTACCTGACTATCAAATGTTATGAAATATTTCAATTGAACTATAAACTTAACCTCTACTTTATTTCTTACTTTATACTAATCTTCTTCTTTTCCAAACAAGAAGAAAGTAAGTAATTTGAAGGTCTTTGATAGAATTAATTTGTCTTTAGTTGAAGGTCTTTGATAGGATTAATTTGTCTTAGACTCTAGAGAACAAGGTTGTTTTGCTGTTTCTTGCAGAGCTTGTTGATAACTTAAGAGTAGAGGCTGGATGTAGGTGAATTTTCACTCATTTCTTGCAGCATCTATTAGTAGAGAGAACACACATATTTGCCTACCAAACAGGAAAGGATAACAGAGTATGAAAATTAGTGGTTGCATCTCCTAGGAGATGTTGCAATTGTTACATGAATCATGAAGTTTGAATAGAGGTAACCTCTGAGCATGACAAAACTAAGGGTAACAGAATCAAAAGCGCATGAATTTCTATTCACAGATTAGGCATCCCAGGTTATACTTACTGTCAAGATCCCCAATAAGAAGAAAATAAGCATGCAAGCTATGAACAAGTTTAAAGCAATCAACTGTTTTTGATGCTGCAGCCAATGCCTGCACATAACATCACAGTGTAAAATGAGAAAAGATAGCTACGTTTCTGTACTCAAATTAGAGCACTTAATGTACCATTGAAACAGGGAGTAAAACAAAAGAGTCAGCTTTATATTAGCTTAAAATCAAGAATGCAAAAGTAAGAATGCTGGTTTATACAGGATAATTGAAAGTTGAATTGATAAAAACCAAAAGAGATAAATCGAAGGAGTCAAGTCCATCTTTTTATCGCATAAAAGTGGATCAAAACAGTACTTGTTAAACAATGAAAGCATGATGTGGATTGTGTGTCCTCACCACAACGCATTTCATACCTGTCCAACAAACTGTCCTCCAAAGACCTTTCCAAATCGTGGGGCATCTGGCAGAGTAATGCCCTGGAATATATTCACCTTCAAAACACACAACAAAATCTTAGTCTAGATTTATACCAATTCCTTCACTAACCTATCACAAGGAACTCTAGAACACTCAAAACATAATTCTCATAGAGAGGAAAATTATAATGTTAGAGCACAACTTCAATTTTCCATTGTTTCTGTGTGTCCATTGAATAGAAGTTAAGAGCTTCTAGTTTCACCTCATTTTGGCTCACTTAAGAGGTGAACTGGCCATCATAACATATATCCAATGCAGACACATAAACATTTAAATACCAGGAAGCACAAAAATTCTCCTTCTGCATTCTCTGATAAGATAACAAAAGTCAAATCCTAAATCGAAAACACCTCAAGGTGCAGGAAGAACATACTTCTATTGACTCCAAATGCAATATGCTCTCCACAAGGGGGCAGGAGTCGAGTGTCTTGTCTGCATTCCATATAGATTTTGGTCGAAGCAAAGTGCAATGATCATGAGGTAGCACTAAGCAAATTAGCTGTCAAAACAGACCCCGGATTAAATGCCCACTGTCAATTTCAGTTTAAGTCCCGTTTTAAGTTTAGCAAGATAGATGTTTGAGCAGCTGGGGTTGTATATCAGAGAAGAGAAAGTGAGAAAACAAATACAGTTGCACCTTGCAGCTACCTTAGTCAAAGCAATTACATCTGCCTGCTGAACAGACGCAGACAAACCTGCAAATAACAAGTTAATTTCACTCTTCCAGGCCTATTAGATTCACTATTAAAGATCATACATTGTTATAAACCAAGTGGTATCACATCTAGTGATAAGAAACATTAAAAAACATACAATTGATATTTGACTAGTAGAAATAAAAAACAAAAAAAAAGATTGTATCGCAACAACAAAAGGCTAAGATTGCAACCAAGAAAATCATCTTCTCACCATCACCAAAGTAATCATATCGCTGCAATTGAAACTCAGGACGACCCTCTTCCTCTTCATTTACTGTTCCACAGACTTGTGCCTATAAATCAGAAATTCCAACGATCGGCCAAAGTGACTAAAAAATAGAAAGAAAGAAAAACAGAAAATTAACAATAATAACTGCTTATGATTAGTTATAAAGCAAACCGACCTCCCCTTTCCATATAAAATAGATTCCTTCCCCAACTTCTCCCTGACGAATAATATACTGTCCTTCCTCTACAGCACAAATCATTCAAAATGAAAAATTTCTTTTAAAAAAAATAAACACAGGATAAAACACAGAGAGAGAGAGTTGAATTCTCTTAAAGAAGTAAAAATTACCATAGCGTTTAACAATAACGAGCTCCGCGATTTTCTTGAGAGACGAGCTAGGCAACCTCTGTAGCAGAGGAACACCTCCTAAGAACTCCGTAGCTGCAAAAAAATCTCACAAAGTTTTTTCGTTTTTCCCGCATTTTCTCAGCAACCAAACAGAAATTAGGGGTTTGAATAGGATTTACCTGATTCGATGTCCATAGAGAAGTGTGAAATGGTGAGAATTGGAGCAGAAACGTGCGATTATGGAGCTTGATCCGATCTTTCAGTGCGGTAAAGTTTTAAGATTGATGAAGGGAGAGGGGGGTGGCAGGGTGTAGTTAGAGTGCTTTTCAATGTATTGAATTACAGTGCACTTTTTATACTCCAGCAAATAGATAGACAGAGAGGGGCGGATAGCAGCAATACACTTGCAGGTAATAGTCGGGATTTTCTTTGAACTTTCCCGGTAGGTTTGTATTCAATGGCCAACCAGAGACGACAAATTTGGGAGATAAAAAGGGGGCCCGAGTGTTGATCTAAGGAACCGTGAAAGAAAACACGTGTTTCATTTTACTAATTAAAAAAGGAAACTTAATAAGAGGTGTCCACAGTGTGATAATTTCAATCAACCATGTAGGCTATTTTGCCCAATTAAAAAACCAGTGGCCTTCTGGTCTTTTCCACATAATTCATTACATAATTGGACAAATCAGTTTCATCATACTTTTTTTATACTTTTTTTTTTTAAATACAAACTCTTTATTTTTAAAATATAATAAAATAACTTTATTAGCTTTAAAATTAACAGTCGTCTTTAGGAGATTTGATAAATTAAAAAAATATAAATGTTATTAAAAAATATACCATTCATTAACTACAAACCTACTTTCATGATAAAACATGTATGAAACCTGACCTAGTAATAAAAGTTTAGAACTAAAAGATTTACTTTTTTTATGATCTCAAATTCAAGCTATATAGTTGCTCATATAATAACAACTAGAGATTTACATGATCGTTAACTTTAGGGTCCATAGAATTAATCAAGGTACGCGCAAACTAACCCAGATACTCACATTAAAAAAAAAAAAAAAACATATATGGCTAACAAGCTTTTGATTTGGAGTCTTTTTATTTTCCTCGATTTACACACACGCCTGACTCTTTAAAAACTTGGAGGGGTTATTCAATCTGTTTTCCTTCGTATCTATATTTGATCCATAATTTGTTATTACTATTTATTTTATATTAAATAATTCATCAAAATAAAAATGTTTTTCAATTCATTCCCATCAGCAGAAGACAGCTTCAGAGGAGAAAATAGTATGTTTCAACCAGAAAACTTCACCAATAACAAATCGACAAGGTGTCAGCAAACTGAAAAGTAAAGTCCAACATCATCACTCAGAAATTCTTTGCAAGTGAAGGTGATCAGGTTAAATGAGTAGGAAAATCACTTTACCTTGCTCAAAATGTTAAGAGAAAAGGTTAGCTTTTTGAATTTGGTAAAAATAAACACAAATATGAACTTGTACTCGATCCTTGCCAGCCCCAGAAATTGGAATATCTACCAGGCATGAACAAGTACTTCATGCCCTGCCAGGTCTACTGATATAATATCTGAATCTGACCAGGGGCAGAAAATTAGAGACAGAGATGCAGTTATATTCAGTTGCAGAGAAGTCAGCAGTCAACTTTAAGAATCTCAAGATGACAACTGGCGAATTAGCAGATGTAACAACGACAAATATTTTGAAGCTGATAACAGGAAACGGCGAAAAAAAAACAACTCGGGATCAGGAACAGCGAGATGGTGTACATATTATAATTGCTATAGGATCTGACCCAAAAACAGAGGAAATTTGAAGAAAAAAACCCCACAATTTCAGAAAGAAAAGAAAAGCTTAAGGTTGATTGGAAATATTATTCTGGTTGCTTTTAAAAATATTTGTCATGCTAAAATATATTAAAATAATATATTTTTTATTTTTTTAAATCAACGCATCAAAACAATTCAAAACATAAAAAAAAATTAATTTTTTTAAAAACCCGGGTTCGTTCACATTTCCAAACGTCGTCTTGGTCCAGATTGTAAAATAACTTGGAGACTAACCAATATCAAAAGAGAACAAGAAGAGTAAAGCATTTCTCAATCACCCCAGAACTCTTAAGAGATTCAGGGGCACAATCAATTTCTTCTTTGCTCCACTTCCTTCTGCCCTGGACGCGGGAAAATAAGCCCAAGAATATGTTACAAAACCTCATAAAAACAGGAACTTAGAAGAAAGTAAAAGAAGCAAGATTTACATTATTTTCCTTTCCAGCTTCATTTTAACCGCACAAACAAAGGCAATGCTAAAAGTCAAAACACACAAGCCATATAAAAATCACACGACAGCCAATTACCTTATCTTGTGAAAAAACAGAAAAAAAGCATTCTCTTGGGTCTGCATGACTGCCAATCTTTCTCTTTACGACATTCAATGCTCAGTTAGAAGTTGCATGATGCTCTTCTCATGGGGAGCAAAAATCAGTAGCCTCCCATGGAATCCTCACAAACCTTTCTCTATGCTCTTCTAAGATATATTAAAAATGTCAAACATACATCAATAATCAAAAGACATGGGAACAGTTACGCAAATTGAGTTTTTTTTTTTTTTTTGCAAAAAAAATAAAAATAGAATGCCATACAAATGGTAGTTTTTTCTAGCTTCCAACAAAAAGAAATGGGAAGTTCGAGGAAAAAAATGATTAGATAATTAAAAACACCAGCAGCAAGTAATAATTACAAAACACAATACCAAAACCAAGTTGAAAAGTGAGCAAAATACAACACTAGTTACATGTATCAAAAGGAACTGGAACCAATTTCTCCACCACTGTATGTCCCTTTTGTTCAGTCTATGTTTGGTGCAATCACCTAATGCTAGAAACAAAAACAGCGCATTACTCTACAACTAGTTCATCAAAATATATATTGTAAGTTGCAAACACATGCTAACAATAAATTGTGGCAACAGAAGGGCAAGCAAGCTTCACCAGAACAGATATCAATATCACAAATAACGATTGCTATCACCTACCAACAATAGTGCAATGATTGTCAGTCCATAGCATTGGTGTAACCAATAATAGTGCAATGCATATGGCTTGGTCTATTTCCATGTACCCAAACCTAAACCCAAAGATGTTTGTGTGTTATAATGATGCATTGCATGGTCTATTTCCATGCACCCAAACCTAAACCCACAGATGTTTGTATGTGATAGCGAGAAGCCAGACATCAAATGGAGAAGGTCGTGGAATTTAGGCTTTGAGTGGGTAAAATTATATTTTCCATGACAACCATGCTTTTGGAATGCAATTGCAGTTTTTGACAAGTAGCAAATATGACATGCAACACTCATTGCGTGCCTTTCTTAGGAAATCATCATTTTACTACTTTTAAGTGAAAAATCAAGATGAAATATTGCTGGAAAAACAGTGCTATGGTATCATTAAAATTATGTTAAAATTAGGTAAATTCTTTTCAACGATTTTAGCTTTCAAAAAAATTACTACCAATATAGCTGTAATTTCCATGCCATGCCAGTTTGGAAACACAGATGGTGCCGATCCAGAATAAAAAAGCATGAAAGAAAAATTTGCTGTCATTTAAGATTCTCAAAAAATTTGAAAATCCAACCCCGCAAACTTCAAATCAAGTTAATTTTAGTGCACTTGATCTACTAAATGAGACCCATCATACGGTGTGTCTTGATATTTTATAACTCCAATGTTACATGTAACACAAGAAACTAACAACTTGTAAATTACAATTGTAAGTTGTATCCCTTGAAATAACATGTGATATTTAGCCATATAAATAACAGGAAAAGACCTGCCATATGATGAGTCTCATTTAATAGATCAATTGTACTAAAAATCAGCTCAACTTTCCACAACAGTAACAAAATCACAAAGTTAAACTTTTGATCAATAGATAAAATTGTTAAAAGAAAGAGAGGAGCCAATAATCTGCCTTGAACCCATCTTGTCAAATTTTGGCATGGTATAAGATTATATAGATTTCCTCTCTTAGTCCCAATCACTTTTCCTCGCATGGAGGCATCTTAACAACCAGTAATATAAATAGTATATTAAAGATTGAAAACAACTAGCAAAAAAAATTATGTTGGTTATAAAATGGATGCAAGTTTCTAGCCAAGGAGTATATTTCATATTTTCAGGGGAAAAATACACAAAAACTTGTTCCAGGTGTTGGGTTTATTTGGAAACTTCTGCCAAGCCTAGTCATTGGCAAAAGTCAAGCTTCACTTTGAGCATGGCTTATCATTATATCTGATCATGATTATCCTCTATAATACATGTTTCCATGTAACTTGGATACACCACATGAGCTAGTTGAACCAAGTATAAAAACAAACTTTTGGCTTTGGCATTGAATGTTACTAAATGGTCTAATTTCCACTTAGACATCTAATGAATTATAAAGCAAAGAGTTAGTTTTATACTCGGTACAACTAGCTAACTTATAGACGCTCGCACAATTGCATCTCAAATCCACCACATAAGATAATACCAGGTCTAAAACCCAACACTTTGGCTTTCTCATTAGATGCCCTCTTCTTGTCTTAAAACATCTAATGAATGATAAAGCCAAAAGATTGGCTTTACACCTAGTCAAACTAGACAGAAGACACTTACAAATTGCTTAGGCCATCACGATAGGAAGACCAGCTCAGTGATCAAAACTCGCATGTTCCCAAGCATGAAAACAGAGCATAAGATAATCATAAATTACACCAGCAATCACAAGCATTATAAAAGCAGTTCAAACCAAAAGACTTTGCACATTAAACCCAGAGACTCCAATAGTTTATGCAGAAAACAAGACTGACAAAAGTAAACCAGATAATTGGAAACACATCTTACTTCGTTCCATTTTCTGAGGCTTTCTGATCATCACGGCTTTGTTCTGGACTCCATCTCGTGATTGTGCACTCCTCAATAGAGCATCTCTCCAAACAAGATGGAGCAATAGCACCGTGACCATTTTTGTCAACATTCAAAACTAACAATGTTCTCGCAACACTTCCACAAAGTCTGATAGTGCAGTGGAAATCAGACCACACCCTCAATCTCCCAACATCCCCTTCTGACAAAACAATCACAGCATATTCTGAATGTACCATAGATGGATGATGCCGGTAAGCAACGAAATCCACACCGTACTGTAATCCTGGCCTGAGAACCCAATTTTTCATACGAAAATGGGAATAAGCCTTATAAAAATCCGGGAAACTTTCCTTTTTCAATTTCATATGCAGCCCACAAATCTAAATCATTTTTAACAAAACTATCTTCACCAGCAATCTTTAAACATTTTAAAGAATAACACAAATAAACGCTTCCTCTAAACCCAACTGAAACCATTGCTTATCTTTTTCAGCGGTAATTATGGGTTTGCCAAAACATGCACGAGTGAGAAGTTCAGTCTGTTCTGTTTCCACTGCAAGAAGCACACTACAACCTGAGAGCGACGCACGAGCATTTGACTGAAGAAGAGAAGATTGAAGCTGAGAGACTATTTCTGACATAGGATCTGCTAGTGCTTTAGCTTGTGCTCCTTTTCCTTTCCATCTTGGCCCCATTTTTCAAAGAATAACACTTTAAAAATCTGAACAAATCAGACAGATATATAAGCTTTAAGAACCAAGGGACACAAAGGGAATAAGGTTTGTGGATTTTCTCACTTACCAAACAGAACAATTTCCCAGAAAATCCACCATGAGAGGAAAAAAGAAGAAGGAATGGTTGCAGCCAAGGAAACCTTAGGGCTTTTCTCTCTCAGTGCTCGTCAAATTGAGAAAGCTTGGCTGTTTTTAGAGTGTCTGAGACTTCAAAGGACTGTTTTAATCTGAACTGACTGTCAATAACAAAAATAAGCGTTGAACAGTAAAATGGTTAACAAGTTTAGGGTATTTTCTGACTGATTGACCGTATCAAAACTAGATTTAGTTCTTCCATTTGATCAAAAGCTGTCGATTTGCCTTTCATGACAAAAAAAAAGAAGAAGAAGATAAAGAAAAAGAAAAGGTCAATTTGCCTCAGGACTCGAGTACATATAATAGTAAGTTTCTTCGCACACCTTTTACACTGTAAATTGCAATATTTCAACGATTTTTAAAACCGATTAAAGAAACTGATTGCTGGTTGAAAATGACATGCTGGCCTAATTTCATAGGACTCTTTGTGCTTCCTTTTTTCTTTTTTTTCCCCGATGAATTATTAATGCATCTCAATATTGCTTAATTTTTGAGAAATTTTTTAATACTTCTGGTATCGAGAATTATATTTTTTTTATTTTTCTTTTATTTATTTAATTAATTATTAAACTTGTTTTTTTAGTTACATTCATATAAAGAATCTATATATTCAAAAGAATAATAGTATGTCTGGGATTGTAATAATTATTATGGTTTAAAATATTTTTTATTTTAAAATAATATTTTTATATTTTTTAAAAAATATTTTTAAAATCAACACAAAACAATTTAAATATATATATAATTTTAAAAAATATAATTTCAACCTAAAATACTCACCTATTAGGTTTTAGTACTATTCATACTCAAATTTTTAATTATTATTCATTTTTTATTGAAACCTGACAAGTGACGTAAACCTGATTGAGTTTCAGGTATCCGTCCAGGAGTCTATAGCCTGACCCAAAATAATCATGCTCTTTTCACAACATAAACCAAAGGCCTAAAAATACAGAAGAGGCCAAGTACTAGTCCAGCACACAAGAGCACATTTTGTCCAGGATACCTTACAGTTAAAGGATCCCAGCCTTGTCTCCTCCAAAGCATTATCTTTGTCTAGTAATCAAGAGTAATGTAAATTTCCATAAAAAGATAATTTAACAGAGTCTCAAGTCTCAACCAAGCATTCATATAATCCTATGAAATATAGTTTAATAAGTGAGTTACTTTTTAAATATTATTAATTCAAATTTTACAAAATTTACAATCATTAAAAGTTTATATGGTTGTTAACTTCAGAATCCATGAAATTAAAAATTAATCGAGATATGCACAAGCTGATCGAGATATGCACAAGCTGTCCGAACAACCACGTTAATAATTAAAAAAATATATATGTTAACTGAAAATATATGTTAGCCATTTCACATGATTATCACAGGCGAAAAGATCAATACAGATGATGCAAGCTTCTGCATTCATCACTAGCATCGTTTTCCAGATAAATTATTCAGGGCTAGCTATTCTCAATTAATGCATTAAGGGCAAGTGCTTCGATCTTGAACGTGCTGCATACAAGGAAACTACCCCTTTCTCATGGCTTTGCTTCATGTCTCAGTAAGGATAGTTCCTTTTGGTTTAAATACCTTTGAGGTTTTTCTTAATGGCTTCTTCACTTGGTTCATTCAATTTTGATATGCATGATTTTTTCTTTTTCATTATTCAGTTCTTTTATATGTTCTCCACTACCCCTGTCTCTCCCTTGGCTCCTCCCTCTTTTATTGTTGCTGTTAGCATCTTTTCTTCCCTTCCTTTCCCTTTTCTTGGTTCCACTATTATTGTCTGCTTTTTTGAGCCTATATTTCCCCTGCATGCCTGTTTTGCTTGTGATTTTTGTTTGTATGGTCTAAGGCAGCCCTTACCTACCTTTCTTTCCCTTCTGATTTATTTTCAGATCCGTTTTGCCTTAAAAAAAAACTGAGAGTGCTAGGTGTTTCATTCTCTTGTAGACTAAGAGAGCTTTTCACCGTGGATTCATACAGTGTCGGCATCGCTTTTTTCCATTCTCTCTCGACTCTCGGTGAGTTTTCCCTACACTCGCACCCACTTTGAATGGGCTGCAACTGGCGGCTGGGTTTTTGGGTAGAATGGGTGGGAATTAGGAGATGTTTGTATTGATTTGCAGGTGTGTGTCCTTTTTGCGTTGATGGGTCCTACTGTCATGGGTTGTCTATTTCTGCCTTGAGATGGGGTGGGAGAGAGAGTGGGGCCCCATCTCTCTAAGCTCTACTAGGAACTTGCCTGTGATTTTTTCTCTTTGGTTTCAGTACTGGGTGTTTGATTGCTTATGTTTTCTGCTTTTTAGCCTTGCTGTTTTGCCTTTGGTGGACTATTGGATGGTGCACTTTTAGGTATTTTATGTTTTAGTCTTTCTTTTAGAGTAGTAGACGTTTTCATCTTTTTTTAGGGTTATTTTTGTTTTTTATTTTGAAGTGCTCTGCTCTATCTTTTTTATAAATTGAAAAAAAAATGGGCGGGTTATCTTTGCTTTTATTGTTGATTGTATGATTTCAGTTATTTGTTTCTTCCCTAAAAAAATGCTTTGCCGGGCCTTCAATCGGCCCAACCTGCTGAGTCGAGTTTGGACTTCAAGCCCACTCAGCTCAACCCTTAAGCTAAGAGTGTGTTTGACAAACACACCCTTATATCTTCTTTTTAATTTTAAACTTGCTTTTATCTTAAGATTCAGCCAAACAGGACTTAAAATATATCAAAAAATATCAAAAAAAAAATCATGGGTCATTTTGAATTTATTTGTGAGCTCCTTGCATGTTTTTCTTAATTTTTTTCACTTCATATCAGAGTTGTGAATTTATATTGTAAGATACTGACCTGATATTATAATACTCACTTTTCGTTGAAATTTGAAAAAATTCTCATTTAAAAAAATTAAAAAATAAATGTTTTTATGGATGTGCATTCGGCTAAGTCTCTAAAAAATATTAAAAAAATCATATTATATTTACATATAAAAGTAAAAAAAAAAATACGTATTTGTATGCACTTTTAAATTTAATAACCAGTTTATTAAAGCCATGAGAATTGAGCCTATATTTCAAAAAAATACCAAAAATTATTTTGTTTTTGTTAGTATCCAGGATTATGAATTTATACGTAAAACATATTACTGATATTAAATAAAAAGATAGTTTCTTTTATTTTTGTATTGATATTAGAAATGTTAGGTTTTTTACTTGATAAGATAAAGATTCTCTTACCAGGAATAACTTTTCTTAAATCTTAAACAAACCAACAATTAGAAAACACAACAATATTTTAGTTTATATCAGACAAATAAACAATGCAGCTTACCTCATGTAAGACGTATTAACGGTGTTAATATCTTCCATTTACACAATCAATTCCCTTACCCGAACTCTAAGACCAGATGGATTTTTTAGTAACCAAAATATTAGGCGGCGACTCTCATTTTCCTCTTTTTACTGACAAAAAATAAAAATTCCTTGTTCTTTTATTTCCGACCATTCCCGACTCGAGAGAATGATCGTCACGACGCTTCACACGTGCGACAATAACTATAAAATTTTAATCAGCTTCAACTTTTATAAAATAGACAATCAGGGTATGGAATCCAAGTAATCTTACTCATATTGCATCTAATATATATACAGTCTTTCAAGGTAGTGGAGGAAAGACACGGATTTGTGAGGAAATAACATAATTATCACGACGCTTCACACGTGCGATAATAACCATAAAATTTTAGGGTATTACAATCAGCTTCAGCTTTTATAAAATATACAATCAGGGTATGGAATCCAAGTAATCTCACTCATATTGCATCTAATATATATACAGTCTTTCAAGGTAGTGGAGGAAAGACACGGGAATGTGAGGAAATAACAGAATCCTGCATGTACTTGTTGGGACGATCGGGGTCTGGAACCCAAGTAATCTCACTCATATTCGGGGTCTCCACAAAAACCATGGTGAATTCTCCCACCTTCTTTATAGCTCCTCTCCTGCCGGCTCTCAAAACAAGATTGTTGTTCCTGTTGTAAGAAAAGATGCCATTAGCCAAATGGATTATGTCACTTGGCTCGAATGCATCACACTCATCACCCCAGAATTGAAAGTGAACTGAGGCAGTCTCGTCAGCCACAAGTGCCAAGCAAGTCTTGTTCTGCCCTTCCAATAATTTTCTGCCTATGTCCAAAACTATAAACTGTGTGTTAATGTTGTTTTCAGCTGCAGGCACTATGTCTATTAGACATGTCATCTTTCCTTCTCGATCCATCAACGTAGTAGAGCTCTCTTCAACCTGTAATTGATATAATTAAAGAGAAAGCACGATGTTGTGAAGAAAGAAACATGAGCTAGGGTTTAAGATAAAAGTATCTCTCTTTTCTTTTGATCATTTACACAAACATCTAGAATTCATAATCCTAAACTAATGATAAGTAAATTTAGGAAGACAACAAATCTTCTAATTTGTTGATAACACTTAACTGGACATTCACAAACATGCCAAATAAAAACAAATAAAAAATATTAATTTTTTTTAAAAAATTAGCTTTTAAAAAAATATTTTCGAAGCCAAAGTGATTGCCAGCTGGCCAAGGCTGTGCAAACTGGAGCAGGAATCGAAGCCCGCCCAAATTGAACAGCAGAATAGACAACCCATGACAGTACACGAAACATGGGACCCATCAGCGCAGAAAAGGCCCACACCTATAAATCAATACAAACATCCCGCCAGTGGCAGCCCATTCAAAGTGGGTGTGACTGAGTGTAGGGAAAACTCACCGAGAGAGAATGGAA
Organism: Populus simonii; assembly: GCA_007827005.2. NCBI lineage: Eukaryota > Viridiplantae > Streptophyta > Magnoliopsida > Malpighiales > Salicaceae > Populus > Populus simonii. Next base: position 5,752,415 of record CM017477.2, read on the forward strand.
AAGAGCGACGCACGACACTGTATGAATCCACGGTGAAACGCTCTCTTAAGAAATGAAACAAAAATTACAAGCAAAACAGACATACAGGGAAAATATGAAGCTAAAAAATGCAGGCAGACAATAATAGTGGAACCAAGAAAAGAAAAACAAGAAAAGATGCAAACAACAACAATAAAAAAGAGAGTAGCCAGGGGAGACATGGGATGGCAGAGAACACATAAAAAGAATGTTCAAGCCCCTTTATAATGTTACTAACAAGTTACACTCTTCAGATCAGTAATTCACGTCCTTTTAAGAAATAGGTCACACAAAGTTTCCTTTAAGAAGTAGATTTTACAAATTACAACCATATCGAGGATGATTCATGAAAGGCTACTTACTAGCTATAAGTTGCTGGAGCTAGGAAGGACAGGCGCCGCTGCTACCACCGGCTGGAGAAGAGAGTTAGAGGAAGAGATGAACCAGGCAGATGGAAAGAGAAGAAACCTAAATTTTCCTATATAAAGAGATGGTATAAATGTAATTTTCTAAAGTTTTTAGGTCATTATTGATTCTCGGATGAGGAGGTAGATCCCATGCTCGAAACCCAACCATTTAACTTCTAAATTTTACCCAAATCCAAGCTATCCATAGATTTTTCACCAATTTAAATCAATCCAAAATCAGATCCGGAGTAAAATTGACAGCCGCATCCGGAAGACTGAGGAGATAGATATCCAAGTATCCAACAATCAATTGGGCCAAAGACAGGAACCTCGCTAACCGTCCGTCAGTGCTGTACGAGGCAGCGGTTGGTTGTAGTAGGGTCAAAATCAAACAGCAAGACAGAGGGATCAATGAAACATAATTAAGAAAACTGGGAATCTAAGCACTAAACAGAGTAGATTCTTGCAAAGCCAGCTCTAAAAGGGAAATGGGTTTGACTTGCAGGTACACAATCCCACAAGAGCAATCTCTTACATCTCTATCTGCACCAGCTGTATTATATAATGTTGTTTTGTAATCCAACCTACCAATCAAAAGTAGCAACTCTGAATTTCGGAACTCCTGATACACTAACAGCAACCAATACTTTGTTAGTTTGTTTTATTCTCCGTATTTAAACCACACCCCCCCCCCCCCCCCCCCCCCCCCCCCCCCTCTTTTTTTAAAAAAGGTTTTTCTTTTTAAGTGGAGTTTAATTCCTTACAATATAATCTGATTATCTTCTAAATCCCAGTTGGATTTTCCTCAAAATCTAAGTTCCTCAAATTCATTGATGCGCCTGTCTCATTTGAGTCATGTTTCTTGATGAATATATTATCATGCTTGAATCATAGGCCTCTATGTCAATCCTCTGTGGCGTTCCAATCCTTGAATGCGTGTACTGCCTTGGCTGTGCTCGTTGGCTATGGAAAAAATGCCTATACTCTGCTGGTCATGAAAGTGAGAACTGGGGCTTAGCCACAGCTGAAGAATTTGCGCCTGTGCCTCGCCTTTGTCGCCTAATCCTATCTGTCTATGAAGATGATCTTCGCAACCCACTTTGGGCGCCGCCGGGAGGCTATGGTATTAATCCTGACTGGGTAGTTGTAAAGAGAACTTATGAAGATACAGGGGGGTGTGCTGCTCCTTACATGATTTACCTTGATCATGATAATGCTGATGTAGTGTTGGCTATTAGGGGGCTTAATTTGGCGAAGGAAAGTGACTATGCAGTTTTACTTGATAATAAATTGGGGCAGACCAAGTTTGATGGTGGTTATGTGCATAATGGGCTATTGAAAGCAGCAAAGTGGGTTTTTGATACAGAGTGTGAGCTTTTGAGGGATTTGGTTGAGATGAATCCAGATTATAGGTTGACTTTTGCTGGACATTCATTAGGTGCAGGGATAGTGTCGCTGATAGTAATGCATGCTGTCCAAAATGGGGATAGATTGGGGAACATTGAGAGGAAGAGGATCAGATGCTTTGCCATGGCTCCTGCTAGGTGTGTGTCACTGAATTTGGCTGTGAGATATGCTGATGTTATCAATTCTATCGTGCTTCAGGTAGGACTTGCCTGCGCTGTCAGCTGTGTTTGAAATTACAATAACAAAGTTACTTAAAATTTGGTCAAAATGGATTACGGTAAAGTTTAAAATTTGAATTTTTTGGTGCATCGGTCAATTGGAAACACCCACAAATATGATGATGATGATGAGTGGTCTTAATAAGAACGGTGGTTGCAGCATTTTTTGGTAATTCGAAAATGAATAAAATTTGTTCAAAGTGGCCACAGAAGCATTTTTCAATTTATACATTTTGAGAATTAGAAACCCAGCTGTTTAGAAATATCAATTATGTGATACAGTGATTAGCATTTTAATTTGCCTGTTTTCTTACAATTGTTACCTGCTGCCGAGCTCTAGATTTGATGAAACAAGCAAAGAGCTTGATACCTTAGACTTCTAGCATTTCAATTTCTCTTTCACTGTGACAAGGAATGTTAGCATGTGCTCTGTTCTAATATGAGTTACTGAATGAACCAGGATGATTTCTTACCTCGGACGACCACTGTTCTGGAAGATGTTTACAAATCGATTTTCTGGTAAAAGATAGTATGTCTTATTTACCTTTTCATTACTAGCTGTATATTTTTTTCTTTTATTGCATCTGGTAATGTGGCATATATAAGATGTTGAGATTTGAGGCCCTTTTTTAAAAAAACAAATATTCAAATGAGTCAATATTGTACTCACAAAGAAAGAGCGCAGTTGCACAAAGAAACTTAAAGAGGTTTTTCCATTTGGCTAGTTGAGGAAACCTCGGATAGTCATTGATGGACTCTTATTCTTGCATATTTGGTCCGTGTTATAATGATCACGTATCTAATGCAGTTCGTTTAGACAAGATATTAACTAAGCTGAGTTTCTGTACTTTGGACAGCTTGCCTTGTCTGTTATGCCTAATGTGCTTGAAGGATACTTGCACTCTTGAGGAGAAGATGCTTAAGGATCCAACGCGGCTATATGCACCAGGACGGCTATATCATATTGTCGAGAGAAAGCCCTTCAGGTAAATTCAGCTGTATTTTTGGTGCAATGAAGCAGCTTGCCATGAGTTTTTATGCCATCTGCTGAGGGAAATTCTTGATGATTTGGGGATATAAAGAAGGTATCACCTGCTGGGAAATAAGAGGAATGGTGAGGGGAAGAGCGAAAATAGAAATAGTGAGTCTTATTGAGGGTACAAGGAAAGTATTGTATGGGTTATGCTTACCAATTTGGCCTATAATACTGATAGGCAATCAAAGACTTATTAGGCTCTGCATCGAAGCCTAGGCAGATTAACAATGCTGCAGGCATCCTGAATCCAAGATTCATTAAAGGCTGCACATGCACTCTTCCATTTTAGATTATCTGTATTCACGTGTTACGAGCAGCAGATCAAAGAGCAACTGATAATTATCATTGAATATTTTAAGACCCAAAAGAGTTGTCAATTGTCGCACGGTGTGCCGTGCCAGCTCCTTTCGATTTTGATTTGCTGGAGGTTTATTTAGAAAATTTATGTGCTTCAGAATTATTGATTACCATCTTATCGTAATCAGAGTACCTTTACACTTGGTTTCAGGATAGGAAGATTTCCACCAGTTGTCAGAACAGCAGTCCCTGTGGATGGGCGCTTTGAGCACCTAGTTCTTTCATGCAATGCGACTTCTGATCATGCCATTATCTGGTTGGAGAGGGAATCTCAAAGGGCTCTTGATGTAAGTCTAGCTTCTTTCTTGGCATGCAGTAAGACTTGGTGGTTCTGGGTTTGGGCCAAGGCTGAGACAGCTTTTAAATAACTGATCTAGTTTGTCTCATCAATCAGATTTTTAGAGCTTGCTTGTCTAGCTTCTCAAAGAGGAAAAAAATGAAAGAAAACCTTGGTTTATCCAGTCGAGGGAGGGTAGTCAGCTTTTTCACAACTCCTGGGTAGCTCGAAATAGGAGCTCCTGGAATGTTTGTTGAGGCCAATTTGTGGCAGGTTCTTATAAAATCCCGTGACCTGTCATCTCCGTAACTCCACTATAAATGATAAAGGCAGTGTCAGTCAAGTGGTGTCTATTTGCTTGGTTAAATTAGATGCTTGAAGATTGAGAATTAACTTGTACATTTACAACATATCTGAAAAGCCTATCTCCCTTGTCAGTTGATGCTGGAGAAAGATCGGATCATGGAAATTCCAGCACAACAGCGGATGCAGCGGCAGGAGTCTCTTGCACGTGAGCACAATGAAGAGTATGAGGCAGCACTTCGGAGAGCTGTTGCTTTGGAAATCCCACAGGCAGCCTACTCACCTTCGTATGGAACATTTGCCGAAGTGGAAAAGGGGGAGGGTTCTGGCAGCTCAAGTGGGGCACGTTCATCACTGTTGTCATTTAAGAGAATGAAGGAACGCTGGGACAACTTTATAGAGCGTCTTTTTGATGTGGATGAATCTGGTCGAATGGTGTTCAAGAAGTCTTCCACATAGACACCATTTTTTTTTCCCTTTTTTTGTAAAATTACCTGCAAATATCATTCTTTCATTTATCAACCAAATAGGCTCGATTTGCCTTCTGATGTTATTTTAATGGTCTGTAGAATTGTCAGCTTTACGCATGGATAAATCAGATTAAATGGGGGGGTTGGGGGGGTATGAAAGAAAGAGAACTCTTTTAAGAATATGGAACTCACCGTCAACTTCAAGCGTGGCCAGAGCTTGGCAAAGGCAAACAGTTTCTTCGAAGCTCCCTTGTAGACAGTTTTTTCCACCTTACCTACGGTTTTTAGGAACTTAGGAAGAAATTGAAGGCCCAGTACAAAATGAGAAAGAAATAAATCAAAATGGAGGGGAATTGGTGTTCAATTAATAAATTCAAATTTCTGAATTGCACACGAGCCTTTGAAAAAAGCTTTCAGCTAGCGAACCTGACTGTTTTGAGTTTGTGACGTCATTTACAGAGGTGTTTAAACCATTTCAATACTATTACCCTGCATGTTATATGAAAAAAATACTACACTCCATCTGGATGTCCTTCCTCCTGCTATACCTGGAGATCAAGAACGGCATCCCCTGCCATGGAAATCAAACACATTCAGATCAAATTACAATGATTTATCAATCAGTATTATATATCATCAATAGCCAACTAATCGAATGGCTCACTACCACTTTTATTTTGAATTTGATGCAACTTTATAGACCTTCATTAAATTTTGTGCCCTTGAAGGACAAGTTTTATCAACATCTAACAGATTCGGCTACAAAACCGTGTGTGAAAATGATGCTAGTTTTCTTGCTTTAATAGCTAGCCAGTAAATGAGACAAACTATGACTTGTCTGTTCTTCACAGGGCACTGTTGGAAGAACCTTTTGAAGTAATCTCACTGTTTATCCCAGACCAGCGCGGATTACCTAAACCTGTGAAATTCATGTTGGAAGCACCAAATTTGTTATCCCTCTGATTCGGGCAGCATCCAGAACTTTTAGATAAAGAAATCTGTCTCCCTCTATTTTCACCCTTTTCCCTTAGTTATTATTAGTTCCCAGCCCACCAAAATGATGTTCACACTATGTAACTGGATCTTTTCTTTTTATCAGCATGGGTGATTGGATAAAAATTTATAGCATGGCACAGACTCGAATTTAAAAAATAATTGCAGATTGCTCTAGTACTTTACCATGCATTCTCTTAACAAAGCGTTCAAATTCCATGCAGGTTTGTCTCTCCATTAGAAGTGGACTGAGCCTAAGGTAAGTAAAAGACAAAAAATGTCTTCCATCCGGATCACTCAATGGCTTGGCGTTATCCAGAATCTTGTTATACGTGACCCTGTCATAGCATGGAAGAGCGTTCTCGCCAGCAACTGGTGTGCCAACATCCCATGCAGCATTCAGCACCTGAGATAGACAATTATAATGCTCACAGATAAATTTTCAACAAGGACCAGGCACCCGGTGAACCTGAAGCATGATGTTTATCCAAAACTTTCATATAGGTGAAAAAACAGGCTTTTATAGAAAAGACCTATTTTCCCAAAAATGACAAATTTAATTCAGGAAATGTTGAAGCTCAACAGGAGGTTTCTTACTTGCCATACTAATCCCTCAGGATCTGCATGTGCCTCTGCAAAGTCCACTTGCTGGTCTACTGTCCACAATTCAGAACACGAGAAGTTTAAAACAGCCCCGTGCTTCTTTAGCATTGCAACAATTGCAGCATAGCCATCATGATTGCATGGGTTGTAGAACCCAGCAGTTAATTCAGCAGCATGACTGGATGTCTTGTACCACCAATGAATACCTAATAGCTGCTCGAAATTAAAATGTAGCAAACAGAGTGGATCAAGCATAACTATCAAATAACTTTCAGATGTAGTTTTCAAAAGTTCTAAAATGCATTTTGAAGCCAAGATAAACAAATATCTTAAATCAACTTAAAATTAGGACCTGGGCAATTAACAGAGAAAGGAAAGAAACAAGCCTAGGTAGCAAACTTTCATAAACAATCCTTGAAATTAGAAGAAATTTCTGAAAAGCAGACTCACCTTCACAGCAATTCGAGTGCCTTCAAAAGCTAACTTTGCCAAAGAAAGTACCCGATCACCATGATCAACTAAAATCCTAGCATACCAATTAAGGAAGAACCTGCCATAATACCCATCATATTCCCCTCCATCACAGAAGAAACCAGTTTCATGTGGCTGGGAATTATAGGAGCCAGCATTATCTGGTCCCCTAGCCCGGAATGGATGTCCCCTTGCTTCCGCTGTCTTCTTTAAGCTTTTCAGAAAATATTTATCATAACACTGCAAATAAAGGGCTTTTCTTAACCATGCTGGGATAATAAAAGATAAATCAGCAATCACAGGTTGAGAAAATAAATGAAAGAATCGAGTACCCAGTTCACATAACATGAAGCAACCAATTTACCTAGAAAAATAATTGTTTTCTTATTACCTAGTTATGAAATATATATAAAAAAAGAGAAATGAGCCATACGGCAAACTAAATTTTCAAGATAACTGGTTTCTTAAAATCTAATAAACTCTGCCAAATATTCAAGTCTAACTCCACTTGTCCATAGTATCTTTGATAAGATAGGCATAGGAACTAGAAAAATCAAATTGTGTCCAGGCAAAATTGGATAGTCACCACAAATTGACTCCTATTTATTTATTTATTTTTGAAGAAGAGAGGCTGCCTGGTGTTAAAAAAAAAAGGTTACTGGAGCATACTGCCCTAGCAGTAACTCTCAAGGCCAGAAGCATTGTGAGAGCAAATGTTGGAAGCTATTGGCAAGTTTGTGTGTATGGAAGCAACTTGTAAAGTTGTAGCAAGCAATTTTGGATAATGAAAGCTTACATCACTAAAAAAATATCACTAAAATAATGAACTTCAAAAATTACCTGAAATTCACCAATGCCAGGATATCTCCAGCCATGCTTCACAGGACAAGAAGGGTACCGTAGCTCCCCACAAGGACCGAGTCCAACTTCAACCATGGAGATGATACCATCCTCAAAGAATTCATCAAATTCTGCTCGGAAGCTTCTCATGTAGTCAAAGTACACCTACATTAGTTAACCATAGAGATAAAAACACCAAATTTACTAGCCTACAAAAAAAATCCATTTCAAATACTCAAATTACATGAAAACACCAAATCAAATGACCTATATTCTGATCATTGCTGTTAGGAACACGCATAAAATACAGTTTTGAATTTAGCATAATGTATATTCCAAATGTTAGCCATAACCAAAACAGCAACTTCAAAAACATTTTTTAATTGAATAAATTATTGTTGTATTTAGCTTATGTTGGTATTCTAAGAAAATTTAATGATTATTACAGAAGCAGACATTCATGTGCAAAGAGTGACAGAAAAGCTTCTGAGTGTCGAGCATACACTGGCTTATAATTAAGTAAAGCCTAACAGCTACAGCAGGATGTACCTCCATAGCAGTACGACCTCTTAACACTCGTTCTTTGTCGATTCCCCATGAAAGACATTCCGGGTTGTGCCTTCCTTCTCTATCAGTGAAGAAAATGTCAGGATTACTGTGTCCAATTTCTGCCACCCAATTTGGCAGGGGAATACAAACATCATCACCAACATTGCCTCCACATTCATGAAATGACATCACAACCTGAGATAAAAAATCAGTAAGACAATTTACTCTCATCAGAAGGAATTTTCAAAGGTATTGAGAAAAACAACTACAGCGATCAGGAACTTGTTGCTATGGTATGTTTAGATGAAGATAGATTCATAACAAACAATTCAATAATTTTAGAATCTTAAAAGTTAAATCCACCCTGAGAAAACACCATCCCTTTTTAAAACATAAAAAATCCTGTTCATAAATTTGGCTGTACTCAGAATTACTGTTTTTATTGTAACAATCAAGGAATAAAAAACTCCTCGGCCAATATCAGCACCCAAGCTCTGGGGATTTGCAATCACAAACCTAAATGAATCGACCCTCTCCCTTCACAGACAGTAGCCCCTGAAATGCATGACATCTACTTGACCACCCCTTCATTTCCCCAGCCATCACCCATTAATTAGCCCAAAGAAATCCTTCTGTCATTCAATGATTGGCTCCTATCAGGATCTTCATAGTAGGTCCTTGATCTGTGAACAATCTTGCAGTTATGTTCCATCAACATGCTTAGTTGCACATGCTCATGTCATTGACATTATGATCAACAGCAACAACTTGCTCGGTTTCCAAACACTCAGAAAATATCAGATCTCATAACATTGCAGAATTCAGGGCACTGTACCCATGCCACCAACATCCACATATATGGATATGATCATAAACAATCTATGAAGTGGTGTACCAGAGAAAGGGGGTTGCTAAGAAAAGCCAACAATTAGCATTAATTCTATGCCCAGAATGCGGGAGAGCATAAGCTACCATACAGGATAACAAGTTTCAAACAGCACTCACCTGTAACTTGAGCTTGAGTTCATGCACCATCTGGAAGAGCCTCTTGTAACCATTCCAGTTGTACTCTTGAGGAGCGTGAGCCTCTACTATGCCCCACCAGCAGTAAACCATAACACCATCAACATTGGCAGATTTCAATACCTTGAGCTGCTTCAATAGGCCATCTGGATCAACCAGCTCGCACTTCATATTTATGGCACCCAACTGACACCAACAAATCATGGAACAAAAATGAATTTGATTATAACTTACATAGATCTCACATTTGGCACTTGGGTTAGATTGAGAAACAACATATCAACGAAAATAGAGTATCCTTCACAAAAAGGCTGAACTCAGAACGGAAATAATAATAAATAAAAAAGGATAGGACACACCATCTCTAAGATCAACTGCTCAAAAAGTAGGATTAAATTAACTCACTGGTAGCATCACATAAACCGGTATGAATGGACTGCCAGCAAAATCCTGCTCTGGTAGCTTTGGAATTGGAGGTATGTCAACAATCTAAAAAAAGAGAGAGAAGTTGAAAAATGTGTGACATTAAACACTAAATCTAGAAGAACCAAACTTTGTTAGAAAATTAACTGGTACTCTACATTCTTTGACTAAAAACAAGTTCTACATATGTGCAATACTGTGCTCCACATTGCCAATCAAAGAGCCGGTTAGCTTATCAGCTTATTTATGTCTAATGTGTAAAGTACAGGACAAACATGGAGTAAACAAGCAACCATGCATTTTTTTTCAATGTTTAAAGTGTCAATTGTGAGGTTACAAACATTAAACTTGAGAACAACATTTATTAGAATATCCATAGATCAATATTGCAGCACATATAGTGTACAAAAGAATTCCATAGTACCTGCTTGTCATTTATAGTGTCCATGGAGCCACCAACACGAGGATCACTCTCTGTTTGTTCTCTTCCTTCTCCCACCATTCCTGGGGTTTGTGACTGAGTGCTTGCAGAGAGATCATAAGGTGAGGGGTTGGGTATAAAAACACCTTTCATACGGCATGAATTGTACTCAACCGAGGTCCGATGACCAGGAGAGACTCCTCCGAGGGAACCAGGTGGAGTCGGTTGTGACACCAGATGTGAAGATGATGATGTTACAGCAGCAGAAGTGCCACCTGCAGGCCTTGAGCCCTGCGAAAAAGTAAAGAAGATAACAACTCCCTCTAGATTTCACTAAGACCCATTTCAGTAAGAATCAAGGAACATGTAAGAGGTACTCTGATCAACCATAACTCTTCAAACCAGTGGGTAATAACAATTTAGTGTGCATTCTACCAGTTATCACTAACATTTAAATAACGAATCAAATAAATTCAGCAAACAAAGCCTTTGTACTTGAGAGATAAGTACCTGAGATCTTGAAGGAAAGGTGGTTCCATCTGGAAGAACAACCCAGCCAGCTTCCCTCGCCAAAGCAGCAATTACATCATTTATATCAGCTCTAACCCTTAGATTGTAATTACCATGCCTCCTTAATCCTGCCAAGATCCTTGCTGTGATTGCCCTCCGATGCCGCTCTCTTAGCTTTGTCCTCTCCTTTTCTTCTAGCGGCCTTGACATTCGAGTTCCTCCCCCTGGAGAGCTAACATGTTCTTGAAATTGCTGGTGATGTTGAAACTGATTACTACTACTATTTGATGTCATCCCTCCGTCCATTCCTACCATCATTTGTGCAGCAATATGCTTCCCTCTATTGTCATCGTCTTCCTCTTTAACGTCCATGTCCATTTCTTCATCATCATCTTCTTCACTTGTCCTCTTAATTTTTGAATATCTGTTGCCATACTCTCTCTCTCTCTTCCACAATCAAATGTCTTAAAGCTACTAAGACTTGGTCGTCCAATGCTTCTAAGACAACACAGGCCATCATTTCCACTCAATTATCCAGATACCTGAAAAGCTACCGTTTTTTTTTTAATAATTTAGACTGTAAACTGGAAAAAAGAGAGAGCATGTGATAGCCTCTTTCTCGACTTCCCTGGCAACAATGAAAAACAGTTAAGAGCTAAACAATTATACCAAGAAAAAGTAAATAAGAGGTAAAAATAAAAGACAAATACAGAAAAAGAATGCTCTCCTTTTCAATTTAAGCCGTCAAATTGAAACTTTTATAGTGTTTTAAACTGCTTACAAGTCAAAAGGACAAATGCCTCCGCTGCATTATCATTGCCACTACATTTGGCATCAAAATGTCAGCTTTCTCATTTTATTTCTTCAAATTTTTATTTTTTGACAGATTTTTATTTCTGAAGTAAAAGAAACAATAAAATTAAAAAACCAAATAATCAAAAAATTAATTTCTTCTCTTTTCCCACCTTTTCCTTGGCAACCAAACAAGAAGTAAAGGCTAGTTGTCTCACTATAAATAAACTACAGAACTTCAAATAAAATAAACACCTTTTAACCATTAATAAACAAAACAAACTCATTAATCACCTTCTTATAACAGTTTTCCACTCGTTTCACGCGTAAGCTTCACACAAGAACTTCACCTTGCGCATACTAACACTTCAGATTCCCCTCTATTTCTCCATTTCCAACTCAAATTTCACTCTTCCAGCTTTCTCACCTTATATCTTCTTCATAACAACAGATCCATCCGCCTCTCTCAAAACCCTAACTTCGCCGACCACCGGAGAATCTCCGGTGTCGTTTCACGGCTACTCTCCAAAGCCTAATTGAACAAAGAATTCCACGATAAGGCGAGATATTCGAGGTTTTTCCCGGCGAGTAGAGGTGAGCGTGTGAGAGAAAGTCAGGAGGCGCGTGTGGAAATGTGTGTTTGCGTGCGAGGTTAGGGATTCGCGCGTGAGGAGAGGCTCGGGCGTGTTTCTTGTGTGTGTGTGCGTGTTGGGATGACACGGATGGGGCGTGTGTAGTTATGCCACAGAGAGAGAGAGGGTACAGTAACACGTGTAGCACATGCTGAAAGCTGAATGAAATCACGAGATGTTAGTGCGTCCTTAAAGGCCCAATCACGTGACCTACATTAGCGGTAAACAGTCACAAACCGCTTGTGTTTGTCTGAAAAATAAAAATTTGAGTACACGCACTGACCATCAAGTGCTTGAAATTGTTCAGATACAATTGGTCTTAAATGATATTATTGGCTACGGGATAATGCCATTAAAGCATTTTTTAAACGTTTTAAAAATATTTTAAAAAAATTATTTATTTTTATTTTCATATTATTTTAATGTTAGATACCAAAAATAAAATTTTAAAAATAAAATATATTAAAAAACAACTATTATCACATAAAACAACCACTGTATACATCTGCATGGATACCGTCTTCTGCCGATGAAATCAGTTCGATGATTCTCTGTGAGCCGAAAGTAGAAACATAGCGAAGACCCTCCAGGAACATGGCAATTGATAAAAGGATGAGCTTGTTCGGACACACATAGATGCTTGGTACAGTTCGGTGTGAAAACGAGGATGCTTGGAACAATTAATAATCTATATCGAACTGCACTATTATACATACTACATTGTATGTTATGGACATAGGACAAACACGTAAAAAGTATAATCTATCGAGGTGTGACAACACTCCTAGGCGCAACTTAACCCATCCATCTCCTCTGCTATAGTGTAATTTCTGTTCAAATTGCATTTGAATCTGAAACTGCTTCTCCTGAAATTGGATGTAAGACGAATCAAAATCATCTATGTCTGATAAAAAGTGCATTTGTACACTCTAAATGCAAGAATAACAACGGAAATCACTGTACCCTCAAGTCTTTCCTATAATTTACAACTTCAAACAATTTTATATTTAAATAGAAAATAAATATCAACAATGCACTGGCCAATTCTTTGTTTATATGACCTTATCGGTTTGGCTCGTATGAAGGAAAAGGAAATAAAGAAATGTTGTCAACTGGGGGCTAAGGTAGAGACGAAGTTTAGAGGAGTGCCTATCAACCACATACAGACAAACATGACTGTTCAAGTAAAACTTCCTATGGACAAGTAGTTATTGGACCATGAAAATCATCATATGAGGTGAAAGTTTCAAGCATAAAATTATAGATGAGCTTCAAGATTAAATATCATATATCATGCATGCTAACAAACTGTTCTTATCATCATTATACTAGATATCCAAGACAACTGAAAATCCAAAAAAAAAAAAAACGGAACGGAAAGGAATTGGAACCGAAAGAAAATGTGATGGACTCGGAAGGACAAGAGTGAAGCACTACCATACCATGCATTCTCTTCACAAATCGTTCGAACTCTTGAAAGTTGTGTCTCTCCATGAGAACAGGGCTAAGCCTGAGATAGGTAAAAACAGATAAATGTCTCCCATCCGGATTATGCAGAGGCTTGGCATTTTCTAATATCTTGTTATAACCTTCTCTGTCGTAGCAAGGAAGAGCATTCTCACTGGCAAGTGGGATACAAGCATCCCATGCGGCATTCAGCACCTGGAAATTGAAAAGATGATAGCAATCTAAATATGACAGGATATATGGTCTAAAATAATTCTTGAGATTTAAACTATCGTGATTCAATCACAACCCTATTTCCAGGATGCTGCTGATAAAGAAAATGCGGAATCAAATCTCATGGAGTTTCAGTGAAATAGACTCCTTTGCATGTCAAAATTTAGCACCATCTGCCCTCCACATTCAACTGAACATACACATCCCTTTACCCTCACAACAGATATTTTAATACCCTAATTGAAACATCATATGCTAGGAGATAAAACAGCAGATATGTCTTTGCTTACCTGCCAAACTAATCCCTCAGGATCTGCGAGTGCCTCTGGAAAGCCCTCATACTGGTCCACTGTGCGCATTTCAAAACATGTGAAATTGAGAGCAACCCCATGTTTCCTCAACATTGCTGCAATTGGAGCATAGCCATCACGATTTGAAGAGTTGTAGAATCCAGCAGTCAATTCAGCAGCATGACTAGCTGTTTTGTACCACCAATGAATTCCTGATAGCTGCTTGTCAGTTGGTATAAAAATTATAGAACATGTTAATTGGATTTATCTATCATTCCAAGAAATGAAAACTTGTTTATCCAGAGAAGAACAAGATTCCATGCAATGGTAACTCACCTTTGCAGAAATGCCAGTGCCTTCAAAGGCTAAATTAGCCAGAGCAAGAACACGATCTCCGTGATCAATCAAAACTTGAGAGTACCAATTGAGGAAGAATCTTCCATAGTAACTATCATAGTCTCCTCCATCACGGAAAAACCCAATCTCATGCGGTGCAGAGTTGTAAGAACCTGCATTCTCTGGACCTCTTCCCCAAAATGAGTGCCCCCTCACCTCTGCTGCTTTGCTCAGACTCTTCATCAGGTACTTATCATAGCACTGAAATGAAAAATCTTGGGTCATTTTGTGGAAAAACACCATAATTTAATAGGTTAACTATGAAAAGGTGATAGAGGGACAAGATCAAACTATGGAATGCATAAGAGGACAGGTGATTTCTATTCCATAATGATTACCAAGCCTCTCTACAATAAGAGAAGCCAACTTATTTACCAGTAAATCAAATACACCTCAATTTCACAGCCATCAGGATAAGGTACCCCTAAGTGATATGCCTTCTTCAAGGTGAAGGTCAAGTTATTAACCCGTTACCAAAACATACCTGGAATTCACCAATGCCAGGATATGTCCAGCCATGTTTTGCAGGATATGAGGGATACCGTAGCTCCCCACATGGACCTAGTCCAATTTCAATCTCAGAGATGATTCCATCCTGAAAGAACTCATCAAACTCCACCCTAAAGCTCCTCATATAATCAAAGTAAACCTGCATTATTTTATCAACAGTAGAAACTTCAAATTTAAGATACAATATTAAATTTCTAGCTAAGGGCACATGGACAAAAGCACTTATTAGTCACAGAGGTTTCGAATCTTTGATAATGTGATCTTACAAACTTCGGCCACAGATAAAACAAATATTGGGTGGGACTTTTGCGTAACATGAATACTGCTGGATGAAAAGAGATTGTGTCCAAACAAGCATTCTTTTTCTAAACACAAACATACATTTAACATAATAAATTTAGCTACACATTTTAGAGTAGTTCATGTTTCAATACATTTTCAGAGAACATCAAATTAAACAGGAAAGAACAGAAAATGTAGTTGTTGTTTTTCAACTTATATGTGGCCTAGATGAGATAAAAAAGAAAGAAAAAACTTTTGATATCACATTACAAGCATGCCTTGATTCAATACCTCAACAGCTGTCCGGCGTTTTAAAACTCGCTCCTTATCAATTCCCCAAGTGAGGCATTCAGTATTGCGCCTTTCTTCTCTGTCTGTGAAATATATGTCAGGATTGGTTTCACCAATTTCTGTCACCCATTGTGGAAGTGGAATATGGACATCATCACCAACATTGCCTCCGCATTCATGAAATGACATAACAACCTGAGCTCATATTAGAGTAAAGAAATAGTAGCATAATCGGCATAGAATTTTTTTGAATTACTATAACACCAAACATTCCATTTGGAAAATTATGCTAGTTGTAGGTCGATGCCAAGCTTATAAAATCTTTCTCCAAAAATGACATAAGACCAACAAACATACTATTAAATGGATATAAATGTTGAATGTTAGAGTTTGTTTCCATTGAGAACTTGCAGATGTTGGCTTGAAGGGTATCAAAGCATGTATTATAGATACAATTAACCTTGTACGTGGACTGATAATGAGCACTTTTGGGGTTGGAAAGTAGAGAGAGGTGAACATAACAGATTGGAGTTTAAGATGTGAGTCGCCGTACAGGCTTTAGGTTCTTTCCCAAATAATTCATTTTTTACCATCAGAATCCGTGATCTTGATTCATAGCTTATGATAGACCAATCATAGCAACACAGAATATATACATATACATATACATATACATATACATATATATACTCACCTGCAACTTAAGCTTAAGATCACGCACCATCTGAAAGAGCCTCCTGTAACCACTCCAGTTATACACCTGCGGAGCATGAGCCTCCACTATCCCCCACCAACAATCAATCATAACACCATCAACATTTGCTGATTTCAAGATCCTCAGCTGGTTCAGTAGATCTTCAGGATCAACCAACTCGCAATTCATGTCAATGACACTTAGCTGCCATTTCCCGCATCATTAAACACAACAAATAAACTCCCTTAAACTTAAGAACTAAATCAAGAAATCAACAAACAAGAAATAACAGTGTCGAAACAATCACACTTACCGGCAGCATCACATAAACAGGAACATAAGCAGTGCCAGTAAAATCCCGCTCCGGCACCTTCGGACGCACATCTCCAACCTAAGGAAAAATGCAGAGAATAGGCCAACAACTACAGGTGAATGTAAATTGATTCGAAAGCCCATTGAACAACCTTACTCCATTACTAAACTAGTTGCACGTTATTTGATCCAAATTCAGTTACAACTGCTTCAAAAATTCAATAGCTCAAAAGAATAACCAACATAACCTCGTTCTACTATACACGTAAATATAAGTTTATTACCTGCTCATCATCAGTATTATCCATTGAATCATCAAGAAGAGAATGATCTTCAATTTTCTGCCCTTTAGCTCTCGCCACCCCGAAATTTCTAAACCGAGAACCAATTGACACTGCATCGCCTTTCAAACGACGACACCGCAAATTGCACGCCACTGAGCTCCGAAATCCACTACACGCTCGCATAGAAGAAACTAAAAATAATTGACTATTTGTTAATGACAAAGCCACACACGCATTAAAGGCCATCTTGATTTGAGCAACTGAATTAGAACTCGACTAGTGTGAATTGAAACTTCTTATGGAAGCCGATGACTTCGCTGAGAGTGTAGAAATGAGTGATTTTCGTTGAGATATTCAATACCGATAATTTCTCTTTACGTCTCTCTGACTAAAGTTTGTGAGATTTGAGTATAGATTTTCTCTTTTTATTCACTCCATTTTCTAGTAAGTAACAGTTTTCTCGGGAACCAAAAAGAGGAAGTGGCGGGGAAAAGAACCCGTGACCGGTGGTTTACGGATCCAAACTCCAGAGATATGATTTTCTTTGAGCTTTAAAAATCAAGACTCCTTTTCTAGCGCTTTTCGAGGTGAGTACGGCGCGGTTTGGTAACGCCGTTCAAAAGTGTTTTATAATTTTAATATTTTTAAATAAAAATTGAGTTGAAAATAAAATTTAAAAATTACTTTAAAAAATATTTACTATCACAGCCAAACGCCACACTACCTCCGATAATTGATGGCTGACACGTGTTGGATAATTATTGCATGGCGAGGGTTCTGCTTGTAGATTCCGTACCTTTTCTGGACCGAGAAATGAGAAAATGTCGGCATGGGCCTACATATAACTCTTCCCTTTTTTCTGTTAAAGGCTCAAAGCCCGCCATAGATCAAGTTCTTAAACCTAGCAAAGACGATGGCCCACCCATTTTGCCAATGTATTCTCGTTCAAAAACCCACTGTTACCATTTTAGGAAGACAAAATTACCCTTCTCCAGCGCCTCCACGGGGCACTTTACCCTTTAACACATGAATAGACATGGAAAACATAACTCTTCTCATGAAATTTGATGTTCTACTTGACTAATTAGTGATATTTTATTTATTAGTTTATAATATTTATTAAAAAAATAGATAAATAAAAATAAAAAAAGTGAAATACTAAGTAAAGATATATAAAAATATTAATCATTAATTTTATTTTTTTAATTGTATTTTTATTTTATTTTTAAGGTGAGCTTCAAAGAATAACTCATATGATGTCACTAATTACTCCCTTGATATCATAAAATCTCTCAACTCTACTCTTCCAAAATAAGAATTATTAACTAGTCATTGGTCGTGCTACATTACAGGTATGATCAAATTTGTCCAAGCATTACTACCATGTTTTTTAGTAGAAAAAAGATTAAACTGTATAGGGTTAACTCAATGTAATTCAATTGACTTAGCAAGTCCAAATTAAAACAGCTCGAATGACCAATAAAAACATTGCTTGACTAAAAAAATTCAAGACGTCATATTTTTTTTTAAAAAAAATATTAAGACGACAACATATTAGTTTGACTCTAATAGGATTAAGACATATTTTAAAATATATTATTTTGTATTTTAAAAAAAATATTAAGACGATAACATATTAGTTTATCAACATATTTTAAAATATTTTTTAAAAAAAATTATTAAAACATCATATTTCGGTCATAAGATTTGAGAGATGAGATATAAAGTAACAAAAAACAAAAAAGGAGATAGAAATGATTCTACCAAACACATTACCAACATAAAAAAATAATAATTCAAGTATGGCGTCAATGAGCTTGTCTTAGAGAGAAGAATTCAATAAAGATGAGTTTGTCTTTTAAACATACCAAAAAAAGATTAGAATCCATTGATTTTTTTTATCCAATTTTGTTGTAGGTTTTTAAAGTGATTAAATTGTGTTTTAAGGTTGATAATAAGTTTATTAAGGTTTTTGAGATTTTTTAGGTGAAAACAAGTTTAAAATTAATTTTTTTGGATCCTGGAACTCATACCCCTATCTTCAATTACCATAATTGATCTAAAAATATATTGGTTGATGACACATCATGTGTCCGTGTAGATGACATATCATAATTATATTTAAGTTTTGATTTTTTAAATGAATGATATATTATCCGCTCTTTTTAACATAAAAAAATTAACTTGATGGGCCTAGGCTTTTTGTTTTAGGTTAGGCATGTTGGCCTTGTCTGACTTTTTTAAATTTTAATTGATTTTGTTTTTAAAACTAATTTTTAATTAATAAGCTCTCTTCTATATATATTTGTAAAATTGTTTAATTTAACCTTTTTTCATATAGTAATTAATTTTTTTGGATAGTTGTTATAATTTCATAACATCCTAAAACAATTATCATAATTTACTTTAATTTTTTTCTGTTAAATTTTAGATAAATAAATTATATTTTAACTATGCATTTATAAGATTAAAAATAATATTTACTCTACAACTAAAACTAACTTTCAAGATAAATACAAAAAATCATGTAAAAAAAATAAAACACCTGCAATAAACTATTTATATGTCCATCTATCTTTTTACTTTGAAATGGCTTGCATAACGCAAAGATTATCTATTAGCAAATCAATGAATTTGAAAAAAATAGCGGGTAGATTTCCATCACCTTTTTTTTCTTCGACGTGAAAGTATTGAAAATCATGACTTGAATTTCAGAGTTGGAAAAAACAATTAACAAATTACATGCCCATTGGTCAAATATCAAGTCGAGGAATTAGAGGAAGAATTGGAACAGGTAAAAAGGGAGTGTGCTTAACTTGCTTCACATCTAGAGACAAAAAGGAAGCAAAAGATGAAGCGACAAGGTGGTCATCATGACCCTTTACAGGATGCATCAAGGTCCAATGATGATATTGAATCTAATTTGTGACGACGATACCTTTTATAAGGATCCATTTTGTGATTCGAGATTGATTATTGTCAGCTGCCAAATCATGTTTTGCCTTCCAAGTTTATACATGCCATGATCAACCAGTATATTCTCCCACTGTCCACCAGCTTAACCTCGATCACCAAATTATACTCATCTGATATGGATGAATTTCATGAGTTATTTACCTTACAAAATTAATTATGGATTTTGAGGAGCCAGAAACCTGTGTTTTTATGGTCTTATCTTCCGTATATGTCATCAAAGTGGAAACAATCTACAACCTTCCTTTAAGTGATTTGCGAGCTGAATTATAACCGGCTGCACAACTCCAGGTCTTGCAGAGATGAAATTAGGAAGATAAGGGAGGCAAACAGGTAGGTATTGCTCATCTCCAGGAGGGCAGAAAACAAAGAGCACAGATCTATAGAATATATATGAATCTCAAGACACATTCCACTAATGTTTTAGGTCGCTACATTGACACAGATCAAGACACAGTTGCCTGTGGAATCTCCTAAGAAATTAATGTCCCATATAAAATCAATGTAAAGGATCCCATCTGTAGCCGAAGAAGCTCATCACACATAGCAGTGGAATTGGTAACCCCAAAAACTAATAAAACAAGACTATGACAGCAACAACACAAATGAAACACAACATGCCTTTTATATATATATATAAACATATCGAGCAGATCATGCACAATCAAAGCTAAAAACTATACGCACATAAGATCAGACCACTAAACTACATGATATGATTAATTATTAAAACACAAAGACACTGGCAATATTTCGTGAGAGAATCTATTATAAAACAAAGCTTATATACTCCCCCACAAATCCATGCCAACCCAATTTCGAGAAATAGACACAAAAATAAAAATACAGCATGCAAACCCCCTAGCCACGAAAGTCCTCGTCAATATCAGAAAAAAACTGACAAAATGAAAGCTAAAAAGGACATTGAAAATTGAAAAAACCAAGATAACTTAACCAGAGCAGAATCAGGAACTCATTCGGTAACATCCCAACCAAATTATAAGGAGAAAAGAGGTGGAGCAACACCAAATCAAACAAGTTTATTAGGAGAGAACTGGGTGTGAAGTCCTAGGAAAAAACAAGGGGAAAAAAAACATAGGAAGCGGAAGCATAAGAGCATCTCCAACCGAGAAGGTAAAAAAAGAGTTAAAAGGAAAATCTTGTACTTTTTAGCTTTTTTATTTATTTATGTCAACTCCAACCGGGTAGCTAAACTCACAGCTAAAATAGCTGTTGAGTACGGTAAAAGCTATTTCTATCTTCTTCTGTAGCAAAAGGCAAATGAAGACGTTGGCGACCGTTTTTTTCTCTGTTGATTTATATCCATTGGCCAACGTTAATGTTTTTTATTTAAAAGCAGAACCAACCGAAGGAAGAAGACAACATTTAAGCAAAACAGAAGGAAAAAAAACTTAACTGCAAATTTCACCCTTCTCTCTGATTTAGAAAACAAGAATTAATTGTTCTCCGGTTAATTAATAACATCGATTGTGTTAATTAGCTGAAATCAAAAGGTATGTTTGCTTAAAGACTTTTTCTATTTTTATTATTTTTTTGCATCTCTTGATTTTTATTTGCTATTTGTAATGATTTTTATTTCTTTGTTATTTTATGTTTTTTATTTGGGTTAAGGAAAACAATTTTTATTTATATTGTTATCTTTGACAAAATTGAAAGGACGTAATGATGGTAGCTGATATTGATAAAAACACGGAGTGACATATCTTAAATTTATTTTTGATTGCCTATTTTAATTTGAGATCAATTATATTTTGTCTTGTTAAAAATACAACTAAACCAAGTAATTAGATTAATTGTATGATTAGATTAATGTTAGAACAAGTAGAAGGCAATTCTTATTATTAATTTACATGTATGGAAACTACAAAATTGCTAGACATTGAATGTGAGCTTCCTTTACACCATTTTATAAGGTTTTAACTTGAATTTTTTTTTTAATGTACATGGATTCAAATTTTCCAAGCTCTTTTACCAATTTTCTTATGAGCGAGTCAGAAGATATTCTCTCTCAACTAAGTGATTATAATCAATTAATTAATGACTTAACATACTCGAATTTAAATGTCAATACAATAAAAAAATCACAAATAAGTAAAAACTTCTCACCAGAAGAAGATTGTTTACTTGTCTCTGCATGGTTAAATACAAGCAAGGATCCAATTACAGGAGTTGAACAACAAACAAAACAATTATGGGCTCGCGTACATGCTTACTTTGTAGAGAATGGAGGAAACTTGAATAATCGTTCCCAAATAAGCATCTCAAGTAGATGGCAAGAAATAAATAGAGAAGTCGGTAAATTTGTTGGATTTGTCACTCAAATTGAAAATCGTCAGCAAAGTGGAATGACCAAAGAATCAAGGGTAATTTTTTTATTCATTTCCATGTTAAATTATTTAACACATATTTTACCATTATTTAATTTTTTTTTTTACCAAATTAATGATGCTCGGCAAATGTATGCTTCTTGCGTTGGCAAACGATTTCAACTAGAACATTGTTGGGTTATCTTAAGAAAAGAACCCAAATGGCAATTTGAGCATGCAAGTCAACATCAAAGGTCAAATAAGAAACAAAAAAGTCATGTCAATGCAAGTCCGGCTTCATCAACTCCATCTACCCCTGATTCTGTTAGTTTAGGAGAAGATAGTGAACCATTGATTTATCAAGATAGACCAATTGGTCAGAAGGCTGCAAAGGAACGACTTAAACGTAGACAAGGAAAATATAAAGTTGGGGAGGTAACTGTATTAGCGGTTTTTTTCAAAGTTTGAATTTGAATTTACTTTTAAAAAATTAAATTTTTAACAATAACATATAAAACTGAAAATTAAAAATATTCATATAAATAAATTTTAAGTTTAATTTTAAATTATATCTTTTAACTTTCATATTATTTCATTAATTTTATATGACTTTATAAATTACTCATATTAATTATATAATTAATAACATCATAATTATATTATATATAAAATATCTAAATTAGTTATATAATTATATTAAAATTAATTTAACATGAAATATATTAAAATATAAATGGCTTTTCTAAATAGCTTTTTACCATTGAAATGCACATAATCAAAAAAGCTATATTTACACTATTCAAAAAGCTATTTTATCAATTTAGCTTTTTGGGTTGGAGATGCTCTAATGATGTTGTTTGGAAGTTAAATTATTATTAATTAAAAAAAATTGTTATAGACTCTTACTGTGAACTCTCTCTTTTTTTACTCGTGAAATCACAGAGTAAAATTATCGTTTCAATGACACGAAACTTATAACTTGGTTGAAGAAGTAAAATTATCTTTTCAATGGGATTAAATTGTTATTTCGAAGTTCATAAAGATATCTAGATTTTTTACTTTTTAATTTTACAATAAAATTACTAAACTATCTTTAAAAGCTAAATTAATTGGATATTGTGAGGGGCTTTTTTCAAGATTTTTTTGCAAAGTAAAATTCTCAAATTACCCTTAAAATTATTTTTTCTTAAATTAACATGAAGTGTAATTTTGTCATTTCATATAGTTTTTTTTTTATAATTGACAAATTGACTTACGGGCATTTAAGTTTTTTAATAAAAAAAATATTATTTTAAATAAAAAGTTGTTAGAACACGTGTTATATCTTGACAGTTAAACACCACATTTTAAAGTGACGTTCAAAATGACATGCCACCGCCTTCACGGTAGTGAGGTGAACGTCGCCTCTCTTTATGAAGAGGAGTTCGGATAATAATTTTTTTCCCCCATCTGCTCTCTCTCTAAAACCTTAAAAATGCATTGTACTTGAAAAAGTTCAAAGAAAATGCAGTGATTTGTTAATTTTATCACATTTAAGAAATACTTTGCATGGATCCATATCATCAGAGAGTATATTAATAAATAAATAAAAAATTGTTCTTTTTGGCAATCTATTTTTAATGACATTGCCACCTTAGCTTCATTGTTTTGATTGCATTGTCTTCCATTTTTAGTTTGCTAGATTGTGGCTTCTGATGATAAGATTTACACTTTGCTTTACGTTTTTTTTTTCACATGGTTTATCCACTTATGTTATTTTGGAACTGTGCTGAAAGTTTTTCTTAGTGAAAATGTTTAAAACCCTGACAAGTTATTTTATGGGAATGTCCTCGCGATCAGTAAACTCTTTACGGTTCACGGTATAGGAATCAGATCAAAGTATCCACTTGGACTAATATTCCATGATAACTATGCTTACATTTATATTTGCTTCTGATTCTAATCATCCCTGCGGCAATTCTCGGTTCTTATATTGCAAGAAGAATATTCTATGGGCTGCCCTTATTTCCAATTCTGTATGTTCAGACAAACTCTACACTGATTTTGATTAGTTCCATTTAAGAAAACTTTCTCTACTGAGGCAGCTTCCACCTCTATCCTCTACTTTTAGTTTAATGGCATGGAGAGTTTTCTCTACTAATCTGATCTATTGAGCTGTTGGCTTTTGTCGATCATGCTAAATCTCAGTAACTTCCTTCGACAACATTCAACCTGACTCTCTTGCTAGCATTGCTTTATTCAGCTCATTTGGATTTAACAACTATGTTTAATTAACGCAGTTTTGTATCTGCTTAAGCACTTATTATGCAAGCTTCACAAACTCCTTAATTTTCACTCAAAAATACTATCGCTTAGCCACTGCCTTCATTTCCT
Source organism: Populus simonii (assembly GCA_007827005.2). Taxonomy (NCBI): domain Eukaryota; kingdom Viridiplantae; phylum Streptophyta; class Magnoliopsida; order Malpighiales; family Salicaceae; genus Populus; species Populus simonii. Next base: position 5,776,577 of record CM017477.2, read on the forward strand.
TTTAGTGCAGCTAGATTTAGTTTGCATGCAAGGAAAGTTCTTCCCTTTTTTTTTTCTTGCTCTGCGATTCAAAGTTCATCAGTTCGTGATTGCCAAGAAACCTCGCAGGGGCACGCGTGCAATCCACTTCCTAAACAGTGTTTTCAAACCTGACCCGGTGGTAGACCTTGTCTAAGACCCGAGTCACGGGTTTTGACTGGGTCACCGAGTCACTCGTGTCAACCTCATTTTTTTTATGAATTAAAACGATGTTATTTTGGTAAAAAATAAAAAAATAGTTAACGGGTTGCAATTGAGTTTTTGATCGGGTCTTGCCGAATCAACCAGTGGGTCAGCCTGGTTTTTAACTAGCCCTATTTTTTTTATAAACCCAGCCCAGTTCTAACCTTGAGTCAGCCAAGTCCCGGCTCAACCCGCCAGACCGGGTCAAGTTTTAAAACTATGCTCTTAAATCTTGTAAAAAATCTTAAGATTTAATAATATATGTTCTAGCCGATTGCTTGCACGTTGTCACCATTCCTTTTAATTTTTATACCTAATCTTACTAATTATATATGTTATATATTGACCATTTTGTATAAACGATTGTTTTTAACATCAAAAGCTTTATTTAAAAATAATACTTGTATTAAAAAAAGCTAGAATACCCAATTTGCTAATTGGATATATTTTTAATAGTGATCAATTCATCTTATAATTTTTTTGGAATTAAAAGCTTTATATAGGAATAATAATTGTAAAATAACTTTATTTTTAATAAAATATTAATATTAATTTTTCCAACGGTGATAATGTCAACTAAAAAAAACTCACAAATCCTACACGGTAATATAAAAAAACAAATCAAGCATCAACTTAACAATAAATATTTTCTTGGAATCTTGAGGTCCTCATTAATAGATAGATAAACCAAGTCGTCATTTCCAAACCTAAATTATTGCAATATTAAAGGATCATATTAAAAAAAAAAGTGAAGAACTAAAATGTAAAATTCTGAAGGAAAAACAAAGAATCATTTGGATAACTTTTGTAATCTATAATGATCTCTTTCATGGGTTATAGTAACTTCAATAGAGATTTAGTTTTTATTTTATTTAAATTTTCACCCCTTTATCGGCACGGGTCGGACTTTAGAGGCTCTCTGTCTTTGGCAATGATAGGCTCACTGGTAGGGGTGAGCAAAAAAAACTGAAAAACCGATTAAACCAAAAAACTAGAAAAAAAATAACTGAAAAAACCAAACCGTGAAAAAAAATCAATTAGAATTTTTAAAAAACCGACCGGTTCGGTTCGGTTTCAGTTTGATAAACCTGAAACCGAAAAAACCAAATCGAACTGAACCGGTTCAGTTTAAAAAAAAATACTATAAAAGCACTTTATAAATTTTTAACCCTAGCATTGCCCCTCCTTCTGCATCCAGCCGCCCACCTCCCTCCCGCGCCCTCACAAGCCACAACTCACAACTCTCAAATCTCAATCTTTCACACTCTCGACTTGATAAAAAATAAATTCTCCATCACTTTACAAAACTTCATGGCCAGATCTAAACTTCTAGTCATTTAACAAAACTTCAACAAGGCTTCAATCTTCATCTTCAAATCTAAAACCTAGGAACTGGTTTAGTGTATGCTTCAAATCGTCATCTTCAAGGCTTCAATGTTTGTTTCCTCTCATTGCGGTTTTGTGTCCTTTTTTTTCTTTTTATTTTTAAGTTTGACGCAGCTCCTGCTGTAATTCCTGCTATGACACCCCATGGTCCTTCATATCAGCTTTAGCTGCAGTTGTTCTACTCGGCCTCACCATGATACAGGCCTTCTTTGCTTTCTATGGATATTACCGTCCTCCTAATCAATAATTATATTATGTTGTTCTAACTTGCAAGTTGTATAATTGGAATGCACTGAGCGATGAAAAATCATTCTCCTTGCAACTCTTTGTTGTCTTACCAGAACTCTGTAGTCTGCAGTCCCATGATAGTTTTCATGAAGCTTATGATGACAGATTTGTTGTTTGTTGAGTAATTAGGCTTTTGAAATTGTGGGGTTTGTAGGTAAGAACAAAAGGGAAGCTGGAGAAGCGATAGAGAAGATTGTTAAAAAAACCCAATCAGTTTGAATATAGGTTTTTCCGGTTTTTATGTTAAAAAACCAAACCGGACTGAAACCGGTCGGTTTGAACCGATTCTAGTTCGGTTCCGGTTCAAATTTTTCAGTTTTTCAAAATTTTATTTTGGTTATTTTTTTAAAAAAAAACTGGACCGAACCGAAAATGATCACCCCTACCCACTAGCATTCAACATACAGGTCTAAGAATGCTCTAGACAAGAGTTCTTTTAGGGTTTTTTTATTTTTTTACCAAGTTAGAACAATAAACTTAAAATTATAGGGGAATAATACCATTTAAAAAAATTAATGAAATAAAATAGTTTAATATTGTCATATTTTAAAAGTACGAAATACACTAAATATCACGCTTTTAAAACGCAACAACTATATGTTGCGCTTCATAAGTGCGACATCATTTAGGATTTAAACAAATCGAATATCAATAAAACACACAAGTGCTCTCTTTCTCTCTCTCTCTCTCTCATGAAAAAAACCATTGACACCTTCACTTCTCTCTTAAAAAACCCATTAATCCATGATATTTTGCCCTTAAAACAACCAAAAATCAAACTCATCCTAGTCTCTAAGTATTATTTGATGTTTTTGTGTTGAAAATTCATTGTTTTCTTTGCTGCCACCGTCGTTGTTGCCACCACCCCAGCCCTTCCTGTGGTCCTATAAGCAAGGTAAACATACTACATTGATATTAATTTGTATACGGTTTGGTTGGAATCAAATAATTGTTTAGAATAAATTTAGGGTTTGTTGAATCAATGATAAATTAGTTAAGAATACAATTAATTACAGTTTATTTGATATAGTTGAATATGAAAATAAGTTGAATTAATTATTTCAATTAATTGTGTGTTGTGTTTAATTTAGGTTAAATTATATAAATTAGAGATTTTGTGTATATTGTTGGAATCAACTAATAACGTAGTTAAATACATATAAACGTTCATGCAATAGAGCATGAATATGGTTGAATTATGACGGATTACATGTTTCATTGAGTTGTTGATAAGTTAATGAATTTAGTATTTTCTTTGAATTCTATTAATTTGTGTTTTATTTAATGCTATTAAGCTTTAAAATATCAATTGATAATATATCATAGATTATGTTTAATTCTTGTTAAGTTTTCTTCAACATTAAATTTTAGGGATTTGATTGAATTTGCTATGGATTTTATCAATTAAGGTTAATGTAATGCAATTTAGTTAAAATTACATAAATTGACTCTAATTTGATTTTTTTTTTACAAAATATCTAATATCATATTTATGCTTTATCATTACGGTGGCAATATTATTCCTGGAGTAAACAATAATATTACATACAATGATGAGAGCAGTTTGTAGTTAACTGATAATTTAAGCATGTTATATCTAAAAATTAAAGAAACTATTTGTCATAGACTTGAGTGGAATTATAACGATATTGATGTTGAAATAACTTAGAGGTGTCAAATTAATGAACAACAATATTATGTTGCACCGATTGTGTGTGATAATAGTTTTAAAACAATAAAAGATTCTTTCATTCAAAATGGTTTGAACATAATGATATTGTATGTGAATAGTCGATCAAAACTTGTGTCTGTTCTAATTTCGGTTGGTTCTTCAAATTTAGTTGGTAAAGATAAAATTGATTTATTGTCGGGATGATTTGATATAAAAGATAAATAATACTATACGTGATAAAAAAAAAAAAACACGGTTCAAAACAGGAAAATAAAAGTAGCATAATTTGAAAGAAAAAATTCACAGTTATTTTACCAAAACTTTTTCATCACTTGCTATTTCACTATTTATTAACAGGTTTTGTCTGCTGTAGACATGATTACTTTGTCCTATAAAAGACGCTGCTCTGTCCTAAAAAGTAGCATCTCAGACATAGCTTGAGGTTCCACGAGTTTGTGCCTCCCATGCTCAAGGTTTCCTTTAAACTGAATAATAATAGACAAACGAGCTCTCCCCCTCGTGCTCCATTAGCATCCACCTAGTTTCCTTGAACTTCTTTCTGGGTTAAGACTTTGGAATTTCTGAATATTATATTAGATGCCTTATAATCCCATTCCAGTCATCGGTCACTGGGGATGTGTTGCAAAATTCCAATATATTGCATTTCCTACTCGACAAAATTCAGCTCACAAGCAGGTGGATTGCCAATTGGGTCCAGAGCCCACTAAATTTCTATCCGTTATTATATTAGTGTGTTTATTTTTTATATTAATTTAAAGTAAAGGAATAAAATTATTTAAAAAAAAACTACTTTTTAAATGTAAAAACAAACTGTTCTGAACCATGTTGGCTTATAACATTGTTACCTCGTATATTGGCTGTGCTACAGCTGCTTCAAGGGTGTGTAACCGGACACGGTAAATTCTACGGGATTTTCAGCTTATCCTAGTCCTAGAGCAAGGAATGCGAAGCGTGAGTTGTGTTTCGAACCATTCCACCTCTATTCTTGTTAGTTTCTCCTTTAAATGAAATTGTGGGACTTTTATGTTTTTTTTTTAATCGTGATTGGTATTATTATTTTTTAAAATATATATTTTAATTCAAAATAATATTATATTAAAATTATTCAAAAACATTTAATGCGGCAATTTGATGCTTTTATAAGGAAAAAAAACAGCTACTTCCTCTCTAAAATATTCTTAATTTCTCGAGTGAAGAAAACTCTCTCCTTCCTAGCTAATATTTTGTTAATTTAGTCTGGCGTGATTATTTTTATCAGCTTGGAGTATATATGGTATGAGCTGGAACTATTCCCTTTTCCTCCTCTCCCTGTAAAGGAGAAGGAAAACGTGCGCACGTTTTCATTCTGGAGGGTATGGTCGATAATTCTGTCCATTAACAAGCTGGGCACTTGTTAATTAATGGACATGATTCAGAGATAGCACATGGTTTTTTATTATTATTACTATTATTATTTCACAGACCAATCAAATCAATCGGTAGAATGCAGCACCCATGGCAAGTTCGTGCCATCTCTTAGATTACTTTTCCTTGGGGAATTGAGTAATTGTGTTGCTTTCTTCAAGTAGCCTTTCATGAGATTCGGCCGATCAATCTGGGCATGCCATGCGATGTTATTTTCTTAGCATCTATAACTAGCTAGTGCATGCATGCGCATTATTGTGCTTCAAGTTTATTTATAATGTAAAACATATTTTATTTTAATTAGATTAAAAACTCAAAATCAAATAAATTTCTTTTTGTCAGGTAATGGTCCATTTTTTCATACACTATTAAAGTTTAATAGAAAACACATGAATTGATTTTTTTATAAAAATATATAGATGTCAATATCATGATTAATGGTTAAAATTTAACCATTCAGGAGCCTTTTCTTTTATTTTTATTTTCCAATAATTTTCTCTCATATCTATTAAAATCTAGGGACAAGAGAAAAAAAAAACTTGGATTTGAATTGTAAAAATCTTAAAAAATATAAAATACTATTTAAACTTGAGGGATCAAATTAAAGTTTTTGTTCCTTAAAAGTAGTGTAAATGGACAAAGTTCTTTTTTTAATGTTAATTTTGATCCTTGATCTTTCAAGTTTACAAAGAACAACCTAAAATTCAATTTTTTTAAAATTAATTTTTAATCTAACAAAGGAATATTTCATGACACATCGGGTACGTGAGAGCATATAAATCAAAACAGAACATAATACATACAATTACGTCTTCCAATGATAAAATTAAAAAATAAAAATAAAATTTAGTGATTGAAGTCCAAAATGAAAAACAATAGAGGAAGAAAATGGCCATAAAAAAAGAAAATATGAAAGGATGATTAAAGTTTATATAATAAAAGTATAAAAACGCAACGTTTTGAAAACGTCAAGATTAACATTTGAAGATATGAAATTAAATAATACCAAAAAAAAAATTCAAAATTTTATAAACCAAGGATTTTACCGTAAAACAAACCACGTCCTTAATAGTAGTCATGCACAACGATCTGAAAACGTCAAAGACTAACATTTGAAGATTTTAAAAAATATGAAAATCGGAGTGACCATCGGCTAGTCTATAAAGGCTAAAAAATAATCTACACAAACAAACATTAAGGTGGGACCTACCAAAATTGACTGAAGGGTACGAAAGGGCAGGAATCCAATGGGCAAACAAAGCAGGAAGTGGGTGTGCATAAGTGCATTCATATTCCATGAACTTTGGACACGAGGTACTGTTCTAAATGTGACATGCGATCTGCTGTAGTAAATAATGGGACAATGAAAGAGAGCTTTCGGCCTGACATCACCACATTTTTCAATGGACAAATGACAGCAGACAGCAAGTCTCTGGCCCATCCGATGCTGTGCCAAAGATTGCATGTGATCAAAAACGTGAATCGTAGTAAATTCCTCTGGGGTCATTGGGCTGGAGATACAGAATGTTGCTGGGGTCCAAACAAGGGAAAGGACAAGTAAAGAATAATTTTTATTTTTTTGGGATTTAGCTAACAAAACTATGATCGATCACGTTCTTCCGGTCTCTTGGCCCCTCTCCAATAATGGACCCCGTGCTCTTGCCTCATTGCAATTGAATACGTTCGTCCACCCAGAAGAACTCTCCTTTTCATCTTTTTTTTTTTAAGAAAAAATTCCTCGCGCCTTTCCTGCCACTCGCTTGATTATACCGACGGGAGAAAAGAATGTTATAAACGGACCGGTTTAAATATGAACCGAAAAATGTCTTCATCACTGAAAATGAAATTTAATATCTTTAGCTGGCTAGCATTTTTATCTGTCCTTTTGCTGCCTATTTAAAGTTCATTTAAAATTATACCTACTATTATTTTTTAAAATGATTTTTATTTAAAAATATATTAAAAAAATATTTTTTAAAAAAATTATTTATAACATCAAAACAATTTAAAATTATGACATCAAAACAATTTAAAAATATAAAAAATTATTTTTTGTAGAAAGAAGGTAGAGTTTCAAGTAGCTACTAATTAATAGGTAGCTATAAATTTCTTGAAATTGCAGCCTTAGTTTCATATTAATAATGGAAGATTTAAACTACACGGATTGAAGTGCAGCATTGCTAAACATACAGGGGTTAAAACGTGATGTAATGTCGGTAATTTGTATTTCTCCTCTTTTGACTTTGCTTCACCGGATTGATTTGCAGACCCCTCTTAAACACGTGTTCATTAAAATAATGTTTGACAGAAACATGGCTTATCGTTACTGATGAAACCTGTCTTGACTCTTGACGCTACTTGCCGAGTTATGGTTACCGGGACCAAGAATCAAGGAGTGATTTGCTCTTGATTTCCACATCACTACTAGCTTGGTATTCGAATCCTATAAGAGACTATAAATAAACCTCATTTAAATATATTAATTTGTATATGAATGCTTGAGAAAATAATAGATTTTTACGACTTTTATGTCATACCCACGTGATACGGCGAGCTTATGGTATGCTTGTGCATTGTTATGGGTTTGTGAAAAAAATAAAAAAAAATTATATGAAAAAAACTATTGTAATCCATAATATTTTCAAGGAAAAAACTACAAAGCTAAATTCTTAACCATCTTAATATTTTAAAAAATAAAATCAACAAAGAAAATTTTGGAAACAATCATAAAAAAACGAAAGGAAAAAAAAAAAACATACATGGAAACACTGTAACAATCTATAATATTTCATGAGGAAACATACAGTTGTAATTCTCAACCAGCTCAATATTAAAAATAATAAAATCGACAAAAATAATTTTGAAAAAAATCATGTGGGGAACACTGTAACAATCCATAGTGTTTTAAAGGAAAAAACTACGAAACTAAATTCTCAACCAGCTCAATATGAAAAAAAAAAAACCGACAAAGATAATTCTAGAAAAAAAATCATAAAAAAAACATAAAAAAGCATGTGGGGAAACACTATAGCAATCTACAGTGTTTTAAAGAAAAAAACTGCAAAGCTAAATTGTCAACCAGCTCCATATTAAAAAAAAAAACACAAAAACAATTCTGAAAAAAAAGAAGACAATTTTGGAGAAAAAAAAAAAAGGAAGCAAAAGCAGAATGAAAAAAAAATGGAAAGAAAAACATATGAGGAAAGTTAAAGCTAAATTTTTAACCAGCTCAATATTAAAAAAAAATTCGACAAAGATAATTTTTAAAAAAAATGTGGGGAAACACTGTAGAAAAACAAAAACTATGTGGGGAAATATTGTAACAATTCAAGGTGTTTTAAAGAAAAAATCTACGAAGCAAAATTCTCAACCAGCTCAATATAAAAAAAATCAACAAAGATCATTTTGAAAAAAAAATCATAAAAAAACCATGTATGGAAATATTGTAGTAATCCATAATGTTTTAATGTAAAAACTTACATTATTAAATTCTCAACCACTTCAATATTAAAAAAAATCATAATTAAAAAAAAAACAAAAGAAGTTGGGGGGAGGGGGGGGGCATGCAAAACCCAAAAAATTATGGGGGTAAAACGAAAAAATGTGGGGGGAAAAAGGAAAATAAACAAAAGAAAGAAAGACAAAAAAAAAAAAAAAAGAGAAAAGAGCAAAAAACAAAAACCAAAACAACAAAAAAAAACACGTGGGGAAGCTACAGTACTTTCCTCATGCGTTTTAGAGTATTTGTTAATATTACTAATTTTATCTATATATAAAAAATTCACAAATTAAATTTAAAAAACCAAAAAAAAGATTTTATTAAGACACTCATCACAAAACACTATTCATTAAAAATTACTTTGTATTTTTTTATTTGATTTTTTTTTAATTAATGCTTTTTTATTTGTTTTACTTTATATTTGAACATTGAATTTGCAAATTTGCAGGTCGTCTCACTCTCATAACACAAGTCATGAGTTTGACGGGTTAACTCGAGTTTTTTTTTTTTTCTAATTGAATTTTTTTTCAAATAATGCTTTTTTTATATATAATTTCATCATTCAACTTAATATCATTATTTAATATTGGATTGATTCAGAATTGAGCTTCATAATTTGTTTTTGTTTACTTTTTATTAGGTTATCTCAACCTAATGATCCATAAATTATGTTTAGCGAGTTAACTTGATCTTTTTTGTGTTTTTTTTTTATTATTTTTACTCTATAATTCAATATTGGGTTGGTTGAGAATTGAGTTTTATAATTTGTTTTAATTTAGTTTTTCTGGGGTATCTTGGTCTTAAGATAAGGATTGTGAGTTTTGACAAGTTAACTCATGTTAAATCGGCTGTTTTTTTTTTTTCTATGAGGTTATCTCGGTCTTGTGACTTAAGTCATCGGTCCTTCAACATTGATTTTTTTTTATTAGATAGTCACATTATCATGACTTGTATCGCAGGTTTAACGAGTTAACTCAATTGATTTATGTTTTTTCTTTATAATAGATAATTTTTCTTTATAATAGAAAAAAACATTAGCAAAATTTAACTATTTTTTTTACATCAAGTTTTTTGTATAAAACTCACAGCATAATGCGAGTCCATTATCTGAGTAATTTCCCAAAGAATCTCAAGGGGTAGATATATAAAATTCATCAATGGGATTCATAATTTGATGGAAACAAATGTTCCAAAAAGAGAATTTTCTGTTAAATTAGAGCATGGTCTCGAGCTAAAAAGATAATCAGCAACTTCAGAAATTGTTGAGCATGAAAGTGAAATCCTTTCCTAATCGTAATACAGACTATTTTATTACATGGGGGGGGTATTGTTCTAATGGCATTTCCATTCCATGGTAAGGCATCAAAGTACAAGAAGGCCAAGGGAGATTCTTTTCTAGATTAAATAAACACCAGTTACATTGTCCAATAGATTCTTCTCATTAATTGCTCATTAATTTCAGCATCGTCATGATCCATATAAGCACAAAATATATATGTCCACTACTTCTTAATTGGGAAAAAACCAATGAAAGTCCATATCAGTTTTATTAGTTTATGGTCCTTCCTGGACGATATATAAAACAATTGTGCCACTGCCACCAACCAAGGTGCCCCATGACAGAGGTAATGGTGTGCATGCCATATATCTACAAAAATTCAAAATAAAAATAAAAATCAAAGCCTGATTGGTTACAAGGCCATGATTGCTTGACAAATTTCCACCAGGGGTGTTTCCAAATTCCATTATTTTTACATTATTGAAAGCAAATAACCATCTGGGGTCCGCTTAAAAAGTTAGCAGCCAGCGCTTTCTTGCTTGACGAGTGTGTTAGAGAAGAAGTGTTTCCCTTCTGTAAGTTGGGTGTAGTTGTATTTGTATGGCAATGGCTCCTGTTGTCCAAGGCCAGCAGGTGGTGCCAGATAACTTGAGGAAACAGCTCGCAGTTGCTGTAAGGAGTGTGCAGTGGAGTTACGCAATTTTCTGGTCACAGTCAACTAGACAGCAAGGGTACATTAGTTGAACTTCTCTTAAACTTCGAAAGTACTTCTTTTCTTCTTACAACGATTCGGTGTTGCAATTCTTTTATTATTTCTTAATTTCCATATCTGGGTTTTCACTGATGTGCTCATATGCTGTGTACTTAATGATGAAAATACTATATCCAAGATAAAAACTTTTCTTTCTAGTGATAGTCCGTACAGCACATACTGCAGCAGAAAATCATAGTAAAAGATTAAGGATTTTGCTGCTGCAGTAGATGTTGTAATGATTCAGTATGAAAATTAGGGCTGTAAGAGTTTTCTTCTGTTAAAAAGATAATGCTAGGATAGTTTAAGATTCTTCCTTTCATTTGGGTAACACAATGCAGCCTTGAAAAGTTAATTGAGATGGCTTTTCATTTATGTCTCTCCGTGCTTATGCTGAGAAATACGATGTAATCATGTTCTTTTAGGGTACTGGAATGGGGTGATGGGTACTACAATGGAGACATCAAGACTAGGAAAGTTGAAGCTATGGAGCTTAAAGCTGATAAAATAGGCTTACATAGAAGTGAGCAATTGAGAGTACTTTACGAGTCTCTCCTTGAAGGTGAGACCGGCCTGCAGGCTAAGAGGTCTTCTCCTGCATTGTCTCCAGAGGACCTGTCAGATGAAGAGTGGTATTACTTGGTTTGCATGTCCTTTGTTTTCAATCCTGGTGAAGGGTATTAATCTGCCTTCTACTGATCCGCAGATCTTATTCTCTCTCGATAATGTGGTCATATAATAATGCTTTTAGATGGTCATTCTTCTTTCAAATTGTTGACAGGTTGCCAGGAAGAGCATTAGCTAATAAACAGCCTATCTGGTTGTGCAATGCTCAATATGCAGATAGCAAAGTATTCTCTCGCTCTTTACTCGCAAAGGTTGGTTTCCTTGTCAACTTCTGTTTCGCATTTAAAGCAAACTTCAACTGATCTAATAGCCGTGATATCTTACATGCCATGAGGGAAATCTGACTTCTGTTTTTCTATGTTATGTTCTCTCTGTGACTGGACCATCACTGCCCTTAGAGCGCATCAATTCAGGTAATAAGGTCTATTTGTATATGAATGCATGATGTGAATGCCATGGACACGCTTACACATGCATGCCCCTGCATTGGCCTTTGCATGGAAGATACTAAATTCTAATGCTATGCAGACACTCACACGTACATCTCCCTGCATCGACCTTTTCTCTCTGGCCACTTCACATTGTTATGCTTTCTTTTTACATGTTACTGAAATAAGATTTGAGTCATAAGATATGCCAATCTCAAGCCTGCTATATGTTTTCTGAAGCATGAACTTTAAAGAAGCAATGTTGCACCATGCTGGCATATAATAATTTTTCCCTCTTCTTCAATATTACTATCCATTTACTACTTTTCATGCTAAATTAAGGAGAAAGCTATTTACCTTAACGGGGATTTTTAAAAAATATCATTTTACCTGCTTAAAAGTTCAACACCCATAGCCCAATCACATCTGTTATCTTTCTGCTCTGACTTCGCCTGGCTTGTGACTTCAATTTTGCAGACTGTGGTGTGTTTTCCCTATCTTGAGGGAGTAATAGAGCTAGGTGTGACTGAGCTGGTAATTCCCTGTCTTGAAAATAGATCAATGACTTTCTAATTCAGAATATATGTATAAACCATAAATGTAATGGAACGGTTTGTAAAGGCCTTAATTGTGCTCTTGCTTCTCTTTTTGACTTATTTCAAGGTCACAGAAGACCCCGGTCTCATTCAGCATATCAAAGCCTCCTTATTAGACTTCTCAAAGCCTGTTTGCTCTGAGAAATCGTTCTCTGCTGCTCATAAAAAGGATGATGATAAAGACCCAATGTCTACCAGGATCAGCCATGAGATGGTTGATACATTGGCTTTGGAGAATCTATACACCCCAACAGAAGATATAGAATCTGAGCAGGAGGGAATTAACTACTTACATGGAAATGTGTGTGAAGAATTCAACAGGAACTCTCCTGATGATTTCTCAAATGGCTATGAGCACAATCTGGTGACTGAAGACTCCTTCATGCTAGAAGATTTAAAGGAAGGAGCATCTCAAGTTCAAAGTTGGCATTCCATGGATGATGAATTCAGCGATGATGTTAGAGATTCTATGAATTCAAGTGATTGCATATCAGAGGTTTTTGTGAAGCAAGGAAAGGTTCTACCCTCTTCCAAGGGAAAAGACATATCCCACCTGCAATTGAAAGTACTTCAAGAAGGAAACCACACAAAATTGAGCTCCTTAGATCCTGGAGCTGATGATGACTTGCACTACAGAAGAACTGCATTTGTTATTCTGAAAAGCTCAAGTCAGTTGATCGAAAATCCATGTTTCCAAAGTGGTGATTACAAATCCAGTTTTGTTGGTTGGAAGAAAGGAGCAGCTAATGGCTATAAGCCACGAATACAACAGAAGATGTTGAAAAAGATTTTATTTGCAGCACCTTTGATGCATGGTGGTCACTCTATTAGGTCTGACAAGGAAAATGCAGGAAAAGATTGCCTCAAGAATTGGGAAGGCTGTGAAACATGCAAGTTGCATTTTGAATCAGAAAAACAAAAAGAGAATGAAAAATATCTAGCACTCGAGTCAATAGTTGCTTCTATTAATGAGGTAATTACATTGCCTTTGTTGGAAATCATGTTATTATGGAGATTTTGATAGTAACCGGAGATTTCATAATTCTTCAGACTTATCTTAATGTGAAAAAATTTAATACATTTTTGAAGAAGTGGAAAACAGTCGTCAACCTCTAACTAGATGTATGCTTTACTGGTTTTTTACTAGTTTTTGTAAATAGCCTTCAAAGCATTTACCTCTATCTTTCCTCCTCAACAAATTTTCTGCTAAATTTTGTAAACTGGCTCTGAGATAATATTATTTCTGAGAAGTTCATTATTCTGATCCTTGAATTTCCAAGTCGTCAACCTCTAACTAGATGTATGCTCTACTGGGTTTTTACTAGTTTTTGTAAAAAGCCTTCAAAGCATTTACCTCTATCTTTCCTCCTCAACAAATTTTCTGCTAAATTTTGTAAACTGGCTCTGAGATAATATTATTTCTGAGAAGTTCATTTCTGATCCTTGAATTTCTAATGATGCTGTACATTAAAAAACTTGATCATACTTGTACAGATTGACAAAGCATCAATCCTCAGCGACACCATTAATTACCCGAGACAGCTTGAGTCAAGAGTAGCAGAACTGGAATCTTGCACAGGCTCGACAGATTATGAGGCCAGATCCAGGAGTTACATGGGCATGGTAGACCGGACATCAGATAACCACAGCATCAAGAAGCCTTGGATAAACAAGAGGAAGGCCCGTGACATTGATGAAGCTGAACTAGAGCTTTATGAGGTTGCTCCCAAGGATGGCATGCCCGTAGATTTGAAAGTATGCATGAAAGAGAAGGAGATTCTCATCGAGATGAGATGTCCTTACAGGGAGTACATGTTGCTCGATATCTTGGATGAAGCCAACAAACGGCAGTTGGATGTGCTTTCGGTTCATTCATCCACTCTTGATGGCATTTTCACGTTGACCCTGAAATCTAAGGTTTGTGCTGAAGATCAACCCTGTTACTGCCTTTTCTACATATCTTTTGTTTTTCAGATGCATTAGAAATCCGAAGGAAAGAAATTAGAGGTGCAATGACTTCTGATGAGACTAATATGTATTAAAAGCTGAAATTATATTATTACCTTTATAAGAATTATATAGCCTTTAGAAGAAGAGAAGAAGTCATTGTCATTGAAGTTGTTTCCAAATACTTGCACTAATGCCCTTTTTTTGTCGGCAAAATGCTCAATTCATGTAAACTTGGTTTCAGTTTAGAGGGGCAGCGCCAGTTTCACCAGAAGGGATGCTCAAACAAGCACTTCGGAAAACTGTCGGCAAGACTTGAGTCGTCATTTATCAACTTATCAACCGGCACTTGAAAGATTTCTCCATTCAGTAGAGATTAGTTCTTAGATTCTCATGTAACATGTAGCAGTAACTGCATGAACTCGTAATTGCATAACTTCAATGTCCTCAACTTTTTCTCCATTATTAAATGTTCAACTGGTGCTAGCTAATTAAGCTCAACTTGTGACTTGATAGGAGTGATGGTCCCTCAATGTAATTTATTTACCATTTATTTACTATTTTGAATCTCTTTTCAATCAAGTGCTGTTTTGAAAGATACCCTTTTTTTTTTTTGTACGATGCTGCTTGTTTCTTCAGGTCCATCACAAGTCCTAAAGAATTTGAAAAGCCTGCCAAATCTGAGTGATTCTTACCCGAAATCACACTTAAAGAAATCTCATTAAGTATAAAAAAAAACTTTAACCCTGGAACATCTTAGTATTAAAAAAATCATCTCAACCTAATAGTTTAAACTGTTAGGTGAAGTTTCAAGATATAATTTATATTATTCTCTAACTTGAACTTGAAACTTATATAAACTCATACTACCTTGTGCTTAATTTTTATCAAATAAATAGGGATGGTGGTAGCTAATTAAGCTCAACTTGTGACTTGATAGGAGTGATGGTCCCTCAATGTAATTTATCTACCATTTTGAATCTCTTTTCAATAAAGTGCTGTTTTGAAAGATACCCTTTTTTTTTTGTGCGCTGCTGCTTGTTTCTTCAGGTCCATCACAAGTCCTAAAGAATTTGAAAAGCCTGCCAAATCTGAGTGATTCTTACTTCAAATCACACTCAAAGAAATCTCGTTAAGTATCAAAAAAATCTTTAACCCTGGAACATCTTAGTATTAAAAAAATCATCTCAACCTAATAGTTTAAGCTGTTAGGTAAAGTTTCAAGATATAATTTATATTATTCTCTAACTTGAACTTGAAACTTATACAAACTCATATTACCTTGTACTTAATTTTTATCAAATAAATAGGGATGGTGAGATTAGAACTCGTAACCGCTTGGTCATTAAGGCTTTGATACCATGTCAAAGAACCATCTCAACCCAATAGCTTAAACTGTTATGTGAGATCTCAAGATATGATTTATATTATTCTCTAATATACCCCCTCAAGTGAAAGCCCTTTAAGCTTGAAACTTGCACAGATCCATACTATCTTGTGTTTAATTTTTATCAAATAAATGAGGATGGTAAGATTCGAACTTATGACCGCTTAGTCATCAAGGCTCTGATATCATGTCAAAGAACTATTTTAACCCAATAGTTTAAGCTGTTAGGTTAAGTCTTAAGATATGATTTATATTATTCTATAACATTTAGTAGCGATTTGAAATATATTACTCTGCAAAAGGGACAAGCGTATAAAATTAACCTTGGACCAATGCTATAATTAGAATTCTTAAGTAAGCTAAAATTGAAAATATCTTAGATATACTTTAAAACAGGATGTAATTAACCTATAAAAGATCCATAAACTATAACAATATGCCTGCATTAAAATATGATGCAATGTACATTCTCTTGCTTGGAGAGGAAGGTCATGATTTCAAGGGTGAAGAAAAGCATATTCGGCCACTCATTTATAGAAAGATCAGGGTGGGGTTGGGTTTAGAATGACTAATTGCACCGTCTCTTCTGACACTAATCTGTTGATGTCATAAAGAAACACTGTGATGTTACTTGCTAGATGCCCAAATTTTTATGGAATTCAAGGCAATCCTGCCAGTTATTTCTCAACTAATTGATCTTGAAGGCATAAGTTGGATATCCTGATGACCTGGCAAGAACAAATCCATTAAAACAAAGAAAAATTCTAGATTCTTTTGGAGTTGGCTATTATTACATCTCCATTTATTCATAGGCACATAAATACAAGAATTATATAACACACAAACACATAATTTGGAAGTTGAAACTCCAACTGTACAACCTCAGGTCAATGCTCTCAAACCCGACTAATCCTTGTTCTGTTTTCCTCTTCCCCTTTAACTCGAAATCCTTCAAGACAAACCATTCATTAACTTAGAGCTTAAGAGTTAAGAAATGCAATTTCTAGAGATTTCTGACATAAACCACGAACTTCAATAGCTTAACTTTTTAAAGAATGAAGATTACAAACAATATGACCAAATACACGGGGAAAAATTTGAAATTGGATTTTCCAGCCATGACTTCCAGAGAGTAATACGAGCAAAATGCTTAACAGTGAAGCCAACCTTCTCAAACTTCCCTCTCTCGCTGCTCTCTATAAACTCCAAATAATCCGAACAAACAAATGGCTCATAGATCCTCACGTTTCCTTCTCCTACTACTTCACTTGGCGCCAAGATTACCTTCTCATCCTCAAAACACCAAGAAAATGCTAGATAAAGACGGTTAACTGGTTTCTTCAAAAATGATCCGGTGTTCTGATGATCTTAATTTGTCGTTTCTCCAAGCTGGCAACATAACTCCTATATATGTACATGTTTACCACCGAAGTTTGCTCACATGGACTTGTATCCATCAATTTCCCTTCCTTAGATTTCACCTGCAGTCCACCAACTTCATCTTGGTATACAATGGTCACACAGCTCATGTCTGTATGCATTCCAAGTCCCTCAACCTCGTCTACCAAACTTTCGGAGGTGTGTAGTTTACAATCCTCAGATAACCATGGCAATTCCTGAATTCTGATTCACAGCACTTCTTGTCAAAACCCTCTCCCAGGCCAAATCTAGTGACTTTAGTTAGTGTAATTGATACTTTATGTTTATTTAGTTGTAAAAACAAAATAAGGTTATCTCTTGGTTTTGTGATTCAATGTGGTTTCGAGCTTGAAGTTCAGGTCTTGACTGTTTTACTTGGGTTTTATTTAGCTTCTGATGGCGTTGCTCTTAATTACATTATTTGATCAAGTAGAACATAAAGATGATGTTGTGTTGTGGAGTGCGATGGCTTCGATTTTTGTTAAGAATGGGAAGTATAGGAAGGTATTGATTGCTTCAGGAGAAATGCTGAGTTACAGTGTGGGGGCTAAGGATCGATGTTAGTGTTTTCGTCCTGTCCTTTGCCCGCTTGAACTGATCTTGGTGAGTTGTGTTTAGGGAAAGAGATTAATAGGCTGCTGATAAGGAGTGTTTCGCATCCTATGATTGTCTACACGTTATTTCCAATTCATCAATCTCACACCCTATGCATCACATGGTTCATAATTGTCAAGGGATGACAGTTAAGTGGCTGTTTTTTATACACCCTGATTGTTTAATTCATGGTGCTAGTCTTCTCGGAGAACAAAACTTAAAAATCTACTTGTTACCTATCACACAAAATATAAATTTGGTTAAGTTGAAGAGCATGCAATCGAACTTTGAAGTTAATTAAACCGTATGATGGGTAAGAAGACCTCTGGAAGTTCAATGTTAGACCACAGGTGTAAAGTTTGAACCATGTTCGGCTATACTTTCACTCTGCTCCCATGCTACAAAGTGCTGTTCATCATAACAGTCATCGTATAGAAATCTTTGTAACTCAATATTTCATTGCTTCGAGGCCCATTGATTCTGGGATTCATTTAAAACAGCTTTGGTTACTTATTTACATTGAATTCCTTCTTAGTGACCTACGTAACTTAATTAATTTAATGCATATGTTGCATTAAAAGAGCTTTGAAACTGCCACTGTTACTAATTCTTGCACCAAATGCAGCAGCAGGAGCATCTTCTTATATATGAAAGCACACGGTTTCTCTATATTGGACAAGCACATACAGATGCAATCTCACACCAACACTCACAAAGGGAGTACCAGTACACAGATGAAGAGAGGAATCCTTGAAGTACTTCTTGTTCATGCTAAAGGCATGAAGCACACAAATCTCATCGGTAACTCTCCCTCTCCGAGCTATATATAGACCACATAAAGTGTGATGTTTGCTTGTGGTTCTGTATGCCGCCGCACCCATTGAAGTTTTTTGCATATGCCTTCTTTCATTTTGACCTGATTCGAGCCCATTAACATTTCAGTTTCGCCTTGGTTACAGGTTCACCAGTCTATCATGTCATCATACAATGTGGATCTCACGTGCACAAAAGCAAAGCATCATCAGGTTCACACCCTGCCTTTCAATTTACTAGGTTGATATCTTGAGCTCCTACGGCTAGTTTGTTCAAGTACCTTAGTAACTCAGTTTCATGACTCAGGCGAAGATGAAAAAACATGGTGGAATGAGAAATTCAGGTTTGACTTCCCATTAACTGATTGGAAACAGTTGACCCATCTAAAATTCAGAATCATGGACCAGGAATTCTTCACTGATGGTGGATTTGTCGGTGAAACCATGTAACGTCTAGAAGTCATTCTTGCCCTTATTTTTTTCTAGAAGCTTAATATTGCATGATTTTTTGTTTTTGTTTTATCTAAAAAATTTCACGCTCCTTGCCCTTTAGGGGATCATGTAACGCAAAGAAGACACATAACGAACCTAACAACTTCTAATTCACATGGAACAATATCATTCGTAAATGGCTAAATCAACTATCATATGTATGCTTTTCCTCCTTTGAAGCTTGACAGTGAATATCTGCATAAATTGTGAATGAAACTCTCATTCTGAGGAATGATAGATAAGATTTGTAGCGGAAACTATGCCAGGGTGGTTTTCTAGCCGCCAAAAGTAATGGCAACGAGGAATTTCATCAAATAATATTTTCTCGTGGGTGTAGTGATATTGCAGAGACTTGTCTCAATCCACTGACCAGTTTGTCTTCTTATGATTTTTTTTTATTTTTTTTTAATTTACGTGTTATCTGTGATTTAGAATTTACCTTGGAGGAATAATAGATGAGGGGATTAACAGAGGAATTCTAGAAATGATGCCAGCTCCATATAATGTGTTGCTTGAAGATGACACCTACAAAGGAGAGATAAAGATTGGACTCAAATTCATTGCCAACGTAAGCAAACATTGTTATTTGACATCCTTTAGTTTCTATTGTAGGCATTAGTGGATTAGATCACTGAAATTACATAAAATCACCGTTTTTTGCAGACAGAAGTGCTCCCAGAGAGGACATTCCTTGCACAGGTGAATGAACCAAGACAACTGATATGCAGATCCATTATAAATCTCTGGAAATTCTCATGGTGGAAGTTGTGGCCTTATCATAGTCAGAGGAATACTAAAAATAAGACAGAGGAGGAATAAGATGGATCATAATCCTGAATTGTAGTCCTAGGAATAACTTGGTTGCGAAATGAGTAAGATGAATTGAACCTGTGGGATTTGGATCATATTTTGGTTATCAATTTGGGAAATGTTTCCCTGCTTGAAATTCATTTAGAAAATTATCAGATTTTGTTCTTCATTGTAGCTGCCATATATTGATTTATAAGCGAGCAACGTCAGGTTTCAGGGTTCTCTCCCCATGTTACATATGTGGCCAGCTCAAAATCTTTTGAATAGTTAGTTTCTGTTAGTCGTTCTATTGGTGACAATGGGCAACAGGACCCAAGACTGGAGCTTGCGTCTGTCCAACAGCTGAATGGGCATTCGTCAGATTTGCTTAGGAACCTTTTCTTCTTTTTTCTTATTTTTTTCCTGGTAATTTTGTATGGACAGGTAGGCTACTTGTTTTGCATCTTAAAAGTGAGTTCGTGCGTTTGCTTAATAAAGAAATATTTGACCTGATAATATTGTGATTATATTTCTGTGCAATCCCTATGACACATTCATGGGCCAAATTAAAAGAACATGCAACACATTTGAGAAATGGGATGCACGTCTGTCTCGGGAGTCAAGACCCATCTGAGGATTTCTGTGTTTCATCTAGATAATGTTTCGAGGAAATGGGTTTCTTTACAGATTGGCATGAGTTTTCTTTTGGACTGATAGGGCGAGTTCTTCAGTTATTTACGAAGGCTAATGTATTCCACATGTCTTCTAAGCTAACCCCCGACCAAGCTAACAACTATTCTAACGTATTCAACCAAGAGTTGCATGTTCTTCTTCTTCTTCTATTTTTTTTTTTCTTAAGAAATAAAGTTCAGTTATTTGTGTACTAATAATTCCCAGGTTTTAAATTGGCTATTGAATTGATGATGAAAGTGCTGCCAAGTTTCATTTCCAATTTGACTTTCTGGTCCTACAAACATGGAGAAACAAAGAGAGATTCTCGAGTGTGAGGATGAAGCATGTTGTAGGTTTAAACGTTCATCAACCAAAAGAAATATAGAATTTAGGGTTTGGATATTTTAGGCTTTCAAATTTTTATGTAGCCAAAAATGGTGGTGGGGAAATATTAAACATGGATTTTAGGTGATGGAGACTCTGCCAGCATCTCATGGCTTCTAGCTTCTAGCTCATAGCTCACATGCAGATTTATAATCCTGACCACCCAAAATGATGAAAGAACAAGTTGTCCTTTCTTCTTCTTCCCTTCTCTTCCCTTCTCCTTTTCTTTTCTTTTTTAATTAAATGAACGAATTGTTGTCTTGCATGATCATATGATTCTTTTTTCTCAGTTGTTCGAGGCCTAGACAGTCCTGCTGGTAGCCCCTTTAACTACCAAAATGATTGGTAGCGAGGCCTGGCCGCCCCTTTAGGCTACTAGGCCAATTGGCCGCCCACCAACCCATTCTTCTTTTCCTCTCTCCATATTTTTCTCTCACTTCTCTGTCTTTTTCTCTCACTTTTTTCCTCGGCACCAGTAATTTCATGTGTAGCGTACATAATTTCTCTATCTCGCACGTATAAAACTACTGCAGGATAAACGTTGTATTCTGTTACCGATAGCTATCTTTTTGCTACACCTACCAGACATCTATACCAATAAAAATAAATATACAAAAAATTATTTTTTTTTTATTTTATTAAAAATTAATTTTTTATATGTTTTGAATCGTTTTGATGCGCTGAATTTAAAAATAATTTTTTAAAAATAAAAAAAATATTATTTTGATGTATTTCAACATAAAAAACACCTTGAAAAATAACCACAACCACATTTTTAAACGGGCTAACTTCTTTTCCAATCACTTACTAGAACTCATGGCAACTCACACCAACAGCTGAGCCACTTTGGTTGGCCAATAATGTGATTTTCTTTCCTATAAATAAATTTCATGAATAAATACACCTGTTTAACTAAACAGGAAGCAATTTTTTCTAAAGCCACACCTAAATTCACACACTACGATATTTTCACTTTTCTTTTCTATACATTATATTTTCCTATGCATACATATACTGACTTAAATATTAAAGAGTTTCTCATTCTACAAGGGAGTTTTTTTAAAAGGAACAACTTAGACGCATAACTCAATTAGGGAAAGTCCATTTATGTGTTACAGTTTTTCTTTGACTTTATTAGTGGCCCTGTTTGTAGAAAACATAAAACCAGTTCATTTTCTTTCACCTTTCACCAACAACTCTTTCTATAGCTGACGAGACTCCAGTATAGAGGAGAGTGACTAATCTCTCCATCACAGGGACTCCAATTCTTTTAGGTCTTTAACATCTTTTCCATCAAGTATATATGCTTAATGATGTTGTTGCACCAATGTAAATACATCTTTGTATCTTTTCTCCTACACAACAAGAAGCTATCATATATGCACCAAGTGCATAAATACAATTCCAATTCCTTAAAGAAACAAGGTAGAATGACATGCATGCGAGTAATGCTCGCACTGCTACACCTAAAATGAGTTACACACATCGTTATCACACGAGATGCTCTAAATGATCTAATCACTATTGATCCACATCTAAGTCTCCCTCACAATCTAGAAAAAAGCATAGGCATATGACGAGATCTATAACTCTAGGATCTCCTGAACATATCCTAGCCGAAAAATCTTCACTTTGTCACATAATCTCACACGCTCGACTCTCTAGAGACTGTGTTTCAGCAAAAGCCAGCCTAGACAACTACGAGGGGCTCACGGATCCTCGGGAGCACATATAAAATGTGATAAACATCCTAAATCTTGTTATACAAGAAACTGATGCTATGTGCAAAGTTCTTTCTCTGTGGATATGCATGCGACGGACCTGTTTTTCTTTCTCTCTCTATATTTCTTCTCTCACTTCTCTGTCCTGTTCTCTCATATTTTTCATGGATATCGATAATTTTATGTGTAGCACCCAATTTTTTTGTCACACACACAAAAGATGATTACAGGACAGACATCGTATTCCATCACTAATAATTAGCTTTCAGCTACGCCTAATAGACACTTACCAGCCCACATGAAGACCAATAAAAATAATTATATCTAGTCACACTAGCACACCATCTTCTCCTCCAATCACGAACCAAAACCCAAGATAGCTTTCACCAACAGATGAGCCACCTTGGTTAGCCAATGACATGATTTCCTTTTCCATGAAGAAATTATGTGTGTAAATACACCCGGTCTCACCAAGCAAGGGGTGATTTTCTCTAGAGCCACACCCAGATACACACATTATGATACCTTTGCTCTCTTTTTTTATACATTATCTTCTCTTTTATATACAAATACGAACTTAAATATCAGAGAATTGCTCTTTCAACGAGAAATTTATTTTTACAGGAACAACTCATGCCCAAAACTCTGCAAAGAAAAATTCATTTAGGTGTGAAGTTTTTATCCAACTTCATCATAATATAATCCAATGGTAAATTGTGGAGGCCCCTCTCCCAAGAAAAAAAAAACAACTATTTCCCATTTCCATCAAGAGAAACAAAAGGAAAGAGTTCAAAATTTCATTTCGCAATGAACTACGAATTTGGTGGCATACCTTCTTTGTTTTTTTTTGTCTAGTAGGAGTTTGGTTGGCATGCTTAATCACTGAACATGTAGTTTAATGGAATTCTTATAAAAGGAAATGATATATGCTTTGATTACCCAACAAATGGTCTTAATTGCATTCTAAAAAAGGGTCTTCATTGACGAATTATGTCCATAATAACAAGCATCATAATGTGAATTAATCAAATCATAATTCATCCTGGCATTTCCTACATCTCAAGATGGCAGACTCCCCATTAAAATAACCCAAAATTATTCGTTGAGATTCTCTTAAACAATTTTATTATTCATTTTGTATTCAGCAGCCCTATTATTACACACCACAAACCCATAAATGTTCATGTCCAACTAAGATGTACTTTGCATGTTCTATCATATGATCCCTTCAACAACAAGACCAACAGCCTCTGCTTTTTCTATCCGTTCTTGATTCTTTCTTTGAGAAAAACAGAGTCATTTCTGCAACTCCCCGTCTTTCTTGATCTCATATCAACAAACACAACAATCAAACGGCCGATATTTTTGTTTTTTTCATCTTTTATGCATGATTATAGGGTCATGAGTGCTTGTCTAAAGATAGTGTTTCTTTTGGAAAGAAAAGGCTACGGGGAATCAAGAGAAGAGAATCATGGGAAGGAGGGAACTGTTTCAAACGGTCATCAACAATATTCAGCTTGCTAGCTAGCGAGTGTCGTCAACTATTACAAAATTCAAATCTGCCCTATTAAAGGTAAGTTTAAAGGAAAAGAATGTCATTAGACCGTTGCTTTTATAACATACCTGCCGTTGTCTTCGAATTTTCAAATTTCTGTTGGTTCAATTCTAAGGAAAAAAAAAAAGAAACCTATCAAAGACTGCCTTTAGTTACAAGTCTTGCAGAAAATTCAGTGCATTATTACATTTTCTGATAACAATAACGACTTGTGACTAAGCCCTTTTGCTTTTTGTAGCAAGAAAGGAGAACGGTTCCTTTTCTTTTCTTTTTTTCTTTGTGATCCTTTTTTCTTCTTCTCTCAAACATAAATTCTGCATTTTAAGCCAAATCCCTGGTGAAAGTATGGGATTTGAGCTGAGCATTCCTAGATACCCCACCGGTGAGTTTTGTTTTGTTAATGATCAAAAGAAGTCCTAAGATCTAGAGCCCACTAACCAAATTTCTTACACTTTCATGATTATCTTGCAGATTTCTGATCAAGTAGGCCACAAGTCTTAATCTTTAAATGGATAATTCGTCGAGTTTTGACGAAGTTTCGGATCCCGGTTATCAACCTTCACCTTCTTCCTTGGATCAAAATGATCACCCAGCCGTGGAAACTCCAGTGTACTCAACAATGAGTGGTGATTCATTCATGTTCGGCAGGACTTATTCAGAGACCTCAGCCTTTTCTGATCCCATAGATGATAACAGCTATTCAAGTGAACCTTCTCCTTCTCATTGGCCAGTAACCAAATCTGGAGCACAACATCAGGCTATGCTTAGAAGACTAGAAATGAAGCAACAGAAGCAAGTTGCGGATGACAAGTTGGATGATCAAGAATCTGTTGACTTGGGTGGGGTTACATAAGATAATTTGTGCCTCTTTGCTGAAAAAATTGTTCATGTGATGACTGATGAGTAAGATGGTAACACAATTTTTTGCATAATTTTGGCAGAACTTGAGATGATGAAAGAAAGATTTTCAAAGCTTTTGCTTGGTGAAGACATGTCAGGAAGTGGCAAAGGTGTCTCCACAGCTGTTACTATATCAAACGCCATAACAAATCTCTACGGTATGCATAATACATACACATCAACTTGATTTATTTTTTAAAAAATAATGTTCTTTCTTCCTGTTATCCAGTTCTCTGTCATTGCTTATCTTTGATACTTTCTTCAGCAACAGTGTTTGGGCAAAATTTGAGATTAGAGCCATTGAAACCTGAGAAGAAATCGATGTGGAAGAGAGAAATGGATTGTCTTCTTTCTGTATGTGATTACATAGTAGAATTTATCCCCAAGTCTCAGAATTTACAAGACGGAACAGCTCTTGAGGTGAAGTTTTGTTAGCTATCAACCAAATTTCAAATAGGCTTTTGAATTCTCCTATTTCTAACATGATTGATTGGTCTTTCAGGTGATGGAAAGTAGACCAAGATTAGATATTCATATCAACCTTCCGGCATTAAGAAAGCTTGACGCAATGCTCATGGTAAGGAAAGCATTCATTTGCAAGAAATTAGAACATCTCTGTTTTCATTACAGTGTCATATATACAAGTTCGTTATAACTTGGGTTTTATTTGACAGGAAGTACTGGATAGTTTCCAACATACAGAGTTTTGGTATGCAGAACAAGGAAGCATGTCATCAAATTCAACTCGTTCAGGCTCGTTTCGGAGAGTTATTGTCCAGCGTAAAGAAGAGAAATGGTGGGTGCCAGTCCCATGTGTTCCCTCTGGTGGCCTCTCTGAGAAGTCGAGGAAGCATTTGCGACACAAACGTGACTGTGCATATCAAATTCACAAAGCTTCCATGGCCATTAACAGTAGCATTCTTGCTGAGATGGAAATTCCAGAGACATACATAGCATCTCTTCCCAAGGTTAGCCTCCTTGCTGTTCAAATTACTTTACAAAAATGTAGTGATTCTAAATTTCTAAAGCCTGGGAGTAATGATAACTAGGTTCCATTTTCTAAAAGCACTATGAAATTTTATAGAATAGCAAAGACATGTCCTATCGAGTTTCTTGATATTGACAGTATGTTATATCAAAATGTTTTTTTCTTTCAGAGCGGAAGAGCGAGCCTGGGGGACACAATTTACCGCTACCTGTATACAGCGGACAAATTCTCCCCAGGACATCTTCTTGACTGTCTCAACTTAGCATCAGAACATGAAGCACTTGAGCTTGCAGACCGAGTTGAAGCTTCAATGTACACATGGAGACGCAAAGCATGCCTAAGCCATTCAAAATCCTCTTGGAACATGGTGAAAGATCTCATGTCTGACATTGATCGAACAGATAAAAATCATATTCTAGCAGAAAGGGCCGAGACCTTGCTATTTTGTCTGAAGCAGAGATACCCCGAACTTTCACAGACATCCTTGGACACTTGCAAAATCCAGTACAATCAGGCAAGTTGTGCGATCATTAATCTCACTGCAAAATATCAAATTTATTTATTTTTTCAACAGGGGTAAATGGAAAGATAAATATTGCAGGATGTGGGACAAGCAATCCTAGAGAGCTACTCAAGAGTTTTAGAAGGCTTAGCATTCAACATTGTTGCTTGGATCGAAGATGTTCTTTTCGTAGATAGGAACCAAGAACAATAGGAACCAGAGTTCAAACATCAGTGATAGATAACATATCTTAATCAAGGTGCTCTCTCTCGGATCACTGTCCTACTTTCTGTAATGCATAAGCCTTGTGAGGAATCTAGGAAATTTCATTTACTTTTGCGTGTAACAGGTTGAAGGTAGTAGTTCTTACGTAGGAAATATCTTCTGCATAGGTGAAGAGATCTTTTGAGCAAGATTTGTACATTCTGCATCCAGTTAAGCTAATTTCCTCAAGAATTTTTGTTATCGCGCGATTCAGTTTCAATCCACAGTTCTTTCCCCACATACAAAATTGAACTCGAAAGAAAGAACTTTTTCAAACATCAATTGATAAAGTAGAACAACAGAGGATAAGGAAAGCAGGAGCAATCAAACCCAAATTGTTGCCTCATCATCTATACAATAGCGGTCACTAGTCAGCAATTCAGGCAACTCTCATACTTTTCATTAGTGATATCAACAAAAGATTCCAAAAAAAGCCATGCTAATGATTTTTAGTGGGTTACCACTACTACCCTGTTTTGAACATCAGTCAATGAATCACTCTTGAGTATTAAAGGTAGCAAGGGTCGTTTTCTTGGAGCAGAAGAAGATTCCAAAGCATCAATCTTGGATTTGCATTTGTTATGGTCCCCTTTGTTTTCCTCCAGGCACTCCTTTAGTGCTTCAGCTCCATCTTGAGACAGTTTCTTCCTTCTGCCATCATTAGCAAGTTTTATTAAAACTAAAATAAAATAAAAATTTTAAAAATACTGTTATACAATGCTAAACGGGGTAACAAAGAAAGGGACCATCAACGCAGTCGCTGGCCACCCGTATAGGCGCTTCTAACGACTCCGTTGTTCTTCTCTCTCCAAGACTCCTACTCAGCTCATCTGTCGTATAATAATAAGTTTACAACTCACTCTTTCCCGCGTTAAGTAGTGACCAGCGACCACCATCCCTCCCTCTTGCGTGACTCATAGGAAATTTAACTAGCCAGTTAGTTAGAAGTTAGAACAGAAGTTTCTTTTACGTGGCAAAAAAAAAAACATTGCATAAACGTCATTAACGTCTTTTTTACCAGCAAAAAAATAAGTAAACTTAAAATTTAATTTATACTTTAAAAATTATAAAAAATTGGTTCTGAAGGTTTTTTTTTTAAATTACAAGTTTAAATTATTTGTTTACCATAATATTTATTTTATAGACAATATTATATAATTATTGAAAAGCAAGTTTTTTTAAAAAAACATTCTAATAATTTTGAAGTGATTGTGTCTAAAGTCATAAGAATAATAAAATACTTGCGTGATGTTAAAGGAATTTTTTGAAGGTGTCATTAGCTCCAACTTATTACGTTTGCTTTAAAATCTTTTAACCTGATTACTTATCTAAATTGTGTTTTTAATTACTCCAAGTGACTCGGATAATAAGTAAAACTCAGTTTCACTTAAAAAAACCAAGATGAAATCTTTTGTTTTTCAATGTTGATATAGAAACGTCCTAGATTAACTTGAGTTAACATGCTAAACTCACTACTTGACTTATGAATTGGAACGGGTTTAATAATATTTTTAAGAAAAAATATTTTTTATTTAACAATATAATAAAAAAAAAATTAGGGCTCGCAAGAAAGTAGTTGAATGAACTGTTTTTTACAAGACAATAAAAAAGATTGGCGAACGAGCCTGGCCCAGGTGACTCAGCACGCTTGAACCATTAAAAATGGCATTCCCCTTGTTAAGAGAGAGACTTTGAAATCAAAATTGACTTTTGTTTTATTAATGGAATCTCGTCAAAGAATGTTTTGTCTCTCCCTGTCATTTTTAGTCAACCCTCTCTCTCATCCTTCTCACTCTTAAAAACCGATATGTAAAGAAAATGAAGTTTTGGACTGAAACGCATAATTGTCAAACTAAAGGGCTAGAAAGGATATTGTAAAAATCTTAAATTATTATTTTAAGGAAAGACGCTGACAGCATTGTCACACCATGATGAATACAAGACTCTTTAAAATTAAATAGAAAAATAAAAATAATAAAGTTATCACATACTAATTAAAGAAAACTAGAAATTTTAAAATTGACATTGATCTAAGAGGTTTAGGTATTGTGTTAATTATGCCTAAGAAAAGATCGAGTTACCTTTATCATATCCTTTCAAACATAAAGCTACTTTTATTATGTGTTTTCTTCTAATCTTATTCCACACATGTTATTGATTGCAAAAAAAGAAAGCATTTGATGTTAATCCATAAACATAGGCGATTTTGTCGATTTAGAAAGAAAAAAAATTAGACATTAATCCCTAAAAGAAGATTTTGCCAATTTATAAAATATTTTGATGTTAATCCCTAAAAAAGAGATTTTGTTGATGAAAAAAATATTTTGATGTTGATCCCTAAAAAGAAGATTTTGCTGATTTATGAAGAAATTCTACGTTAATCCCTAAAAAAACAATTTCATCGATTTATGAAAAGTTTTGATGTTAATACCTAAAAAGAAGATTTTTCAATTTATAATTTTAAAACAAGTGTTAGACCCGTATGGATGGTGAAAATATAGATTTGACCCCACTTTTTTGACTGTCCAAAATAAGCCTTGAGGGCATTACTCAAGGCCTATGCGAAGTCAAGTTGACCAGCCCAGGTCCACTCACAACAATAATGGATAATATGTCATAATACTAAAAAATTATATAAAAAAACATAAAGATAATAAGAAAAACATGAAGGTTTTTTATATATATTTTAAAATTATATATTGTCACTTTGAGAGTGACCTTACCATTAAAATAATGGTTTATTGCATGATGAAAAAGTGAATTAAAAGGGTATTGCCCAAGTCACCAATTTATGTTAATGTTTAACTAAACAATTTTTTTAAAAAAACAAGGTCACAATAGATATAATTATTTTTATATTTTTTTCTTTTATACAAAAACACACCTACTGAAACACACATTCACGATGTAAATTCATACACAAAACACATCATACTAAAAAATTAAACACACAAAAAATTCAAACATTCACGCACAAAATTAATGGCGCACACACACAAAGCTAAATACACAAAATCATTCAAAATAACACATATTTTGTCATAAAACTCAATAACATGTCAAAATTTTAATTGGGGTTCAAAATTAACCTAAAAAGTGGATAAATCAAAAGAGGCTAAATCAATAGCTAGAATAGTAGGATAGTAGTGGCGCATGGATGCGCTAGTATAGGACCAAGATTATAGTGTGTTATTTCATGCACCACCAGGATTTGGGAGAAGCATGATTTTAGTTCGGTTCACACAAGTTAGTTATTTAATAAAAAGACTAGCAGTTGATTCAGGTTAATTTGATTCATTAAAGTTAATCCAATTCGATTTTGATAACATTCATATAAATTTCTTCTCAATATCCTGCTATAAAGTTTCACTCATTATTAATAAAAATAAAAATAAAAGTCTATCTTTCTATCTTATTTTTCTCTAGAATAAATATAGATAATCTATCAATTTATTATTTAGTAAATTGCCGAAAGTAAGTGTAATATTGCAGTTTCCAGAAAAAAAAAAATAGAGATGGGCAAATCATAGAGAGTTTGTTCTCAGATTCCAATATAAAAGAAGAGGACAAGAAAGAATCCCTTTACTTTTTACTTAGGAGAGATGGGTGCAAAAAAATAAATTAAAATAACGAAACATACTTAACATGCTATTAAAATCCCATGAATATAAGACAAGTATTTAGGACGACAATTTTCAACATTCACTTACTAGAAGTATAAATCTTCTCAAGACTTGAGGACATCGTAGAAAGAATCACCTTGATGTAAGGAAGGAAGCCTAACAGCAGCAGTCGTCTCAGGCAAATGAGAATGTGTTGGCCAGAGATGGTGAATATCAACACTTGGGCCTCATAAGAGGAAAGCGTGCGGAGTCATATGGACCCTTCAAGTCCACAATAAGCTGCCGAGTTGCTAAAAATCTGCAAAGCAACAACGAAAAACTGCGTTCGTAAAAAGCAGGGAAGGGGACATTTTCTTTTTCTTCCATTAAAGCTGCCAAGAAAACAAATAAATAGAAGATAATCTGGCATAATTAACAAAAGGAAAAGAAAGAAGTTTCGATACTTTTTCCCCATTTAGGCAGGCGAGGCGAGGTCGTCTTGCTCCATCATGGTAGTGTCGCAGAAAAAGCCGCGAAATGTTTTTCAATTCGATAGCGATACTCTAAGAATAATATGCTAATGTTAGATGCTGGGACACACTAACAAGGATGGCTGTATAAATCTCAACTTGGATGCCCAAAAGACAACGAGAACGATCTGAATGAGTAGAAATACCATAACGCTCTATTCAAGTAAACTTGGGTAAAATTCAAGACTGAAAAACAATGAAAGAATTGCACTCTGAACAAAGAGATAATTCACACATCAGTCATCGGTCTCGCCGTACAACAGCGGCGGGGGGGGATAACTCACCTCAAGGGATAACCTTCGAAGCAAATACAATATAGTTCGTGTTTTTAAGAGCCAACAAACTTCTTTTGGAGAAAATGTTAAAGCGCTTCCCTGGGAGATCAACAATGTATAGAGCATCATTGCACTTCAATAGCACCCACAAATCGGTGGACCCTGGATGCTGCGGAGAAGAAAACATAAAAATGCGATAATACAATCAAAGTTGTTAAAAATATATTTTTGACATGGTACAAAAAATACAAACTAAACTTGGATCATAAAAATAGATCGTAAAATTATAAAATTATAAAAAAAAATTTATATATATATATAGTTCAAACTTCAAACACCTTAAAATACATGGTTCAAATAAAAATTTATACATAGTTAAAGTATCTTAAAATATATTATTTAAATAAAAATTTTTATATAAAAATTTATATATAATTCAAGTATAAAATAAAAAAAATTAATTGCAGTCATAACAGAAAAATAAGAAGAAAACACACGTTTTATTTTGGGCCACTTTTTTTTTTTCCTGGTTTAGATGCTTTGCGGTCAAATTCAGAATTTCAAATATGATCAGCAAGTTCTATATATGCCCTTGAAGATGTCAATGAAGGAGTTCACTCTTTCATGCAATTTGATCGAAGAGATAACCTGGAAACTACATAAAGAAACAACTAAAATGAAAAAAAGCAATTGATAAGATCCATCTATTATTTGTTTATTTATCAACCAGTTAAAAGAAATTAAAAGGACGTGGAATATTAAAAGAAAAAAACAATAAACATGAAATTCTTGATTGCATTTTAATCACATGCAGGTCAACCATAATCAATATAGAGGGAGAGACACTTTTTTCCATTATAATATCCCAAATGAACAGCATAGTAGCACGTAACTACTGACATTTCAGGATATACGAGTACAATTTTTAATATTGAACGGCTATATATCTTCGCAGATCTCGATATCAAAACAAAAGTGGCTCAAAATTTCTTCCTACGTTAAAATCATAAAATCAGTATTAAAATTGTAATTTTATCTGATTTCATATAATTTTACAAGTCAAAACTCAATTTTAAATATAACCACTTAACACATGAATAACAAGCATTACAAGCTCCAACATAACGTGTAAAACATGGGCTCCAAGTCCAAGGTTTCTGTGCTCCGCGTGGGGGAATGGATACATGACAGTAAATTTCAATCATATAATTGAATTAACCCCAGTTAACTCACCTCAAAAATTTCAATCATATTTATTGTACATTAAAAAGATTTATCCTGATCCATGTCACAGCTCAAACCACCTGTCTAAGTATCTATCTAGCAACACCCTGTTCAAGAAAGCTTGGTAAGATGCAAGTCTAAAAAACTGATGAAAGAATCGCCCTGTGAACAAAGAGATAAACTCCGCAACATAATCATCCACACCAGTCGTCCGTCTGGCCGTTGTACAACGGCGGGCAAAAATAAAAGATGGATGAATTTGATCAATTAACCTTCAGAGCAAATACAATCTTGTTCGTGTTTTTAGGAAACCTAAAAACCAACACAACTTTTGGAGAAATTGTTAAAGCACTTCCCTGGGAGATCAACAATTTAAGGGAGCATGACACAAATTGTTGGACCATGGATGTGGAGAAGAAACAAAAAAATCCAATAAATAACCACCTGACACATGAATAGCAAGCATTACAAGCTCCAATATAAACATGAAAAACACAGGCTCCAAGTTATGTGCGCAAGAGGGAATGAATACATGGCAGTAAACTGTCCTGCTACACAGTAGAAAAGACACAAAATCCAGAAGTCCCACGTATAATTGGAACAGCAGAACATAACACCAGTTGGTCACGAATAGTCCAGTCACACAAGTGGAAAAAAAAATACATCCCTACAACGGAAGAACTGATTCTCCAGCACATAAAAAAAAAAAAAAACATTGGTATAATCATCAGTAACAGAACAAAAAAACTATCCATCTCATTGAAGTAAAAGGCAAATACATATAAATCCTATTTTAGATTCTATTTTAAATTCAGAAAGCAATCATCCTGATCTCAATCAGATCCAAAAAAAAAAGGTGAATTATGCATAAGAATCCAAAGCCTGATCCAGAAACCTCCTGACCCGACATGCATGGTGGACATCAACAGCAAATAAAAACTGGTTTCAAAAAATGAGCTGCAGTCTTTTAATAACTCAGTAAATAATATACTATACAGCACAGAGCATGCAAATGTAGTAATCAAGCACATGCCACAATATACAGGTACTCATGCATAAACAACAGGGAAGAGAGAGGGAGGTGCAACAATAGTTTGACGCATATGAAAAGCTACGGGTCATTCTTGAGGGTAATTTACCCTGATCAATTGGCAAAGTAAAAACAATTATCTCTATATATACAACAATCCTCTGAACTGCACCTGGAGAACACAGTCCAGATTGTGGATGATCAAAAGGTTAGTAGTTGGTGCGATCCTGAGACCTGATGGAGCAGCCTGTGCAGGAGCATCAACACTTTCACTATTTCCACAAGCACTCCATGCCCCCACCCCCCCCCCCCCCCCCCCCCCCCCCCAAAAAAAAAAAAAAAAAAAAAAAACAAAGAAAGAAAGAACTAAAATTACCCCTCCCAACTGCTCCCTTTGCCATAAAAGGCAGGAATGAGGTGGAATCTTGATGTCGATTCTGTGTGATTAGTGAAAGCATTAAATTACCTGGGGATTGCGCACTCCAAGACCAAAATCAAGAATGAAGTTAACATCAGCTGTCATCATCCACAGCCCCAATGTAGGTGAGGTCCGTCCGCCTCACCCTAACAGCCCCTTTAAGCCAGCTGGAAGCTCGAAGATTAGCATGGTCAATGCTGCCAATCACAGAAATGTTGCTTGAAGATGGGCCTGACCCAGTACCATCTTCCAACAATGTCCATGGATCAATCTCCATATCACCATCCTGTTGCAGTGGCAGCGGCTTAGACTTTGTTGATATGTTATTGGCAGAACGTGCCAAAGGAGCTGGATTTTTCTGAGCATTGCTTCCATTGTAAAACCCTGAAATTGCAATGCTGGGTTGAAGTGAAGCAACAGCAGCTGTGGGAACAGGTGGTGGCTGGCAAGAGATGAGACATCGGACAGAAGGTAAGAGAATTGGCATTGCAGATTGGATACGCAATTGAATTGTGCCAGGAAGCTGCATACGATCTAAATCATTCTGCAATCACAGAAAATATATATGAGACAAGTAGAATGACCACATATCTTCCAGAATGATGAGAATAAAAAAAGGAGAGGGGTGTTGGGTTATATACCCTTCTACTTGATATCTTCATATAACCCATAGACAAAAAAAAAACAACCATTGAGTTATTTTCAATTCTTTTTATTTGATTTCAAGAAATCATGAGATGTTTAGGCCAAATCCAACATTAACATGGATATACTGGTGAGAAACAATGATCCTTTATTTGTTTCGTTTTTTCTTTAACAAGTAGGTAACTAGAAACAGTGGTAAAATTGAAGTATTTTGCAAGGATGAAGAGAAAAGATAGACCAAACGATGTGAGCTGAAGTGAATGGAAATTATCCAGTATTAAGAACCTCTGAATTTAGCCCAAAACAAATAAAAAGAGATTGTGGATCTATGTAAACTACCCCGACCAATTTGGGACAGATACTTGGTTCAGTTTGTGGGTTGAAGATAGTGAGAGCAGAATGAAATAGAATTTGGTTGAAGATTCTGGAGAAAATAACAAAAATAAAGGTTCTCACCCATTCTAACATTTTTTAAACCCAGCCCCAATACATGATGGAAATCCTTAATGAATAAATTAAGATGTCAGTATATCATTAACAGATGCAAGATATTGCATCAATACTTTTATGGGATTCTCGAATCAAAGGGCATCTCAACCTCCTATAAATGCAGAATCGAACACCTTTACTGTTGTCCAATTTGATTGTGCATTTGTAATCACTTGAAATAACTAAGAAAAAGTACATAATAGGATCTTATTAGTGGCTAGCAAGTGAGTTTTGCTTTTTCCTCCTTCGGTTTTGGTAGGTATATGAAATGAGTTCATGTTGGTCAATTAGATTGCTCCTTTAAACCCTACATGAAACTTGACGATTAAGTTAAATTTCACAGGTTAACTGGAAGACCTTGTACTCTAGCAGTAGTTCTCCCACTAATGTAAAGATAGGTCATGGGTTTGTGCAGCGGAGAAACAGGATTTTTAAACAAAGATGGAATAAAGTGAGAGCCAGGTACTCTACTTGGGTGATAGAGCACCTTTCTGCCTGAATACATTTCACCAGTATCAAGATACCGATTTGGATTCCCTCTATAATTGAAATTTTCCAGGTCATCTTTTTATGGATGGGAATATAAGAAAATAAATGCCAACTAGATATCCAATCAAATTCAATAGTTCATCCGAATTCACATGGGGGTTTAGTCACAAATAGACATTTGCGAGCAGCTACTTCCATTAAAAGCCATAATTGACACCACCAAAGCAATCAATTATAACACAGGTTTCAGAAAACAAACCTGCAAACTCTCCACCAACTCACGATCAAATCCAGCAAAGTCCTTGAATTCATTGACCGCCTTGGAGCTGGAAGCAGATCTTGACTTCAGCCAGCTCGGCCGAGAGCTGCTTAACAACCCATGCAGGATCAACAGTAACCGATCAAAGAGACTTCCACCAGATAAATCTGCAGAAGCAGCTTCCAATTGCAATTCCAGTTCCCTCTTGGATTGGAAGCTTTGCAAGGGATAGAAAGATAGCTCTGCATCTTCATGCACAACCCTACTACCAAGAAGACGAAGTATGACAGAGGCAAGCATTTGCCTCATGTTCCGCCCAGATGGCTCCCTGACAAGTCCAGGAAATGGAAATAAGACAATTGAGACTCTGTTTTGGCAGTTTACTACACTTGCATAGAAATCTATGGATAATCATCACCAAAGTCTTTATCATCAAGGAATTATTTCATTGAAAGTGTCTGAAATTTGGCATGTGGGAAAGAGAGGAAAGGAATGACACAGCACGTGGTGAAATCATTCTCATGGGTACCAATACAAAGAAAGCACGTGTCTGCTTGATGCTCCATAAACAAAGACAAATATGCACAGACATAACGATACATGTTCAATAATCTCAACCTCATCTGGCATAAAATTTGTCATAGCCCTAAAAACAGACTGGTATATCATCCCACCTTAACATTTGGATTATACATTACTTCCATCATCCTTGCATAAATGTGAAAGAAACCAATAAAACTGTGTGAGCCAGCTGAGCAAAAGGGGGCAGCTTCGGATGTCAACTTCACAGAGAAGTTGACCTTTAGCTATGTGCGGTACTAAGAATATGCTCAAACAATTCTTTCATCAAACAACAAATAGACGGGACATCTAGAACCACTTATGAGAGAACAGAGTAAAAGAACAATTGACAAGAAAATAAATTGAAAATGCACAGATAATAATGTCTTAATGATAAAGTAACAAGAAAGATATGTAAGTTAAAAGGAATAGAAAATATCTGTATTCTTACCCATCTGTGCATATGGTTGGAAGCAACCTTAACAATAACTGCAACCGCAGTGACATAGAAGCTCGCAGGGCAGCAGCGGAGGGGAGAGTAGAATCTGCAGTTGCTGCAGCTCGTCTCACTAATCCAGGACTCCCGCCTCTTATACCTTTACGATTGTTACTTTTATTTGCAGGACCTTCCAGTCCAGAAGATGTTGTTCCTGTTTGCTTACTTGTACCATGAGTGACTGAATTTATTTGCTGCTCAATATTATTCAATTGCTTGATCAAATCTGTTGCGAATGTATTGCGTGAGTCATCAGAACCTTGATCTATGCAGGGAAGAACTAGTTCAACAAGAGCCCTTTCGGTCACATTTTGCTGGAAGAGACTAGAGCCTTCATACTCGAATATTGGAAAGGACCCTTTTCCAGACCTTTTTGTCTCTGAGCCCTCTTCAACAACCTCTCCTTCTTCAAGAGAGGGAACCTCGAACTTCTTCTTATCTCCTCTGTCCATCACAGGATCAAAACCATTACTGGACCAGCCCCAAGGTTTCCAAAAGTGAGCTTTAGTTGAAAAACCTTTACTCTCGGCAATATTAATAAGCCGTTGTTTGATTGTTTTCCGTCCGAAAAGAACATCGTGGCCTCCCAAGAACCATTTAACCTGCAATAGCATTGAATCCTCTAGAGACGCCCCGAAAAGATGAACCAGCTCTGAGAAAAGTGGCGCAGCATCAGGTCTGACCAATAACCTTGTAAGAATGATTTCAATGAAATTGTTTTCATTTTCAGAAGCAGCTGCTTTTTCAGGATCGGGAGAGGAAGAGCGGATTGCATCTGTTAGGGACATATCATGGGCCTCAAGTTTTTCAATCAGGGCTTGTTCATTCAAAAGCAACCTGAGTTCAACCCACTGCCAATGGAATTTTGCAGGCTGCAGTGCATCCAATACATTCACAAGCTTATCTAGAAGCTTTGTTTCATTCTCAGCATGTTGAACCTTAGATCCACCATGTCCAGAAACACGATTGCCATCATCCAGTGTGATTAAAGAGAGTGGCAATTTACAGTCAATAATAGCATTTAAAAAAAGCCTTCCTCGCAGTGGAACAAAGGCCTTGGACTTGAAACGCACGTCCAAATTATTTAACTCTAGCATGGCAGCAAACTCCGCATCAATGGAATCTGCAGCTATAAGATCATATAAACCTTGACTGTCTCTTAAACACACATCCCGAAAAGGCAGGTGCTTTATGGCATCACCAATGGCCATTGTCAAAGAGTCATTCAATTGATGGATGTCTTCACGAGTTGCAAAGAATGGTCTCCAAATAACAAAGGCAAAAATAGAATAGGCAGGTGGAAAAACCAAGCTAAGAGGGAGCAATCGCTGCATCCTTGAAAGAGCAACTATAGATGGTTCACCCAAGAGCTCAACAATCAGACCACCAGATACAGTTCTGCAGTTCCCAACAAGTAGCCTAAACCAATGCACATAAACTTCGATCGAGTTATCCATCTTAAAAACAACAAATGATCGAGCATTACCATTTGAATTGGATTTCATACTTCTTATAAACTGAATTACATCCAACCCTTCCTTTAATCGTAAGACAGTCACCATTCTCTCCAGGGTAGTGACACCGTGGATAATAGCTCCAACAAGAAGTGCAGAAATAGCAGCAGCACTTTTTGCTCCTCTTCCAGTTGCTTTTGCAGAGTTGTTCAGGATCTCACTAGAGATATTCCCGCTGGAATCATGGGATTCAGGGGACATTTGAAACGGGCTTCGGGAAGCCTTTCCAGGAGAAAAGGCTGTAGCAAGAGCAGAGGAGGCTTCTGTTGCAAGAGCTACCTCGAAAACCCGGCTCTGACGCTCCCCAAGAGCTTCCTTGAGTAGACACAGGCAATTTATGTGGATGCGCAAAATGCGCCTAGCAAGGTTTAGCGAACCTGGCACAGCTGAAGCATTTGAATAATTACTGCCTAGAGAAAAATCAGGCATTTTTGCTATGGTTGGTCCAACATTATTGACTATGGCAGAAACAGCAGAAGACACCAAAGATGGGTCACCTTCTTGAGCAGCACCACCAGTCTGCCTCATGCAGTCCATTAGTCCCATAATTATTTGTTGAGCTATCTGATATACATAATCAGATTTTTCCATGCCAGGACTTTTTGCAGTACCAGCACCTAAGAGTTTTCTCTCTTTGCAAAAGTAGTGAAAAGCATCATCAATATTCCTTTGGACTACATCTCTCATGCTCATACCCACTCTGGATAATCGACTGCCACTTATCTTCTGACGAAAAAAATCATCAAGATCAACACCTGCTGGAACTCCAAGTGGATATCCAAACTCTGCATCCAATGATCGTCCAGATTCAAGTTCAGAAAAAAGCCTCTTATCACATGTTGCCTTGAAACTCTTCTCCCATTCTAAAACACTTGGCATATTGCTGTATTTCTTCAAAAGATGCCGGGAATAAATTAAGGCTGCTGAACCTGAAATTCTTTCATTAGATGCCAGCAGTGTCGCAACACGGCGCATTGTGGCTGACAAGACTTCAGGAATAAGATCTGTTGCAATAATTATGTTCTCGTACCTGAAAAAATTGAATGTGATGAACAAAAAAACTACTAAGTTAATTCTTTTTTAGACAAGAATAAAATTTTATTAGAAAGATGGAACAGAATAATAGACAAATGGAAAATAAGACATCCAACTAAATAACAAAAAGAAACAACAAAATAAGAATTGCTTCACAGAAGTGTGCAGGAACCATCAATTTACAAGCCAGTACAAGGAGAAAAACTAATAAAGGAGGGAACATGCATATGCAGACAGTACTCTTTTTACAAGAATATAAAGATGGTTCAACAAGCATGTGCAGGATGCAGGTACAATACAACATAAAAGTAGAGCGAAGTAAAACAATAATTGAAGTAAAGGAAAAAATCATTGGAGAACTCCGAAAGTCTTTATTCCAGTAAAAGAGTTTGGCCATAGCATCCTTTAAACAGTACAACACTAGTATAAAATATGAACAAGCTATAAGCTCAAATTTCAACTGCAGAGATAAGAAAGGAGTAGCGTGACATGGAAAAAAAATACAAGGATCCTAAAATAACATTCTAGCAACAAATAGCAAATGAATGTAGATTGGCAGGTATAAAGATAAAGAAGAAGAATGTTAAAGATCTTACTGGCATTCAAGCAAAACCAGTAGACAACATACGTAGGAACAATATCTTTTAAGCAAATCAGCAATAGCTAAACAGTAATAAAACAGTCGATTAGGGTCGTATTCTATGGTTACGATTCTACCATATATGTATTTTTCATTCTGTCGAAAATCGATTATACAGTATAGACGTTTATGACCTCCCCCTCTATGCCTTGCGGTAATGATTCCTCTGGCATTACAGCCTTTACCAGAACGATGCTGCCCATAGATCAAATTATTTCGTGTATTGGATTTCACTTGACTGTCTATGGCTCCATTGCGTGTGCTCGGGGTAGAAGTTTTGTATAAATGTATCGCCATGCTATTAAGTATTTTGATTTGTAATTTATTTATGAGCCCCTGAGGTTTTATGCTGTTGAACTTTATTTCTTCTACTTCTAAAACCATCATCATAGTTTTGTGTAAAGCATATGTAGCAAGAAATTAAAGAGTAAGAATAGAGTCAAGCTTTGTCACATTAAAAAAAATTGTCAAAAACTAGCATATTGGTTTTAGAAACAAGGAACCAATGTTAAACCACTCCTAGAATCCAAAGAATTAAAAAGGAAATTACTCTAACAAAAACTAGAATGTATTTTATCGAGATTATTAAGCAATTAAACAGATACATCTGCAATGTATTTTGTAAAGATTATTAAGCAATAAGCACTTTATGAATATCAAGAAGCAGCGTAGAACAAACTGGAACTCTGTAACTAGTAAATTTTGCAAGTCTCACCTTCGGAGAGAAGATAACAAAAATGCCTCACCCACTTCACAAGCATGGTTTTCCATATTTCGTGGCGGCATCATAATATTTCTCCCACTCTGCATGGTAGAATTAGGGTTGCTAAGGACCTTTGGCAACAACCACAGCAGTAACTTTGCTGAGGAAACTAAATCGCTGCAAACATCCATCAAATACAATATAGCAGACAGCTCATCCTCACCAAGCTTCCATCTGATGGAGCTCCTATCATCGACATTAACAAAAGATCTATTAAATTGGCTGACCTTGGCTGCATTCTTTTCAGTCTCCTCAACAAGCTGCCTAACAACAGTTATCAACCAAACTGTGATTGTCCTCTTCTCTACAGGATGCAGTTGCTTTAAGGATTTACCAATTGAAACAATATCTCCACCACGCATTGTTCCGATTCCATCCATTGACTTGAGATTATCACCTTCTATTCCTGTTCTGTGGTGAGGGCAGCTTACCTTATTATCACAAACATGACTTGTAGAAGCTCCCTGGCTACCCTCAATCCTAGCTGCAGCTAAATGAGCCAGGCTTTGCGTTTTGCGCACAAACTTTTGCCTCCCTTTAGAGACCTGCTTGGATGACTTTGGTGGTTGATCAACCTTAGAGGAATCTGAGGATTTAGCCCCCCTCCGTACCCACCAGGTATCTTCATCATCTGATATCGGAGATTGCCCTTGAAGGCATGAGTTCCTTTCCTCACTTAACTTTTGTCTCTTTGCCTTTCTACATTCTTCGCAGCCAGGTGTTTCTACTATATCCATTTTGCTGCCTGTTGACTCAGCAGGCCTCTTAACACTCCCTTGAGATTCATCCAATCCTGTCTCTGAAGATGTAGAGCATGTTGGGAGTTGCAACAGTGCTGATATGGAATCCTTTAGATTTTCAACGTCCATTTCATTTTTCACTTTTGAAGAAGGCTGGGGATAGATATTTTTCCACTGCTCAAAGGAAGATGGGGAAGCACCATCCTTTCCAGCAATGGGTGGATGATGCTTGAGCTTCTTCAATGATATATTTGATTTATCTGAATTTTGATATTGCTCACAAAGAAGTCTGTGAAGGAGAAGGCGACGTTCATTTGAATAAGCACGCATTGCCTCCAAAAGTTCTGACCCTTCAGCAACCCTTGCCTCTTCCAAAACATCATGGACGAAGGGCCCAGGTAAATGTTTCAAGACTCGGTAGTGTCTCTTTCGACTGTGAAGATCAGGTGCAGGACCACTTGTATCTGTTATTCCACTAATTATCAACTGCCTCACATAAGCCTGGGGGGAAAAAATCCCAGAACGTATAAGTTCCGCAATGAGCAGATGAAGACGCTTCAAACCCTCCCCGTTGCACACTTCATGTTGATCAATCCAACACACTATGATATCATGTAAAGGACCTGGACTTTCAAATATATCTGATGTATTAGTACCTTTTCTATTCACTGTTTTGGAGATGCTTTTAATCCCATGTCCATTTCCCCTAGGGATACTGCCAAAATAATTAGGCTCATTGGAAACTTTTGCAAGGCTATTGACTCGAGGGGATTTCTCATTCTTCCATCCAGGTGGACTTTGCAGATCTTGTATCTTTAACTTCAAAAGCCGACTCACAATATAAACCTGAGAAAAATCCTTTCTGCCTGTAAATTTCAGTTCACGAGGTGGGGCACTCCGAAAATCCCTATAATCACATGTCGCCCACTCACAAAGCAAAAATACAGAGCGAACAAGTGACAAGCTCACACCCCTCAGCCACTTCAAAGACAATCTTAGACATGGACTGACTTTTTTTATCCAGCCTTCATCAACAGCTCTCTCACAAAAATTTTCAAAAAGATAACTATAAGCCTCTCTGATGTCTCCCAGTGAAAGAGCTTTATCCAAAGCTTGTACAGCTTTAGCCACACTATGAACTGGATAGCCAGAGCTAGCAGCCTTCGCAAGGTTATCTGCACGCTTCTGAATGAATGAAACAACCCGATCAAAGGACAAAGATTGATATTGAGCATCGAGCCCTTTACTTCTGAAAACATCAGCAACTTCAGCTGAATTATCTGTTGTCTTTCTTGCATCCTCAGATGCCTTTGATACAAATGCCCCTTCATTTACTGCATAAGACACTACAATTGGAGGTAAAGGAAAACAATCCAGAGAGACAAATGTATCCGGTACAGCTAATATCAAATACCGAAGCATCTCAATTAAAGCAGAAGTTGTATAGGCCCGCCGAGAATTATCTTCCAGGTCTGAACCTCCTGGAGAAGGTTCGTGAATGAAACGAACTGCAATCCCCACAAGAGTGCGCACATATGATTGAGAAAGAACAACAGTTTCTAAAACACCATATATGATTGGCAGCAGCAACTGCAAAATCTCAAGCAAGTCCTTTTCCTGCACTAGCATACAAAACCCACCAAAAGCCATGAAACCCAATTGAGTACTTGCAATCTTAACATGAGGAGCATAAAGTTTATCTTGTACCTTGGAAGAAGTAAAATAAGTAAATGGTTAAGCTTATACCTGTAGATGACTAAGAACCCAATCAATGATTACTGAAGGAAGAAGCAGCCCTTCTGCATGGTGCCAGTGCAAGAGCCGAGCCACATACCACCACTTAAAATGTAGGGAAGGCTCCTCACCATCAATGATAGCTGGTGCTGGATCACTTCTGTGCTGAGCTGAGCCAGTATAAAGCATTTGTTGTGATCTATCTCTGCTGTGTGGAGCAGAATGAGGATTGTTTCTAGATAAATATTCATCCAGGAGGGACTGCAAGTAATCAACAACATCTTTTGTCCAGAGCTCTGTGCGGGACACCTGGTTTTTGTCAAATGTCCCAGAAGAAATGCTGGTAGAACTTGGTCGCACCTACAAAAGAAGGCCATAATCTGCTATTGAAAATAGTGAAATAAGCAAGTACCTCCGTGTGCTAGTGCTAGTGTTCAAGCAGCTCTACCTGATTAAGATAAGTTACTTTAATAAACCAAGTGGCTCGTAATAATGGTACATTGTTCCTGATAAGAACTTCCAAAAGTGATTTCTTCCTATATCCATGTGGCACATGATCGGCCAAAGAACGCAATCTTTTATGGGGCTGTGATAAACCCTGGTATAAGGAACAAAGAAAAAAGTGTTACAAGGAAGCCAATAAGAGAGTAGGACTGTTTATCAGCTGAAATTTTCAAACATGTGATGATAGGAAACACAATAGGCAGTTTCCAAGGTTACATGCATAAATATTTGCTCTTATGATGCTCTTCTCAATTTATTTCAGTAACACCAGCATGCAGAGCTCCAAAATTCTATATGATATCTAAAATGTTTTTCATGAATACAACTGAGCAGTACATATCAGTTAGAGACAATTGAGTGCTACTAAAAATTATAGTTGAATCAATAGAAAAGATGGGCATGGAAATATAAAAGGCGCTCCATGTTCATATGTAGACAATTTTACCTATGCACATAAAATCTCCCTCGGTGTCCCTCACTTGACTCATGATGCGCTATCTTCCATTTATAAAAAACAACTTTATGGTCACAACTTTAAGCATATCTAGTTAGAAAGGACAAGCATGTTACAGGTACATAGTTTTTTGTACCTGCCAAGATAAAATGTAGCCAGTTTTTTTCTTCTCAAAATTTAAACTTAAGAGCACCCCTCCTTCCCACGATTCAATGTGTATCACAACCAAGTAGGTTTAGGAATGACATGCATCACAGTTCCTCTAGACATCCACATGGGCTTTACTTAAGAGCACCCGCTCCCTCCCACAATTCAATGCATATCACAACCAAGTAGGTTTAGGAATGACATGCATCACAGTTCCTCTAGGCATCCACATGGGCTTTAAGGAAGTTAAAAAATAGGTCCATTGACCAGGCAGATTTGTGATATTGCATTTTACAACCAGGTATTAAAATATAACTCTAGCAAACAGGATTGAAAAATAGAGGTGAGATACTATCCGTTCATCATAGCAGGCGCATTTTCTTTTAGAGAAACTTGGAAACCATATTATACCTCAATCCATTTCTTCTTGAAGT
Source organism: Populus simonii (assembly GCA_007827005.2). Lineage (NCBI taxonomy): Eukaryota > Viridiplantae > Streptophyta > Magnoliopsida > Malpighiales > Salicaceae > Populus > Populus simonii. The sequence continues at coordinate 5,821,159 of CM017477.2, forward strand.
CTTCAACACAAGGTCTTTGTTCAGGAAATACACCGGGCTTAGTTAATAATGAACCAGAAAGAGGCACACCATAAACTTGACCAGCCTGTCATGATGAGCATAGATGTTCAGACTTGATGATGAAATTGTAAAAGAACACAGTTTCAAATACACGCGGGATCAACATATACGAAGCATTCACATCAGAAAAAAACTGTCATAAATATGACATATAAATAGAAAGGGAAAGGGCATACCTTGCGCTTTTGGGCGCGAGACTCATTAATGGCCCTCAGACATTTTCTGATAGCCTGAAAGAGTAAAGTTCCACTATTAGTAACTGCTAATCACCTTCATGAGAGAGTAGCTTTTCATATGTGAACAAAAAATGAAACAAACATCATAGCTTCCAACAGATATTTTAAAAAAAAAATCATAGCTTCCAAATAGAAGTGATTAACCTCTTTGCATTTTTTGACAACAGGACTGGTAAAATTGTGAGCCTGAGTATGTGAGATTTCTCTGCCTTCCTGAGAACTCACAAAATAAAAAATAAATCGATTATCGATATCAAGGCTTGTAAATATTTGCATGCAAATATCAAGACCTAATTTTGACAAGTACATATTAACAACCCAATTCTCAGAATTCAAATCACTTAAGCAACTAAATATAAAGGGATCCATTAAATATAATTTCCTCTAGCAAGTTTGAGGTTGAGATGGTGTGAGCAGAGATAACATCATAAGCTTGAAAAGGCATTTAAGTTCTTTTTCCCTGGGGCAATGTTTAAGTCAAAAAACCACTAAAATGCAGCAAGTTGTCCACATTTATAATGTTGCATGTGACAAAGCATTAATGAATGAAAAAATACCTCAAGTCCTTCAACAACTGCCTCCTTATATCCAGACGCAACATATTTATTAGTGAGAGTCTCCTCGGGGCAATTTGGTGTTTGGGGATGAAAGTCAGGGGGACCAAGTCTAAGATTTAGAAAGAGATGATTATACAATGGATAAGAACCATAACCAGCAAATAAAGATGGAACTAGGAGGAAAATTTTAAACAGCTAGCATCCCAAATCATAATGAAAGTCTATTAAATTCTTAACTGAAATTATTCCAAACAAATGAAGAGATATAACTAACTAAATGGAAATTGGTGCCAACGCTTTTATTTTCCTTTTTTTGTTTTGTGTGCTGTAAGTGATGCTATTGATGAAATTACCGGGAATTCAACGGTTCTTTATCACACTTCAACTTGTACGGTATCAGTGGAGGAAGTCGCCTACACAGTACAGAACACCAGTTTGAGTTTATACAATCATGAACAGCAAATTTGCCCTTCAGAATGTTAAAAATTATGCAACTCTTTGAAGAAAACTGCTGCGAATTGTATCTATTTGAAAAGAAAAGGAAAGATCATCATACCGACAGCAGGAACAAGGAACACAAGAAAAATCTCAATATCTAACAGTTAACATGCAGCTGAAATAAAACAAGAGAGCTAGGCAGTGACTGATGTAATAATGAAAATAGTTGAGTACCTAGCCCTTTCTTTGTGAGGCTAGGACAAAGCACGGAGATGTGCAGATGTGTTATGAACTAAGAAGCAATTTCGATATAGAAATTCATACATATGTGTGTAGATGTACCAGGATATCCAGGCAATCAATATCCAACAAACAAAATTCCTTGCATTCTCACCAGACCCCAAATGATTATTGTAAGAAAGTGAACACGCACAGGAGATTTAACAACCTTGTTCTGAAAATGATCAGCAGGCAACACTTGAAAGCTTATCACAGACCAAAGGCATGTTGACATTGTATTGTGCATGAAACTAGAAAATGTGACTGTTCAGAGCCAGGAGCCACTGATTTATTATCAACAGTTCATGAAAGGCAAAAAATATTGAAAACCAATTTACCTAGGGTTTATAGAGAAGTTGGATGCCAATGACGATGAATCAGTTCGGGTGCTATCTCTAGCAGATGCTCCTCCAATGGAGCTATTGTTAACTGCACTGGTGCAGCTGGCATCATGATACCTTTGCATTTCTCCAAACTACCATCTGCATACTGCTCCCAACATCGAACTACTACAAGCTCTATAGCTAAACCACATTGAGAAAAACATATTAAATCACGTAGAAAACCAAAACAACACAGAAGATACAGATTCAAAGAAATGAAAAAACAAACCCAGCTGTATGACCTCAAGCATGAAATCTACAACTTAATTGATAAAATTCCATCAACAACCATATAATTTGAATTGAAAAGGCTGTTTTTTGCAATCACCAATCTCTTAGATGATGAGCATGATTTCCTGTGGCTATGAAGCCAATTATTTTTCATAGCAGACAAAACTGACCAGTTGAGCACAATGGAAACGAGAAAAAAAATTACAAAGAAAGAAAAAATCTATACCATTGGGCTTAAATGAATACAGTAACATGATAATGTACAGAAAAATGTTGCCATGAACAGCCACAGGAGCATATCCTAGACACATAAGGTAAAAAAAAAAACACTCGCTTTCTTCACTTGCTAGTTTTGTTTATCATGAAATCGATGCAAATTTGAGACAGAACTACAAACGGTGTTTTGGAGGGAAAATAAAGATTCGGAACTCTAAATTGCTGATAATCAAAATATTAGGTATACAAACCAGAATAATCCTTTTCATTTTCCAATAAACAAGTACACAAACAAATCGTAAGGTAAAAATTTCAAAACCTAAGTCAGCATTTTGGAGTGGCAACCATCTCTTCTAGTAGCTAGTTTGAACCAGTCCAAGACCCCCTCTTTCCTGCCCCATCCAGTGGTCCTGGAACAAGCATATCTAGGGTTTCCAATATCAAATATCAAGAACAAAAGGTTGAACATGGACATCAAGTAACGAACTTTTCAACTTGAAATACATAACCCAAGTATGTGTTACTTGCTCTGATCCAAATCTTAATCAAAATAACCAAACTTGCAATGTTAGTTGTAAAACAACACCACAAAACTAATCAAATTTACTCTGATCTACAAAACCTAAGCTTAAAAAATGTCACCAATAACTCAAAATTCAATCTTTCCCTCTAAACCCAGCAACCTCAAGCTACTAAAACCCCAAACAACACACAATATGAATCCAAAACCCAATATAACAACCATAAATCCAATCTAAATTACCATAAAAACAAATACCTTTAATCAATCTAAATCAACAATTCACACACAAAATCACCATATCCACAAGAATCAAAACTAGGGTTTACACCGAACTCTGATTCATTGAGCTCGAACACAATAAGCAAGCTATTGAGGAAGCTAGGGTTTTGATGGCAAATTCGTAATTGAAGCAAAAAGTGAATAGATTGCGATATAGCGCGATTAAGAGGGGGGGGGGGGGGGGGGGGGGGGGAATCTTACCTTGAAAGAAATTTAAGATTCGAAGAGAGAGAGATAGAGGGAGGGAGGAGTGGGCTGCTTTTTAATATTTTTACGGTGGACAGAGAGAGAAAGAAGAGGGTTTGACCTTTAGCTATTTCTTGTTTATTTTGGAGACGATGACGATGATGATGATGACGATGATGATGATGTTACTTGTTTCCTGTGTTCGAACTTCGAACAATAGAAACCGAAGCGACCATACAAAATAATAATAATTATATCAATGGTGTTAAAAAATGATTTGTTTGTTTTACGTGTTTAGCCTTGGGACCTTGGTGTTTTGTGTTTCTGTGGAGGAATTTTTGAAGGGAAGAGACTGGGAGTTAAGAGGGAATGCCAGCAGATAATTGGGACTGTGTTGAAGGCTTTTTCAAGCGGTGAAAAATGTGATGGATGTTATTATTATTATCGATTATATTATATTATAGAAAATTCTAAATCACATGGAAAATTACTGTTGCTGTGACTTGCACAGTGGGTTTTTTTATTTATGAAGGCTTGAAGTAGGGGTATTTTTATCCAGGTAATATTACCCCTCTGCCCTTTTATTGAAAAAAATAGAAGCATTTGATATAAGGATATTTTAGTCTTTTAATATATTTATTGATAATTAAAAGATTAAACGTGTTTATGTTATTTTTTTAATTTTAATTGTATAATAAAAAAACTATTATACCCTTATTGTAAACAAAAATTAAAGTTGTTCCCTAAATGGTTTTTTCACATTTCACGTACTTTTAAATAGCAAAAGTATTTTTTTAATCCTAAAAGTCATAAAATAAATTGAGTTATTGACCAAATACATTTCAGGATTTTAACTTCCCAAGCTACAGGAAAAATACACATGTAACTTTAGAAAATACAAGAGGTTAGTTATGCATTAAGGGGTGTTTTGATACTTTTACATTGATTTATTCATTATTTTCAGATTAATGATGAGTGTTTTAGTAATTTACATTGAATTTTTTTTATTTTTTATTTGAAAAGGTGTTGACATCCGTGATTATGCACCAACACCTTGGTGGCATATACACTCTTTACACAACTTCTCAATCTCTTAATATATAAAATTTCTTAATTATGGCATAAGATTTATTTTCCTTATTTTATAGTTCTTGATTTGAAAAATGAGAGAGAGAGTGCTTGAATTCTAATTGGAAATTGAAAAAATCTTGGTTGATACTGATTCTAACAACAAAAAAATATGATTTTGATGTCAACATGTTTGATTAAATAAAAAAAAGTTCCATATGGGTGTTCTTTGCCTTTCATATTGCTTGGGATTATAGATTCGAGCTCAAATTTTGGTTTAATTTCATGTTATTTTAGGTTTTTAGGCAATTTTTTGGGTTATTTGAGGTTATTGATAGGTTTATTAAGATGTTCTCTAAGTGTTTTGAGTTAAAAAAAAAAAAGATTGAAAATCAAGTTTCTTAATAAAAAATACCCATGGCCTGAATTTTGAGCGACCTTCGATTGCCTGAAACCAGATCAATACACGATGTGTCACTTGCTCTTTTTTTTTTAAGAAATATATGGCGGGCCATAAGTTATTTTCCCCTTGAAAAAGAAAAGGAAAATAGAACTCCAATCTAGTGGTGCGAGCCTAGGCCGAAAGACCCAAATGCCTAGGCTTTTTCTATGTCCATGTGCATGGGTTGAGTTTTTTTTTGTTTTTTTTTTTCCTTTTCAATCTCATCGTTCAATGTTGATTTTTTATTGGTATTTTTCTTTTCAATTTTAACTATTTTTATGATTTTTTTAATATACTATGGTTTAATTTTTACTTGGTTTACGAATAAGATTTCAATATTTTTTTTTTTCTAATATTGGAAGATATTATTTTTGCGCAACCCTACTTATTTTTTTCTTTGATTTTATTGGATCACTTTTCTCTACGTGTGTTTTTTATTATTATTTTATTAAATAAAATATTGATTTCAATAAATAAAATTATTAAATATAATCGAGTCTATGTCCCATTTTTCAAGATCATATATCTACATCAACATCTATTTCTCATTTTTTTTTTATCTGGTCTTTTGTTAAATACTGTTTAGTTTACTATTTTCACATTAAATAGTAATATTTTTTTTTGACATGTGCAACTTTGCATAATATTTTTTTCCTTTGATTTTATATGATCGTTTTCATGTGTTTGTCTATTTTTATTATCATTTGATTAAATAAAAACTTGATTCTAATAAACAAAGTTTTTAAATACAATCGGGTAAATGCCGATGTTGTAAAATCAAATATCTTAGTCTATGTCTATATTTTATTTTTTCTAATTTAGTCTTTAACTATTGCTAACAACTTTTTTTTGGAATTTATTGGCATAAATTTTTCATTATTTAATTAAATAGATGCATAGTTTTTTTTTTTTATAATTATGATTTTTGTCACAAAATATATTGATAAAACTTGCATACATTTTTTTTTGAAAAAATATTTAATCCACGACGTAACACTGTTAGTTTAGAAACTATATTGAAATGACACTGCATGATTCTAGAGTGACATGTAATATTATACTATACTTTAAAATTTATGAGAAAATTATTGTGTTGGTATTGTGTACATAAAGTATTTATACCGTGGACTACACTTTAGACATAGAGTGTTTGTATCATGGACCACACCGTAAATATTTAAAGAACTACGAGGAGTGTTGTTTTTTCTACATTTTATTTTCAAAAGCTGCTAATATATATTGGGTTTGGCATGACCGCGAAACTCAAAACATTTAAAATATTTTTTATATTTTTAATATATTTTAAAAAATTGTGATTAACCCTATACTAGTTGGAAAATAGACCACGTGACGTCTCGTAATAACCCTTCCCAATTCTTCTCGTTTATTATACATGATTAGGCCTGAATGGCCGACAACATATTAAATCCTCCAAATATACAAAAATCGTCAAAAGTCTTTGAATTGGTTTTGAGAAGATTATCATCTCCAACTTTAGAAACCGTGCTTTCGATCTTTGATTGAATATTAAACTAGCCAACTCTCTTGGTGCATGCAAGAGCCACCAAAGATCTTTGATCTCAGGTTTTAATCGACGGGAATGATAAACATCTTCGGAAAATACTTTAAAATAATTTTGTAAATCAATCTTCCACACGTAACATTTTAAATCTAAACAGGAAAAAACTGGTTTTTTTTTGTGTTTCAAAAATATTTTTTAAAAAATTATTTTTTTTCTTTGCTTTAAACTTTAAAAAATTTAGTATTTTCAGATCATTTTGATGTGTTGATGTTAAAAATAATTTTTTTAAATAAAAAAATATTATTTTGATACATTTCAAAATAAAAAATATTATAAAAAAACCAATACTACATTTCCAAACATCTCTAAAGTCTTTCCTATTAATGATTTTTAACCTAACAAGTAACAACCTTGTAAATAGTTACTGAATGATGGTTGAAAACTAGTCTAGATTTATGACAAAAACAGCATCGTTTTCATACAAACAAATAGATCCTCATTTTTTTATGATTTTAAATCCAAGAATTTCTAGGACAGATCTAACAAGATAATGCCCAGTAGACAGGGGATCCAATTGAGAATTGAGTGCAAGTTGGGGGGTAAATATGTTGTTTGTCATGATACTATAAGGGACCACCAGCCAACACCAACGCCCTTTCATGTGCACGCGTGAGACCTGGGGAGATAGGTGGGGAATTGAATCGAGGATTAGATTTTGAACATATGGGATCCATCTTAGAAAAGGCAAATTCCCCAGGGTAGGATAGGAATAAGAAGAGGGGGAAATGGAAGTTTTTTCTGTTTCTTTTCCTTTTTCGTTTTTAACCCTCAGCTACTCTCACGTCAGCTTCCCGAATTTAGTCATCCATAGACACCTACAGAAATGGTCCCTCTTCCATGCTTTATAAAGAAATTAATATCCAAAAGGATTTTAGTGACGAACCGGGGAGTAAGAGGTGCTTGACAGTGTGATAATAATTGTTTTTTAAATAATTTTTTGTATTGAAATACATGTCAATGATTTTTTTTATTTTTTTAAAATTATTTTTGACATCAGCACATCAAAACGATCCAAAACGTACAAATCATAATAAATTTTAGCAAAAAAATTAAAAAAATTTGAGAATGCGGTTTGCACCACGTTCCCAAATATAATCTAAATCCATGCTTTAAAAAGAAATTAATATCCAAGTAAAAGCATTTCTCGATTGGTGACGGACCATGGAGTTTGTTAGGGTTAAACCCCTCCCTGAAAGAAGACGATTAGGGCGAGTTCGCCTTAGCATTGATTTGGCCACGATTGCCAACCAATGCGCAAAGGGGATGTGCTCCAGATGGACCCAACTTGGCCAAGCGTTGAGCTCAAGTATCAAGAGGAATTGTCCTTGGGTGGACAACGGACTTAACTTGGCGTTGACTCTGCTAAATACCAAGTTTAAGTGCCAAGATGATTAATCCCGGGGAGAACCCATTTTGACATGAACTCGGTCAAATGCTGAATCCATGTGTCAAGAAAGACCCTTAAGAGCATCTCCAACGGGAAATGCTATATTAAAGAGCCAAATGAAGAAAATGGCTTTTTGAATAGTGTAAATATAACTTTTTTTTATTATATGCATTCCAATGGTAAAAAGCTATTTAGAAAAGCCAATTATATTTTAATATATTTTATGTTAAATTAATTTTAATATAATTATATAACTAATTTAGATATATTTTATGTTTTAGAACTTTAGATATAGTTAAAAATCTGATGAGTGTTCAAACAGTAACAGTTAGAAAGTCAGACAGTCAAACAGTAACAGTTGAAAAGTCAGACAGTAACAGTTCAAAGTCAGACAGTAACAGTTGAAAAGTCAAACAGTAACAATTAAAAGTCAGACAGTAACAGTTTCAAAGTTAGACATTAACAGTTGGAAAGTCAAACAATAACAGTTCAAAGTCAGACAGTCAAACAGTATCAGTTCAAAGTCAAAGATATGGTTTGCCTCGCGCATTGGAGTGAGAAAATGAGCTGTTGGCCAACATTTATTTGTTTTTGCCCTTTCTACAGGAAAATAAAGAAATGGCTCTTCACATAACAAATAGTTAAAATAACTATTTGTTTGCCTCACGCATTGGAGTGAGAAAATGAAGAAACAAAAGCTAAAAGTATAATTTTTAATATTTGACTCTTCATTTAGCTCTCCCGTTAGAGATGCTCTAACAAACACCAACTACTAAAGATTCATTTTTATCTTCGGTGATCATTTAAGGATGAGAAGAATTCTCTTAATAGACCACCATGGAAGGATTATCATGAAAGATTATATCACGAAAATTTGTCTCATATTAATAATAATGACATAAATATTTATACCCTATTAAATGACTAAGTCAAACGCCTTTATCCTTCCAAGAAAGAGAGAATTATTGGATCCGAATGATATAAATACCCCTTAAACCATTTAGATAAGAGTTCGAAACTCATATTCTAAATAGATAAGTTCTTTTAAGTACTATAATATTTATCACATCAAAACAAGAACAAATAAATATTTTTGTTCTTAAAATTTAATAATTTTTACCATATTTATTATTTATTTCTCTCATAAAAATTATTAATTTTATTATCAAAGTGTCCACAAGCCTCTCAAAAAAGAACCTTTTAAAGATACTAGAAGGCATTCATCGTGAGATAATTTCTATATTGTGGAGAATAGAAATTTTTGAACGATAACCTTTGATTCACTCATGACCGGTATTTTTAAATATATTGGATTTTGGAGCACGTGAATTAACATTGAAACCCTCCGATATGGAGACCTGAAAAATGTTGAATTGGAGATGCTACTCTAATATTAAACTTGCCACGATCCCCGGTTTCCTCCGTGCATCTTCAAATAAAGGTGGCGTCAATGTTGTCAGCGTTGGCGAGTAATTTCATTCAAATTGTTTGCCAGTGCCATAGCTGCCAGTGCAGTGAGTCATCCGATACGTTTCCTACACCCGTGTGTGTTCTTTTCTATTAAATTCCAATAAAAGGAAGTGCCAAAGACTCGATAGTATGGTGAAAACAGATCAGCCCACTACCAAATCTGATAAGCTGATTAAGGTTGCACCGCATTTCTTTAAAATTTGATTTTTTTTTTGTTTAAAATGATTTTTTAAATATTTTTAGATTGTTTTGATGTGCTGATATTAATTTTTTTTATTTTAATATATTTTTAAATAAAAAATATTTTAAATCACTCCTACTATTATACTCTTTAACACACCTGTCCGGCAAGAAACAGTGTGTTTTGGAGGATAGGATCAGCCTGCAGTAAAATTTTATTTTCCATACTGTTTCTATTGACAACGAGGCAGCAAGTAGAATAATCCATTCTCATAGGTGGAGTACTTGTGGACATTTACTGGTAGCTAGTTAACTAGCAATATCAATCGTTTGTACTTCTTTGATTACCATCATCTGGATTATAAGCTGCTTGTAAGAAGCCCGAAGTTCGAAGGGGCATTGACCTGGGTGAACAAGGGGCATTTTTCTAACCTGGGTGAACAAGATATTGAGATTGCAACCATGTCTAGTAAGTGATCTAGTGATAAAAGTTTGGGATTAAGAGATTTGCTCTCTTTATAATCTCAAATTCGAAGCATGTAGTTACTAATATGATGGCCACTAGGGACTTACATGGTTATTAACTTCAGGGTCTGTGGGATTAGTCAAGGTACGCACAAACTGATCCGAACATTCACATTAATTAAAAAATAAGATATTGAGATCGCACCGTTATTTAAAAAGAAAAAATATATAGTAAGATTGCTTAGGTGTTAGAATTTAGACTATTACTTGGTAGATGGATGATACATGTATTTGAAAGGAGAGTTAAAAGACTTGATTTAGATAACTTATCCCAATGGAGTGGTTATAATAGGCACGAAGAAAATTACAGAATATCTACCCAGTATATTTAAAGGCACAATCCTAGTTCCCAATTCCTGCATTTAACTTGCGCAGCCAGACTGCAGGGCTGATCGGGTATTTATTGTTTTTTATTTTTTTTATTTTACTATTATAAAATTAATAAATTCAAACAGAAATATAGATAAATATTTTTACGATATGTACCAGGAAAATCACAATGAAAAAAAAATGAATAAAATATAAGATTAAATTTCTTTGGATTTATCTACATGTTAAATTTAAGTGTTTGTGATTTTGACAGGATGTTAGGCTCAGAAATCCTTTTAATATATTCTGAACAACTATCTTTCCATTCGTATAAGAAAAAACAAAGACTTACAACCCCTCAAATGAAAGAAAGAAAATTTAAAATATAAAAGTTATAAATACTCCGTGGATAGTTGAGGATTCATAATCTTCACTCTCTTATAATATATTCTCATCATTTATCATACATGAACCACAAATAAATATTCATGTTTTTAAAATTTTAATACTTATTTACAACAACTCTTTATTATAAAGTCACTTATTTAATTATCGGAGAGTCTCTAAATCCCACTGAAAATAATGTTTGGTATTATAGTACGACTGTTTTTTAAAGTGTTTTTTACTTAGAAATACATCAAATTAATATTTTGTATTGTTTAAAATTCAATTTTAACATCAACTAATCAAAATAATCCAAAACCACAAAAAAAAACTAATTTAAAGCAAAAACTAAAAAATAAAAGATTTTCAAAAATAATTTTTGAACACAGAAACAAATTAACAAGCTTGGAGAAAGAAATAGCGGCCATCTGAGATTATGAATTGGATTGCAACTTGCAAGTGACCGCACTTAAAAAGTGGAGGATGATTAACGAAATCCCACGTAAACATAAATAAATAAATAAATAAATAAATAATCTGGGTTTGATGGTTAAAGGTATACGTTTCTTCTTTAAGAAATCTAAATCTCAGTCAGAGTGTGAGAACCAAAGGATGAATTTAATTTCAATGTGCAGAGGAACAGCTAAGGTGAAAACCAGAAAAAGAAGGAAAAAACGGGAAGTCGTTGCCAAGTTGAAGCATTGAATGGCATCAATAAATTGTGTTTATTATCGCTGGCCTGTGTTGTTATATTGCGACAGTGTAGTCGGTATACGATTTTGTATGCGTAGTGGCTGGGGACATGATGACGAGAGGTAATTTGGTCAGTTCGCATAAGGACAAAGCAAGGAATTTCACCTTCCTTGGTTTTATGAATAAGCGAATCTCATCTTGTTAAAACTTACATAAGCCTGGATAATAGTTTTTAATGCATCCATGCACACTGATGCAATAATTGGTATGGTTATTAGATCTAGATTTGGGAGTCAACTAGATACAAAACCTTGAATATGGTTTGGGTGAGTTATCCATGTCAACCAATTTCTAATTCGATCAAATTAGATCCACTCCCGGTTGATATTTTAGAGACCCAACCCGAGCTAGAAGACAGGTTGGCCGGTCTTGGATAGGGCTACCAGATTTAGCAACAATGATAATGAGTGCTACTGATGAGAAAGACTATGCTTCCATGCACAATAGGTTGTGGGATGTTTGAGAGTGTGTTTGTGGTTGCTTTTTAAAGTTTTTTTCACTCGAAAATACATTAAAATAATATATTATTATTATTTTTAAAAAATTATTTTTGACATCGACATATCAAAACGATATAAAAATATAAAAAAAATATTAATTTAAAGTAAAAAAAATAAAAAAATAAATCTTTTCAAAAACATTTTTAAAACACAAAAAAAAAACAAACCAAGTTTCTCTGCCCCTCCCACCGCCCAACCTCCCCTCTTGATTGCATCGTCGCATCTTGTTCACGGGATAATGAATCTGTTGCTTAAAGCAAACACTTCATTATATGCAACAATCCCTTGGAGGATAGAAAAAAAAGGGATCAAAACCTATCTTGGAAAAAGATCAATGTATAGGCTGCTGGGCTGTTGTGAAGTTGAAGGATCCAATTTTGGTGAGAAAATCAACATGTTGATACATTGCATCCATGTTTGCTGGTAAACAGATCTCCTTTTGTAATTGCTTACCATACAGGCTAATTGGTTTGGAGCTAGGAGCATGCAACAACTTCAACCAATCAATTCTACATGTTTTTACTCTGTAAAAGATTATTTAATCTAAGATTCTGGGCAAGATTACATGATCAAAGAGATCATCACTTGTAAATCGATTGAACATGAAAAAGAGAATGGATCTCTTTTTCACGAATTAAACGAGCATAAAGGAAAGTGAAGAGTGGCTTGATCATCATTTGAGTGGGGATAAACCTATGGGCATGCACTTTCTATGCGGGTGCTACTTTTTTTTCTTTTTGTCAAAATGGGCAGACTGTTCCAAGTACTTTTGATAATTGAGCTCTCTTACAGTCTTTCTAGCTCCCTTTCACCTTCCGGCAATGTTTAACGATTACAATTTTTTTTTAAAATAAAATATTTTAAAACATTTCACAATGAAAGTTTGGTTTTTAAAATGTTTTAAAGGTATAGTAATAATTACCCTTCTTCCATCTTCTTCCATGTAAGGACCGTGAAAACTTACATCAAGATTTTTTTTCATCTTTTTATATTAATTATTTTTGTGACAAACAAGTTGATAGAGACAATTTGATCTTTTGAATAATTTAAATATTATTAAAAAAATTATTGGTACTTACTAGGCATACGACAACGAGCCACCCGTGCATTTTAGATGATATTGTTCCATCACTAAATTTTACCTTTCAGAGTAATATTAAAAGAGTCTCGTTGTACTCTTTTTATTGGTGTCAAATGAGTTTTTTTGTTTTTTTATGTTGTAATTTTTTAGTTTTTGATTATTAATATATTTTTTATTTATATTATTTAAATTGCTCAAACTTATTAAACATTATTCGGTCAATGAGTAGTTTTTTTTTAAGAAGAATTGTGTCATCTTAACATTTTTTTATATTGAAAAAAATTTTGTTCGGTGTAGGACAAGCCACAATCAAGTGAAGATATCTATATCATGACGTGGCAGGACTTGGAGGAAAGGTGGGCTAAACGCATACTTATATTAAGGAAATGTTACTTGTCACATCAAGATTTAATTAACCTTACATTTTGTTACGTAGCTCTGATATTGTTTCTGTTGTTTGCTATTATTCTTTTCTTTCCTTCTCTCTTTAATTTCAGATGCAGTTGATTTCATGATCTCTTGTTATACTCCAAGACACATGCACACAGGAACCGGCAAGTGCTTGTACCATGCAATAAAATTCAAACTCCAAGGTTGGATGTCCTGAAAAATTATTTTATAATTAAAGAAACTGAATTGTTGTAACACCAAACAATTTATTACAATGAACAATCTTAGTTCAATTATATCATGAAACTATATCTAACATTTATTTATGATCAAGGTCATCTATTTGGATTATAGTAGTGGGCCTAGTGGCCCATGGCAGATTGTTGTTGAGAAGTCTCGATAGGCTGTCTTGATTAGGCCCCGAAGTTGCCTAGAGGATTTTATGTTTTTTAGGCCTCATGGAACTTGTAGCCCAGCCTTCTCGTGGACATGGTGATGCGTATTTGTTAATTAAATCTAACGCTTCAATGAGTAATCACTGGAGAGGCTTGATTCAAGTTTATAATCTTAGGTCTGAAATTCAGAGGAGGTAACGAGAAAGAAATTTCTTAGGAACACATAAATCTAAATACGGGTTACTTCCCTCAAATCCAACCAGGAATATTCTTAATTAAGGTATATAGGGCTAGCTCGAGAAACATTTTACAATCTCTCTTCTCCTTTTGCTTTATCTGGAGGCTCTTTAACAGAAGAAATTCCTCTCCGGGATCCTACTCAGTGAGGCCGAGTGCAGAGTCAAGTAATGTGACCTGCCGGTCACGTTACAGATAAAGGCCCAGAGAAGAACGGAGGAGGAATCATCAAACATGGGATTCACGAATGGATGATTAAAATATATGCTTCATAAGATTTGGGAATCATGGTGACATGCTAAGGAATGATATGGTTGCTTCTTTCAATGAATAAATAAGAAAAAGAAAAAGCCATATCTCTGTAAAATATTATACTTGGACGCCAAGCATAGGATAATCCTGAACTAAAACACAATTATCTAGTCGATAAGTATGTGAACTCTATTGATTATTTGTGACTCAAAGCACAACAGTCACAGCTTGTTATTTGCGTACACAATTCAGTGTCATCACATCCCCTACCCGCTGAAACAGTCACAATCCAACCCCAGCTTTGTAAATATAAAAGGAAATACATGTAACACAGACTCAACAGAAGAATGAATGAAATGAGAGCAAGAAAAGAAAAAATGCACACAACCTAATTTATTAACACACAAGGCACGATATGTACAAATTCTACAATGTTGAACGCTACTATTCTCGCCGAATGCAGGGCACTGATCTGGTGGTCATGGTCGCAAAAACTGCCATGGAAATCAAGTAGTCTTCATACCGTAGCAAGAAGCGCTTGCACATTGGGCTCGTGATTTTTACCCTTGAATTAGTGCAGATCCTTGTTCATTCATTTGATGCTGTGTTTAGTAGAGCTTCCAAACTGTACTGTTGTGTACTGTTGCTCGCATTCCCGCCTAGACACAAGATCGGTCAATAAACGAATAGATGAAACTGTCTTCTACGACTCCACACTTGCTCACACTTTCCTTCAACTCAGCTGGAATCAAATGATTTCCACACTCTGAATTTTCATTTACACGGATGGATAAATTTTATTCCATCAGATCTCCGAAAATGGCTTCTTCCATCAAATCTTCAAAAATGGCCTCACCAATTTCAACAAGGATAGTTTCAATATCACATCGAAGGTCCATCCATGTTCCAGTTTTTGCCATATCTTTCTTAACAAGCTGATCCAAAGTATGAGGCATTGGCAATGGGAGGAGATGCCAAGAGACTCCTTCCCAAACCTCATAAATGCCATTTTTCATGTCTGGGGCAGGCCGGATGGTAGATTTTACAAATGATAACCCAGGGAAGCAACCAAAATACCGCTCATATACCTCCACAAGAGCTTCGTTAGCAGAATCAAAGAGAAGCTTCTTGTCACAACAAAGCTGGTTGGAAAAGAATTCTACCTCAAAAAATATTGATGGGTCAAGAAGCTGTTCTGAAGAATGTGACCTCATATAAAATTCATCCCACTTCATGCCAGATGCTTGAAGCACTGCTTTTACATACTCAAATACCGATTCCTTGTCATCTACAGAAGCTTTCAGAGGGATGTTTCGATCTGCAGCTGAAGGTTCATGTTCTTCAAATTGAATTCTCAAGGGTTGCACTGGCAGTTCAACTGATAGATAAGAGAATGAACTAAAATTAGCTTGAGAACCATGTGATGTGAATTCCTAAACAAAAACTGAAAGTCACTAGACTTTCTTTATGAAGACCTACCAGGTTCAAGTCTCCTGCTTGCTGGGGTGATGTCCTCCTCTGGGAAAAGTGGCTCAAGAACAGATATAGGACTGGGCCGTTCTCGTATCTCAGATGTAACCTCTAGACAACTAAGTTTTTTGGTGTTTGAAGAGGTGGATGGAGATGTTAATGGAGAAGATAGAGGTTGGTTTTCTTCAAATGATTCCTGAAAAGCACAGTAGAATTATTAGAATAAAATGTTAAAGATATGTGATGAACTGAAAGGGTCAGGCAACCAGTAAAATTACATGTTCCAAGCATTCTGAATATTCTTTTTTGTCACAAACGTCAGACATATCACCATTTTGGTGTTCATCAAGAGGCGAGCTGCTTGGTTCAGAGAGAGTATCTAAGATATTGCTCTGTTCTTCAATTGCTGTTTTTTTTACAACCTCCACTTCACCTGCATAAAATTTTGAGAAGGCCTATATTAGAAAAAATTATCAGCATGGTGATTAATCTATCTACATCCTATGAAAAAAAAAAAAAAAAAACTACCTTCAGAAGGCATCTCATCTCTGATAGAGCAGAAGGTTTTCTCTTCTTTATCATGAAGTTCATTTGAGGCACTTGCATTTGGGTTTGAAGAAGCTTGTTTTTTATCCCAGATGCTGTCATTGGAAACAGATGACAGAGGCTCTGAGTTTAATGCTGTTCGACCTAAATGGCTGACATTGGTTTCATGTTTCTGAAATTTTTCACTGGCAGAAAATCTCATCTGTGCTGTCAGAAAGCCTTGCTCCCAATCCCTTCCTGGACTACCAAGCGGCGAAAAATTGTACTCGGGAAGGGAGAGAATCCTGCCAAGGGTTTTTGGCACAGGGCCGCTTGAAAAATCCACATCCCCCTGGCCAGTGCTCAGCATCTCAGAGAGATGTTTCTTGGCCTCGATGTAGATGTTAGATGGCCTTTGCTTGGGATAAATAACAGCTTCATCTTCCACACTTATTTCAGATTCTTTCAACTTGCAAGTCTTCTCTCTCATTTTGCCACCCATGGGAGGTCTAGCAATTTTTTCAATAAAGAAGTGGTCTTTACTTGGAGAATTCCTTCCAAGGTTCTCCTTGAATCCTTTTTCACTATTTCCCACAGCATGTTTGTTAAAAAATCTCTTTGAAGTCCCATCAGTAGAGGTTTCCTGCTTTTCCTTTCCCATTGCATTTTTCAACTTTCTTTTAATTTCAGTCAGAGAAAAGTGAGAAGCAGATCTCTCAATTGGTCCCTTGTTTCTGATGATGAATTGAGATTCTGGTGATGATCCAATACTGCTTTCATTTTCAGGTAGTGGCAAGCTTGTCGGGCCAGGCTTTAATATTACAATTCTATTTGAAGCTTGAGATGCCTTATTTTCCAGAGATTTGGTCTTTTTTCTGAAAAATTTGCGTTGTTTACCATGGATAGCCTCGCGAGAATGTCTGAAGCCATGAAGCCCCTGTTCTAACAAGTTAGATACGGCAAGTAACTTGGAGTCGCCATCTTTATCAACCTGAGCATTCCACAAGTTTTGAACATGCTTCACCATTATGGACTTTGGACCTTGTAAGAGTTTTAGAAACAATTCCTCATCAGAAGTTAGAATCTGAAGTGCATCCCTCAGTTCTTTAGATGGGTGGAGGTCCCCATCTTCAGTGACATGTTTCCTGTCAATAAGTTTCTCATTTATGAGTTTTATTACCTCACTCAATTTCTCTTCGAAGTCAGGATTCTTTTGGTTTGGCTGATGTTGAACTTCATCATGTTGGTCATGCTCCACATAATCTATGCTTTTCTGATGGATCTGATGGCAGAAATCCTCCATTATTTCACCTATATCAAGACTTTTTGTAGATTGCTTCTCTAAATTATGAAGGCAATGCTGTTCAGATTCCAAGCTTTCAGCAACATTAAGATCCTCTAAGTGTATATCACAGCTTTTTGTGCGACTTTTTTTTCTCTTGTGGTTCTTTGTTCTGTGGTCTCCATTTTCTGAATTAGACAGTTTTGGTTCTACCTCAGGATTATTTATTTCATTCTTTGTGTCTAGCTCACTGAACATCTCTTCTTCCATGAGCTTTTTCACACTCAGCTTATTGGTATCACTTGTTGCTTTTCTGCTCTCTTCACCATCCTGATATATTTAAAATAGGAAAAATAAGTAATTTACAGGTAGCTTACTCATCACAACAGGCGTTCATTGCAAATATCAAGAAAATTTTGGAAGACAAATTGAGTTTGGATGCATAAGCTGACAACACTTACAATTATGCCTTGGCAGTTTTCACTAAGATTGTCAAGCTTTTTCTTAGGAGTTCCAGTAACTGCAGAAGAAAAGAGATTCACTGATATGTTTCATAAGCTTAAAGCAAGAATACTAGAAATTTATCTTTAACCAATGACCATTGTAAGGCAAAAGTACAATCAGATTAAAATGTTTAACAAGAAGACAATCATTAAAATTCCTTATAAACACAACCACTGCCTTGACACTTCTCAAATTCACTTCCATCTAAGGGATTTATTAACAATGGAAGAAAAGCACATGCATGTTGCATGCACTAACCCATCCCTCCACACAAAAAGAATTTCGTGGATGTGTGCATGTGTGCCTATGTGCAGCCACATATGCGCTATCTATTCAGATTGATCTGCATTTCAAAGAAAGTTTCTTACCAACAGCATGTCTGGTCCCACGCCTCCTATCTGAAATCAGCTTCTGCGTTGATCGACCATGGCGGAAGTCAAACATACTCATTAAACCCCACATGCAGCCCGATTGGTCTCTTTCATATCGCACAGGGCGTCTCTGTGATTTTTTTGCCATAATGAGTGGCTAGTTCTTTGACTGTATTATGCTTTGTTGATCCAGATTTTCTCGCAGGCAGTGCTATGATATCTGATTTATTTGAGGAAGTGGATGAGAAAAAAGAAGAAGAAGAAACACCAGTTGAAGAGTATTAACCAGAGTTGTTTTCAATTCAAAAGCTCATATATAAGCTAAGAGATACGAAGAGATTTTCCAATCAGCAAAGACATTGCAGACAAAAAATTAAATGGGGACGCGAGTCACATGACAATGAGCAGCAGAGAAATGAATGCAAAGCAGCATCAAGGATCGAAGTGGTAGTCAGTATGGTATAACATTATGCATCTATAATACTGCACATGTGATGATGATTGCTCTCTAAATCCACCGGTTAGTGATAGAAAGCAGCAGCGATGGTTTCTATAATGACATCATCAGAAAATAGGTGAAGGCGAAAAAACATTTTTGACAGGTGAACCAGTAGAAAAGAGGTGGAAAGTTTTAAAACACTATTCCTCGAAGCTCGTGAAAACCTAGAAAACCATGCCCGGGAAGATGACTTCAATAAGCCTGAAACACCTAGTAACAAAAGTTTCGATAAAACATTGGGGAGACTATGAAATAGCTTCTCGTTCCAGCCTCTTCAGCGTTGAACTACATTCTCATTTTCAGACAAGAATACATAGCTAAAAAATAAACAAGTAACCAAGGAGCAAATAAAACGAGATAAAGATAAAGACACATTTTATCGGCAAACATAAGGCCATACATGCTACAAACATTCTGAAACAGAAATTCAGCTAACCCTCAAAACATGTTCATCAGGTACCTTTGGCATAGAATCCTAGCAGTAATCTTAAAAGACATCAGTATTAAACTTTCTTTTAATCTTTATGATCATCAAAAGTGATATTAAAAATAGATAGCGAAGTTCACATCTGGTATAATGTGTATATAAATTTTGGCAAGACAAAGAAATGGACTACATAGAACAATTACCTCAGGTTCGATTAAGCCAAGAAGAACAACGATATGCAGCCAGGTACAGTACAGACAGTCAGAGGACAGTAAAAATTCCAATTTCAACAACTCAAAGGAGCTTCCTAGAAGAGTCAAGTTTAAGCTTGTCCAGACTTTCTTTGCATGGCAAGGCACTCAATTTCCTAACCAGCGCCTGAGGTCTCAAACTTTGATCTTTCCTTGAACTAAAGGACCAGTTACATAAAAAGCTTACAAAGTGAATCACAGCTCAAGAATTCACCTTCAAAATTCCACTCAACAAAATTGATCAACTCCTAGCAAGCTTGCCTTGAAGTATATAAAAAAACTCAGCTCGACAACAGCCAATTATGCATTAACTGATCAAAAAGCTCCATGATTATCTCTTTGAATGTCATATATCTCCAATCCTTGAAACACCAAAATCGAGCCTTAATTCTCTCCAATCCACAGTCAAAACCACCAAGCCAATCTTTTCATCAACACCCAAATAAAAACTCCTCGAATTCTATCGAAACGTCAAATTAAGCAGCCAGTCAATCCTGTCCAATTCACCAATAAACAAAGAAAACCCGGATCAAGAAAAACAAAAAGAACCCCAGAAAAATATTTTTCTTCTAAATTTCTAATACATGCAATGGTAAAAAAACAGGACTTTTTTTTCTCTCTCTCCTGAGTGGGTATCTATCTTTTGACAACTAAAAAGAGAGGGGTATAAAATTCTTGCCAAGCATCCACCGACCCATTATAATTTGAGTGGGAAATAAAAATTTTGTGTCATATGGGCAGGCAATAAAGACCGAGAAAAAGTGGAAGTGGAGGTGTGAGAGAGAAAGTTGAAAGCTTTACAATGTTTTTGGTACAAGGAGGAGGAGAATAAGTGACGGTTTGGTTTGGGATTGATACTGATGGGCCCAGAGAGAAGGAGAGAGATTTGTATTCGAGAAATGCTTTTGCTATTTTCTCCCTCCCCATTTTTCTCTGCTGCGCTGCTACTCCCTCCACACTCAGCAATCATCAAAGTCACAATCTTTCCCTTTCTCCTCTCTCTATAGAATACACCTTTTGTGTCTCTCTCTCTCTTGGCACTTGACAAGGTAAAAGAGAAAATGTTGGGGAGAGGCTGTCTTGTGTTTACTTTTTGGTTTTAGAGAGAGAGAGTCGTATGGCATGGGTGTTGGGAAAAATGACAATGGAGGGGCATATATAAATAATGGAGGAAAGGAAAGAAAAGAAAAGGAGGGAGGGAGCAAGGTATATTTTTCCTAAAAACGTATCTCAACGGTAGTGAGAACGATGATGTATTGCAGAAAAAAAAACAATAATTTTTTTCCTTTTAAATCAGTATATTATATTGGAAAATCCTTTCTCGGATACTCATAAAAAAATAAAAATGGATTGGGACATTCCATATTTTTCAGAGAATATTATTATAATGTTCATTGAGTCTAGATCTTCAAATTTAAATTCAATAATCATAACTTAATATATAATAAAAATAGAAACATCATAATTCTTTGTAATTTTATTTCTCCCACCTAATCTAAATCATTGAATTCAACGTTGATGTTTAGATTTGAGACATAATTTGTTTTCATCTATATATTGATGGGTAAAACTGTCGGTGAAACTAACAATGTCCTTGAATATTAATGCTGCATTCACTTTCTTTTGGAAATGATCCCAGATAACAAGTTCCCTTTTTTTCTCTCGAGGCAATGTACTCTGTGTGTGTGGTGTGTATTTTAAAAATATTTTTATATTAAAATAATATTTTTATTTTAATATTGATACATTATAAAATAAGAATTTAATATTTTTTAAATAAAATACACTTTTGAAACATTAATACTAGAAACCAAAGCTACCGCACTCTTGAAAGTCGTATTTGTTACACATCTCACAGCTAATTAGAAAGCAGGAATTATAGCAAGGCTGCTAGGATTGAAATCGATGCTTGTTGCTTACACAAATGGATAACTTTGTTTTGTCAACTATTTATGAAGGCAATGATTGTTTTATTTTGAATTCGAATGTGCATAGGAGAATCGATCACCTTACAGTACATTCTCTATTCCCGCGTTGGGATTTGGTTAGTTTTTAATTAGGATGATGCATAAACTCTAGAACAGAACACACGGTTGTGTGTCTGTCACGCTTACGAGCTCCCCTCCCAATGAGAATGCTGGCTGGAAAAGGAAAGAGATGGTGGAGACTGGAGAGATCCAATCCAAAATGATTCTATTCCACCTCCCTTTTATAACCTTGTGGCCTGGCAATTTGGTACAGTGAGACCTGTTCCGTGCCTTCCCTTGTCAAAAATGAGTGCCTGGCTGCAACACACCTTTACTCTCTTTTTTATATATATATAAAAAAAACAATACCTACTTCGGATCATTCTCTATCAGTTTTATAATCTAGTTTTGAGTTGTTGACCGGATAGTTTGTTTTCTGTATTATTATTAAAGAAAAAAAAACTTAAGAGGTGGTGAATTCAAGTGTCACTTAGGCCTAGTTTGTTGCCCATGAAAACAGTAAATTTATCATTTTACCCCTAAAAACAAAAAAGTGTGTAGACTAATGATTGGCGGCAAGGGTAAGGTTGTCTTTGCAATGAGACTATTTTTGCATTTTAAAATTTACCAGGAATAAAAGAGAAATTTTTATTTTTCTTGCATAGTTTATTTTCATTGATGCCCTTGAAGTAAAAAATTAGTTTATTTGCTATGGAAGGGTATTTATGTCTTTTTAATTTATTATGAACAATTAAATTATCATATTACACTTGGAGTTAATAAAGAATTTAATCGGTTGTGAGGCCTTCTTTTGTTGTCTCATTTTTTTAAGCACAATTGAAAGATCAAATCACCCTTTAAGCTTATTTTATCAAGTATGTGGATAAATGGTATTTTAGTTATTTTGCAATTGGTCTTTTTATTGTTTTTTAGTTTATTTTTTTTTCAATTTTATCTTTCGTAGTTGATTGACTAGAAATTAAATTTCATAATTTGTTTCAGTTTGAATTTTATGAGTTTATCCTGGTCTCATAACCTATATTACAAGTTTCTTTGGTTAACTTTGGTGGTTTTTAGTGTCTTTTTTTTTAATTACATTATTTAACATTGGGCTGATTGTGAATTGAACTTCATAATTTATTATGATTTGCTTTTTATATGATTATCTCGATCTCATAACCCTAGGTTTGGAAGGTTAACTTGGATCGACTTGGTTTATTTTTTTAATTGAATTTTATTTTTAATTTCCTCCCTTAATATTATGTTGATTGAGGATTGAGTTGATTTTTTTTTATTTACTTTCTATAGGCTTATTAGGATTTATTGACCCGAGTAACAAATTTGATAGGTTAATCTTAGTTGATTCAAGTCGATCTAATATGACATCGTTTCAATAATTAAAAACAATTTCATCTTATTTTTTATAATCAAACTATATTTTTATTTATTATCCAGATTGTCTTTAAACTTGTTAAGTTAATTAGATCATATTAAGTCAATTTCTATATAGTTTTAGTTTTTTTCCTATTAAAAACACATTAATAAAACCTAGATATTTTTTATGTTTTAAAAAATTTAATTAAACCCGCAGTATAGAGGTGATCAATTATCTATTTTCTAGTTTTAATTCTAAATATAAAGAAATACTGTGAAATAAATAATTTTTTATCTTAATATTTTAAGTTGAACATTAATTGTATTTCTAAATCTCAGACAAGGAAACAAATTGATCTCGATCCAGGTTTGCTGACTCTAGAATTAAATAACCTGATCGGTATTATAAAAAAAAAATAGAAGAGAGAAGAAAGAAATAATTCTATCAACCAAAAAGTGACTTCGAATTTTACAGTCGAACAAAACAAGAAGGTGCTTGCCGGGGGTTGCATGGAGGAAGAATGGCGGAGTGCCTCGGAGGATACCATTGTTGTGTTTTTTGTCCGTGGTGAATGTGGAGGGAGCAGTTGGGCCTAGAAATACAGTTCAGTTAGGGCCCTACTAAATTATATCAGTTGGGCCCACAATTTACCAACTATAGCATTGACTCGTTGAAGGCCCATACGAGACAGCGGGGACTGACGGCAAAAAAAAAAGAAACAAAGGGGGGGAGGGTGTGAAGAAGATATTTCGATTCAAAAAGTAAAATTTACAATTGAACCTAAATCCGCTTGATAAACCAATAATAACAACAACAATAGGACAGTCAGTGGGGAGTCCATGATCATTGCATTTGCTAAACAAGTTGCCAAATTGTGTTTGAATGGAGATGAATCCGTTGGAGTCATTATATTTTTTATTATTTTTATTTTTTAGAAGTAACAAATCAAAGATCAGATGGGTGGACCACAGGCATGACAATTAATTAATTATTATCTTACTGTACCCCTCCTCTAATCATGTTGTATATCAGATTAACTCAGTAGATTTATTTTTTTTTAATTTTATCTTTTAATATTTAAATTAATTAGAAATTAAATTTCATGATTTATTTTATTTGCTTTCTATCATGTTATCTTGACCTCATGACTCGGGAATAGTGTTTAAATGGTCAACCTGAGTGGACTAAGGTTATTTTTTGTGTCTTATTTTTAATTGATTGTTTTCAATTTCATTATTTAATATTGGTTATGTTGAGAATTGAATTTCATAATATATGTTTATTTGTTTTTTTATAGGGATATATTGGTCCCATAATTAAGATCATTGGTTCTGGAATTTTAACCATTGTTAAATCATTATGTTTTTTTATGTTTTTTTCTTAGAGGTTGTCTTGGTTTTATAACCCGGATCATGGATCCTTAAACATTGGATTTTCTTTTTGTTGGGTTATCCTCGTCTCATAACCCGGGTTATGAGTTTGTGACCCCTCGAATTCATCATTTATCATTGTGTTTCGCTGAGAATTAAGTTTCATAATTTATTTTAATTTGCTTTTTATCAGGTTATCCTTATCTCATAACCTCAAAATATTTCTTAACGGGTTAACCCAGATTGACTTTACTTATTTTTATGTCATTTTTTTAAATTAAAACTTTTACAAATTTTATCATTCAACACCAGGTATGACAACGATGATTGAGAATTGAGCTTCACAATTTGTTTTGATTTGCTCTCTATGGTGTTATCTCAGTTTTATGACCAAATTCGCGGATTTGGTAGGTTAACCCGGGTTAAATCAAGTCATTTTATTTTTATTTTCTTTCTCTGAGGTTATCTTGGTCTTATAACCCGGGTCATGAGTTTGGCGGATTGACAAGGGTTATTTTCTATGTTTTTTTAATTGATTTGCTATGAAAGAATCATCTTAACCCAATAGCTTAAGCTGTTAGGTGAGGTTCCAGGATATGATTTATATTATTCTCTAACACACCTCCTCAAATGAAAGCCTTTTGGGCTTGAAACTTGCACAGGTCCACATTACCTTATGCTTGATTTTATCAAATAAATGGAGATGGTGAGATTCGAACTCGTGACCTCTTGGTCATCAAGGCTCTGATACCATGTCAAAGAACCATCTCAACCCAATAGCTTAAGCTGTTAGGTGAGGTCCCAGGATATGATTTATATTATTCTCTAACACACCTCCTCAAATGAAAGCCTTTTGGGCTTGAAACTTGCACAGGTTCACATTACCTTATGCTTGATTTTTATCAAATAAATGAAGATGGTGAGATTCAGGTAACAAAAGGCCATAAGACATGGAGAGTTTGCGACCAGAGATGATTGGAGTAGGCTGTGGTTTACAGTCAAGCATGTTGGCAGACTTAAGTATAAAGAGGAGATACTTAGTTTGTGTAAGTTGAAGATGAGTGGAGGCGCGGTGAACCTCAAGACCAAGGAAGTAATGAAGGTCACCAAGGTTTTTCATATGGAAGCGTTGAGAGAGCTTATAGACAAAGTGATTAATAAGAGAATCGGTAGAACCCATAATAATAATATCGTCAACGTAGACAAGTAGCAACACTGTACTAGCAGATGAGTGATTTGTAAAAAGAGAGTTATCTGCCTTGCTAGATTTAAAGCCAAGAGAAATTAAGGTGTGACTTAAACTCTAAAACCACACGCGGTGCTTGACGCAAACCATAGATGGAACAGTGTAGTTTGCAAACATGATCAGGAAAAGAAGAGTGGATAAAACCAGGAGGTTGAGACATATAAACCTCTTCAGCTAAAGCACCATGTAGAAAAATGTTTTTAACGTCAAGCTGCCGAATACTCCATTGACGAGAGAGACCAATTGAGAGTAGGATACGAACTGTTGTGGCTTTAGCAACTGGACTGAAGGTGTTTGTAAAATCAACGCCCTGCTCTTGATTGAAGCCTTTAGTGACAAGACGCGCTTTGTAATGTTCAATGGAACCATCAGCGCGTTCTTTGATTTTATAAACCCAACGGCAACCAACAACGTTCATAGAGGATGTACGAGGCACTAAAGTCCACGTCTGATTATCAAGGAGTGCATGATACTCATCTGTCATTGCAGAAACCCAATGTGAATCAAAACTGGCAGCTTTGAAAGATGAAGGTTCACGAGGGACAGAGGATATAAGCAGTGCAACATATCATTGAGGTAAGGGATAATTACTGGTACAAAGAGCACGAGGTTTACGGATGCCAGCCTTTGCACGAGTAATCATGGGATGGTGATTAGAAATTATCGGAGCTGGGGGAGAAGCAGGTGGTAAAGTTGCAGACTGAGTGAGTGGAGCACAAATGTTGGAAGTGGTGGGGGGTAAAATAGCAGCAGGTGAGGAAGATTGAGTAGTAGGAGATGGAAGTTCTACTCGTGAGGCAGTGGTTGATGCATCAGGATGGTTAATTGTTGATGATGAATGACTGAGCAAGGCTAGCTCAAAGGCCACAACCAAAGGTAACCGTGTTGGAGTAATAAAAGGGGAAACAACAGTGGGAGTAACAGAAGTCAGTCCATAAGGAAATTCAGTTTCATTGAACACTACATGCCGAGAGATGAAGATACGGCCACTGGAGGAGTCTAAACAACGATAACCTTTATGAATAGTGCTATACCTAATGAAAACATAGCGATGTGTTTTAGGAGTAAGCTTATCTTGACCATAGTCACCAAGAAAAGGGTAACAAAAACAACCAAAAATCCGTAGAAAACTGTAGTCTGGACGAGTACCAAATAAAGCCTCATAAGGGGACCATCCTGAAAGGACCGGAATTGGTAGTCTATTAATTAGGAACACAGTTTAATTTTGGCAAGGTAAGCTTTAATGGACAGATCATTTTTGTAAGTGTCAAGAAGAGTGTCATGCAATATATCAACATGAGATAGAGTCTGCTGATGAAAGAGTGTTTCAAGTGTGTCCCAAACATCCTTGGCGACATTTTTACATAGGACCTCAGCGCAAGCGGTTGAAGAAAGCATATTCTTAATACCCCCTACAACGAGTTGATCTATCTTGAACTAACGAGCATATTCTGGATTTGGAGAAGTAGTGCCATCAATAAGGATGGTTTTTTAAGGAGGCGGATTAGTGCCATCAATATGACCATAGAGGTCATTGCAGATAAGAAGAGGAGTGATTTGATCACACCAAAGCAAATAATTATCAGCATTAAGGTGAGTAGAAAAGTTGTTTGTCAAAGCAGCAAGAGAGATGGGAAGACTAAAAGAGACGACAGAGACAAATGAAGAAGATATAGGAGTGGTCATTGTGTGAGAAGAGAATTAATTTGAGAATATGCAGTCTTGCTCTGATACCATGAAAAAGTAAAGAAAATATTGTAGAAGAATGGCTCAACCATTTAAGGTTGGATTCTGTGTATTTATAGTTATTATACAAAGCCATGCAAATCTGCAATTAGTTATACAATAACATATCACTTGCCTAATTTATAGCTATGCAATCTATTACAATCTGTCAATATCTTGTATCCTATCACTTTCCATGAGATTATCTCGGTTTTATGGCCTGAGTTGTAGGTTTGATTGTTTAACTGGGGTTGCGGGTTTGACTGTTTAACTCGGGTATCTTTTTTAAGTCTTTTTTGATTTGATTTTTTTTCATTTTCATCTTTCTATGTTAAGCTTGATTAATAATCATGATCTATGATTTATTTTAACTTACTTTCTATAGGGTTATTATAGTCTCATAACTCGAGTTGCATATTTAACATGTTAACCAGGGTTGACCTAAGTCAATACAATATGTTGTTATCTTAATATTAAAAAAATATTTCATCTTGATTTTTTGTAGTCAAACTATGTTTTTACGAGTTGTATGAATTGCTTCATCCTGGTTTTTTTATTTGTTATCAAGTTGATTGGGGGGGGGGGAGAATTTTGTATTTTAATAAATATAAGATATAATTTAAAAACTAAAGTTGGCTTGCATATGCAACACATGTGCTATTTGGTGGGAGGCTCTATGGTCTTTTGATAGTGTATACGGTGTCTCTCGATACCCAAATAACAACTTCCAAAACAACGTTGGAAGCATTGAGGCTTTTCATTCTACATGGGACCTCTTATGTCGATGTTTATGCGATGATGTGTCGCTAGTGGCCTCTTATTTTTTTTTTGTATATTCTCTACTCTTCTTTTGAAATTCGCGCTAACCATTTAAAATTTCAAAGTTGTCATTTATTTATTGATATTTCAACTTTGATCCTAGCTTTTTTTATTTATATTTTTTGTTATTGGCCCTTTTTGTTAAATTTGGATTTGTTTTCAATCTCATTCTTTAATCCATAATTGTGATTTTTTATTTTTTCAAATATGGTTATCATTCTTTTGATTTTGATTTTTTGTTTTGGATCTTTTTGTGAACTTATTTTTTCTTTTTAATTTTCCCATTTCATAAAAAAATTCCAGATTGTCTCTCGTTTTTTTTTTTAAATTTGGCCATCATTCTCTTAATTTTTTTTTTGTTTTGGATCCTTTTGTATAATTGATATTTGTTTTTAATTTCATCATTCAACATTTAATTTGTTGGGAATTAGGCTTCATGATTTTTTAAGATGGGGTGCTCTGGGTTTAGTGACTCATGTCATGAGTTTAAAATGTTAACACAAGCTGGCATTATTTTTTTCTCACTTATTCTTTTTTATATCTTTGTGGTCGGTTAACTCATATGTTTTTTGGTGGTCATTTTTTTTATATCATTTTTTTTTAGTTTTGTCCTTCAAAACTTGGGTTTTTTAAAAATTAAACTTTATTATTTTATTTTCTATTAAATTATCCCAATTTACATGACCCAACTTATGAGATTTGACGACCTTACTTGGGTTAACAAGTGTTTTATTTTTATTGTCGTTATTTATTTACTTTTTAGAATTTTATTTAATAACATTGAGTTATCTTGAAATCCACCTCTATAGTTTTTTATTTTTATTTTTATAATTTTTTTTTCAGGTCATCGTTATTATCTTTTCTTTTAAAATTCAGTCCATTTACTTTTATTGTTTTTTCTATTATATAATTAAATAAAACAATCTTATTGAATTGAATAGTATCTATAACTTGAGTTGCTTATTTGTTTTCTTTCCTTAAAATACACTAGCACACTTTAATATCGTTTTTCTATATTAAAAAAAAAAAAAAAAAACAGCCTAGCCCGAGCATGGCACCTAACTAGTATAATTTAGTATAACTTTAGAGTTAATCAATTGCCCATAAAATTGGTAATTTGGTGGATGGTGTCATGTAGGGATTGGCTAATGTAATTCTGATGGTCTAAACCTCGCCTCGTGTTTCTATTTAACTAACCTAGAGAGAGGGAAGGAGAACATGTTTTTTTAACTAATTTGACAGAGTGCCCCCTTCAGAGGGAGAGAGTTGCAGATTTTTAGCATGTTGGTACCAAGGCAGCCCCGCTTTTTCCTTTCTTGTCCTTAAAGATATTCAAGATTATTTGTGGGGGGGTGAAGGATCCCTCAACACGTGGCTCAAGATGAAAAACACAGGTGTCAAATATTTAACAACCATTGATAGTAATATAGGGAAAATGATTTAATTTGTCTGAGTTTTTATTGTGTTTTATATTCGTAATCGGATGAATCTTGTTCTTATAAAATGATCTCCAGTTTATCATTTGATTATTTCTTCATTCAGATTAATTGAAAAAATCACGTATATATTTTAATTTTATATTAAAAGTAATTCTAAGCTCTATAAACATTCATATGGAACATGACGAACAAAAGAAATTTTTTTAAGAAATTCTCCGGTGACTCCCCTCCTTCTCTGTTGAATTCCCTTCTCAATATAATAATCATGTATATTAGTGAATATATTAATTTAAAGAGAAAAGAAGTTAATATAAAGATATATTGAAAATTCAGCTATTTTATAATAATAATAATAAAAAAAATTGATTTAATCAATGATATAAGGATACGTTGGAGACTCATCCTTTTACATAAAGATAAAATTTACAATTTCTTCTTTGTTTATTTGTTCTGTTACATAAATTTAGTAATATGGTATAGAGTGTTTTAGCAAAGTTATTAAAAATTATTTTAAAAATATTAAATTAATATTTTTTTTTACGTGAAAAGCAAATTAAAAAACAGGTTAACCAGGAAAAAAAAAAAAAAAAAACGCCAACAAGCTAACTTGTTTCCCTAACAAACAAAACCAACCTAGCCCAATTTTTGCCACTAGGTAGTTGAGACCGAAGCGTCAGATTAGGATTTATTACATAAAGCTGGGTTTTAGAGACACAGTCAATGGATTGGTGGTTGCCACGTAAGGTCTCAACAGATGATATTAACTATCTAACCCAATTTAGCTGGACAGCCGAGGCTGGTACTAGTACTATAAAATCAACAAAGGACAGATCCACTGACGATTTGGAGTTTATTTTAAGGTGGGTAAGTGATGTTTACCTAGGAGATGATTTGTAGCCATTACACCTTCTTCCTTTCCTCCTTGAAGTTGGTTGTTTGTTTCTTGGTTAGGCCAATTGCAACAATCATCCAGCTAATTCTGAGATTAAGCCTCACCAGAGCCACTTATCAGACTGTGGCAGGTTAACTTCGTTGAGACTCTAACTGAGCAAAGTGGGTGGGTTGATTTTGTCCCATGCTGGGATTTTGGCCTTTCCCCCCTCCCTCTACACTTTTCAAGCATTGGATGCTCCTCTCTCTTTTGAACGAACAGTGTCTCAAAAGGAATCCCGACGAAGCCTCAATCCTGGAAAAAGAATGCAAAAAAGCTCTACTAAGTCGTATTATACTCGAGAAAGTAATCGAATTTATGGGGAGAAACCTGCTTTACTAAGTAGATATATATGATATGATTATTTGTTGGCCAAATTAGGATCAGTGGAATCATGACAATTTGAATGACTCAACAATTGAATTCCTTCGTGATATATTATAAGAAAGGAACAACACTGCCGAGTTCCTTATTCTGCATCAAAACGAATACAAAAACAAACAGATGGAAAGAAATAGTTATTTTGGTGCTATTTAAAATATTTTAGATTAAATTGCAAGGATACTTGAAATGGGACCAGTGGGGAAAGAGAAAAAAATGAATCTACAGATTCAAAGAGATGACTTTCTTGTCTTTATCATATTCATAGTAGCAATATTAGTTTCCGGCCTGGGGCTTCGCTAGATGCTTACCCATAATTAGGAGTACATCGCCATCATTGAAAAATGAGATTTGCTAAACTATAGACGTTTCTAATGTCTCGATTCCCTAATAGGACAAGTTAGCCGTAGTCTTTGAGGGAAACGAAGGAATTGCTCCATAAAATCTAATATTTCCTTGAGAGATTAGAAATATGTAAACCATGCTCCCCCCCATTATTTTATTCCACGGGAGCTGCCCTTTTAAGCAGCCCTTCGAAGAATCGTATCTGATGACCTGTCAATGGTGCTGCCTTTACAGTGAAAAAGGACCGTTAAAGGAATGGCGGTTTTAGCAGCTTAGTGCGTTAGGGGGATCAAATCCTTTTCTTACTTGTTCTTCTTTTTTTCTTAGATAGCAATTATTGCTTCTAAAACCCAAAAAAAGGATAGTGGTCTGGGCACGTGTTAGTTTTAAAGTGGTCAGGAGATCTGTCAAGATAACAATCCGTACTTCAATCATTCCTGCTAGCAAAATATTTTTTTTTAAGATTGAAAAATAATAGACTTCAAAATTTATTTGTAAGAACGACATAGTTTAATTACTTCTAGTCATCCATGATTTTCTTAAAAAAAATTGAGAGGAATAATTTTAAATAATATTTTAAATTTAAAAAATAAAACAAACCCTATTCTTGTATGAACACTATAATACAAGAAAATTATTCTATTCTTGTACAAACTCTATAAATAAAAAAAAGTTATATTTTTTATGTAAAATTAAATAGGTTTCACATAAGATATGATTGAAATTGTTTTGGAAGGAGAGAAAACTACAACAATTATTAAGATAAAGTCATGTACATCTATCTTTTTAATAAAAAGAATTTGTTAATAATAAATAAAATTCTAAAACCTATAAATTCTTTAAAAAATAAAGAGTATGCTTCGTTAAAAAAACAATTTATTTTGTTGTCACACTTTTATATTTATATTTTTAATTATCTTTTAGTTTATTATTTAAGAGTTTTTCCTGTTAAAATAGCTCTGTTTATTATTGAGGATAAGTCTTATAGACAGTCATTCACCTTTTCATATCTATTTTTATTGAGGGCTAAACACAAGCTTCCATCTTCTTCACTCCGGATTGTATCAAAGCTTAAAGGCCCCAGGCCTTGCAGCATCTAGCAGCAGCCTGTGCTGTAGTCCGTGGACATTGAATTGCCAAGCCACGAAATAACATCCAAGCCCAATTACAAGCATGCCAACCTCTATTCTACATTTCTTCATTCTTTGTTCGTTTTATCCTCTCTGTTTTTCCCTTCCAATTTGGTCATTAATTCTTTTCCAATTATGATTGCAATGATATAACTCAAACCCTAGTCTTTGCTCACAAAGTTTTGATCCATAATCCTACACAGTGCATTATTTTCCTCTTCTTGGCCAAGTTATTGGAAGCATATGGGTTTGTTCTCCTCACAGGACAGGACAGGAAGTTGAATTTTTTTTTTCCCTGGTTAATGTTGCACCTGCCACTAATAAAATGCACATGCAACAAAGTCGTTGGGAGACGGGATTTTTAAAAATGTTTTTGTTTTTTAAAAAATATTTTTTTTTGTTTTTCTTATAATTTTAATATGTTAATGATTTAGGATTTAAAAAAACTATTTTTAAAAACACCCACCACAATCTCAATCTCAATCTCAAGCACCTTTTATAAAAGACTTCTTGCTAAAACTTCTATGCATCACTAACATGCAAGCCACGCTGCTAATTGAGGTTATATTTTGCATGAGATTTAGATTTTGATTTAATTTAGTTCTTAAATTTTATAAAAATTATAAATAAGTTTGGTTAGAAACTATTTTTAATTTAACCAAAGAACTTGTTATAAAATTAAGTTTAGATTTTATTTGATCAAAGTCAGCTTAAATTTTGACCTGTACATCCAATTTAAAGCATCTTTTTTTATAAAAAAATAATAATATTATTATTTTACTAAACATACATTTAATTAAAAATTATCTATAAAAAACAACTCTTGAATTATGACTAAAAAGTAAAAATATTTTCATACGTCATAGACTCAGCCATTCATCTAGTACATCTACAAAATTGTTATTCCCTTTTAGGCTAGTGCACTTTCTATTCTTGTTTCAATGCCTCAATTTGGCAGAGATCTTAAAGAACAGCGAGGGTTTTAATTAACAATGAAACTTAAGATCAGCAACAATTGGGCGAGCGTGTACATAGAATATTTCAAAAGTAAAAAGAATGAAGCAAATACTAAAGCGCAAGGGTACCTTCAATTAATAATTATAGGATTACAGTATTTTCTCTTTTGCCTCCTAGCTTTCCGCAAAATCCTTGCAGTGTCTTCCTTTGATTCACCGATTATGGGGTTTCTGATGCCTTGAACAGGGAAAACAGGTAGCATTTAGAGCGACGTTAGCAGGTCGAATAATGGTTCTGAAGATTTTCTTCCTCGAAATACCTGTTTCTTTAACATCGAGCAAGCAAGAAAAACCTCCATCGATCTCCTCATCTGAATCGATAATAACTCTTATTTGTTCTTCCTGCAATATGGATCAACATTTTAAATAGACCAAGATATTAGGTGAGAATTTTCTTTGAATCAGTAAGCAGAAGATCTCCCATGAAACCCATACAGCAGAGGTCATTCACGTGTTGTTTACTTTTTAAGGGATATAACTTTGCTGCAACTACTTTTACCACGCCAATCAACCAGGAAGAGCCAACATACACCACATCCCAACTAAAAACCTGTGTTTGCTTAGCAACACTGGGAAGACCAAAAACATGTGCACACGAAGAACTACCTGTTGATCTGAAGAAACTCTGGTGCGTTTATGCTCCCTGAGGGATGCCGCTTGTGTAAATGTGTGTTGTTTCACCTTTACAGACTTCCAACCTCCCCTTTCCACCATCGGAACTGTTTCTGCTTGCCCAGCAACCTTTGGAAGCAAAGTCGGACTGGAATCGAGAAAAATCATTCAGGGCTCTTAGTTTGATACAATGATTATTTCAATTAAGTTTAAGAATTGAACAACCAAAGTAGATCAACTAGGCGATACGGAAAAACAAAAGAACAACTAGACAGTACAAAACCAAGGCATTTAATCAATCCAAGCAAAGGATGCCAATAACATGGTATGGAACTGCCATGCACTTGTCTTTTCTCTCTTTCACACTCATGGATTTAAATTTCTTATGCACGGAAAATGGAATCAACAAGCATTTAAAACGAGAGAATCAGTAGGAGAAAACCAAGTTGGATATAGGAAAACTAGATCTTTGCATACTTCTTCACTGGCTCTGGCTTTCTCTGTGGAGTAACATGATGGCTAGTAACCTGCAAATTTGAATAGATGCAAGGTTTTATGATAAATTATGGATGCAAAAGTTAATTTCTCGGATAAGATACCCCGAATTTTCTTAGAAGAGTAAAGCACCTTTGGAGAAAGTACAGTGATTGATGGACATTTTTGGTTGAGGGGGGTCTTCAGGCTGCAAGCCATCTCCTGCAAGTATAGAAATGACAGGGCGAAAAGGTATTAACAAGCAAAAGCCGAGAGGCATAATTGAGTACTTAAAGCAGGGATTAAGTGATTAATCAAGCATTTCTAAGAAGACCGGACACTTCAATATTATTTTTATTAAGCAAGGAAGTAGAATGCAACTCAATGTTACATTACAAATTCTATCAGGTATTCTAGCTTTGCCGCTGCGACATTATACATGCCTGGATTTCTTTTTTGAAGGTTGTGCACAGCCCATTCTGTAGTTTGTACAGAAATTTTTCCGTCTGCTTTGGTAAGGTAGAAAGTGCCGAGAAAATCTGCTGCAGCTTATCTTGATATCTATCCTTGCTTAGTTGTTCTGATACAGATTTCAGGCTCCCCTCAAGGCTGAATTTGACATCTTCTTGTCCCTTATTCTGGTTTAAAATATCTCGGTAGTGTTTAAAAGTGCTGAGTCATTGGCACTCAAACAACTATGCTGATTTAAGTCAAAAGAGTCATCATAAGTGTACTGTTACAGTGTTACCATTAGCTGCAGCGAAGTGTCGAGGACAATCAACTTCTGACGCATGCCTTCCGCTGGTGAAATTGAGAAGACAAAACGACTTCAACAAATTATGTTAAAAAACTTACATTGCATGCAATGGGATTAAATTCACGGTTAATTATAGGATGAACAGTCACTAAATATCTTAGTTCTAATCCAAATCCTTCCTGACAAGACAAGGCTGGAAGCAAACAGAACAAATGAGGATAATTAAATCTGTTAAGATTCAAGTACATACCCTATGGGACATATATATATCAATATCAGTTATTTAATAAAATAATAAATAAAATACAAAGCTCTATTCAACTTAAAGGGCAGGACACGGAACAATTTACCACAATCCTAAGGAACCATTTCACAAACATTTTTTCTCACAAGCTCCTAATTTCCAACGTGTTAAAAGTTTTTATCACTCACTCTCCAGTGATGCTTCTTTTATTCCTTTCTTTACTTGCATGACATCGCTCTGAACAGAATCCAAGATCATTCCAAACTTGGTTAAAGAAGTTTCCATCATTCCGATCCGGTGCTGAAGTTCTTCATTTATCTGACCTGCTTAGTTAAACAAAGAATTTAGCACTCCACAGAAAGAAGAATTCACACATGCAAGAATATAAACTTAATTGATCCACTTATAGATCTTGAATAGGAGAGCTAAACTGCTAGACTTTTCAGATAATTTATTTCACTCCATATGAAACTTACATTTATGATCCGGAACACGAGCAGCACTCCATTTGCGCACTAGATTGGAAGAAGATCTAGAGACTGGCAATTGACTGTCTTCACGTTTATAGCTAATTACTGGTAAGCAAGACGGCTTCTTCACAGAGTTCTCTTGCTCCTGAGAACTGAATCTCTGCATAGAAAATGAAGAAAAAGCAAAGGAAAAAAGTGGAATGATGAATTCATATTCAGTTGTATTTTATATACAATAAACAAAGAGCTCATTGAAAATTGTTTCGTTTAATTTTGCTCAATTAATTCCATCACAGTCCAAAACCATTACATGAGACACCATTCTATTCATGAAGGTTTGGCAAAGGAGCTACAAAGGGGTCCAGACGAGGCAACTATTCCCTGTAAAGGAATCGAAAACGAAGTTTTGAAAGTGGCAAAACACACACTTTGAAGGGGGTTCTCGCCCCTCTAATTTAGACGTAATATGTACAACAGAAGTGAATTGCAGATGGAAGAGCCCTTACGACAAGAGTGAGTGTAGGTGTAAGAATAGTCATCGAGCAATAGAACAACAAAACAGCTAAAGGAACTAGATCTTCACAGCTTATAATTTTCATATCTATCAGAAATAAAATGAAGGTCAGTTTGACAGCTGATCCCCTCCGTAATCTTTTACTGTACGATGGTAAATTATAATTGTTTACATGTTGTCACAAAAGAACAGTGAGAAATCTGCCTGATTGACCTAATCACTTTCACTTAAGATTCACAATCTGGAACTCCAAAAGCTTCCACAATTCAGGCTCGCCTTCTCTCAAAGCAGATATGAAAATAAAATGATTTGAAATTACACCTTATCCAATTCCTTAACCAAGAACCTCAACTCAATCGAGCTTAATAGTGAAAAAACTATAAAATGTAGGGCGACAAATATTTGAATTTCTAGAGAACAATTTACCACAGAATTCCAATTCACTGTTCTCTTATAATGCTCCATTTTGTCATTAACACAAATAAAGTCGAATCAAAATGAGAATCAACCTGATCAATTGTCAGAGCTTCATCAAGAGAAGTCTGAGAGATCTGAGAAAATATGCCATGCTGAGATGAAAATCCCTGTGAAAATGACTGTTGTGATTGTTGTGATCGAAGCTGTGATGCTTGTTGTGGTCCAACTGGTATAGAGCTCGATCTCCTTCATATCATAAAAAGAATAATCAGGACAATTAAGCAGGACAAAATTCTCAAAACAATGAAGACATCTTTAAATACCTTCTCTCATATCTTATTAAAAAATCGCCTAATTAACTGACAACGAAAAGCTTAACATTACATAAACATATATTCTCATATTCTCCAGTTTTTCTTAGAAACAGTTAATTTAAGTCTTTAAGATCAGACAAAAGGCTAAACACACGAGCGAAGAAGCAAAATAGTGAATATTTTAGTTTCACTCTCCGAAAAAAATAAAATGAACGGACAAAGCTAAAGTAAGCAGCTGTTTTTTTTATTTATTTATTTCATCTCTCTCGTTTTTTTTAAAAAAAAAATTCTCAGCATCCAAGCAAATCTCACAAAGAAATCAAAATCAGTTCATCTCCTTCAGATCACTTTAAATGAGAGGACATATTGGATTGGAAAACGAAATTAAACACTCGATTCATTCTGCTTGGCGACTGAGAAAACAGAGGAAAATCTATGTGAGAGAGAAAAAGTCACACCGTTGTTTTTGTTGTTCAATTTTTGAAATCTCGAAAGCTAAGCTAAACAAAAACAGAAACTCAATTTCTTTAGTCTTAGTGAATTTTCTTAGAATCCAAACAGAAGCGAGTCGTAATAGTAAAATCGAACCTTGATTGCGGAGGAAGTACCGAAATGGAGCTGAGATCGCAAGCTTTGTTGATCTTCAACTTCATTTGATCGTGTTAGTGATTTTGAGATCTCAATGAGGAGAAATGGGACCCCAATTTGATTGATTGAAACCAGGTTTGGCGGTTAAGCGAGAAATTGATTTTTTAATCCAAATGAACAGTCGAGAGATACACAGATCGGTTATGAGTGGAGAGATTTTTGAAATGTGAATTGACAAGGTTTATATGTTAGGCATGGCGGGAAAGAGGCTTGCGTCTTTGCCCCTGTATTACTAGTTGGGTCGGGCTTGAATTTCCTCAATCGTGGGCCATGGATAATGCAAGGCTTCGAACTTTCTTTTCCTTTCAACCCTGTCACTAAGCCTCCTGTGTGTGATATAGTAATACAAATTATTTTTTAAAGTATATTTTTTAAAAAAATATTTTTTATTTTTAAAATTTTATTTTTTACATCACCATATTAAAAATATTTAAAAATTTAAAAATTAATTTAAAGAAAAAAAAATTTACAAAACTACTATTCACTTGGAGCACCAAAAGCAAAAACCCTCTTAATACAATGCTATGTTGCGAGTCAAATCATTTTTTATGCATAAAACCATCTAAATATAACATCTCTAAAACATAAAAAAAATAAAATTATCAACATAAAAAAAATAAAAAAACATTTGAAAACACAAGATTAAATCTGCTATGATTTTTCTTTATCAGTCTTGATATATTTGTTTTTAGAAAATATTGAAACTTCAAAAAATTATTATCAAACATTTATTATCGAATGAAACTCATAAACACCAAAATCAACTTTTTTAGTAGTTGGAATTAATGTGAACTGATGACTTTTTTTTTTCTCTGGATTCAAGCAATTTTTTTCTTATTTCTTTAACTCATGAACTGGAAAAAAAAATCAAAAATAAATTTAAAAAAAAATATATGAACGGTTAAAGTTGGAAGATAAAAGTTGGAGGATGGAAACGGTTTCTTCCCAAAAACATTATATGGGTTATAATATTTCTCCATATTTCACACCACGGTTCCCCATAATTTAATATTTCTTTCATTAAATAATTTGACATATCAGTTACTAAATTGAAAAATAATAAATCTTAATAACCAAATTAAGAAAAAAGCCACATGTTCATTTCTATAGTGAAATCCCAGGTCTTCTAGTATAAGTTAAATGAGGAATTTTCACTATTAAAAAACAAATTAATTTAACAGTACTGACTGTAAATTTGAATTTCTTTTCTTACAACTTTCCAGCTCGTCCAACAATGCAAGGGTCGTGTTTGCTATTGTGTAAATTTTCTTTTCTTTCAAAATGGATAGCACATCCAAAGACTCCTCAAGCTCCCCGCGTATATAAAGCAAAACTCTTCAAAGATTCATTCCTCTTTTTTTTAATGAATTTCTGGGTTCTTTTCTCAATCATAATAATTAGGAATTAAATGCAAAGCAGGATTTTTTTGTGGTGTGCTCCCCTTCAAATGAAGGGTTCCCTAGATTTCGAGGGTGTTTAATTAGTGAATTTGCTTCATCTATTAAATTAAAAAAGAAAAAGAAGAAGGAAGGAAGGATCTCAGGATTCAAGACCAAAGGTTGGAATCAAAGCTCTCAGTTTGAAAGATTTGATGAAAGTTGGAT
The DNA here is from genome assembly GCA_007827005.2 of Populus simonii. Taxonomy (NCBI): domain Eukaryota; kingdom Viridiplantae; phylum Streptophyta; class Magnoliopsida; order Malpighiales; family Salicaceae; genus Populus; species Populus simonii. The sequence continues at coordinate 5,860,629 of CM017477.2, forward strand.
CAAAGATATTTTTCAGGGGCACATAATCGTTTTTGGAGATTTGACCTAAAACTTGATGAAAAGACCGTGGAACAAAATGAAGAAAATCTTAGCAGTCAATAATTAAAATAATTATTTATGTTAAGACTTCTTCCACCTATCTAGCAGTCAGTAATTAAAATAATACTCCTTAACCAAACCGGCATTCTTCATAGTCGACTCTTGCAGTATCAGCATGGGATCACATAATATTCTCTCTCTTTTTTTATATAAATCACAACAAATATTTTCAACTTATTTGTTAGCTAAAACCAAAGTTTTTGCTCAGACTATTTTTAAGGAATTATACCCTGCGTTGACTTGGTTGTGCTCCTAACTAACATTTGCGGGATCACATAAACATCAGTGCTCTAGGAAGATATATTCCTAATCTAACACTTGAAACCTCCTAATCTAACACATAATTAATGGAGAACATTTCTGTGTTGAATGCCTGCTGGAAGTCATGGTTTTGTGTGTACAGACAATGTGCTCGATTATGTGATAATCTGATTTTATTTTTTTTAGTTTTAACGTGGATGTCTGGACCAGCTTGCGCGCACCTCGACTAATCCCGCAGGCCCTGAAGTTAACGACCATATAAACTTCCAGTGATCATCATATGAGCAACTATAGGACTCGAATCTGAGACCATAAAAGGAGCAAACCTCTTGGTCTCAAGTTCTTATTACTGGCCACCACCTAAATGGTTGCAATCATTTGATTTATATCATGGCCACAGTGTTAATTCGCCTTCAAAGTGAAAAAGCGAGAGAAGAAATTTCCTTCGTACGGGATGGGAAAAGAAATGTAAATGTGCGTGTGCTTGCCTTTCTTTAAAATTGGTTTTAAACAGAATGATCGGAAAAAATTGGTTTACCAAACTGATTCTACTTTATGGGCTAAAAAAAGTTGTTCTCATACCATGTGTTGCATGCAAGTGTGTAACTATGTTGAATGGACTATGGAGTATGACCTGAATCTTGAAAACTTATTATTCAACTTTTTATTTAGGTGGAATTTAAAATTAAATTACTATGGAGTATGACCTGAATCTTGAAAACTTATTATTCAACTTTTTATTTAGGTGGAATTTAAAATTAAATTTTATAAGAATTATGTTAACATGATCAAGTTTACTTGGTCAATTTAAAAATAACTTGATCTACTAGTAAGAAAACAAATGAAGATAAATTTGAAAGAAAAAAATGAAATTAACATAAAATAATCTCTCGGTCCGACTCTTTACTTAGCTCGTGTTTAAAATAAAATTGTGTGGAAACTATCTTGATATGATCCAGTCGATTTGACCAATACAAAAATAATTTGAATAACTATTAAAATAATAATAAAAAGGGGTAAAATTAAAATAAAAAAAAAGGGAGAATGGAAAAGGAATGATAGATGAGGGGGACGATTTTTTTTTAAAAAAAGGAGAAGCTTCATTGTATGTTAACATGAGTGGTGAAATTCTACTAGGTTATTTTGATCTGCTCTACACAGGAAATTCTTTAATATTGTTATTAAATTCATTTTATAAGTCAAACTTGAAAAAACTTTATATATGAATTTGTGGGGTTTAAAATAATTTTTGAGTTAACAATAATTGAAAAAAAATAATGTTCAAGTCATGCGAGACTTCAATATTTTTAGTGATTAGAATCCATGTGAACTGATGGCTTCCTTTTTCTTTATTGGATTCCAACAATTTTTATTTTATTTTTTTAACTCATGGACCGGAAAAAAATTAGATAAAAATTAAATTTTGAAAAAAAATATAGAAACTGTTAAAGCTGAAATATAAAAGTTGGAGGATGGAAACGGTTTTTCCCAAAAAGTTTAGATTGGTCGTAATATTTCTTCATATATATTTCACCCTACAGTTCCCTACTATTTAATATTTTTTTCATTAAATAATTTGACAAATCAATTACTAAATAGAAAAATAATAAATCTTGATAACCAAATTAAGAAAAAAAGCCACATGTTCATTTCCATAGCGAAATCCCAAGGCTTTTTAGTATAAAAAACAAATTTATTTTTCACTGACTGTAAATTTGAATTTTTTTTTGTTACCACTTTCCAGTTCATCCAACAACTCAAGGTTGTGTTTGCTATTGTGTAATTACTCAAGCTCCCCACGTATATGAAGCCAAACTATTCAAAGATTCAGTCCTTTGTTTTTATGAATTTCTGGGTTCTTTTCTCAATCATTATAATTAGGAATTAAATGCAATGCAGGATTTTTTTTTGTGGTGTACTCCCCTTCAAGTGAAGGGATCCCTAGATTTCGAGGGTGTTTAATTAGTGAATTTGCTTCATCTATTAAATTAAAAAAAAAAAAAAAGGAAGGAAGAATCTCAGGATTCAAAACCAAAGGTTGGAATCAAAGCTCTCAGCTTGAAAGATTTGATGAAAGTTGGACCAAAGATTATTTTCAGGGGCACATCATCGTTTTTGGAGATTTGACCTAAAACTTGATGAAAAGACCGTGGAACAAAATGAAGAAAATCTTAGCAGTCAATAATTAAAATAATTATTTATGCTAAAACTTCTTCCATTTATCTAGCAGTCAGTAATTAAATTAATATTCCCTAACCTAACCGGAATTCGACTCTTGCGTTATCAGCATGGGATCATATAATATTCTTTTTTTTTTATTAAATCACAACAAATATTTTCATCTTATTTGTTAGCTAAAACCAAAGTTTTTGCTCAGACTATTTTTAAAGAATTATACCCTTCGTTGACTTGGTTGTATTCCTAACTAACATTTGTGGGATCACATAATTAATATAAGTGCTCTGGTGAGATATATATTCCTAATCTAACACTTATTTTACTGGCATGTTGATAAAATGTTCTATGATCAGTACATAAGGTCGTACGTAGAAGAAACAATCTGATATCGCTGCATTAATTAATAAAATGCAGCCCAATGGGACTCCATGCCTCCTAACATTTTCTTTTCCATATAGTCTATATATATTCTTTGGAAAATGATGTATTCGTATGTTTGGTACACATGAACCATTGATTTAAAATCGGCAGTTTGAATTTCTTTTGCTATAAATAAATTATCGCGCATGAAAAAGACATGTAAACATCTACTATCATCTCAAAGTTAAAGATATAATAATTTACTTTAAACCATAGATTGGGTTGGTCATACATACTGTTGTAAATAATATAATTTAAGAAATTATTCCAAAACATTTCTATTTTACACTGAAAAGACTATATTTTCTTTTTTTTAAGTTGAAGTATTTAAAATTAATAGACTTCTAATTTTATATTTGAAAAATAATATTTTTTTTAGTGTTTTTATAATAAATAATAATATGAATTAGTAACCAACTAGAAAGGATGGTAGCCTTGCATATATATAAGGTTGTGTTGAGTAAGAAAAAAATCTTTGTTTCCTCCCTGCACGGAAGCAACACCTATATTTTATAAGCATTTTTTTTCAATAATAATTTATTTTTTTGCCCTTAAACTGAAATCATATTTTTTGAAGCTCCCGCAATTTATTTTCTCTAACAGCTATATTTTAAAGGCTGGATGCGCTATTTAATTCTATTTTAATTCTCCATTTAATTTCTCCATAGATGTTATATATTGTAGGTGCATATACAAACACCTACACTTTGTGAAGAAGATAATATAATTCATTTTAGGTTGCAGTACTTTCTTATTCTACTTTGCATTGTTGTTTCTTCTTCCCTCGATTCTAGAGAACGATCCCGTTGAATCATGAGAGATAACTTTTTGTTGAAGAAATATCCTTAAGAACAATATATGTAACACGCCTCAGGTTTTCTATTTGTTCCCTTCATTTTGTTTATATTCTTCCTCCATTGTTTCTTTACCATCAATCTTAAGGATAAAACCGAGTCAAACAACAAGAAATTGTGAAAGTATAATATAATTGGTGAGATGCTTAACTTGCAATAAAAAATTTTGGTTGATAAAAATTAAAAACTTTCACCAATAATTATGTAAGTCAAATCTCATTCTTTCTATATGATATGGTTTATAGTCTAAAAGATATCAGGTTAGATGCATTACACTCAATAGATAGAAATCTAATAAATATATTCTTACTCCAAAAATCTTTTGAAATATATGAGGGATTGTTGTAAATAATATAATTAATATTATTTAAGAAGTTATTCCCAAAGATTTCTATCCCACAATGAAAAGACAACATCTTCTTAAATTCAAGTATTTAGACTTAATAAGCTTTCAATCTCGTGTTGAAAAAACAAGAACATTTTTTAGTGTTTGTAGAGTGAACTATAATGAACATGTTTAGGAACGCGGTGCAAACCGCGTTCCTAAAAAATTTTAATTTTTTTTTTTGCTAAAATTTAATATGATTTGTACGTTTTAGATCGTTTTAATTTGTTGATGTCAAAAATAATTTTTAAAAAATAAAAAAAATCATTGGCATGCATTTTGACACAAAAAGTTATTTGAAAAGCAACCGCTACCACACTGCCAAGCACCCTCAATATGTGTTAGTAACCAACTATAAAGGGTGATAGGCTTGCGCGCACTAGGTTGAGCTCAGCAAGAGGAAAACCTTCATTCCTCATTGCGCGCAAGACAAAACCTATACTTTATGAGCCTTTTATCTCCAATAATAATTTATCTTTTGACCCTTAAACTGAAACCACAGTTTCGGAAGCTCCTGCAATTTATTTTCCTAACAGCTATATTTTTTTTTCCAACAACTATTTTTTTTCTCTAACAGCTATTTTCCTAACAACTATAATTTAATTAAAAGCTAGTTGCACTCTTTAATTTTGTTTTAATACTCTATTTAACTTCTTCATGGATGTTACAGATTTAATTTAGGCCTATATATATATAACATATGCACTTTTTAAAGAAGATAATATAATTCATTTTAGATTACTGGAATTTCTTATTAAGTTTTGCCTTGTTGTTTCTTCTTCCTTCTATTATAGAGGAGGAAATTATTGAATCATGGGGGGATAGTTTTTTATTGCCTCAGGTTTTCTATTTATTCCTTACATTTTGTTTCTATTCTTCCTCCACTTTTCCTTTTACCAACACGTGCATGATACTTTATGTTCTGAGAAACTTAGGAATTATGTTATAAAGAGTTGGAATAAAATAATTAATTCACCTAATTATCAATTTAAATCTTTACAGCAATTAATTTTTTAACATGATGTCCGAGTAAGAATTTAAATAGTATTACTTTTTTCTTTCTACTAACCAAATAAATTTCAGCATATACAACCTTGAGAGGAGTCTTTCGAAAGCTAGCGTTAATATTATAAAAATATCATCGTATCTCACATAAAGCTTATTATTCAAGAAGGGAGTGTTTCTTTGACAATTTCAAAGTTAATTTTTCACGTGCATGCGAATTTTAGGCCCTGTTGTTGATAACGCAGTTGATTTGGCTTAAGAAACAATTAATCTATCTAGCTTATCGTTTGGTCAAAAGCGACCAAAAAATTGTAGTAAGACCTGCAGGTTTTCTTAAGAAAAACCATATTAACTAACAATGAAACCTTAGTCATTAAAAGCCACTTTGGATACTTGGAATATCTTTTCCTTTTGTTCGTAGAAGATTTTTTAAAATATTTTTACTTGAAAAAATATTAAATATTTTTAATATTCTTTTATAGTTTTGATATTTTAAAAATTATTTTGATAATTTTTTTAAAAAAGAAACTATTCTAGCCAAAAAAAAACAAAAGACACCCCCTAACATTACAGTATTGCAAGGTCCACAATAGATTCTCAGAAGAATTTATTACGGACCCGCTGTATTTAATTGAATTGTCCCTTCTTTAAAGCACAGCAAATCAAGGACAGTGATGGGATGATTGGCGTGAAATTAAATTAACGCGGCTGGGAAGGTGGGCATCCCTTGATTTTTATTTTTTTTTGCTTGGTAGCTGAACATCTGGTGCGACCGTGCAAATCTGTTGGGTGCGAGTATCGTAGTGGTAGTGAAAATTTAAAATATTTTTTATTTAAAAATAGGTTAAAATAATTTTCTTATTTATTTTTAAAAAAATATTTTATATATAAACACATCAAAACAAATTAAAAATATAAAGAAATTATTTTAAATAAAAACAAAAAAAATTTTAAAAAAATATGATTTACACTGTATTTTCAAATACATCTTTTATTTATTTTTTTATTTTTTTTAATTCGGGATATCTAAGTCAGCTTATGCACATCACAAGTAATTCCCGAATACACTAAACATTCTATAAGTCCAATAAACATATAAAACATCACAAAAGTAACAAGTATGCATAATAAAACTTTAACCCTGATATAAAAAAAAAGAACAAATCCCTTTCATTACTGGGTCATAACCTCAACCTCAAATAAATCTTTTATTGTTATAAAAAAAAAGTGGTGAGAGTGGGATGGGGAGGGGTGTAACGGACATAGCCCGTGGAATTATACTTGTAACCCGGCCCGGCTATTAATTGCGATTTCGTACATGTAATTAATGGAGAACATTTCAGTGTTGACTTGACTATTGAGATTACATATAAACACACGATGTTCAATGGTTCCTTTACCTGTTATGGTGATAATCTGATTATTCATTAGCTATAATCTGTATAGTTGTTAAAATTTGAAAAACTTATGACTCGAAGTCTGACTCTAACTAAGTTTCAAGTTATTAAGCCCTGCTTCTCTTGCATCCTTATATTAACAGCAAATCACTGGTGACCGTCCTTTTTTTAGAAAAAAAAAACAAAAAAACCATGTGCGTTCGGCAGTTTTAACTTATAAGAGCCTCGTCCGATAGAAAGGTACGGAAAAATGGCACTATTTACTTTTATATTTTAAAAATATTTTTGAAAAAATTTAATTTTTTAATTTTAAATTAATATTTTTTTTAGTATTTTTAAATTTTTTAATATATTAATATCAAAAATAATTTTTAAAAATAAAATAAAAATTATTTTAATATATTTTTTTAGTGAAAAATATTTTGAAAAACAGCTATAATTTTATTTTCAAACAGTTTATGATACTCCAAAACATATACAATGTGATATCTTTTTACTTTAGATTTTTTTTAATAATATATTTATATTGAAAAGTTATTAAATATAATGGTTATGATTTTCATTGATAATATAAAAAAAATATTCAAAAAAATACATTGTATCATAATACATATTAAGAACTTATTTGGCAATACAATGGTAGCGTATTTGTCAAAAAAAAAAATTTGTTTAAATTTTATTTTTTTTAATAATTTTAGATATTTTAATATATTAATATTAAAAAATATATTTTTTAATATATTTTTTTTTTAATTATGCAATAAGAAACACTTACCATGCCACGCGGATGAACTTCGCGGTAGCTTCTGTGATGCGATGTTGTTTGACAATGGCATCTGTCGCTGTTCTCCAGAGAAGGATCTGAAGCTGGCTGACAGAATATTCTTCCAAGAAAAGTGGCCCACCTACTATCTATATTTTATTTTGATGTGATGTTTGAAAACGAGATTATAGTTTTTTTTAATGTTTTTTATTTTAAAATATATTAAATTAATTTTTTTAAAAATAAAATTATTTTTATATCAACATATCAAAATAAACTAAAAATAAAAAAATATTAATTTAAAATAAAAAAATAAAAAAAAATTTAAAAATGTTTTTTCATAAATGTTACGATGAGGACGCGCTCCCAATGCTTATCATAAATGTTACAAGTCTCTATCGATTGTGTCGTATGTGGCACGTCAACGAAAATGTCCCAGGTTTAAATCTTCCACTCAAAATGTTGACCGTGGAAACAAAAACTACATGCAAAGATGCTCCAACAAAGTAATTCTTGACTTTCGAGTAAATTAGATCCTTGTAAAAATAAAAACAAAAACAAAAGAAAATGAAACATGTACGTTTATTTCACATCATACACAACAATGAAATGATGAAATATATTTTTGATTGTATTTTAGAATGTGAAAACCGAGTCTTGTTGTTATTTATTTGGCTGTTTCTTAAAAGATGTGAAAATTATGCACAACTTGAAATAAAGAGATAGTATATCAATGCATAGCAATTTGTACATATGATACTCCGGTATGATAATTAGAGTGTAAATTTTATCCAGGTTAGAACTAAACCAGACGTGGCTCACGCTATATTCGGGATCACGTCTATTTTTATTTTTTTAAAAAAAATTGATATATAGATGTTGCGGACATGTTTTTCTTGAAAAAAATTCTATATCTTGGATAATAGCTCCAGTTGATTAAACAAGTTAATTTTATTTTAATCGATTAATAAAAAAAAATTAACCCGATGAGTATATATATATTGAATAATAAATAATAGTTGGATGATTGATATTTATATGGATTCTTACAATCCAATTAATAATTTATAGGCATCTAAACTTAACCGATGAGTAACGGGTAGAATGCGGACATGAAAAAATCTGACACGTGTGTAATTATTATCATTCATACTCAATGTTTGATTTTAATTTATTTTTATGTTAAAATTTATCCACTTTGTACTATTACTCCTCGTTTTGTTTTGCTTCCTTTTTGGATAATCTTTTTTTCTCTCTCCAAATATCATCCCATAATGTTTTGTTATTGAAAACCTTACTTTTTATTGTTATCTAACTATTTGTTAGGTTTTTATTGAATTTTTTTTTTATTCACATATGTATCACTCATCTAACTATTTGTTAGGTTTTTTATTAAATTTTTTTTTCAATCTCATCATTTAATATTTGATTTATTAAAAATTGATTTTCATGTTTTTTTTCTTACTTTTTTTTTGTGGCATTATCTCAATTCTATACCCATAGTCATTAATATCTCGGTTAACTTAATTGTATGATTTTTAAAAAGACAATGATAGTAAATAGAGTGAATAAAAAATAGCAATAATTAACTATAAAAAATAAGATGTTAATATCATCACCTGGAGAAGAATAAATAAAAGTTTGTTGGAAACTCATCATCATTCTATCGTGGGCACTAGCCCACCACCATAAAGAATTCATCAAGAAGGTTTTAACGCCACTGAGAAACACTACATGACGATACCAAAAGAGGTTGTATACAACGTCAAAGCAGTAACTAGGAAAACAAAACAAAAAATATCATGAAATAAGCATCTCATGCGTATGTTTAATCAAATAATTTATTTTAATTGAAAAATAAAATTTATTTGAAAGGCTAAATCTAACAAATAATGACAAATTAAAAAAAATGGAATAACTCAGGTCATTTCCAAAAGTAGTGAAAAACTCTATAGAAAAATTTTAAAAAATAATTGAGCATAATCTACAATTAAATAAATGTTAAAGAATAAAACTAAAAAAACACAATGTTAAAAAAAGAAAAGGAAAAAACAAAAGAAAAAACAATAACCAAACTCAGGCTAGTCTCTCAAACCTAAGTTGATCTCCTAAACTTGTAACCCATTAAATCCTAAGCCAATGATTAATTAAGAAGTTAAAATCTCAGTCAATTCAATGTTGAACGATAAAATAAAAAAAAATATAAATTTTAAAAATTTTGCCTGGCAGACCTAAGATAATCTCTTAAACCTTGATTGATCTTTTAAACTTGTAACCAGTAAAATTTTAAATTTGAGCTCAATAAAAAAACTTAATTCTTAACAAATTTAATGTTAATGGATGAAATAAAAAAAATATTAATTTAAAAAATTGCCAAAGTAAAAATAATAGCAATAAAAAGAACAAGAAAGAAATCTAAAAGAAAGAAAAAAATTGAAGGAGGATGAATTGCAAGAAGAATTCAATTTTAAGAACTACCTTAAATAAAACAAATAACAATAAAAAAAAATATGGACTAAATTTGACAAATAAAAAACTTGAAGGATGATGAAATTAAAAATAAATATATATTATTTTATTTAAAACAAATAACAATAAAAAAATAGATCAGATATGAATGAAAAACAAATTGAATAGCTGCTTTGAAAAATTAGAAAAAGGCACATAAATCGAAGAGAATAGAAAAGACAAAGAGAAAAAAGACCGCCGATACCAAACCATACATATGTTGGCCACACGTGCCACTAAGGTATGGCGAGGCAGCTGAGATAGCTCAAATGTTGTCTCAAAAGCTACTATTTGGATGCCACACGACCTTTCTTGTGCTTGCACGTGTGTTGCAAGCCCCAATCACTTTTGATTTTTAAGTAATATTTTTATATTTATTAAATTATTAAATTATTCATCACTCGACTTAAATGTAACCAAAAAACCATAATTAAAATACAAAAAAAATCCCCCAAGTACTTGTTCAAAAAAGTTTACTTTTAAGAGTAACTGATTCATTTTTTCTTCAATTTAATCCCCTTTGCCTTTCTTATATCAATTTTGACTTTTAATATTCGGTTGATTTTGAACTGATATTCATAATTTATTTCGGTTTGTTTTTATATGATTATTGTAGTCTTAAATAAACATTCCGATATTTTATTAGTGCTTAATTTTGCACGTGTATGTTTTTGTTATCATATCATCGAGGAAAAAATAGTTGTTAAACCCATTGGAGTCCATGATTCAAGTTATAGGTTTGCTAGTTTTAGTAAAAAAACTCATGTCAATCTAATATGACATTGCTTTAATATTAAATCTTTTTTTTAAAGCTAAACCAAGTTTTTTAACGATCGTTCGGGCTGTATTTGGATTCATTAAGTCGGTTGAGTCATTTCAAGATAACTTTTATACAATTTAACTTGAAATCCGGGTTGAGCAAGAGGTTAAGTCAAGAGTTTTTAAAAATGATTTGTTATTTTAAATTTAATAATAATATAAAGAAAATTTCATCCCCTAAATATATTTTTTAGATTTAATAAAAATTTGATTCAACTCACAATAACGTATGTAATTTCTAAAAAAATGAAGATATCTTCTGTATCCAAACACATCCCGTATTTTTCATCTCAAATACACAAAAGAAGTACGCATATTTGTGACTTGGAATCGTCATTATTATTAATTTATCCTTCACATCGAAAATCTCATATCTCAAATTTTAAAATTTATACCTAGATATCCACTAGACATATCTTAGAGCTGTTTTTTTTTTTATATATAAAAACATCTAATCAATTATATATAATTACTAGCACAAATGGAAGTTCTTTTTTTTTTTTTTTACGTGGGGTGTCCGGGCCAGCTTACGCGCACCACGACTATTCCCCACGGCCCGCTGGACATCCTGCAAGCCCAGGAGCATGTAAGGCACCGCGGGGGTGACAGGCATGCACATAGAGGGTCGAACCCGGGACGGGGGCGGAACAAGTCACACGAATTGACCACAGCAACTAGACCCTCAAGTGCATAAATAGAAGTTCTTTATTTTGATGGAAACATCATCGGATTCAAATCCTTTTAAAATTCTTCCATTTATGTTCTAATAGTTATATATAAATTATTAAATTCAAAATGATCATATTTTTTTTTATACACGTTAAAAATAACCCCTCGTTTCTTTCCTTTATCCAATCCACGTAAATGAATACAAAATAAGTTGAAATGCAAAAAGGAATTTGATTTCATCATGACAGCAAGATATTTTTTTTGTATTTTAAAAGTATTTTTAAGAATTTAAAAATATTTTATTTTTTTACTTTAAATTAATATATTTTTGATATTTTTAGATCATTTTAATATACTAATATTAAAAATAATTTATTAAAAATAAAAAAATATTATTTTAATATATTTTTAAATAAAAAATATTTTAAAAAAATCATAACCATACTCCATAACCGACATTAAAAAAGGCGCAGAAAAAGAGTAGCTCAAGCAGTCAAATTATATATAAATGATACTACCGTAGACAAGCTGCCAAGGGAAAGGACCCACGCTAATCACGTGAGTGTCTCCTCACCGCATCCTCTCTCATGTAATGGACCCCATTCTCATATTGCAATGGACCCCGCCAGCTAATTCAGAGCCCTCCTCTCGAAGCAAGCAATTAGTTACGGTAACATTGGTTTTAAGAGTATTTTTTAAAAATAATATATATTTTTTATTTTTTAAAAATTTATTATTAATATTATCACATCAAAATAATTTCAAAACATAAAATAATTAATAATAAAAAAAATAAAAAAATAAAACGTGGTTTTCACCGCTAAAATAAACGGGTACGCATATCCACGGGACAGCGGCGCGCATTATATTACGGTTACTACAACTTTGCTTAAAATAATTTTATTTGGAGTGAAAATTTGGAGTCTCTATTTGTTTTTTGCCTTTTTAATAAAATCATCATCACTGGAGACAAGCATTTCCTTTTCAAGCCTAATCAGAGCTAGCAATGACTCCTCGAAACCAACTCACTGTTGTTTACCCTCTCTATTTCCTTGCTCAAAGTTAGGTTTCAACTCAACTTCGAATTTTTTGGTCAAATTCTGCCATTTTAAGCGCGAAAAGGGAGAGAATTGGAGTCTTAGAGAGAGAAAGTCTCGGAGTTGAATTCAGTTTGTTTTGTTTTCTTACAGAGAGAAGATATTGGAGTAAGTTTTAGAGAGAGAAAGGAGAAATGATTTGATTTTTTTCTGTTTCTTGACGATTAATTTGTAAATATGGCTATGGTGGGTCATGTGCCTGTTGCGAAAACGCAACAAGCAAGTCCATTGAGGTTGGTTGGATTTAGAATGCCAGGAAAGATGGCAAGTGGTAGAGAGATTGTGGAAGAAACGGTAGCAAGAGTGATTGAAGTGATTGAAGAGAAGATCTTTGTTGCTGTAGGAAAATCTGTGAAAGAATGTAAATCGATGTTATTTTGGGCTTTACAGAATTCAGGAGGCAAAAGAATTTGTATTATTCATGTTCACCAACCGGCGCAAATGATTCCTTTCAGTAAGTTCACAAAGATGAAAAGAAAAGGAATTTGGTGTGTTAACTTTTGTGAATTTGGTTTTTGTTTTTCATTAATTATTGGATAATATTTGTTTTTTTTTTAAATTGCAGTGGGTACCAAATTTCCGGCCAGTAAGCTGAAAGAACAGGAAGTGAGGGCATACTGGGAAATTGAAAGGCAAGAGATGCTTAAGATGTTAGACGAGTACCTTTTTCTCTGTCGAAAAATGGGGGTAAAACTTCTTTTCTGTTTCACATATGTTATGTTATTGGATTGCTTTTAAAGCTTGTATCTAAACTGCGGAAATCTATGTTCTAAATACGAAGAAGAAGAAGAAGAAGGAGAGTTTTGAAGAGTTTTATTTAATAAACTTGGAAATATTGTAGCTCATGTCCTCTTTTGTGAAAAACTAAAGAATTTGTGGCACATACTCACACAATATTGAGTTTGGCATGATTTCTTTTTCGAATTCATAATTTTTTTTTTACATGCATTTTTTAGGTGCGGGCTGAGAAACTACATGTTGAAATGGAGTCTATTGAGAAGGGAATTTTAGAACTCATTTCTCAGCATGGGATCAGGAAGCTTGTTATGGGAGCAGCAGCAGACAAGCGCTATTCCAAGTAAAGCCCTCAAGAACCATTACAAATCACTCAGTTCCTAAAGAGAGTGATTATCTGTTCCGGTTGTATGTGTAGAACTTGTGGGATTGCTTAACTTGATGCTTCACTGTTGCAGGAATATGATGGACATCAAGTCTAAGAAGGCCGTCTCTGTTTGCCTTCAAGCACCTGCTTCTTGTCACACATGGTTTATTTGCAAGGGGCACCTTATCCAAACACGGTATTGTTCAATTGCTTGCAATCTTGGTTCCTAAGTAATTTGTTCTGTATCTAGTAATTGGGATGTGAAAATGGAATACAATAATTTTAAATGAAGAAGCTTCTATTTAATGAAAAACAAACAGAGAACCTTCTTAAATTTCTTCTTGGCTCTTTGGACCATTGACCACATATTCATGGCCACAAACTAATACTGATTTTGTTTGTTTGTTTGGACTCTTCTAAGTTCTAACAGCTGAAGCATTCTTGTAAAAAGTGTTAATAGATTGGAACAATTTCTTAGTTGTGATGATCTTGGCCATAATGCATGTTCTTGTCAAAGACAGGAAAGGTGCTCTGGATGGAACTGATACAGATGTTAGACCTTCATCACAGCAAAAAAGTCCAAATACTGAAGCTGGACAATCAAATATTATGAGATCACAGTCTATTTTCTTTGGACAGCACCATCATGTAAAACTCACCAATCCAGCTCAAGATTTATTCCGAAAGGTAAGATCTCTGAATGTTAATGGACCTGGGGGGAGATTAACAACTCCGACTTCACCAGATGGAGGGCCTTCAACTCCATCGAGGTCAGATGCAGACGGGAGTTCTGATCAATATGATGCATTATCAAAGAATACTTCCCAAAATTCAGTTCTCTCATCACGTTCTTCCAGTGGAATGGCCAATGTTGCTTTGATTCCACTTTTAGGAATTGAAAGGAGTGAGATTGGGTCAGAGTTAAGCACAGTGCCTCATCAGAAGGTGGATCTTTTCCAGTCATCTCCTCCCAGTGTACTGGTACTTGCAATCATTTAATGAAAATGCACATTTTAAATCATGCAAGATGTCCAAATTCCAAGTGTAGCACTAGCCACCTAAGTTGATGCAATGTCTGAAAGAGTTCCCATGTTTTTCTTCTTTTTCTTCAATTTTTTGAATACTCAGTGATTGATGGATTCCTGCAGGATGGAAGTATAGAGGATCCTCTGTATGATCAACTTGAACAAGCAATGGCTGAGGCCGAAAATTCAAGGTTTGAAGCATCTGAAGAGGCGGTCAGGTGTGCAAAAGAAGAAAGGGATGTTGTTGAGGCCACACGCAAGGTATACTTTCGTTCACAAACTACCTTTTCGCCCCATCCTCTTAAAGGAAGATGATTTCATTTTATATGTGAATTATCATGAAAATACATGGATGTTAATTCCTCTAAGTTGAATAAACTGTAGTAGAAAAGTTAATAAACTTTATGGTTTGTGCTGAATAGTCCAAAATGTTTACCAATATTTTGATGATAAGCGGACAGGATAAACTGCACCGTTTCATGACACCATTTCCCATTAGTTTCTCTGTAATTCGTCACCGGGCTGCTTGAAATAAAGGTTTCAAGCATGTTTTGTATGAACACATGTGAATAACCAATCATGATTCTTATTCACAGGCCAAAGCATCAGAAAGCTTGTATACAGAGGAGTCAAAACGAAGAACAGTAGTTGAGGAAGAATTAGCAAAAGAAAAGGAAGAACTTGAAAAGATAAATAAAGAACAGGATGAAGTCATGGGAGAACTTTGCATTGCCCAGGATCACAAATCACTGCTGGAGAAGCAAATTGAAGAGTCTGATGAGATGGTAAAGGAGTTGGAGCAGAAAATCATCTCTGCTGTGGGACTTTTGCAAAATTACAAGAAAGAACGGGATCATTTGCATAAGGGCCGTGACAATGCACTGAAAGAAGCCGAGGAGCTGAGGAGAAATCAAACAGAGGCCTCAAGCACGCACATGCCTTGGTTCTTCTCTGACATCTCTTTCTCAGAAATTGAGGAGGCAACTCACCACTTTGATCCATCCCGTAAGATTGGGGAAGGGGGGTATGGTAACATTTATAAAGGCGTCTTGCGCCAAACCCAGGTGGCTGTCAAGATGCTGCACTCTAATAGCATGCAAGGTCCAGCTGAATTTCAACAGGAGGTAAGATTCATGTTTTAATTTATTTTTTTCCAAACTGTTAATCTCTGTATATCTTATAGCCACAGGGCATGATGTGGCATTGATTTTATGCTAATTTATCAACAATAGTACTGTTATTTAGTATGGTTTTCTGGTGCTGGGGACTTGGAGTGGAATTGTAGATGGCTCCTCTCACTCCCTGTGCCTCCCCCTCTCCAACCCAGCTGCTATGCTCTGTTGGGTTTGGTAATAGATTTAGAGTGCATCTGGCATTGTGATCATGCATGACCACAATGCAATTGCCATCGATAGTAGGACCACAATGCAATTGCCATCGATATTAGGACCACAATGCAATTGTCACTTTTGTTGGAAATAGTTCTGCTGTGCTAGCAATTTCGAAACTAGTTAGTATCTTGTTAACAAGTATGCTAGTGTAACTGATCTACCCATTGTATTTGTATAATTGGTCAATTGCTTCAGTTCATTTTGCCATGTGGATAACTTCAGTCAATATTAGTTGGACCATCTGCTGCTGAGCAGTTATATATAGTTCAACAGATTTGGTTTTACTAGATAAAAAATGATTTCAAGGATTTTTGTTATACTTCTCACATCTCTAGTATAATTATTAGCTATGTAAGCCTCTGCCCTGGGTTGGATTAAAAAATAAATCGAAGAAAAAAATGTTCAGCCGAGAGAAGAGTGTTTTAAAGAAGAGAAAAAAAAACATTATTGAACGATGAAAATGAAAAAGAAAATAAGCAAAAAAAAAAAAAAAAGGATGTTAACCTGTGTTAACCCATTAAGCTCGTGACTCGAGTCATT
Organism: Populus simonii; assembly: GCA_007827005.2. NCBI lineage: Eukaryota > Viridiplantae > Streptophyta > Magnoliopsida > Malpighiales > Salicaceae > Populus > Populus simonii. The sequence goes on from CM017477.2 coordinate 5,877,142, forward strand.
TGACCAGAAGCAATAAACTTGGAAAAACCTTGAAGCTTGATTTTTAACTAACCAAATGTTGAAGGATTAAATTGAAAAAAAAAACTCAAAACATACAAAAGGAAAAGTAATAGCAATTATAAACTTTAGGTTGCTCGGGCCAACCCGTCTAGCGTACGGGTTAGGTTATGAGATCAGGATAACCTGACAAAAAGTAAAATGAAGAAAATAATGAAATCTATTTTGTTTTATAAAAAAAACCAATGTTGAATGTTGAAAAAAACCAAAAAGATAAAAAATATGTTTGTATCCCCACTAAAAATGAGAATTACAAATGGATCACATGAATAAGATTATTTTACACCTGAATTTAGTTTTCTGACTTAATGTGAGGAAGGGCAAAAATATCATTTTTTTTATTATAATCTACAGTAAATTCTCCCTTGTGCTGCCGTCAATATCCCACGCCCTATATTTTTTTGGTAAATCTACAAAGTTTCTGCAGCTGTGCTTTTATTTATAACTTTCTGCACTGCATGACCTCTGGTTTTATATCAGGTTAATGTTTTGAGCAAGATGAGACATCCAAATCTTATCACTCTTGTTGGAGCATGTCCAGAAGCGTGGACTCTTATTTACGAGTATCTTCCCAATGGAAGCCTCGAAGACCGACTGAGCTGCAAGGACAACTCTCCGCCTTTGTCTTGGCAAACTCGAATACGCATCGCCACTGAATTATGCTCTGTCCTCATCTTTCTTCACTCTAGTAAACCACACAGCATAGTGCACGGTGACCTTAAGCCTGCTAACATCCTCCTTGATGAAAATTTTGTCACTAAACTAAGTGACTTTGGAATCTGTCGTTTACTGGATCACAAGGAAGGTTCTAGCAACAACACAACAATATGCAGAACTGATCCCAAAGGAACTTTTGTGTATATGGATCCTGAATTTGTTTCCACTGGAGAGCTTTCTCCAAAGTCAGATGTTTATTCATTTGGAATTATTTTGTTAAGATTGTTGACTGCAAGGCAGGCCTTGGGTGTAACAAAGGAGGTGCGGTATGCATTAGATAAAGGAAACTTGAAAACCCTCTTGGATCCTTTGGCGGGAGATTGGCCATTTGTGCAAGCTGAAATGTTGGCTCACATGGCACTAAGGTGTTGTGAGATGAACCGAAAGAACCGGCCAGATCTTGCATCAGAGGTATGGAGGGTACTCGAGCCAATGAAGGCTTCATGTGGAACGTCCTCTTTTTCCCAGCTTGGTTCGGAAGAGCATTTCCAACCTCCATATTTTATATGCCCCATTTTCCAAGTAAGTACATCTATACCTCTTACTTTCTCATGTCTTAGAGTGACTTATCTATACTAACTGAATTTGTATTAGTTTGTCGTTTATATTATGACTTCTTAAGCATCCCAGTCCACTTTTCATCTCCTACAATACAATAATTAGATGCAACCTTGTGATACATATATTATTCTAGCCTTGTATTCTTCCATGATTTGCTTCTCAGTTTCCTTTGCTTCACCAGCAGCTTGCAAAAGGAAAAGGAATTCAATATTTAAGTTTGTGATTATTTTCAACTCCATCATAGAGTAATTTTTCTGGTTTAAATAGCTCTCATTTCTGTGTTTACGCACAGGCGCCATTGTATCATGTATGTATGTTGTAGGCCACCTTTGCAATCTATTTTCATCTATAGACCTCTGTGTGCTGCAAACCTATTTCTGTGGCTTGTCATTGCCCTGTAGTAAAATGATGGCTTTCTTAAAGTGCAGGAAGTAATGCGAGATCCACATGTAGCAGCCGATGGTTTTACTTATGAAGCAGAGGCCTTGAAAGGATGGCTAGACAGCGGACATGATACTTCACCCATGACCAACTTTAAGCTGGCACACTGTGATCTTATCCCTAACCGTGCACTTCGCTCGGCAATTCAGGGGCAGCTGCAGCAGCAGTAAACAAGTTCGTAGCGCAATAGATTGTATAGTTGTTTCTTGAGAAGTAATAGAAATTTCATTACATCTCTTTTTACCCTTCTTTCGAATCTTGTTTTTGTTCGACTTAGGCATACTACAGTCATCCTGGTGTATAGAAGACAACCGAATGCTTACGTCACATTATGTTATAGATTTTGTACTTTTATATATTTATTATTGCTTTTATTTGTTTATATATATATATATATATATATATAATTTTTTTTTTTTGGGAGGGGGGGTGGTTTGCCCAGCTTGGATGAATTGCTAAGTTGAACCTGATGACCATTCATTACGAAATAATCCCAGGTTATACTTTTTGTTTATAATTAAATGACTAGGGATACCTGCCTGGATCTCAATCAGAAACCTCGACTTCCTTTAATCTGAGGCAGTCTCCAGACATTTATCATTAGCAGATAAATTACTGAACTTTAATTCTTCAAGCAGAAGAATAAGAAAAAAGTTGTCTTGATCTTCTAAGGGCTAAAAACATTAATATATATGTTATATTAATTGAATATTCATGAACTTTTTTTTGTCATATTAGGAATATAATAATTGAAAAAAGATTTAAAAAAATTATAGTGCATTTAAATCTAAATCCAAAAAAAAAAAATTGATATAAAGAGCTAGAGGAAAGACATGCGTGGGCTTGTGAGGCTAAGCCCACATGATCAATCTATTTTTTTGAAGAGATGAACAAATTGTTTTTGTAAAAAATAAAAAATATGTCATTTGTTTACTCAGATTTCAACCACGACAAAGGTGGTTGAAAAATCAGGTTGAAAAATGTGTCATTTGTAATAATAGAATTCATAAATTATTTTATGATAAATTATGATGCATAAAAACAATAAAAAATATTAGCATGCATGACATAGAAAACATTATAAACAAATAATTATTATTAATGACAAGATCATATTATTATTTTTAGTAATAAAGATATTCTCGTACTCATTTTCATATAATTTTTACATAATAAAATTATTTCATCTGCTTTTAAATAAGTTGTTAATCATTAAAAATATATATATTTTTTAAAAAATTATTATATTTCAATACCACCTAGCAAAGAAACATGTATTTATAAACTCGTGATGATAAACTAATGATACACTTTCTGTGAAAATCATTTTTTTTATTAATAATAATAAAAAAAATCACTCTTGTTTCATCTACTCCACTCAATAAAATTTAAAAGTAATAAAATTTAAAAATAGTTACTGTTTATTATATATATATATATTAATTTAAAAATGTTTACAAATATTAATTTGAAATAAAAATTTAAAATATTTTTAAAATGTAAATATAAATATGAGCATGAAATTCTATATTTTAATTTTTTTTAATGGCCTTTTGACGTAGATATTGGGCCTAACAGATATTTACAGCCTTTTTAACCTTTCATTGACCTTATATAAGAAAAAAAAGCGACGGAAAATTTTCTGAAATCCCCATAAAAGAAAAGAAACCCTAAAACCCTAATTCCTTAGCATCCACGCTTTCCATCCCCTGACTCAAGATTTTGCCAAAACTCCACCGCTCAATGTCCTGGCGTGGCCGTGGTTACGGTGGGCCTTTCCATTTAGGCAGGTTACCCCAGAACCAAAAGCCCTTCATTCTTTACCCAGATGATGATATCGTCTTATCAGACCTGCCAAGAATTCTTTTTGAAATAGATTCCAAGAAACAAGAGGTAGTACAACAAAAATTTCTGGTTCGCAAAGATGTCAGATTTATAGAATTTTGGAAAAGCTCTCCATATTATCTACAAGAAAAATCAGTAGAGAATGACATCGAAAAGGCATTTCAAAACGAAAGGTTTTCTGATAGGTTTCGGTTAAAATCATCTAAGAAAAATCGGCTTTCAGATTGCCTGGAGCTCAAGAAAAGTAATTTTACTCAAGAACTGCTTGTGGGAATGAAAAGGAAAGGTCGAAAGAAGGTTAGGTGGGATTTTAAGAAGGGGGATAGAATGTTTAAGGATTGGGAGAAAAACGAAGCGAAAAGTGGAGATTTTGAAGAGAATGATAGCGGTGACGAGGAGGAGGAGGATAAGAAGAAGAAGAAGAAGAAGGGAGAGGAAGAAAGTGAAGAACAAGATGACGAGCACGATAGTGACGGGGATCAATCGCCGTCGTCATCCGATGGTGATTATGGTCGTGGGGAGTATTTCGATGAAGATGATGACGATAACAATCCTACTGGTGATGATCTTGGTGAAGAGGGACCTGTTTATTAATTTTACAAATTTCTGATGTGGGGATTTTTTGGAGTTAATTAAGGTAAGATATGAAGTGCAATTAGTGATTTGGAATCTTGGATAGAAAGCCGGGCATGATATAAGTTAATATTATTAGTAAAACAGTTGATTAGTTGTCTATTTCAATGTTCAGAGGAATGGATTATTTTATGTTAACATATTAAAAGTGTAACTTGTGTTTATTATCTATTTTAATGAATTGACAATGGATTTTACTCTTGTTCATGGGAAGTATTCGATTTTGTGTAATGTTGCTCTGTTGCTTAAATTTGCAATAGAATCAACTGTTTATAGAAATCGCAAGTTAGCTTGTTGTCCACTAATATGTGGTTTACCGTTCAGGCACTCTTTTTTATAGCTGTGGTCTGCGAAAATTTGTCCGAGTTTCAGAGTGGAACTTCTTGAATTATCATCTCCTAATGCAGCGTGAACCTGTAATTACAGAACAAAATGTTATTAGATGTTCTTTCTCAGAAAGATAAATATAGAACTTAGCTCGATTTTTTCCTGGTTTGATAATTAGTTAATCATATCATCGGCATTCATAATACGGCTACTCTTACATTACTAATGTGGTAGTTTATTAAAATCAGGAGCATGTCACTCCAAAAGTTTAGAAAAATCATCATGTAGTTTAAGCTCCTTGTGTTTCTTCTGGCCCGAGTTATCAGGGCTAGCTGTATAAGGGCAAACTGTTCGTTGCTGATGCACCAGTGATACTAGGTCATGGTGGGGATTCATTGGTCAGTTTTAAGTTCTAGATTCTTGCTGTTATAAATTTACAGTTTTGTCTATCTCTGAGGTTGCACTGCCCTCTGTTTTGAGTTGGGGTGCCCACATCTTCGAAGTGTCGTCTCGTTGGTCTCTCTTTTATTACAATGGTGCTGCTGCTGCTAATGTTGACATTGACGCATTCTATCATTCTATAATGCTGATACTTGTGTTAGATATGATGCAATTCTACCTGAAACTGTGTTGCCGCAGCTTTCTTTGAAATTGCTATTCTCTTCTGTAATTCTGTTTTTGAAATTCTAATCGCTTTTGCTGCTTTCTTTTTCCAGCACTGGTCTTCGATTTGTTGGTTTTAGACTGCTATTAAGTTTTGCAATTTGTTCCTGGAATACTGTTTGGGACTGCTCATGTATTGTAAGCAATAGTCCTTGGATTCCAGTTGGCTTGTTTTCTGGAAGTAAAGATTAATTAAATTTTCCTTTGTGCCTTTTCTTTTGTTTTTTAACAAAAATATTCATCATGCTGTTTCACAATCATGACTTGGCATGCCTTTTGATGCTGAAAGAAAAATAAGTTCTGCGTCTAAGTGGATAAATTCACATAGAATTGCAAGATAAATGATAATCCACTTATATTTCTGGCTCCCATCAGTAATCCTCTAGTTAAGTCTCTGCTCTCTCATGGCTTAGCACCTAGTGCTATGAGATTTCTCCATCACGAACATAGAGTAGGAGATCTGGAGCTTTAGTTTGATTGCTGGGTGGAACCATTTGTGCAACTTGTTTTATATGTTACTACTGACCACTTTCCCCTGCCACCCATCTTTGCCATGCCCAGTAGGAAATGCTTAACATGTACGACTGAGGAACAATGAACGTCTTGTGAAGGAGTGACCTTAGAAATCCACACTAATCGACTATTGCCAATCAATTATTGTAGCCTGTTGCCAAGGAGCCTCGCCAGTAATTATTGTAACCCATTGGCGGGATATTGGAGGTAGTTATAATGTCGACAATCCACTCATGAGAGATCATTATTTGATTTGTATATAGCCACCTAAGAGTCATTACAGAACCATATATTTGCATATCAATTTCAAAACACTTTCTTTTGTAAATCACTTTATAATATATTCTTACAAAAATTTCATTCAAAGACATTACATATAAGCAAATCAAATTAAACATGTTAAGTTTTTTATCTGCTTTTAAAAAATATAATTCATATAATATTTATTTTGTTTAAAAAATAATAGTGTATGAAGATTTACTTCTCTCTCATCTCGTGTTTAAATAACCAAAATCCAAAATCTCAACTTAAACAACCTATCCCCACACACACACACACACGCACACGTGTGTGTGTGTTAAAGTCCCTTCAATATATAATTACAATAATCTGTCAATCGCAAATTGTCTACTAAAATGATCATAACTCTTTCTAGAAAACTTGGAATTTCATTTTGCTTTTTGGGTTGTAAAATATATTCAATTATATTTTTTTAACCATTTAATTCTTTTATATATAAACCTTAAAATCATTGTTAAGCGATGTTGCTGCACATGCTTTATTATTATAAACTACACGACATATGCTTTTTCTACCTATAAAATCTGGGTCAAAAACTACTTATATTAAATATAGTTCTTTGGTTGATCATAAGTCTCTATCAAATACCTAAACTAATAACTTCTAATTTTTATACCCAATTGTCAACCTAATATTTTCAGATTATTAAACAATCATTAAGCACTTTTAATCCATAATACAATATTATAATCTATCATATTCATTGTATTTGATCATTCATGCAAATATGATTTAAATCTCCTTAATTTTATGTATTTTTCATTAAAAAAAAACCTTCTAAATAAAAAGGATTCATATTTCTTAACTTGAAATCAAGAAAATATAATGAAACTTCAATCATTCATTCAAGGTAAATGGGCTTCGCTCATCTTCTCTACACCTATTAAAGCAAAAATAACTCTTAAAATTTGTTTTCTCTAACATGAAGTTTTTAAAACTATGGTGAATGAACTCCAGGGTTCCATCTTTTCTTATATGGATATAGGATTATATGGGCTTCTTCAAGATAAAATTATATGGAAATATGGTCCTTATGAGGTGTTTGACATGATTATACATGATTGACTGAGGACGAAGAGTGCAACTATTGCATCAGTTTGTGTTTGTTTGAGTGAGACTGTTGGTTTAAACTTTGATGTATTTTGCCTTTTGGTGATTCCTTGGGGGAAAGTGGTGGGGGTAAAGATACCATTATTTTATCCATGCGAGCTAAGTGGGCTTAAAGCCCATTCCATTATCACCTAATAAATTCTCCAATACAGGCCCGCCCTGCTGGGTCCACACAAATCAATGAAGCCCACATGTGATTCCACCAACACCGATGGTGCACGTGCGAACGAAGAGCTGACCAGCGACCAGACAGGTTATTCATGTGAGGGACCCACTTTCTTAGTTCTAGTGCCGTATGCCTAACGAAAAGTCTTTGTACTGACAGTACTTTCAGATCCGGTGACCATAATACGTGTCCAGATAATATTGGTACACTTCAAATGAAACAATGAAAAAACATTTTCTTAATATTTACAATGCAATATTTATTTGCCACGTTTACCGGCTTAGATGGACTCGGTCACAGAAGAATAAAAGGAAGGCAATAATTTAATCCCGCCGTCCTATATGTACGGCATATACGTACGTTTTAACCTCTGTAGACAGTCGCCGGTAATCTTTGATTGAAGATTAAATACAGTCCCACGCGCTTTGCTTTTATCAACGACTTTCGGTAAGTTGGCAAAACCACCGGTGTGGTAGGTCAATGTCTTGTTGTGACGTTTTTAACAAAAGCTATTAATTTTAGAGAAAAAAACAAAAACAAAAAGCCTTCCATTTCTTCCTTACAAGTCATGAGTTCACATCAAGCTCCTGTAAGCCTATTTCTGGGATTAAATCTTATTTGTGAATCCTTTCATCCAATCAGGAGTGTGAATTTAATAATAGTGAACAAAGGTTAAGAGGATAATCATTGTTTGATACCACGATCATTATAACATGAATTTGTTAGTGATAATAAATAGAATCGAGTGACGTGAAAAAAATAGTTTTTAAATATAGAATTTATACAAGTTATAGATTTTTTATTTGGGATATAACTCTATTGTTCTTAGCATTTTGTTTTATTAAAGTCCGACATTAATGGTATATAATTATTATTTATTTGAATATCATGATCAAGACATAAATGCTTGGTTATTTTTAAATATCTCTATTTTTAACCTTTTATTTTAATTTGTTTGTTAAAATTATTTAATATATATCTTAACAAATAAAATATATATTTCATAACAAATTAATCTTTATTATTTCATATATATATATATATAACATACTTATTTTTAATATAAATTCATTTTCAATCACATATATTAATTATTTTTTTAAACTATAATTTAGCGAGTTGAATAAAATTATATTTGATTAACTCACGTTAACTTATTACCGGTTTAATAAATTTGCTTACAATAGGCTCCCTCCCGAACTAAACAAACACTTAAATGTGTTTTTGACCGAAAAAACAAAAAAATAAAAATGAAACCGGCTATTATGAAATTTCAGGGCAGTGATTGACACGGTCTAGGCAACGCGTTTAATCAAACCTACCAACAAAAAGAAAAAACAATAGGTAAACCAGTTCGATAACGGTTGCCACACGGCGTTTTTATCATGTCTCCCTCCTAAAACGACAAGTACAACACATGCTTTCTCTCCATTTTCACATTTCCTGCTCCTCCTCTCTCTCTCTCTCTGCTGAAACCCTAAAAAGAAGCTTCAAATTATTTAGTTTGAAATGAATATTTGTAAAAATATTTATGTATTTATAGTTGTTTTAGCTTCAAGCTTTTGTTTTGGATCAGCTAGTGATATAGTGCACCAGGACGACGTCGCTCCAAAGCGGCCTGGCTGTGAAAATAATTTCGTTCTGGTAAAGCTTTGAGGAAAAATTCCTTACTTCACTTTAATTTTTATCTTCAAATCCTCTCTGTTGATTCTGTTTGGATGGTGAGAAAATTGGAGGAGAGGAAAATGAAGCAAATTGTTAACTTTTAGGCAGCTGATTTTTGCGATGAATTGTTAGTTCAATTTTGATGCGAAGTGGTGGTAACTGCATTAGTTTCGTTTGGATTGACTGAAGTGTTTATAATTTTTATTTTTTATTGTTATGATGATTTATGTTTGGTTGCTTAGCAAAGGAGGGAAAGTTGTACGCAGTTGATCGTTCAATTGATTTTTCAAAAATGAATAGTAGTTGTAGACTTTGAGAGGATATTCGCTTTATATGATTCCCATTTTTTTCTGTTTGAATATTACGAAATAATTGTTCCAAAAATAATTTGAAAATAAAAAATTAATTTTACATTTATCAGAGTTTTGTTCTGCTCGTTTGAGGATGGCTTATGCTCCTAACCGCTTCTGTATAATCTTTTCTTTTAATTGATGGAATCGTTTGTTATCTAAAAAGAATTAATTTCCATATAGTTTTTCTTTTACTCATTCAATAGTGAATGAGAAATTAAAAATGATTACTTGCATTTGTAAATGTCGTTTGATTTTACCTGTTATTGAATTTTATTTTATAGGTCAAAGTACCAACTTATATTAATGGCGTAGAAGACATTGAGTATGTTGGTGTTGGTGCTCGTTTTGGCCTCACTTTGGAATCTAAGGAAAAACATGCGAATTTATCTATACTTGCTCTGGCTGACCCTCCTGATTGTTGCAGCAAACCCAGAAATAAGGTTTTTTTTAACTTCTGATCTATTTGTAGAGTTTATCTTGCTCAAATTTTAATTAATTGTTCAAAATAGTGTTCATTTATTCATTTTCTTATAATTTGGACTTTCTCGCTGCCGGGTAGCTTTCAGGGGAGGTGATCTTGGCTCACCGAGGTAACTGTAGCTTCACAGCGAAGGCAAATGTTGCTGAAGATGCTGGTGCTTCAGCTATTCTTATCATAAACAACCGGACAGGTATTTGCTTGTGACATTTTGTCCGTCCTGTGTGTATCAATTCAAAACCCTCTCGATTGACTTGCGTGCCCACATGCTGCCATGCATTAGATCTCTTGGAGCTCAACACTAAAATAACTGATCTGTCGAGCTCTTCATGTTCTGTTTATGTTGATGTATACAAGTGTCACTGATCTCTCTCTCTCAACAGGCATCTATATTCTCATAATTGCTTTTATTCGTGTTATTTGTTCATTTGTGCTACTTCCAAAATGCATTTATTTTCTGCTGCTTTGACTCTGTAAAACTAAAACTCTCAGGAGAAACTCCACTTGTATTCTTATTCAATCGGAAATGTCTCTACAACAAAATCCTTTTTTTATTCAAAAACGTAAACAAATATTTTTAGAACATGCGAGTGCCACCTAAGTAAATTGCTGAACTTAAAATAGTTATGGCTTCTTTACGAACAAAAGTCAATACTGGTCATGTTTGCATTTTTGGTTTCATGATTTACTCTTGGAACTTTCTTCTGTAGAACTCTTCAAGATGGTTTGTGAAGTCAATGAAACTGATGTAAAGATTGGCATTGCTGCTGTCATGCTCCCACAAGATGCTGGTGCAAGCTTGGAAAAATATTTGACGAGCAGCTCCACAGGTTTGCATTTCTTAATATTCATTCATTCCCTTATATCAGGAGCACAGTTGGATATGCCTTTTCATTTCTTCAGATGCAATTGTACATGAAATCAGTTGCATCGTTATTAAACCTTAATATGCAAACTTGGCTTTTGTTTGAATGGGGCATTCATTTGCTTGCACTTCCATATGTTCCCTTCCTCAGTTAAAGTGCAGTTATACTCTCCACGACGTCCAGTGGTAGATGTTGCAGAAGTGTTCTTATGGCTCATGGCTGTTGGCACCATTTTATGTGCTTCTTACTGGTCCGCGTGGAGTGCTAGGGAAGCTGCTATAGAGCAGGATAAGCTATTAAAGGTCATTTTGGGCATCTAGACAGATAAATTTTTGCAATTCCTGTCAAGCATAATCCTTGGTGGTTTAGATCCCTGGTTTTTTCAGGTGATAACCAATTGACATTGTGCTTGCAGGATGGTTCGGATGAATTTATAGATATGGATGGTGTTCGCTCTAGTGGTATTGTTAACATCAACACAGCATCTGCAATTCTTTTTGTCGTGATTGCTTCATGTTTCTTGATTATGCTTTACAAGCTTATGTCATACTGGTTTATTGAGGTTCTGGTGGTTCTGTTCTGCATTGGGGGAGTGGAGGTGGGTCAGCTACATTTTGATTCTTAATTCTTTTTTATCGATGTACCTGCCATATTTATTTATTTTTTTAGACACATAGGCATCCATATGTTAACTTGTATGCAAGGATTCTTGATTTTACTTGGTGTTATCCCCTATTTCTAACTTGCTTAAAAGTTTCGGGTTTTTCTAGAAGTTCCAATCACCCTTTTCTAGATCTATCTACTCTCCTTTTTAAATCTGCATTTTATTCTGAGATCTTATTGAGGTCTAATCAAATTTTGTCATTACACTAGCTTGCTATCATGATTATTTTTTTACTGGTTTCACATTTCAGTTTATGATTGTCACTGAAAGATAGGTCTAAACTGGTTGCAAAGGTCTCTTTTCATTCTTTATTATTTTTTTTCATTGTTCAAGCCTGTAATGTACTATATTCTACACTATACATTTTTAAAGGCATTAGTTCTTTGGAACTTGCGTTGTCGGAACACTTTTTAATCCATGTTTAGGACTAGAAGTGATGTATAGTGTTGTCAGAGAAGCAAATTTGATCAAAGGTCTCTAGGATTTCTGATTTGTGAGGCATCAAATTGTAGGAATTAATTAGTTGAATTGTGTTAATGAAAGCAATTCAATTTTTATCAAAGGGGAACCTTGCCTGATATGCCATGAAAAATTATTTCCATGATGTTTGTCTTATTTCTTTCTCAATCATCAAATAGACAATTTATTGGTGAAACGTGGGGCAAGTCTAAGTGCCTAAGTTTCCATAAATCTTTCAAGCTTTGCTTGAATTTGTTGATTCAGATTGCATCATTCTGAAGTTTTTTTTACTGTGAATGTTGAACCTTGAAATCTCTTCATGCTTATAGGGCTTGCAAACTTGCTTGGTTGCTTTATTATCATGGTATGTGTATTCTTTTCCCTTTCTGCATTTTAATTCTCAACATAATTGTTTTGTGTTGGAATTTTTATCCGTGTGATGAGAATAAAAGGACAAGAAGCATGACTTCTTCAAACATTTTTTTATTTTCCTCTACTGCCTGATTATGTTGGCACTCTATTGGGATTTTGTCTTGTTAGCTGAGCACCCGCACCCTAGCATTTTTATCATTCATTACTATGGGCTTGTCTCTTAATTATTTACTATTGGAACTGTATATGAAAAGAAAAATTAAAAGAACTCAGCCAGTCTTGATCTTTCCAGATCTTGGACTATTTTCTTAAGAGCTCATTTTACTGTACCCCTAATAGTTATGCATGTTGGTTCTAGAAAAATGATTATCTGTGTGACAGCCCTTCAGTGTTAACTTGCCACGGTGTTTACTGTTTCTTGATAAAATTAGTCTGAGGACCATTGATAATCATGGATTTATTTTTAAAAAAAATGTTGCAATTGCTTTATGCAACACTAAATGTGGCCAAACAAATGACTTTGGGATTTTGTTTTCCAGTACCTACAGTATAAGAATTATGTTATCCTCTTTCAGCAACATTACTTGTATTTTTTTTGTTAGTTACTCTTCCATTCTTGTCTTTTACTACATTTGTTAAATTCCTTTGTTTTTTTCAAAGTTCCCGTGGAACATATAACTGACAGCTAACAATTATAGTTTCAGATGGTTTCAACCTGCTGGAGAATCATTTATTAAAGTTCCCTTCTTTGGAGCTGTCTCATATCTGACTTTGGCAGTCTCTCCTTTCTGCATAGCATTTGCTGTTGTTTGGGCAGTTTTCCGCCGTGTCTCCTTTGCTTGGATTGGTCAAGATATCCTTGTAAGACAATTTCTTTTCACTCCCATTCATCTTGCTGCAGTTCTCTTCATGCATACATAGTTTGTGAAGTTCCATGCCATAGAACACAACCACTAGGCTGCCTATGGTTTTAAATTGCTATCCTATATGGAAAGCATAATGTTTGTTTCCCCTCCCTTAAATAGATACCACCATCATCAAGCCAATAATCTCTCTACTAATAGTGAGCGCAAATAAGTAGAAAAGGTGAATGGGCAATATCTTTAATGTCATGTCTAAATTGTACAAACTTGATTACAGTACTAGCCATAATATGGTTTAATGGTAACATTCGGAAGCATGTATAGAATTTGTAACTGAATATCAGATTTTACTAGTGAAGTACTAACATGAGTTAGTTAAAGATGTAACGCTTCCATTATTATGGAAGTATTTGCAATAGAATTAGTTTATTTGTCTTTGTACCTTCAAATGTCGAAGGTTCTAATTTGTTTTATCTTTTCCTTTTCACCTTCTCCATATCATTGCAAATTGATTGGAACAGGCCAACTGATATTTCTCCTTTTTTCTTGCATCAATCAGGGTATTGCTCTGATCATTACTGTTCTTCAGATTGTTCGTGTGCCCAATCTCAAGGTGATAAAAAAGTCATTCTATTAGTTTGTTTTCCCACTGCACAGTTCTAGTGCTACCTTATTTGTTTTCATTGATAGTCTTTTAATGTCATCTAGGTTTGGGTCTGTTCCTGTCATATTGTTATTTGTTGTTCTCATCTCCAGAAACATGCTTTTAATCCTTGTTACATCTAACTCCAGCTTAAAACTATAAATTGCAAGAGGTCATATTCCATAGGAATGGGATATAACATCTTGGCCAAGTTAAAATTCATGATACAAAGAATTTGATGGCATATAAATCAATAACTAATACAAGTACATTATGCTAGAAGATCTTGATGTACTTGATAAATAGTGGTGAACAAATGCATTTTAACTACTATGATTCATTATTCAATATGCTGATTTTGATGCAGTTTCTTTTCTTTTGGTTTAAAAAATAATAATAATGGTCAGGTTGGAACAGTTCTTCTAAGTTGTGCCTTTTTGTATGACATCTTCTGGGTTTTTGTTTCCAAATGGTGGTTCAAGGAGAGTGTGATGATAGTGGTAAGTTGTGGTGAGGCCTGCTAAATGATCCTGGTAATGAATGTATATATTAATAGAAAATGCAAATCTTCACATCTTTCCTCTTCTTACAGGTAGCTCGTGGTGATAAGAGTGGAGAGGATGGTATACCAATGCTACTGAAAATCCCACGGATGTTTGATCCTTGGGGTGGCTATAGCATAATTGGGTTTGGTGACATCATCTTACCAGGATTGCTAGTAGCTTTTTCATTGAGGTTTGAATCTTAATCCATATAACTAACTCAGCTGATGACAATGTCCCTTAATTCCCTTGAAAATGCAAGTATTCCATTTCTCCAGAAGTGACTATCATTGTTGTCAGCTTCCTTCTTGTCCTGCCTTTCTGGTTACCTGTAGCAGGCCTGAAATTGATAAGATTTCAGAATGGTATAGCCATGATTATGTAGAAACACTCATTCTTTAATTGGAAATTGCCTCTTTCTCTCTCTCTTTTTCCCTCTTAAGTTGTAAGGCCATGAAATTATTGTCAAACAAACCATATTTTGACCAGATGAAAGTGGAATGGGCTATGATGCTTGGCCCATGAACTATATAAGGCCTATTGTCGTCATAATACTTATGGATGTTTTTACTTTGATATGTTTTGACAGACTGGGATTTGATATGATGTTTTAACTGCTTGTAAGTTGAGTAGTGCTGGTCATTTTGCAGATATGATTGGCTTGCAAAGAAGAATCTTCGAGCCGGATACTTCTTGTGGGCAATGACTGCTTATGGTTTAGGTATGCCAAAAGCTAAAGTGGATGGACCTAGACACATCTCTGTGGTTCATAAGATAACTTTTAACATTTTAGTTCATTATGTGTTATTCAAGCATGGAAAGCTGGTAGTTAAAAGCAACTGATATAAATTATCAATGGGATGCATATATGAGCCATATACAAGTATATTTGACCACCTGTGCAAAAGGATTTTAGGAAATTATAGCATGCATTGAACTCTACTTGTGAGGAGGAGATAAAGAAAGACAACATAAAATTTCCATAGCTCTTACACACTCATTCATGTGTTGCCCACATTAAACTTGGATCATCGCCACTGCTTAATAAGAGCTGCATCATGCGATGATGAAACATATAGAGGCAGTTGCAAACAGTTTTCATGTTTCAAAGGGGTTTCAAGAAGTGTGATATAGTTTGGCAACCTTAAATAAAAAAGACAAGATGTTCATATATTTCTGCACTATATACTACCAGAGATTAAGGCTACTGCAAGAGATCAAGGTCAATATCCAGTTAAGAATTTGTTGGTGTAAATTCTCCTAGGATGGATCATATAGTTTGAAACTAAGCATGGTTTATAGGAAACAAGTTTCTCTGAAGCAGTATATAAAAAATGAATGTTGCTATGTGACTCTGACTTTGTGGGTGTTTTATGTTTTTGTAATTAATGACCGCCATCATCACTATCCACATTTTGTTAATGTGCAGGTCTCCTAATAACATACTTGGCTTTGAACATGATGGATGGGCATGGCCAGCCAGCTTTGCTTTACATTGTTCCATTCACCCTTGGTAAGTACTAAGCAGCAGCAACACAACCATTGGGTGAAGCCCATGGGTAATTCCCCTTTAGTGGAGAGGTTTATAGTTTAAAATAAGTTTCTACAGAACCCCGCTCCAATTGGAGGTCCAGAAATTACCCATATTACTCTTGGCAAACAATAGTGGCAATTGCTTGCAAGCTTTCACTTGGGCCACGTAAGCATTTCCTTTGCATGCAAAAGTGCACCACCCTGGTTTGAAAATGTATTTAGGCCAGCTGAAGTTGAAGGACCCTAGGCAATTGCCAGCTGAAACTGGAGGACCCTGAGCAGCCCAAATACCATCTCCATGGTACAGGGTGCTTGAGACCATCAAAGCATTTGCTCAAAACTCATCCCTTCCTTGACTAAATCAAGCATTGACATTTATCAATCAAGAATGAGTATTTGAAGTTCAAGGGATAACATGGAGCAAAATGCTTAAATAGTCTAGATCACCAAAAAAAAACAAAATACAAATCAAGCATTGGCCTGTTTCGTATAGGAGAATTACAGAAATGGCCTCCTTAAGTTGTCATTCTTGTTTGTCTACATAATTCGCATGAGATTAATTCTTTAATCATGGATGCAGGTACGTTTCTGACGCTGGGAAGGCAACGAGGTGATCTCAAAACATTATGGACAATGGGAGAACCTGAAAGGCACTGCCCGCACATCCAATTTCAACCCCCTGGCTCTCAATAATAAAATACAAGCATGTCTAGCTGTTCTGGATTTAGTTTAGTATACACAAGGAGCTCGTAAATGTTACCTGTATAAGTTTTAGGAGAGCTTGTAATGTTTTTAGCCATTAACCGCCTGGGAACCGAAGTGAGAGTAAAATTAGCTTGACTAATTGCGAAGGATCTTTATCTCCGCTCGGATTAGCTGCTGATCTCGTGCCAATATTGCATAATCGAACTACTTCAGTTCTCAGCGCTCTTAAAACTTATGTTTAGTCCAACATGTCTTGTTATTTATATTATCGTATAGTCTTAATTTCATCACAAGAAGAAGAAGCCGCTCTGGGAGTTGATTATTCGAGCATGGACTCTATCCCCCCTGAGTAGCACAACTTGGTGAGGCGTAAACTCACCCCCGGCGTAAGAACATGCAAGTCTTGCTATTTAAACGGCATGCAGAATCATTCCTTTTTATTTCAGCATGATTTCCACTAGGACACTCGATTCAGCATTTACTGGTTAATATGAGTGTTCCAGAATTAAAAAGTTCAAAGATGCAAGTCATGACCAGAAATTGTTCTCATCTATATCTTCCATTCCTTTCCCCCCTATCCCACGTTGTGGTTGCTATTCTACAACTATACAAAAAAAACTTTTTAGAAGGCTCCATGGCGCGCATCAACCTGTGCTCTATGGTCTATCATCTATGCACACCGCAAAAAAGCCTAAAGCAATTACAACCATCAAAAATGCCATTCTGAGCAGAGGAATTTCTGCCAAATCATTGAACAGGTAAAAATATCTCAAGTTCGGGAGTGTGTGTGTGAGAGAGAGAGAAGACGATTCTCAGCTGGGAAAGATGATCAATATTCCTTGACAAATAACATCACAGGCAGTTTCTTTCCATTAACAGACAGCACAACCACCCCACACCAGATAATAACAATTGAGCAGAGCTGGCTCATGGAACAGCTTTTGCATTTTTATTCCTTCTCTTAAATTACAAATGTTGCCCCTACAATCAAATTGCCTCCTAAAAAGCACAGGCAATTCTTTCTACTTTTCCTTTTATGAGAAAAAGAATCAAAAAATAAATAGAAAAAGACTTACATGTGAATTCACATCAATGACAATGCAATCCTCTTTTTGTTGCCGTCAATGCTACCTGCATTAGGATCTGGTCAAAATTGTTCCAGCCATCGGCCGTCCGAGAGAGAATCCATACTGGAATATTCATTTCTGCCCAGGATCTGGTCCTCCCCATCCAAACAAATCATTTAATTAGTCACCGAGGAACATGATGATCATGGTGGCTATAATGGATTAAGGTTCAAGTAATGCTGCTGGCATTGTTTAATAAACATTTTAACAGATAATGCTTTATCCTATCTATCCATTCACAAACTATGGGAGCTCATTATTCAACTGAAACCTTAGGTTCCAGACATCTGCTCAAACATATTGGTTTTTCTGATTTCACATGACAAACTCATGGTGCCCACTAAAAAGCACAAAGTCAGGTGAATTAAGATTTCAAGAATCACATTGTTGCAAGACTTGAACAAATGTCACTGGATAAAACAACCAAGTCAAGACAAGAATTTCCAATTTTCCAATCATGCAGACTAAAATGACAAGATTCTTAAGGAATATAGCAAACACAAAATGGTCCAAACCATCCATGTAATGGGTGGGAGTGGAAATTCACATGGAATACAGTTTGGGTAATACCATTGATTAACAATTTGAATCTCCGATCCCGCAAATCAAATTACAGGAAGAGGAAGAAACCAAATGCTAGCATTAAAGTAGGCAACTACCAACACACAAAGAATAGGACATTCCAGAGAACAAAATCACCACATGCAAGAGAAACTTTAAGTCACAAGGGAAAAGAGGGCATACTTGCATGTCCTTTCAAGGCACCATTGCCATTAACAGATAAATGTGTCAGTCTCCTCTCTTGACCCAAAGATAGAAGCTCCTGCATCCTTTCAGGCCAATCTGAATTTAGTATTCGAGCAAAATCTTCAACCTCCCTGGGGAAAAAAGATATTATGGAATACCAAACCTGAAAGTACTAATATTCATGTCAAATGCAACAAAATTAGGTCAAGACCATGGTATGGTGGAGAGTGCAAAGAAGGGTGTAATATCCTTTCCAATCCACAGTATTATCAACAGGAAATGACCATATGTGAAAGCTCAACCAGTAACATCACGTGGAATATTCAAAAGACTTAAAGGCTGCAATATGTAATCCAGAAGCTTCAAAATATAATACATACAAATAATTTGAATGCCCAAATAATTGCCATGGTAAGTTCTCATTGACCAAATATGAATCACACCATCTTACTTTTAAACAATGCTATTGAAGGCATGAACAAATACTGCTGGAAATGGTCAAGTACGCAGACCACACAAACAAGTAGGTAATCTTTTAACTTCACATCACAATTGGTCAAGTGTAGAAAATGTGGAAAAAAGGAAAAACTAGCAAACATTATTTACCAAAATAGGAAAAGGGTACCCTGTTTTAAGATTAAATATATATATATATATACACACACACACACACACAAACACACGTGTGTGTGTGTGTGAGCATACAGTTTATAAAATATATTAATAATCCATGTCCATGCTCACCTATCAATTTCTTCTTTTAAAGCTGGATCTATCTCATCATCAATATCAACATCATCAAACTCCACTGTAGGTGCAAAAATTTCACCTGCCGCATCTTGTAACTTTAATTTCTCACTAAGACTGGACTGTAATTCGTGATCCACCTCGGCATTATGGCATAGAGAACTAGCAGCGTTTGACTCCTGAGAAATTGTGACAAAAAAGAAGCTTGACTATTGCTGGAACCCATTACTTTAAAAGATAAGGGATGGGAACAAGGTGGCCCAACCTTTTTAGGCGTTTCAATGGCTTCATTTGAAGGGGCACACTTTTGCAGATCTTTTCTTTTTCTGTTCTTCTTTTTATTCTTGGAAGTTTTAATCCCTTTAGAATCTGAGAAGAAAATTTCTTGCCCCCAGTTAGGCCTTCAAGAGCATATGAAATAGATATATATATATATATATATATATATATATATATATATATATATATAAAGACTAAAAGTCACTAAAAACAGACATACAATAATGCGTCAAAGGTATTGTTCTGATCATCTAAGCACACCAAGAAATTTACAACAGCAATTCATCATTTGAAACTTGAAATGCTTTTATATATGCTTGGTAGTCACTAAATTATTTGCACTATCAGGTAGATTAAACTGAATCTTTAACAAAAGTACAATTCCATACACCAATACTGTGCAACAAAAAATCCAGAAATAACTAGAAATTATATGAATAACACAGATGAAGAATCAAGTCCAGGTCCCTTTAAGAATATGATCAACCAAGAAAATTACAGCAATGCCAATCCCATAAAACTCAAATGTTCAATAAGGAGCTGCGTGCATTTCTATCAAGGTGTACCAATACATATATCTTTATTACTTAAGTCCTGCCAAGTTCTCACACTCCTCATCGCATTTGTTATCATCCAAATCAGACACCACTAACAAAAATGAAACAATCATTGGAGAACATAAAATTTCTTGCCCTGATTTTCTTGAACCTAGAAGTCTCTACTCATTCTATTCCAAATACGAGTTGAAAGAACAAATTTCTAGATTGAAACATCCATTCTACTTATTTTCTTTTCAAGTAATGCCGTACAAACTACAAACAGATATTTCCTAGTTTTTATACTCTATGATATGGCATTGTCATATTCACTGGCAGGTTTGGGATTATATTATCAAACCTCAGCATTTACATCATGAAGATAGAAAATGGTTTAGGAATCAGGAGAAAGACAAGTAACAGTTGAACAACACTTGAGCATACCTCCATCTCCTCCATTGATAAAAGACAAGAGGTCATCAACTGAGCGGTCATCCACATGCTCCTCTTCAGCATCAACATCCTGCAACAAATGGAAGGCCCAACCCAATCACAATCCACAACTAGCAGTTTGATTAGGATTAAGACTGATGAAAGTATCAATACTCGAAGGACACAGTTTGGACAGAAAAGAAAACCTTTAGTTTCTCTCTCTCTTTTAGTTCTTTCCTCTTCTTTGCATACAACCGATTTAAAAGTCGGATCCGTGGATCATCAGTTGTGTTCTTCAAAGGCTCTAGCTTCTCTTCCTAAATCAGTGGGACCAAAGTTAAAATCACAGCGTGTATGAAAAAGTCATGCTACACACAGTTCTCACAAGTACCAGACACCTCTGTTAGATCATCAGGCAAATGAAATATCTCACGTATCTCCTCAGGGGTTTTCCCTTCAATGATTCGAGCAAGTGCGCGACTAGTAAGATCAACCAAAGGCTTTAACTGGAGGCTGTCAGCAGCAGAAGTCAACTCACAAAGCCTCTTTGTGTCCATTCGAACAAACTTCTCATCAAAAGACTTGCGTTCCTACACACAAAAAAAACACAACAGACTAGGGTAAGTTGTGCTACACCTATGCTATTTCATCTTCTAGAACTTTTATGAACTAGCAGCTCCCTGGACATGTAAATGATTGGTTCAAGTTTTCCCATTTAACATGTACTTCTGACATCAACTACTGAGAGCAAGAAACAAATGTAAAGCCAACAAACAGCATATGAGAGGCCAGAAATGTGAAGAAACCTTGTTAGAGCGGCCAGCAACTTGATGAAATCTACAGTAATCAAGAATTAGGCTAAGCATGGCAGGACTGACTCGTTGAGGTAGAGATATAGCACAATTCTTAGAGGATCCCATTCCCTTTTGTATTACTTCCTGACATATCATAGGGCAAAACATGGCAACTTCTTGTTCCACTTGCTGAATTGCACCATCCGTGGTCTGTATCCAGATATATGATTTCATCATCTGACAACAGATAGCAGCATGGTTTGAGTCTTTTGAATAATTCCTCATTATAACACAGAATAGAGCCCCACAATAAAACAGGGACTTCAAGAAGATCGTGGATCAACACTATAAAATCTTCTGTTATAGAAAGGGGTTAGAAAATACACAATGCTTTAACTATCTTGTTTCTAACTTGAATAATATTAGATGCACGAGCTTAAAAAAGCAATGAAATGAGTCGGTATTCACCAATTCAGCATTGATCATGCAAAATTTACTACCATCATTCCAAGAATATGTTGCTGCCAAAAGAGAACATACAATTTACATCTACATGGACAGTTAAGGCCTACATTCCACGACTGATAACCAGTCAACTCAAACCAAACCATATGCCGTCCTAGCGGAAAGAGATAATTGCACATAAAAAAACAGATATTTTCTCCATAAAATGGCAGAAAACAAGTGCAGATATTTAATTAGAATGTTGAAATTCTTTTAAGAAATTAAAAATAATAAGAAAAGCAAAAGGAAACAAACCTCAGGTTTAATAACAGCCATATCAACTTCTGACATTTGACAAACAATATCCAAAAGACGTATCTCCTAGGCTCGCAGTGCGGGGACGACTAGAAAACGCTGCGTTTAAAAGTTTCTAAAAATCTATAAAAACATCCAAGACTCCAGGTGCTCCATCAAATTGGAGAGGGAGAAAGAAACCTTCAAAGAGAAAAAATTTAACCTATCAGTTCTCAATCTCCAAAGACAGTTAAAATAAAATGCAGCAACATAAAACTAAACCCTAAATCAAAGAATAATAAGCTAACGGTTAGTTTATATGCATGTGCATGTAAATTAATGTACCTGAGAGGGGGGGGGGGGGGGGGGGGGGGGGGGGGTGGGGATTTGGCAGTTGGCGGCGAAATCGGAAATGATAATAGTGCGTGCGTGCGGGCGTGAGTGAGTGAGTGAGGGAGGGAAGGAGGGAGGGGGAGTGAATGAATTTTAATTTTTAGGTTTTGAGCAGAGAGATGGAGAGAGAGAGAGATTTGTTAAGAGAAAATTAAGATTGTGACTGCGAAACTTTGCGATTTATCTGAGTGAAAGTTGCGCGCCGTGTCGCCGTCTAAGCGTTCGTGTCCGGTAAAACGTCGCCGCACACACGTTAACCCGTTTTTAGGATTGGTATTTTATGAAAAAATAAATAATTTTTTGGGTAAATTTTAAAAAAACAAATCATACAAGTAATGCAGTTGAGCTCGGGAGATGGTTGAGGATAGCTGATTTTGCTTGAAATTGAAAAAAAACATTTATTCTTTCACCAAAAAAAAATACTATGATTGTTGAAAATTGAAGTCACGGGCATGATTTACTCTCTCTCTCACTCTCTCTCTCTCTCTCTCTCTCTCTCTCTCTCTCTCTCTCTCTATATATATATATACACACACACACACACACACACAAATAGTAAAACAATCGCAATTTATTAAGAATTATGGGATGAGAGATTTATTTTTGACACGTATATATGGTTATGTAAATAAAAGATTTAATTATTAACAGCGAAGGTTGTGTTATTGTGAGGTCACTTCGTATTTTGTGTTTGCATAAAAAATAAATAAAATAGAATCGGTGAAACTCTCAGATTATTAAATTTTACACAGCTGAATTACATGGATACTATTTGAAGGCAAAAAAGAATTAAAGGCTAAGATGGCTCTTGTGTAATTTCATTTTTTACATGTAGTATAATTGCTTCATTGTCTTTAAAATCAAGAAAATTAAAGGTCGAGTCTGAGGGTATTTTACTATTTTTTTCTCATGCTTTTTTGTTATACTTTATTTGGATTTATAAAAAATTAGTATTTTTATAGATAAAATAAAAAAAAGACAAAGTTACTACATGTGCTAAGCATGCGCCGATGAATAGATATTTTTTATGCCCTTCGAACAATATATGCAGTGTTGTTCAATGACCAAAATTTCTCAATTGTCGTGTCACTTGAAACGTCCAATGATGACAGAGCTTATTAGGCAGCACATATTGCTCAAGTCATGGTGATTTACCAGTAATTGATTTTTGTTTCTCTTGCCTTTATTTTTTTTATTTACTTTTTAAAATTCATATCAAGTTAATCAAAAAAATTTCAATCCCAAATTATAAATTAGTCATATTAACTCGAGTTCACTCGAATTATTATTATTTGAATATTTTTTTATATTAAAAAAATGACTCATTTTGCTGCATAGAGTTGGCAAAAAAAAATAGTATAAGCAAAAAAAAAATGTATTTTGAAAAAAAAAATATAAGGATATATAAACTTGTATTGCATTGATTTTGACTTTGATGATAAATGGGATTGATTATAAAATTAATAGCTGACGAAATATTTATGTAATTCGAAATAACAAGCTAGGTAAAAAATCGAAAATAAATAGAAGATGATAATTAAACACCTGCTGGATGAACGGGCCTCTACTATTTACTTGCTCTGTTTCTGAGGTTTGAAAGTGATTTTTACAAAAAAAAAAAAAAAAAAGATTTTTTATTTTTATTTTAGATTTTTTTTATTTGTAAATTGTTTTGATATGTTAATATGAAAAATAAAATTTTAAAAATAAAAATATTATTTTAATATATTTTTAAATAAAAAATACTTAAAAAACATACTACAATGTCAAACAAGATTAATTTTTTAGCTCCTTCACGGTTGTGTTTGAGAATATAGTAATGGTTACGATTTAAAGAGTTTTTCATTTAAAAAATATATCAAAATTAATTTTTTATTTTTTAAAATTTTTTTTTAATATCACACATTAAAACAAAAACATAAATAAATAAATTTGAAATAAATAAATTTTAAAATAAAACGATTTCAACCGCGTTTCCTATGATATCACAGCGATAATATGCATGGGCTTAAATTTGGTGACGGAACTCGATAAGCTTGAAACAATTTCTTAGCTACTACTGGTTCACGGTCACCCGGATAACACACACACACACACACACATATTAAAAAATGGGCAGTATGATAATTGGGTCCATTTCTATTTCAAGGTCCTTTTCTGTTAAAGTTATGGGCCAAGTGTAGGTGGGCTGCCCCAAACCCGCGTTTGGGTTTTTTTATTTCTTTAATTGAATTTCTTTTCAATTAAAAAATAGTTAATTGGACTCTCCTTCATCCTTATCTGATAAAAACCAGACCATATATTTAGCTTAGAAAATAGTTAAGAACCATGGATCTCATCAAGGAACTCTTCTACCACTGGTATTGATATTACTTCTTTATTGAGAGCACAATAGCCGAAACACATTCACCATGAACCATCTACCTTCCTAACCAATAATAATATCGAAGAAGAAAAAGAACTCTGGCTAGGCTTTATCGTGCCCAATTCAAGTATTTCTTCCAGTAACCTCTCAATCTTAGTTTTAGGATTTTAGGGTCTCTCGAGTCAATAAGATCTCCGGCAATATTAGAAATTCCTTTCTCGGTTTAATCTTCCACTTATTTGATCAAATATATTATCGTTCCACAATATTTATGGTCTGGAGTTCGGTTTTCATTATATTTAAAACGAAGCCTTTTATCTTTTATCTTTTTATAATTTAGGTCTCAGTAAATTTAAATTTCTGTATGGGTGTAAAAGATCTAGTATAAATCCTAGGCAAAGATTGAGATAGATTTCTCACCTGAGTTCTTATCGAGCTAGATCTCCATAATCTCTTCGTAATAGCCAAATTTTCCTCTTATATTATGGTCAGTCCATAGGCAACCACTAAATTATAGGAATTCAGCATTCTAACCTCAAATTTAATCTCGTCTCTCAATCCTCCAAAGAAACAATTAAACCGATATGAATTTGAGAGACCCTTAACCCAACTTGAGATGATGTCAAACTGGATCTTATGTATTTTAACTGTCATTGTTTGTCTTAAGTTTACGAGACGAGGGACTCCATAGGATCATTATACAATGAATCAGGTTTGTTTGAAATTATAATTGCAGTTGTTTTTTAAAATATATTTTTTAAAAAAATATATTAAAATGATGTTCTTTCATTTTTAAAAAGTTATTTTTGAAATCAGAGCATCAAAAAGATCCAAAACATATAAAAAAAATTAATTTTTAACAAAAAAAAATTAATTTTTTTTGAAAACACAGGTTATCCCGCATTTCCAAACGCTATAAAAGATCCAAACTGAATTTGAAGAGATTTTACAAAAGCTTCCCAACTTGTAAGGACTCTTGTCTTCTCCGGTTCTTGATACCATGGGATCGCCTTCCCTTTCATATATAAACTGGTTATATTGTTTTTGGGTATTATGGAAAATAAAAAATTAATTTGCCTTGTAAACCCAACCAATTAGGTTATCACCATTGAATCGTGGAAATTCCAGTCGAGTGTATTTGAGTTGAACAAGCTGGTGTTCCTCCCGTGGGTTACTTAGAGCCAAATGAAAAGAATAATTTTCTAAACTAAATTCCTAGGTAGATTCGAGGTAACCCGGGCTTACTGGATCACGTGATTTGCTTAGAATTATTTTCCCACCTCCTCAACCAATTCTCCTTCCTTATTTATTCACATAGCTAGGGCTTTGAATTTAAATTAGAGAAACGGTAGGCGTTGGTTGTGATTCATGGACTGTTATGATCTTTGACCTAATTTTCAATTTAAAACGTGGTCGTTTTCTTAATCTTCTCTTGATTTCTTCATTTACTTGTACTGTGTCGTTTTGTTGAGGGGAAATATCATCGTACACGCGTCAGCCAATGAAGAAAAGAGCAACCTCAGTCGCCAACACATGTCATCTTTCCCTAAGCCTATTATTCGTGGTTCATTCACTCCTTCTTATCTTCTTGTTGACAGGCTCTTCATTACTTCTTCGAGCCCTTCGTTTTCCTCAATCCATTCACCTCACTAGTAGAGCAAGCTCTCCAACTTTCAAAGGAGAAAAACTAGAGTCTTCTACCTCCCTCCTGTTCCAGATGACCAAACTCTATAATTTTATCATATTATCCTTGGAACATTAATCCTCTTAACAAAAGACTTTAAAAGCAAACGTTCTGGACGACAAAATAGATACTTTTGAATCGTCTCCTTTACCATCATCGGAAAATGGGAGAATAAGAACATAATTTCTTCTAATCCATGAAGCTTTCCTTATCCAATTTTTTTTTGTCCCTTCCAATCTCCTTTGCTTTATCGAGTCCCCCTCTGCTAATTCGTCCCATTCTTTGTTTTTTTTTTTTTTAAGGAAAGATCCCTTTTATAGAACAGGGATAATCAGTGGTTATTTTGGAAACACTAGATTCTCAGTAGCAATAACACAGAATTCTCAACATGCAATCCCAAAGAGTACAGTAATCTTCAAGTATTGATTAAAACAGTTGATACGTAATCGTCAAATCCTCATGTTACAAGCAGTCGTTGTTTGAACACCAGCCCCAGCAAACATGATCAATACGAGCATCACTGGCGAGGTTGGTGGGCGTTGCATCTACCTAACTAATAAGATTTCATTTGCATTTACAGCTCTTAATTTCTCCATTTAATATTGTAGAAAACTACGTGTCGAGGTCTCAAGCTTGTTGCACTACCCACCTACAAGGAGATTTGTTCTCCTAAAGCTAGTTGGACTCTTCAATGTATCCTATCCGCCATTTTTTTAAAACTACCATGGTATTTTTAACTGAGTTAATCGAGAGAAAAAGTTCTGCGTGTAAGTAAACCATCTGAAATCGTACCCACACGTGTATCATGATAAAATTTCTTTCTTGTAATTGAATTGATACCCAAAATGATAACATATATAGATAGCAGATTCATTCATCGTTTGAAAAGCATATTCCTTTCCCTTCTCGTTTTGATAGTTCATGGTTGTTTTTTGAACTAGGCCATGTTGGATCAAATTCTTAGCACATATAGCATCGTACAAGAAACGGTCTGGGAGTAGTTGATTACATTTTTTGGGCCTAGAATTTTAGCTTCTACAATAAAACTGGGTAAGAGCCTAAGAGGTGGAGCCGCTAGATGAGGATCTGGTATCAATATATATTCTGTATTTAATTTGATGGGTGAAAATGATGTTCTGATGTAATTCGAAGTCAACGTCTACAAGTTTCCGTCCTGAATTTCTATCTGCCTTAATAAATTCCTATCCAAAAAGGCTACTATTAATTAAGAGAAACGGCACCGATGATAGCTGCTGGTATAATCGTGACTGTCAAAATCAAACAATGCTAGCTGTGGAATTCACAAGCTAATACACATTGCATGCATTAATCGTCACTACACTCTGTATTTTTTTTTCTTGAGATGTGCCTTAACTGGTAAAGCTTTAACGAGGAAATGTTTTCAAGAACCTTGTTTGCAAGTTCCAAGTTAACCTCTGTCGTCATCAGAAATGCATTATATTGCTCAACCTTGGTCTTTTCTAAGAAGCAAGGGGTAAGCTGAACTCTAAAATCTCACTTCATGCTCAACTTTATATGAGAGAGCTGTAACTTACTTGGCTAAGGTAGGGATGATGATGGGTGGTGTCGGGTCAGGGCTGGTTTTTTCACATACCCGCACCCGATTTGATATATATCTATAATTATTTATTGTATTCAACCCGTGTCTAGTTAGGTTGGATAGGGTAGTAAATTGTAAAGGGTCTTTATTGATAGTATCAATAATAATTGAGATTAGTTATTGCTTTCTAAAATATTTTTTTATTTAAAAATATATTAAAATAATATTTTTTATTTTTAAAATTTTATTCTTATATAAAAATAATAAAAAATCATGAAAAAATTTAAAAATTTAAAAATTTTCAGAAGGAATTTTTAAATGTAAAAACAATCAGACTTTTCATATACTTATTTCGTACTTGACTTTACCCGGTGTTTTTTATTTTTTTATTATCTATTTAATTTTTTTTCTTATAATGCCTTACAAAATCAATTTTTGATAAATTAATACAAATGTAATTTAGTAATATGTACTAATTAAGAAATTATTGGTGATTGGTAAGGTATTGTATATGAATCTTTTGATATCTCTTTCATGTTTAGAAATCATTATAATGACATTGACTAGTATGCTTATTATTTTTTAAATGACCTGTACCGCTTATCTCGATACACACACACATCAACTAACTAATATGCCATTTATTACGTGGAATCTCGCGGGACATTAATACACTTCTACCTCAACATATTTTCAATTAATAATAATCATTACTATGTATCTACAGTTATAGAGTAAACTTTAATTATAAAGTAAAGTTAAAAATTTAGATTGATTTTGCTATGATTCTTACAATACTGGTAATAATTATATATATGAAGAAATATTAAAATTTATTTTAAAAAAGTAAATATGGAATAATTAATGTTTTGTAGGGTTTACAGTAATCATATATATTAACAAAAAAATAAAAAATAATAATAATGATAAACATGTCAGGTCACATAAACCCACCATGCACCCAATTCAAGTGAAACTAGATCGGGTTTTTACCCAGTCCACGTTAATTATAATCAAATCAGATAAAAATCTTATCCAATTAGGGTGGATAATGCAAAATACCCATTAAATCCGTGTAATTACCATTCGTATTGATATTTTAATTTTCAAGTAGAAAATACTTTGGAACTTTTACTTATAATTTTATTGAAAAATTGCTTGTTTTGTGTAAAATATTTTTTCATGTTTGTTTGTTGTAAAATATTTTATTATCAACCTTTAAACTTAATTGATTTGCTAAAATATATTTTCAATTCATAAAATTTTATAAATAATAATCTATTTACAATAACCACCATCAACAATTTCTTCCTATATTGACCCCACTTTTATTATTACCAGAACCATTTCATCATCATCTTTTTTTCTTCGTCGCCTATCTTTTCATCGTCGCCATGACCACTTCACTACCATCACTTCTTTTATCATTATCACCTCACCATCATCATTACCATCCTTTTCTTCACCACTACCGTGACCACCTTCTCCTCCTCATTTCACGACTTATTTTTCACTATTATCATGATCATCTCATCATTGTTGTCATTTCACTATTATTATCGCTATCATCATTATTATCGAACCACATTCATAACTAAATTATTAAATAACTGATCATGTATGAATAATTAAACTGTCAAAATTATTTTATCTCGATAACGCAGGGCATCCAAGTGATTGAAATAGTAACATCAAGGATTTCTAGCTAGTAGACAAACAAATCTCAAAAATTAATGGAAAAACATTGCTAGCGTGTCGGCCAATAAAAACACATGACACTGTTAAAACCTTCAAGACTCCAACTGCTCCATCTATAACTTAATGGGAAAAAATTGCTAGTAGGCAACTTGTCTTGCTTATAACAACACTCAACGACCTTAATTTTAATTACGCCCCGCATTTATTTTTTAGTTGCCAGTAATTAATACTGAGACAACCAGTGTACTGACTGCATGCCAGCCCTCTCTCCAATGCTGCTTCAACTCTGAAAGCCTCTCTTTCTTTGACAAAAACACTGAAAAAAAACTTGAATTTTTTTTTTACAAAGACGTTTTCCACCCGTAAAAATAAACTGGGCATCAGCAGATGCAAATGTGCTGCTGAGTTTGCTCAAACTGGGCATCAGCAGGTGCAAATGTGCTGCTGAGTTTGCTCTTATGAGAGATCATAAATGTTTTGAATAGGAGAGGGGCCGTTGAAAAAAGAGAGTCATGAATGCACTGGCTTTAGATATAGGTAACTGTAGCTATGAAACTTGCATCGGGAATATCTAACCATTAATCCTGGTCACACGTGAATTCTGGCGAATATTATCAGACGAGTTTTTTACATTAATCCTGGCCTGTTAATTGAAATGCTTGGGTTGGAACATTAATCTCGGCTTGTCAACTCAACAAGACCGAGTTGAAAAACCAAACCATCATACGGTAACGTGAGAGAAAAAATCTTTATGAATTGGAGAGAATATGGGCTCATTTGTCATAATTAAAAAAAAAGAAAAATGGCAAAACTAATTTTTCTGATATGGTTGTTTTTGTATTACTTAAGAGGTTTAACTGATTGGACTTTACAACTCAAAGCTGAGTTTTAAAGCCATCTTTCTTGATTATATTTAATCTAAACAATATCACCAAACTTAGTTGAAGTTAGGCCACCAGTAAGAAACTAACAATCGATGGAATGGTGTGACGACTGACGAGACATGGTTTCAAGTAGAAAAGGAGTCCTTCTCTACTTCTACAATAATAGTTTTTTTTTTCTATTTTAGCCTTGTAATTTATAAAAAAAAGATTTTACCCTTGATCACTTTTAAATAACTAAAAAACAGTTTTTTTTCCTCGCTAATTTTCCAAACCAAGTAACAACTGAGCTGACAACTTTTTTTTTCCAACACTGTAAGACATTTCCTGTTTAAAAATAAAATGTGGTTGTTTTTAAAAATATTTTTTATACTGAAATATATTAAAATAATATTTTTTATTTTTTTAAAATCAACCTATCATAATAATTTAAAATATAAAAAATATTAATTTTTAATAAAAAATAATTAAATTTTTTAAAACACGAGTTAATTCGCGTTTTCAAACACCCAGCAAACCACAAAACGCATCCCAGATAAATGCTTAGTTAAAAGAAGAAGAAAAGGAAGAAGGATAAATTAAACAAATCCCAATGAATAATAATAATAATAAAAAAACACTGTGGACCACTTGAGGTCCACAATGTTTCGTGTTTGATTGACAAAGTTTTTCCATGGCAGTCAGTTACTGAATGTAATATTCATCGACATGTCATGAATTAAAAGGTCAATGTCACGAATTAACTTCTCCCATGTGGCATTTAAAAACCGGCGTGCAGTTGAATGGGTCGAAACATGTACTTTTTAGTTTTTACCACCAGAATAATTGTCGAGCCACCGGGGTTGAGGAGTGGCGAGGGGAGGGGAGTTGACTAGTTCGGTAGTTTTCTAGCATGGGATTCAATTCTCGTAAGAATAGAAGAGAGAAAATTTCAAGCTTTTAATTTGATAGATAAAAATCTTTGCTTTTTTTTTAATGTATAAAACAATTATTTTAAATTTAAAATCAACATTTAGTTTATTTGAGGAATGGGTCTTCAAAAATTCTCAAAGAGAAATTTACCCTAAAAAAAGCTTACATCAATCTATTATTTTATTTATTTTGTTAGCTGGACAAGTTTTAACTAATATCATATTTTCCATTCTTAGCTTCTTTATATGTACTGTGTTTTGAGACTGTGAAAAGTACATACTATTCTATTTTATCAATACTTTTTGTAGCTGTGTTATTAAGTCAAAGCCTTTAGTTTTGTGGTAGCCTCTTCTCTTCCATTTTTTATGCATGCTAGGGAAGTTATAGCTAGAAGCAATCAAGCTTTTTTATCAAACCATGTGCATGGTAGTGGAATGCACTAGATAGGTAAACAACTTGGACGTCTTAAATGAGTAGAAAATAGAAGAAATATACATGCTTCATGTGCCTAGGCACGGATTCAGCATGTCACAGCCTCACTCGTCTCTGAAAAACATTGCAGACATTATTCAATCGTTAACAATACAGCTCTATGCGAATCCAAAATTCCACATAGCACGGGTTTCCTGCTGTATATTCAACAAATCGACACATGCACTTGGGAGTTTGGACCCTCCCTCATCGTCATCGAGCACATTTTTTTCACTTCTAGCTGCTGTGGATCATTTATGGGGTAATTTGAAGCAAACCCAATTTTACGTTTTTAATTTATTTTTTTATGGGTGTATAAAATCGCGTTTGGACTCGAAAGTCAATTTGCGCAACAGAAGGGAGTTTTTTCTTCTGCTGCTGGTTAACAAAAACAAGATATGGCGTGCAAGTTTTGTTTGCATAGCGCCGCCCTGTTATTGAAGAAACAATTTTTTTGGTTGAATGAAGAAATAATTAATAGTGCTTACTTTTGCTGTTAACAGTAGTTGAAAAAAAGTTATCCGTGATTGGAGGCATATGACCATAAGATAGCGTTTGCATCGATGCACGGGATTGTGGAGATAAGTACTATACATAAATCTAACATGTTTTGGGATAAATTGGGTAATTAGGAAACAAAATTTAAAAAATTAACGAATTGATTTAAAAGCTACTTTTTTTATTAAATAGGTTATAAATTAATATTCCACGTAGTCAAACTGTGCTATTTCTAGCTCAACTGATTTGTGATGACCAGTAATTGCTCGATTTTAAAAATAACAAGAAAAATTTTAAAACTATCAAAATCAAGGTTTCTGAATAAGATTTTTAATATCTAAAGATCTAATGGTTTGCATGGTAACATGGTCGCTACTATAAGAAAAACAACATTGGAAAACTCTTGTGAAAATTTGAGTGCGACCCAATAATCAAATCAAAAGTTACGGTTATTTTGAGTTGTTATTTTGGTCTGATAATATCAAACCTCCTCTTGGATCTAAACATGTCTTATTGGTGCATAAATATATTTGCTAGACCATCCATGTAATCTGTTTAGAGCATATCCTCATTTAATTATAATAAATTTACACCCGACTGCCTAAAATCACTCACTATTGTATGAAAAATAATTTTTTAAGATTTTAATTGGAGTCTGTTTTTGAGTCCACGAGTTGGACAAATAATTATATTTTAATTCATAAAACATATTTGAAAGAAAAACTTCATAAAATTATGATTTTTGTATGAAACGGTCGACCGGTTAATACGACTAGATCTAATCGGCTAAGGTAAAAAATTAAAATTTGATTACGTTGCACATCTAAAACACGACGTGATCAAACCGTAATATTTATCCCAATCATTTTGAAATAGTGTTATTCTACTAAAGTTTTATGTTTACTGTGATAATTTTCCTGTGTTTTGTTTGTGAGGATAAAAGTGATTTAAAAAAAAATGTAATTTTAGTGTTTAACTTTTAACCTTTTATTTTATTCGAGCGTCTAACTTTTTTTTAACCTCAAATTTTTTAAGTATATCTCACCACCTAAAAATGTTAAACGCTGGTATGACTGATGTCATCTAACACGTGGCTGTTTAGCATTGGCACATAGCAAAAATAAAATGAGTCTTGTTTAAAATCATTGAGAATATATATTAACTAATATACTAAACGAGCTAGAGCTGTTTCGTCTAAATTCTATGAGATAAAATTCTAAATCATGAAAACACATAAAAAATGAATGGTTAATCTCTAAAATTTAAAATTTTGGTTTTAGTTCATAAGTTTTTTTTTTTTTTTTTCTGTTTCTAAATTTGAGAACAGATAGAAAAACTTAATGAAAAATAACAAAAAAAAAAGTTGTTGTTTGGTTACCTTATGGTCACTAAAACAAGGATCTTTATATCATGGGTTTCTTTTTCTGAGAGAAGTTGGTGGGAGTTTTTTTTTTTTCTCGTGCTAAGGAAATATTATAATTTTTTAATTGTTTATCATAAAATTAGACGAGGGATGAAAAATGTTGTCGAAGAAATTTTTGGGAATTCATTGACATTTGTTGTTGAAAAATTGTTATTATAAGTTTTTGAAAAATTGTTTATCATAAAATATTAGCCGAGGGATGAAAAATGTTTTCGAATAAATTTTTGAGAATTCATTGACATTTGTTGTTGAAAAATTGTTATTATAAGTTTTTGAAAAATTGTTTATTATAAAATTTAGCAGTTAGTTTAGTGGTAAGAGCTTGAGACTAAAGGATTTGCTCTCTATGTAGTTTCAAATTCGAGTTTTATAGTTGCTAATATGATATCCACTAGAGGATTATATGGTCGTTAATTTCAGAACCCTTGAGATTAGTTGAGATACGCGCAAGCTGACCTGGACACCCACATTAATAAAAAATAAAATAAAATAAAAGATTAATAACTTAAGTAAATAAAATAAAAGGTAAGACACCTTAGCAAAACAAAATCAAACAAGAAAATTACTCTTCTTGTATACTTTTTTTTTTTTAATAATTGGTTCAATAGATTCATGATCCAATAAACTTCACAATAAAAAACCTTGAAAGAGAAAAATAGGCCACCAACATTTGCCAAAAAAACATCCTTCTCGCTTCTATCAGACTTGAATTAAAAAAAAAGAGCAGAATGGAAAGTAAAAAAATAGCACCACTATTTGTTTATTTATTTTTGAAACAATGGAGAAGTAAATCACACCTCCTTAAAGTCAAGGTGAAACTTCTCTGCCACTTGAAGCTTTTTTCCACGGCCGCTGGTAGCTGCAACTGCCCTGTCAACAAACGGGGTTTTAAAAAAGAATCTGGGGAGCTGTATACGAAAATATCCATCAATTTATTTTTTTCGTATACTTAAAAGCGATCCTTTTCATAAATTTAATAACGGAACACTTGGTCACTGTTTTGATAAAGAAAAAATAAAGATGGTAGGGACTTAAACTACATCTGAAAATATAAAAAATTATTTCAAGACTATTATAAAAATAAATTTATTTTATATTTTAATTTTTTTAATAAAATAAATTTATCTCTTATATTTTGAGACATTAATAAAATATAATCTATTTTTTTTTAATTAAAATGTATCATTCAACATTACATTCTAAGTAAAAAAAAGCATCAAAGAGTGTAGATTAATTTAACTGTGGTTGTTAATATGATAGCCACTAGAATTTTATATGATTGTTAATTTTAAAATATTAAATTAGTTGAGATGCGCGTAAACTAACCTGAACATTTATATTAATAATAATTAAAAAAAACTAGAAATTAAAGGATGCGAAATGAAAATTTTAGACATTTTAGACATGTAATATAGAGATATTTTAAAAACACGTAGCGTACTATCATATCACCACACAGTTTTTTAATTTTTCACAAGCACAACGAATAAATGCAGCTGTACCAGACAAACACGTTATAAAGGAAAAACTCCTCCAGGCCTAGTTTTGTAATTTCACACCCCAACGCTCTCATTTAAAACGGGACTTCCCCCTCCTACTTCAGCTTCATGACTCTGCAAAAAGAGAGGAAGGGAGAGGAGAAGTTACGCTGAGAGAGAGAGAGAGAGAGAGAGAGGTGCTTAAAAACACTCGAGTTTAGAGCGAACAGTTACCATGTCGCCAACGAAACCGGCAAAAAAATTTCCGCCGATAACGGCCTGTAACGGCACGACGCACCAATCTATAGCAGCGGATCTTGATGGCACACTCCTTGTGTCGAGTAGCTCGCTTCCATACTTTATGCTTGTTGCTGTTGAAGCTGGAAGCCTCTTGCGTGGTCTTGTTTTACTTCTTTCACTGCCTATCGTCATCGTATCTTACCTCTTCATATCTGAAGCCTTGGGGATACAAATATTAATCTTCATTTCTATGTCTGGGCTCAAGATCCGTGATATTGAACTTGTTTCACGCGCTGTATTGCCTAGGTAATTGAAATTTAAATTGCTTAATATCTGGCTTGAATTGAATTAGCTAATTGCTGTTCAATACTAAGTCTTTTTACTACTTCTGGAGTCACTTAATCTCAATATATACTTTATTCATAAATTTTTTAACAATTTTACTGATAAAAAAATAAATCAAGTGAGCTTGACATGGATTTTGAAGCCTTTTTGGTGAAGAAAAATACAAAGGTCAACAAACTAGTCAACGGCTATATAAATTCTGTGGTCAGTGGTGCTCCCGTATAATAATGACTCCCTTTGATCCTGGCTTAATAACCTTCCCTTGCTATTCATGTGAATGGACTTCGCATTTTCTTGCGGGTCGAGTCAGCTTTTAATGAAATTGTTTTTAGATTAACAATATTTGGTTTTTGGGAGTAGTTTTATCATTAATGCTAATTAACTGAGTTTATTCTCGTGGTAGGTTTTATGCTGCAGATGTTAGATCGGAGAGTTATGAGGTGTTTGATAGGTGCAAGAGAAAGGTGGTGGTGACAGCAAATCCAACTATAATGGTTGAGCCTTTTGTGAAGGATTTTCTCGGTGGAGATAAGGTTTTGGGCACGGAGATTGAAGTGAACCCGAAGACCAAGAGAGCTACAGGATTTGTTAAGAAGCCTGGTGTTCTGGTGGGCAAGTGGAAAGAATTGGCTGTTTTAAAGGAGTTTGGAGAGGAAGCACCGGATCTTGGTATTGGTGACCGCAAGACTGATCATGATTTCATGTCCCTTTGCAAGGTTTGTGCTTTAATTATCTTACCTCTCCAAATTTAATAATACCATAATTTTGCAAGTCGAATACATGGCGCAGGGAACTTTTTCCACTTAATTGTTCATATGTAATCTCACTAAAACATTTCTGCATTCGTCGTATAAAAAACATGTTGACCTTTTTGCCAATAAACTAATCACATGATATAGAAGAAGGTCAATTGTCATAATCATCCTAGTATTT
Organism: Populus simonii; assembly: GCA_007827005.2. Taxonomy (NCBI): domain Eukaryota; kingdom Viridiplantae; phylum Streptophyta; class Magnoliopsida; order Malpighiales; family Salicaceae; genus Populus; species Populus simonii. The sequence continues at coordinate 5,913,900 of CM017477.2, forward strand.
ATCTGGCAAGTAACCAAACTATGCAAGTAAGGCCTAATTATCATTAAGCATCTCTCTCATGATGGTATCGCACTTGTGCGAAGCATGACAGAGGAGATTGGTGTGCCTGTAGGTGTTTCTAATGAGATGATGTTACAATCTTTTTCATTTTTATTAAAGCATAACTTACTATTTGTTGTATTAAAATAATTCATACATGCTTGTGTTATTTGTAATTTCTTTTGCTGCCATTTTAGAATCTTGTTTCTTTGATAAAGATGTAAGTGGTAAATGGCTAAGTAAATCAGGAAAAAATGGCAAAGTCAATTGTCTCCTTGAGCTAAATGTCGGGAGTAAAAAGGTAAAGGTAGTCTTAAAAATAAATAAAAACAAGTGATAAGATTTGCCAAGGGCTGGCTGAAGTCTTAAATTCACGGGACCCGCAATCTTAACAATCCACCTACCTGCCGGCGTACGGCAGCCAGCTAAACGATTAGGTGGTCCACTACAAGCATTTAGCTTTCTTATTAAAATCGGGCCAACAGCCGCTGATATAGTTGAAGAGTATTTGGGCTTGATATTTAGTGGGCCCATCTTCAATCGCCTCTAGACCCTACAATTGGTTCTGTTTTCTGAGCAGTTTGTTCTTGCTCTTTGCTGCTGGCCCAATCTTAAAGTTCGTATAAAATCCGATATGGTATTTTTTTAAAAGGGTATCGGTGATAATTTTTTTCTCTTTCAATTACGAGTAGAATTGAAATTTAAAGCCTCACTCTTTCTTGTCTCATAGGAGAGTGCAGGGAGAGCCAGAAGCAATGAATAAGTACAAACTACCTGGGAAATAGATAAAATTTAAGCTATCGGCTATAATTTCAATCCGTTCATGTAAATATAGCGATATGAAATTTACATCGAACTATAACTAAAATATGTTTTTAATAGTAATGATATATCAATATATATTATCGTTATTGCTGCTATTTGGTTTCTAACACATATTTACGAAACACACACAAGTGATATATATATTCAGGAAATGAGTGTTTCCATCTGGTGCTTCCTAACTTGTGATAAACAGGAGGGCTACATGGTGCATCGCAGCAAATCAGCGACTCCACTACCGCGGGATCGTCTCAAAAATCGTATCATCTTCCATGATGGCCGTCTTGTTCAACGTCCAGACCCACTCAATGCCTTGATCACTTACATTTGGTTGCCGTTTGGATTCATCCTCTCCATCATTCGCGTCTACTTCAACCTCCCACTCCCAGAACGCATCGTACGGTACACATACGAAATGCTTGGCATTCACCTGGTCATTCGTGGGACCCCACCTCCTGCCCCATCACCTGGGACCCCAGGAAATCTCTATGTTTGCAATCACCGTACAGCCCTGGATCCAATTATCATAGCCATAGCACTTGGACGCAAAGTCTCGTGTGTTACGTACAGCGTAAGCCGTCTCTCGAGGTTTCTTTCACCAATCCCAGCCATCGCTTTGACTCGTGATCGCGCGGCTGATGCTGCAAGAATATCATCCATACTTCAAAAGGGTGATCTAGTGGTGTGTCCGGAGGGAACCACTTGTCGTGAGGAGTTCTTGCTGCGATTTAGTGCATTGTTTGCAGAGTTGAGTGATAGGATTGTGCCCGTGGCAGTCAATTGTAAACAAAACATGTTTTATGGCACGACCGTGCGTGGTGTCAAGTTCTGGGATCCTTATTTTTTCTTCATGAACCCGAGGCCAACTTACGAAGTGACATTCCTTGATCGCTTGCCAGAGGAAATGACGGTCAAGGCTGGTGGCAAATCTTCGATCGAGGTGGCAAACTATGTGCAGAAAGTGTTGGGTGAAGTGTTAGGATTCGAGAACACTGGGTTGACCAGGAAGGACAAGTACCTGTTGCTTGGTGGGAATGATGGTAAGGTCGAGTCAATGCACAATGCCAAAAAATAAAAGGCTGGCGCGTGATTTAACAAAGGGAACTCTGGTTAATGGAGGAGTTGATTGGAGGGCTCTTAGTGATCTGGTGTTTTCAAGTCATTGTTTGAGGAAGAATTTAGGTTGTTGTGTCATGCGATATATAGTTGTTTTGAACGTGTATCTATTTCGAAGTTTAAAATTGAAGAATTTAGGTTGTCAAGAATTGCTTATTGGTCAAATACTGATATTAATATTATTATCGTTTTGAATGTTATTCCGGGTTTTTTACTGGTATGAAAATCTTTGACATGCATCGTCTCATTTCGGTGTTCTATTTCAGAAAATTATAATATATAAAATAATATACTTAAAATATTTATTATCGATGAATCTCATATCTCTGCTCATACATAACACCTAGTTATTTAAGCAAGTAATTATTTTTCAAATAAATCGTTGATAAATCAACACATGTTTTTGAAATAAATAATAAAAACAAAGTACATAATATAAATATATTGGTAAATTACTTATGGTAACTTAAAAAACTGTTAATAAAAAATCTACATTACTTAACTCATAATAATTAGTTATAATGATTTTGTCACGGAACAAAAACACTAAGGTCAGTTTTGAAGGAGCCCAAAAGAGAATGAAACCTTGATGATATATGGGCCACAATTCAAACAGAGTCCACTGGAGCTCCGTCAACCACAACTAGTCGAGCACCGTTCCAAAAAGATGATCGCGCCGGAGGACAGCTGGCCCTTGGGAATTCATTTTCTAATGCAAGAAAAAGATGTTAAAAAAAGGCAGCCTATAAAATATGAAAATAATTTGGAAGAAATAGTTCTTTTATAATATATAATGTGGTTGAGAATTTGTTAAATCTGATGCCTGAGCGAAGATTCCCCTCGTCACATCACCATAATTTGAATATTTTCCACGTGTCAAAATTATGAAATACCACGTCCTTGTAAATCATTTCCATTCCCTAATTTCCAATAATAAAAACACCATCATCTCCATTTATTGGTAACTTTTCCGTTGATCCGAGAGGAACTTTTGCGATGGAGAAATAGCGGTCCACACGCATTTCTTGATTTTTTTTTCAGTTGGAAATTATTTTTATAAAAAATTGATTTTTTTATAAAAAAATATTTTAAAATGTTTTATATTGATTTAATATGTTAATATTAAAAATAAATTTTAAAAAATAAAAAATATCATTTAATATATTTTAAAGTAGTTCATATTTTTCCATTTAACATTCCAAAATCACCATACTACCATCCCTTATTTACAAACTCTAGCCAGAAAAATCCACATCCATTTCCACTTGCGTGGAGGGGTATCTAAATAATTCTGGCATTTTCTATTGGGAACCTCTCCTTCACGAGGATGACATGACACGTGTCAAACTCTCCACCCTCATCTCCGTGCATATACACCACTGAGATTTTTCCCGCTTTTGAAAAATAAATAAATAAATAACCGTCGAGAAAATCTTCAATCTCGTTATCCTCTCTGGACTAAAAGACCAGAGCTTGGCAAGAAGAAACTAAAATACGGTGTCTTATTTCGAAATTCAACCTTCCATCTTTGTGCTCTCGAATGCTATAGTTCTCTGCTAGCTCCTGTCGGTTAGTTAAAGGTTTTTGAGCAATGGCTATCGGTGGCTTCATTTCGAACCGGAATTTCGGTTCTTTTATAGGCTCAGGTGGGCTTTCTTTCTTTCTTTCTTAGCTTAAACCTCTGTTAGTTTATTTTTCATTTTTTGAACTTATCTTCACTTTTATCTGTTCAATTTTTTTTTTTGTGTTTGTCGCGTGAGGAGTTTGGAACTGCATTTTTTAGTATATTTTTGCAAGCTTTAATTTCCTGCTATGAAATGTGATGCCTTTATTTTACTGATTTAGAATTTTGTAACTGAATTTTTTTTTGGGATTTGAATTCTAATTTGAAGCGGAGAAGGCTGTGTAAAATTATTGAAAGAAATCTCTACGTAATATATTTACATGTGTGCATGTGTAATCAGCTTGAAATCAAGTTGCATGCAATTAGTTATTGATTTTTTTCTGCATATTTATTATTGATCAGTGATGAATTTTTTCTATATGTTTGGATTTACAACTAAATTATGTGAAGTTTTTAGAATACTTATCAATGCAACATTTCCTTTTTTCAGAATTTTTTGTGCATGCAACTCTGTCTCAGCTAGTTTAATCGATTTGTTTTTGGTTACAAGCTTGTTTAGTTTATTTAAGATAATGAAGATTAGAAATTAAAGATTGTCTTGGCTTTGTGTAGTGACTTCTATCTAACAGCTTTTGAAACATATTTTCTGAATTATTTTATAATTAAAGCAGCATTTATTGGTCAATTTTAAATTGATTCTGTTTATTTATTCATTAGTAGCTTTGGAAAATCCGCCGCATCAGATTAGGTCCGGTACTCTGACAGGACCGATCAAATTGTGACACATCAACTATAATGGCGGGTCCAATATGATATGCGCTGTGTAATGGATTCTTGCGGGGCCTCATTGTTTTAGAAGAACAATTTTAGATTTTTATTTGTTTTTTTCATTTTCTTTTGAGGAATACTTGAACTTGAGTCTAGCAAGGAATTGGGAATATAGCATGCCAATTGAATTATAACTCATATGCTTAGATAAACAATTGAACTTGAGTCTATTTAGTGCTTGCTGAGTTGGTTATTTGCCCATTTTTCCTTTACCTTATGGCACCATCTGCTGCTTTTGTTTTCTTCAACGTTAAATTGTGCATATAGCTGAAACTTTATGCTAAATGCTGCTTGATCAAAATTCTTTTAAATTCTATCTGCATCGATATGGTTTTCAAGGGGAACCAGTTTCATCGAGTTTCTGATATTGTCAGGCAAAGTTTGCCCAACAGGAAGAGCCATTTCACGTCATAGGGGAGAGCGATCAGGCATTGCTTCTGCACGGTATGCACAGGGCAGCATCTTCTACGAAAGCTTACATTGCCAAATGGCTAATGGTTTCACTTCTGGATCCTCATGTTCCTCATTTCTTCAAGTTGCTGGTCATTTAGATGAAAAAATATTGAAACCATTAGCCACTTATCCCCAGCAAAGAAGAGGAAGATGCAAGTGTTGTCTCTCTGCGGATCCCTCACTCGGCAGTTGGCTTCGACCAAACAAGGGGAAATGCCAGCATTTCAATCATGTCAAGGCGATTAGAACCCGTACTTATTATAAATCCGAGGAGTATGACATAACAGAACCGGCAGCTGTGGACTCCATGAAGGCAGCAGAGGGGTCAAGTGAGGTTGTTTTAGCATCTTCTTGGTGGGAACAGGTTCCAAAGAGATGGGTGATTGTACTACTCTGTTTTACGGCATTTCTCCTATGCAACATGGACCGAGTGAGCACTTCTTTTAGGTTTTCCTTTCTTTTTTTCATGTCACAGAGGTCTAAAGTTTCTTGATCAAGTAAACATGTTTCATATTCCGTGTGTCAGAGATAAAACCTTCAGGAAGTTAGGTACTTTAATTTTCAAGTAGCTTAACATTCATTTTAGTCGCAAGGTGCCTCAAGCTGCCCTGAGCAATTCAAAGTATTACTGAACTACTTTTGAATTGACACTTAGTTGAGCTATACAAGTTATTTATTGTACTTTGAACCTGTCATCTGAACGTGCTACTTTATTCAAATGCTAATTGTAGGTTAACATGAGCATTGCCATACTTCCCATGTCACAAGAGTTCAACTGGAACAGTGCCACGGTTGGTTTAATTCAGTCCTCATTTTTCTGGGGCTATCTACTGACTCAGGTATGCTCTGGAGAACAAGACTATGTAAGAGATACATGAAAAATGACTATGTTTTTATTGCATTAGCATGCACTCGTGGTTATAATTGATCTGCACTTGTTTCAAAGTATGCTTATGTTTTCCCATCTCAAGAACCAGTAACTGGAAAAAAATTCTCATTATCTAACCTTAACACTTCATTTTTGTGGCACATAGATTGTTGGAGGCATATGGGCAGATAGAATTGGTGGAAAGGTAGTTTTGGGTTTTGGAGTGGTTTGGTGGTCGATAGCTACAATACTGACGCCTATTGCGGCAAGAATTGGGCTTCCTTTTTTGCTTATCACGCGTGCTTTCATGGGGATTGGAGAGGTTGGTTTATTTGTATTTTTTTTTACATAATTCTAATATTTATAAGCATTTTGATACTGCAAAAAAGAAGAAAATCACAATTAGATGAATGATTTTAATCTCGGTATCCATTATGAAATTTCAGTCATGTTTTCACCGCTTTCCTTTTCTGTGATTGCTATATTGTCTTAAGCTAATATCGTGTGATACTTTATCTGTTAATTATTTTTTGGTTCTTAAAAAAGAAAAGGAAATGGGAATTCTCTTAATTTGATTTGCTTTGAATCAACTCATTTGCATTCAAAAGGGTGATGTTAGCTTTTTGGCAAGCAGATAGAGGATTTTCATCTTATGATTTGCTTTGTTGTACAGGGTGTCGCTATGCCTGCCATGAATAACATTCTTTCCAAGTGGATTCCGGTGTCTGAGAGAAGCAGATCACTTGCCCTAGTATATAGTGGGATGTATCTTGGCTCTGTCACAGGATTGGCTGTCTCTCCCGTGCTAATCCATAAATTTGGGTGGGCATCTGTCTTCTACTCATTTGGCTCCCTTGGAAGTATCTGGTTTGCATTATGGATAAAAAAGGCAAGTATATGCTTCTTTAAGCTGTTTTTTTCAGTAAATTCTAATTCTATGTATGGTTCATAGAAGTCACTAGACAAAATATGAAGAATTAACGACACTAACTGACAATTATATGCTTACACTTTATGGTGGTGCAATATCCAGTAGAACAATTTTGTCTGACTTGACTGAATGGTCTTTCACATTAGGCCAAAATAACCCATTACCGCCATATGATGTGATGTTGATTCTATGAAATGGAATAAGAAACCATCTATTTCTGCTACCCCATATTTATAGTCATTTCACTGGTGATAGTGTGCAACCTGAAACTTTATGAGAGGGGGCTTGACTGGTGATAGCACATATTGAAATATGAAAACAATGGTTGTATGTAGAACTTCTTATAGCAGTGGCACTGCATGGAACTGAACTTTGAAAACTTTAAGCTGCTTTTATTAATTTTTCTCCAGGCATATAGCTCACCGAAGGAAGATCCAGAGCTTAGTCCGCAGGAAAAGAAGCTTATCTTGGGTGGCAATGTAGCAAAGGAACCTGTTTCAGTCATTCCTTGGAAGTTAATATTATCAAAAGCGCCTGTTTGGGCTCTCATCATTTCTCACTTCTGTCATAATTGGGGGACCTTTATTCTCTTAACGTGGATGCCTACATACTACAATCAGGTAATTGATCCACTGCAAGATTGCTGAACTTATTTATAGATGTGTGATTTCAGCTAATCCACTATCTGAACAGTATAAATTTGTAATAACCAAGTCACGTGCATCCCAACAGGAAAAAAAATCCGTTTCCTACAGTTAGATATCAGTACCCTTTTCTTTCTGCTGATATGTATTATTTAGAATCATGAATAAACTTTTTTATATCTTCTTTCCATTTATGATTGTTTTGTCAGGTTTTGAAGTTTAATCTCACTGAATCAGGCCTATTATGTGTCTTGCCATGGTTGACCATGGCTGTTTTTGCAAATATAGGAGGATGGATTGCCGACACGCTTGTGAGCAGAGGTCTATCTATCACAACAGTTCGGAAGGCAAGGACTAAATATTGCTCTTATTCTTAACTGTGTTTAGGTACTATCAGGCTGTAATCACTTAGATATATGCTATTGGCAGTGACTAATAATCCTATTATGGTGAGGAGGATTCTAAGTTTCTAAGAACATTGGTGTTCTATGTGTTTTCCGATGAGAAAAAGAGCAGTAGGTCTATGCACTGATATGTCACATACATCCAAACTGCATTAGTGTTGTCCAAGTGGCTTTTGCCATTTTGCCTTAATGGTAGCACGGAGAGGCCATACTAATGCCACGGCTTTAACCATATGGATGGTTCTCATTGACAAATAAATTTACTTACTATATGGATTAAATATAAGAGCATGCAATTAGAATTGGATCTTTAGGCACACAACTGAACTAGAAGTATCTATATGGGATTCTTCTGTATTTCTCATCAGATGAAGTAAATAATTTGATTAGATTTAATAAGCTCAAAGCAGTAGCGCTGCACTCCTCTTTTTTTGCAATAATTTCTGCTACCAGGTTTTCATTAAGTCAAGTTATGGTTGCTCCAAAAATTTTCAACATTACAGATCATGCAATCAATTGGGTTTTTAGGCCCAGCCTTCTTCCTTACGCAGCTCAGCCACGTCAGGACTCCTGCTATGGCTGTACTCTGCATGGCATGCAGTCAGGTTTGTTCTAGAGCAATGCCACCTTCACCAGTTTCATTCATCTTCTAATATTTGTTTTGCTGACTATAACATGGATATTAAGACCTTCCAATCCAATATAGCGTAAAAAAGGTGGTTTCTACTTACTGTTTTTAAAGAATTAATGAAGAATTGTCTGTGAATCCTATCATGTGCTATCGAAGTATTTGAATTTGAAGTGCTATGTTAAGTTGAATCCAATTCCAACTAATTGAATTTGAAGATTCACCCTGCTTGCATGACTTGATACTGTCCTGAACTGGTTTTTCATGTGGCCTTTCCTCTGATATAATGGAAGGTTCTAATTGAGCATTAAGTTTAATGCAGAATGGGGATGTGTTACAAGAAGTCTGAACACCTAAAGGAAAGGCTAGTTCACCTCCTTTTATGAGGTGTTTTAAAGCTGCATATGGGTTTCTTGCCATTATAGATATCTTCACTCTTCTCTTCTCGCTTTCTGGTCTTCTTCCTCTTCCATTTGTTCTTTCCTTTTCATTTCTGAAAGGCAAACCCATAAGCATCTCCACAGACACCAAATTAAGTGGGAAAATCAAGAGAGAAAAATTAATCTGTATGCATGAGCACAAACGAACTTCATAGGCCGTGAAATACCACCATGAGGGAGGACAAACACCCCTGCATTTTATTTTTTCGAAATGAGATGAAAATGCAGAAAATAAACGAATTAAGGGCAGAAAATAGAAAATAGAATTCATTGGTCCATATGTGTCTGCAAGCAGGTGGAAATTATAAAATGAGGATGATCTCTTATTTTGTAGAAATCTTGGATAAACTCACCTTGGTATACTTTGTTGATGACAGGGGTCTGACGCTTTCTCACAGTCTGGTCTCTATTCCAATCACCAAGATATTGGCCCCCGTTATGCTGTGAGTCATTGCAATCTTTTGTATGAGTAGATGTTAATACCTTTAATTGTGATTTTCTAAATGCTTTGGCCCCATTGGTATTTGTTCATTGACGAACGGATTGTACTTGTTTTCTGATGGCCTATTCTGTTTTTTTTTTTTTTTTCACACTTCAGTAACCAGAAAATCACTGTCTTAATCTATGTAGAAGTTGTCTACAAACTTGAAGAAAGCAGTCAAAAAGTAAGCTAATAAAATTTCAATTACAGGGAGTTCTGTTAGGACTATCAAATACTGCAGGAGTGCTTGCAGGTGTCTTTGGTACTGCTGCAACTGGATACATACTCCAAAGAGGTAAAACACTACTACAAGCAAGTTAACTCTTTAACTTTTCATCTGTTGTGAGGATTTTCATTTCAATAATTTTGTTTCAAATTTTGTTGCTTACTTCTCAATCTCTGTTTCTGCAGGATCTTGGGATGATGTGTTTAAGGTGGCCGTCGCGCTTTATATCATAGGCACAGTAGTCTGGAACCTTTTTTCAACTGGAGAGAAAATTCTTGACTAGAATAATATAAGAATGGGGAAATTAAGATGCCATCTACATGACTAAGGAGGCCAAAGTATAAAGCGACAGGAGCACCGAAAAAGGACATGTAGCACACGTGCGAGGATAAAAGTCCTGATGAATAATTAAAGGCTAGGATGCCCCAATGCATCGAAGTTTTCATACCATCTCTGAGGCCCTTAATATGCTGCAGACATGTTTTGGGGTTGGTTTAAAAACCTCTTCATAGGTTGATTTCCTTTTCTTTCCTTGTCAAGAAAAATGTCCTCTCCTCTCCTCTCCTTTCCTTTGAATTAATACATGTTTACAAGGTTCTGATGTAGAGGATGGGCAATTTTTGCTCATATACCTACCTATACCATGCTCCAATCGCTTGTCATCCGCTTAAGAAAACTCAATATAAATCTTTACTTTGTAAGAGAACCAGAGAGCAGTAATCCCAAGTCCCGAATAAAATTGACAATACAAACTGTGAAATAATTTCGAGTAATTAATGCCAAAACTAACATATTGATGAGGTTCTTCGTTGTTATTAATGGTAGCGGGGCCTATATATATATGGCTAATATGGAAGACTTGGTCTCCCAGCATTTTCTCCAAAAAGAGACTTGTGGAGCCAAAGCCGAGCTAATAATATGGAGCTAATGGTGTAGCTGTACCCTGTACGCCGTGCTATTTGCTTCCAATGCCCCTAATTTCCATGTCTGGGTTGCTTGCCGCTACTGACAGAGTAAAGCGCTTATGATGTGTATTTGCTATTTGGTATTGTCAGGCGTGCTTCTTGTTACACAGGATCCCAGTTGAAGGAACCTTTCTATTCCTTGGGAATTGGCTCAGCTTGGACAGTTAACAAACTCCTGAAGTAGGACGTAAGATTTTCTGAAAGAAGGGAAGATAGAAAGTTTCCCTGTTATATATATTATGATCCATGGAATATTAGCTAGAGAATCATACTCCCATTCTCTTCCATGTTTTGCAGAATCTTTCCAATTGAAAGCTTCTGAGCACCTTACACTGACTGGTTTGATTGATTGATTCCGGTCTCTATTTTCTTTATGGACAAAATATATAATTAATTAGTGATTTGGGTGCTGATAACGAAGCGGTGGGTAAAAGTTTGGCACCCGAGACTGCTTAGGTTTTTTTATTATTATTATTATTAATTGTAAGTATTTGTGCTAACTTATTAATTACCTCCACTAATTCCTTGATTTTTTAAAATTTTAAAATTAATAATCATATAAATCTCTTATAATCTTAAAATTTATAATTTTTAAATTATTAATTTTTAAAAAACAAACTTATTAAACTACACCCGTCAACATCAATATTGCCATAATATATATTATTCAGCCTGTAATCCAAAAATTGCTGTCTTAATATAAGTTCAGAATTGAAAAGGCATCATCAAATAAGGGGTTAAAGATGCAGCCACTTCAGAATAGAGAAGGGATGCAAGGCACGAGCACCACCTTTAAGTTTGTGAAAGCTACTAATCGCAGAATATATCAATACAAATAAATTTAACATCAATTATGATGACGCACCAGCTGGTATATATCGATCACGTAATAATATTGAAAAAGAGAATGAACAAGCAGGCAGCTCATTAATTGAGCTAATTAATAATTAATGAAGCATTTCCATCACTATGAGCACAACTAAGTAATCATTTTCATAACCTTTAGCACTTACAAAAGGACCATTAATAAATAAAATAAATAAATAAAATGAAGTAGAAATACACATGAATTACAAACAAGAACATAAAGAATCTTAATTATAAAAATTTGCAAATCAAAGGTTTGCTCTAGCTACTTGTAAAAATTGAAGTACGTACGGATGGGTGAAAAATACCCACTCCCTATTCTCTCTCTTTTATGAAAGCTAAATTAATTTGAAGCTATAAATAATAAAGTCGATGATCGATGATTACGCCATTAACAATATTGTATATATAGATAGCTAGGAGAAGCTCTACCCTCTTGCGTCCTGTGAGAAACATTACTCAGAAATGGCCCACCTGATGAAAATGAAAGCAATATATGCCCTTTAATTTGTCTCTCTTGCTTCACATGGAGTACCTTCACCTTCTTAAATACACATCTCCAAATCCACCAAATCCTTTAAACAACCCCAACCACCGCTCCCTTCCCAGCAGCACTCTCACTAGCGCCGTTACACCCACCACCGTTATATCTAACTGTTGGGAGATTGCGGCACCCCATGCGCGGACCGGTGGTGTACTGATCATTGCTCATAGGAGGGGAAGCACACTGACACAATATTTAACGTGGTTCGGCAAAACCGCCTACATCCACGGGAGAGAGTCATTGTATTAGAGATAGAGAAAGAGTTACAATAAATACATGTAGAGGAGGAGGATACATCCACTCTACTCAACTCATCAACTCATCTTTGCTGCACTTGCAGCTGCTGCAATGGCAGCAAGGCTGCTGCCATTGCAGCTCTCTTTCTCTCCACTCTCTTGCACACACTCACGTTCTCTCTCTCAATTTTGCTCTCTAAAATCATGCCTCTTTTATAGGCATCCATGGTGCTGCTCCACTTGTTCTTTTGTCAATAATGGTGGCTCCTCTTCTTCAACAATAGCAGCTGCACATGGGTTGATCCATTTGTCAATGGTAGGTGCAACTACCATTGACAATGGTAACTCTCTCTTCTTAGGGTAGGCTGCACAAGTCATTGCCCATTAATGGCAAATCCCAACAATCACCCCCTTTGCCATTCATATGGGGCAATTGTCCTCTTGCTTCTTCAGCACAGGTTTGCATCTTGCAGCTCTTCAAAGCTTACCATTCTGAGAGCGTCTGTGGCCGAGTTTATAAGTACTCGCCAAACCTTTCAATCACCAGAGTCACCAAAGCACACCTTTTCTCACACAAAAGGATCACTACAACCAGATGGTCTGCCACTTCACATCTGAAGAGTGTTAACGCTTGTCTCCGGGACACAACATTCCCCTTCGAGCGTATCAACCATGCTCGGTCCGGAATGATTCATCAAGCCTCACACCAAGGCTTACAACACCCCCTCAAACGGAAATTTCTATTTCCAAGTGCGACAGTCATTATCTGAGTATCTCAATATGATCACGAGCTCACCACTCTTCCAAGAGTCTACTCATCCAGGAGTTGCGTCTGCCCTCTGTTCCACCCTAGGAACCACGCCTTACTTCTCCGTGAGTCTCTCACTCTTAGTCGTAAGAGTCCAGGTAGCTCTCCACCTTTAACCATGGGGCAGCCCATTAAAGGTTGATCCATATCTGTCTTCATACTCTGAGTATTACAATGCCATTACCGAGCTCACCACCTTGACAAGAGTCAACTCGTTCCGGGAACCTGCGCATGCCCTCTGCTCCTTCCAAGCAGCCGCGTCTTAATGCTCCACAAGTCACACACTTATTGTCCAAGGCAAATGTCTTCTAACTCATTGATCTTTAGCATGGGGGCAATATCCATGAAAGTCAATCTTGCATTTGTCTCCATACTCATCATAGCCACTTCATTGGCTATACACCTGTCCACTCATATCTAGCCATTACATTGGCTTTGGGGTTGTTCTGAACTGTGCTCATATCGTGGCCCACACACCTTTTCCTCAGGTGTCTCCGCTCGTCGTCATGCGGCGGTCTGAAATGGGGCTCCTATCATGGCCCTCACACCTTCTCTAAGGTGTCTTCGCCTATTGTCATGAGGCGGTCTGAACTGGGGCTCCTATCACGGCCCTCACACCTTCTCTAAGGTGTCTTCGCCCGTTGTCATGGGACGGTCGCATCCTCCTTCAACTGAGATGCTTCAAGTGGCTCCAAAATTCTCTACCACCATGTGCACTATGGGAGAGATCGCTGCCACTAATTACATAGAAAGAGAAAGTTGCGGTATACTCCTCGCAATCCTCCACCTCGATTTCTATGTTTGGAGCTTCTGTGCCTTTCTGTTTGACAGCTCCACCTACACCAACTCTCTTTGGTGTCTTCGCCTTTCATCATAGGCGGTCGCCTTTTATCACAGGCGTTTGCACCCCCTCAATTAGGTGCCTCTGCAACAGCTTTCTTTCCATCCTTGCATGCATTGAAAGGTCTTCGCCTGTTGTCTTCATCAAGAGCATAAGAGACTTCCTATTGTACAAACTTTAACAGTCTTTGCTCTGAGCTTCATCTGGGAACACTTCTTCTCCTTGCACCTGTTGTCTCATTACAGTACCTCGTTGGATCCTACGGGTACTCCTGCACAATCTCCGTGTGCCCGCGTGCAATTTCTGTTCTCCAGATTTCTCCCTATTCCTTGCTTATGTTTGACAGCAGCTCATCCTGTCACAACACTTGTCCAAGTCAAAATAGGGTGCCAATCTTTACCCCCTTGCTGTATTCCTCTTCCATTATCAGGGTCTTCAACAATTCTCCCCTCGAGAAATCACAGTCACCGAATCTAACCTTTTTGGAGAAATCACCACTTCATCAGATCCTTGATCATACGGAACCCAACTGTTCCCTTGTGCCGTCATCCTGCTAGTCTTCAACCGTTTCATTACAAACTGCTATATATACGAAAATAGTACCGTATGGATAATCCTTCCACTAAGCAAGTTCCCAGGAAAGATTGGAGGGGTCACACTGGTCCCGCTTAAAACCCAATCTCCTAGACAGAACTTCTCAGGCCATATCTATCCATCGTACTGTCTTTCCGTATATACAACCATTTGCTAGCTTTGTTGCGGCTTTCCTTTACAAGTGATCTGGAATATACTGGTTTAATACATGATTTCTCAACATCTGGCGAGACTACCAGTTCTTAGACTCGTCAAGATTGGTCTTCATCAGTTTTCACTCTCCACCTCAAATCGTCCACATGATCGGGTATCCAGAGTGTCCCAATTTTGCCTTCCATCAAGGCATTAAATTTTCCCATTTAATAGTTCAGCACATGAAATTGGGTAAACATGTGCTCCTCCTTCTTCTTCATCTCCACCGACCTCCATCAAGACCTTCAGATGCCTCCTGATCGGGCAATCTCTTTTGTTAATTCACCACCACCACTTTTGGTCTCAAATCTCAATGATCGGACCGTACCATTGCATCCGGAACGATCAAATTAGCTGGAAACAAGTCTGAAATCGTCCAAATCGCATTTCAGACGGCTAAGATTTGATCAAAACAATTCTGGCCTGATGAACGGCCCAGATTCAATCTCAGATCCGGTTGCACGTAGACTCTGCTGCACAGAATCTTATACCTCGGCTCGCGGCTCGGCTCGGCTCCATAACGGCTCGGCTCGCGGCTCGGCTCGGCTCGGCTCGCGGCTGGTGACGTGGCAGGTGGGTCTACTTTGCTGACGTGTCTGCTTACTGGACGCTGACATGGCATGCTGACTGTGTATGCTGGCGTCATGATGATGTCAGGATGACGTCATCATTATCCGGGTCTGGCACGTGGGTCGGGTCGTCTGGTATTCGGGTCGGGTTGGCTTATCCGGGTGGAGAAGACGCGTGTGACGCGTGGCGCGCGTCTGTGCGCGTGGGCAGTCTCCTCACCGGCGCGTGACGGCGCGTGCGGACGATTCCGACGTCCGATTTCGACGCGGTTTTCAACAGTGGCTTCGTCTCTTCCTCCTCTACACAGTGGTATGGTCAAAACACAATTTTGACAACTTTCATTTTTGAGCAAAATCAAACACCCCTTTAAACCATGTGCTCTGATACCAATTGTTGGGAGATTGCGGCACCCCATGCGCGGACCGGTGGTGTACTGATCATTGCTCATAGGAGGGGAAGCACACTGACACAATATTTAACGTGGTTCGGCAAAACCGCCTACATCCACGGGAGAGAGTCATTGTATTAGAGATAGAGAAAGAGTTACAATAAATACATGTAGAGGAGGAGGATACATCCACTCTACTCAACTCATCAACTCATCTTTGCTGCACTTGCAGCTGCTGCAATGGCAGCAAGGCTGCTGCCATTGCAGCTCTCTTTCTCTCCACTCTCTTGCACACACTCACGTTCTCTCTCTCAATTTTGCTCTCTAAAATCATGCCTCTTTTATAGGCATCCATGGTGCTGCTCCACTTGTTCTTTTGTCAATAATGGTGGCTCCTCTTCTTCAACAATAGCAGCTGCACATGGGTTGATCCATTTGTCAATGGTAGGTGCAACTACCATTGACAATGGTAACTCTCTCTTCTTAGGGTAGGCTGCACAAGTCATTGCCCATTAATGGCAAATCCCAACACTAACGGCAATTGCCTCATTATTCCCATGCAGCAACTGGCGTGACTCTCCTTTCTTTACCCTTCTTTATTATTCTTGCCGCGGTACCCTCCAGATCCCTCTTATGCACATTAACTTTAAGCCCGTGTTTCATGAACAATGTTAGTGACATCTTTTGCTCCACCTTGTGACCCTGAACAACTGAGAGACGGTGGCGTAACAGCACCGCCGCCGCCACCGATTTCATCTGAAGATAAGCCAAGTCTTTCCCTAAACATATTCTAGGGCCTGCATTGAATGCCACAAACTTGTATGAATCATGCATGATGAAGTTTTTTCCATCAGAAGACAACCACCGCTCTGGCTTGAATTCCAAGCAATCTTCGCCCCATGTGGTCTTCATTCTCCCAGATGCATATATAGAATAGGTAACCGAAGATCCCGCCGGCACAAATGTACCATCCGGCAACACATCGTCGGCAACTACATGCTTTGAGTCCTGAGGCACCGAAGGGTAAAGCCTTAGGGTTTCTGATAAAGCTGCTTTTAGATATATCAAACTGTCTACTTCTTCGAACCCTAACGGCTCGTCAACCCATTTTGTCACGTCATCACCACGTGTCTTGATCAGGACCGTGCAAATTTCATGCAAGATTTTCTCCTCCGCCGATGGATTTTGGGTGAGGAGCCAAAAGAACCAGCTCAACGCCACTGATGACGTGTCACGTCCAGCAAGGATAAAATTGAGTGCTACTTGTTGAAGGAAAGTGTCTGAGTAGGATTCCTTCTTCTTCATGAATCTTGACAGCAAATCATCATGTGGAATGTTACGATCTTTTTGTTGATTCAATAACTCTTTCTTACGTGCATCAATAACGCTGGTCAGGTAATCGTCAAGCTGGGTTAAGCTTCTGTTCAAGCTGACTTCCAAGCCAAGTCGAAGCCATTTTTTCAGCTTCCACAAAACTTCTGGCAAAATGAATCTCTGAAGTGATGCTTCAGTGGCTCGGTCGAAAGCTGAAGCAAAGCTGTTCTCAGGAAGCCCTGGTGCGCACGTCTGCGGATCCTTGCCAAAAGCCAAACCACAAATGTTGTCAAACGTGAGCCGAAGTAACAAGTCTTGGAGATCAACCTGCTCGCCTTTGAGCTGAGCTATTTCAAGGACTGGGCAGAACCTCAGCTTGATGGCTCTACTCACCCACCGAGCCATGGCTTGGCGCAGAGTCCTGGTGGTGAACTCCAGTGCGGCAGTCTTACGCTGGAACAGCCACGTGTCACCGTCAGAGTTGAAGATCCCTTCACCAAGAAGGTCATGGAACACAGCTTGCCATGTGGGTCCCTTTGGGTAATTGTCGAACCGGGTCTTCAAGAGGTGCTCTATATTTCTCGGGTCGCACGTGACAGTCACGAGGCCTTGCTTCTTGGCTAAAAAGGGAATTGCACAGATGCAGGTCTGGTACGTACCACCACACGCGCGGAGGTTGTCGTAGATCCAGTCATGCAAGCGGTCACAATTCTCGATCAAACCAGGAAGACTGCCCAGTAAGGGATACACACGTGGGCCCTTTAGTGACCGCGAGATGAATGTTAACCACAGTAGATAAGTAGTAACAGCAGCAAAAAGAAGTAGAGCTGTAGACATATCCATGACTGTATATTGAAAGATAAAAGAACAAGCTCAGGCAAGAACCTGTTACTGTTCAAGCTAGGGTATTACTAAGAAGAAACTTACCTTAAGAATAACAAGACTGGAGTTGAAATGTGAGAAATCTTGATACAAAGAAAAACCAAGATTACATAGCAATATTGTGCATGATGAAAGCAAACTTAAGTATGGGCCGGTGAAAGGAATGGGCGATTGTATAATTAGGAAGAGAAGGAGGAGGGGTCGGGAGAGTTATAAACAAGAGAAGGAAGTGAGGGTGTAGTACAGAGTGGAGAGAGACAGAGAGGGGATTTATAGGTGAAATGAATTGAAAGCAATTATTAAGGCCAGACTGGTTTCTTGGAATATTGCACCATCTCTCTCTTGAACAATCTAATGCATATGCAGAGCCATAAATGCCCTGAGAGGTCGTTGAGGCTTTGAAAGATAAAAAGGAAATTAAGCCACGATGATCACTTAATTTCCCACAGGAAACCACTCTAGCAATCCCTGATCAAGATGACTTCTCCATCTATGTCAAATAAACTCTCTACACGCCACCTAATTTTGCAGGCAAGGGGAGGGGCGCCCGGGTCGTCAATAATTCAAGCATTGAATGAAGAGAAGTTAATGAGATTGGTTGAGGAACTAAAAGAAGAGACGCAGGAACAGTGATGAGTGAAATCATGTATAAAATAAACGGGATCACACGAAATATGTGTAGCGAATATTAGTCTCGGTCCTTAAAAGAAGCATGCATGGCTTGTTGTATATTTTGATAAGACGATCATCGGAAAACTACTTCGGTGGTTTTACAATAATAATTCCTGCTATCTTTATAAGGAGTCTTAAATGAAAATGGGTTTGTCATGTGGGCTTCTGGTTAGGGTTCGGTGAGCAACCCCGGCCAACAATTTATAACGTGATATTGAATATTGTACTTTATAGCTTCGATACTTTCTTTTTTTCTCGATGAATTTTCTTTTCTTTCCCTTCCTCATCCTCGTCTATTGTTTCTTTTTCTTTCTTTCTGTCGGTATATGAGCCGATAAAAAAATATATATATTATGTGATTCATCACACGGTTTTGACCCTACTGCCGGTATATTAATGCTTCTTATGATAAAAAAAGGTGTGCCCCGTAGTGCCTGCCTTTGTGGTGGATATCCTTGCAACTGCAAAAGCATTGATAAAAGTCAAATCTACTGATCACCTGAACTAGGCAGGTGGCATTACCAGTGTGCTTTGTTCTTCTATGAGTTCAATGCAAATGGTTTTTGGAAATGAAAAATTAAAAAAATTAAGGGATTTTGATATAACTTTATTAAGTGGTATTAGTAATTGTGCTAATGGTTAATTTTAAAAGCGTTTTTTTACTTAGAAATACAACAAAATAATATATTTTTTATTTTTAAAAATTATTTTTTTATATTAGTATATCAAATCAATTTGAAAAAACAAAAAATATATTTTAAAATAAAAAAATTAAATTTTTTTCCCGAAGCACTTTTCATGAAATGCAAAAAAAAGGTTCTTACAAAGCATTATTTAGTGAAATAGTAGTTTTTTTTTTCTTTGAATTTTTTCAATCAATGCTTTTTTTCTAGTTTTATCATATAGGATTATATTTATTTTCTACTGGGTTATTCCACTTTTATGACACGGGTCGCGAGTTTGATTGGTTAATCCGGTTGAATTAAGTTTTTTTTCTTTTTCTTAATTGGCTCCCTCGATTTCATCATTTAATATTAAATTGATTATAAATCAGATTTCATGATTTGTTTTGGTTTACTTTTTATTAAGTTATCTCGATCTTATGATTTGATGATAGTTCGAATTCAAATAAATATCATTAATTTTGTTATTAGATAATATGCAAAGTTGAGCGTCCCATGTCTTAAATTAAATAATAAAGAATGGTTATATTTAAAATATTTAAATTCTAATTCCATGTCAAATTAATGAGAAGAAACTTAGAATAGAATATGATGATAAGATATGTAAGAAAACAAATTGTGCAATATATTTGATCATCTTATTTGATTAGATTATTAAAATAATTTCTTGATTACCTTGCGTTGTTTAATCCCTCAATCTCTTTAGAAAAAAATGAAGAATATCTACCTTGATCGTTTTCATATGCTTATTTTCAATAATATTTTTTAAACATAGCAATTCTTAGTCATTTTTCTCCTCATGGTTACCCTCATATTTTTCTAGCCAAACATATCTTTTTAAAATTTGAATTTCTAAATGGTCATTCTATTTTGGCCTTATTCTTTATCAATTTGATGTATTTTTCTTATTATGGCTCCTTGGCCATTTTACATCTCCTTCTTTAGGGAGAACTTATCAACTTGCAAATAGTTGGTCATCTCCTTTAATTATAAAATGATTGAAATAATTTCCTGATTGCCTTGAGTTGTTCAATTCCTTAATATATTTTTTTATTGATTGGAAATTAATTAAATGAAGGTTTTAAAAGAAATATTGTCCAGTTTTGCTTAATTATACACTATGAAGAAGGGGCTGAAGTCATCAAGATCAATATACTATAAAAAAGAAGAAAAAAGATGACCTATCCTCTGGTGTTCTGATAATTCACCTGTTACAAAAACTATATATAGAAGCTTGAGTATAGATAGATGGGCATGAATAATATGTGGGAAGGGTACCCAAATGTTGGTTCACGCCTTACTGCTGGTTGATAGGAGTTGTCCCTTGTGAATATTAATGAAAATATTTATTGTCTCCTGTGATTCAGCACCAAAAGGAAATTAATTTCGAAGAAGAATTCAAGAGCTAGATAATTATAATACTTCTTACCATATTAAAGAATTGCATACATGAGCACCACTCAATCCCGAGTGTCTTCGAGCACTAATTAAATATTCAACTGAAACAAGCCACGTTTGCATATATATTTAGCCTTACTCTTCTTAATTAGATTTTGTGATTAATTTCTTGTAGCTGGGAGATATAGCGTTATGAAAGAACACAACTCACAGAGCCCACAGATAAGGTGATCGATCGGATGGAAGTTGACTTTTGATCAATAAATATGACTTGATGTTGGAATTGGATCATCCGGGTGGCTTGACATTTTTTTCGCACTGCAGACGATGCATCTGCTGAACCTTAAAATATGAGAGTTAGGTGCACGTGTCATAAAATGCTCCACCTGTTTTAAGCCATTCCGTAGATATTCTCCATTTAGCCAAAACACAAGCAAGTTCTTGTTCCAGTGTCCATCGTGGAAATGCAGTAGCTTACCAAGAATATAAAAGCATTCAGACGCATACTGATTTAATATCGTTGTTGTTTGATAGAGACTGCATGGGAGATGCATAGATATTAGGTTGCTAACTTAGGTGCAAAGGTTGAATTCTGGGGTCATTCTTGATTCCAACTGTACGCAAGTTAGTCCATTCTTTAATCTCCTCGTGAATTGTTTTTTAGTTACTGGGTTTTTAATGAAGTTATAAATTGATCTTTCATGCTCAAACACCTATGAATTAGTCTCCTGACTCGTGCTGATCGTTGTTTCTTTACAAAACACCAACTGTTTTCTTTTCCTCTAAACCCTCACTGTATATTGGTTTTTTCTAAGACTATGGCCAGCAACAGTCAACAGGCTAGTTTGTAGATTCTCAAGCTAATTCTAGGATTAAATAACATTTTACTATTGATATTGATTAGTGTCTTGTGCCCAAGGGCGGAGGCAATGCACAGAATAGGGTGGGCTGTAGCCATGTAAAGATTTTATCAATATTGTTTTGACTAGTTTTATGAAAAAAAAATTTATAATTTTTAATTGAGTTATCAAAAAATTCTGAAAATTTATGTGAAATATGATACTTTAGCTTAGTTTAAAATTTTAGAATTTTTAAAGAAATTCATAAATTTAATAAAAAAATTATAATTTGACCAGTTTTACGTTATTGAGTGTAATTTTCAATCCGATCATCAGATTGAGCTGAAATTTTATGAGGGATCTTAAAATATATTGAATAAAATCTGGTTAAAATTTTAGAATGAACAGAGTTTGGTAGTGCTAACAAAAAAAAACCGTCAAATAAAAGCAAAACGACTCATTAAGGGTAAAATAGTTATTTGCCATTAAAAAATAAAACAAATCAATTCTTCCTTCCTTTTATATGTTGCTGACTGGGCAGAAGCAGAATAGAAAAAGAAAGAAAAGAAAAGGCGAGAGAGAAAAGTAAGGGAAAAATATAAAAAAAATCCAAGAAAAAAAAAATAAGAGAATAGTCTTGTAAACTTACAAAGTCTAACTTATAAAACACTAACCTAAAGAAAAATTAAGTGAAGAAAGGAGGAATTGAGAGGGGAAAAAAATTTAATTACTTTGTTTTTCAGTTGACATGAGATTGTTATTTTATCCTGATTAAGGGGTTGTTACAATATCGATTCAGATTCGATTATAGATGAATTATATTCCACAAAATATTGAAGAATGTAACTTCAATATTGAGTTTATTTTAACTTTCACTTTAATTTTATATACTTTCAAATTTATTTTTTAATATTTTGGATAGTGTATTTCAATTAAAATTTTACTGTTAATTTTAAAAATTTATATATATAAATTAATAATTTATCTTAAAAAAATTATATATTTATTTAATAGCTCATAGAAAAAAAAATTCCTGGCTACATCTTGCTTGTGCCTAGGATACTGACTCTGGGACGTGTAATTAAATTGGAACTTGGTGCTCCCTTTTCGCGCGAGTGTGCTAGCTAAATCACTAAACTTCAGTTCAATTCTGGTAGATATTTTGGGTTAATGCTATCTGATTATTTCCTTTCCCCGGACCCCGCCGGAACTTCGCTTCTGGACATCCTTCGACACCTTTAGGGTTTATATCATTTCGCTAGGCTCGAAATCGTCCCCGCTCAGTCGCTCGCATATATTAATGATGTGCGCAACAATAAAGACCAAGCATGCATATACCGTATTCTTACAGGTGAAAGACATAAATAGTTGATGATAATTAAGTAGCTGACCTCCCTTGTCCACAACCAAACTAGAAGGTCTCTTCGTTTGCTAGCTGCGCAGAAAATAACTCGGTTCTTCAAAATAAGGAAGCCGTCAGGCTTTGTCTAACTACCATATTCTTACTATCAACACCGGCCTGGCTGGCTAGACCATAACCTTGGTAAATGAACTCCCAAAGTAATTGCCCTAGTTCGTTTTAAAATCTCTGAATATCAGTTACCGATACCGCAATGGTGAATATTGAGATAACAGAACATTCATGGATGAATTATATTTAGAAGCAGGAAGCAGATCTTAATCGATGTTGTATGCGCATGCATGATCATTCATCTTATGTCAAATTACGTACTGTAATTACTATCCAAATGTTTTCCCATAATTCAGACAAATGTAGTAGCATTACATTTGTCCCTTTCAATTGTTAACTGCATTCACCCACACCTTACGAAATTGATTAGCCAATATGCTTATAAATTATGTTTTATATATATGTAGATTATAAATCGAGTTGTTGAACTGGAAATGAAAAGCTACGTGCAACACATTTCAAAGAAAATATGAACGAACAGATGAAATTGCTTAACCTAAAAGAAAACCCTTCAAAGTCTTAAACCTAGAACAAAATTTGTAAATTTGGCAGAAAGAGTAATTTCTGTAGAGTGTAGACCTGGGTCAAGTCTTCAGAGCTGTAGAGTGTAGACCGATGCCGGGTTGAATTAAGCATATGGTGGAGAATTAGGTGATCTACATCGGCATTTAGCTATACAAAATAGGCCTGAATTTGTATTTGCTGATAAGATTGAATGTTGGACACATTACATTCTTTATTTTCCAAATTTGGTAACCATATGTAGGTAGTGAAAAATTTGAGAGAGTTCTTTTATAATTTATATAACAATGAAATTGATTTTAAAAAACAAATTAATATATGTAAACGACAAATTCTAAATCATGAAGAAGAAGCTAGAGTCGTCAATACCAAAATACTATCAAGAACCGTTGACCTATGAATCCCCCACTCTGCTTATGCTTATTATTGGAAAATTAAATTTTCAAAATTATGATTCTAATTTTCGCTAAATTCCAAGTCATGAAGTGGCTAAAGTCTTCAAGATCAATATATTATCAAGATTCGTTGACCTATCCCCTGCTGTCCTCGTGAATCACCGGCTGGGAAAACATTACAAAAGCTCGATAGTAGATAGATATAGGTGCATATATATAAATGTTAGTCCACGCATTTCTAAATGGTTGATGAGAGCTGCCCCTTAACTCCAATTAACCAAAACTCTTAACCATTCTGGTAACGCAGTAGCTTACCAAGTAGAATGATTTGACAAAAGGTTGATGATAATTATTGTTAATCCACTATCTTAAGTCTTGTAGGCGTCTTCATACGTATTGTGAGAATTGGATATATAATGGCACTTGGTGCTGTATGTTCGTAACAGGGTAACCAAATTGCCAGTGAAGTTCCAAATTTCCCATGAGTTAAACCCATTGTTTTCTAAATAATCTTGCACGTAATTTTTTGCGAAAACTTTAGTACTCTAAGATACTTGAGATTTTGGGGTTGATGTTATCAGTCTATCAGTCGATTTATTAAAGATTCGCTGTATCTGAAAGCAAATCGTTATGTGGAATATAAAGACAGCATATACTTGATGATGAAAAAGCAGATGACCAGGAGCGGTCCAAACTAGTAAGTCTGGTCTGCGCCCTCGGAGCCGCTTAAGATGGATAGAAAACTTCAAAAAAAAAAAAACACTTTCCAAAATATTTTTAAAAACATTTTTATTTTTATTTTTATTTTTATTTTTTATGTATGTCTTATTTACACAATCTTTATTTTACACATAGAATGATTTATTTATTAAGTGAAGATAATATAATTAATAAATATATTTTATTTATTCTTAAAGTTTTTTATTAAGTACAGATTTATATAATTACCCAAGTGTCCTTAGCTTAAACCGGCAATGCCAGCTAGACCAGAATCTTAAAAATAAACTTAAAGGCAGTTCCTTCACCTGTTTATGTTTAAACAGCCCCCCCAAAATAGAAAAGCGAGAAAAGGTTAAGCCAGACCGGGCACATATTTGGTCCGTTCATCCTGTCTTTGAGAAGGTTAGACCTGTCCTGATCGCTGATTAGTTCAGTATTTACTAGAAATCACATCTCAGAAGATATCGTATACACACCAGCAAACAAAGTCAAATTGCTGCAATTACTATCTTGAACATTTCAACATATTTCAGGCAATTGTAGTCTATCAGGCAAGTTTTATTCCCTGAAAAAGAAAAATGCCAATATTCTGGAATGTGAAGCCACCAAAATGCTCTTGGGTACGTACATGCATGCATATAAGAAAGGATGGAAGAAGGAATGGGTTCACAATGCATGAATAACAGAGTAAAACTAAGAGCAAAATATTCATTCATTTCCCAGAAACTGGTACGCTACTTGATAAGAAAATAATTTTTCTAAATGTCTCTGACCCTCTACCACTGGTTAACTGCATTGATCCCACATCTTAGGATGACCAGCCAACGCATTTAACAATACTGATGTTACGTTTCTGAAATGAATACAAACAAATTAGTCTAGCACAGCTGAGGCTGAGGCTGATCGAAACAGAAATTACACTCAATAAGACCACTCCTCCCCTCAAACTTCTATTTGATATATCTTCTACTTAGACAACATCACAGATTATCGTCTGTACAAGTAATTTGGCAGAGGGAACTTCAGGCTCCTTGCTACCTGCAACCCATTCCATACAGAACGTGTATAATATATAATGCAATTGCTTAACATGAGAGAATCTTTCAAAATGTTACCCCTACAAGAAAATTTTGTAAGAAATTTGGGAAAAGATTGAAAGGATACCTTCAAGGCCAAATCTTCAGAAACTGTAGATCTATACCGAGTTGAACCCTCTAAAGGGCAGCTTCCTCCTTTAATAATAAAGTTTGCATTACAAAGGCTCGAAAGTTGCAGTAGAACATCAGACATGAGTCCACAATCCCCTCCAACTCTTAAGACATCATTTTCATGTTCCTCTTCATCAAGTGAATCTGCTGCAGAGGTTATACACTGAAATATAGCTAATAACCTCTCCAGTGGGAAAGTTCCGGGCCCTTTCATAAGTAATTCTTGTTCAGCAACTTCCTTCTGTTCCATTGATTTTTCAGAGGCCCTGAGAAGATATTAGATGAGAAAATGCAACTTTTATGACCATAGAAAGAAATGAAACAACTACTAAAATGAGACGTTAGTTTTGAGGCTAGAGTAACCAATAAATGTTCCATTCACGGTGAACCCAGTCAAATGGTGTATCTTGATAAGTAGTAGTCAACAAATGCTTCTTTATTAGCAATTCGATGAACAGGAAATGTTTATTAATAACTGAGGAACAGTTCATATCACTACCTATCATTAGCGGTTAATTGACTGCTCAGACTAGGCTAATTAACAATCCAGAAGTACACATTCAAAAATTATTGCCGAGTTAACTAGCACTAAGATAAGTACATCAGAAGGAACTGGGCTCCTTTACTTTCCATTTACTACATGGCAGATGACAATCCAAGCACTTTCTTCGTGTGATCAAAAGAGAGCAAAAGAGTAATTCCTAGGCAGATGTAATTTCTATTCTCAGCAATGATATTGAAGACGTTTAGGTTGAGTTTACTGTTTTCGAGGGAAATTTCCATCCATATATTATAAATTAGAAGAATAAACACTGACCAAAACAATATAAAAGAGAAGTTGTCCCAGTAAACAAACCTAAATATTAAAAAAGAATCTTCATGAGGAATTATTTCAGAAGAAAAGGTTAGAGCCAGTAATCTATCAGAATTTAACCACTTACTTCCTTTTTCTTTTGCGACTATCAGATCCCCCAGTTGAATCAAACAAGGATGCATCAAGAGTAGCTGGGTTTCTTGAAGCAAGGAATGCTGAAATGAGAAGATATTTCGCAGAAGTAGACATGTGGAAATCTATCTGAGCAAAATGGTCACTAACTTCTGACTTTCTAGTGCTGCCTTTCCGCCTCGTATCGTTGTTGATTTCAGCTTCAGTAGAAGACTTAGATGGAACCCAGAAAATCTCATTTAAGGAAGGGGCAATATGTGGCTGAAAATGACTAAACAACCTTCTCTTCATCTCTTCATTGGGTACAGATGCCAAATCACTCAACGGTTCACAATACTTTCTAAATAATGGTGAAAAAGCATTTGATAATTCATCTACTCGTCTAGTAGTTCTACAGAAAGGTCTCAAGACAACACTGTTGACAAGAAGCAGAAAAGGCACATTTATTGATTAGATAACACATAGCGAAAGATTGAAGTAAAAGACAAAAAGAAAGTGTTTTATGTTCTTACTCAAGAAAGGAGGAATATAACTTTCGATTAGCTTGGTTTCTCATCAAAATTTGACGAAGATCGTCTTCTGTGTATTCGGGAAAATAAACAGGAACATGCTCTGTATATCCCATGTTTGAGTAGTATGTATCCGGCGAAGTATTACTGATAAATATGAGTCCCACCTCATGCATCTTCAAAACATCATAAAGATTAAACATAAAGGGTAATGCACTCGAACTTTTATCCCACTCACGAATAAGCTCCAAGTTATCAAATATCAAGTAGAGCATATTCCCGTTAGGCTTTCCAGCCGACTTATTTGAACCCAATTTCTTCAAACTCCTGAGCTTTTCGATAACACTTGTCAACTCTTCACGAAGAAAGTTGACAAAATCAGATGGCTTAATACAGCGTTTTGTACTCGAATAGCCATTAGCCGCATTCTTCTTATGAAGCAACAACTGATTTAAAACCGATTCAAACAAGATCTGCAGACTATAACAAGTACGACAGCTAGCATACACAAAAGGACGATTGAGGTACCTAAAAATTTGAAGAATGGTACTAGTTTTCCCAGTAGAAGGATCTCCATAAACAAATAATGGAAGCATAGGGGAATTCACCGGACCCAAGAGACGCAAAAGCTCACGAATTTGATTGCCTCTAGCAGGAAAACTAGAAAGCAAATCGTTGAAGCTAAGTTGTTCCCCTCCAAATACAAAGTCATTGAGTGTGGGCTTATAAGGTTTGGTTATTTTTTCTGTTTCAACCTCATTGCTTGTGACGGCAGTTGAAGAAGACAATCGTGTCACTCTTCTAGTGATTTGTGGACTTTCCTCTTTACCCATTTGTTTACAAGTTTGCAAGAATCATTTTTTTTGTCTGCGGCAACAGATTCTTCTCAAATTTAGCAACAGTTCTAACTCACAGAAATACGCAGCAGCAAGACAACCATTAAAGAAAATGAAACCTAATAATCAAAATAAAGATTACATAGTTAATTGCTAAATAGAAAAACTACAGATGTAGTTGCATTCTTTTTCTGTTTGAGATAAAGTTGTGAATGATAAAAAAAACATTATATAAAGAAATAGATCAATTAATATAGGAAATTTTAATTAGAACCAGGTAGAGAAAGGCTTGCTGGAAAAGGCTAAAAGTAGCCTTCTGTTTCCTCCATTTTCTTGGAAACCAAACATAAAAAATGAGAAATCAACGAGAAGAGAAGATGGAAAGTTGAAGGTTACCTGATTGAGAGATTTGACGAGAGAATTTGCTGGGGGTGGAGAAACGGCGCGTTTCGTTATGATTCGAAACCCTACCGTAGCGGGGAGATGAGGAGAGAGAGAGAGTTAAGAAATGGAAAATGAGAAGCGTTCCCGCCAAAATGCTTGTATCCTGTGGGGTTAAATGCACGATAAGCCAACACGAGCATGCCCATGTAGGCCCAGGGATGCCTACCCTTGATTTTGGACCCAGGAGCTGGTCCATGGGGCCCATACTATTGGGCTTCTTTTATAAAGCCATTCCTTTATTTAAAATATATATATATACACACAAATAAAAAGATTTATATTATGCCAGGAATTTTTCTATATCCAGACTTAAAAAAAAAAAAATTTTAATTTGCTATTTATATAGTTATCTCAGTCTCGTAACTTGAGTCATGAGCTAAATAAGTTAACTCAGGTTTTTTTCTTTATTTTATTAAAAAAAAAAAAATCATGTCTTTCAACATTAGATCTATTAGGAGATAGTCTTAATATTTTTCTTATTTTTTTTATGTTGAGTAATCTTGTTCTCATGATTTGCATCATTGATTTATCATGTTTACCTAGTTTTATTTGAGTTGTTTATTTGGATATTTTTATTTTATTTTCTTCATTTAACACTTTGTTGATTAGAATTGTGTTTCGCAATTTATTTTGATATGTTTTCTACGAATTTATCACGGTCTCATTACGTAAGTTGCGGGTTTTTAGGTTAACCAGGACCGGCTCGAGTTAATTTAATATATCATTGTCTTGATATTGTTTTTCAAAAAAATACATGTGTCGTCTAATATGTCACCTTTTTAATGTTTTTAAAGGTGTATCATGTAGTTTGCATCAAACTTTAGGTTCATGATTGATTTTTTAAAAAAAAACACACCAATAATATTTTTATATTTTTTGTTAAAAAATAATATCACCTACAACAAAACATGAGCAAAGGATCTAGCTAACAAAATACTAGAGGATTTTTATTAAAACATTGTAGTCACACCCATAAAATATTATTTATTGGAGTAGTATTTTTTATTCATTTTTTTTCAGGTTTATCTTTCAACATTGGATCATTTTATGAATTATGCTTTGTAACGTTTATTTTATTTTCCTTTATTTTTTGTTATATACCGACCTCGTAGATTTAGTTTTTTTTAAAAAAAACCTTTGGTATTAGATTTATTGGGGGTGGGGCTTCCTAATTATTTTCTATTTGCTTTGTATGAATTTATCATAATTTTATGACCCAGGTTACATATTTAACAAGCTAATCTAGATTAACTCATGTCATTTGTCTAGATTGCCTTTTCTACTCGATTTTTTTTTATTTCATCATTTAACACCAGGTTAGATGGAAAATTGGGCTTTGTAATGTTTTTTTTTTTCTACAAGGTTATCATGATTTTGTGATCCATATTGCGGGTTTAGCAGGTTGTCTTTAGCTGACTATGTTTATTCTTTTAGATCATTTTTTTATTGAATATTTTTTTTAATTGGACATCATTTTTTTTTCCGGATTGCTTTTAATAAGATTATCTCGATCTTATGATTAAAGTCGCAAGTTTGACATGTTGGCCTGATTTGTTTTATTCATTTATTTTTTAATAATTTTTTTTATTTCACCATCTAACAACTCAATCTCTTTTTTTTTTAGTTTTGTTTTTTCAATTTTCTCTTTCAATGTTATGTTATTTGAGAATTGATCCTTGTAATTTTTTTCAATTTACTTTTTATGGAGTTATTCAAGTCTCGTGGATTTATTTTATTTTTTATCTTGATTTCAACTTTCAACATTAGATATGTTAGAAATAAAGCTTTATATATATATTATGTTTTTTTTTTTTAAGTTATTTTGGTTTTATAACTTAGGTTATTGGTTTAGTAGGTTAGACTAGATTGCTTTTTTTTTTTTAAGTCTTTTTTTTAATTGATTTTTTTTATTTCATCATTCAATGTTTGGTTGGTTAGAAATTGAGCTTCGCAATATTTTTCGATCTGGTTTTTATGGAGTTATCCCGATCTCATAATCCGGGTTATAGTTTTGGCAAGTTAACTCGGGTTGACTCATGTAGTTTTTTTGTTTTTTTTTTTAATTTAATATTTTATTTTTCAATTCCATCATTTTATATTTGGCTGGTTTGGAATTGACCTTTATAATTTATCTTGATTTGTTTTTGAAAAGGTTATCATGGTGTTATGATCTAGGTCGATTTAATATGCTGTCATTTTAATATTTTTTAAAATATTTATATATTATCATATCAATATCTAAAAAAAATATCATTCAATAAATATCATATTTTGATTACAAGATTGTTTTTTTACTGTAAAAATATTATCAATGCTTTAGTAAAATATGCTAAAACATGTAGAAAAAGTAATATTAGTCGGTTCATTCTCCCCACCCAGATGCTCTATTAAAATATTTAGAAAAAAAATGATAAGATATGCGTTATCACTCTGAAAATGCATTATTCATTGTACTGTTCCCTAAAATTTAAATTTTTTCTTTTTTAAAATTTTTATATATATTTTCAGATTGTTTTGATGTACTAATCTTAAATATAATTTTTTAATAAAAAATATTATTTTAATATATTTCTAAATAAAAAATACTTTAAACCATAACCGCTACAACAACTTCAAACAGCTCTTTAAAAATAAAAATCAACCACGCAACCGCTACAATAATTTTACAATAATTTCAAATAGTTCTTAAAAATAAAAATCAGCCACACAATAACCCTTGGGCTTCTAAGCCCGCACGCGCTTAGGTTTTGGATCCCTAGCAGGTGTGCAAGTCTAACCTTCTAATGCCTTTTTTTTTTTTTTAACTTGTAGTCATTTTTTTTAAAATGTTAATAAATAGTTTCTCTCATATTTATTTATTTTATTTATTATTTATTTTATTTTTTTACTTTGAATTGATTTTTATTTAAATTTTAATCGATACCCTCTTATTTTTTTAAATTATTTAATTAACTTCTTTTTAGATAGTAATTATTACCCTCAATTGTCTTTTTTTATTTATTTCACAATGCTTCGACAAGAATATTATAATTTATCTTTAATTTTTTTCTTTTATATTATATATAAATAAAATACATTTATAAAAATAAAAACCATCTACTCTTAGCAATCAAAATTAACCTCTAAAATAAAATAAATAAAACTATGTAAAATATAAAGGACAACTATGATTAAATATTTGCATGAGCATGCATCTTTTTTTTTATACCATGAATATTACTTTTCTATTTTAGAATCTTAATTCATGGGTGTTCAGATGCACAGTTCTCTACCACCTACCAATCTTCAATGAAATATGAATTCCCACACCGAGCCAGGTACTGAAACCACCACAATTACAGAAGCACAGCAATATCAAACTTTTAACATGTAGCCATGGAGCTCTGTCATATGAAAATTAGGTCCACACAGAAAAATACAGTAATTACCCTCCTCACATTTTCGTCAATATCTTAGTTGTCACTTGAGGAACTTCCCCTGATAAAAGAACCACGTCGATTGCCACCGACAATCACATCTTTAAGTCGAGTTATTGGCCTCAGTACACTCCCACTTCTCTGCAAAAAGCACAATAGATGTCACACTTCGCGGCAAAGATGAGTTCAAAAAAGGAATAAACATCAGGAAAGTGCTGTAATACAAGTATCCAAGGAGCAGAATATGGCAGAAAACAGGGAAGAAAAAGAACTATAAAGGCAACTGACATGACTTGATGCGCAATGCCTGCACAAGAATGAGAGAATTAATTTATGCTAAGTGCTAAAATCTGCTCAAAGACAATAGGCAGAAGTACTCGACAATTTTAGTACCAGTAGAGTATTTACAACACTTGCACAAAGGTAACAAGCATAAATAGAAGCTCAGGTGATCTTAGGTTGTCGTGCAGCTCATTAAAGTGTAAAATAAGCGTTAATCAATCCAATGTGCAACTTTATGCTCTTGCATATCATAGCTCAGGCGGCCAAAGTTACAACATAAAAATAAAAGAATTACACATGTAAGTATTAACAGGAGACTCTTAGCAATTAATAACTTTTGTAGTTGTTGGTATGAGTTGACTATTGCATTGCATCTCTTTCCGCTTCTCTGCCTGCGCACTCCTCCCCTTCCCCGCCTGCACACTCCTTTCCCTCAAATAATATCTTTTTTCAAGTCTCCAAAACATCTTAGTGATCATATGTCAACCAGAAGGGTTCTCAACTTCAACTCCAATAAATAATACATACGAATGTGAGCTCCTAGAGCCCATGCATATTTTTTACTGTAATAAAAATCACATAACATCTTAATTGAATCACGAGGTTTTAATGAAATCTCATGTTTAGAAGTGACAAGAATTGAATTTCAAATAGAATTCAATCTCTAAAAATAATACAAAAATAAATCAAAGGTCAACCACTCTAATTTACTACACTAAATTTTTTTTTGTTAAAACTTGCTTCCCTAAAATACCCATCCAGCCATCTAAATCTACCCATTTAAAGGAATAAGATAAAGTGTTAAAGAGTAATATAATAAACAAAATGAATTGAATTATCTCTTTTAAATATGTGAATTCAAATTATTTATCATTTGAATTCAAATTTAACACTATAATTGAATTCAATTACAGAATTGATTCCAAACAGGCTGTCAAAAAAAAATTATATGCAAAGAAAAATCTTGATCCGCAGAAAAAAAATAAAAAACAGAAAAAGGATTCAGGAAAAAGCACCTCATTGTTGATGCTAGCCTGCCACTTAAGTTGCAAAGCCTGCCACCTTTCTTGCTGCCAGCGCTGCCCAAGGATTACGATTCCCATCACAGCTGCTGTAACGAAAATAGACCAAAATGTATTCGCCTCTTTTGCATGAGCATACAAGGAAGCTGCCCTCCTCTTCCACCAGGCATTAGAAGGAAGGTCAGCATCTTTGGAAGCTTTCGGTGAGAAAGGAACAACAGCAGGAAAATCCAATCCCCTTTCAGAAGATTCATTTACTTCGGGAATTCCCAGGTTCTCACCATATGTGGTTGATCCACTGAGTGCCGTTTCATTGTGGAAAGAAGTAAGTGCAGCTGTACTGTATATACTTTGTTCCTTGTCACTGAAATCTTGCAGAGTTGTGCTCTCTTCAAATTCTTGACCCTTTTTGCCCTTTTCATCAAACAACTGTATCCCAGGGTACTCTTCAGATTCTTCCAACCCCTTGAATGGCCAAATCTCTTCATTCTTACCACTGGATCTACCTCCTTCTTCTGGACCAAGTTCAAGGGCCACATTCTTCCCCACATGTGAATCAAGAATCTCACTATTAACATGCTCTAATGGCAAATTCTCATGTTGACTCGGAGGAAACACAAAGTGACGAGACATGAATAAAGCGTGAGAACTTTCAGCCTCATCTTCTTCATAAACCTTGCTGTTATCATCATCCTTCTGATCAAATTCTTTTGGACCAGGAGCAGCTGCATATGTAGATGCTGTCAGAGATACAACCTCCCAATCATTCCCACGAGGGGGATTCTCCTCTCCTTCATTTTTACCTTCCATCTTCCAGCTACACTATCTTCCTAAACTCACAGACAAGTTAAAACATTGAGAAATAAAGTGTTCTTGAATCAAATAATGGACCAAATTAATTTATCAATAACTCTATTCCACCATAAAGAAGCCAGACGATCAAAATATCAACCAAGAGCACAAAACAGTCCAAACAAAAAAATATTACAGCTCCATTATTTCCTACTCGGTTTCCCAAAAACATAAACTCGATCAATCTATGGTGAATTAATTATTCCGTTCCACACAAAAATAAATGAGTAACTCTCAATCAAATGATAACTTTTTTTAAAGCATTAATGATCAAGAAAGTTGAACAACCAGAAATTCTGCAAAGAATAAATGATTCGCAACCTAATAAAATCATCCACTCCAATCAATAATATCAACTTAATAAAAATGATTAAAATCAGTCAATTTAATAAAAAAAAACTTGAAACAAGAATCTAATCAACCAACGGAAAAAGGATATCTGTGCGTAAGGCAATCAATTGGTCAGTCAAAATAAACAATTACAGATCCAAACAGCATAATCAAATCAATAAAAAACAACATCTTCATCATCCATCAGAGAAAAACAACGGATGAGAGCTTTCAATATACAAACAAGGAAAGTATATATAGAGAACTCACGTGGATATAATCGGACGAGATCTAGAGATATATGAGAGAAAAAGATGACGTTTTGTTGACGAGAGTGGAAACTGCCTGCAGTAGTGCAGAGAGAGGGAGAGGGAGGGGGAGAAATGGGATTTTATTGTTTTGTACTAGTATGACTCTCAAGATGAGGAGAAGTAAACCTGCAGTGGCCGGTTGTGTTTGATGGTTTGAGCGAATGGTTTTGACCGGCTGTGATAGGTGAAGCGTGCTGGTGGATTCTTCTTTAATACTTATCTTCTCACTCCCGTACAGTCAGGGAATCGCGATTACTTGTCTTAATTTGGTTTCAAACCGGTAACTAACCAGCTCTTATTGTGGCTTTGCGTGCGTGGGAGGGAGGGGGAGGCATGTATTTTACACGTCCTTAAAATCTGATTTTACCCGGCCGTTATTGCGATCTCCACGTTGTTCATGACTTTTTTAAAAAAAAATAACGTGTTCATCTAAAATTTTTATAAGAATGACTTAATTTTTTTTTGAAATAATTTTTTTATTATATTTTAAAACATAATATTTATTAAATAGTATTATTTTTAAACACAATAAAATAATTATCATGCTTCATAAAAATAATAATTAAATATGCACGTTTCAAAAATACAATAACTTAATATTAATTAGTAAATATTTAATATTTTCATAGGAAATATTTGTCTTCTTTTTTTCTTTTATTTGCTCTTGTATTCCGCTGGTAGCATTTAGTAATTATTTTGAGACAAAAAAACAAAGATAGGAAAAACAAAAATGTATTTGATTGAAGAGATAAAAACAAATACATAAAAATAAATCTATCTTAAATAATTTTATAGTGATTTTTTATACTTGAAAAACAAGAGGTACAAAAAAAACAAGTTTCTAGAGATAATATTTTTTATTTTTTATTCCTAAAATATCATTGTAAAAAACTCTCAAATTTAAAATTATCCAGTTATAACATGTGACGATAAAAACTGTTATTATCATAACCCAACTCGAGGGTTGATCTAGGGCAAAACTCATGTTATTAATCAAGGTCCATGTCATAGGTCGGACTGACCCGAGTAAACATAATAATAAAAATGATTATTATTATAATTTTAAAATCTAATTCAAGAGTCGACCCGGAGCAAGGCTTGAGTCATGGGTGGAGTTGACCATTGACCTGAGTCAACACAAGAATAAAAATGATTATTATCATAGTTTTAAAACCCATCTCGAGATAATAATTAAATAACATGTTGAAAGAGTCAACCTGTATTAATCCAGGTTAACATAAAATAAAACTTTTTAGAGTAACCAAACAACATCCTATTGTAATTCTTCACCTGAATTAAAACGTTGGTCTTGTCTCTTTCTAAGTATTGTTCTCCTTAGTTTGTTTTTCCAATTGACAAAGTTCTTGATTCAAACACACGTCCAACCTTTGTTGGTGCACCATATGAATCACAAGGCTTGGTAGAAACATCTTTGCATGATCCCTCGCCGACCCGTTTTCAGATCTGGGGAATATTTCCAAAAATTGTGATACGGGATCATCCAACGAATTTATGACAGAAGCGTTATCATAAAATGGATTTTCAAAATTGTCATTATCTGTATCACAACCACTATTGGTCGTGTCTGATTCTTCCCAGATGGAAGAACGTTGATCCACCTTGTTGCTTCCTGCAGCAAGAAAATCTTCTAATGGAACAAACTCTTGAATGCCTCCATAAAAAAAGTGTGCAAATCCTTTGTTGCAGCTATTTAGAATATAGTTATTTTTTAAAGTGTTTTTCACTCCAAAATATATTAAGATAATATTTTTTTTATTTTTCAAAAATTATTTTTGATATCAGCGCATCAAAATGATCTAAAAATACTAAAAAAATATTAATTTAAAACAAAGAATAAAATAAAATAAAAATTCAATTTAAAAAAATACTTTTAAAATACAAAAACAAATAGGACCGTGATCCAGCTCATCTACTATGGAGACTACATGATGTAGCTCTGATGCATCAGCTACTTCAATCCACCACTTTATTCTTTATTTGAGGTGTTTGAATCAGAGGTGTTGTGATTTTTTTTTAGAGTTATATAAAAATATATATTATTTATTTTTACAAGGTATGATTTATATTTAAAAAAAAATTATAAATCAACAGATGCACTAGAATTTAATAGGTATTCCAGTTAGAATCGTGTTTTTTTAATTATAATATCATTTAAATATCTTATTGTGAACCATATATTCAAAAATATATTATTTCATTAAAAATTTTTATTGCTGTGTTAATTCACAATTTCTTTTTAATTTCTATACTAATTGCCCAATTTGTTCGTCATTCATCTATCAATAATTTATCATTACACGCTTCAATTGAACTCGATAGTCTTTGCTTATATTTTGCTGAAAGGATAATGCTCGTTCAAAAACAGTTATTTCACTTGTCTTTTAACTGAAAAGTCATAATCATAAAATAAAAAAAGCGTGTATATATATAATTAAATAAATTGAAAATACAAAAAATAAAATTTTCATGTAATTTGGCTAACTTTCGGTTATTTTGTAATTTCTGACCACTTCACGTGTTAGGGATTAATAAAAAATTTCTTGAATTTTTTTTTGAAAAAAGAAGAAATAGGAACTCAATGTTGTTTATAAAAAAAGGAATTTTTAGAAAAATGATTCGAGGCTTGTAGAAGGTGGTGGAAGTTTTAGAGAAATCGAGAAAATAATAGATGGGTGTAGAAACGAGGGGTGAAAGTAATCTTTTCAGTGAGTAAAAATAGGTGGTTACTAGTTACATGCCCCGCGCGATGCTGCGGGTCATTTATTTTTTGCATTTTAAAAATAGTTAAGATCTAAAAGTATTAGGTTTTTTTACAAAGTTATACCCAAGAGTCTCAGGTTTGGTTGCAACGCCTGATCCAAGAGTAATGTTTATAATATTAATAATAACATTAAACTTGGGTTAACCCTTAGCATAAAAGTGTCTGGATTGCAATACCAGACCCAATAACATTGGACATGGGTATGACTGCAAGGTTGTGTCATAAAAGTGTGATAATTTAATAAATTAGTTAAAAAAAAACAACAGGAAGAAAAAAACTAATGAAAAAAAAGAAAAAAAAATGAATTAATTGGGTTAACCCTTCAAACCAGGTTAACCCGTCATACCTTGAATTTGCATCGTGAAAGCTTGATAGTTAAAAAGAAAAAAACAAATTAACAAATCAGGTTAACCTGTCAAACCCAGAATCCGTGTAATGAAAATTTGATAACTAAATAGAAAAAAATTTAACATTAACAATTTAAATTAAACAAAAAAAATAATTAAAAAAAAGCATAAGCCTTTTCACAGTGGAC
Organism: Populus simonii; assembly: GCA_007827005.2. Lineage (NCBI taxonomy): Eukaryota > Viridiplantae > Streptophyta > Magnoliopsida > Malpighiales > Salicaceae > Populus > Populus simonii. The sequence continues at coordinate 5,951,778 of CM017477.2, forward strand.
TGCACTGTGCAGTTCACAGTCAAAGGATATAAAAAAATTAAAGGCATCAGTCGAGAACTACTTAGAAAAAAATTTAATATTAATAAACTAAATTAATTAAATAAAATTAATTAAAAAGAAAAAATAAAAGAAAAAAAACCTCTAAGAAGAAAAAAAACTAAATAAAAAGAAATTTAACATTAACAAACTAAACTAAACGAAACGAAAAAAATAATTAAAAAGAAAAAAAAAGCAAAAAATAAAATAAAATTCATGTTAACTCGTCAAACCAAGTTAACCCGTTAAACCCGGGATCTGTGTCATGAATGTCTGGTAACTAAATAAAAAAAAGTGAATATTAACAAATTGAACTAAACAAAAAAAATTGATTAAAAAGAAAAAATCCAGGTTAACTCGTTAAACCATGTTAATCTGTTAAACCCAGTATTTGTGTCATGAAAGTCTGATAACTAAATAAAAAAATTAACATTAACAAACTAAATTAAACAAAAATATTTATGAAAATAATAATAATAAAAAATTGACGGGTCAACCCGAAATTAACTGGGTTCACCTGTGAAACCAGGTTAACCAGTGAAACTCGGGATGTGTCATGAAAGTCTAATAACTCAATAGAAAGAATTTAACATTAACAAACTAAACTAAACGAAAAAAATTAATTAAAAAAAATAAAGAAAAAAGCATAAAAAATCCTAAAAAGCATAAAAAAACAGCTAAAAAAACTTAGATAACCTTGAAAAAAAAAAAAACCGCCTAAGAAAGAAGTAGTATTCTACTGTGAACTGCATAGTAAAACACTTACTCCTTTTAATTATAATTTAATTACCTCGTATACACGCAAGACCCCTCCCACCCGAAAAAAAACGAATCGTTTAGTTTGACTCCATCAAACACTCGTAAAAAAAAATCATTAAAACTAAAACAAAGAACCAAAAAATCCCCACACTCCCGCACTCAGCAGGACACACACATGTATTCAAATAAATAAAAATACAAAAAGAAAAACTCATTCTCTCTCTCTCATTCATTATTCATCATCTTCCTCTTCAAACACCAAAACCTTAGCCACTCTCTCATCAAACACCCAATCTTCGACCGACCACCACCCAAAACACCACATACACAACCCCCGAGTTCCTCCATGGTTGACGGTAGCAGCAACAACTCACGGTTGAGAGAGAGAAGGAGAGGGAGGAAAAGAATAATTGAATTTTGATAGCTTCGATTTCCCATCTCTAACAGTGGTAAACACTACCGTCAGATCGTAGGGAGGAAGATAAGGAGGAGTATACCATGCAGGACCATCCATGCTCCTTTTAAACCTCAACAATGAGTGCAGTGATTCGCCAACAGTGGTGGTTCTTCTCTTGTGCATGAGATAGACACGACGTCACTATTTTTGTCAGATTCCAATAGCTCCGGCGACCTTCAACTCCTCAACTGGAAGTTGATTTTTAATGTCCTAAACCCTCACATGCTAACCTATTTTTCATGTTTAGTTTGTATTTTAATTGGAAATTTTTGCTTAAGTTCGTTGATGTTTTTTTTTTTTTGTAGATATAATTGTTTGAATTGTGATTTGTGAATGTGATTGGTGATGTTGAATTGCTATAGATTGAGTAAATTGAGTATTTGAGATGTTAGTAAAAATTTTAGTTTGTAAATTAGATGAAAATGTTTGATTTGCATGTGTTTATGATTTAAGTGAAACTTGTTTTTGTTCTTAATATTAAAGAAGCGAACATGATATATAAAATGAGTATGAAATGGGGCTGATTTTTGCAAGATAATTTGATTGATAAGTTAAAAATTGTTAGTATTATTTAAATCTTTTCATGTGATTTTATTGAAAGGTTGATGTTGTCGGTATTGTTTGAATTGTGACAAATTGATGAAGTCGAGGTTTGAAATTGAAATTGTAAAAAATATGTGAGGTATTATTATTGATAAGACGACTGAAAATTTTTAATTAGTGATTGTTTGGTTACGAAAATGTGAATATGATCTTGGGATGACAATAAATTTTATTGATTTTAAATTTATTATAAGCATCGTGTGGAGAATTAGAATAATGAATGAGCATCAATCTTTGAGTGAGGTTTCAATTTATTTGGTGTTAATTTTCAGAACTATATATGAACATGCGAGTTTAATTGTAAGATTTAGAAATGGTGCATTTGTCGTGGGTTTGAAATAAGAAGTCGAGTTATGATTTTAAAATAGAATATGCTTGGATTATGTGTGCACGTTACTTTTGAAAAAAATATTGATGATAAGATTGAGAGTAGCCATGTTATAGTATTTTGAAATTTTAATTTTGATGGGGAATGTTCTATGAGCACATTCTGGGTATATTACTGTTGAAAAATGATGATGATAAGAAAATATATAAATAAAAAAATTTAATAGAATTATAATTGATTAATCAATCCAGGATGAGTCTTAGACCTTATTTTTTGAATTCTAATTAATAAAAAAAACTATAATAATAATAATAATAATAATATTTTTATATTAACTGTTCATGTTAATTGTTAATAGACCTTGTTTTTTGAATGTTAATTATTGGATGATAGGATAAATTGATGTATGATTAATAAATTAATTGTTTTTGTTAATTATTAATTAATCCAGGATGATATGGTCTAGTATTAGGTCCTATTCTCTAGTTGGTGATAAATAAATAATAGAATCACTTAATACATTATCTCTAGAACATGAATTAATAATTTTTTGGTCACTATATAATCATTTCATTTTATAATTTTTTTAAAAAATAATTTGATATTCTCATTATTTATTGAGTGGCCCGGGATGGAATAGTTCCCATTATCTATTAAATAACCTAAAATGAAATGGTCCTGCATTAAATTATATTATTCAAATGTTATTTATTATGTGGTCATTTAACAATGACCATAAGTATTAAATCTTGCATGTTAAATGATCATATCTTGTGTTAAATAATCCAAGATAAATTGATTCAATGTTGGGGGCATGTCATTTAGATGTTAATTAATAGATAACATGGCCAATCAATATAGTCTTATTATTCATCAAGTGACTCTAGGATGGTAAGGTTCAACATTGAATCCTGTTTTTAATTTTGAACATTGTATAATGGATGATAAAGACAATATCTAGATAAAATATCAATTTAGGCATACCATATAGATACATATATTACTGAAAAAATAATATAACAATGCAGCTTGTACGAGATAGAATATATAAGAAAATATTTATTTTCTTTGTTACATATAACCATCATTTTACTCGAAACCTTTGTTAGTTAGGATTCATAATTATCATAATATCAGGTAACAAATTTTTTATTTCTTTTTCCCCCTTTACACCAAGCTCGCCTCGATGTCTCCTATTACATCTATTATCATCACAATTATCATTATTATTACTATTATTATCATAATTATTACTATTATAATAAATTATTATTTTTACTACTACTATTATTATCATTGCCATCACTATCTTCATCATTGTCATTATCATTGAAAAAACAAAAATCATAAACTTGATTTGAAGGATAAAATCAAAACTATAAAAACATCGATAAAAGGGTCAAGAAAAAAAGAAGGGTCAAATTGAAAAACATCACGCATGATAAATTAGAATTGAACGATTAAATTTAAAACAAATAAAACTATATAAAAAAAAGGATAAAAACAAAAAATCCAACAAAAAGAACTGGATCTGAAACACCAACAACAACGAGCACCAGAGTTTATTTTCAGGGTAGGAGAGAGAAATGAAGGGAGAAAAAGACTCACCATTGATATACCGATTACTGTAAGCTGACACATGTCGCCCAAGAAAAAAAAAGACATAACAAAGAATCAAATGAAACAGCATAAGTATATCTTTCACCATCAAGAGACACCGCATGCGTAGGCATGTGCCATCAGCTCTTCTGGTTAAAATAATATTATTTAAATGTGAAATAATGATATTACCCTTGATCAAGCAATAATTACCAAAATAGAGATAAAAAGACCTTAATACTAATGATTAAATGGATTAAATCTTGTGGCCTCGAAAGCATACGTGGAACTTAATTGTACATAGATGAAGGAAAAGACTTATATGCCCTTGCCTAACCATGTTAGTTTTTTTTTATTTCAAGGTATTATGGTCATTTTAATATCTATGAAAATATGAAAAATGATAAAAATACACCTAAAAAAAATTATAACGATTAATGCATTCTACAAAAAGACAAAAATACACCTTTATAATGATTAATACATTCTAAAAAAAGACAAAAAAACTCCTAATTCAAATGCAAACAATTATTTTTAAAAGGCTATAAACACCATTTTATTAATTATTACAACGAACAACAAAATGATGAGTCTATAGCCACATTGAATTCCCTTTCCTCTTTAGATTTTTTTTATATCTAAAAGAACAAAATATTTGAATTTTTTTTATTTATCTTGCTTGCTAAAAAAGAAAATCCTTATAAAAAGTTTCAATATTTGATCTTTTTTTTTAATTGTACATTTTTGTTGTTGTCTTTTTAGCATAATGTTTTTTTTTAAAAAAAAAATCTTTGTTTAACATATTAAAAGTGTTTATCATGTAATAATATTCTTCTTAATATGATTATTAAAAAAGAAAGTATTAAAAATAATATATACTAATTATTATTAAAAAATTGAATTCAAGATCTACAGGCATTGATAATTATATTTTTCAGTTTTATATCCATAATTTTATCTGAATGTACTTGATCAAATTTGCAACGAAGGAATAACACAAGAAAAAAAGTATTACAATCATAAAATATTTTACAAGTTAAAAATATTAAATGATAATTCTTAAAATATTTTCAAGCAAATTGAAAAGAAAAGAAAAGAAAATCACATAAATGATAATTCTTAAAACGTATAAGAGAGTAATATAAGAAGTGCAACTAAATATGAATTTTTTTTCTTGAAAGATGAATTATAAAATCAAAACGTATCACGAAAATTAATTGAAAATTTAGCTTTCAAAATTGAAGTAGTTTGTACCTTTTCTTAGTTAATTCTTACAAAGAAGGAATAAAAAAAGTCATGGAAGATAAGCCTGACTGGGCTATTAGGAGTTGGGCTATAGGAGCCCAAGCAACCAATCAGGGAAAAGAGATCAAACCAAACAGGCAATATTTTGATTGGGTAGAAAATAAAGTGAGTGGGCGGTTGATAAGGTGATGACGACGAGATGGGAGCGGACAGGATTCAATAAATACGAGACGGGATTAGACTGTGTTTTTTTTGTTTTTGTTTTTTTGTTTTAATTTTTTTTATATAATTTTAAAAAAATAAAAAATATTATTTTAATATAATTTTAAATAAGAAATACTTTTAAGAAAAATTATATCATACACTACCTTACCTATAGCTTTTTTTCAAGAGTTTTTTTTTTTGCTTTTGAAAATGTTTATTTTTTTATGATAAAAAACAAATTTAAAAAATAAAAAATATTATTTTAATATATTTTCAAATAAATAACAATTTAAAAAACAATTTTTTACCCAATTATAAACATTTAAGAGTCAAAACAAAACTCAAGAAAGGTCAAGACAGTAGTAGCAATATATAAGAGGTCGAGTGGCAGGAAGCGAAGATTGACGCAAAGAGGATATTATCTTTCGATGAAATGGGAGATCTATATGCCTTGGATTTCGACGGAGTTCTCTGTGATAGCTGCGGTGAAAGCTCTCTCTCCGCTGTCAAGGTTCTCTTCTCTCTCTCCTCCTTTTTAGCTGCCATGAAATGGAATACAACTTTTGGAAGCACTAATTCAAGTCAATTTTGTTCAAATAGCGAGTAATAGGATGATGATGCTGTTTCTTTACTGGTTGTTTTGGTGATAGAATAGGCTGCTAAAGTGAGATGGCCTGTTTTATTCGATACGGTGGATTCAACTTTGCAGGACTGGATTGTTGATCAGATGCACATTGTAAGTCCGTCCTTTTGTGTCTTAGCTAGAAAACGAATAAGTATATTACATTTCTTGCACCTTTTGAAAGGATATACCTGTTATAATTGGTTCATAACTATTTCATCATGATTATTCTGCAAAATTTAAAATTTGCATCCATGATTACAACTTTGTGAATTTGCTGTTGGGGTCTTACAATTGAAATATTGGTGACTTGTTTTGGGTCCATTTGGAGACATCGGTTGGATTGAGTTGTAAAACTAAAGTTCTGACTTGATGTGGAAAGTCCTCGGATTGATGCCGTATATAAATGCCAACGCACTTCTTCTTCTTCTTGATAATTATTGTCGTTTTCTTTTTCTATGAAAAGAAAAACGAAGGGAATGGTATATGTTTGAGGCTAATTACTGACTTGTACTGTGGCAGGTGCGACCTGTGGTGGAAACTGGATATGAAAATCTGTTGCTTGTAAGGCTGCTGCTGGAGATGAGAATCCCTTCTATTCGGAAATCCTCGGTGGGCATACAGCGCCACAACCCTGGCTTATCTCTATTATATGAAAAAACTAAGAACATTTTATGTCACGTTTATTATCCTCAAGAATTACGAAATTATTTTTTCACTTTCAAATACTGGTCTGGATCTGATAACTGTGGTTCAACTTGCAAGGTTGCAGAGGGACTCACGGTTGATGGGATATTGGAGAACTGGTCAAAGATAAAGCCTGTCATTATGGAAGAATGGGCTGAGAATAGAGATGCTCTGATAGAACTCTTTGGAAAGGTCAGGGATGAATGGATGGATAATGACTTGGCAACATGGATTGGAGCGAACAGGTATTTCAATTAAGTTTTTAGAGATGTGCCCCAATATGTAGAACTTCAGTATAAATCATGATAAGAAAGTAAACCCTAAGTTATGGTTAAAACTTGATGATTATTTCTTGTCCATAACTTAACCAAATCAGATCCATCTGCATATCAGATTCATTCAGGGTTACCACGCATTATGCACATTAAATTGTAAGAGCTCGAAGCTGGTTTTGCAGAAATGAATTGTGAATTTGAAATTTATATTCAGAGGATATTCCTCAAGAATGAGAATGTCTCTAGAGAATAAACGTACTTGCCATCCTTGGAAGTTTGGGATACGTATTTGTTCAATTATCTGCCTCCTTCACTCACTGCCTGTAACAATTGGGTTGATCATTTCTACATAATTCTGAGGCTACATTTTGCGCTGAAAATGATTAATCGCTGTTATCTTTGAATCTTAATGACCTCCACCAGGCATGTCTATCAAATATTGTTTTTTTTTTTTTTAAAAAAAAAGCTTTGATTTTGCTGAACAAGCCTCTGGACCTGATAAATGATCCTCCCCTGCAGATTCTATCCCGGTGTTCCTGATGCTTTGAAATTTGCAAGCTCAAGTATATATATAGTCACCACAAAACAGGTGTGGCCTGTTATTCTTTTATCTTTTGCTCTCAAATGATTGTGACATTGGAGTAAGGGCATTATAATTCAATCCCCATCAGGTTTTGAAGTGAAAATCAAAGGAGATGAAATTTGGAGAGGACTTGAGTGTTTTTTTATTTCTTTTACTGATATTCAAACTTGTGCCCCCTTTTTTTCTTGCTTTTCAATTCAGAGCCGGTTTGCAGATGCTTTACTACAAGAGCTCGCGGGACTGAAAATCCCACCAGAAAGAATATATGGTCTCGGAACTGGGTTAGTACATATTAATTGAGTGTTGTGGGGAAAGCAAAACCATTGATAGTTTCCTTGATTCTTTTGCACGGTTTGCTTTCCATAATGATTTTTTTTTTCCTTGTCCCACCGTTAACTTCAATTGCTGCTTTCAGTCCCAAGGTGGAAGTGCTGAAGCAACTTCAAAGGAAACCGGAGCACCAGGGGTTGAAACTACAGTAAGATCCATCTTTCTTTACCGATTTTTCATCCAGTCGCCACATCTATAAACCTCTGCAGACCTTGTGGTCTCCCGTTAACTTTCTTCTCCAGTTAACTTAATTTGAATTGGATTTGATTTTTCTAAATCATGGACAGCTTTGTGGAAGATCGACTTGCAACCCTGAAGAATGTAATTAAAGATCCTGAATTAGATGGGTGGAACTTGTACTTAGGTAATCATCTCCCTCAGCTTTTCCTGTTCTTTGCCGTCTCTCCTTTTGTTTTTGATGCAACACTGTTACAGTATAATTAATATTCGTTTGGCAATAATGTTGATTAACTTGTACAGGGGATTGGGGATACAACACTCATCAAGAGAGAGGGGAAGCAGCAAGCATTCCCAGGATTACCCTTCTTCAGCTCACTGACTTCAGTAAAAAGCTCAAGTAATCATGGACTTGGCCAAATAAGGAAGATTTGTTTTTGTCATGCTTGAGTTGATTACCACGACAAAACCAGGAAATCTCTCATTTCATACCAGTTTGAATCTTCATGAATAAAGCATGGTCAAACTTGTGATTTGTAAGCCTTTATTCAATTATTCAGGTCATAACTGAGTTGTTTTCGATGATCAAGTTGCCACTTGTAAAATGGTAGAAATTAAGGAATTGAACGCTTCCATTCCATGTAACTTGTCTGGGTTGACCAAACAAAATATTATCCACTGTACTTCACAGATTCTACCACTTCCGAACAACACTGAATGGAAAACACAGGCTGTATTTCTTTTCAAATTTCATCATCCAGGAAAGGGAACATAATATTGCCCTGCTTGACAAAAAAAGAACAAAGAAAAGAAAAAAGTGGAAGAGAAATTCGAATACCAGCCACAATATTGCTTAAGACTTGGGAAGAGAACCACTGCTGACAGACAGCATATGCTCCAGGGTACAAAATCAAATCTTGCACTGGCTGAGCTTGTATATCAAATAATTAAAATAGAAGACATTCAAAATGAATATGATCCAGATGAATCCGTAAATTCTGCAAAATCCGATCTCAATCGCACGTCATACACATACCAGTTATTACACGAAAACACATGATCACACATTGTTTATATGCTAAATTTGCTGGCAAAATAAGACTTCTATTTGTGATTGGTGTGTAAAAAGGGACCCAGATTCTAGATGGTAGCAAGCAGCAGCATGTTAAAAGAAAAGGAACAAAAAGGAAGGATGGTGGGTGGGGACGAGTTGCAAGAGTTACAACTACAGACCCAGAAATTAAACTTGCAGTGAAATGATGATGTGATTAATTCATTGACTAATTACACGTGAAAAGGAGGATTCCCACTTGGCTACAATTCTTCTTTCTGATGCCCATCATCCTTTGTAGCAGCTGCAGGAGAATCGTCTGCTTTGTCCCTCTCGCTCTGAAGCTTCTCAATGACTGCTTCTAAAGGAGGATCTCCATGTCTACGGAAAACTTGATCCCCAATCTTGATTTCATAAGCCTCCGGTTCATTCAAAATGAACTCCTTCAACTGGGCAACAAAAGAATGCGAAATTGAGGTAAAAGGAGAACACGAAAACAGAGATCAACAATGCATTTACTTCAAACTTAAAACACTGAACCAGTAATCTTCAATAAAATGCGAACATCATTTAAAAGACTCGTTAAGCAAAATGGCTATCACACTGGCGAGTGGATTTGGCTAGTCAAGAGTCAAAAGTACCAATGTGCAATCACTTCAATTAGGCATGATCAAAACAACTCAGGAGTCAATGAACTCCACCGCTTACCTCCATTGTGTCTCTGCCTTGATCCATGCTAAACATAATTGTACTCAAATCAACCCCTGAAAACTGCACTCGAATTCCTCCCGTTTTCATAATCTTTGTCCATTTCATAGCAATCTCAGCAACCACGTCCTGAAAAATCAAGACCATAAAAATTCAATCCTTAACTAACAATCCAAAAGCCCCAATTCACAGAAAATGAAAACTTAAATCAAATTACCGGAGTCCGGCGTGCGCCTAATCGGAGCTTAACAAACCCAAAAACTGGCCCGAAATTTCGCTTCATCATCATCTCCTGGATCTCCTGCACATTCATTTTGTTCAAATCAGACGGTGGTGGATCGAACTCGTCTTCAGACCGTTTTGTGGTCTTTCCCCAATTTTTCCATGCCTCGTCTTCCTCATCGTCGATAACGTCGTCAAGATCATCCGTTATGTGGATGCTTCGCTTCCCTGCATTGGCCACGCGGATGAAATCGTAATCTGGGGAGAAGATTAGGGGTAGAAATAGAATTAGGAGAAGCAGGATATTGGGGTTCGGCATTTTTGTGATATCGCGATTATTGGGGTTTTTGTTTATTTATGGGTTTTGAAAATGGGGGGTAACTGTTAACGTGCGCACAGGGGGGTGCGTTGGATTTGGGTACGGTTAGTGTGCATCATTATACGGGTCTAGGTACTAATCAGTTTTGCTTATCAAAAGGTTTGTGCCGAATTGGAGTTTAATTCAACTCGAAAGAACTTCCATAAGAGGATGTAATTAATTGTTTCATTTTTAATAATCCTTATTAATTGTGTAGACAAACTAAAATTAATATCTTCCAAAACCAAACATTGCAGTCATATTCTTCTCAGTGCTAGCTCGTCGATTTCAATTAATTGTAGACAAACTCTTAATTTTACTTCAATAACTCCAAAATTATGTCATAAACAAATGTTTCTGATGAAAATAATTTTAATTTAAAATTGCATTTTTATTTATCAATATTTTTTAAATAATTCTTTGTTGGGCAAAGCTGTTTTAACCATGGTTTTAAAACCCGGCCCGGCCCGGCGGGTCGACTCGGGTTGGAACCAGGCCGGGTTGAAGAAAAAATAGGGGAAGGGAAAACCCGGTATGACCAGGTCAAAAACCTGGTTGCAACCCGTTGACTTTTTTTTTTTACTACGTTTTGATTTTTTTAAAAGAAAAATTGACCCGAAAAACCCGGTGACCCAGTTAAAACTCGAAACCCAAACCTTAAACCAAACCGAATCTAAAAACTATGGTTTTAACGACAGCTAAGGGAGATTTTAAAAAAAAAAGGTTTTAAGCCAGTGATATGCCTAGCATCTCTTTATCATGGTCCTATGACTTGAATCAACATCTAATGTCTTGGGATTTTTATCTCACAAGATATTTAATCTAAATCATACTTAATTTATATTTTTAGATGTATAAGATTTTTTCATAACTTATTATTTTTTATTTTATTGATATTTATATAAGAGATATTTATTTTTTATTAATTCTATATCGATGAAACAACATTTAAATATAAATATTCTTTGAATCATCTAGATATTCATTCTCAACATATACACATTATTTTCTTGTAAAACATTTATTTTCATGTCAAAACAAGAATTTAATGTTTTTTTTTATATTTATTATACTTTTCATCTTACTTAAACATTTAAAAGTCTTTAAATCTACAAATATATATATATATATATATATATATATATATATATATATATATATATATATATATATATATATTGTAAGTGTTATAATTCTTACATCAAGCTATCACCTCCCTTTGTTATAAAGAATAAATTTAATAGCATGAAGATTAATTAAACCCATTATTCAACTACTAAAAAAACTGTATTCATAAGCATCTAGGATCTTAGAAACATTTGGTCAAAATTAGCTGTGGATGACATGAATTAGAAAATTTAGTTCAATTTGATTCTAAAGAGTAACTTTTAATTAAATGTGATCATAATTTTTCTTTGGTTTGGAAATAAACGACGATCTAAATAAGTTTTTGCAACAGTCACAACGAATAAAACCTTCATCTCACAGGTTAGGTCCAAATGCAGAAAATTTGAAGATTATCAACGCAAAAACTCAACTATTCGATCTTATGCCATGCATCATCCATAAGGATTGAATAGTAAAGTGGGCTGCGTTTGTCGAGAACCCTCTCTAAATATCACTAGAGTTGTACGTAAGGAACCATATCTGCAAAATGTCAAGAATCATTTTTATAATTGAAGGTGAATTTTTTCTTAATTTCAGTGTTGATGCAGTTCCAGCCTATTTCTAAACTCCTCGATTAATTCATCCAGCGACTACATGAGCAAGGCTTCCACAGCTTTCAAATCCTCTTATCCTTTCACTGATCAATCTCTTTCAATCTTCTTCACACATAGCCAGGGTTCGTTTGATATGAATACCTGGAGAAGGTGTTTGGAGTTAAAGGATTCTCTTGCTTTTTTTGTTAAAGACAACAAAGAGAAAGGCCCTGGAATTAGCCCATCGCCTATGCCAAGCCGAAGGGACAGATTATTACCAAGTGAAAATAAGAAGGGAAAATTGTGATGGGCTCAAATAAACCTCCCCGTTGAGCCACATGACGAAGAGCAGCTGCATGCCTCCATTAACAAAACATAGCAAGTGTTTTTAGGCCTGCCATACTCTTTGTGGAACATTTCTATACACAGCAGGACTAAATAGAATTAAAGCATATTGACTTGGCCTGGCATCGGCTTGCATGTTGGATTTGGTAAATCCCAATCTGGAGCTTTTTCCCTGTCAAGGAAGGCAAAGCGACAGGCAGAGCATCTTCCTCCAGAATTAAAATTTCCAAAGCTTAATTTCATTGCTTCGGTCATGGTCAGATAGCTGCTTGCTTGCTTATCATCGGATATCCACGTGTAACGATCAGTAGCTACTTGGCAGTTTAAAAATGGTCCTGCGATTCATGGCTAGAATTACACGATGGCGACAAAATGGCTGCATTATAATTAGGAAGTGTAGTTTGCTGAAATAAAAGCACAGAAAAGAAAGGGAATGAGAGGACTGTGGATCTCGACTAACATACATATCCTGCTTATCACTGCAGGATCAACTCGGAAAGTGCCAAGAGTTGGGAAGGGTATGGAGAAAAAAAGGAGACCAGTAGTAGAAAAGTATAAACTCGTGGGATCTTTAGCAGTGCTACATTAAGCAGTCACCTTCAGTTATCATTCTATAAGTTAACCAAAGGCTGAGGATTTATGGAAGGAAACTCATTAAATTGTTAGGAGAGACAATGACTTGGTGTAGGCAGGGGCGGAACTAAAAAATAAAATTAAAAGGGACCTAGATTTCAGTTGTTTTACTATTTAAGCTAAAACTATCAATACTATTAAAGGAATGGCTGGAAAAAAAAATTCCTTGTAGGGGCTTGGGCTCCTACCACCCCCCTATCTCCGCTCCTGGATGTAGGATATGGAAAGGTAGCATTCAAGGTTGTCACTTCAGCGCCATTTTGAATTGCGTTGTAAACAGAATTTAATGAAATTTTAATTTTTTTTGTTTGAATTTTCTTTTTATATTTTTAAATTATTTTGATGTATTAATATCAATTATTACAACACTCCCAAATACCTTCTAAATTTGCGTAGAGGGGCTGAAGCTCTACTAATTATTTAAAAGTTCATTTTAGACCTTATATGTTTAAGGTTTTTTCAATTAGGCCCCTATGAAAATTTGCTTATTCTATTTATGATCCCATCTTTTGTAGATTAATTCTATATCCATCCTTATCTTATTTTCATTTCATATTGGCTCCCATTTATTTTACTGTAGCTTCAGCACTAACAATGTTCTTAGCCGGTTACATGCTGAACACATCCATATATTAGGTTAATATATAATTGAAAACTGGTCATAACGTCACCTCAAGGTTTGCAAGACCGTATGGGGTCATACGGGGCATAACTAAAATATACGTGGTGGTCAGTGGTAAGAGTTTGGGATCAAGAGGTTTGCTTTTTCTGTGGTCTCAGGTTCGAGCTCTATGATTGCTCATATGATGGCCACTGGAGGCTTACATGGTCGTTAACTTCAGGGCCCGTAGGATTAGTCGAGGTGCGCGCAAGCTGACCCTGACACCCACGTTAAACTAAAATATATATATATATATATATATATATATATATATATATATATATATATATATATGTGCGCGCGCGCGCGCGCGCGCTGCAGATCAGGCGAGCATGCACTTCCAAACATTATTTTCTTCACATTCAAATCTCAAAGAACTCCATTAATAGCTGCATGACCATATTCTTTCATGGCCTGTTCCGTTGACTTGTCACAGTACTGTACTGGCAGTTTTATGCTCAGCATTTTGCTCTTACAGATGCCATTGCCAGATTCTAAAGCAAGACCTGAGACTGGAGAGCAAGAGTATCAGCCGCAGCTTCGGAACATGATGATCACTAGGTACATGCACAAACGTCTTCTTCATTTCACATCATTTGGGAAATGGTAGAAATCTATATATATATGTCGTGTACTGCAAAGCCCTGGTAGTATTTTGATCAATGCCTCAAATGGAATAATAAAAAAAACTAATAAGATTGCTTTCAGTTCTATATATCTTGGACGAATCAACTCCTGGGATTTAACTGTTCTTATACACAATGCATCGGCTTGTAATTTGGATTGGAATCCTTGATAACATAAAACATGCAAGATGAATCTAAACAGTTGATTCGTCTATAGATAGGACAAGTCTACTCTGTCATGGATATATTAGAAAAACTAGAAGAAAATAATAATAATAAAAAGCCTGAGAATGACCCGTGCATTTACTATATAACTTTTCCACGTGTCCCCTGGATCATGGCCATTGCTTCTAGTGGAGCGAATCTTAGTATGATCTTACATTTTTTTTTACTATGTTATAATGAAATTACCAGTAAGTAAATTTAAATTTATACGTTGTCAATAACAAAAAAAATAAGCTGAAACCAACTCGAGGGCAGATGTGTTGCCCAGGAACATTGTTTTGTTTTGGTACGTAGTGGCTGCTTACAAGTCTTTGGCAATACGACTGCGGCAACAGTTGGAAGCAAACACTGATTTAAAGTGTTTGGTAACCACATTTTTTTTCACATGAATCGCACTCGAAAACTGAAGTCGAACCCTAGTTTGTGAAAAGCAATTTACAATTGCTTTGTGCCCGTGTTCTCCTCTCTCTCATCTACTATGCATAATCTCTGCCTCCACACAATGTAAAGTGAATTAATTCACTCTCCATTGTGTTGATACGTTGGACATAATGTCTTCACTATTCTGGCCGGATCAAATCTAATTTAAATTTAAATATATTGGACCGTATCGAACCTAATAAAAAAAATAATTTTTTTAATTGTTTTACTTAAAAAACTAGTATTTAATATTATTCAATGACACTGCATAAATTAGAAAGAGATCGCATGATAACGTAGCATTTGCAAAATTTGATCGCAATTCCAATTGTGTTCCTGATGATACTTTACTGATTTTGTTGCACGCTCGAAAAACCATGGAAATTGTAGTTTTTATCGGATGAATTTCGTACGTGATGGAATTGTAAATAGATTAATGGAACAATAAAAAAAAAATTAATATAACAGCATTATTTATTTAATGATGTAATAGTTAAATCTACAATATTTAAATTAAAAACCATCAATATGAATATATATCTTTTTTAGTTATTTTATAACCTCAATTTGAAAAGTATTTTTTACCAAACACATTAAACTATTTTTTATTCAACCTCAATTTCATCCACAGTTTTAACCAAACATATATAAATATCAAACTAACATCAACTAAAAGTACTTTTTATAAAATAATTTTTTCAAACCACAACCATAAAAGCTACTATAATACCAAACACAAGATATATAAATTATATTTTAAAATATTTTTATTTTAAAATATATTAAAATAATTTTTTATTTTTTAAAAATTATTTTTGACATCATCATATCAAAACAATTTAAATAATTAAAAAAATCAAAATTATTTACAAGCATGGTTTGACAGCACTATTACCATTACGGGGTTCAACTTGGATTTTTTTGATGGCTTTGCCCTTGTTCGGCTCATTTTTTGAATAAGAACTTGATTAATGATATGTTTGAGAACGTGGTGTAAATCGTGTTATCTTAAATTTTAATTTTTTTTGTTTAAAATAAAAAAATTTATAATTTCAGATTATTTTGATGTGCTGACATCAAAAATAATTTTTTAAAAATATAAAAATTTATTTTAATATATTTATAAATAAAAAAATATTTTAAGCTATTACTACTACCAACCTTAAGGCTGCCTTAATTTCGCTGCCCTTTCCGATCGGCAACAAATGTGTTTAGTCGTTGCCAAACACAGATTGAGGACTTCCCCCGCTAAATGCTGAAGGCCCACCCACCACCATTGAGTAGGAATTGACAACGTTTCTTTCCGGTGGGACCTACTAGGCCACTACAGATGAAGGCATCTTTCCTATCAATTCACACTCTCATGTATCCATCTAATGTAAAAAATATAAAAGTAATTGAGCACTGTAAAAGAATCGCCAATGGTTTCCTTTGTTTGCTGAAAAGCCATGAACGGACCTCTGGATTGGTGCTTCGCTCTAGCTGAAAAGGCTAGGGCACGAGCACCTCTCATATTATGGGAACGTTTGGTACTGCGTTTTTACCTGTGTTTCGTCCAAATTTAAATTTTTTTTTTTTCTAAAATTGAGTTCGGTTTGTACCTTTTGGATCGTTTTGATGTGCTGATATCAAAAATGATTTTTAAAAAATAAAAAACATCATTGGCATGCATTTCAGCACGAAAAGCTATTTGAAAAGCACCCGTAACCACACTGCCAAACACGCTCTATGTTTGCTGGGGACACATGGAAAAGTTCTCATTATGTTCATTTATATCACATTCAAATGTTTTTCCATATAGGCTGACCGATACAACCAATTTAAATTTTATTTTTTTCTCTTTTAATTTGGATATCCAACTAATTTACACGTATTTTAATTAATTTTACAAGCCTTGAAGTTAACAACTATATAAATCTCTAGTGACCTTAAAATTTATAGAACTCGAACTGATGATCTCTAAAAAACAAATTCATGAGTTGATCAATTTAATTACACCTCTTATATTAATTTAAATTTTAATTATTAAATTAAATTGTGTTATTGTAATCAATTTAAATATCACATATTAAATCCCTATGTCACGGTCAATTTAATTCTTCATATTATATTCATGTTTTTGTTATTGAAAAAGGAAAATGTAGGTTAGGTAGTTTGGTAACCCTAAGAACAAAAAGTGACCATCTTACCAGTCGTGCCGCCTGGCCAGATGCAGTCCATCGACCAGGCCCCGGAGGCTTGCAGTTCCACATTTTTAATGAATTTAACTCGAGAGTCAAGCCCGCCACGTGGAATAATTATTTTCAACACAATTGGCCTCTGTGTGCGAATATTATTCGATAAGTCCGTGCACTTCATGCATTTAGAGATATGCATGCTTCTTATAGATGTTTTTATTATTATTATTATTATTATTCTTCATCAATAACTATTTGCATTTTATATATTTCGTGGATTTTATTAATCGCGGCGGCAATTATTGGCTTCCTCTATGTCATGTTTTTTTTCCTCTTGATGTTGAAATAAAAAAAATTAAAAATTATAAAAAAAACATTTTACTTCACAAGCTAATTAAATCCAAAATATCCACCTGGGGAATATTCACTGTTTTGATGACATTGTTTACAGTGATTTAAAAAAATGGAAATCATCTAGTATTTGTTTTTGCAGTCAAACTTTATTTTTAAAATTTTTAAAATTAATTTATCATGTTAATATAGAAATAAATTTTAAAAAATAAAAAATTATTTTAATAAATTTCTAAAAAAAATACTTTAAAAATACTCGCTACAAAAACTATTAAGAAATTGAAATGGACTGTCTTTTATCGTAGAAGCCACTAGCCAGAGAGTAGAATTCAGAAACCTTATAAAAGGTATCTCCCACGACTCCTAACACGCCCACCTTTCATACGCGATTCCGTTGTCTTCTTCAACAAGTGGCTTTCGCTCTAGTAACCTTCTGGGTGTGTTGTTACTAGCTAGTGTCTACCGTTTTAACACCTCCATAAATGGCTGCTTTAAGGAGCTTATTGAAGAAAAACTCATCATCAATCCCAACATGTAACGAGCTGGTGATGATTAGAAGATTGTTCTCTTCGGAAGCTGCTGCTGCTGCTTCCCCTTCTTTTGCTCAAAGACTCAGAGATTTGCCTAAAGATCTTCCTGGCACTAAAATCAAGACACAAGTTTCCCATGTATGTCCATCTCCCTCCATATCTATTGATCATTAATTTTAACCAAAAAAAATCTCTTTGCTTAATTCCTGGCGCATTAATGACGATAGTTTTCTGCTTTGCTATTTACCATTTTCAACCAAGTTGTTCATAAGAAAAGGAGAGTGGATTTTCAGTGTCGTGGATTTTCTAATCTTGGACCAAATTTTGTGTCCAAACTAACTCACTCTTTTTTTATAATTCAAAATATTCAGCTCATTGGGAAAACTCCAATTGTGTATCTGAGCAAAGTGACTGAAGGATGTGGAGCTTATATAGCCGCCAAGCAAGAGATGTTTCAGCCCACTTCTAGCATCAAAGACAGGTATCACAGAACTCAATACTATTTTCCTATGTTATCATAAACCTTAAGGTCAAATAAAAACCATAATGTTTATGCTACAGACCGGCATTGGCAATGATAGAAGATGCAGAAAAGAAGAACTTGATTGCTCCTGGGAAGGTTTGCTCAATAGCCATAGCTCTAAAACTTTTAGATATTATAGGTTCAATCAGATGCTTAAACTTTTTGAATTTCTCTAACTTGTTTTATTCTTGTTATACTAGACGACTTTGATAGAGCCCACATCTGGTAATATGGGGATCAGCATGGCATTTATGGCAGCCATGAAAGGGTACAAGATGATTCTAACCATGCCTTCTTATACTAGTTTGGAGAGAAGGGTGACCATGAGAGCTTTTGGAGCTGAGTTAATTCTGACTGACCCCGCTAAGGGAATGGGAGGAACAGTTAAGAAGGCTTATGAACTTTTGGAATCCACTCCAGGTGCTTTCATGCTTCAACAGTTCTCAAATCCTGCCAATACCCAGGTACTTAATCTCACAATAGCAGTGACATTGCATAGCTGAAAGGGCTTATCGAGAGCAATGTGCTCGAGTTATTATTATTTTGATGATTTAGGATTCTAACTCTCTTACTTTGTAACTATTGGATTGATTTCTGAATCCAAATGGAAAAACAGATCCATTTCGAAACTACAGGCCCGGAAATATGGGAGGATTCACTTGGAAAAGTTGACATCTTTGTAATGGGAATAGGCAGTGGAGGGACTGTCTCTGGCGTCGGGAAGTATCTCAAATCCCAAAATCCTAACGTTAAGGTATCTAATTTTAAATTCTTGCTGGTGCTTTCACAGCATCACTGCCATGTGCTGTCATAAATGTTACTACTTTATTTCTCCCATAATGTTTTGTCTTCATTTTTATATGATTGTAGATTTATGGAGTAGAGCCTGCGGAGAGTAATGTACTTAATGGTGGTAAACCAGGTAAGAGTCTCGCTCTGCTCTTGTTCTTTTCGTTTTTACTTTTCTCCTCTTGTTATTAGGAAGAAAGGAATTATAAAGAGTAAAGCTAGAATCTTCTCTGCTTCTTGGAAGTAGAATGTTGTTTCCAATAATTTTAAGCTTAAGGTATCATAACCTATAGAGATGGAATGGAGGAATATAACATGATGGAGGTTATGATTTTGGTCTTTGTAATTTTGAAAATTTATGTCAAGTCTGTGCTAAATTCCATACTTATAAGACCCATCCCAGCCCAAGACGGGTCATTGGGGTTTGACTGGGTCAACCTCCTAGGTGGCTCAAAAGCAAACCCGGCTCGGGCAAGGCTCCGGGTTTGCAGGTCATCAGGTTCACCTGCCGGGCTGGGACGAGTTTGATTACCATGCTAAATCCCTTGCTATGGACAGAGAAGTTGAATCTCTATTATTATGTCAATTGAAATAGGTCCTCATGACATTACCGGCAATGGGGTTGGATTCAAACCAGATATATTGGACATGGATGTAATGGAAAAGGTCCTTGAGGTAAGTACCGCTGAATTGAAGGAAAGGGTAGAGAATAAATGTAACTAAAAGATGAGGCATTTTCAATGTCAGATTTTGAAATGCCAAACTGACAGTGAAAAAATTAAATGGCAGGTTAGTAGCGAAGATGCTGTGAATATGGCTAGGAGGTTGGCACTGGAAGAAGGTCTTATGGTATTTACTCTTAACAAAGTCTGTTATCGTTGACATTTTGGTTGATTTTCTATCTTTGACAGCCTCTTGCACACATATGCTAATGCGAAGCGCAATGCTTTAATTTTTGTATATGAATCGGTTTTCTTTGAGCTTTGGCTGCAATTTTTGGGTTCTTGGATTTGTAGTTTTCAAGACTCGCATCTGCTTTCAAGAAATGAGCAGTGGCAGAGTACTGTTTGTTGTTTAAATTTTATTCAATTATTTTTGGTTTGTGAAGGTGGGAATATCATCCGGAGCCAACACAGTTGCCGCACTTAGACTTGCGAGAATGCCAGAGAATAAAGGCAAACTTATAGTGGTAAGAACAACTTATATTCCAATTCTCAAAAACACAGAATTTAAATTTTCTACTGACAATTTACACTGTTTGCGGGATGGGGGTACGCTGTTAATAATGACTTTTCTATTCCTGAAGTTGTCATATTTGATTGTTAAGAAGGCTTAAGGTTTCGTCAATTTAAGCAAATTTCCTCATCATTGAATCGGGAATTCTTTTTCTACCCAAGTAAATTAATTTAAGTACGAATGCTCCGTAAGAGTTGTTGCTGGTTGACTTTCAGACTATTCATGCAAGTTTTGGGGAGCGATACCTGTCATCTGTTCTCTTTCAAGATCTGAGGAAAGAAGCCGAGAACATGCAGCCAGTTCCTGTGGACTAATTCATTCAAACATCTTACTCGATGAATGTCAAAGGCCTCTTGCGCAACCATGTCTCTCAATGTGGTTGTTGAACGATATGCAGCAAAATATGTACTCTGTGTCCATGCAGGCGGCTTATCTCCGTAACATTTGTGGTGATAGAGCTTGCTTGTCTCTTAAAGTTTGGCTTTAGTTTCCAATTTCACTTGAAAAGCATCCTCTGTATTACAGAATTTAGTTGAGCAATGGAAATTATTTTTCCTTGATGCCCGCTTAAACTTCTTGCAGTTGATTTTAACCAGCGTCAGTTGAATGAATATTTGCTGATCAATGAATTTTCCAGTGAAAAACCATAATTTTTTTCTATGGTTCTCTAAGATTTTAATACTTTCATTGCTAGGATGAAGCATCGCTACCTCTAAACTGCCGAAGACCGTAGATAAGGAATGGGAAAGGAATTTAGAATTTCCACGCTAATTTCTGCGTTATGGATGCGCAACATTTTCAAAATCTTGCCTAGCGCAACCTACCTTTCTCCACATTGATATTAATTGACCCCCCTCTTAAAACCGACCTTAGCTCAGGTGGTAGAGAGGAAAACTGCAGTGGAACCTTAAATCAGTTGGCAGAGTGGAGGCGAGCATAATTATTTGAACTGGTCTGGTCTGTCAGATAAGAATTGTGGTCAGGATCGAGACTCCTGGATAAATCCTGGTGAGACCAGCTAGTTCAACTCTAAAGATTTTTTATATAATTTTGTTCCAAAACAACGTTGTTTTTTAAAATAATAAAACTAGGTGTTTTCTTAAAGACTTGAAACATATTAAGAATTGATTACTATTACCTGACCTGTCATATATTATTGTTGATAAATTCTCCTGCTTTTCAAGTCATGCATATGACGCATGTACTCGGTATCCACCTGATGTGAACGCAGCAACACCGAGTGTCTGACGCAATGCGTAGTAAAAGCTTCTTTCATAACAAAAATGTTCATTTACTTTGAAAATTTGAGACTTTTTTTTGTGTGTGTGTGATATGAGCACAAAAGATTAATATTTCAACGAAATAACACAATTGAAAAATATTTTTGATCAAATAATATAATTTATATTTATCGTGATTCTATAAAGAAATTACAATTAAAAAACACGACTTTAAATAAATAGTATATTTACAAAACACATTTTTTTTTTATATAAAACAGCATTAAAAAGGGAGGTTGGCGTTTAATTTCACGACAAACTAAAATTATTTTATTTTGTCAATATTTTTAATTTATTGTGCTAATTTTTTTAAAAAACCACTTTTTTTCTTCTTTTTCCTTTCCTTTTTTTAATTAAATTGTGCATATTTCTAAAGTTGGGTTCTTTTAGTTCCTTGGATCTTAGAGCATCCACATCCATGCATAAATTTTAGCTAAAATATCATTTTAACTAGCTTTCTCATATGGCCCGAAAGGGCATTCTCAGTTCTAAAAAATGGAAGTGAGGGACGCTAAGAGAATCAATTCTTTGATTCACTTCGCCTTGAAAAGTCCGTTACAGGAAGAAAAAATGTAATCATATTCATGCTCTTTAAAAAAAAAAAATTCATGAATATTTTATTATTACATGTGAGGTGAAAGATGAATATTGAAGTGTATGCTATTTCCTTTACCATGGCATTTCCCCAATCCATTAAGGTTATTTCTTCATTTGCAGAGACCACTATGGCCTCCAATATCCACTTGTAGCTTCCCAGTGAACCTATTACTTTTCAAATTAATGACTCTCAAATCATACAAATTTGCAGTTCCTTCAGGATTCCCTCCTTCCAACAAGTTATCAGACAGATCAAGAGAATGCAGCCCTCTCAAATACATAATTCAGATGGCAATTCTCCACAAAGGCCATATTCCTCGTGTTTCCGTGTCCCTGCCATTCCAAAGCAAAAGGTGGAGAAATCTGCTTATACTAAAGCTGTTAGCTGTGCAGTATTTGAATATCCAGTTGCTTCTAACTGAAATAGCATTGGATCAGAGCAGCACCTTCAATGAAAATATGATTAACTCAGGAACCCGCGAATTAATAGTATACTAATTGCCTGAATATATTGATGTGTTTAGTGACAAAAAAAATAAATTGGAAACGTGCTGGAGATATGATTGCTGTCAGAATAGGATAACATATCTTAAGGAGTACATGAGGTCGCGTTGCTTTGGTAGTTTGGCTTGAATACTATCAAGCCAAGAACTTTCATCGTCGAACGTTGAGTCCAAACAGTAAGCACGGACATTTTACTAAAAACCATTTTGGCAATTGAGGATTCAACTTCGCTAGCACCACAGATTAACTATTGTACGGGATCGCCATAGTTGAACTGTTAATTGTTAGGAAAACTAAAGCCAAGAATAAAAGACAGGACTCAGATGCCATGTACGATCTTTTTTTCCTGTGACCTCTTCTCTCGCGTCTTTTCCGAAAGCCAATTGAAGAGTACTACAGTATATATATATATAGCGAATACTGTTCATTTTGCTAGAATAGCTAGAAAGTAGAGAGCAATAATGCTGTTTTTTTTTTTTTCACCCCCACAGGCAGTTATAGCTAAGAATTGGGTTTGGCTAGCAAGGATAGAACTTTATTCTGCAGTAAGCACAAGCCCCATTACCAATTCAAACTTAATTTTGACAGATTTTCTCAGTTTTTAATTAAGTCATCCATGCGACAATCCAACATCTAGCTTGTTACGCACCTAAATTTCTTCTTAGATCAAAATGGGCTTTCCTTTTCCAAGTTGTCTTGTACTATTTTGCATTCTCACTGTTGAGTATTTGCTATTCTTTTGATGTTGTACAAAGGATACAGCACCTGCTTCTCAGATTCTCCTAAATTTAAGTCATGCAACTCTGACTTCTGATGTAATGTTTCGTTTTGTTAGTTGATTGGAAGGCACAATTTTTTTTTCTGATGCGATTACTGAGATATTTCATCAAAAAATGTTTTGATTCACTTCACATATTCTTAAACTTCGGTTCTTTTCATTCTCATGTGAATCTGTCTTAAATATTGTTGGCTTTATTACAGTTTCATTTTGCCACTGACTTGAAGGATAGAGTGGGTTTAAATGCTAAGACATGCATATTGTTGATACAGTTTGCGCACATTCATGCAGTTAGGTTATCATATATGATGCTGACGAAGACACAGGATACATTTTGGGCCACTCAGATTTCCCTTACAGGCATTGCTGTATTAGTATGAACTCTAACAATTCTATTACTTTTGCGCATATCTCTGGAATTGCCATATGTAATAGTGCCTTGTTCTTTTTCAACATGAACTTAGAAATGCTTGGCATTCATCCTCGTACGTAGAATGTTCTTATGTGTTCTTACAGTTTCTTATGAACTGTCAGGTAACATCTGTCCTATAATGAAGCGTTGTTGTTTTCTGAAAAATACCAGCATTACAGAAAATCAGGGGTCATGATGGAATTATGAATTTATCAGTTTATTTGTCTTCAGTGTTTTTGCTTTTTTTCTTTTTCTTTTTCGTGCTTTTTCTTTGCAGATAAGAATGTTAGCTTTGAATGCAGCTTATCTCCTCAAAACAGGAGGTCATTTTGTGCTCTCAATAAAGGTTCAATCTAGCATTTAACTGTTCTTCTGTTCTGCACTTCTTTCCATTACTGAGAAATCTAAAGCAACCAATAGATTATTATTATTGTTATTATTTTTTGCAATCTTGTGATTTGTTTATAAATTTGCACATTTTCTTGAACCTCTTCAGGCAAATTGCATTGACTCCGCCGTGCCTGCTGGTAAAGCATACGATAGTGAAGTTACCATGTTGAGGGCGGATTTGCCGAAGCCTGCAGAGATGGTGACATTAGATCGATTTGAGCGAGACCATGCCCGCGTCATTGGAAGTTACAGAGTGCCAAAGAAACAAAAAATCGCTGCCTAACAACTGTTGGATGTTCAGCACTTGGATCCCCGCTTCCTCGACCATTTAGCTTAAAAGTTAAAATTACCGTTCTGGGTTTTGCTCGTTCATTTGAATAGTTTGGCAGACAAAATAATTTAAAATCAAAAAATCAAAATTTATTAAAATTGTGGTGCTTACACAGCCCTGTTCGAGCACTTTAATGATCTCGGAGTCGTCGTTTTCACTCTATGGTCATCGTGTGTAGGTACTAGTACTTTCAGTTGCCAAATGGTTCTTTCAGTAGTGGATTATGCTCGTCTGCAGAACGTATGTGGATAAGAAATAGACAGTTGACCATCTTGATTAGATTTTAGGTGGCTGGCAGTAAAGCTACGCGAGGACATTTTGTGGATGGACGATTGTTATATTAATAAATGCTTAAAATCATAGTAATAAATGTTTTTTAAAGTGTTTTATATTTATAAATATATTAAAATAATATTTTTTTATTTTTTAAAATTATTTTTTATCAAGATCTAAAAATAATTTTAAATAAAATTTTTTAAATTTTAAATTTTAAATTTTAAATTTTAAAAATGGAAAAACAACCTTACTCTATTATAATATAGGCGAAGTCAAAGGCCAAAATATGCGTTTGGAACTCTTTGAACCATGTCAGTTACCCAAACTTAAATTTATCTTTAAAGGCAGCATGGTAAACATGTTTTTTTAACAATCTCTTATAGGTTTTTTATTATTATTATTATTATTAATATAAATATTTGTATCAACTTACACGCATTTCAACTAATCCTACAAACTCTAAAAATAACATCCAAGTTAACAATTAGTTAGGTTTTTTTGCTAAGACATGCCGCCAGTATACTACTATACTCTAGTCAGTTTTTTTTTATAAAAAAAAATAGCACGGTAATAAAAATAAAGAGAATAACATGGTAAGATTTATTTTGAAAAATAACATAATTTAGTTTAACTATTCATGTGAGATATTTATAATTCTAATCCAAAATATTTGAACTGGGATGTTCGACTTCGTGCCATAAAAGCAATCAACTTAATATTTTATAATTTTATAATTCAGAATCAAATACAATTATAATTCATTCAACAATATCAAAATAATGCATGGTAACTCATTCTGGTTATAAATCATTTCCCTCTCGACATATTGGTAAAGTTGCTAATATATATAAAGTACTCGATGTAAAGTATTCATTTAATCTATCAAGACATAAAAGACATGCATTAGAAAACAATTCATCACTGAAAAATAATATCATGTGTTGGTGAGATGGCTCTTTCATGGTTAGGGGAGAGAGAGAGAGAGAACAAAGATGGAAGGGAAGAGAAGAGGAGCAAAAACAAGAAAAGAAAAAAGGGGGCTGGGTTTTAATAGACTGGAATCGTATATATTGTATGCGATTTGTTGAACTATGTTTTTTTTGTCTAAATAAAATTTGAATTTCATTAATTTTTTAGTTTAACGTGAGTGTCCGGGTTAATTTGTACGTACCTCGACTAATCCTAGGGGTCCAGAAGTTAACGACCATGTAAGTCTCCAGTGGCCATCATGTGAGTAACTACAAGACTCGAATCTAAAATCACATAGAAAATAAATCTCCTAATCCCAGACATATTAATATATTTTTTTAAATATTACCGGTGCTACTTCGGAAAGAAAGGGGAAAAAAAGCTCAATATTATTATACCAGGAAGTGATTCTATATTGGCCATCAAGGGACTCTTTGAAATCTGATCCTCTTATTGATGCCCGGATTGGACAATCTACCCACGCATTCGGGATGGGATGCTCTTGAAAACTTTCGAACACTTTTGTTTCTGTTCTTACGCCTAACTTGTAAGATATATTCCTGCAGAAGAAGCTAAATTCTACACGTGGCCTCCTTTGTCCCAATTCACTTCTTTCATTGCCACCTGTAGTACTTGTTGCAAACTGTAGAGTGAATTAAAAAAAATATCTGAGTGTTACTGAAATTAATAACTATTTAAGATATTAAAATTAATAATTATTTCAGTTTTTATTTCAGTTTCTAAAACTTGAATTAATGATATTTAAAATCTAACCAATTAAGTTGATTTTTTAAAGTTAGACGTTACTTTTTCTCTTCTTCTATGTTGCTGGTGATGTTCTTACAACTTATTTCATCCATCCATATAATTATAAATAATATATATATTATTTATGTATTTAGGAGAGGTAACAAGATAAGTATAATTTATAAATGCTAGTTAGTTGCCGTGAAGATATAAAATATCTTGATCAGGGAAGCTAATCAGATCAAGTTCGTTATAGAAATCTGAACCGTAAATCTCAAACTAAATGAATTCTTTTTTTTTTTTTTTTTTTATACTTGTCCAGTCTCCTGAAAGTGGAATTTTTATTGCTAACCATGAAAGGATTATAATTATTAAATTTAATGAATATATTTACAAAACCAGTGCAACATTTTATAGTATCTTATGATATCTTTAATGTTTCCATACCATGCTGAGAAAAAAAACTAAAAGAGAGATTCGCACTATGATTTCTTTTCTTTTTTGTCATTTTTTTTTCATTTAGACCCCTCGTTTTTTTTTTATATATATTTAATTTTTTGACATTGTGTTATTAGTCTTGGTGATTTATTTTTATGTCAGCGTGCTAATATCTTATGATGTCAATGAAATATTTTATCGCTTAGTTAATGCTCGTCCAACAAAAAAATAAATTTTAATTTTATTAGTTTAAGAGAATTATAGCTCAGGGGATCAAAAAATAATGTCTATTGTATAGCGGTGAATTTTTATTAAGAATTACTTTAAAAGACATGATTTTTTTTTACTGTGCAAGGCTCTATTGTTCATCCTCTCACATATTATTATGGATTGGCTGTGCAAAATTTTATGTCTTTTTAATTTGATCCTCAAACTTTTTTTTGTAATAATGCAGTCCTAATTAAAGGCCAATTGATTTTGATTTATTATGAAAAGGTAGGAGTGAAAGAAGATAGATCAAAATCAAAAAGGCATCAAACATGAGTGACATGCCATAGGTTTTGCAAAAGATGTACTTTAGTCAAAATACTTTTAAAATCACACAAATTATATAATTTAAATACCTCAATATTTTTCCAATTCAATTTTAATGAGTTTATTTTTGTTATTTTTTTAGTCTTTGGTTGAGACAGGTTGCTAGATTCTGGTAGTAAAGAGCGAAAATTATCGTTGACACCGATTCAAGCTACCAAAATAGAGATTATATTTTATGTCAAATGGTTTCATTTGACAAGGATAATTCATATTAGGTGTTTTTGTACCTTTAAAGTTTGTGGAAAAAAATCCGAGCTCGAGTTAATTTTGGTTTTTTCAAGCCATAAACAAGTTTATCACGGTTTTTACAGTGTGTTTTGGGTAAAAAATAGGTTTTTGGATAAAAAAACTTAAATCTTGATTTTCCTGCCATCACAGTGGCTGGAATCTGGGCAAATCAGATAATGCGTCGTCTGATTTTTTTTTAAAAAAAATTTAGGGCAAACATTCACCCTAGTTGCAAAATAAAAATAAATTAAGGGCCTGATCATGTGGGGTCTGGCAAAATGGGCCAATCGAAGCAGTGCCTAACCTTTGCTTCTTTTTTGTTTTCTAATTTTTTTCTTAAGAAATTAATGATTATTTTTTATGGTTTTCTCTCTAAATTTTATTAATTTATATTTAAATTAGTACCCCTTCTCTTTTTTATTTTATTTGTAGAAGCTCTTTTAGATGTTAATTATTTTTTTAGCTATGCATTTAAATTTGAAGAGTTTTTCTTATTTATCTATAATTTTTATCTTTTGTATTGATAAACTTTATTTTTGAAAATAAAAAAACTATTTTTAGATAATATTTCTAACATGTACAACCTTGGATGATGTTTGTTTATCTTTTATTTTACTCAATCAATTTTATTTGTATATCTATTTTTTTAAATAAAAAAATTAGCGAACATAACATGTTAAATATCCTATCTTTCGAGATTAAATATTTTAACCAATCTATCTCTTGATTTTTAAATTTTATTTTTAGATATTATTAATAATTTTTTTTATTTTTTTATTCGCATATATAGTTCTTAATTTACTTGATTACATTTATGTATAATTTTTTTTGATTTGAACTTAATTTTATTAACTATAAAAATGTATTGAAGAAATTTATATATACAGTTTTTTTATATAAAATAAAAATATTTTACGAACAACGAGTTACATATATATTATATTTATCTAAGACACGTCAGCTGCACCTAAACATTCTCTATGATGTTAGAAAATTGATTTGATCTGTAGTTAGTAGAGTGTAGCGCAGGTCACCAATCCTGCGAGAAATTCTCTCCACATGTGGCAGGGCACGCATTCACATCGAAGGAGCTCGCAGGAACCTAATATTAGAGATCTCACATCCCATGAACCGAAGGACTAAAACAGTAATTATAACCAAACTGCAGGTTAAACTCCTACCCTACCTTTTCGTAAACTTGTAGCAGCAGGAGTCACGTAGACCCCACCCTAACATAAGAATATAAATAAAATAAAAGGCAGAAAAAACTCACTCACTACCAACCCCAATTTACACCACCCCCCCCCCCCCCCCCCCCCCCCCCCCCTTTTTTTGTTTTTAAAAAATAAAAACCCCAAATAAAACCAACAAATCTTTAGGGTTTGTTTGACTCTCAACACCCTTTTTTTTGTTTCTTTCTTTATTTTTGTTTCTCTCGACATCCAATCGCGAGTTTCAGTGAGAGTGAAAAACAATCAATCACCTGCTCTGTCTCTTCTCTCTCTTGCAGGATCCATTCCTCTTCACTTCACCGATATTCTCGCCTTTTTTGTAGTGTGCGAAAATCCGAAAACCTAGAGAGAGAAAGTGGACAGATAGGCTAAAAGGCAGCAAGCAAGTTCTGTTTTTATTTTTGTAACGTTGGGATCGGAGGGTAAAATTGAAGTTCTATTCAAATTTTTGGAGGGATTTTTTAACAACACCATTTTAGCTTTTGATTTCTTTTCTGTTTGGACATGACTTTTTTTTTTTGGTTTATGTCATAAACTTGGGGTTTAAAGAGTAAATTTGTATGCATTCTGGTGGTGGTGGAGGAGGTGGGCCCAGTTGGGTAGGACCGGCTGGGCGTGCGGGGTCCACATCATCGGCTGCAGCATCGCCTTCGTCTTCGTCTTCGTCTGCTGCTGTATGGAACCTTCAGTTGGGATTTGATTCGGTACAGCAGCAGCAGCAGCAGCAGCAGCAGCAGTCTAGGCAGGTAAGGTTTTTCTTTTCAATTTATCAAATTTGATTAATTGATGCGTGTGATTAGTGAATTCCAGTTGTAATCAATGTGATTGATTAGTTTTTTGAATTTTTTATTAATCACGAGTTTGGAGGAGGCACACTAAGCATGCATTTAATCTTAGGAGAAGATTAGGGCATTTAAATTATTTTGAGGTGTAATTAAGCATCTGAGTTTGCTCGGGGGTTTGTTTGGATATTGAAGATCAATGACAACTAAGCGCGGGTCCTGTTATCGGGTATTTTGTTTTAGCAGTTGGCATTCCTTATCTGGGTGATGTTTAATCATGTCTGTTGTTTTCCTTGTTAGTTTATGTGGATATTATTATTATATTTTGTTTCTTTAACTTTTTTTTAGAAAAAAAATAAAGGGCCCTTTTTTTTTTATTGGGATTATGGAATAATCCTGCAGAAGTATCATACTTGGTGTTCATGGTGGAATCTGTCTAATTTTATGGTTCTTGTTATCTGTCGTGTTTTGCCGGCATTGTTTTTTGAGCTGCAATTTTAGATGGAGGTTTTTTTTTTTTTTTTGTACTGAAAATTTATGGCGCAGTTTGCATAAAAATGAATCTGTAGATGCATCATGCATTCATTTATTTTGCTTTCTCTTTTAGATTCTTGTCAATATGAAGGTGCAGTGGCGATTCTAGTGCTCAGTTGACCATCTTCATGCTTGTTTCCAAATCTAATTTTGTGTACTTTATGAATTGTATGATATTGTGCTTATTTCTAAGATTTCCTTACGGGCAAGGGTAGTTTGCACTTTCATTTTTAGGTGAAATTTTGGTAGCATTTGTTTTATATTTCTAACTGTGCATGCAGGCATTACAGCAACAATTACTTAGAAAACCCGAAGGGAATGAAACCCTTCTAGCTTATCAAGCTGGAACTCTTCAAGGAGTTACGGGAGGGAACAATTTTGCTTCATCTCCAGGCTCAATGCAAATACCTCAACAGTCCAGGCAATTATTTGATTTGGCTCGACAACATGGTTCCTCTCAGGACGGACAGAATAGGAATCAAGGTGTTGAGCAACAGGCTTTGAACCCAATTCAACAAGCATATCTTCAATATGCTTTCCAGGCCGCCCAACAAAAGTCAGCTTTGGCAATGCAGTCTCAGCAACAAGCTAAAGTAGGAACACTGGGCTCTCCTGCTGGAAAGGATCATGACATGCGGGTGGGAAATTTGAAAATGCAGGAACTCATGTCCATACAGTCGGCAAATCAGGCTCAGGCTTCATCTTCTAAGAACCCATCTGAACATTTTTCTCGTGGTGAAAAACAGGTGGAACAAGGTCAGCAGCAAGCCTCTGAACAGAGGAATGAGCAAAAGTCTCCAATCCAGCCTACTGCCATTGGACAACTAATGCCTGCAAATGTTACTAGACCCATGCAGGCACCACAGGTTCAGCAAAACATCCAAAACATGGCAAACAACCAGCTCACAATGGCTGCTCAGATGCAAGCAATGCAAGCATGGGCACTTGAGCGCAACATTGATCTGGCACAACCTGCAAATGCCAACTTGATGGCAAAGCTTATTCCAGTCATGCAGGCAAGGATGGCTGCACAACTAAAGGCAAATGAAAATAATACTGGTGGACAATCATCACATCCCCCTGTGTCAAAGCCACATGTTGCTTCTCCATCCATTGCAAATGAGAGTTCTCCTCATGCAAATTCATCCAGTGATGTCTCTGGGCAGTCTGGCTCTGCAAAAACCAGGCAAACTGCTCCATCTGGTCCCTTTGGCTCAACTTCCAGTGGAGGCATAGTGAATAACCCTAACAACCTCACAATGCAGCAGCAGGCTTTTCACATCAGAGAGAACCAAGCACCTCCTCGACAGGCAGTTGTGCTTGGAAATGGAATGCCTGCAAACGCAAGCCAAGGTGCAGACCATACTCTGCCTTCAAAAAATGCATTAAACAGCTCAGAAACTTCACAGACACAGCAATTCAGGCAGCTGAATCGATCTTCTCCACAATCTGCTGGTCCTTCTAATGACGGAGGCTTGGGCAACCACTTCTCTTCACAAGGCAGGCCAGCTGTCCAGATGGCACAACAGCACACTGGGTTCACTAAACAGCAGTTGCATGTTCTGAAGGCTCAAATTCTAGCATTTAGGCGACTGAAGGTCCAAAAGTCTTTTACTTGCCACTACACATTTTCTTAATGTCCACTTGAAAATTTCAATTGACTTAATAAGTTCTCAGTGGATCATATGTTTTTTTTTTTGCTTGATAGAAAGGAGAAGGTACTCTTCCACAAGAGCTTCTTCGAGCTATTGCTCCACCACCCCTTGAGTTGCAGCTGCAGCAACAACTTCTCCCTGCAGGAGGAAGTAATCTGGACAGGTCGGGTGGAAAGATTGCTGAAGACCAAGCAAGGCATCTGGAGTCCAATGATAAGGGTTCGAAAGCAATGCTATCTATGAATGGACAGAGTTTTTCTAAAGAGGAAGTTTTTACTGGCGATGAGAAAGCAACCGTCTCAACCATGCATATGCAAAAGGCACCGGCTGTGATGAAGGAACCCACTCCCCTTGTGGCTTCTGGGAAAGAAGAGCAGCAAACTGCTACATGTTCTGTCAATTCAGACCAGGAGACTGAACATGGACTTCTGAAAACTCCTGTTAGAAGTGATCTAGCAGCAGATAGGGGAAGGGGCGTTGCTTCACAGTTTCCTGCATCTGATGCTATGCAAGCTAAGAAACCTGCACAAGCAAGCACTGTGGTCCAGCCGAAAGATACCGGTTCTGCCAGAAAGTATCATGGACCATTATTTGATTTTCCCTTTTTTACTAGGAAACATGACTCTGTTGGGTCAACTGGGATGATTAACACGAATAATAACCTAACATTGGCCTATGGCGTCAAAGATCTTCTTTTTGAGGAAGGCATGGAAATGCTTAACAAGAAAAGGTCAGAGAATTTGAAGAAAATCAATGGTCTACTAGCAGTAAATTTAGAGAGGAAAAGGATTAGACCAGATCTTGTGTTGCGGTTACAGATTGAAGAGAAAAAGCTTAGGCTTTTGGATCTACAGGCGCGTTTAAGGGATGACGTTGATCAACAGCAACAGGAAATCATGGCAATGCCTGACAGACTATATAGGAAGTTTGTTCGGCTATGTGAGCGTCAACGGATGGAGCTGGCAAGGCAGGTACAGGCCTCTCAAAAAGCCATAAGAGAGAAGCAACTGAAATCCATCATGCAGTGGCGCAAGAAACTTCTTGAGACTCATTGGGCCATCCGGGATGCACGTACTGCCCGTAACAGAGGAGTTGCTAAATACCATGAGAGAATATTGAGGGAGTTTTCAAAGAGAAGGGATGATGACCGAAATAAAAGGATGGAGGCATTGAAGAACAACGATGTTGAAAGGTATAGAGAAATGTTGTTGGAGCAACAGACTAGCATCTCAGGCGATGCTTCTGAGAGATATGCCGTTCTCTCGTCATTCTTGACTCAGACAGAAGAATATCTTCATAAGCTGGGAGGTAAAATAACAGCTGCTAAGAATCAGCAGGAAGTGGAGGAGGCAGCTAATGCCGCAGCAGGAGCTGCACGACTGCAGGCATGATTTATTCACCCCCCCCCCCCCCCCCCCCTCCCCCCTCCCTCCCAGCAACCCACCAATTAGATGTTCATGTTTTATTTTTTCTCGTAAAATTAAGATTCCTGCCTCTTAGCTATAAACCAAAAATCCCCCCCTTTTCTTTATAAATTCTGATGCATGGATTTCCTTTTCATATTCTTTATGTGAGATTTGGTTTGGAACTGCTAATTCATCTAGTTTTATTGTTGATTAAAGGGCCTATCAGAAGAAGAAGTACGAGCAGCTGCAGCTTGTGCTGGTGAGGAAGTATTGATAAGAAACCGGTTTGTGGAAATGAATGCACCCAGGGACAGTTCATCTGTTAACAAGTAAGTTATTTGTTTGATTAAATTTGTCATGTTTCCTACATCGAGGAGAGGAGTGAACTGGTTATTCGATTTATTAAGTGCTGAATGGGTGTAGTTGGTTCCAAGAGATGGAGGCTTCTGTGTGCTATACAATATATCCTAAAGGCATCTAACACATGCCACTAATGATCTTCACATACATAATTTACTTCCACATTTTCATCCTGTACAAAATTGATGTTTGATTGTAACAGTTTATGCTTTGTCATTCCCTGTTAACAGATATTACAATCTTGCACATGCTGTGAATGAAAGGGTCATAAGGCAACCATCTATGTTACGAGTTGGAACCTTACGAGACTATCAGCTTGTAGGCCACTAATCTTTGGTGGATTTTTTATTTTATTTCATTTTCTTTTTGCTACATTTTAAGCCTTATCATGTCACAAGTTTCTTAAGCTATTTATGTTTGTGTGCTTGTTTGTCCCCCTCAGGTGGGGTTGCAGTGGATGCTTTCTTTGTATAACAACAAATTAAATGGAATCTTGGCAGATGAGATGGGGCTTGGAAAGACTGTACAGGTTTGTTTCTGTTGGCTCAAGCCTCTTCTTTTTATGGAAGCTTAAGCCTTTAAACCACATCCTTTTAAAAAATGAATATTTGAAAACAAATCCCATTTATTTGCTTTCAAAACCCTAGAGGTTTAATGTCTCTGAACTCCATGCCTCATAAATGGATCCTTTGTTCTTGGAAAAATTATTAGTAAGTTCACTTCTCTCAAGCAACAGACTAATTCACCAATAAATTCACCTATAATAATTTTATTTTAAAGGAGTTTATTTCTTTACATGCTTCCTAAAGTACCCTCCGAAATTTTGCATTGCCTATTAAAAATCCTAAAAACTTTTCTTTTTGAGGAAAAAACCTAATAACTTAAAGGTGAATTTGTTGTGTCAATGATTAAAGACATAAATTAAAAAAAATATGAAGTTATATGTCCTAAGAAAATGTTCACTTTTAAATACGAGAAGTAATTAAAAATTCTAAAGCTTTAGCTGATTACATACAAAGAAACTTATTCCCATGAAAATCCAAGTCTAAAAACCTTTTTTCCTTATATATACATTTATATATGTAAGAAAAAAGTAACTAGATAAGAATTGTAGTTTTTGACCTGAACTATAAAAATGTTGAGCAAATTAACAGTGAAACCCTAAAAGCTAATGTTATACATGTTGAAAAAAGAAGAGGAATGGTGCATGTACCCGTTCTCTTTTAGGAAACTTGCATGTGAATCTGAGAACAATTCTTATAATTGAGCTGATAGTTGTGAAATAATGAAGGATAAATTGATGATTTAGAATCTCAATTATGGAGTATATAAAATTGAGATTTTGTGGAATGAAAAGTTGCATAATGAACTTATTGGTCTTTTGCATGTGAATGGTGAACCCATTGACACTTTTCCATTGGTAGTCAACTAGAATAATTTATAGATGACATAATAGACTTTTTTTTTTGTGTGCTATTCTTAAATAATTTTGTTCCTATGCAGGTGATGGCATTGATTGCTTATCTAATGGAATTCAAAGGAAACTATGGACCACATCTTATAATCGTTCCTAATGCTGTTTTGGTGAATTGGAAGGTTAGTTACTCTTAGTTGCATATTTATTCACAGGATTTTTTAGTGTTTTTTGATGTCTGACCGAGTTCATGCTGCAGAGCGAGCTACACAACTGGCTGCCATCTGTGTCCTGCATTTATTATGTTGGTGGAAAGGATCAGCGGTCAAAATTATTTTCCCAAGTAAGAAGAACACATTTACTTGCTCATTTGTTTTTCACTCTTCAGATTTATTATGAATTGCTGAGCTTTCTTTTACTGTAACTCTGTAGGAGGTTTCTGCCATGAAATTTAATGTCCTCGTGACAACTTATGAGTTCATCATGTATGACCGGTCAAAACTTTCTAAAGTTGATTGGAAGTACATCGTAATTGACGAGGCACAGAGAATGAAGGACAGGGAGTCAGTTTTAGCCCGTGATCTTGATAGATATCGCTGCCAGAGGCGCTTACTTCTCACAGGGACACCATTACAGGTCTGTTAAAGCTGTCTATTTTATAGCTACACACCATTGTTACTCAAATGCTTATCTGTGTGTCTTGGGGAAAACTTAGATCTAGAATACAGTTTTGAAGTCTTGGCTAGTTTGTGCTTCCATGGCCTAACTGTAATTTAGAGCATGTTTGGGAGAGGAGAAATGGGAGGAAAGAGTGAAAGCAGGAAGAAAATTGGAGGAAGAATAGGTGATGTGATGGCTAGGAATTCTGTATTAGATCCTTCATCCCATTCCGAAGTCTAGTAGGGAGTCCTATTTCAGAAGCACGGACTCAAACACTCTTTTTGTTTGGAAGATCATTGTTCTTCACTCTCTTGCTATTACCCGCAGGTAGCGCAGCAGGATTACTTCTGTTTAGAAGAAGGGCGAAAAAGTGAGTAATAGAAGTTGGGGACAAAATTTTCTCCTTGGACTCATTTTCTTTCACCAACATGAGAGAAAATGAGAAAGATAATCCTTTCAGTTTTTACTGGATTGATTTACATAGATGCACACTTTCACATTTGATTTTATAGATCAGCTTTGTTTTGCAGGACTAGTACATATTTAGCCTTGGTTCTTTTTTCCCTTGATTACTTTTTTTATTTTATTTTTACATTTCCTTCTAAACACAAAGAGAGTATAACTTTCTATTCTCGTCACATGCGCTGGAAAACTTAGATCTAGAATACAGTTTTGAAGTCTTGGCTAGTTTGTGCTTCCATGGCCTAACTGTAATTTAGAGCATGTTTGGGAGAGGAGAAATGGGAGGAAAGAGTGAAAGCAGGAAGAAAATTGGAGGAAGAATAGGTGATGTGATGGCTAGGAATTCTGTATTAGATCCCTCATCCCATTCCGAAGTCTAGTAAGGAGTCCTATTTCAGAAGCACGGACTCAAACACTCTTTTTGTTTGGAAGATCATTGTTCTTCACTCTCTTGCTATTACCCGCAGGTAGCGCAGCAGGATTACTTCTGTTTAGAAGAAGGGCGAAAAAGTGAGTAATAGAAGTTGGGGACAAAATTTTCTCCTTGGACTCATTTTCTTTCACCAACATGAGAGAAAATGAGAAAGATAATCCTTTCAGTTTTTACTGGATTGATTTACATAGATGCACACTTTCACATTTGATTTTATAGACCAGCTTTGTTTTGCAGGACTAGTACATATTTAGCCTTGGTTCTTTTTTCCCTTGATTACTTTTTTATTTTATTTTTACATTTCCTTCTAAACACAAAGAGAGTATAATGTTCTATTCACGTCACATGCGCGCCGCCCCCCCCCCCCCCCCCCCCGATGTAGCCTTCATATCTTTCTTGGTATTTATCTGGCGCTGCTGTGTATTCAGAAAAATGGCTGTTGCTCTACTGAACCTTACTTTAACCAAAAAACCGTGTTTGGGTCTTATTATATTTAACTTAGAGATCCCCTTAGCTGCATGGGTTCATGTATATAAATTCCATGTTATTTCTAAATGGCATTCTGTTTAAACTAATCAAGAACGGGTAAAAATGCTTTAACGGTGTACACAAGGGGAAAAAAATCTACGTTACAGATTTTTTTTTAATCAAATTGTCAGCTTTATCTGACATGTAGCAGAGCAAGTAAAACTTCAATTCAGACTTGTAGCATCCAAGCATTCCCACAATTACAGATGCTAAGTTTAAAAAAGGGAGAATCAGCAAGATTTGCAAAACTTGGTTGTATGTGAGTAGGATGTTTGTGATATACTGGTGTATTCATGTCGTCTTCTTTCCACTTCATGATCCTGTAGGAAAGCAAGGAAAATTTCCTTCTGTCAGTGGTCCCGTTACATCTGCTAATATGTTTCTGTTTGCACATATTATGATTCTTGGTTAGATGTCTTCTTACTTTTTGGATAAGACCTGCAAAAAACTTTCAAGATAATGGTCTATATGGTCAATAGATTGGAACCTCTGCAGTTTACAAATGAGAATTAGAGTCTCAATTTGATATATATGAAGCAATATTGTGATATTAAGAAAAATAATAGCTCAGAAATTCAATTTTAATTCCGTCAACAATGAGTTTTGGCTATGACTTTACACGGATTGATTTTGGGTTCTGCAGAATGACTTGAAGGAGCTATGGTCACTCTTGAATCTACTTCTGCCAGAAGTTTTTGATAATCGTAAAGCATTTCATGATTGGTTCTCAAAGCCCTTCCAAAAGGAAGCTCCAATGCATGATGGAGAGGATGACTGGCTTGAAACTGAAAAGAAGGTGATCATAATTCATCGACTTCATCAAATTCTAGAGCCTTTTATGCTCAGACGTCGTGTTCAAGACGTGGAAGGTTCACTTCCACCCAAGGTATGGCATTAATTTGACCTCGTCAATCATGATGTTTTCATGTGATGGATTCTAATACAGTGCTACATTGCAGGTTTCCATTGTCTTGAGGTGTAGAATGTCTTCTATACAGAGTACAATTTATGATTGGATCAAATCTACTGGCACTATTCGAGTTGACCCTGAGGATGAGAAGCTCAGGGCTCAAAAAAATCCAGCATACCAGCCTAAGGTGTACAAAACTTTAAATAACAGATGTATGGAGCTCCGAAAAACTTGCAATCATCCTTTGCTTAATTACCCATATTTCAATGACTTATCCAAGGATTTCCTTGTTCAATCTTGTGGGAAACTATGGATTCTGGATAGGATTCTCATAAAACTTCAAAGAACAGGCCATCGGGTACTACTCTTTAGTACCATGACAAAACTCCTTGATATATTGGAGGAATACTTGCAATGGCGCCGATTGGTATACAGAAGGATTGATGGAACAACTAGCCTTGAAGATCGTGAATCGGCTATTGTGGACTTTAATAGCCATGATTCAGACTGCTTTATTTTCTTGCTTAGTATTCGTGCTGCTGGAAGGGGTCTTAATCTTCAGTCAGCTGACACAGTTATCATATATGATCCTGATCCAAACCCTAAGAACGAGGAACAGGCAGTTGCTAGAGCCCACCGGATTGGACAGACAAGAGAAGTCAAAGTCATTTATATGGAAGCAGTTGTTGACAAAATTTCTAGCTGTCAAAAAGAGGATGAATTAAGAAGTGGAGGCACCGTTGATTTTGAAGATGACCTTGTTGGTAAGGATCGATATATGGGTTCTATTGAGAGCCTAATAAGGAATAACATCCAGCAATATAAGATTGACATGGCTGATGAGGTTATCAATGCTGGGCGTTTTGATCAAAGAACAACACATGAGGAGAGGCGAATGACTTTAGAGACATTATTGCATGATGAGGAGCGGTATCAAGAAACCATGCATGATGTTCCATCACTCCAAGAGGTTAATCGCATGATAGCCAGGAGTAAAGATGAAGTTGAATTATTTGATCAAATGGATGAAGAGTTTGATTGGACTGAGGAGATGACGAGGTATGATCAGGTACCTAAATGGCTTCGAGCCAGTTCAAAAGAAGTGGATGCTACTATTGCTATTCTATCAAAGAAACCATCAAAAGCTATCCTTTTTGCTGATGTTATGGGTATGGTTTCCGGTGAAATGGAAACTGAAAGAAAACGGGTGCGGCCAAAGGGGAAAAAGTCTCCTAATTACAAGGAAATCGATGATGAAAATGGAGACTATTCTGAGGCAAGTTCTGATGAGAGAAACGGTTATTCTGCACATGAAGAAGAGGGAGAAATTCAAGAAATTGAAGATGATGAATCCAGTGGTGCTGTTGGGGCACCGCCCATTAATAAGGACCAATCAGAAGATGATGGTCCCCCGTGTGATGGTGGGCATGAGTGTCACGGAGCTTTGGAAAGCACTAGAAATAATGATGTACTAGATGAAGCTGGTTCCTCAGGATCATCCTCTGACAGCCAAAGAGTTACACGAATGATCTCTCCTGTCTCTCCTCAGAAATTCGGGTCACTTTCTGCATTAGATGCTAGACCAGGTTCACTTCCCAAAAAGCTGGTATGTTTCTTCTATACCTATTCTTGTGCTTCATTACTGACTTGGGTAGTATTGCTATCCATTTACTGTTCCATTAATATTGTACAGCCAGATGAATTAGAAGAGGGGGAAATTGCCGTGTCTGGAGATTCTCACATGGATCACCAGCAATCTGGAAGTTGGATGCATGATCGCGATGAAGGTGAAGATGAACAGGTTCTGCAACCTAAGATTAAACGAAAACGTAGTATTCGGCTTCGACCCCGTCACACTGTTGAAAGGCCAGAGGAGAAGTCTAGCAATGATGTGCAACGTGGAGATTCTTGTTTGTTGCCATTCCAAATGGATCATAAATATCAAGCACAGTTGAGGAGCGATACTGAAATGAAAGCATTAGTAGAGCCTAGTGGATTCAAGCATGATCAGATTGATTCCTCAACAAGCAGGCGAAATTTACCTTCAAGAAGAATAGCCAAAACACCTAAGTTACATGCTTCGCCAAAATCTGGCAGATTGCATTTGCAGTCTGCTCCAGCAGAGGATGCTACTGAACACTCCAGAGTGAGTCTGGATGGTAAAGTTCCAAGTACAAGTGGTACTTCATCTTTGGGCACCAAGATGTCTGATGTCATCCAGAGAAGGGTATGAACTCAGTTCATTTATTATTCTAATTTATTTTGTCTTGTTAATATAATGTAATTGGATAGGTCATATGCGCCTAAAAGAGGCTTGACAGTGGAAAATCAAGATTGGCTTGGCACATGATGTTCTTTACATCAAGTGTACTCTTTTTTTTTAATTGTCTGTCCCTAGTTATATCATATTTCTGTATGTTAACTGGAAGTTTCAATTGTGCAGTGTAAGAATGTTATTGGCAAGTTCCAAAGGAGGATAGACAAGGAAGGACAACAAATTGTACCTCTTCTAGCTGATTTGTGGAAGAGGATTGAAAATTCTGGTCACGTAAGTGGTGCTGGAACTAATCTTTTGGATTTACGGAAGATTGAACAGCGTGTTGACAGATTGGAGTATAGTGGAGTGATGGAGCTTGTGTTTGACGTGCAATTCATGTTAAAGGGTGCAATGCAATTTTATGGGTTCTCACATGAGGTATGATTTCTCATCCAAACTTTCACTTCAACATTTTTTCTCAAAAACATTTTCTCCTGGAAAATGCTACTGGCGATGTCTCTGGATATCCTGTTGGAGCATGAATATGGTCTCTTTGAAACTTTTTTATAGTATGGCATTTGTCAATGATTTGATGTGGAATTTGTGTCCAGTCATGCATAACCAATTTCGAGAGTGCTCTGTTATCTTTCTTTTATAAAAGTTGTGTTATTCCCTCTTGGAAGATGTCATATTATCTGTTTCGTAGTATCATTCATTTACAAGATTTTTAAATTCTTTTCTATGCAAACATTTTGAATATAATTTTGAAATGTCCAATTATATATTTCTTGTTTTGGTTTTCTTTTTCTCGCACTTAAACATAATGGACAGGTATGATTGAGTAATTTATGGAAACATCATCTCTGAATGTAGCACAGTTCAACTTTTGATTTTAAGGTTTGATCTATTGTCCCATTAAAGGATGAGACAAAAAAAGGTTGGGAACTATTCTTCTTCATAGTTCCTGAACACTCCGCTTGCCAAAAGCTTATCCTTTGGCTATATCGGATGATTTTCGTGTGAATCAAAATTTCCAAATTCTTCCCAGTATATAAGTGAACATATGCTTAGTTGTCAGAACAATGGAATTTTGTGATTTCTTTTATCTATTACTTCAATTAGCTGCCTTAACTCCCAATGGTGCCAATTACCAGAAGAGCTAATCCACTTGGTCGAACTTCAAAACAAGTTAGAATCTCAAGGTATGTTTACATCATGCAGGTTAGAACTGAAGCAAGAAAGGTGCATGATCTCTTTTTTGATATCTTGAAGATTGCATTTCCAGACACCGATTTCCGAGAGGCCAGGAACGCTCTATCTTTCTCTGGCCCATCATCAACTTCCGTTTCTGCTCCGTCTGCAAAACAAGCTGCTCTTGGCATAAGCAAGAGAAACAAGTCGATAAATAATGTGGAACCTGACAACAGCACTACCCATAAGCCAATGCAGCGAGGATCCATTCCTAATAGTGAAGACATTAGGAGCGTCCGTGTGCCCCAGAAGGAAACAAGGGTTGGGAGTGGAAGTGGCAGTACTAGGGAACAATATCATCAGGATGATTCTCCACTGCATCCAGGGGAGTTGGTTATCTGCAAGAAGAAGAGGAAAGACCGGGACAAGTCAGCAGTGAGGTCAAGGACTGGATCAAGTGGTCCAGTCTCCCCCCCAAGCATGGGCCGCAATATCACGAGTCCTGTTTTGAATTCAATACCTAAAGATGCGAGACTGAATACTAGTCCTGTTTTGAATTCAATACCTAAAGATGCGAGACTGAGCCAGCAGAATACGCATCAGCAAGGGTGGGTGAACCAACCACAACCACAACCACCAAATGGTGGTGCGGGGAGTGTTGGTTGGGCAAATCCTGTAAAGAGGTTGAGGACAGATGCTGGTAAAAGAAGGCCGAGCCATTTATGATTTTTCTCAAGGATAGTGTATAATTTAATGGAAAAATTTGTTGTTGAGTTCAGCCGCAAAGCGTGCAAGTGGCCCCTTGTGGCCTGTACCAGTGCTGTAGCTGCTACTGTTAATATAGTTGTAGGTCATTGCTCTTCCATTGTATACCGCTCCTTGCATGATTTTAGAAATCCAGTAGTTTTTGCATGTTCGTCTTATAGTTATTGTTGCTATGCCTTCACCAGATTAAAGCTAATCTTCGTTTTGCTGTCAGCTTTTTGAGCTCCTGATTGTGTGTGTAATGGCACACAAGAAGAATGCGTCTTGCAATCTCTAACCAAAATAATCGGGAAATTTGAAATCTCGTTGTTGGCAATCTTGGAGGGTTGAATAGGAAACGTGATTCTGGTCGGCAGTTCCTGAATATTAGAAAGATAATTTAATTGAAGTCTGAACCATGAGAAAGAAATGGTCAAATTGGTGAAGATTTTGAGAATAACAAGAAAAGATAAATATGTTTGTTTTTGTATTTTAAAAATAATTATTTTAAATTAATTTTATTTTGTATTTTGAGAGATTGTTTTTATGGGTTGAGATTAGAAATAAATTTTAAAAAATAAAAAATATATATTATTTTAATATATTTTAAAATAAAATATTTTAAAAAATAACTGCTAGATGGGAAATAAAGTAACAAATTTGCGTTTGGATGACAATAGATGGTGGTGCTGTGCTACTGTGGCAGTGATACGGATGATTGGGAAAATCTGAAAATTGGTGTTCATCAGACGGGGATGTAAATTGATGATTTGCAGGCTACAATTCCCTTCAGAAACATTAAAACATCTCTAAAACACTATAATATCGCGTTTTACTGTAGCTTTACTAGAGCTGAGTAGACGGCACTAATTGATGAACATTCGAACTTTTTTTTCCCTTCAATTTTATCATCTTAAGATGTAAAAATTATTTTACGTGTTGTCATTTGTTTCTTTTTGTATACATTTGCGTATACAAACTGTCTTAAAAAAAAATTCTGAAATTGAATTAACTAGCCTGTTTATGAGATATAATTTAAGGTTATAGCATAGTTTTTAGACCCGGCCTAGTTCAAGGCCCGGGTTCCGGGTTTTGACCGGGTCGCCCGGGTCAAATTTTTTTTAAAAAAATCAAAACGACGTCGTTTAGTAAAAAAATAAAAGTCAACGGGTTGCAACCAGGTTTTTGACCGGGTAGCTGGGTCAACCGGGTTACACCGAGTTTTTCCTTTCCTTGTTTTTTTTTCAACCCGGCCCGGTTCCAGTCCCGGATCGGCCGGCTTCCAAGTCGACCTGCCGGGTCGGACCAGGTTTTAAAACTATGGGTTATAGTTAAAGAAATAATTAAAAAACAGGAATAAAAAAAGGAGTTATTTTAAAAATAAGTTGAAAAACTTCAATTTGATCATTGAAGTTTTAGTTTACACATAAGTCCTTATATTTTTTATATTTTAATCATAAACTATATTCTTTATCATGTTTCTCAGAGTTATGACAACATAAAAAAATCACTGGAAAAAGAGAAAGAGAGGTCGATCAATCATATTTCAATTAAGAAAAGAGCCGATCTTGATATAAGTGAATTCATCTTATATAATGGAGTTGCATGAAGGTAGTCTGAAACTTTTATTTTTCTAGAAAAAGTATATTAAAGTTGGGAAGTTTTTTATAAAACGATCTATTTTATTTTTTTGACCAATCTTATAAAGTTTTGAGGTTAAAAAGGGTTTAATTAAGTTACTAGCATTTGTTTTTAGGTGTTTGAAAAATTAGTTTTTTAGGTTTAAAAACTCTAAACCCAACTTTCCAGTTACCATAAGTGAATTATTTATTTAAATGAACAATGTATCATTCATTTTATTAAAAAAAATATATATATCATCTATTTTTT
Organism: Populus simonii; assembly: GCA_007827005.2. NCBI lineage: Eukaryota > Viridiplantae > Streptophyta > Magnoliopsida > Malpighiales > Salicaceae > Populus > Populus simonii. The sequence goes on from CM017477.2 coordinate 5,996,240, forward strand.
TTAAAAAAAAAATAATAATAAGCACGACATGCTCATCCTCCTAGACTCAGCACATAGCCTCCTTTTGTGTTGCACTTTATTTTTTAATTTTATTTTATTTTAAATAAAATTAATTATAAATAAAAAATATTTAAAATATTACCCGTAGTTTTTAAATAAAATTATAGTTTCTTACAATAATATTGAAAATTAATTTGTGAATTATTATATATAGATCATAACACAAGATTTATTAAAAAATGCTATGAATATTAATTAAATAAAAATAAAATATCTATTTTACTATTTTTTATTATAAGTCTTTTACATTCTTAAAAGCAAGTTGGCTTTTAGCGGTCCGGCTTTTAGTGATGACCTTACTACAAAAAGCCAACATATTGCTACCGATAAATTAAAGCATGTTTTTTATAAATAAAAAATAAAAGTCATCTAATAGAATATATTTCCTATTTAAAATTCAAATTGTTTTCTTTCTTACAAAAATTTATTTTAATTACAACAAAACTTAATGAAAATTAATTTTGAAAACTGCTCCACGGCATCACGTTAAAAATAAAAACTAAACTAAAAAATAAAACCGTGAAAAACTTCCAGCGGGAATTTCATCTGTTTAGAGAAATGAGGTCTCACATGCATGCATGTAGCTTAAACATGATCGCAAAAGGTGGGATCACACAAGAAATACTAAAAGATTGGAACACGAAGCGAGAACACAAACAAATAAAGAGCCCATGGAATTCTTTTTTCCTGCCCAATAAACAAGTTCATTTGTTAGGATTGATTTTTACAGAAGCTAGAAACATGTACAGATACAACAAGCTTGGGAGGCCAAGCAAGAGCCCACTATGGATCTGCTTGGCCTGCCATTTCATCATCAAGAGACTCGTACTCATCCTCACTCAACTCCTCGTCACTTGAGTTTTCTTCTGGGGCAGCACCAATGTCCTCTGGCTTAGCATATTTCTCACAGTATTCTGTTTGATAAGCCGATAAAAGTAAGTTGCGGTGATGTTAAATTGGCACAAATTGAGTTGAAGTGTAAAGCAAAGGACATTAAGAGTGAATAGTTCAACATCCACTTCTGGATGAAGCAATCAAATATCAATGTCTAATAACTTCAGTTAGATATGCCACAGATATGCAATATGGTTGACAACACAAAGCATCTCCTGGAGAATGATGAAGTATATGTTAATTTTGCCCACAACTTTGTTTCTAAACAAGATGGAGCACGGCTCAGTTGTTCAACATTGATAGCAAAACCTATATAATCAACTATAACAACGAGCCTCGTTCTACTTGTCGTTCGATATGCTTTACATTTAACACCTTCATGATTCCTACTCAAAACAGAGAGAGAGAGAGAGCTCACCTCAGCTAAAGGTTTACCCTTCCAAGCCAAACATACAAACGAGGCCTTTTGTTATACTCAAATAAAAAAATCCATCACTCTTGGAAGGTCCATCTATTGCTAGTTCAGTTTTCCAATTATGACATAACAAATCAACTGTGGTCATCTCAGAGATTCAGTAGCTGTCAAATGGTCAGCTGCAATTCTTAGAGCATGAAAGATCTATTCAAGATTATAACTTGTGTGATGATTGAGCTTTTCATCAATGGTGGAAAGCTCAAATTTTATGAAACTTGACAGAATGAGCATAGATCATGGCTAAATGGTTAGTAGTCAAGTCTTTTGCGATCATATAATTTGGGATGCTGTGTATGCCATAATCAACTAGTGCACTCCAAAAGGTTTTGACCAAGCGAGTAGACTCAATGAAACTAAATTCAAAACAAGCAAATCAAGATCTTTCCCTATGTTTCATCACGGGAAAAGGTGACCTACCAATTTGGACACTAAATATCATATCACATTTCACAATCTTAAGAATGCGCAGCTCACTTCTCAACCAAGAGCAATTCTGGTACAACAGAGTAACTGATTCTCTTATGTGCCACTACAAACTATTCCCTTTCAATTGCCGGTATAAATAATTATAACCCAATTTAAAGAAAAAGGTAAAGGAAAGCAAAAACAAAAGGCATATATTCGAGAGTAAAAATATAAATGTTTAGTCCAGAGCTGGATAATGTGGAGTGCCTAATCAGAAAAACAAGAAAAAAAATGACTACCTTTAACTCTTAGCTCATAAGCAGGCTTGTCACGCATCATCAGAGCTGCAGCCTCGCCATTCAATGGATCTGATGGGTTAGGATACAAAAGCAGCTGTGGTATGAATACTTCAAACACGTTTACCAAATCTGGAGAACATGTGTTTCAGCTTGTTAGATATATATCCAAAACATTATAGCTTGACAGTAGCTTCAATTTTTTATCTGAAAAGGCACGAAGAAAATATTTACCAAACATGGGGCTCCAAGTCTGATTAATAACGTCTAAACAAACTGAGCCAGACCTGAAAATTAGAACCATGAATGTATTCAGCTTCAGAAAATGTTCCTCTTTAAATGGATAAATATGGTGATTTACCAGGTATAGAAAATCACAGTTCTTGTTTTCATACTTGACTTACTCACATTTCATCAACATTTGGATGGTAGATCTTATTAACAAAGCCTATTGAGGGAGATCTATAGGGATACGCATCTGGTAGCTCAACCTTTATCCTCCACACACCTCCATGGTAAGGACCTGCAATATCCATCACATGACAGAAAGGGGTTAAAGATGCTTGTTTTTGCTGATACCAAAAATATCCATATCCAGTCTGCTACATTAGATTTGGACAAGGAAAACAAAAAAGAAGAAGCCAGTTTAACAAGAATATGACTTCGAGAATTATAATTGTTCTAAGCTAGGCTAAAAAGGTCAGAGAAAATGCAGATCAGGCAATAGAAAAAACCAAAAACCTCCTAAAAATGAACTCCTTTCTAGAATCAAAAGGCATTCAAGGATTTAGAATCTACGAACTGCATAAAACAGTTGAATGAGAGAACTGTATAGCAATCCAAAAATAAAAGTTCTTTTTAAAAAAAATCGAGTTATTAATTATTAATCACAAAACACAAGATAATATCTCCATTTACCACCATCTATATCAACACAAATATATACATAACACCCACAGAGCAATCACTTTGATTATCCTATAAAAAAGATAATAGAGTCGAAAATAAAAATGTAACAAAAAAAAACAAAGAAAGAAGAGCGCAGTGAAGATTTACTTTCATTGGGTCCATTGAAATGAACATAAAACTCTTGCATGCCATCATTGATCAGCTCTACCTTGTAATCACTCATCATCCTATTCAAAACCCAACAGAACAAAAAACCCAAAAGAAAGAAAAGGAAATAGTTACAATCAAGACCAATAAAAAAGAAAGGATAAGAGAAACAGAAGATAACTGAGTTCGAGGATTAACAATTTCATCAAGTCCATCTCTCTTCGTTTGCTAGGGGAAGACATGATCCTTTCTTAGTTCTTAGGAGAATTTTATTTTATTTTTATTTATTTATTTTTTTGAGAGAGAGAGAGAGAGAGAATGGAAGCAAGGAAGAAGATTATGGTTAAGGTTTTGCTTGTACAAGTGAAGGAAGCAACAGCAATGCTTAGGACATCAACTAGATTAGTAACCCGCGTAACAATTAACTAAAATAAATAGGTTGCAAATATCGGGAGGAGGAAAAAAAATAAATAGATCATTGGATATTTATTTTCATTCAACTGTGGACATTACACACCGAGCCCTCACGGGTCGCAAGAGAAGCGTCGTCGAAAAATAAAAACAAATATTGTTTATTTGTATTTATATTTAAATAATCAATTTTGTTTAAATCAAGAAATAAATTTATTTATAAAAAATTAATAAAAAACCGTGAATAACCCATCAAATAAGAAAAATAAAAAAAACACAAAAAGTTAAAAAAATAAAGCATAATCTCCTATTAAATAAAATTAAAAAAATATTAATTTTAAAAAATATTAAGTAAATCCCGAGCAAATTATTTAAAGCTAAGTTTTTTTTTTATTGTTTTGACATCTTAATATAAAAAATAAAATTTATTTTTTAAAATATTATTTTAATATATTTTTAAATAAAAATATTTTAAAAAACTATGCTGGTCAGAGTCAGTGAATAAAGCATGTATTTAAGAGAGAGAAAAACAGCCGCTTGCGGTGATGCTCTCTTATCTTTTCTTTTGTTCTAGTTTTTTCTCATTTTTTTTTTATTTTTACTATTTTATTGGTGAATTGTTTTTTATCAGTACATACCGTGCCTTGTAACATTTTGTCGGTGATAAGCTTGAACATCGATCTTAATATAATATGATAAAAGTTGTTCCGTCCAATTTTTATACATTTTATCCTTAGAAGTAGTAATTTGACAGTGTTTGAAATGTAATAACGATTGATTATTTTTTAAAGAGTATTTTATTTTAAAATATATTAAAATAATATTTTTTTTATTTTTAAAATCAGCACATATTCAAGATCATAAAAAAATATTTTAAAATTAAAAAAACACAAAAATAAACACACCTAGTGAGCCTTAGGGCCATGCTAGAATTTTTTTTCTTTTTTCTTTTTGCCAAGAGCTAGAAATAATAAAACGCAACTCTAAATATGTAGTTTAACTGGTCAGATCTTAAGTTTTTTTTTCTAGAGATCACTAATTTGAGTCTTACAAACCTTAGGGTCACTGGAAGTTTAGAATCCGTTTGGAAACGCGGTGCAAACCGCGTTCCACAAAAATTCAAATTTATTTTTTTTGCTAAAAATTAATTTTTTTTGTATGTTTTGAATCGTTTTGATGCGTTGATTCTAAAAATAATTTTTTTAAAAAAAAAACATCATTTTGATGCATTTCGACAAGAAAAACACTTTAAAAAGCAGTCACAACTATACTCTTAAACAGGTCTTTATATGATTGTTAATTTTATGACTCATGAAATTATTATGGTATATATAAACTAGCCAAGAACAGCCGCTAAAAAAAAATAAACACAAGTGCATTAATTAACCATAAGAATCTTCCCTTTCCTTTTCTATATATTTTTTTTTTTTCCAAAAGTTAGGTATATCACCGCAATCTATAAGAAAAGGAACGAGAACAAATAGAACAACTACATTACATACAATTTTGCTCAAGTCGTGTGGATTGACAGATTATTTTCACTCAATCTTCACTGGTAATGTATTCATGAATCACAAGACTCCCACTCTAAATCTAATTCATTACAAATATATTAAAATAATATTTTTTTATTTTTTAAAACTTATTTTTAACATCAAAATAATTTTAAAAAATAAAAAACTTTCAAAATCAATTTTTTAACCGAAAAACAAAGCAAAAATTCAATCATTAATGAGGTCTTTTCGCAATCAATGGGCGGCCGACGTTACGTTTTGACAAATATATATTCTGCTCGATAACGCGTGGGGTACACATCAGCTAAAGGGTCGGATGCAGTACATTTTTCAGCGGTGTTCATGAGGCCTCTTTTTTCTTCTTCTTTTTTTTTCCCCCTAAATGAAGAGAATTGGACCTTTCAATTGTAGATCACGTAGTGGTGCTAATCAACCTCTCCTTTTCTTTTCAATTATCAAACAAAGAAAGTAATTTCAACCACTAGTAGAAAAGGGTTTGCTTTTACCAGGCTTTGGAATAAGGGCATGCCCTGCTACATGCCATTGCACATCTTATTCCTGCACCTAACTCTCTCTCTCCACCTTTCAATGCTGCTACAAGCCACCCACTTACTATCAATCCGCACATCCCACCACAATTATTGATCAGTAGGTAATATTTTTTTATTTTTTAAAATTTATTTTAGATATAGAACATTATAATTATCTCGGAGATAGAAAACATATAGAAAATTAATTTCCCAGTGTGGATTACAATACAATGAGGGGCAAATGGGAGAAAGAAACGTGTACGAAGAGTTGGTGCATGCATTCATTCGGTATAAATAAATGGGGCTGCTTTTGAAAACACAGAGGAACCCAGCTGCTGAAGCAAAGTATACAGCAGAGTTGCTTGACCCGAACGTTGCTGATATAAAAAGAGAGTCCAGCAAAATCATCTTATATCTGATGCAGTGCATTTTGACGTTGTCTATTGTTTATGGGAGAAAGCGACAGGTGAATTATACAGGGAAGGAAGGAAGGAAGGCGGAGAAAGATCCAGAGCACATGGCAGCAAGCTGCTCTCTGCTTGGATGTTACTGAACAGGAAATAATAATTTTCTTTTTCTGCAACTGAAAATTGGAAAAGAAGTAATCTTCCCATAAATATAATATAATCCCCCCTTGATCCTTATTTACGGTGTCATCGCTGTGCAGTAACGTGATGTCATCCTTGCAGGAACCTTTTAATTTTGTTGACAGAAAATAATTGATTCTGAGTATTCATGGAGAGACGATAAATTCTTCTTATCCAGTATTGACTTTTTTTAAAATGAATGATTCTTCCTTGACAAATCTTTTTTTTTTCTTTTTTCTTTTTTATTACTTTCTTCTTGAGTGTACGAAATTCTTAACGCGTACCATGTTAATACCATAATGACATACAAGCAAAGGAGCACCACAAAGGCTGCTACAGACAGAAGAGGCTTGAAAAGGGACACAGCTCATAAACTGCAGGGTGCAGACAACAGTTGTCAGCTTATTGTAAGCAGATAATGAAGACAAGCATCAGGGGTTAAGCTGAGCTTTTTGCACGGATCCATTCACCCTTTCAAAGTTTTGTCTCTTCTAATTATATAAAAGGCAGGAGTTTTTTTTGTGTGTTACAAGAATTTTTTTAAAAATATATTATTTTTTATTTTAAATTAATATTTTTTAGTATTTTATATTATTTTAATGTCTAAATATCAAAAATAAATTTTAAAAAATAATAATAATATATTATTTTAATATAAAATACTTCAAAAGGTAATTACTACCTACATTTCTATATATATATATATATATAAAAGGAAATTACCATAGCAAGACGACAGATAATACGACAGGATGTTGCATCAAGGAGCCATAATCAGGCAGCTCATAAATTCAGCATTTTCCTTTGCCACTACAACATCCATATTAAGGCACACGGAACACAAGTAGCTAACTATTTTTCCCTACTCCGTTGATAACAACAGCTTAAATTAAGTGAAATTATATATATATATATAAAACCTAATAAACTAAAACTAAACATGTCTTTGCTTCACTGTAATTTTATTGTTCATCAAGACTCGTTGTATTGTCCACGTCAGTACTGTTCATATACTATTTTTTTGCATTTCTAGGTCCCTCAAGTTCTTCATTATTTGCATTTCAGTCATTAAACTTTCTTTCTCTTTTTTTATTCTAGTCCTTCTAAGTTATGTTGCCTTGGTTTTGTGTGTTGGGTTTCATTTCACATTGAATTCTCTCCTGGATGGGACGTGGGAAATTTTTTTCTACGTTATAAAAATATTAAATTACAAAAGATAATCATGGGGTTAAGTTAATTAATAAAAATTGAAAGAACAGGTGTCATTATTGACAATAAAAATAGAAAAGCACAAATTATATTTTTTCCATTATAATTGTTAAAAACGTGATATTATACATTTTCATCTATGTAGTTTTTCACCTTTACATTTTTGTAGTAAAATTTAATTTGTTTGTTTGTTTTGCGTTTCAGTCTTCGATTGTTAACGAAATAGAGGGAATTGTTGAAAAAAGTGAGCGAGTATGCTCTTGATTGACCACATTCTAGGTAAAAAAAAAACATTATTTTTCATCTTAATTTGTTCATCTTGGATAAAAGAGGTTAATGATATCAAATAAAAGTATATTAAAATCTAAATTGTTCGATTTGATTTAGTTTTTATGCTTTTGTGACTGAAAATTTAGTTATTAAAGTTTTAATGATTTTTTTAATATTTATAAGTGAAAATAAATTAAAATTTGAGTTCTAACAATAAAAATTTTTGGGTTCAGGCTTTTCGATCATTAAACATGACTATAATTTGTTTATATGAAAGTCATGTTATCTAGCTCTTTAAAAAAAAAATGGAGACACACTTGGACATCAAGACCTGCATGAGCTTAGACTTGTACATGCTTGAACTTTCAAGCTTGCATGTGCTTGGATTTTTAGGGCCAGGCACATCCATTTTATTTTTATTAATTTTTTATATTCATAAATAATATATTTTAAAGTAGAATAATTATTATGTTTCCAGGATACGATGATTCTATATTTTTCAAATAAAATTCATTGCTTTATGGTGATGTTAACAATTATTTTATAAATAATTATACATGAATCTACCATGTGTGTTTTTTTTAAATGTCATGAATATTTAATGAGATGAAAAAATCTGTTTTTCATTTTATTTTTTTCCCATTAAATTCTCTTAATTAATTGTTCATTTATCTTCACGCACATTTGCATAAAAAATTGCAAGGCATAATTTTATGTTTTTTTTTTAATTAAAACTTGTTTTTAAAGTCACGCTAAGCCATATTTAAGACATGATGCTTCGAATCAACAAAATGTTGGAAAAAAGAAATACAGATAAAAAATTGATAAGAAATTATAACAACAAATTACTGTTTACCCAACACATTGATTTCTCAAACATTTGCTTGAAGTTTAAGAAATCTTTTTCGTGTTGACAATGCGTTATTCCCTACCTTATTAAGAAAATAACTTTTTTGTTTGTTTGTTTAACGTGGGTGTTCGGGCCAGTTTGTGCACACCTCGACTAATCCCACGGGCCCTGAAATTAACGACCATGTAAGCCTTCAGTGGTCATCATATGAGTAACCACAGGACTCGAACCTGAGACCACAGAGAAAGTAAATCTCTTGGTTCCAAGCTCTTACTACTGGGTCACCACCTAAACGATTAAATAACTTGACCTTCATGTGTTGTAATCAACTTCTAATATAAATAAAGTAAATCAGATTATATGCATACTCCACTTTTTTATATAAAAAAATAAACTTTAAAAAACTATTCCCTAGTTGAATTGCAACCCACAATGGTGCGTGGCACACGGTTTGGCATCTGAGACCTATGAGCAACTAACCTTTTTTTTGAAAAAAAAGCTATGTTTAGCTGATGTATTGTCTATTTTATCTAGATTTCAGTTATTACAGTAACTAGAAAATTATGGTTTATATTTTTTTGATAAAAAAACTTGTTTTTGACCTATCCATAAAACACCTAAAAAATCATGATAAACCTATCAATGGCCTATAAAAAAACATCTAAAAAACCGAACTCAACCAAATCAAAAAAACAACTAGAGCTCAAATTTATTTTTTCACGAACTTTTAAGGTGCAAAAAAACTTAATATGAACTTTTTTCATCATATATAGAACAATTTAATACAAATATAATTCATTTTAGAGGACTAAATTGATATCAATGACATGTTTCTCTCTCTCCCACTGTAATCCACCAATCTCTTTCTTCTCTCTCAATCAGGAACAAAAAAATAACAAAAATAAACTTTTGTACCAAAATGAAATTGGAACAATTTTGATGGACGAAAATTGTATGTTATTTAATTTGAAGGATCAAAGTGTATCTTTTTCGAAACTTATGGTTCACCACTCATGTTTACTACGTCTTTCATTTCGGTCCCTCCTCTTCCAATCCCATCCTTTTATAAAAATTTGAAATTAATTGCTTATTAAATAGGACTAAATCACCCAAAAAAAAGTTTAAGGACTAAATTGAAAAAAATATAAAATTTTACACAATCCATTCACAATAAAATATGAGAGAATGAACAATAAAAAATAAAGTAATTAGTGAATAAAATAAAGTAATAAACAGTGAAAATCCCATGCAGTTTAGAGTATAAGGTAATTAGTGAATAAATAATTATTAGAAGGTGTGAATTAAAAGGCCAAGACAAAAGGATGCTTGCTGCAAACACCAAATTTGGCGTTTGAGCGTGCAGCTTCTATAGACCCCGTACCTGATTTTTCTTAACCAAACATGAGAGGCTGGGGTTAGGAGCTAGAAGCCCAACCTACGAACGCCAATCGCACCCGTTTGGTCTAAAGAAGCTAGGCTTTGGACCAGCTTAATAAGTTCTACACCTAAGAGGCCGAATTTGGTGTTATTTGCCGGGATTCATTTCGGCGCTTTTGTGGCTCGTGGTCGAGACATATTTCAGTATATATATATTTTTTCCATAGAGTCATATTAATGTCTTGATATTTTTTCTAAAATATTTTTAATTTAAAAATAAATTGTATATATATTATTCTTGAAACAATCAAATTAAAATTATTAAAAAATCAATTCAACCTGATAATTTAAATTTTTAGATAAGATCCTAAGATATAATTTATATTATTTTCTAACACACCTCCTCAAGTGAAAGCTCTTTGGACTTGAAATTTATACAAGCCCACACTACCCTGTGCTTAATTTTTATCAAATAAACTGGGATGGTAAGATTCGAACTCGTGACCATTTGATCATCAAGGCTTTGATATCATATCAAAGAACTATCTCAACTAATAGTTTAAACTTTTAGATGAAATTTCAAGATATAATTTATATTATTCTCTAACAGAAACTATAGAAAACACTAAAAGCAATATATTAATTAAATGCTTTTTCAAGCCAAACACATTTTTAAAAGCATTCAAATATAATATTAAACACGAAAACAAACAGTTTCTAAGTAACAAACTCGAAATAGATCCAACTAAAAAACATTCAATCCGGACACTATTAAGATGTGTAAACTATCTATGAATCCTATTATTTCAATATACATAATATTGTTTGAGATATCTACAAGAAAACATGACTCATGAACAGTCGTCAAGGCCATACTTGAAACCACAGGAATCTAAAGTTGCTTTAGCCTGCCAAAATGCCAAAATCCCAAAGATCCCAAGTATTCAACTTTAGATAAACCCTCCACACTTGTTGTACTCGCAACCCCTTTAGATTACAGTTTGTTCTATAACTAGAAATAGACAAAGGCGTTTTACCAAATCACCTTGGTTACTTTCGTTATTTATCTTTGTTGATTTTTCCAACTAAATTAGTGTTCCGCCACAGTAGTTTTATTGGATCTAAATAACAAGTTTGCCAATCCTAACAATAGAAGCATACCACCAAGCACAAAGCCTGTTTCGCTCCATATCAACTGCGGAAATATACTCAACAAAACACACCTTTGCCGAACATTTTTGCTATCCAAGCATTTTTACAACATATAAACTAATAATTTGTTGGTTAGTTTCAATCAAACTTGAAATCCACCCTAAATATTCAAGCCAGCCATTTTCTTCCATTAAACGGTCCAATCCATTCAAAAGGAAGAACAAATGTGTGAAACGTCTTCTTGAATGTGATCTCCAAATTGAGGACTTCCACTACCGGAAAGACTACAATGGAACATATGACTCGAGTCGAAAAGGTTGTTCTTTTTATTTACGTTTCTACAGGTGCCACTCCTGCATCTAGAAATCCTTAGTTTTCTTCACTGCTTTCCTTATTTCTTGTCATCCAATGAAACCTTTCCTCACCCAGCCACATCCTGGTCATAAGCTCATGTAGCACAACTGGTCTTGAAAGTTTACTTCCAAATTCATAATTTGTTTATAGCATGCAAATCCAACCATCACATTTGAATCCATCATACTTGTGGTGTTTTTTTCGTTTTCAATACACTAAAAGCAGTGTGCTTTTAATATTTTGTTGTCAGCATGTAAGCCTACAAGAACAGGCAATCATTGGATGCATGAAACAGAGAAACCGAAATGCAAATGCCTGAGGCAAGACTAGTTTCCATACATGTTTAAAATCAATTATATCAAGTGCATGTTACAAAAATAGATGAGAGACTACAATTGAATCACAGTATACACTTTTCTTCTATTCATCTCCATCTAACTACCGAGTTGACATTTCACGGTATTCCTAATGTTTCCTATTGAAGCCAGCCCTATCATCAAACAGCTTAAAAAGAAAATGGGTTTGCAAAGTGAAAATACCTGAAATCGATGTAGAAATATATGGATGAACAGGAAGTATATCTCAAAAACCATAAGAAATGAAGCAAAAGCACTTGAAAATCAATTTGGCTGGTTGAGCCCTTACAGTTTGCTGCTCCCACAACAATAGCTGTCATCAATTTTCTCCTCTAGCTACCCGCTAAAGCAGAGACTTGAATCGCTAAACTTCTGCTTTTCAAAAGCACTGAAAATTCTGTGGTAGCCATGCAAAATTTCCAAATAGCCAAAAAATCTGAGAGAGAGAGAGAGAGAGAGAAACTGCCAGATTCTATATCTCAGTTAGGCATCAACCTGATCAGACACTATTTAACATATTTATGTTGCTTCTTTGCTGATAAGAGGGAGCCTGGTGAATTGACTGCCTCGCGCCTAGAGCCATAGCTTACCAATTCACATTCTGATTCATCATCATCACTATTGATGCTGTCTGGAGTGGACCTATTCTGGTTTGCTCTGCGCTGCAAAAGAAATACATTGTAGTAATAGCTCACCAGATCTTCCCTTCTCCTACTTGGGAAACATAGGAATATCTCATCCCAAAAACACTTATCAAGAGATAGAGGATTTGACCTCACTATATCTCCAAACTTCTTTTGATCTTCCACCGCCCAGGAGAGTTTTACTTCTTCACCCATCTTATCAAATCTCCATTGATTAAAAGCCTTCCCCAATTCACGCATCACTCTCAACCTTCGCTCAGTAATGTGAAATCTGACACATTTGATAGATTTTGGCACTTGGCAACCGCAGGAATCTGACCTTCCCTTACCGATAGGTTCCCTTTCAATAACAAATTTGTTAATTGAAGTTTCAAGTGGCCAAACCCGAGTCCCAAGCCACTTTGAGTCACTTTCAGAAGCCATGCCAGTCCATTCTGGTACTTCGGCCTGAAAAACTGGCCCCACAGGAATTCTCTTTGTAATTGGTAGGTCAAGCACTGAACGTTCAGTTGAAGAATCACCATCATAAACCCCTTCCATGCAAGAATCTGAATCAGTTTGGGTGGCTGCAGAAGATGACTGTGAGCAAACAAGTGCTTGAGACGATGTTTCCCCAGGAAAAAGCTTTCTACATTTTAACCTCTCTCTAAGATTGTAACTAGATCCAGCATGGTCATCATACATACATGGATGCATCTTCTGATATTTCTACAAAGTGGTAATATATTGTGACTTACATTACGTAATAAATTGGAGATAATTGGATTGTTATGGTATTAACATAAACTGAGCTACATAAACATTTGCAGGGATCAACATAAGCATTATATAAATAGCAAATTAAGGTATTAAAATTGATGAGGACATCACAATCAGTGGCCAATCCATAGCAGGACAATTTCCATCAATCAAAAACATGCACCTGTGACCTAAAATCAATTTTAACATAGAAACAGCATGAACAACCAGTGATCTTGTTTTCTAGCAGAGCCCATCAGGTGATAAATTCAAAAGATGCAAGGGCCAAAATATTAGGAGTTCCCTTGTCAAATGGGTACAAGTAGCATATGGTGAGAACATTTAATCACCTGTAAAACTGTTTGGCCCTAGTTGAATGCAATACACTAGAAATACATGCCAGTTAATAAAAATTATTGCAAAAGGCCCTATATAGAATCAGATGAAGCACTTATAAATTCATTCCGCGCATAGTGTCAACTGGGTATAACAGCAGCTCGGGGCCAAAAAATTCAATAACTATGCTCAGAAGTCATGAAAATGATTACAGTGCACTGTGAAGAAATGAGCAAAAGTAACAGAAGAAAAATGATACTTTGATAAACAAAGTCTGTGTGTGATCTATATGCAATCATAAATCCATATTTAAACATACAGACATGTAGCCTGAAAAGGTTTTTCAACCAATGAATAAATAGAGTAGATACACAGAACCATCTATTAAAGACAGTATGCTATCAATCACCTTTACCGATAATAGCAGGAAACATCAGTAAGTGATAGATACCTGCTTAACAAACCCCTCTGCACTTGAAGTTGAATCAGCATTTCTTTTCAGAAACATCGATTCCCGGGTCACCAAAACCTGCTTCCAGCATTCCTCATTCCCATAACTTTTCCACTTTGAACACTCAGGTAACGATCCAACCACGGGATCACATGGATCCTTTGCAATCTCAGTAACCCAGTTCAGCATTCTATAAATGGAATCCCGTTTCCTCTTACGACTAGAAACAGATTCCTCAAAAGTTGCTAAATCCAGTTCCTCAATCTCACTGTTATCACCCTTATTTCCTTTCTCATTTCCATCAGTTTCCACCACCACCACGCTCTTCACCTCATCCTCATTTTCCACTTTCTCACTTTTCCTTGAATCAGATATCAAATTTTCATCAACATCCTTGCCTTTTACATCCTCGTTAGAAAATGAACCGTCCATCATGAAACTCTTTACTACATTATCACCTGATTCCCCAACTTCCACAAAATCAACACCACTCTTAGTTGAGTCTATATGCAATGATTCTTCATCCTCGGCAAACTTCTCACTCTCATAAGACTCCACCTCAGCATTCACATTCAACTCCGAATTCAATTCCAAAAACTCATTCTCTGGCATTTCAGATAACAACCCTTTAAACTCCGCCCCTAATTCCATCAAAGCCCCACCCACATTAACCCCCCCTATCACTCAACTCAGCGTTCAATCCTATACCATCAACAAGAAGCCTCTCTAACCACCTCTCCAAGGAATCTAAGTACTTAATATAAACCAATTTCACAGTCGGGGCAAGGTTCAATCCAAACCCAAACTCTTGAGCGACCAAATCCCACAACCCATTTTCAGAAACAACACCATACCCACCTTTCTCACTCACAGCTAAAAACAGTTTAAGCAAATCTACAAACTGCCCATTTCCAAGCATTGGAGGTAGAATCCATAAACAACCATCTAACCCACAAATCTCTTTGAAAAACGAGTCCAGAAACTTATCTAAACGGCTCCTGAGCTGGAAATCGAGTTCGCTTTTCAAAACGGACCCTTTTGAATTCGGCTCAAGATCCACCCAAAACCCGTCCGGAGCTATCTTTCTTTGTGGTTTTTTTGTAAAATCATTAGCTATCATTGACCATCCTGTCATTGTTTCGAAACCCTAAAAGTGAGTCAGTTGTTCTCTTTGTTATCATAAAAAAAAAACAAAAAAAACTACATAATTAATTAGCAGTATTTATCACATGCACAGTTTAGAATTAGGTCATGTTTAGGAGATGGGTTTTTGGCGGGAATTTGAGGGCTGATCTAGGGTTTTGAAACGCCTGTAAAAATTCTATGGTCCCGCTGTCTCTCTCTTGAAAGAGTCAAATGGGTCTTGTGCGTGTAGAGAGAGTAGAGAGAAAGAGTCTGTGAGAATGGGGGGCTAGAAAATAAGTTTTGAACAGACAGAGACCCTAGTTTTCAAAATCTAAAAGATTAATGCTTTAGGGGTTAAAGAGAAAAAAAAATAGAAGGAAGGAGAGACATACCAGAATTTCGTAGGTTTTGTTTGTGTGGAAGTTGTATTGTGGGTGTGGGGTTTCAATGAGGCCAACACGGGTGAGGTGGTTGCTGCCTCGACCCCCTTCGGTTTTTGGCCCTTTTCGTTCTTGCCTGCCCCTCCCTCCCTCTTTTAGTCTTTTCCTTTTTTCTTTTTTTTTAGGACTTGGTTTAGATGAGAGTGCAAGAAGCTCTAATTGAAAAGGGCTTTCAATAGAGTAGGGTTTTGAGAAATATGGCCACAATGGTCCTTTATTTATAGTGGTCACCTTTGACTTGACCTTGGTTAATTATTAACTCTTGGGTTGAGTTAAGGAGGGTGGGTTTATTGTGGTTTCATCAAAGGGGGTGAGAATATTTTTGCAACTAAAAATATTTTTAGAGGGTTAAATATGGTTGTGGGCCCACCTTATTGTCTTTTTAGCCAATGAATTTTTTTATGTGTTTTTCTTTCCTTTCAAAAGTAATATTTTTTAACTATAAAAAGATTTAGTAAAAAAAAATACAACCAGAACTTACAAATAGACACAACATTATAAGTTTATTTACTATATTAACACTCAAATACTTCAAAACATAATTGGATTGTTTTCTTGTTTTGCAAGTGATTTTTTTTATAGAAAAAACTATGGTAATTCACAACAGTTATATTAAAATTGATATGATTGTAGTAATTTTTAAAAATAGAAATTTTGTTTGAAAATAAAAATCATACTATTTTTAACATGATATATTTATTGAATTTATTGAATTGTAGAATTTCATAGTTTTTTAGAATTAATTATCAATATTTATTTCATGGATCTAATGCTGTGAGAGAGAGACAAATACATACACACAAAAAAATCATATCAAATCCTGAAAAAAAAAAGAATATTTCTATGTATGTTAAAAAAATAATTCTCTCTCTCTCTACTTCTTATTTCTATAATATATGGAATAACTACAACAATTATTTCCAAACTACTATAAAATTTCTTAGTATTTCACTGAGTAATAGATGTTCCAAAAATACTAATTTTTTTGTATTCTTTAACTGTTTTCTTATATGAAGACCGGTTCTTTCTCTTTATTCCAATCATAGTTTAGAAATCCAGCTCGGCCCGGTGGGTCGATCCAGAATCCGGCCGATCCGGGGCTGGAACCGGGCAGGATTGAAGAAAAAATAGGGTAATGAAAAACCCGATTGACCCGGCAAGACCTGGTCAAAAACTCGGTTGTAACCCGTTGACTTTTGTTTTTTTACTAAAACAATATCGTTTTGATTTTTTTTAAAAAAAAGAATTGACCCGGCCGACCTGGTCAAAACCCGGAACCTGGACCTTGGACCGGGCCGGATCTGAAAACTATGATTCCAATCAATAATTAAAATTAAAAGAAAAAAAGTAAGAACCAAAACTTATTTTATTTGTCGAAAAAGAAAGGTATTGATTTAAAGTATTGCTCTAAAATCTAATTACAAACACCCATATGTATCAGCCTTGACGAGAGAAGAGGGGGTCGGATGAACATAATACAAAATGATAGGAACTTGATGCTCAATAATATCAAGCAATTTATTAGGGCTTTTATCATTTGTGTGAGATATTTTTTTGTGAATGAAAAAACTAATCATGTAAAGAATAGTAACAGTAACTCATTTATGGAAGTATTTCAATACGGGAAAAAGTTTTTTTTTTTTAGAATTATCAATTCATGTTGAATTTGTTATTGATATCATCTACCCACTATCTCTGCTATTTTCTTTGTATCAAAACCGTCATGGTTGTTAATGTTATTTTTATTTTCACTTTAATCACTTGATTATATAATTATTTTTATTGTCATTAAAATATCGTTGTTTAGAAATGATAATTTAATATGAACCCAATAAATATTAATATAACCCAACCTAAATAAATAAGTATTTTTTGGATAGTTACCTTAACCTATAGATAATGGATGGAGTATAAATATTATCAAATTCAACTTAAAACTCGCCCGAACTTAACCTAAAATATGTGTGTGTGTTAACTATTATGGTTTTTTTTTTTCCTTTTCATCATAGTTTTTTTTTTTATAAACAGGTTAGATCATAAACAACTTAGTATTTTTACACATAAAAAATTATTTTAAATTGAAAAGTGTTTGGTACGTGCTTATCACGACGAAGCACGTGGCTACGCTCGTACTCTTCGGGCAGTACACATGACATCACTCGATGTCTAAATGCAAGCTTTCATGGCAATATTTGAACTGTCTTGGTGACCCCTCCATTCTTGAGTGTGTGGCCAATAAACCTCCAATTCAGCACCAACAACTGTTTGTTTTTCAAAGCAGTCTATAAATTTTTATGCATGACCCTATAAATTTTCAAAGCAGTCTTTCAATTTATTTTTCCTTCAGATTTGGTTCATATTTTTTTTATTACTATTTGTTTTATTTGAAATAATTCATGAAATATTTTTTTTTCAATTTCATCCTCCTTTGATTTTTATTTATTTGTCAGATTTAGTCCCAATTATTTTGATTGTATTTGTTTTGCTTTTAATTATTTTTTAATTGATTTTTTTTTATTTTATCCCTCAATATTTGACCTCGTTTAATTTTTATGTCAGATTTTGTCCTTATTTTTTTAATTGATACTTGTTTTGTTTTAGATCCTTTTTTATTTAAACATTTTTTTTCAACTACAACCTTTAACATTTTGTTGATCGAGATTTTGGCTTCATTATTTTCCAGGCTTGACTTCTATGGGGTAATTCTTACATCAAGACTTAGGTCATGAGTTTGAAATGTTAGCCCGGACTGATTTAGGATTTTCTCATGTTTTTTTTGACAATTATTTTTTTTGCAATCTCATTCTTTAATATTAGTTTTGTTGGGGATTAGACTTTGTTATTTTTTTTCTATGTGATTGTCTTAATCTCATGTGTTGGGTTACAGGTTTGACGGGTTAACCTACATTAACTCATGTCATTTATTTAATCGTATTTGTTTGTTGTTGTTATTGTTGTCGTCATCATCATCTATTATTATTTTTATCATATTATTAAATTTACTAACCTTATTGAATCTAGTCAAATCAATGACCCGACTCTCGAATTTCTCTTGGTTTTTTAAAAATACTACCATCATTTAAGTATCATTTTTTTACATTAGAAAAAATTTGATTTGGCCCGTAGCGCAATATAGGCCACCAATCTAGTGACTACTATAAATAATTACTGTGTGCATTTTATATTTTGAATATTATTGCAAACCAAAAATATACTCCAATAAAAAAAGGGAATATAAAGTTAATAATCGAAACATATAAATAGGAAATAATTTTGAGGTCTTGGAATCAAATCTTGCCATTGACTTTAAGTTAACATGTACATGTCTAGTTAATTATTCATAGATATATTTAGATCTTGAGCATTTTCTTAGTTACTCTTTATATGCAAATGGATGCAGAATATATAATATTACTGTAAATATAAAATACTGGTCTTCACTATACACACCATATTGTTTACTCTATCATATTTTAATGTGGATCTATTATTTAAACATATATTTTTAATTCGATCCTCAAATTTTATTTTATTTGCAAGATTACATTTTTTTTTTGCTAAATTGAAGGCCAATCGGATCAAATTTGTTGAATAATGATAAAATTAAAAGACAAAGAAACAAAGTAAAAAAAAGGTCATAAATAGGTGATGGTTTTGAAGTTCCACAAAAATTTGATTTAGTCCTCACTTTACAAATTATACACATCTAGTCGCTCAATGTTTTTCAATTTAATTTTAGTATAAAAATTTGTTTTTATTATTTTTTAGTTCCTGGTTTGAGATAAGAGAGAAAGAGATCTCTAGATTCCAGCAATATGTGAGAAAAGCGGTGTTGACACCAATTTCAACCACCAAAATGGTCGATCTTGCTGTCAAAGGGTTCCATTTGATGAAAAGAGTTTAAATGAAGTGTTTTTACATCTTGAAATTACCTAAAAACCAAATATGAGCTCAAAATGATTTTTTGTTTTGGGTAGATTTTGTTGTTTTTTTGTTTTTTGTTTTGTTTTTTTAATGATATTTATAGGTTTGTTAAGGTGTTTAGACTTTTTCTCTAGGTGTTTTTGGCTAAAATAAATTTTTAGATCAAAAAAATATAGAACCTGTTTTTCCAACTACCACAGTGACAAAAATCTAAGGAATACTAGATGATGGGTCATCTGACTATCCGCCTCAATTACATTAAAGAAAATTAAGGCTTATACACGTGCCCTTCCTATAGTGCCTGGCCTTTTTCTTAGTGTCTGATTTTTTTTCTCTTTTTTTTAAAATAAAACATATGTATTTTTTAATTCTTTTCTCTAATTTCTTGTTGTTTGTATTTAGTCTTTTTTAAATAGTGGTTGTTTTCTAATTATTTTGTTTGTATTTAGTTTTTGAAAATATTATTCTAATTCATCTATATTTTTTATGTTTTATACAATTAAAATTTATTTTAAAAAAATAAAATAAAATTTGGATGATATTTCTAACAAGTACAACCTTGCAAGATATTTTTTTCTTTAATTTTTTTCAGTTAATTTTATGTGTCTATTTTTGCTGTCATTTGATTAAATAAAAAAATTATTTTTAATAAACGAAGTCATTGAGCACAATTGAGTAAATAGACCATGTTGCAAGATCAAATATCTTAATCTGCATCCACCTCATGATTTTTCATATACATATTTAGTTATCATTAATGACTTTCTTTTTTATTTATTGACATAGATGATTTTCAATTTATTTAATTAGATGCATGCATAAATATCTCGATTTACACTTGATATTTTTTATGTAAAAAAAAACATTGAAAAAGCTTATTTGTTCAATTTTTTTATCAAGAAATATTTGGTCCGTAATGAAATGTTGGTCAAATAGCTAGTTCCTTACTAAATATCATAGTTATAAGACTCAACCCAACCCAAGGCTAAGTTTAGGATGGGTAGGCTAACCCACAAGTTGTGAATTAATCATGTTTTATTGGATTTTTTATTTGTCCAAAATGATATAATTTTGAATAAAATTAAAAATATATTGATGGAATCACCTGAATTATAGATTGACCTACCAGATCATCCAGGCTTGATCAGGTCGACTTTCCAAATAGTTTTAAAACAACCCCAACATAGACTAGTCTTGTGTCGACCCATCAAGCTAGACTAGATTTTATAACCATGTTATAACATCGTGCTACAACCTCAATGTTTTCGAACTGACAAATTTTTATAGTGCTCAAAGAATAACTAGTTGCATCTTGATAGTTATTTACTAAGCTCCACTTTAAAGAAAGACAAACATAAAAAGGAGAGAATATAAAATCATGATCCATAAAAAATGATAAAAATATATTCACATAAAATTTTTATCTCATAATTGTATGTTTATATTTCTTTAAAGTAAACCTTGTAAGGTAACTAATAAAACGTTTCTGATTACTCCTTAAACACAATAAAATTACTTGTAAACTAACCTATATACAATCCTTAAAAAAAGGATTGATTTTGAAAAAATTATAATTTTAATGATTGAATAATATTTTCTATATATATATATATATATATATATATATATATTTGAGCTGTCAATAGATTTCAAAAACAAATAACATGATGAAAGGAAAATAGTCATGTAACTCAGCTCAGAGTCAAGTTACTTGGTCATTGAATAAACTCATGTCACCCCCTCAAACAACATCATTTCAATTATTTTTTAATAAAATAATACTGTTTTTTTAAAAAAGCTAAAATGAATTTTATCATACAAATTAAAAAAAAAACATTGAACTTCTTCATCCAAGTCACTCGAGTTTGAGGAAGTCACCGATTAAAAAAATTTGTCTCAAGACAAGTTTCGGGTTGGTGATCAACCTAGCATACATGACTTCAACCTAGCATACATGACTTTAAATAGACAAGTTACTGGGTCAACCTACTAGGTCAAACAAGTTTAAAAACTATACTTGTGTTAAATGATTTTATGATAATATATGCATGAGAAAATTAAATTTATCACATCAGTACCTGGATTGTTAATGTGGCGTTACTTATAAGCAATAACCATATATATATATATATATATATATATATATATATATATAAAAAAAAACCATCAAAGAAATAGGATATTCAATTACACACAAGGAGTTGTTGATAATATAAAAAAATATAGTTTGAAATAACTATGTAGAATGATATATTATCATTTAGAATGTTGTTTTATTAGAATCGTAAGCTGTTGGCGAGCTCGTTAGAAGCAATTGGAGCCATATCCTCACTATTATTCGATTCACACACTAGCTATGTTGCTCACACTACACCGCAGGCATAACTTTCCATTGTGCGATCACATTTTTTTGAATGGTTTTAAAATGGGATAATGAAATCAACTGTTAGATGCAAACTAAATGCACAACGTATGGTAAACAAACACAAACATTGTTATTTTGTATTAAAAAATCAAGCCAAAACCCTCCCTAATATTAGAGAATTCTATGCACAAAAGATTAATAAAGGTCCATATTGTTTGTCACTGTTAATGAACAAAGATTCAAATTCCTAGGGCATGCAAAAAAACTGGTGCAAGAACTTGGTGACTTTTTTTTTTTTTTTTAAGGCTAATGCTCATAGTTTTGAAACCTGGACCAGCCCGGCGGGTCGACCTGGAACCCGGCCGACCCGGGCCTGAACCGGTCCGGATCTAGTAAAAACCCGTCTAGAAATTAGCCTGGCGAAACCCGGTCGACCCGGATAAACTCGGTTGAGACCCGACTCCCTAATAAAGAAAGGCAAAAGCAGTATGTATGATCTAATCTTTGAAGGCAACCGCATTTTTGACGAGTACTCCACAAATGACCTCTCCAAATCCTCATCTGAAATCTTCATCTTCCCACTCCCACTCCCACTCCCACTCCCACTCCCACTCCCAGCTTGAAAGGGGCATGTTAGACATGTTTCTATTGGAATTAATGGAGCACTTTCTGGCTCAGCTGCAGCCTCATTAGAAGAAGATTTGTAATCGACTACCTCTTCTTTAAAACTTTTCTTCCTAATAGTTGATCTGCGACATCTTCTCTCTCTTCTTATTCATGCTACTGGGAAAAAAAAAAGGTTTGGATGTTAGGAGCTCATTACCAGAAGTACCCGCCCCTACTGTGGCAACCAAGTGCCCTTGCACCAGCTTGAAAAACCTCATCAATTGATTCTTTTCCATCAGTTAAAGATTTGATCTTTTGGGGTAAAGAAGAGGAAATTTCAAATCGGAGGGTAAGACAAATTTCACCTCATTAGGTCAATTTGACAATGAAGCCCGCATTAGCTCCTCCTCAACCAGCCCCTACCTGTAATTAATAATTTTTCTTTTTTTTTTATTAATTTTTTTGGGTTGACCCATGTGACCCGTGACCCGATCATTAGACAGGGTCGATTACTGGGTTGAGTTTCAAAACTATGCTAATGCTTAACTTGCAATGGAGGAAGATAGGATCACATAACATGATTTATCAGTTTTTTTCCTTTATAATCATTGAGCTTGTAGGGAAAAAATTGTGTTAGTAGCTGTTAAGTGAGGGCAACAAATGGAATTCATAGGAGCTGATACAATGATAATGAAATGAAGTGAAAGAATTCTAAGCTATAATGAATGTGGGTAAATAAAGAAGGATAAGCATAAGCCATGTGTGGGTGTCATGGAAGACAACATAGAATGAGCAGTCTCTTAAAAAGCAATGTTATAAAAAGCAGCGACGTTGCAGAGGATTCCATGAGCAAGTAAAAAAAATGATGGTTGAAGGAAGTCTTTTATGGTGGTCGAAATGTAGCAGCAAGTTACTATTTCACAACAAATCATAATGCTGGGATAGATAGATAAACATTAAAATTAAAAAAGCATAGAAGCAGCGTTAAAGCAACCGTGATTGACTTTAGGCAAGGAGAGAACTTGGAAGCAGCGTCCAGGTTAAAAGAAAGGTGCAAGGAAAAAGAATAAGCTAAAACTGGTAACAAAACTAAAAAAAGAACTGGTACCAAAACTAAAAGGGGGGATAAAAGGTTGACGGAGGTCAAATATAACGGACATAAAAAAACCTAAAAGCCTAAAAGAAACGGCAAAAGAGCTGAAAACCATGAAAAGGAAAAAAAAAATGAAAGAAGACTAGCGGATACCAAATGACAATATTGGGAGATGGGGATGTCGAATCAGATCATTGTAAACGATCACCAAAGGCAACACTAAATTTCAGGAGAAGCTTAAGATCTCAGCAAACAATAGTTCAAAAAGAAAAAAACAGATGAGAAAGATAAACAGCTGGTGAAAAAACCATTCCTGGAAATAGAAGGGGGAAAACGATAGCAATCAAGTTACATCGTGGGAAAAAAATATAAAAAATAAGAAGAATCAGGAAAGCTGAGTGACAATGCAAGGGGGAAAGGAACAAAAATAGTCACCATGTAGAAGAGACAAGATTAAAGCTATGAATGGGGACAACATCACAGCAAACAACACAGGAAAAGCAAGGAGAAAAAAAAGAGGGAGAAAGTAATACCCTGTCAAAAGTCAACTTAGGCAACGAAGAAAATGAAGGACTATGTACGCCAAGTCAAAACAAAGAAATTATAGGAATGATTGTAAGATAATCTAAGGGAAAAAAGATTAAGCAAAGAACATGTCTAAGTCACTATCGATACTGGAGAAAATGGGACATCTATGAAGATAAATGGTGATGAGCAACGATGATCGAGCTCAAGGACAGTGGCAGCTCAACATCTCAGCAAACCACAACGGAACACCCAAAACCGAGGAGGAAAATAAAGACATTGTGAGAGAAAAAAACACAAATCAAGCAACATTATGGAAAAAGAAAGAAAGAAAGAACATGATCCAAGCTCCATGTCAATGCAGTGGAAATTGGACCAAAACCAGCTCCATGGCAATGCAGTGGAAATTGATGGATCCAAGTATCAGAGGCAAAATCTAAATCCTGCAGAGCTCCACAATCCGGCAATCAAAACAGGGAAATTTAAAAAAAATCAAAGAAAAACCGAAGAAAAACAAAGTGATAACTGAGAGTGATGGATCACTATTTTTGACATTTTATGAAAATGAATTTTGAGCCTAAATGCTTGTTTAAAAGTCCAAAGACATGATGATAACCCATATCAAGTGGGCGGGGCTTATATCCATACCCAACATCCCTAGACTTAACAGAATGTCAGGCCCAGGTGACAGGGGTCTAACTCGCTTCTAGGACCAACGTCTTTAGATGTGGTTACGAGCTGAGCCCAAGTAGACATAGGTCTGGCAAGTTGCCAAACTCAGCACCCCTTGGCTTGGCTACGTGCCGAGCCTAAATGGACACAAGTTTGGCAAGCTGCTGGATCTAACACCCTTCAACTTGGCTACGTGTCGAGACCAAGCGGACACAACCTATTAATCTTGGGTCTAGCTGCATGTCGAGCCCAATAGGGCACAAGTCTTGCGAGATGCTAGACTCAACGCCCTTAGTCTCGCCTACATGCCAAGCCCAAGCGGACATGAATCTCGCAAGCTACCAAACCCACCACCTGTGGACTTGGATGTGCGCCAAGCCTAATTAGGCATGGGTCTAGCAAATTGCTAGACCCATCGACCTTGGGTGCTATAAAGGTAAAAAGACATCCTAAAGCCTTAATATTTTCTATAGGGTTTTAGGAGTAATGGAGTATAAATACCCTTATAATCACACAGGTAAAAGTTTCACAATCTCTATTGTCAACAAAAATGCTTTTCTAATTTCAAAACATTTATCATATCAAAACTAAGAACAAAACATTTTGTTCTTAAGAATAAATATTCACTCTCTTATTTATTATAACTATTTGTTTAAAGGTCACTAACTTTGTCATTTGAGGATCTCCAAATCCCACCAAATGAAACTATTTTGCAGGTTACATGCTTTCTATAACAAGCTACAAATTTCATAAATAATAGAGAATAAACTATTTTACCACCGCTAAAAAACTTATTTCTAAACACTTTGGATTTTGGAACCTCATCGGAAAAGGAAAAAAAAAGCCTGAAAACTGATTCGGAACATAATTTAATAACAAAGTGAAATGGCAAACGTTGAAACGACTGAGAAACCTGACTTTCTTTTTTCTAATATTAGATATTTAATGCATTATTGTGCAATAGAGATAGGAATCGAAATGAACGTGATACATAACGAATAAAAGCAGCCAAAAAAATTGAAAAGCACTTCTTATAATAGCCTAAACTTTAGAGGCAAAGGCTAATAAGAGAAATCACCCAGCGCATAAAAACAACAAATCAATTAGAATAAGAAAAAAGAGTGGGAAAATGATATATTAATCTGAATAAAATATATTAACAACTCATTTAAAGGCAATCTATTTATGGAGGAATGAAACGTTTTCACAGCATTACTGAAAACTTCCCTAAACTGTTAGTAATGTCATCGAAACAGGAAGAAAAAAAAAAGGACAACAAACAGTTCTATCAAACCCACCATACATGAAAAAGATCCCAGAAAAGAACAAAGCATTTCACCAAAAGCTTGAAAAAGCTAAAAAAAAAAACAAATAACGTCTGGAAGAGAGGCAAGAAGGGGAAAAAAACAAAAGAGAAATGAAACTAATTAGGATGGCTTCAAACAAACAGTATAAAGAGCCCTAGAAACCACTCACCAGTGCTTGATGTCAAAGCTGTTTCCAACATTTAATCGCCTAATCTAGATTCAAAACCTTATCAACCAGAAAACATTAGAAAATATAACCTAAAATCCAAAAATAATTATGTAGAAAACCTCAAAATCTAGCTAGCTAACTAAAACCTGTGTTCAGCCAACTACCTTGTTAGAACCAGGAACTAAATTATATGACATACTCGCTTTCTCATTGATCCTACTCCTCTGTAAAAAGAAATAATCAATTTCAAAACAAACTCACTTAAATTAAATCTTGTCATTACCGTAAAATCAAGATAAAGAATGATCACAACGCATTTCTCAAACGTGGGCTCAAAGAGAGTACACCAATAGAAAAAAAAAAAAAAAAAAGCAAAACAAACTCAAAGTACAAATAATTGGAAAAGGGAAACTTGTGAATGGACGCAAAATCAGCTCAGGATTCAGTAGAAAGGACGTGGAGCCCAGATTGATAGCACTGATGATTGTGAAGGGAAAAAGAGAGAGATTCAGTGAAACAAATAAGGCAATTTTGTTTCAATTCAATTAAAAAAGACTCCACATATCAAACAAACAAATAGAAACGAATCAAGATGGACGTAAACAGCGTCAATGAAGCACATTCGAAAAGAACCATGGTCAAATAAAAAAACCTAGAAAAAAATCCAGAAAATCCATTAAATAACAAAAAATCAGAAACTCAAATAGCCAAACAAATCTAAATAAGCAAAAAAAAAATGAACAAAACCCAAAAATGAAAAACCTAAAAAAAACACATCAAAAAATTGAAAGAAAGGAAAGGAAAAACTGGCATGATGGTGGCATGGGTTTTAAGGACCCTTAAACCAAGGAAGGTTCCACCATTAATGGTTGTCACTGGTTGCTGCATTACTAACTCCATGACAATTATAATAATACATCACCACCTTCTCTTTTCAAGCTTCTTCCGTTCTTGTTCTCTACTTCAATGGGTAGAGAGAGATAAAGAGAAGGGAAGGGAATGTGAGGTTTGTTTTGGGTGTTGATGAGGGCTTCATTCCATGGAGGTCGTGGTTGATTTATGTTTAGGAGGAGGAAAAGGAAATGAAATGAGAGAGAGATGAAAAGAGAAGATACCATTACAATTCAGCCACTTAAAGGGACCAAAAGAAAACAAATTAAAATGTTCTATTTCAACGCAATACTCAAAAGGAGATTAGTTGTATTTGGAAATGCGATGTAAATTGGATTTTTAAATATTTAAATTTATTTTATTTATTTTTTATATATTTTTAAATTATTTTGATGTTCTAATATTAAAAATAATTTTTTAAAAATAAAAAAAATTATTTTAATACATTTATAAGCGAAAAACACTTTAAACTGCTACCGCTACCACAATTCCAAACAGACATAAGAGGATTTGAAAATTTGAAGATGGTTAGAACAGCCAAGAGGGGGGGAATAGGAAGTGCCAAAAAAATTTTGATTGGTTAAGGATAAAAGTTCACTTTATCACTTGGAGATGTCGTAAGACCCGTTCAGTAATAGAAAATCATTTCACGCACTTAGGTGTTAGGTAGGTGTTTGACATCTTAAAATTTAAGAATTATTTGATTGCATTTGTAATTTTTCTTTAAATGTATAGTAATTTTATTTGATAAATGATAAATCATTGAAAAAACTAGTTACCATAGTAAAAAAGAACTAATGCCTTGCTTAATAGGCGATTGAGAAACTAGTTATTCTAGTTAATGAGATTAATGCCCTTGTTAATGAGCAGATGAAGATATTGATCCCCTAATTAATGAAATTAGTGCTTTGGTTAATGGGTATATGAAGATATTGATTCCCTGGTTAATAGAATCAATGCTCTAGTTAATGAGTAAATGGAGATTTTGATCCTCTAGTAAATAGAATAATTTCCTAATTAATGAAAAATTGAAGACACTAGTCCATGAGATTATTGTGACTAATGTCCTAGTTAATGGGATATTACAAAAATCCATAACGTAGAAATAGAATAAGTGTTGGTTTGGGAAGAGAAGATGTTGTATTCTTAAATTATATAAATTGTATGAATTAGAAATTATTTCACATAAAAGTAATAATAGTAAATATTATGTGTATAAGCTAATTATGTTGAGTATTATATAAATTTTAGGTACTTCACAACGACATAACAAATAGTGGATATCACATTTATAATTTTGGTGAAATCAATGCATATTTTGTTATGTAGTATAATTTTATAACCAAGTAGTGTATAAATCTAAATTAAACATGTATATCTTAATTAGTTTCTCTTAAACCTATATAATTATGTGGACTAAGATTTAGATTCGATTTGCATTAATATTAATATGCGTTGGTTTTATGTCGGTTTTATGTCATAACTAGGTTAATTGTCCCATAACTAAATATTTTGGAATAATATAATAATTGATTTGTTTGAGGAAATATAGAAGAAAAAGAAGAAGTTATTCTTGTGCTAGAGGTAATATATAAACATAGAAGTCCCAGATGATGGAAATATGTTGAAATTTTATATGTAAGTTATGAAAATTGATTACAACGATAACTTGGTATTGAAAAACATAAAGGAAACTCTGCTAAAATTTTGGTGCGTGTATGTGTATAAAATTCATGTATTTTAAATGATAATACTATATGTTACAATGAATATGATAAGAGAAAATTGGGGTTATTATAGAAAGTCGTCAGTTGGTCACATTTTAACGATAAAAAAGACTGATCTTAATGTCAATGAGTTTCATTCGACGAGAGAGTCCTATTAAGATTTTTTTGAACCTTCATGTTACTTGAAAAAATAGATCGAGTTTAAGAGAGATAATTTCATATCGATTTGATTTTGTGTTTATAGGTTATTTTTTAGGGTTTATTAGTTGATAAAATATTTTTTTTAATGTTATAAGAATGCTTATAAGGGTTTTTTAGATGAAAATAAAATAAATTTTTAGGCTAAACAACAACCTTTCAATTTTCAATCATTGCTGTGTTGGTTGGATTATTTGTAGGCATACAATTTTTTTTTTTTTAAAAAAAAACAAATGACATGTGACTTCTCATCCATTCATTTACCAAAAAAATAAATCAAGTTGACAGCCTATTCTTATAGGCCCATGTGCGTGGCCTTCTCTATTAATGGGCTAGACACACTAGGTCTCCCATTCTTATATGCATGGTTCCTTTTTAGCTTTTCTTTTTCTTTTTTTATTTAAATATTAATTAATTAAAATATGTTAATTAAATGTATGCGTAAAATGCCTAACCTAACAAATATTGAGTTTTAATTGAGGTTATTTAAAATAAATAAACTAGATTAATTTTTATAATGTTTCTTAATAGAATATCTCTTAATTTTTACTTAACTTACAAATAAGATTGCAATATTTTTTTTATACTAGTAGGCTTTTTTTTTTGTGTGCATCTCTACTTATATTTTCTTTGATTTTATTCAATTGCTTTCCCATGCATTTATTTTTTATCATCATTTTATTAAATAAAAATTTGGTTTCAAAAAATAAAGTTATTAAATACAATCGGGTCCATAACCTTATGTTTCGAGATTAGATATTTAGATCCAAGTCTAACTCTCAACTTTTCAATTTAGTTTTCGGTTAAATATCATTTAATTTTTGCTACTGTTTTTCACATGAGAGAGTAACATTTTTTTTTCTAATACTGATAGGCTTTATATATATTGGATTTTATTCGATCTCTTTCATGCGTGTGTGTTTTTACTATCATTTGATTATATACAAAAATAATTATAAGAAACAAAGTTATTAAACATAATCGGGTACATGATCTGTGTTGCAATATCAAATATCTTGATTTATATCTATCTCTTGATTTTTCTATCTAGTCATTGATTATCATTAACAATTTTTTTTATATATTTATTGGCACAAATGATTTTCAATCTACTTAATTAAATACATGCAATGAATTTTTAATTTACAATAAGAATTTTTTCTTGTTGTCAAAAATCATGTTAAAAAAGCTAGCATATTTATTTTTTTGCGTTGAATTTTTTTTTCACCCAACTCTTGATGAAGCACAAACCAAGTAGCTAGTATCTTCTAAAGACTAAGACCTAATGAGATGAAGAAAACAACAGTACATGGTCAGATTAAGAAATTTCATTGATGAAAGATCTTATTAAATTAATATTAATAGATAGGTGAATTGTGAATAATATTTACAAAGGCAGTATTTGTTTTCCGATCCAATCATGATTTTGAAATTTTTTTGCTTTAAATTGATTTATTTTATTTTATTTTGATGTTAAAAATTAAAAAAAATATTATTTTAAATAAAAAATATTTGAAAAAACAATATTAATTAGTAATGTTGTTACCTTTCACCATGCTCGTCTTCCCATATAATCTCTACTTTGTCACCTGAGACTACTTTTTTTTTCTTTTTCTTTTTCCGGTGCCTATAAAAAAAACCCCATCCTCCCTTGTCTTTGACTGGAATTTTCTCTTTGTTTTTTTAAGGTCAAACTAGGAAGAAGAGAAAAAGAGCAACCGGAAAGCCTAAATGATGCAAGGCACTGATTTTGCCAAGTGAAATGAAGCGATTTGTTCAAAAAAGAAAGAAGACGAGGTCCAAAGCCATTTTTATACTATTTTTTTTAATTAATTTTAATTCTCCTTTCATTTTTTAAGCGAACGGATTCTCTCTATATTTCCACTTATTAAACCCTAAAAAAATTTCTTATCTTGTGAGTGTGATTTCGAAATAAAGAAAAGTTGGCGTTCGGAGAAAGAGAACAGGGATTTTTACATGGGCTACGTCGCAATTACTCAAAGTGAGGAACGGGGTTAGTATAGTAATTACCAAAAGACGAAAGCGAGGTCCGGAAATAAACAGAATTTGAGTGGCATTGGTGATATTAGACATTTGGAAAGTGGGTCATATGAAAAAGTGGGAAGACTATAAAGAATTGCACAGGAGGGTTCCGTTTTCAGTAAATACCAGAATCCCCCCAGACTTGATGCGGACAAAGAATCTAGAAAACAAAACATGAAACGCCGTGTTTGGAACGAGGGAAAGTGGGAAGACGGATTGTCGTCATTTTCTTTCTCCCTTGTAAAGATAAGAGGAAAAACGGAAAATGAAGAGAAAATCTTCCTCAATCCACAGAATCTTTTCTCTCCAACTTGCAGAGGAAGTGGGTTTTTTTTTTTTTTTTATAGAATTTGATTTGAAGTGTTAGATCTACAAATTTCACTTCATAAAAAGATTATTTTGTTTTAATGTAATTACACTCTTCAAAATTTCCCATCATGTTTCTTCAAGTATCCAAGCCAAGGGAAAACAACTTTTTCTTGACTTTCACCGCTCCTTTTTCTCTCCATCCAAACACGAAGAGGGGCTTTTCATCTCGTTATCCCTTCCTTAATTTTCACCCCTTCCTCCCAAATAAAGAAGCAACATTATTTGTAGTGGATAAAATCTCGAGAAATCATGTTTTGAAAGTATTTCTGAAAAAAAATGATTTTTTTTTAATTTTTTTGTTTTAAATTAATGTTTTTTTAATGTTTTTAAATCATTAAAATATATTGTTAAAAATAATTTTAAAAAATAAAAAATATTATTTTAAAATATTTTAAAAAATAATAGTGCTTACAAACACCTTCTGCATTGTTTAATACACGAATGCAATGCTCGATGCATAGAAAAAGTTTCTGAAGGCATTTATCGTGTTAGGAGAAATTGAGGTCGCTCTTGTGTTGTTATTTGTCGTTTAACTCTACTAGCTAGGCCAGTTCTGCCCTGAGTGATTCTTTACAGAGAAATTTCCTTACATTTTGAATTACTGTAGATGGTAATGTAAAGAATAAACCTGTTCAGATGCTTGTGTTGGTTTGATCACTACAATTGTTGCTTTTCTTGTCCACCTCACTTTTAAACGCAATAAAAAAAAATCTAGATGTTGGCAATCGTGTCTTTTAAAATACTAGATTTTAACCATACATTTAACGGTGTTTTTATTTAATATTAAAATAAAAATATATTAGATAAACTTGAGCTCAGATGCAAGAATCATAGAATAATCTTGAAAAAATTAATATGAAA
The DNA here is from genome assembly GCA_007827005.2 of Populus simonii. Lineage (NCBI taxonomy): Eukaryota > Viridiplantae > Streptophyta > Magnoliopsida > Malpighiales > Salicaceae > Populus > Populus simonii. The sequence goes on from CM017477.2 coordinate 6,028,520, forward strand.
AGTTTAATTTTTAATTAATTCAATATTGAAAGATAAAAGTAATGAAAAATAGCATTTATCTAAAAGAAAAAAACCTAAATGAACCTAAATCAATCAAGTAAACTCGTGATGCAAGTCATGCACATCATTGATTTCAATAAATTTTTTATACTAAAGATTATTTTTCACTTAATCACATGATAATAAAGCACATGAAATTTTTTTTATATAAAATATTGTTTTTGAAAAAAAGGAGAAAAATGTGTTAAGATGCATATGCTTGAGATACATAAGTAGATTATAGATAAAAAAAAAATATTGAAATTGTATTTTTTTTTTTGTTTTGAGCTAAATAAAAAAATAGATCATCAATAATAACAAATTATAAAAATATATTTTCTTAAATCGAGGGACAAAAAAATATTAAAAATAAAAATAAATAATAGCTCAAATGTTACAGATAAACCTAATAAATCTACGACCTAATTCATAAACTCAATTAGATTCAATTATTTCTTTTATCAATTTTTTAAACCCAAACATAAAACAACAAAACTTTTTTTTTTTTAAAAAAAAAGCCTAAGCACATTGGGCCAAAAAAACCAGTTCCATCTACACTCTTGAGCCTAGTTTTTTTTTTTTTTAAAAAAAAAAATTCTTAATGGGACATACCAACGTCCTAGTTGTTGAAAAAACAGGATGTCTATTTTTTTGTTTAAAAATTAATTTTCAATTCATTTTTCTACCAAAAACATCTTAAACACATAAACTTATTCATGATTTAAAAAAATAGCTCAAAAAATCAAAATCAACCCGGATTCAAAAACATTTTCATGTTCTGATGACAAATGGACTCAACATGTCTTTTATATACACACACATGTTATGAACTTATTGAAAGTGTGAAAATTTTAATCCATGCATAATGACAATTAAATTCTGTATCTCAGCAATATTCAAGTTTATGTTGGTTTGATAAAGTTGATAAAAGAAGAATACCTTGACATGCAATTTTGTTTTGTAACCAAGAAGAAACCCTAGAGGAAGGTCAACTATGTAATAACAAAACAAGTTTATATAAGCTACCAAGGCTTGCCAACCACCTCCCCTGCATGTGATGAACGTGATGGCAAGGTTAATTATTCCATGAAATTCAGGATCATCATGGTTATACCACGAAGGCATGCTAAATTGGCAACAGCTTTTCTCATCTCTTTGCTACCTGTAAAGATTATGGCGAAGTGGTTCCTAGAATTCCCAGAGTAGTGACCGCACAAAGGATCCCAATTAAGGAGAGAGACTCGATGCATGTGACGATGACAGAATAGTTTGCAGCTCTGGATGGCCTGATCCTAGCTCGTTAGAAACTCGAACATCGCGAAATAAAGGACAATTTGTTGTTCATGAGGAATTAACATCGAATGAAAGGTGTATATATATATAATCCTAATGCAAAAGGGGCCCAGAAAATGAGGTAAGGTTAGCTTTACCTTATGCCCGCATTGATTCCAATAAACAACATGCCTTCCCAACCATTGATGTTCATGCTGAAGCGCAGCCAAAATCAATAAACCAATAGTAGTTCTTTAGCATGTCTCTTATAATCAAACAGGAAAAGGTGTTTCTGCTTCTCTCAAGGTGCTTCTAAGATTTGCTTAGGAATATGTTTTCAACTCTTTTTTTTTCTTTTTCTTTGCTACTGTAAGATACTGGATGTAAACAGGAAGTGTTAATTCAGCAAAGGGATTTCTCACCAGATGGAAAGTGACCCAACCGCGATGATAGGATCTTCAAGGTGTCCAGTGAGAACAATTATGGCCATAAAATACCAAATCTGCAGGAAAAGCATCCAGCTGAAGCTATAGAGAGCCGAACAAAGGCCCAGATGTCCTTGAAGGCTAACCAAGACAATCCTGTCCTTCCTTCCTTGCACCAACCAACCACATAGCTAACTGACCCAAAGCAATGACCCAACCTGAGACGTCATAAGAAATGGCAGCACCAGCCAACCCCCAACCCCCACTTAATACGTTAGCGAAGAGATAAAGCACTCCAATGTGCATGATCAAAGCTGCAAAACCAATACACGCCAAAACTCCAACCTTGCTTTGTGTTTGCAAGAACTTTTGGGTAGGGAAATTGATGGCTAATGAGAACATTTGAGGAATAACTCGAATAGTAAATTTGCCAGCAAGCTCTGCTATATCTTTTCGTTGTCCAAGGAGTTTTAGGATTGGAGTGGAAAATATATAGAGAGGTAACAGGAATAAGCAAGCAACAAACAGAACTATCCATGATCTTTGCATGTACACTCCAAGTAAATTTACTAGCTGAAACATTGGCCAACATTTAAATTTTGCAGCCTTCTTTTTATTTAATAGGCAATGCTAAGACTAGAAGATTTACGAAATTTCTGATTTCAAAGTTAAATCCTGGTTGGTGACATTGAGAGTATCCATTTGTCAATTGAGCCAACCCGTTTTATAACTTCATAACTCGTGCTACTTTATAGTCTCAATGAAAAGATGAAATGTAAACCACAAAATTTTCCATGCTTTCACATGCATTTAGAAGGGCCAGAAAGAGAAGATACCTGTGTTTAAAAAGAACGTTTAGGTTTTTTCGTGGCATTGCGAATATAGGATGTTCTTTTTGACAAAAAAAAAAAAGAGCAATGATGGTGGCGTGTTTTCTTTATGCTAGAGAGGGTTGAAAAAGGCATTCATGAACACGATTTACAGCACACAGCAGGAGGCTCAAAATGGGCTCTGCTCATTGGTATGTTTGGATAGAACAAAGCAAACGGTTAGGCAGGTAATGGACAGTATTTGACAAAACGTTATGGGGCATACACCGTATAATCCCTCCCTGTCTGCCCTCTTCTTTATCCTTGAACTGCTTCTTTGTCTACCTGAGGGATTGTCAAATGGTGATCATGACCCACAAGACCTCTCCTGTCAATTGCCAAACCATGAAAAGAAGGATGAAATTGAAGTTGGCAACTAACAAGACTAGTTGAGCACATGCCAATTTGAAGTTGACAGGCCACCAGTGAGTGGTTGACTTTTTAGCTAGGGTAACTCTGCAAGCAATGAAAACACCAATAGCTAAACATGGCCATCCAGGACCAACTTTCTCCTCCTTTTCGAATCTGTGATCACTGGAATGACGTGTGCTGGTCTTCAATTGTACAAATAACGTTCATTTTAAGAAGCAAGACCGATCTAATGAATCTCGGCTCTTGGCACACGAATGATCATCAAATATGAAACGGACGCAGTATAAATAATGGGACAACAGAATCTTGAAGAGCTTGACATCCTTGAAAATTTGAGCAACAAGCAATTCCATTTACATTTCTGATACCGTACAAGGCTACAATTCACATAAAATGAAAGCCAAAAAAAAAAGGGGGGGGGGGGGGGGGGGGGGATTAGTTTTTCAGCTATCCACCAATCTCCAGGACGCTTGTCAGTTAACTTTCACATTTTTCATTTAGCTGGTGAAGAGGCATTACCAAGAGATGAAGGCGAACCATAACTAGATACCCCTGCATTATCACCACAACAATCACCACCAATAGATACTCCCTTACCAGAATCTATCTGAACACCATGATAAGACTCCCCGGAGACCAGTGCTTGTAACAATTTTGGTGGTGGAGGAGTGGTCACTTCGACTACCCCTTCTAGCATTTTCACTACCATTCCCATTGTAGGCCTCATTTCCTCGTTATCCTGTATACACCAAACGGCAACCGATGCAACACGCTGAGCTTCCTCAATGTCATATGCGCTGCCTAGCCTATCATCCACCACTGCTGCCACATTGCCTTCGATTATTTTCTGTGCAGCATATGGAGGGAAAAACCATTTCTCTGCCTTCTCACCCTCCCTGCCACCAGCACCACGAGCCGATGGTGGTGCCTCTACATTTCTACGGCCTCCAAGCAATTCCAACAATGTCATTCCGTAGCTATAAACATCTGCTTTCGTGGTAATTGCCACACCAGATATCCATTCTGGTGCAACATAGCCCCAGGTACCTCTCATGGTAGCTAATACTCTACTGAAGTCGCGACCTATAAGCTTTGCTAAGCCAAAATCAGATACCTTAGCTGTGTAATCACTATCCAAAAGGATGTTTTCTGGCTTGATATCACAATGGATAATACAATCTCTACATTCCTCGTGTAAATATGCAATTCCTCTAGCAGTACCAACTGCTACACGAAATCTAACATCCCAGATCAAATTCAGACCATCTCGTCGCAGATACGCACTCAAAGGGCCATTTGGCATGTAATCATAAATTAAAAGCCTGTGAGAACTCTCTGAGCAAAATCCTCTAAGCCTGACAAGATTGATATGCTGAATGTTTCCAATAGTACACACCTCTGCCCTGAACTCTTTCTCTCCACTGCCTGGCCTTTCAAGGCGTTTCACAGCAACAAGAGTAGAATCCAACAACTCGCCCTGAAATACTGCCCCAAATCCACCATGTCCAAGTTTATCCGAGAAGCCTCGAGTTGCAGCACAAAGCTCTTTATAAGTAAACACTTTCAAATTCAACCCTGGAAACACACCATCTCCTTCCACACCCTTGCCGTTCTTTCTTCTCTTTCTCAAAATCAGCAGAATCCCTGCCACCAACCCCAAAAGCACAACTGACCCACCAATGCTACCAATCAAAAGCACAGATTTCGACACACCCTTCCTCACAATCCCCTCCTTCGGCACCCTGACATATAACACATCTTGAAAAGTACTATCAGAACTGGAATTTCTCAAATTCAACAAAGATCCATATAGATTCTTGCACAAGTTTGTCTTACCATCGTGAAACAAACCGATACATGAACAATTACTCAAACAAGTCCTCTCACAAACATTCCTAGTCCCCGCAAAAGACACCATAGCCGCTCCCTCAAATCTCACAACACCAACCTCCATAAACCCATCACTCTCTTCACACAAATGCCTACTCTCTCTGACACAACCACCAGTATAATCCTCAGACTCCCAATCATTATCACTAACAGGAATGAACCCAGAAACACAAACGCAAGGCTTTAACAATGTGCTATTACAAACACCCAAATTCCCACATAATCCATAAACTCTGCACTTATTGTCTGGCTGTGACCAAAACATGTTCCAATACTCATTCTGCTGAGTCCAAGTGTACTGCTTCAACTGCCCAATAACATCAACTTGAAACCTAGTCAATGGTGGCCTTAAACCACCATCTAATTCCCTCTCTGTGTACCAAAAGGATGCACTTGGCGTAAAAGGATCCGAAAAATGGAACTTATAAATGTAAGGAATAGTCATTTCAGGTACACCAATGAATGCATCACCAGTCCAATTACCTGTACTCCAATACCTGGCACTCTTGTTATAAACAAGCTCAAATTCATTAAACCCTAGCGGGTTTATCCTCAAAGAGAATAAACCAGGCGACGGATCGTTTATGCTCCTCCATGAAATTAGAGATCTTTCACTTGTAATATTCATGCCTTGCAGCCATGTATCTGTTGGAAAATCGAAACTTTGCCAAATAATCAACCCTCCGGCCGATAGAAGAACAAGATTTCCATTCTCTAGAAGGAGCAAGCGTCTTGCTTCCTCTGTGTTTGTGCTTTGCCAAATCGTTGAACCCGGTAATGCAATGATGGCCAGTTTGCCTTCCGCTGTGATTTCTAGCCTTGTAGAGGTGAGATTGGTAATGGGTTTTTCACGATTTGCTACCCAAACTATTGGTGGTGTTGGAATTGAAGCATACGAAATGGCCAAGTACCAATTGGGTTTCCCACCTGGGTTAACGAAACCCAGATTGAATGTCTTTTTTGGGCTTGAAATGGTTGAGTTTCCTGTGATAAGGACATTGGCAGTCTCCAATTTCTTGCTTCTACTGCTTTGTATTGGGTTGCAGGGAGTTGAAGGTGTAAATGTGTTGTTTGTTTCAAATTTGGAAACAAGCAAGGCATTTGAGGTTGGTAAGAGAAGGGAGAGGATGAAAGCGAAGAAGATGGCTAGTGACATTTCACTGATCATCAGCGGCATTGTTTCATGGCTTTGGGGTCTCGGAGGAAAAGGGCATGTCTTTTTCACTTGAAGGGTGACATTGATGATGATGATGATCTTTGCACTTACAAGATGACATAGAATCTTTGTGCTGTGTGGGTGGTTCAGTGATGGGAGCAGTCTGTCTCTGATTCAAGTTTTCAACTTTTTAGAGTGAGAAGAAGATTTTTTTATGGAATATCTGAAAAAACTGCCACTTTGAGCACTCAAAGCTACAAACAAAAAAGTTAAATTTCTTGGAAGTCTTGCTTAATTACAAAAATGTCCTTTACACATTTTGCACTGAATCCATCATCTTTAGAAGTGCTTTTATTAACGGAATCAAACCATATATTTACAAAAATGCCCTTCATAACTTTCTTTGATCCTGTAAATATCTTATTATTTCGTTGCTTTTTCACTGATGGTACGCTTTCATTTGATATCTAAATCTTGCTTAAAACAACTTAGATTAATTTGATCATGAATGCCTTTGATTAATCACACTACTGAATTTATTATGATTAATATCACTTGATGTAAATGAGGGCATTTTTTAAAAAAAATATGGTTCTACTCATTTTTTAAAAGTATTTTTTATCAAAAAAATATTAAATTAATATTTTTTTAATTATTTTTCATGATTTTTCTATGATGAATTAAAATAACACGCATACTCTTAATACGTGACGGGTGGTTTAAAAGACAATAGAACATGGGAAGCGATTTTGTAAGGGTTGGTTTGGTAATTAGAAGCTTGGAGGACTAGACAGTAATAAGAAGCTTTTGTAGGGGTTACTTTGGTAAATCGGAAGTGATAGCTGAGGAGGTCTACGGGATAGTGTGGTTTGGTGGCAGACAAAAGTGCTGAAACCCACTCACGAGGTCGTCGTATCTTTTTAACAAAACAAAATTAATTTTTAAATGAATTTCAGAAAACCTTGTTCGAGAAAAATCATAAAATAATTACGCGCGTGGGTTGCGTTCTGGATGGGTGAGATTTGTGGTTCTCAATGCCAGAAAGTTGAAAGATCGTGTAGGAATTTTATTGGCTCAAAAGCACTTAAAGTCAACAATCGACTACCTCCTTTGACCTTTGTGTTACATATAATTTTAAAATTTTTCTTAAATACTTTTTTTTAATTATGTCTTTAGTTAAGAACTAGTATCAGAATTTTAAAAATCATGACATTACGTTGCAATTCTGTCCATAAGATGTTTTCAAGTTGTATCACCGAATGATGGAAAATTGGGATTTAATCACCAAGAAACCCTCGGAAGGTAGCAACACTCTTTCTTTCAAATTGTCTCAATACAAATGCTTCTATTTTTTTGACTGAAAAACCAAACAGTAATTTTACTATAACAATCCATATGTTAAGTGCCACAGCTGAAAACTCATACCCCATGTATTTTTAATAAATTGGTAGCAACACTCCTCGGGGAGTTCGACAGTGAATCTAAAATTCCTAGGCACCAGAGAGAAATTTTACTAGCTGGGACAGACTGACTAGTGCGGCCATCTCTAGAAGCAGCCGCTGTTGAAAGTTACCGATGCCCTTCTTTCTTTCTTTCTTTTTTTTATCAAAAAGAAAAAGAATTGTCGACAGCTTGAAAAATCAAATGACAACCTCAAATAGAAGTTGAAAATTACGGCATCTACTGATTGGCCCTTGAAACGAAAAATTTGACAGACGAATACGACCGCCTTTTACTTAATCCCAAGAATAGTGTGATAGTGGGGCTCTCACCACCACATGTTGCAGAAGTTAGGCGTCGACACTGACACTAAACCACTCTGATATTTTCATCTACCGACTACTGAAGAAAATGATCTATCTAGCAAGTCCCCTTTCTCTTTTTTTCTTTTTCTGTTTTTTTGTGTGAAGGACATAGCAGCTCCAGTTAGCAATAGCTAGTGTCTCTTGGGCTTTGCTGTGGATCGCGGTGTGGTGATCCAAATGTAGCTATGCAACTACCACAGAGCATGGCCATCTCTTGAAGTTTGATTAAAAAAATGGAAGAAAGTTCCCAGAAGTATGCTTCAGTTAGTTTTCCCAAAGAAGGATTTAGATGAAGGTATTACAATTGTTATACAATACCAGTAACTTCAAGCTTTTGACGTAGCGCTGAGCAGCCTGAAACAATTTCACAGACCATCCACTCGTGTAACCAAAAAAGTAAATGAGAAGGGAAGAGTATGGGAGGTGCTGGTAGATCTGCGATCCTGCATGTGAAACATACATGCAAGGAATTGATATGCAGAAGCATGAATCTTAGTGGATGGCGATCCAAGATTTTTTCTTGAAACTAAACAGTAGTGTCGTAGATCTCTAATGCCATGTCAATCTGAGTTCATGTAAATACAGTATAACTTTTCATTGTTCATTACACTTTTCATACATTCATCTAATCCTAAATGCCGAATCCATCCAAAAACTAACAGTCGTAATTTACAAATCACCCAGTGCAAAAGAACAACTATATGCAGCATACGACAAACAAGTTGAAGATAATATGCATAGGAAACAGAAAAATAGTTTGCTAACGCAACATGGAAGACAGGACAGACCATTTGCTTTTAACTTGGAGGTGAATTGTTTGCATGTACTCCCGTCAACAACCTTGTAGATATCTGCACATCCATTCCATAACTAGCAACCAAAGTATTAAGAAGGACAAGGGGGCACGAACAGAGAGAAACCTGTTTCCATGTTTTGCTAAACTTCATTCCTTTACCTCTGAACTTCTCCAGAGGAACCGCATAAATGATGAGTTGACCCTTCAAACCAAGTAAGACCAAATTAAAAAATGAACCAGGGGGCACTCTGCTGACCAGTTGTGAGACAAAGAACTGACACCATCTGCAGCCCACTAAAGTTGGCAAGCTCTTAATTGAAACAACAAATAAACCTCCATCTCAAAGAGCATTAACAACAACTAAATGAAGTTGTGGTCAATATTACTTCCTGTAACATTAAAAAAGCAGAGTGCAAATGAGCGTTTATAAGAATCGTGTCAATAGCAAGAACTAGAGTCATTCCACCAAAAGCATGAGTAAAGTAAATGTTTCCCCTCGTATGTGCTTCCACCTTCTATGTGAAACAACCAACTAAATAGTAAATTGGTGTGTGGTTTGGACCAAGGGGTAGCAAGCGATATTTAAAAGAAATCCAGATTATATCAATCATCTCATCAGTAATAAGAGCAATAAAATCATCCGCTAACTGCACATAAAGTCATTTTACAAGAAACAAACCTGGTCACATATGGGGCAGGTGTCACTCCTTTCCATCCACTCTAGAATGCAGGAGAGGTGAAAATGATGCTCGCAGTTTGTTATGTGTTTTGGATTCTCCAAGTCATATTCTGCAAGTGGAAGCAGACAACACACTTTAGGACAACCACACATCATTTCAGGCATGACCTTGATTATGCTTCTACCTATCCAGAAACACTATAAAATAATAAAATGGAAATAGCATTTTCTCCTAGGAAATGGCACTACCGCACCTTCAAGGCATATGGGACAAGCATCTTCCTCTTCTGTTGCAGACGCAACAGGTTCATGTAATTTTGTCACTTCTGACTTCCTTGGAGAGACAAGCAATGAACTGGCTTGAGTTTTGCAGTCCAATTCATCAAGATCTTCACATGTTGCCATCGTTCCAAAACTACCACGACTAATTGTTTCTTGAACAGATTCAGAATACGGTGACTGTGGACATCCCAAAATCACATCATATGGCAGAGGTGCAGGAGGGGGGCGGAAAGTATCAGGCGTTGATGTATTCAAATGCAATTCGACCAGGAGACCTGCAGTGAATGCAGAGGCTGCGCCGTTGTGAGATGTTAAGGATCCATGCTCTTCCAAAGCTGGTGGACACTGCACAAGGGTATTTTAAATTTCAAGATGGTATTTTGTTAGCCAAAAGAACCCATTTGGTTCCATTTCAAGAGATTTCCGCTTGAAAGTGGTAGCAATGTTAGGCCATGTCGTTGTGAAATGGTGTGGAAAAGGATGCAAGAACTTTGGGTGTTTCTAAGATTATGTTATCATGGCAATTTACATCATTTCACTGACAGAATCTTGACAATAAAAATCCTCAAACCTCTAATCGTTTCCCCCCTCTTCGTGGATGGTCATATAGAAATATATTTACTACAATTCCATCAATACATCACTCATGAAAAATGATGGAGCAAATTTGAAGAGCATCACGAATTTTCTCTATATATCTTGCCGTCAGACAAGGCATAGATTGTGAAATAGTGCAAGAATTTGAAAGCTACAATTAGAGGCATGGTTTTGAGCTTATATTCAAGGCTAAAACAACTGAGTTATAACATGCTTTGTCCTCTACAGGTGCAATGCTGACCCTAAAATTCTCCCATTATCACAAAACATAATTAAAAAGTGTCTTTTCCTTTTCCAATCCAAGTAAAGTTGATTCAAGACCGAGACGTGCAAATCACAAATGCCATCATGTATGATACAATCTCAACCCATGTTTAAGACCCTCAGAGACATCCTAGGACTCTTGCTTGCTAGTTCCAAATCCTATACGCGATTCGGGAATCAGTAACAGCTAAATCCAACTCCCAAATTTCCCAACGCTCAACATCCACTTCAATAAACGCAAGACACCATAAGCACACGACATTAAAATCAACCACTCTCTACTAGAACATTATAAAAAATGTAAACATTTAAAAAAAAAAAAACGATAAGCAGACATAAATATATACTCAGGAGAACGAAGATATTAATAATAATACTAACATAGTAATACACGGGCGTTCCGTGTAAATGAGGTTTCCTTGAAGAACAACAGCAACCTCCCATTCCCTGCAATTTTATTACTGTTATTCAACCAATGGTTGTAGCATAGCTTCCTGTTATTTCCATCAAGTGAACAGCAAAGTTAAAACGAGTCACGTACATGACCTTAAAAATCACAAAATTAACACTACACAAGTTATCAGCACACAACATCATGCTTCGAATTCAGAAACCAAATGGGCAAAGAGAGGAAATAAACCCTAATCTGAAAGGTTTGCCGGTAATAGAAGGGAAAGAAAGAAAACAGTAATTTAAACAGTTACCAAGAAGGATGATAAAGCAAGAAGAATCTATCAGACGAAGAAGAAGGTGATGAGAAGGGTGAAGCTTACCTGAAGAGAGATGCGGAAGCAAAATTCGATTCGGTGAGAAGAAAAGGAAAGGAAAGGGTGGAGAGGAGCTGAAGAGTGCAGTGATTTTGTAATTTCACCTTTGTTGCTTTATACTTTGTTCTGTTGTTGCATTCCACTCATTTATCCAATTGAGTCTGGGTCTGAGTCGACTCGTCCCTTTTAGCCTAGTTAATTAATGGGTATCTCAGAAAGATTACGGCAACTTGATCATTATTAATAAATTGTTAAGTATATATGAAAGTAGATGGGTGTGGTCTATTTTCCAGTCATTTTTTTATGGTTTAGCCTTAACAAAAATGATATTATCTTGTTAATTTTCAAATCTCAACGATAAATAAATTGCTTTCCAATCTTGAATACGTCATTGACGTGCTGATATGCAACACTGTGTATATCCAACTTCTTCTTCTTTTTCATGGAACCTTTTTTCTGTCGTGCTAGAAGGAGAAAGAAATAAAAGGCATGCTTGTGTATCTCTTTGGCATGCAATTCGCGAGTGGAATAGCGTATCTCACAAGCTCGGTGAGTTCAAAACTCTCGTCAGGGAGTCATCTTATTTTGAATAATTTAGCATCGAGCGTGGTTAACTGTTACACGCATGATTTTATTTTTTAAAATATATTAAAATAATATTTTTTATTTTTAATAATTTATTTTTATATCAGCATATTAAAATAATATATAAATATCAAAAAAATTAATTTAAAATAAAAAAATAAAAAATTCTTAAAAATATGATTGCATCACCATGTAAAATGTAGAAAAGTTTATATGCGCAAGCGTGTTGTTGCGATTATTTTCAAAGTGCTTTTCACTCGGAAATATATCAAAATAATATTTTTTTTATTCTTTAAAAATTATTTTTGACACCATGACATCAAAATGATCTAAAAATACTAAAAAAAAATAAAAATTTTAATTTTTTAAAAAAGCTTTTGAAATACAAAAACAAACAGTAATTTTTTTAAAAAATTCATTTTTGAGATTAAAATTAAATGATTAAGATAAGGTAAATTACATAAGAAAAAAAAACCTAAATGCATCTAATTATTTAAAGTAAATTATTTTTTATGTTTTATTTTTTTCTCTTTAATTTATAGGATTTAAAGAATGAAAGAATTACTCTAATATATTGGTATTATTATGATGAAAGCACCCTTATATAATAAAATAAAGAGTACAAATACTCAATCAATACGAAAGGAAGTATGGCAACTGACAGCCTTACGATGGCTAAAGATAACTTTTTTAGAGTGTGTTTGGTATTGCTGTTGCTGTTGTGATTGTAGTTTTAAAAAAATTATTTTATAAAAAGTAATTTATATAGTGTTATTAAATAATATTAAATACTAGTTTTTCAAGTAAAACTTAGTTTTTTAAAAAATATTTTACAATTTCATTATGTACAAAATTCATTCGATAAAAACTACAGTTTTCATGATTTTTTGAGCATGCAATAAAATTAGTTAAAATATTATCAGAAATAAAATTGAGATTACAGTACGAGTAAATTTAATTCACCCTAAACTAATTTTTTAAAAAAACAAAAAAAATATTGTTCATGTTCACATGAATAGTACGATTAAAATCACTTAACTGCACTAGTTTTTCAAAAAAAAAAAACTAAAATTTTCCTGGTTTTTCGAAATAATAATAAAAAAAACCTAAACTTTTCCTGGTTTGTTGAAATAATAATTAAAAAAAAAACTAAACTTTTCTTGTTTTTTCGAAATAATAATTAAAACAGAAACTAAACTTTTCCTAGTTTTTCAAAAAAAAAAAAAAAAAAACTGATTTAAGTTTAAGTGTACAGAGCGAGTGAATTAATTCACTCGCACTGCTCCACTGTTACAGCTTCTTGCCTCAGGAAATGCAGCTTTTCCAAAATCTGCGATTTCATTTTAAATTGTAGTGAGTTCTATAAGTGAAAAGCATTTTTTTCTCCTTACCAAACGATATTATATGTGGCTGCGGGTGAACCTCACCCGCAGCCACACTCCCAAACTGCCACTTAATGTGGTTAGAATTTCTTTCTCTGTAGTCTGGACTCTGGAGGCGGCTCACGTAACTTATTAGCCAGTAATTTAGTGTTTGTACTTTGTAGCCTTCTCTCTCTCTCTCTCTCTCTTTTCTTCTTCTTTATTCTGTTTCTCATTTTACATTTTCATGTCTAGCACTATAAATATTTTTTTTAATTTGTATTTTTATTAAAAAAAATAGTTTATATTCTCTCAATTATTATTTATTTTATTTAAAATAATTTATAAAATAAAAAAAAATCTATTTCATTCTTTAACTTTTCATCTATCGGGTTTGGTCTTTATTATTTTAATAAATTTTAAAAAAATAAAAATTAATAAATTATTTATCAGTTTATTTTTCATTGTATAGCTAAATTCTATAAAATTTTCAACTTTTTTTTTATTGTACTGCTGAGTATTGAAAATTAATATATTTTCCATGAATTTACTTATAAAATCAATTTTTTAAAAAATAAAAAATTCAAACAAAAGTATTTTAGGAATAGTAGTCTCGTGCCAATGCACACAGTACTTGTTTTCTATAATTATTTTTATTATCTATATTTACTTAAATATCGAGAAAAACTAGAAAAGAAAAGGAAAAAGGATTCCATCTATTCTACAAAATCCAAAAACGTTGAAGATCATTCGTTACCTCTAAGCAGCACCAGTCATCAATGAAATTTGACTGGTCAAATTGGATGAATCATGAAAGAATGTTGTATACTTGCATTGGCTGCAATGTTTTTTTATTATTATTTACGTGGGGGTGTTCGGGCCAGCTTGCGCGTACCACGACTATTTTCCACGGCCCACTAGACATCCTACAAGCCTAGAAGTAAGTAAGGCATCACGGGGGTAACAGGCATGCAATGTTTTCATAGTTGCTGCACGTGCTCCTACTCAACTAACCAGGCCTTTTCTTTTTCCTTCGTGGGTAAATAATATCAAGGCCCTAAAAAAAAAGGACATCCTAAAGATCAAAACTTAATCATTTTTCTTTAATTTTTTAATAATGAGAAGGATTTGATGGAGATTTTTTCCCGAGCAAAACATGTTTTCTAGATCTTAAGATCAAAATATAATATATCGTGATGAGTTAATCTAAATTAACATATTATTTCATAATCCGAGTTATAAAACTACATTAATTTTTTATATAGAAAACAAATTATAAGTTCAATTTCACAACCAATCTAATATCGAATGATGAAATTGAAAATAAATCAATTAAAATAACATAAAAAAATAACTTGAATCAACTCAAGTTAATCTGTCAAACTCATGACATCAGAATAATCCAAAAAAACAAACCAAAATAAATTATTTAGCATAATTTTCAATCATCCAATGCTGTCAGACTTTTAATCTAGGTTGTGAATAATCTTATACAAAGCAAGGTAAAACAAATTAATAAACTTAATTCTTAACAAATCTAATATTAAACAGTAAAGAAATAAAGAAAAAACTAAATTTTAAAAGAAAAACAGAGAAAAAAAAAGAAAAAATCATTGATGTAGTGAACAGTAACCTTTTAAGAATGGAAACAATGAATTCCCTCGTCATCTAGTGTTTGTTACATTTTCTAAATTTTAGAAGGGACAAGACTTCTGTAACTTTACGGAGTTTTCTCGTAACTTTATATTTTTCTTACCAGTTTAAGAATTATAGTAGTTTATAAAAACATTAGGAAAATCATGCATCACAGGAGATGGAAAAAAATGAAGAATCTAATAAAAGTCACATTTCTCTGTATAATTAAAGTGTGTTTAAGAGTATGGTATAATTTTTTTATATGCATAGTCCATTTAATACACAAAATGGCGTTAGATTTTCATGCTTTTCCTTACCTTTTAATACGGTCTCGTAAAAAGAAAACGTTACACTCAACCACACCAAACTCATAATGGAATTGTATTTCAAACAATATTTTATTTTAAATTAATTTTTTTAATATAAAAAATATTTTTAAAAAACAACCTCGCTGTCAAACTCCCACTAATAAACACTTCCTGCCGGCTATCCATTATTATATAGCATATGGAATAAAGGGTCGTGAGGCCTAGCTAAAGTGCCAAACGACAAGGGTCTTAAACATGGTGGTGGATTCCTTCTAACGTCACGGGATAAGCACGCTGCAGCGTTGTTAATGGCTTACGTGGACATGTACCCTTCTCTCGTTAATTTTTGTTGCTCTAATTATTGGATATAGGAAGAAAAAAGAAAAAAAAAGGATAGATGCGGGCCATGGAAAATCAATCTGCGTTGATTGTCCCTGTCATGCGACGTATGGATTGGAATTCATACTTTAATCTGGAAAAAAAAATTAAGATTAATTTTGTCTTTTCATTTCAAACAATATCTCCTACGTGTTTTTAAAATGAAACCGAATCACTTTTTACCCTTTAAAGTTCAGCCGTAGAACATAAAATTACTTATCAAAAACTCATATGAAATCTCAATGGTTTACTTTGATGCGAAACAGTAAAATTTAGAAGAACAAGGAGTCTAACATGTTATTATTAGATTTCAATACATTTTAAATTAAGTTAAAATTTTAAAATTAGAGATTAAATAGAAAGTCGAAGAGAGTAAAATGGATCAGGTAGTTTTATGGTGGGTTTTTTTTTTATTAATATGAGTGTTCGGACCAGCTTGCGCGTATTTTGACTAATCTCATAAGCTCTAAAGTTAACGACCATATAAACTTCCAGTGGTCGTGAAATTTGTCAAACTCAAACTGATAATCTCTAAAAATCAAATCTAAAATCTAATCAGATAAGTAACCATTCTCAGGATTTCTTAGGATTTCTTATATAATATATACAAGGTTATTTTCATCAATTTAAAATATAAATTCATCATGATGTCTTCTGTAACTTCTAAAACAATAAAGATAAAGTTTAAAATCAAGTAAACCAAAGGATGTCATGGTAATATATATATATATATATATATATATATATATATATATATATATATATAGAGAGAGAGAGAGAGAGAGAGAGAGAGAGAGAGAGTATATGAACTTAAAACTAGGTGGTGAAAGCAAGAGGAAGAAGAAAAGGAAAAAAATACTACTACATAATCCCAGCTTTGAGAAGTAAGAAACCAGTAAGTTTTTTTTTTTTATTATTATTGGGTTCGTTTATTATTTCAAAATAGGATATATTTGTTTTTGTATTTTAAAAATGTTTGTGTAGAATTTTCAATTTTTTTAAAATTAAAAAATATTTTAATATATTTCAAAATAACAAATATTTTAAAAAACAATTATTATTATACTCCAAACACACGCCATTACTTTCCACAACACCCCTGGATATGTAGTTATAATTTTTTGCCCACTTGTTATTATAAGAAAATAATTTCATGGCATTACCTCGGATATTATTACTGACTCGATGCACGTTTCAGCCATCCAAGCCCCTCGGCTCCAGGAAGGTCTCGTGGCCACACAAAATCCCACCAACATCACTTCCAGTGAACAAACCTGCACCTTGTATCTACAACCATTCCCTAGAAGACGAAAACCGCAAAGTCTGCCTTCGTGATCCCTGAACGACGACACTACTTGTGCTTTATGTTATCTTAATGTCAAAGATTCTTGTTCAGCATATTCAAGAAGAAGATTACGGGGTGATGTAATATATATATATATGAACTTGGTCATGTGCAAATCATGTGATGTATTCCCATTAATTTGACGGTTAAAATTTGACAGAATAATAGACTAGCTAGAGAGATTAAAAGAGGGTTTGGTACTGTGTTAGTGGTTTCTTTTTAAATAATTTTTTGTGTTGAAATATGTGTTAATGATATTTTTTTATTTTTTAAAAATTATTTTTGACATCAGCATATCAAAACGATCCAAAACATACAAACTATATTAAATTTTAACAAAAAAAAAATTAAAATTTTTAAAAAATGCAGTTTGCACTGCGTTTCCAAACAACTTCTCAATGATAAATTAGATATAATTAAATATATAAGAATAGATAGGACATGATCCTTAAAATATAAAGACATTTCTCCTAAACATATCAAGAAAAAAATAACTATAAGATCCTACAAGTAAGAATGATAATTGTAAATGATTAAGTAAATTGATGACCTCGATCGTATTTGAAAGTATAATAAAAATTAAGTCAATTTGAAAAAATAATAATTTTAAAAGCTGGACTTATTGCAAAGTCTCGACAATAAAATCAATTAGTTCATATATCATGAAAAACAATTAAATAGTTCCTTGACCAATGCTAATCATGCATAATTTTGTCATAAAAAATGTTTTTTTCATCAATCTTTTCATATTATTTATTTTTTAAAAATCAAAATAAACTAGAAAAGAGCATAAAACAGACAAAGAATTTTATAAATGGATTTAAAAGCATAGAGATTAAATTAATATATATATATATTTCTTAAAACCATTGAGGACTAATTAATCATTTCTTCTAAGTTCCAGCAACTAACTCCATAATTTTCCTACGATCAACTTTGGTGCTCAATTCATATTGCATCTTCCGATGATCTCCACATCCCACTTTCTTTCAATCCCTACCGTCCATTCTCCCGCCATTTCCTTCTCCAAGAAACCAAATCATGCCGCCAAAAACAACAACCCTTTTCACCAAATCTCTCTCACTTCTCCCTCCTACTCGACTCAGATCATTAACAACCGTTCCCGAGTCAACTCACTTAACCGATCCCCACTCAACCCATTCTTTCTGCTCCAGAGCCCTAAACTTCTCTGCCAAAATGGGTTTTCTTCGTGAAGGAAAACAAGTACATTCACTTGTTATAAAGTTGGGATTTTGTAATGTATTGTCCTTGCAAAATCAGATTTTGAATGTTTATATAAAATGCAAAGACTTTAATTATGCGCACAGATTGTTTGACGAAATGCATGTGAGAAATGTGGTTACATGGAATACTGTGATTTGCGGGCTTGTAGACTGCAGGGGCAGTAATTATGAGGCAAATGTCTACATGGGTTTTTGTTATTTTAGGAAAATGCTGCTCGATAAGGTAGGTTTTGATGCCATAACTCTTAATGGGCTGCTTCGTGCATGTCTCGAGTTAAATGATGTCGAGATTGGTAGAGAATTGCATTGTTTTATAGTGAAATTGGGTTTTGCAGTGAATAGTTTTGTCAACAGTGCTCTGGTTGATTTGTATGGGAAATGTGGATTAGTCAAGGAAGCGAGGCGTGCTTTTGATGAAGTATACTGTAGAGATTTGGTGTTATGGAATGTGATGTTGTCTTGCTATGCTATGAATTTCTTAGCTGAAGAGGCTTCCGGTTTCTTCAAGTTAATGCAAGAGGAGAATTTTATGACGGATGGTTTTACATTGTCTAGTATGCTCAATTCATGTGGAACTCTGGGATCTTGTAACCTAGGAAGACAGATCCACGGTCTTTCTATCAAACTGTCTTTTGATTTAGATGTATTGGTGGCTAGTGGCCTTGTTGATATGTATGCAAAGAGTGAAAATATAGATGATGCTCGCAAGGCTTTTGATGGGATGGCTGCTAGAAATGTAGTCTCATGGAATACTATGGTTGTGGGTTATGGTCGCCTTGGAGATGGGGGGGAAGCTATGAAACTTCTCATTGGAATGTTTCAAGAAGATTTAAGACCTGATGAAATTACTCTGGCTAGCATTATTAGATCATGCAGCAGTGCATTGACCTATTGCGAAATTATGCAAGTCAATGCTTATGTACTTAAAAATGGTTTCCATGCCTTTTTATCAATTGCAAATGCTTTAATAAATGCATACTCCAAGGGTGGTAGCATTGCAATGGCACTTCAGTGTTTTAGCACAGTTCTGGAGCCTGATCTTGTTACTTGGACTTCACTTATTGGTGCGTATGCATTCCACAGTCTTCCAAAAAATAGTATTGATACTTTTGAGGAGATGTTAGCTGATGGTGTATGGCCAGATCAAATTGTCTTTCTGGAAGTCCTTTCTGCCTGTAGCCACGCAGGGCTAGTAAATGAGGGGCTTCATTACTTTAGTTTAATGAAAGATTATCATATTTTGCCAGGTTTAGAGCACTATACTTGTCTCATTGACCTTCTTGGTAGAGCCGGTCTCTTGGATGAGGCTTTTAATATTTTGAATTCAATGTCAATTGGGTACAGCTCAGACACCTTGGGAGCATTTTTCGGGGCATGTAAAATCCATGGAGACGTAAAATTAGCTAAATGGGCTGCAGAAAAGCTTTTTGAAATGGAGCCAAACAAGCCTGTAAATTATACTCTTATGTCTAGCGTCTTTGCTTCTGAAGGTCACTGGCATGATGTGGCAAGAATACACAAACTGATGAGGGATAGGTGTGGTCACGGAGTTCCAGGTTGTAGCTGGATGGAATATGCTGGTACCATAGATGAAGTTCCTGTCAAAATTTAATCGGTGTATGGTATGTTAGGGAATGCCCCATGGGTAATACAGGAACAATATTTTCTTTCCAAGTACATGCCATGCATGACAATGTTTGGGATGAACGTGCACTATAGCTCCCCTCATCTGATGCCTTGGCTTGAAACAAGCTTCTCGACTGGTGGTGAGTGTTTATCAGTTTGGTTCTTGTCTTGAGGTATGCCTATTTGCAAATGTGATGATCATTAATTTTAATTTTTTTTTGTTGTTCCTAACATGAAATCCGCAGAAGATGTTTTGATGGCAAGGTTAACCCCCTTTCATCTTACTGGGCCTAGTTGGGCGAGACAGTCCAAATGTAGAAGGCAAGTTAAACCGCAACTCAGGTGTCAAGCTTTTTGCTCACTCGAGAGTCATTGAACAAGTGGCTCAACTAAAATCTGATACTAGTATGCATCTTTTAAGTCATTTGGATAATTTTCATAATGCAAATATCGCAACATCCTTGCTAGAAATGTCTTCCATACGTCCTTTTCTTTGTGTTGCTGACATCAGCATATGTTAGGTAATAGAGATCCAGTATAGAAACATCAACCGCCTTCTACCACTAAAAGTTGGTTGGGTTCTGATTGAATGGTCACATCTCCCTAGTAACAATTCAAATTAACACCAATCCATTTTTTTATTTGTTGTAAAACAGGTGTTGATGGAAAGTTTCCCTTTAAACTCTGGCAATCTTCAACAAACTGCAAAACCCTGTCATTTTCATTTTTCCACTGCCACTTCAGTACTTATCACTGTTTATAACTCTGACAATCTCCATCCTAACTGCACAGACCAGTTGATTGACTTCTAATCAAAGGGTAAGGAGTTTCTCTCTTCATGTGCGGTGCACTCTCATGATATAAATGTTGTTCCTATGTCTGTCAAGCTCCACCTCTGTGGTGCATTTGTGTGGTACGAATTCTGCACATGCAAATGATTTGGAAAGATTCTCCTCGAACTGCAATCAGTAATCTAGCCAATGCTCTTTAAAGCTGCAAGCAATTTTAATTTTAATTCCCGAACATAATACAACATGAATAGTCTGAAAGGAGTTTCTTTCCTCATGGACACGACCTCTCTTTTGCAACGACTATCATTTTTTTCTTAATCTGGGAGGGTTTGGTAGAATATAAACAAATTAATGTTTCTGCCATAAGAGTTATTATGCATTGTTTCCGTGTTAGTGTGTGAAACTGGCTTGAGAAACAAAGAAGGTAGACAATCCAGATGATTTCTTGCTTGTCAGTAACGGAATTTGAGGTTTTTGTGAATTCTATTTTCCTAGGATCCGTGGGGCCTGCTGAAGTGATCAACCACTCAGCTTCTGTTTCTGAAGTAGTTTGCAAGAATTCTTGATCAACTAAACGTTATATTCTACCAGGGTTTTTGGTGTGAAACCAACTGTGATTTGGACAAGGAAAGGATCAGAAACTACCATCCATTACAACTTGGGGACAAATTGAATAGAGCACAGACCCTCAAAACACTCCTGAAACTGACATGTGTCAGTTAAGCGTAACATCACAGCCCTTCTCTGTCTCTGTGCAAATTGTCCAGCACTAAGAGAGGCCAGGATGTTTCGGTGTCTTTATGAGTGAAATGAAGGCCACTAGCCGCTACCAAGTGCTGGGATTTGACTCAGGGCACAACCAAGCAATAAGATGACCTTTTCCTTGTGGGATTTTTGTGGTTCAACGAGAGAAGATTGTCCACACTCCCGGCCTCATGATTTAACAACTTTTTCTAATTTCTAGAGTGTTGATAGCGTCAATAACCAACACATGATTTTGTTTCTTTGTGGAAAATCAATCGATCAATCTTTAGATCCTTTCCTTAACAAGTCAAAATGTATTGGTATCGTCATTTTAATCTTATTCAGCTATTCATCCTACTAGTGTTTTGACTTGTTAATTGGTTTTCTTTTCTGGTTTTGTTCTCCTTTTTAATTTATTGCAAGCCGAATCTTGATCCCCGTAAAGAGACTCCACTGCTAGATTACAAGTTCTACCGACTCTGCCCATTTTATTATTTTTATTTTTATTTTTTTTTAATCATTGACTCCTACTCTCCCTTTGTTCACCGTCATAATCTAACACTTGCGTGTTACTATCATATTTTTTATGCAAACTCATTAGAAGTTTCCCGTTCGGTATCTAAAATAAACAATTTAAAATTTCATACTCACACGCTTGTTATTAGAGATATAATTTTATTTTTCTAGATTATTTTAGCTTCTCAATAATTTATTAGGAAAGGTAATGTTTAAAATTATGGTAATGATTAATTTTTAAAATACCTTTTATTTTAAAATATATTAAAATAGTGTTTTTTATTTTTTAAAATTTATTTTTGATATCAAACCATCTAAAATTATAAAAAATAATTAAAAAAATAAAAATATTTTTTAAACATAAAAACAAAAACAAGGATATTTTATATACAAAAAGAAAAAAACTTTCAATTTAAGAAAAATAATACAGCGGGCCTTAATGCTAATCATTTATAATAATCAAATTGAAACCTCGATGATCAAGCTTAATTATTGTTGGTGCCAGTTACCCATTCATAACTTCAACGGCTCACGTTAGCCACACCCACCTTTGAAAAATCAAAGTCTTCCCCTTTTTTTTATTAACACAACAGCTACCCGCCATTTCTACCCACCTCTCTCTAAACAATGCAGAGCCCGTATTCTCGCTACGCTCGCCGGACCCCAGCCTCCGGCGTAGGGCATACGCCGGACTGTGTTCCATACTCCCCGACATCCTCCTCCTACTCGAGCGGCTCCACCTTGAAGAAACGGAACCCGTTGTCGGTGGCCGCGAAATCAATGGCCGGTGTGTTTGTTGCTTGTTTCACGCCTCCCGAGCCTGAGCCGAACAGTTCAAAGGACTTTGGTTACTCTGAAGAGTTAAAAGCTCCCTCTGGTAAACTCCTTGTTTGTTTTGTTGACTTTTTTACTGTTTTGCGGTAAGGTTTTTGCTGAGAGAAAAGGTAAGAAACTTGAGACGGGGTTCTTGATTCATATGATATAGTCTTTTTTGGAGACTTTTCTTTTTGGGTTGGACTATAGAATGCGATTGCAACACAGTAATGATGGTTTGTTTTTAATTATCTTCTGTGTAAACAAATCATGGCTTAAATGTTGTGTTGGAAGCAAGGGATCAGATCCTTGAATAGTTTTCTTTTACTATAAGTTTTTATTTGGATATAAATGAGAAATTACTGAATATGCATGGTTTATCAATGATCACTTCTTGTCTACTTATTGTTATGCTATGACAACGTTTGATTATCAATAAATTTCTTGAAACCTTAACAAATGTGTTTGGTACCCTGCCCTTCCCTTTTTAAAGGCATTACTTGTTATATACACCAATTTGATTTACTTCTTTGTCATTTATCGATTTTATGGTAAAAGTTGGGCCGAATCTCAATGTGTTATTATGATAATAACAAATTAAATAAGCAGATTTGATATTATTCCAAAGCAACAGGAACTGGGGGTTCTTGGCCCATTTCAAAAAAGCGTAATAAATCTAAAAAAAACAAAGAAAGAAAGTAGACTTGCATATCCGATTTTAAGTTTATTTAATAAACACATAACAATTTGTGAGACAACGCTTTAGTTTCGGAGCACTGAAGGATACTTGAAGTACATGGTGAATCTTTTTCTTTTTTTTCTTTTTCTATATGAAATGAATTTGTAGAGTTAGAATGAACTACTCAAATTTGTTCCTTTCAGTTGCATCTAGTACTTCTGGTGGCAATGAAAGGAGACGAAGTTCAAGAAGAGGTATATATAGCAGTCCAGCCAATTCAGTCCATGGGAGAGAACCTGGGAGTGTAAATTTTACCATGGAGGAAATCTATGCAGCCACAAGGAACTTCTCTCCTACATTCAAGATTGGACAAGGTGGTTTTGGGACAGTATACAAGGGAAGATTCCAAGATGGAACTGTTATTGCCATCAAACGTGCCAAGAAGGTTGGTAAAAGTTGCAGTTTATTTTTCCGCTTCAGTGAATGTGAGTATTCTGAGGTTTCACAGATTGCTTGGTTATCTGTGTCTGCAGAGTGTATATGATAAGCATTTAGGTGTAGAATTTCAAAGTGAGATTCGAACACTGGCACAGGTGGAGCATTTAAATCTAGTAAAGTTCTATGGATATCTGGAGCATGAAGATGAAAGAATTGTTCTTGTGGAGTATGTTGCCAATGGAACTCTCAGAGAACACTTGGATTGTGAGTTCTTTGCAACCTCTCTCTGTGCCTGCGTATGTGTCTGTGTGCATGCTCATGTGTGTTGGATGTGGCAGATGAAGATATATGTTTGCAAATGTGGGAATTTTGTTGATTCACGAATGACATTGATGCAGGTATTCATGGAAATGTTATTGACCTTGCGGTGCGCCTAGATATTGCAATTGATGTGGCTCATGCAATCACTTATCTTCACATGTACACAGGTTTTCTTTTAATTGCATCCAACCTAATTTTACTTGTATCAAAGTTAGGGCTTCTGCTATTTCTCTGACACTTGCAGAAAAGCTTGAGATATCTTATTGGATCATTGTGGCTTTCCATGTAGATCACCCAATTATTCACAGGGACATAAAGTCCTCCAACATCCTCCTCACAGAAAACTTTCGAGCCAAGGTAGCTGACTTTGGTTTTGCTAGACTGGCAGCTGATAGTGATTCAGGTGCCACCCATGTGTCTACCCAAGTTAAAGGAACTGCTGGCTACTTGGACCCAGAATATTTGAGGACTTATCAATTGACTGTGAAGAGTGATGTTTATTCATTCGGTGTATTGCTGGTTGAACTAGTGACAGGTAGGCGCCCTATTGAAGCAAAAAGGGAAATCAAGGAGCGTATAACTGCAAAATGGGTACAATACTCTTTCCCTCTGTTTCTTCACTCAATAAAAGTCTTACTAAATATTAATTATGTCATGTTAAACTATAAAATCCCAGCTCTATAGTTATCCAGTGCTAGCAATATCTGATGGATCCCACCATGGAAGTCCTTAACAGAGCCTAGAAAGCAATCCCAGCCCTCCCATCTAATCTCACATTTTGTTGGAACTGTTTACCAAGAGAATTAAAGCAATCAATAATAGATCTGTTCTGATTTCAGTCAGTTTTTGCACAGGCAATAAAGAAGTTTGCGGAAGGTAATGCCGTTTTAATACTGGACCCGAAACTAAAATGTACTGCTGCAAATAACTTGGCCCTGGAAAAGATTCTTGAACTGGCCTTGCAATGTTTGGCTCCTCACAGGCAGAGTCGGCCAAGCATGAGGAAATGTGCTGAGATTCTTTGGAGTATCCGTAAGGATTACAAGGAACAATCAGCCTCAGATTTTCGTTCCTTTTCTTCTAAATCACAGGGGAGTATTTCAGTAATAACAGAAGAATAAACAAATAGCTGCCTAGTATTGCAGAAATGATAATGTGAAGAGAAAAAAGCCCGGCAGGTTGCTTTTTAAGACGAACAAGTGATTCGAGAGTAATTGTGCAGGGTGGTCAGAGTAGAAAAAGGATTGATAGCTTTCCATAGAGCGATTTCCAAGATGGCACAATATTGCTCAATAAGACTCCCACTGCTTGCAAGATCATAGGAGGTGTTCGTTGTGAAGTTATGAATGTATATAGGAAAATCGTTTTAAGGTGACGAAGTGCCTTTGCTTCCACCTGATTTTGTGTTTACTGTTTCTTCATCTTTTTTGTTACAATTGTTTTTTAATCTTTCATGTTGTTTCCATCCATTCTGCAACATTTCTAAACAGAGCGGGGTTTGTATTTTTTTCTGTATTGTCGCAGAGAAATATTTCTTCGAGACCATCCCCCAATCTAGAACAATATCATTTTGAGAAATCCATGTCAAATGGATGTTGTGTGAGAACATAAACATTGTAAACTATGTGATTAATATTGTATATCGATAGGCTTGCAATATTTCCATCACTTTTTGAGGAATTACATGTAAACATTTTCTCTCGTGATCTCCATTTGCATGCAAACTGCGTCTAAGTTGGAAACTAGATGTCTGGTTCAATCTCTCTCCTGCATTTAGTTTATTCAGATTGCAATAAGCAGCTGACACTTCTCTAGTTGAGGACGAGGTCCCATCTATCCACTTGCTAATTTATATGTCAAGGTACAATAATTTCATTTCATTTAATGACCGGTAACTTCCTTGTCCGTGGGAGAGACACCAATGCTTCTTGAACAACCTCCAAAACTAAAATCCAGCTTTTATATTTTTTGTTCATTTTCCAGTTAGTCAACAGATTCAGACTTTTCTGGCATCCAACTACCTCTCATCATTGTAATTTAAGATCTGATTTGCAAGTGGTCAAGAGCGAAGAATAGTCAAATATGATGAGTAAGTTAATTTTAATTAATAAGAAAAATGTATCAAATAACCGACATAATCTTACAAGACTGATAGATCAAGAAATTCATCGTCAATGGTGGATCTACTCCCCCTAAATCTTTTCAATATTTCCATCTTTTCTTAATTCCCTAACCTGTCGAACCTACCTTTGTTTGTACACACACAGAAATGTAAAAGAAGAAAAATCCTGGCAAAAAAGGGTTCATATTTATGAGAAGAAGAATTGGCAATACGGCTTTTGTTGATGTAGTAGGACGCATGTTTTACTTCAGTAAGAGCTGCTTTAGCAGATACAATCGAAGAAGTCTTGTTCAGTATGGACAGGCTACATTTTCTCATATGTACTGGAGATAGCTTATTTTCTTTCAGGAGTTGAGGGCTAAATTCTGCAAAAATCTCTCCTCCTCCCTCTAACTATGGCTCAGCTCTTGAAAATGAATCCTGCCGCGTCAATCCATAGTTTCCATCCGGGGTTGTTTGATTTTCGCTATTTATAATTATGTCTACTTTTGAACAAAGGAACAGGAAGGAAGATGTATATATGGTGACATGCCACAGACTGCAAACCATTTTACACGCCAAACATCAGAGAAAGAGTTATAAAAAATAAACCAGTGACATAAACAATTAATAAAACCATATTATATTTGCTAAAGTATTTCATAGTACCTGTGCCATATCCAGTAGCTTTCGCTGCTTTCCAGCTTCCAGCTTATTGCTGCCATGGCCAGGGCAGAAAACCCTGCTAGCACAAAACCCCATCGGAATCTTCTCAAAAGTGTCTTGACTAAATTACTGAGCTGGGCTCCAATGGTTTCCCACCTATAATAAAAGACAAGCTCGGTTTTCTTTAAATTGAAAACCACAATTATTTTTTTTGGTATATACAGCTTCAAGCAATGCATGCACCCTCCAGTATGGAATGTAAAAATACTTCTATCTGCAACTTACTTTGTTACCAAAAGCAATGAGAATTTTCGAGAAAAAAATGGCGAAAAAAAGCACAAACTGAAATTCAAGCACGCGAACCTCATTAAAATCTTAATTTTAATACATTGACGTCAATGCATGCATTTATCGCAGCTCATTGTTTGTTATATATCACATTTGAGCATGATATTAAATCTTCATTGGTGATCTCAAAAAGATGCTTACCTTGTGGGCACATTTAAACAGAATCCCCTTGAAAATGAAAGTGAGCTTAAATTGGTAGAGAATTCTACCAACCATCCAATGAGAAGACCAAGTGCCCCAATTGCCATCACAAGAATAATATTAGAAGACCTGCAGAGTTTAATCAACCTTACATGCTTAAATTCCCACAGTACCCTGCTAAATGCATCAGACAAACTTGAAACATACCTGGTTGCCTTAGTTATCGCCATTAGGGCTGTGAGGATGGCAACAACTGTGTGAATCGCTCGTTTAGAGACTTCATCAATGGTGGTTAAGTATATAAAAGTGCTCACCACTGCCATGAAAGACAGCCAAAAGTCCATGAACTGAAACATTCCAGTTGATGAGTCAATAACATCTTAAGCCAGTAAACCTAAGATCTCACATTTCCTAAAATAAATTAATTAATAGACAATAATATAAAGTTATACAAGAATGAAGGCATTTGAGTTGGAGAGAGATTCAAAACTGCTGAATGTTATACAAATCTTATTTTCTAAACTAATGCAAACACATTCCTTCAAACGATCTGAAAAAGGGAAAATAAATTTTTGTTTCTAAATATCTCACTAAAGATCCTCAAATAGCTTCAAGGCTTGTTTATTGTGTTTCTCATGTCAAAACAAACACAAATCCTAGGTTCACTTGGTTCAGAGATACTTTTCTTGGCATTATTACAGTAAAATATATAAGCAAATCATCTTTCAAGGGCCGTCAGAAATCAAATTCTCCATCAATAGTGCATACAAAAGCAAGGAAAATTGAGATGTACCTGTAAGACGCCAAAGGATAATGCACACCAGGTGCCTACATCACATGCATGATATAATCCACTTGAAATTCCACTAGAAGTAAAGATAACCCATTCTGCAAATGCCTGCATTGAGAAAAAAAGGTCATTTTGGTAATGTTAAACTAAATAGTGGGGATCAAAGGTTCATCTTCTCCAATTGAAGAAATCAACTCCAAAGCTGAATGTTGGGTTGGTATAGATATGAACATTATCCCTGATATCTACCACTGGCACATCCTTGAGATTCATGAATCATCGCTCACCTCTTCTTGTTGGTTGCAAGGCAAATCAATTATACACTGTTACTAAAAAACCAATTACAGTAAAAGGTTGGGCTGCTTGGAAAGTGTTTCACCATGACAGCAATAAGAATTAATCTTTGCTTTCAAAATTTAAAAAATAGTCAATCCAATAAAAAAAATTACTATAGCATTACCTTATGCCTAAGAGCCCAATATGCAGGTAGTATAGCTGCAGCATTTGATCCAATTAGAGCAATCGATTGCCATATGTGACCTACATAAGTTTAAAGCTACTTGAATAGGGGGCTATTGTATTGCATGATAATAACTCCTGACCTTCATTTCACATGCAAAATGGAATTCTTAAAAGAAAAAAGAGTGAAAGAAAAGGTGCAAAGCGCATTTCTCTCCAATTTCGTCTCACAAACTCGAGTCAAAGAACCATTGCTGGCCTCCTGCAACTTCCAACTGGCTAATTCATTCAGAGGTCTATACTTCATAAATCCAAGTTTGTTAGATGAGATCAATGCTTTTCTCAGAAGGCTTCTATAAGTATCTTTCACAACCCAGGAAAAAGAAAAGGAATTACATAGATCTATGTCAAATGGTGACAGTTTGACCATGATTTCAAACTTCCTGTTCTAAATTTGTCAGTTTTCTGAAAGCCTTACAAATATTTTTCTTTTAAAGCAACCATTTGCATGCCTAAGAAGTTACATAGGCAGTGAGCGATTTTTCAAAGCTCTGCTTACTTCCATTGCAACAAAGTGTAGCTGTGAGAACAACATGATAGTGATTCCAGAAGTATTGGAAGAAAAGAATTATCAGGGATGGATTTGCAAGGAAGGATATCTTATACTAAAAAAATAAAAAGAAAACTAAAGTTATATCCCCACTGAAGTGTCCTAGGAGAATTTGGAGAGAGTCCAGTCTTTCAGCATTTTTTGCATGAAGTGACGACTGACAGGACTCAAACCTACTCTCCGTGGCTGCAAGCTCTAAGAGTTTTACCATTCACTAGGTAATGACCCCTACAAGGATGTTCAAAACCAAAAAAAAAAATGCGTACCTTGATGTGATACAATCTCGATGCTACAGTCAAATCCCCCATGCGTTCGATCACAGGAGCAGAAGCTGAGAAATAAAAAGGCAAAGTTATGAAAAGTTAGGGGGGCGGATAAGTGTCATACTTTGGAAGTGCTGAATATAAAACCTGTATGAAGCCAATCCACTGGCATCCAAAGCTACTTTGCATGCCCCATGAGAGGAGCATCTTTTTGGGCATCTCTCAACAGAGACTGACATGACAGTCTGATCATTTGAAGGGATGATGGTGGTATTTAAAGACCTTAATCCAAATGTCCAAGTTCCTTCCTTGACGTATAGAATGTAAAAATCAATCTTTTCTTCAGTTGAATTATTCGACGTGAAAAACATGGAACCATCACTGCTTCTTGTTCTGTTTGCATAATAATAATCCCAACTGTCAAGAGATGGCAACCCACCATATCTAGCATATATTTCATAGTTTATCTTCACGTCTGAAGTCATCCGGATGTGGATGTTCCCTCCAGCTGCACCACGAGGAATGTTCAAGAGAAAATACGTCCAAGAAGTATCGGTTTCATTGCTGTATGAGGAATTGCTTGAAAGGGGTTCAAGAGGAAAATCAGCTGAACCTGGGGACACTTTTCCACCGAGGGGCAAATAATAGGATTCAAAGGGGGTGGAGTCTCTCCTGAGAACTGTCTGCAAGAAGGAGTCTTGGCTTGTAAATGAAAAAAGAAAATGTCCGGATAACTTCCATCAAGCATTAATAAAACAAAAATGTGCTGTGTAAAACAAGATATCTACAAACTTCTTGAAGCGGTAAAATTGATATTAATATCACACTCCACAATCAGTAAGTCAATTCAAAACTATTGTGAAGTACAGAAGAGTGCTTCCAACACAATATCTCTGCAACAAAATCTTGATCCCATTTTGTTAGACACAATTGCTAACACATGCTTTTCATCACCATCACCCATCCTTTGAGTATGTGTGTGGGAGAGTTAGAGGGAGGGAGGGGGAGCCCAGATTGTTTATCAAGCCATTCTATGGTTTATGAACTCAAATTTCTACAGCTCAGACAGGCAAGGATCAGTGTGGGAATTCATGGTGGTGTATGTACCCACTAACCAAATTTACATGTAAGCAAAAATAACTATAATTATTTTTCTATGTTAAAGATTGAATTCTCTATTCAATTAAAATCCTAGGTTTCAATATTTTTCTGTGGTTTCAAGCATCATGCCTATTTCTCTGCTACCATAGGAGCATAAGATGTATAACAACTTCATCCATACAAACCCCCCTATCAGTGTCACCAATATAAACAAATCCAAGTATCTGATTCAGATAATTCTGAAGTAAATCATATAACTAGATTTGCATGACGGAATATATTCATAATCAAGATTCAAAGAACACACATTCCTGGAACAGTTTACCTGAAGCATGTATTTTTCTGAAGAGCAATTCAATCCAGCCTTCCCCACTGGACAATTAAGCAATTGCCATGTAATGGAATAGCAAACTTGCATGTTAGTATTCTGAATCCCTCCAACTTCTTTTGAAAGATTAGTGGGTAAAATAGTAACAAACCATCGACCAACCTTTGGCGTATGAATGATAAGAGGAGCTTTACTTATGTCACCAGAATAATCATACAGTGCCATTGAAGGCATTGCACCATGCCGAGCGAAATACAATAAGTTAGCAACACTAGCATTACCGGTGCTATTTGTTGGGGCAGCAGTGAAACTGACATTTGCTGCCACAATTTTTAATTGTTCTGATATTCCCAACACCTCCAATGCATATACTTTTGACTCACCTTCTCCATGGCAATAACTTTCAAAAGTTTTGCATGAAACCACATTTTGTATTGTCTGTAAGTTAGCACCAGAAAAAATTTCCGTCGGATTGTAGCTGTAAGCTTGAGAACATGAAAAAGGGTCAATTGTCTGGTTGCAATACTGTCCCCACATTGTTGATGTAGCACATCCTTCCACACTGATGTTGGCACTAAAGGAGTATGATGGGCTACGGATAATCTGCAATGCCAGATGACTTAGAGTAAATTCAATACTTAAATAATAGCAATATTCATCGTTGTCCCAATGGGAGTCCTTCGATGACGGGGGAGGGGGGGGGGGGAGCTACTAAAAAAAAGAAAGAACTAGAATGAAAAAGGCTATAGGAAATAAACCAGTAAGACACCAAGACAGCCACAAAGACACACTGTTATTAACAAAAACCAATTAAATGTGACTATAAAGAGGAGAATGAATTCTGTCTGTCCAGAATATCAACTTCAGTATTCTAGGGCTTTCTAAATCTGCTACTATAAACACTTGTATCAGAAATTTCTGAAACTTTTTGATTCTCCCTTTAATTGGAAATAAGAAGCTGCGTTCATCCTGCTATTACAAATGAAAAATTAACTTCAGCCTATCAAAGTGATTTCAACATTAAGTTTTTATATTTGGCCAAACTTTTCTCCTAGTGAGCAGCAGCAGCTATTTCACTAAAGCAGTGCTCCTATTAGTCAACTATATTCCTTTTAGCTGGTGCAACATGCTGGCTAGCTTCCTAAGATTAAGAAGTTCACTGAAACAATAGAATTTGATCAAAATTCAAAAGAGACATCACAAGGAATGCTTACTAATACAGCTAGTTTAAATGAAATGTACCATTTTTGATTGTGTCCTTGTAGGTCCGATGCCATTAAAAAGACCTAGATACCAAACTCCTGGAGATATCTGCATAAAAAAATTATAATTTAAACTCTGCTCGCTGACATGAAGGGAACAGAGCACTAGTGAAATAATCCACACCTACCACAATTAGGAAAGGATTGTTGGCATACCTGCTCATTTGTGAGTGTCGCTGTTATATTTCTCTGCATTGGATAGCACTGCACATTCTGAGGACCTTGAATTCTTTGAAATGAGCCATTAGAGAAGGATCCTGACACCAAAACAGTGACAGCTACTTCAGTCTTTCCTTCATTTGATTCAAACAATGAGACTGAATAAAGAAAAGATTTTCACTCATCCCGACCAAAAGCAGAAATAAGGACTACAGAAAAAGGACTATCAGAGAAAAAAGAGGCAGGTTCTGGCATTTCATGTACAACACTGTTGTGAAGAATTCAGTGGGCAAGAATAAAAGAGTCAGGTGCTTTCATTGGAACAACTGAAAAAAGAATTTAGGAAGTAATAAAAGGTATGCAACACATCTGATTATTTTTTCTTCTTTCTTCTTTTGGAAAAAAGAGCTTCATGAGGATAAACTGAAACAATTTGATCTGTTTCTCTCTTTTACCTAGTTCTATAAGGGAACTGTTTAAGACATCTGGCAGAGGAGGACTGCCATCTCTGATGCAGATGAGTGGCAGTGTGCTCTTAGGAACCTTTGATATGCTTTTAGCATCCTGTGAAAAACTAGAACCATGAGCCAATAAGAAATCAAAAACATGATATGAGCAAAATTAACAGTCAACATCAGCAATTGAATCGATTTTCAAAGGTAATTTGTATAGCACAAGTCCACTATCCGTGCAAGCCAATTAAAGAATAGCAATTCAAATGAAGGCATCAAAAGTAGCCATCCGAAAAATGCACAGTTCACTTCTTTTCTTTGTTTTCTTCTCTTGCAAAATTCAAAAAACTGATAAGATTGACAAAAAAAGCTAAGATAAAACATACTCACAAGGTCTACGTCCGACTGCACTGTTATAGACACAGAAGAGAACCACGCCGGCAAATCAACTGGAACAAGGCACAAAACCAGAAAAGCTAAGATTAAAATATCTTCTAACCAACATCTTGCAAAATCCAAGAAGCTGAAAAGATTGAATTGAGGTTTGAAAGAGCCATCCCACATTCAGTAAATTTTAAATCTTGATGTTGAGGTCCCTAAATTTTAACACACTGATTAAGAGAAATTACATACGGGGATATGAACATCATAGTGTTCAGTAAAAACAATAATCAAGTAGAAGAAATGAGTAATTGAGCTCAGTTTCATGGGCTCAAATAAATTACACTAAACAGAATCAATTTGAATCATACAATAATTCAGATCATGAATTCCATTCATGATCTCAAGATCAATGAAAACAATAAGCAATCAAACAAGAGCCGAACTTTAATCAAAATCAACAACTAGCAAAGACATAAAAGTAAAAACAGCAATCATCTTTCAACAACTGGGACGAAATTCTTCACTTAATTCAGAACTTTTGAGACGATCAGCCAATCATATAACAGCCAATAAAACTAATCCATAAAAAAAAAAAACAAATACTCGGCCAATCAAATGCTTAAAAGGGTCAGTTCATATTAACTTACGGACCTCGTATGTAACGCAAATCAAACGGCCTGACATTAGTTGTTGGGTAACTAAAACTGGAAACAGTAAATGTATTGTACGGACCCAACTGATTTGCTGAATGAGAGCAGCAAAAAAGAAGAGAAAAGAACACGAAAAGACGTGACAGGATCGTAAAATAACAAGAAGGGAAGCAGAACAGAATCGAATTCTCTGCCATTTTTTTAGCGCAGAAGATGATGATATGATAAGAGATGATGTGATTTATTAAGCAGGGGATTGATGTAATAAATTAGCATTTGTTTGGTGTGTGTAGGTGATTTCTTTCTTTGTTTAATGTGATTTCGCGTAAGGTGACTACGTCTAGTTGTTGACTTGAGTTCTGCGACTTCTGTCTAGGTTTGTTTGGGGGAGAGTGAACCACACGTGCAAATGATGGAGTTTTTTTATCACGCGCCACTTGCCTGGGGGTAGGACTAAGGACAGGGGAGGACGGTTTGTAAGGTAGAATCTTTGATTCCACATGGAAACAGCATTACATCAGAGGGTACACGTTGATTATTTCATGAGCTATGTCACTTTAGCTGAACATTTTTTCGTAAATTTATTTTTAACCGTTTAAAATTATATTCCAAACAATATTTTATGAAAAATTTAATTAAAAAAATTTAAATTTATTCTTTTATATTTATAAATATTTTTGATATATTGATATTAAAAAATAATTTTTTTTAAAAAAAATAATTTTTTAACATATTTTCAATTAAAAAACAATTTAAAAATTAATTACTATAACACCCCAACACCCCCTTAAATATATGAATTTTCATGTTTATAAAAAAAAATAAACAAAAATAAAAGTAAAAAAGAGGGGGGAATTCAGCATGGATAGAAATATTACTATATTTTTTATATGTTTCATAATTAATTTCATTATCTATCTATTTTTCTTTAGAATAAATCCATAAAAATAATTATTTTTCTTTATTTTTAAACACCATTAATTTTTTTCATACTAATGTGTTTTTTATCATCATATTTTTATATGATACAAACTTGATAAATTAAAAATATTTTTAAAAATAATATATTTTCAAATAATTTTTAAGTATGTGAATTTTTTTGTTTATAAAAACAAATATAAGGAAAAGTAAAAAAGCATAAGAGAGGGGGGAAATTCAGTATGGATAGAAATATTATTATATTTTTTTTTATAAGTCTCGTATTTAATTTCATAATCTTTCTATTTTTTTTTTCAAAATGAATCCAAAAAAAAACTATTTTTATTTATTTTAGAAAAGACAAAGAAAAGGAAGACTGTTTGTCCTACTCCTGTCCCGCAACCATCCGATTGGTCAAAAGAACTCTTCCATGTCAACACGTGTCATTATCAAGCGGCCATCTTAAAACTGCAAGGACTTAGACATAGGACCCACCGAATTTTAGCCTTCGAAACTCTCGCCGTCCCTTTGTTCTGTTCCGTGTCCAAACAAAAACAACTTTAAAAACAACAAAAAAACCGCTCAAACGAAACTGGTCAGAGACAGAACACGTAAAAGATCACAACTTTCAGTTTTAATCCAACCGGAAAAATGACTGTCATCGATTTGGTTACGCGAGTCGATTCAATCTGCAAGAAATTTGACAAATACGACGTCGATAAGCAGAAAAACCTTAACGCTGCTGGCGACGATGCTTTCGCTCGCTTATACGCAGTCGTTGAGGCCGACCTCGATGCTGTTCTCCAGGTAAATATCACCTCGGTTTCCCATTTGTTGATTTTTATTCCCTGTTTGTTTTCTTTGAATTGGAAAGGGAAATAAAGGGTGTTTCTTTTTTTTTGGTAGAAATCAGAGGCAGCGAAAATAGAGAAAAGCAGGGCAACGGCTGTTGCTATGAATGCAGAGATTCGAAGAACAAAGGCTCGATTACTTGAGGAAATCCCTAAATTACAGAGACTCGCTTTTAAACAGGTTGTTTTTATAAATTTATTATTTCTGACTAGCTATTTGAAAAACGTGTTTTTGTTGTTAGAAACAATGGAGATTAATGGGATAATAATAATTTTGGGTGTAGGTGAAAGGGCTATCGAAAGAAGAGCGCGAGGTGAGAAGTGATTTGGTTGCTGCATTAAAAGATAGAATCGAAGCTGTAGCAGATGGAAATATTAGTGCAGCTAAACAAGGTGGAGATTCTGCGCCTTCAGCGTCGCATGGAGGAATTAAATTTGATTCAACTTATGGTAAAAAAATGAATTTTTTTGGAGTTGATTATTGGTTTTTTGATTGTTTATTCTTGTTTCGTGGATGGGATGATTGTAGTTGAAGTTTCGATGATTTTTTCTTCTTTTTTTTCGAATTTGGAATCAGATGGAAGATTTGATGATGAGTATTTTCAGCAAACTGAAGAGTCGGATCGGTTTAGGCAGGAATATGAAATGCGGAGAGTGAAACAGGCAAGTGTTTTGTGCTTTTTCTTTGTTTTTACTTGTATCGTGATCGGAAAAGGTCATGATTTCAAGTGCAATGAGGTTAATGGAGCAAACTTGAGTGAAGTTATTGATGATCTATTCTGGGATTTGATTTGACTTCTTGCAGGATCAAGGCTTAGATGTTATAGCAGAAGGTTTGGACACTCTGAAAAACATGGCCCATGACATGAATGAGGTTTGGTTATGTCCTATTTTCAATGAACTTCTGATGAGTGGTAAATATGTTGAATATTGTTTATCACTGAATTACGAATGCTGTCTGCAGGAGGTGGACAGACAAGTGCCATTGATGGATGAAATTGATGACAAGGTATTTTCCACTTTCCTGGTGTTATAGTCCTTTGAACTGTACATTTTACCGGAGGTATTTAACAGCTATAGCATAGTGGCAAGTGGGCTTTCCCCTTGGGCAATAATAGTATACTCCTGCTTTTGATCTATTAAAAGAAAATCACAGTTACTATTCGTGATTTGGTTACTGGGAAGTGACATTTTTCTTAGAAGTAATGATCATTACGTTGAATATAGAACGATCATCTAATACTTTAGATAATGGTAGAAGCTGTGCATATTATTCATTGCAAAATGGTAGTAATTTGTTTTGATGTTTTAACTTGAACGGTTGGTTACATCAAATTTCAGTAGTAATCCTCTGACATTCTTGCAGGTTGACCGAGCAGCCTCTGACCTTAAAACTACTAATGTGAGACTTAAAGATACTATAAACAAGGTAAATGCATCATTAATTTGATAATTCGAAACTGAAAACTATTGCTGTCCCCTGTTTCCAGTCTACGACTCATTTTTCCTATGTTTGCATTTTGATATTAAAACAGATGAGGTCCAGTCGCAACTTTTGTATTGATATCATCCTCTTGGTTATAATCTTAGGCATTGCTGCCTATCTCTACAAGTAAGTTCTTTTTGGTGGACGAGATGTACATGGGACTTCCTTATATTGCTTGCCATTTTGTTTTGGAATTTCAAATAATAATTTGCTTAAAGAAGGCCAACCATGCTACATTATTGTTTCAACATGTTTTAGCTTAAGTCAGAATTAGCTCAATTACAAGGCTATTCAATGAATCAATCAGGTGCGACTTAACAAATCATGAGTGTTCGAAGTTCAACCTGTTTCTTGTTGACTTCATGTTGGACAAGTCCTGATCTACTTCGTAATTGTTTATGCTTGGCAACTATATATATATTTTTTTTATGTTGTCATCATGTGCTTCCATACTGCAGTTTATCCAGTGATATAATTTCTTCTGGATTGATGTTTGTCTAGAGGCATTGTCGTCACTTGCTTTCCCCTGCATATCAATGATGCGGAGAGCATCTGGTTTCCTAGAAGTGAAACTGTTAGATTTGGATTTATACAATTTGAAGGCAAAATTTTATTTCCAGCAAGTGTGCTTACCCACAGCCCTTCCCCCACAACATAAGACGGAAAAAGAGGGAGAATTAATGAAAAATCCATCCCAGTGTCATAACTTATAATGTCCCAGAATTCAAGATATGTAATTTAAAAAAGGTTATTTAGTGTTTTTTTGGGATAGTGGTTAATTAATATATTCAAATGCTTGGATTTCTTCTTCTTAATCTAAGGAACTTCAAGCTAATAATAGAAGCTTGAATACTTGCAAAAATAGTTATAATTAGGGGGGTTTAAAGACCCTCTGATGATAAAATCAATATATTTATGGGAAATGTATAAAATGATTTAAGGTAATAAATGATTTAAAAGAGCTTTAAATTCAAGAAATAAAGATGTTTGTTCTTGAATTTTAAGTTGGTTAATGCTATGAAATATATGTATTTTTTATCTTAAAAGATAAAAACTTATGAATCTTTAATACCCCTGAACCTTGTCATTTCTGGAGAAAGGAAATGGTGAAATAACAGAAGCCATTAAATGGGGAAAAGTATCAGCAAATTTTTCCATAAGATGATTCCATGAATGTGTTGTCAAAAGATTGTTTAAAGGTTTTGTCTTGTCTACATGTTATGAGCTTCAAAGCACTGGTATGTTTGGCTGTTCTGCTTTGTTTGCCATGCATTTTGTGTCCAGAACTGTCTGGGCTAAGCTAGGAGCTGCTTGAACCATCTTCCTCCAATCAGTGAAAGAAAACGCAGACTACTTAACCTCGGATTCCTGATGAAGCTTTTGACGATTTTATTACATATTTTGAGATCATTGCTTCTCTCTTGCAGTGTGCTGAAGTGAAATGAGCATTCCAGCAACCACTTCCACAACTACTACTAATCTCCTGGCACATACAGCTTTCTGCTGCTACTGGGTCGTCTTTGCATGCATCATTG
Source organism: Populus simonii (assembly GCA_007827005.2). Taxonomy (NCBI): domain Eukaryota; kingdom Viridiplantae; phylum Streptophyta; class Magnoliopsida; order Malpighiales; family Salicaceae; genus Populus; species Populus simonii. Next base: position 6,067,021 of record CM017477.2, read on the forward strand.
TACTACATAATGTTTACTGGAAGAGTCTTTACATCTGTAGCTATTAATTTCTTCATAAACTGTAATTTCCAGCTGCAACTTGAAACTGAAACATTGAGACATTTTAATATAATTCCCACTTTATCAGGGTCTCATCGAGTCTCTTGTAGTTGGCGTTTTCAATTCTATGCTGCTAATGAAGTATTTTGAGATCATTAGTTAGGTTGCGCCATGCATCGCTAGATGCTAATGAAGTATTTTAGGATGATCTTGTATCCTCCCTATCCACTTTTACTCAATATATGAATTTTTAGACCCCTGTTTGGGAAGGGTAGAGTGTTTGTTTTTGTATTCTTATCAATTTTTTAAAATATTTTTTTACTTTAAAATATATTAAATAAGTATTTTTTTAAAAAAGATTCTAACATACTAATATTAAAATCTGAAGAAAAAAATCATTATCTAAGCTATTTGTTTAGATTACTTTCAAGTTGGGTATAAAATTTAGTTTGTGAATGGTATAGTTGTGAATAAATAAGCACTGTCGAATATGTTTTATAGGAAAATAAGTAGTGAAATTTATAGCTTTGTAGCTCAATGGAAAAGGAAAAAAAGCCATTGAAACAACTTTGAGAGCATAATTTAACGCAGCTACCTTAACATTTATGCAACGAAGAGCTGCGTTTTTTATTTAAAAATATATTAAAATAGTATTTTTTTAATTTTTAATATGAAAACTAAAAAATAATTTTAAATAAAAATAATAAATTTTGACCAATTTCTTCTTGAACCGCACTTTCAAATGGGGCAAAAGCTCCTAACTTCCCAAATGGGGCCGAATCAGCAGCTTCATTCAACCCTGATTCAAAAGTGGGGTTTTTTTTTTGGATTTTCAAATAATTAAACATGGTACATTTATTTGATTGCCAAATAATCAACAGTGAAATAAAGATGAGCCATCTGATTGCAGCCTTTTCTGACATGAGCCATCCACTTCTGTCCCCACGCTCGCATGAGGAGCGTGCTCTTCTTTTCCTTTCTGGGAGTTTATTCTGTAGATTTCAAAGAATCCAAACCAAAAGGGAGAGGGTACGTGCCCTTTTGTTCCCCCCCCAATTGAAATTAAGTTATTCACGAAATTTGGTCTGTAAATTCCTTTGTCTCCCAACATCCCAGACACTCGTGTGTCGACTCAGTTTCTTGGCTCACTTACACAGTTTCACCACACAGGTACTGGTTTGATGTGCCATTTCCATTCGGATAATTTTGTTTTTTTATTGGTTTCTGAACTTCTTTTTTTCCAAATTGATGAATAATAGCTTCTTAGATTAGAAAATTACTTGAAACTTGGGTTTGTTTTATTATTTATATAAATAGTGAGATATTTTAATATACTTTTTAAAATTATTTTATAATAAATATGTGTTGTATCTCAATCAATTAATGTTCATGACAGGACAAAGATCACTAGTTCAAATACTGGTTTTTACACTGGAAAAGATTTATTAATTTTGACATGCCTCTTAAATACTATTATAAATTTTTATTTTATTTTTTCAATTATTATATATATGATCTAAAAATAATAATATTAACAATAAATTATTCATGAAAATTCCATTGAAATCAATTTTTTAGTGTTGAAATTTTTAAATAAGTTTTTAACATGATTTTATAACATTTATAATTTTTTCAGCTTTCAATCATATAAAATATTGACATACCATTTTAATATTTTTATTAACTTTCTATCATAAAATATTTTTTTAAAAAAACGGATTGAATGATTCCAGTTAAAATTACTCTATTGGTAAGATAAGCCAATAGAAAATTTTATTTTTTTAAAAAAAAATCAAAATATATTTTGAGATTTAATCACAGATAATTTTCTAAGAACTGAGAAATTTTTTTTTACTTTTTTTAAAAAATAAGTTCCACTAAAAATATATTTTCTATTATCTTGCTAAATTAGTAAGTCTTGAAATGCATAATAAATAAATATTAGAAAATTGCAAGTAAACGCCAGGAAAGAAATTCGAGTTCTGAAAGAGAACAAAGTCGTGAAAACTAAGTTTCTGGCAGTCGACCACGTGATTAGTTTAATCAAACCAAGTCACCGATACTACAGTGAAGTAAAGTCAGCATAGCCTAGCCAGCAAGCATTATAATATAAAGTATAAACCTATACGTACTAGATGCATTTTATTATACTATATGATGGTCTGCACCATAAACTTTCACTTTTCGTATTATTCTGTCGCATTCAAGAATTAAATAGGATGATTCTTGTTATAATGATGGGATTTTTGCGACAAATCTCGTATAGCTCAAAAGGGCATGCTATGGCTAACTTAAAGATATATTTTTTGTAATTAATTTTCCCACGCTAATTTTGGTTTGTATCAAAAACCAGTATCCCAATTGATCCAGAGTCTTGACCCACTCCAACCAGGACGGGTCTCGCAAGTCAAAAAACAACTTTCAAATCCCAGCCATTTTTACCAACTTTTCATGTCATCGGTGGCCAGCACAGCAGCATGCGGCAAGCCGGTTTAAATTTTATGTGATAGTAAAAAAAAATTAGCCAGATAGTGATAGCATTTTTAAAAACGTGAAAAAAATTTAGAATCAGTCATTGATTATGTAGAAAAGAAATTTAGAACCAGATAAGCTAAGTTAATTTAATAACATAATTATGTAGAAAAAAAACTAATAACAATAAAAAAAGAAAAGAAAAAACGACAATGATTAATAAAAGAAAATTATCATTTGTTAATATTATAAAAATATATTATTTAAATATTCTTGAAAGGTTTTAGCGATTTTTTTTACTACAAGATAAAAATTGAATAACCTTGTAAAAAAATATATGAAGCTTTATCACCATCGAATCAAATATTAAAGGACGAACTAGAAAAATTAATTTTTTTAAAAAAATAAAAAAAACCTTACTCAAGCCAACATGTCAAATTCACAGCTCGATCGTGAAGCTGAGATAACCCTGAATAAAAAAAATTGAGTAAAATAATGAAAGTCAATTCTCAAGCAAAGTAGATGATAAAATTGGTGAAACTAAAAAAAATAAGAATAATTGAAATAAAACTTAAGTTAACTCGACTAATCCATGATTCAAAATATGAGATAGAGATAATTTCAGAGGAAAAAAAGCATAAAAATCATGAAATTCAAAGCCCAATAAACATGATGTAAAGAGATGAGATTGAAAAAAAAAATTAAAAAAAGACCTGAAAATTACCGAGATCAAATTGAGCAAATCTTTCAAACTCTTGACCTACGATCATCGAAAATTAAGAAACAAAATAGTAACAATCAAAAGAATAAGGATTAAATATGATATAAAATTAAATAATAAAGAATAAAATTGAAAGAAAAAAAGAGAGAGAAAATGATTAAAAAATAGCAATTAAAAGAATGAAGACCAAAATAAATATAAAAACTATATAAAATCAGATGTTAAAGGACAAATTGGAAAACAAGATCAACTTCAAAAAGCATTAAAATCAAGATATATAACATTCAAAAAAATAACGACAAAAACTGATACAAATATAAATTGATACGATACATTTAATTTTTGAAGATAAAATTGCAAAACTTGAGGCAAGAAGAGATAAAAAAAAGGCAGGGGTCACGCACTTGACTATTGGAAAGAGGATGTCGGGACGTTTTTAATTCACCATCGTAGAAGGCAGCGCTTGGCCGCCGAGAGATGCCTCAAGTGCCACCTAAAAGGCATAGTCGTCTCCCACTCATTAATGCGTATTTTACATGTGTTAGCAACCTTTTTTTAAAATAATATTTTATATTTATTAAAATATCAAATTGCTCCTCGATAAACTTCATTATAACTTAAAACCATAATGAAAGTATAAAATAGTTTTTGAATATCCACTTAAAAAATTTTATTTTTAAAAGTAATTTAATCATATTATTGTATTTTAAAATGTAAAAGACCAAGATATTCTCGATCAATTCAATAATAACTAATAAACTCTAAAAAAAAAAAAGACTATGTAACTCATAATAGCCATTTCGATGGTTTTATTTAAGAAGGGTAAAGCATCATTACATTATTTCAACACAACATTTTGTATCCTCTATAATAAAACACCAACTGAGTTCCCTTACGTTTTTATTAACTAGCTTAATCGTACACACTGTGTTGTTGGTTTTTAATTAAATTAATTGAGTAGTCTTATTTAATTTTATAATTTCACATCTAAAACAAAATTTTGTTATACTTTCATAAACCAATTTACTTAAATATTCATGTACAATGTTTATCACAATATCAAGTTATTTTTTGCAACAAAACTTGGAACACTAACTCGTATTTTTTTATTAAAAAGAACTACCATGCATAATTATGCAGGGAAAACATTTTCTTTTCAATAAATCTTTTCCAAAAGTGTCTAGAAATAATTTTTATAACATTATATTTCTAATAAAGCCTTATCGTAATTTGAAAAACAAATTCAACTAAAAACAGTCACGCTTCAATGATTTCCATGCAATTGTATGGGAAAATAAAAGAGCAGTTAATTTTTAAAAATTGTATACTTAACAATAATATATATATAGTTTTATTCTCATTGAATACACATAAAATCTTTTTTTTTTAAAGAAAAACCATGCATATTAGTTTCATATATAATTATCCATAAAGTAATTGGTAAAATTATCATTAAAAAAATCTAATTTTATGACCAAATAAAAACTTATGGTATAATTAAAGGTTCAAATCATCCTATTACATTTTTTTTACAAGATAAATTTAGTGACATCAAAATTAATATTTTTTTGTGGCTAACCAAAAATTTTCTCTCGTTTTTTTTTTTAATCACTTCTCTCTTGTTTTTTTCTTGAAATCCAATGATTGAACAGACAAGAAAAAACGAAGTTTTAAGACTGAAATACCAAAACAAACTACATGGACCAGACATAAAAATAAAAAAACTTCACGGACCAAACCATGCATTTCTGCACCTCATGAATAGTTAACAATAACAATGCATCGTGCAGGGATACACTGTATCAATCTGTGCATCAATTGAAACAGAAAAATCTCCATGAGTTTTAATCTATCTTGTAATATTAATTAAATTTGAATAAAAAAACATATTGTTTATTTTTTAGAAGACTAGAGATATCCTCAAGCCAACTTCCATATATACATCGAGTCTAATTTTCATATAAAGCAACTATCCACGTCAATCACCACATGAAGTTAAAATCTTGATGGTCAAGGAGACCATTTGTACAATCAAGACAATTACTCATATTAATTAATACTTCCTTTGTTTTAATTAATATGTTAATCAAAATTTGCTTTAGTTGATTTTTTAAAGGGCAGTGGAGATTGTTTTTTAAAAATATTTTTTATTTAAAATAATATTGATATATATATTTATTTTTCTTTTCTTTTTTCACAATGAAAATTCAATTGCTTCCGTCTTGATAAAAATAAAAGCGAGGGCATGCTGAGAAAATCTAATTGATGTGAAGAGAAAATTACACAATGGATGTGATAATCCCTTTCATGTTATTTTATTTGCGAAACAATCATATAGCGCGCCACGTCACTCCATATCTAAAAAATCTGCGCACCTACATTCCATGAGTCGCTGTTGAAAAATATCAAACAAAGACTTGAGGTTACCAAACTACCCTTTGATTCTCAAACCACTGACTTACACGATCTTTAGGTACACTTGTCTCACACCCTACAACTTCTCCTACTGGCATGTTACGGAGAAAACATTAACCTCACGCATGATAATACACAACAACATGTGCAACGAAATTATCACAAAAACAACTCTACCTAAAAAAAAACCCGATAGTTTCGATACAACAAAATAAAAATAAAAATAAAAATAAAACAAAAACAAAACAGCAGCCGCAGCATCTTCCCCTCTCTTGCCCCTCCTCCAAACCCTTCACATAAGAGACTTCAGAGACCTCGCTTTCACGGGTTTCCGCATCCGTTTCTTGCCACTGTCTTCGTCTTCGTCGTCGTCATCCTCATCAACATAATCAAACCCTTGATTATTTTCAATCGGTGAATAACTTGAAGACGGTGTCGTATTTGGAATCATGGAACCGATAACAGTACTATTATCGACATCCTTGGCTTCATTCTTGTTGACAGTATCCTTATCTCCTCTTCTCTTTCCCCACAACGGCCCAAACCCAGAATAATAGTAAAATTCATACGGATTTGAGCTCGATGATGACCCTTTCTTGGCTGACTTTGCCCGACCACGGCGTGCCCCAATAATAGAAGCAACCTTATCGGGTTTTTTTGTAGCAGCACTACCATTAATGTTGTTGTTGATGTTGCTATATGATGATTTGTGAGATGTCAAATGATGATGATGGTCGCACACAGTGTGCCCATTTTTAGTGTCGTTCTTGCAATGCCAGCCTTTGCCGTCGGTCTTGTTGCATTTCTTGAGCTTGAATTCGCTATCTATTTTCATTTCTTCATAATCACCGAACATTTCTGATCTCTTGTTACCTTCATTTTCATAATTATCGTCAACAATAACCATATGATCGACCTTCATTTTCATCATTCCTTTCTCTTCTGAATCTTCCATCATCATCGACGCGACACTGCGCATAATTATATAATCCAACAATATTCAACAGCCGCAAACACAAACTTACCATTCCATTAAGAATTTCCAACAATTACTTCCGAAATATCGAGCTATTCCAAAAACCCTAATGCTAAACAATACGATATATCAAAATTAGTAGTAGAGATTAAATTACCTCTCAACAGCACCAACAGAATCACCTAAGCTACCATTTCCATTAAAGCTATCCTCTCCTTCGAACTGATAGATAGAAGAACCAAAGAGTAATCAATGAGGGAGACCCATTAACCTAATAATCTATTAGGAGAAGAATACACGACAAAACCAAGAAAATTTAGGGTTTTAAAGCAACCCTAATGTTTGATATCTGAAAAACCCTAAGAAGAAGAGGAGGAAATGCAGGCAAAGAGAGGATAAATAGAGGAAGGGTTTTAGTAGATCTGTCAAAAAAAAGAAGAAAGTGAAGGAAATGAAGAGAGACATTTCATAACAAAAAAACTTACCTGGTAGAGTGAAGAAGATGGGTAATAAGTTTCTTGAGAGAAAGAAATCACATCCCATGGTGACTGGTTTAGCTGGCAAACGTGTGTCTGCAGTGGCTGAGCTCCTGAAGAACCCTGCGAGAGCATGAGAGATGAGAGCTTTGCGTTCTTTCGAATCCTCATGTTTGAAGAAGAAAATAATAATTACGGGTTTATATAGTTACAAGATGAAGGTGGTTGTATCTGTATATTAGATCCAACGGATAGAGGGAGGGCAAGGTTTTTTGGGATTCAAAGGGAAAAAAGGAAGGGAAGGAAGGAGAGGAAGAGGGGGCTGGCTCTCTTCGCTATTGTTTTTGCTCGCTGCAGATCTCACAGAACTCGATATTGAGGGTTTTCTCATTAACTTTCTGTTGCTTTCTCGGCCCTTCATATGTTTCGATTTTTATTAATATTCTTTATTTGGACAGTTTTGTCCTTACGTTGTTTTATTATTTACACTGGAGATTTGAGCAAACGGAAAAAAGCCTGCCGCTATTACACGTCATGATACATGTCCAAAGCATCTATAGATGGGCGACTATCGTATGAGGTTAGTCCTTGCTAAGGTAAGGTGTATCTGTCTTGCTCTCAGTTGCCATCCACTCATATCTTGAAAGTTCTTCCCATTTTTTTGACTCAAGTTAGAAATTATAAGCCAGCGTGCTGTCTAATTGTCAAAATAGACTTTATACTTTCATCACTTGAGTACTATAGTTCAAGATTTTTACATACAAATAGTAATTTAGCCATTTGGAGAGTAAAATTTTATGTACCTGTCAGTGGTGTTTAGTTGTTTAATTTCTTGGAATAAAAGATATATATATTTTTTAAAAAAAATAATATATATATATATATATATATATATAAAGACAGAAAAAATAGAAGTGACATGTCCTTTTATATTTTTTTTTCAAAATATAAAATCCATTTTAAAATTATGTCAAAAACATATTTATTATATATTTATTTTTATATTTTAAATCAAATATATTTTTGTCTGTTTTGTATTCATTTTCTTATCTAGTATAACAAAATCTTAAAGTATTATTTTTCATCATTATGATATATAAAAATTGACCTATTTTACCGCAAGAAACAAAAAAAAAAAAAGACAAAATGAGTTTATTTGATTTTTTTTTTGTCTAAATTTTAGTATTTAAGAGCCTACCAGACTTTAACTAGTCCGATTGAATTAGGCTGGTCTGCTAAAAGGTAAAGTTCTCTCAGTAATAATATACTCTATATATAAAAATAAAATTTAAAATTTTATTTTTTTATAAAAAAAATACCGAACCACGTAAACCACCCATTTTTAATTCATTTGACTAATTACACCTCTTGCACACGCAAAAGCAAAAAAAATCAAATCAAATAAGATGTAAAACGTGAGAGCAAACTGCAGTTCACAACTGCAGCGGCGTTCCATAATTGATAATGTGTGCTGCAGTAACAATACAGAGTTACATTATTAACAGTTAATCTCTCCTCATTTATGCAATGACCTTCTCCGTTTGATAAAACTCCGTAGGAGCTTGCCCACGTGATCATTACCCCTAGCGTATCAGGATGGAGGGGTATTTTGGGTAACATGAAGCTTTTCAAAATTGATTAAAAATACGTGAAACCTAACGCCTTTTTTCCCCTAGAACAAAGGGAAGATAGAGGATGCGTGGGTTTCACGCTCCAAACCCACTCGCGGTTGGAGAAGGTGGCAAGCACGTTTGGTCCACATAAACATGGATTTGATGAGTGTACTTAGTGGGTCCCTGCTGTCTCAGAAGATTGACGGCTCTGATGCTTTGAGAGACGATGGAGACTACCAAGGCTTGATAACTCACAATCCGATACCAGAGATTAGTGTCTTACGTGTCACCTGGAGGTAGGCTTTCAGAAAAAGCATGCTAGTAGAATACTTTTGCGAGGTGAAAGCATATTACTTCCATTCCAGAATGCCTTATCAAGGAAAATGCCCCTCATTACCCCCCCCCCCCCCTTCTCTCTCTCTCTCTCTCTCTCTCTATATGTGTGTGTGTGTCTATATATATATATATATATATATATATATTAGCATTTATGTCAGCAGATGAAAAAAACACGAGGAAGGACGAGAGATCGAGTTTTGTTGTTTGCCTTAATCAGTCCTCTCAAAAAAAAAAACTTGAGAGGTTGTCTTCTAAGATCTTATGAATAATAGCGTGCACATAAATGGAAAAAAAAAATACTTGGGGAAGTACAAAAAAGGCTTGTTATCTTAGGCAATGTTCTTTTGTGGCCTTGAGGAAATTGAAACTGTATATTGTTTCCTTTATGAATCCATCCCGAGGCATCGGTCAAACATCGACTCATGACCGAAGGTGCATGCGGCCATGGCACAGAATGGATAGCTAGCAGATGATCGATCAAATACAGAGAAACGTAAATGCCTAAAACAAGAAATATGAATATGTATGTATGTTTTTTTTTTTTTTTTACCTCTAAAAGCAATTAGAACAAATAACTGTGAGTTGTTAAGGAAAAGGCATTTTAAAGCAATTAAAAACAGAGGGCATTCTAACGAAATACCTTTCTTTTTATCCACAGGAAGAGCCATGCCCAGGGGTCCCAGTCTGTGCAAAACAAAACTTGGATGCTAGACCATTTTGAGCTGACTGTGAGCGTAAGTATTGTGCCCTAGAGAAAACCAACGTTGCTTTTTTTAATCACTGGAAGAGCTATGGCTAGAAAACGCAACACGCAGCGCAGCCATGGAGAGACCAGTTAAGTGGTTGAAAACGAAGGACCCATGGAAAAGAAAGAAGAGAAACCTGAGGGGGCCGGGGAGGTAAGTTGAGCTGCAATTCATGCATCCCTGAGGCCTGAATTAGAGATTATAAAATGCACAATCTTTCCAAGTAAAAATAAGAAAGATGCGGGCACCACTAAAACACAAAAATGGCATGGGCCATGGCATGCTTGCTGATCATAAAGGGTTGCTGATTTTGATCTTTTGTTAAAAGTAATGTACTAATTGGAAGCTCCACGATGTAAAAAAAAAACAGCTAATGTGTCAAATATCAGGACTGCTGTTGGGCTTGTCCCAATGCCATTTGTTTTGTATCTAATCTCCTATCAGAATTTGAAGAAAAGTATTGTGCCAGGAACCAAAGACACGGTGTCGAAATTTAAGGTTGCATAATAGTTTTATATTATTTTACAATTAATTTTCTTCGAGTGAAAGTTTTTTTATATTAAAACTTGAATGTTTTCTCAAGTAAAAATTTGTTTACAGTTCTATATTTATTAAGATTTTGATATCATTTTAAAAAATTAAATTATTGATTAAGATTTTAAGAATAATTTTATATTAATCTTTAATATAAATGTTCCGACCACCTTTACCTTTGTTTCTATTTCAAGATATTGAAGATGTGCTTATCCATGAAGATGAAGATGCGATTCCAAGACCACAAAAGCAGCAGAACAATCATTATATTGGAATTGGTTAAAAGTTTTTTTTCTAAATTTGGTTTATAAAAGAGTGTGATTAATAGATTAAAAAACATCAAATTCAAGCGTATACATAAAGGCAATGAACACATGAACAGTACCACATTCCATAAATATTCCTTTACCTCTCATGCTTGACTGTTCATGGATATATTAATTAATCTTCCTTTACCTGAGAATCTTACCCCACTCCTGATCACAAATATTTTGTTGGTGACTCATTGATGAATATATAGTGGAAAGGTTCTGATAAAAAGCCCTTTTCTTCTCGTATATATCCTTACTTTTTGCTTTTTCTTTGTGTTTTTTGATTAATTATTGAAGACATGATATGACGGCTTAATCTCTCCTCGCATATAAAAAAAAAAACGCTTTAAAAGCTAGAGCTTCTGCTCAAAGCATTTTACTGTTCATACAGAATCACTCTGACTGTCACCTTCTAACTTCTATATATTGATTTACCGTGTATATATATAGATCAGAATAATTGAATTGCTTCTCGCTGATATCTGGGGATTTTATGAAAACTCTGGATTAGAGCGCTTATTCTTTCTTTTCTTTTCTTTTTCCAGGGAAATTGAATAAGAGGAGTTCTGCGGCAGTTATATCTACATCACAACATTCTTTTGTTGGTCATCCTGTTATCGATGCAATACTTCAATCACAACAGACATTTCTTTCTACTAAAAAATTACAGAAGAAAGATATTGTTTTTCCTTGATTCTGTATATAGAGCTCTACTCTATTTATTCTGTCAAGTATATCTAATCCAAAATATTCGCCATTCCTGCTCTTCATGATATCCCGATCGAAACAAGAGCGCAGAGAATTAACAAACCGGCCCTTCCAAAATCAAGTAGAAAGAAGGAGAGAGACCAGGTCGACTTGCAGAGAAGTAGCCAGAGAAGAATGGAATACCTCTGGGGTTTTAACAACAAGATCTCTTTCTCGAAAAGTCCTCTGTTATAGCGAGCTGTGAATGAGGCAGACCTTATACGGAGAGGAAAGGAAGCTTGATATTATCTTCAAGCTGAGCTTGAATGCTGCAGTCCCATCGCATCCTAGAAAAAACAAAGCTCTGTTATGCTGTATTTGTTATATGCTTCATATACATTCTTGCAAAAAGTAACTTAGACACTTTTAGCTTAGTGTGTGCTTCATATACATTCATGCTCTTCAGATCTCTTCTCTTGCTTATCACGGAAACTATCTAGCTTCTGCTATAAATTTAAGAGACAATGCTAGCTCTTGATATATAGCTCTAGTCTGAAGCAGGAGGGAAAGGATTACAGATCACTTTAAATCAGACGCCTTGTGGCATTCAACACTCACTATAACCTACATATCAAAAAACAAACCCTAATTGTTTTTTTTTTAAAGGTAGTTGAATATTTCGGGTTCCTGATATATGTTTTCAGATTTGGTGGGCACAACCCAGATAAATAGATCTTTTACTTGGATTTTGACGGCGCCGGCCAGTGACATATCTATAACATGAATATAGCCACTAACAAATTAACCAATGCCTGCATTGGTGAAAGAAGTAAGATCACAGGAAGTTTGTTTAGGGTTCATCAATAGCATGAGAAAGTCAACCAGGAATACGGGTAACCCTAGAACTTAAAAGCCAGACGTGTAGAAGAATATAATATAAATATATAATATGTTTGAAAAAGGAGCCAAGAAAAATTATGTAGCTTTATGGAACCAGCTAGGCAAGGGAAACCAGGAAAAGAAATTAAAAAGGAAAAAGAAAAAGAAACAGAGTCAGAGTCAGAGCCCTGGACAAATAATTAGGCATTAAAGGGGCAGATTTGCTGGTGATGGGATTTCGTGTACGTTTGTCATTAGAGTGAATGATGTTTTTTAAAATATTTCTTTTTATTTTTTATATTTATACATTAAAATTATTAAAAAAATATTAATTTGATATTTTTTCAAATTAAAAAAATATTAATAAAATAACACAGTTGAAATTTAAAAAAAAAAACCACAGTTTATATATGTCGGGATTAAAAACATGATTTTAAAAAATATTAAATGTACAAGAGAGAGAAGAAAATAAAAAATAGATCCCAATAACATACAAAAACTCTAATTACGACACAACTTATACCTTCATAAGGATCTCAACGAGACGAATCTAGCAATACTAAAAAATATCACTAACAGTGACTCGAGTGGACCAAACCCTCTACTAGAAGGTGGAGGATGACCCACTTATTTTAGGTTGCAAATGTGGCCAACTCGGGTTATTGCTGGTTATATTCTCTAGTATTGTTAAATTCGTCTTGTTCGGATTTTTTTTAATGATATTGGTGTTGTTGTAATATGAGTTTTGATATGTTTCCCATGTTTTTTTTTTTTTTTTTGTTCTTTCATGTCCATTTAATTTTTTAAAAAAGAAAATCACTATTCTAAATAGTAATAAGTTATAAAAATTGTATTTTACAATTGTGATATGTAAAAATTATGCTAATTCATTATTATTTTTTATTTATGTTATTTTACCGAAATTTTTAATTAACTGTTTTGATTTAAAAAAAAAAAAACTTTAAGAGTTGTAAATTTATTAGTGGTTCCATTATTATGTGCATGCCTGGAATCAGCTGTAATGATGTAGCTACCCGAGCACTTTAATAAAGGTATTCTAGGCTAGATTGGATAGCCTCCGCAGTTCCACCGGCTTTCTGTTGCTTACCGAACTGATGCAACTTGCAATTTGGTTGTAATGATTCGAGATCATTTGCATCATAATATCAGTATGTTTTTTATTTTAAAATATTTAAAAAATAATTTGAAATAAATAAAAAAAATTATATTTTAATTTTTTTTTTAAATCACCTTTAAAACACAAAACAATCAAGTTCGAAATCAATCTAAATTAATATATAATTCCTTAATTTCAAAAAATAAAAGGGGTTCTTCTGTACTCTCTTCATTGATTTCGGTTAAGACTATAAAAAATAAGAGGGTTGAATTTATAGTGAAGGAAACATGTTTAATTAAGATTAATTTATATGTTCTAAGAAAAATATATGCTAATCCTATTGACTTGTATTAATTTAAATTTGAAAATTTTATATGGGAGATAGGATTAATTCTCATGGTAAACTAAGATTAGTGATTTATAAATTTTGGCAATACAAGTGAGGTGTGGAGTTAGGTAAGTAGCAAGAGACCACATAACATGCACATGTATCGTTTAGGTGTCAAGTACCTGGAAATAAATTATTTTTTTATTTCTATAGTTCTATAAGCAATTTCTTGTGATTATAATTTGGTGAAAAATACAAGGATAAAAAGGATGTAAATAACGTCATGTTTAATGGGTGTGTTAAAGATTATTTTCTAGTTAATAAAAATAAAGTATTATTGCATGGGTGTGTCGAATAATTATTTCATGTTAATAAAAATAATGTCATGTTAAATGGTTATATCCTGGTTAATAAAAAAATACTTAGTTAAGGATTAACATGGACATTAACATATCGATGATAAATTACTCCATTAAATGATATAGTGAATGTATTATTAAGTACGAATTAAATGGTCTTTATTTTGTTGGTTTATTGTAAAGTGTAAAATTTAATTTTTACCTAATATCTACATGTCATATAAATATGTTACTAAGGACCTCGCACCCTCAAGATGGAAAATAGATGTATAGATAGAAATCTTTTTGTTCAAATTAATTATGTATTTGGAAGTGTTAATATTTTGTTGTTATGTAATATGTGTGTTTAAGAATTTAAATGTTTAAGTTATTTTTGGTCGGCTATGTAATTAAGGATATTATCTATATTAAGCTAGTATATAGTTTTGTTGTGTGCCAAATTAAACATATTTATTTTCTTAATAAATTAATGCTTGCTGTGAACTAATTAGTTTTATAATTTTGTTATATGGAATATTATAATGCTAACTATAAAAAAAAAAACAAAGGGAAGTTGATGTTTTGCTTCAGTTGTGAAGTCTAATATGATGAGATGAGCATTCTGGTTGTTATTTGTAGGTTGAGAAATTCTGAGTCGATAATTTGGCATTAAAGATACAAAGAAGACTCTGTCATTTAAAAAAAAAGCGCACCAAATAAAATTGACACATGTATATATTTCTATATGTTTTTTTCAGGTTGTTACAAAAAAGAAATATAGAATTAAAAAAAATTATCACTTGAATAAATCTAAATTAGTGGTGGGCACAATGGCTCGGGTTGGGGCAAATTTTTCATGATGTAAGAAGAAAAATGTCAAGGAAATATTGGGATAATATTCCAAAATAACATGAAATATGCAAAATATAAGCTCGAATAATTTAATAATATAAAAAAGACAACCTTAATTTAATATCATGCAAAACAAAGCATGTTTGGATGAATTTTCAAATTTGAGTTAATATATATTCCAAAATTGTAGCCTGATAAATATAAGACCCTGGCTTAATTAGGAAACTCAAGTCCCAGCCAATTTAAAGTTGAAAAATAAAATCAAAAAAAAAAAATCAAACTAAAAAACTTATCAAGATATAAAATTAGCAATTAAAAGAACAAAAATGAAACCCGATTATCATGCTTTAACATATATTTTTTTATTTTATGTTATCTTGAAAAATACTAAAATGCTACTATGACTAAATGATAATTCAAGAAAATAACATTATAAAATTACTACTAAACCACTAAAGTCAAGGCTAAAAAACATTGATGGTAAGGGCAATGGAGTCATTATATTGTTTATAATAAAATGAAAATCCTACAAAGCCCCTAGACCCAACGTCAGTTTTTTTTAACTTTTAAGGGTAATATAATGATTTAATTGTTAAAAAAAATAAAAAAAGGCATTATTTCCCAGACAAATAAAAAATGACAAATTAATCTCATGAAAAGATAGATCATTTTACTCCACAAGGTCATTTTATTTGATTTTGTTTTGTTAAATGCAAGATCATAATTTTACTATTACAATCCACGGTAATTCAACGCATATCCATAGTGTTTTTCTTGTTTATTTTAGGTTTCGTAATAGTTAAAACTGTGAAATTTTAGTTCAAGTGTTTTGTTTTGTAATTTAGTGTAGTGTTATTTTTATAAATATTTTTTTAATTGAAAATATATTAAAATATTTTTTTATTTTTTTTTAAATTATGATAACATCACACCAAAACTATATTAAAAAAAAACTCAAAAGCATCAATTTTATGCTTTTCCAGTAGAAAACAGTTTCTAAACCACTTTTAAAAACAGATAATCCGCAGAAACAAACACTATATTTTGTTTAATTTATATTTGCTACTTTTTTGCCCCTGACTCGGCTTCTCATGTAGCAGAGCAGATTTATTCAGAATGTTGGTGGTTTAGAGTCCGAATAGTTTGGCCGATAGGGAATATCATGGCTGATTTTTCAAGGTAGCCATAAAGCTCCCAAAGAAGAGTATCCCGGTCCCTGACTCTTTTTACACCTATTTGTTTACCCGGTAATGCCATTTTTTTTAATAAATATTTTTTATTTTAAATTATTTTTTTAATTTTTTTATTATTTTAAAATGCTGATGTTAAAAATAAATTTTAAAAAATAATAAAAATATTATTTTTATATATCTCAAAATAAAAAAAAACACTTTAAAAAATAATTATTACTGTAATATCAAAGTACTACCTCAATATAATTTGAGCTTCAATTAACAAAATATTAAGTTGTGTGGCATTTTTGTTCACTTTCTTATATATTCATTATGAATTGGAGCAATATTTTTCCTAATTTTTTATTTTTATCTTTAAATTTATTTTCTGCCCATTTGCACCCTTTACAGCGCAAATTAATACTCAATTGCTTTTTTATTTTAAGAAATGTTTGAATTAAAAGGCATAGGCTCAAAGTTACAAAGACAGGCAAAACATGTGGTAACTTTGAATTTTATATAAAAAGTTAATTTTGGTTTTTTTTTTTTTAGATAATAGATGATTGATCCTTTTAGTTATCATATATCTAATTTAGTATAAAATTTCACTTTCCTCACTTTTCAGTTCATAATTTGTTTGATGAGAGAGAAAATCACCAAATTTTAGTATAAAAAATAAAAATAATTATTAACACCTATTTCAACTACAAAAATAGTTAAAATTAATGTCAAAGAGTTTTACTTTTACATGATGAGATAAGTGTTATGGTGCAGGGTTGATTAAACTCAATATTGCCTAAAAACACATTAAAGTAAAGGAAGAAAAAATTAACAGGTTTGATTTTATGATTTGGATTTTTTTTTGTTTACTGGGTTGGTAAATTGGTTTTTAAATGTTTTGAGAGTGTTTGCAAGATGTTTTTGGGTTAAAATGCATTTTTTGAGCTAAAAATACTCTACCTTTATTTTTTGATCATCATGATGGTGACTGAAATCTGGGTGGATAGATGACATGTTGTTTGCTTGAATAAAAAAAATGTTATTTTTTTTAAATAAAAAAGGGTGGATGACACCCCTTGAAAAGATTAAAATAAATAAAAGGTTTGGATACGCTGACATGAGCTTAAAGGCCCACACGCCTGGGCTTATATTTTTAAAGCCCAGGTGCATTAGCCGACTGGATGTGATTTTGTACTTTTTTTAACTTTTTATGTAATATTTAGATTTTATATATATATATATATATATATATATATATAAGAGAAAAATTATTTTAAACCCGGTTGAATTTATAATTCAAATTACTAGTTGATGGGTTAAGTTGCAACGTTCAAGCTATTTTTTTTTGTTGTCTAGTGTATTTTTGGTTCTTTAATTAAAAAAAATACAATTTAACCCATTTTGTTATCAATAATTTTTTATTTATCTTAAAATTAAAAAGAAAATAATGTTATCGTTGTTATCAATTAGCTATTGTTTTTAACTTAAAATAAGAAAAAAAACTCCTTTTGTTGTTTAGCTTAAATAAAATCAGGCATGTTTCTGCTGTTTTATTCCTTCACAGCCGTCTTCGTAATTTTTTTTCTTTTAAAAAACTATCCCATACTAAAATTTCTCATGCACTTTATTGTACTGTAGTTTGGTGAAAAAACCATACGGGTTAAAAAACATATATAATCTAAGTAACTTACATGGTTTGGAACATGAATTTAGCTAATTGATTTAAGTTCATTTAAATTTTATATATAATTTGGGTATTGTTTTTTTATGCTTTTTAACAACGAGTTAATTAGAGATTGAGCTTATTTTTATAGATTTCGCAGGTTAATACGGATTGACATGAGTTATGAATTTAGTATATTTTTGTCTCAATATTAAATAAAAATATCGTTAGGTGTGTTACTGTCTCATTATTTTTTAAAAAATATCTTTTATTATATGATAGATTTTGAATTTATAATTAAATTTTTTTAATTTTTTAAGAAACATGACGGCAATATCTAAGTCCTTTTTTTTCATTTATTTTTTTTTATTTGCAGTGTTGTGCGGATTAAACTTTTCTCTTTGAATGATTATAATATGATAAGATTTCAACCTGAGATGTAAAATTATTTTTTATATATATTAATAAGATAATGATGATGATGATAATAATAATAATAAGAATTAAAATAAAAAAAGAATTATTGATAAATAAATAAATAAATAACAATCACAATTCACAAGATAAAAAAAAAAAAAAGGGGGAAGTTTGACTTGAAAAGTAGACCTAATTGTCTTTCTATGACATTTTTCTCTGTAATGAATAATAATGGCATTGAATAACCAAGGGTCGTCGGCCCGATAGGCAGAGTAGAGTGGTTTCTCTTCGAGAAATAAATAAACGTTATATAAAAATAGTCAAATATACATTATAATGACTTTTGAAAAGTCATGAAGGCTAATTAAATTGGACAAAACGAGTACTATATAACCGTTGTTTTTTTTATATAGCAGTTGATATATATATATATATATATATATATATATATATATATGGAAAACCAACGAGTATGGGTCCCCCCATCGACATGACAGTGAAAGAGATTAATTTTTTTTTTTAATTATATTTTCCTGTTGTTTTTCTTTCCATACATTTTTTTTATTTCCATTAAATGTTTTTCTCTCTCTCAATCTTAACAGCGAATATTTTATTGATTTTGAATTTATTAACATGAATGGTTTGGGTTGAGATCATCATATTTTCAAAGAAATTTCTTGGTAATTAACTACTATTCAATTTGTGAATTTTTATTTTTATTATTATATCATTAAATAAAAAAATAATTTTTTAATAAAAATTTTAAACTCAGTGGGGTTCATGATTTGGATTATGTGTTTGGCGAGTTAAGCCGCGAAGCCGGGATCATTCAAATTAATATTAAAAACATATCATCTTAAAAAAAGGATTTGAAATCAAACCATACTTTTATCGATTGTTCATGTTACCTTTAGAGCCACCATATAGACTAAGTCTTATAAAAACAGTTCCTATACAAATTAATTTTAAAATTGGACTGGACAATAAATCAAGTTGGGTGTTTTAAAATTGACCCACTAGATTAAATTTGATAATAATGCAAATAATTTTATTTGTTTTTTTAATTCTATCTTTCTTTTTTGTTCTTTCTATTGAATTTTTTTTATTTGATATTTAATTAATTTTAAATTAATTTTTATAATTTGTTTTATTTTATATGAAATTATCATAATCTTAAACAAATATTTTAGTTTTTAATTGATACTCAATTTTATATATACCAATTTTTATTATCATATTTATTTTACAAACTTTTATTTCGCATTCAATTTTTTTTTAATCCAGCTGCGCGGGCCGGGAAACTAGTGAATGCATGTGTAGACAAAAATTATTATTTCACCACAACTAAAGTCAATAGGTATAGGTTTAATTCCTCTGTACATCCATGCATTTTTTATTTCAAAAATCTCTATTTTATTTTTCTATCTTAATATCAATTTTATATTTACGATTCTGTCACCATCACATCCTTTTGTCAGTGGGTGGAATCAGATCCTAAAAACTATTTGTTTTTCATTTTAAAAATGTTTTTTAAAAAATTCATTTTTATTTTATTTTAAATTAATATTTTTTTATATTTTTATATCATTTGGATGCGTCGATGTCAAAAAATATTTTTTAAAAATAAAAAATATATTATTTTAATATATTTTTGAGTGAAAAGTATTTTAAAAAGTAACTACAATCACACTTCCAAACACGTCCGACTCCATTGCAAAATTGTCCAAGAATTAAGAAAATGTTACAATTCTCTAATAAGAAAATTCTTCACAAAAGAATTGTCATCCCACTGAATTTTTTTTTGAAGAATATTTGAAGACCCGGATCTTTCAAAGCTAGAGATTTGATGCTTCAAGAGAACACGGTGAAGATTTGATATACTTTTCTTGGCTTGACTTGATGAATACTTTGAACATGTTTCTTGATCTCTCTTCAAGGTGTTGCAGGTGAACTTTACAAGGCGTGTTAGGCTTGATCTAGTATAACTTTAATTGTTCAAAGACATCAAATCAAGAGAGAAAATATGTATGCTTGAGAAGTTTCTTAAAAACATTTTGTTCTTGAAGAGAACTCGTGTTATGTCTCTTATTATTTTTTTAGTATGAATCCCTTAATTTATGAATATTTGGAGAGTTTTTTTTTTAATATTAAGGTAAAAGTCATACAAGAAAGTTTTTTTTTATAGAGTTTTCGTGTTTTAAAAAAACTTGTGTTTTTTTTTTTTTTTGCGAGTATAAATCCCTCAACTAATAATTATGTTCTCGTGAGAAATATATTATAGAGTTATATGTGAATTATAAAATTAATTATAAATTGTTTTGATAAACTTAGAACACATGATTATATATATAAAAAGTAGTTTTAGGTGATTAAAAAAATAATATATAACGATGAAATTTTGATTTACCAATTACCTTCCTATTATTTAATCAAATGAACAAATAAAACTAAGAAATCACTACGCCCACAATAAAATTGGTGTGACCACTAAAATAACTTGGCAATTCACATTGGAAAATTCCACAACCCACAAACAACAATTGAATCCTCGTAGAATTAATTCATCAATTTAACCCTTTCATCGTACGCAAAACAACCAATAAACCCTTCAAACATGAAAAAATAAAAACACAATAAATCAAAATCATAAAAACAGCCGTATCCATGATCAATTGATCGAGAAAAAAAACTACCAAATAAAGAAAACGTTAAAGGATGTATTAGCAAAATCAAGAAGAATAAGGACTGAGCTATTACCTTAAAACAACTCATGTCATGACTGTTTAATTGCTTGCCAACATACTAGTATTAGTCACATACACCAACACAAGTGGCGTGACAACATTGAAAAAATTCCAACATAAAAGGTTAATATTGAAACAAAGAATACTCGAGGGACGTTTTAAACAATAAACAAAAAGTATAAGGACGTACGGAATGAAAGCCTTAAACCCTGGAATAGATATGGATTGGTTGGAGGTGAGAATGAAGGGTATTTTATTGACAACTTCAAATTAAACGGTCAAATTGTTTCTAGAGGGTCTTAATTTTATTACGCCATTGCGCGTTTTCCAGCTGTACAAATCTCTAATTTCCACGCTACTGTTTCGGAGCTGTTTGTAATTGTGTTTTAAAGGGTATTTTATGAAAAATTAATTTTATTTTATTTAAAGATAATGTTTTTAAATTGTTTTAATACACAAAAAAAATAAAAATATTTTTTTAAAAAATATTATTTTAATATATATAAAAAAAACATTTTCAAAAAATACGAAGCAGCCTTCCCTGTCCGCATTGTGTGCTAGTACTATTTCTTCTTTATTTTACGAGACCACAATACTGAACGCTAAATTCCTTCCCGTACCTGACAAGATCCCCCTCCCATTCTCTTCTCTCTCTAAGAAACCAGAGGAAAATGGGGCTGGATGATCAAGTTGAGAAAATGGAGATGCGTAAGAGTTATAGGAATGTCTGGCACACCAATCTCTTGAGCACCATCTCCGCCGATACTCCTTGTATGCACTCTTCTCTCTTCCCCCACACCTTTTCTTTTCGTTCTGTTTCTTCTTTTAGAATTTCTCTTACTGGTTCTATTATTTTGTTTGATTCGTTGTTATTTTGTCAATCTTGATTTGATTTGATTTCTGAACGCGATTCTGTTAATGCTCTGTAAACAGAATTTTCGCCAAAACTTAGCCTAATCTTGCTTTTCTTTTTTAAGGCGTAGTTGACTCTGAGATTTTCACAGGTTGAATTTGTCTTCCCTCTCGTTTTCTCAGCTTTCAAACAAATTAGCGCCCTTTGTTTTTATTTTTGTAGCCATCTGTTTGGTTGTTTGTAAAAATATAAACGTAAAATTGAAACCGAAATGTTAATTTTTAGGACTCGTCAAAACTGCTTGTTTTTTCCGGTTAATATTCTTCTTCTTTTTTATCTTGGCAGTTGAATTTATTCTTTTTGTTTATAATTATACTTCGTTTTATCGCAAAATTTGATATATTATTGATAATATACTATTATTTACATTTGATCTCTGTTCTGATTTTCTGCTTTATGGTGGACTGGTATGCAGATTGTCTGTTCTCATTATTTTGGTAAGTTCTGTCATCTTTTTAATGCACTGTTGCTTTGATACTGCATTTGGATCTTGTTTTTTGGGTCAGTTTTTTAATTTGTTTGAAAGAATTTATGATTGTGGGATTGCTATATGAGTTTGTTTTTCATATATTCTTGTCGATCAGGAATATGATGTTTAGTGTTTTTGGTTTTGAGTTTATAATGATTCAAATTGCAGTTCCTGGTCAGTGTCATGGATTGTTTAGCAAACACGTATGACTTAATCATTCGAAGATTGAAGTTATTTGTAGTGGTTGCTACTAAAATCAAGGATACAATAAAGATATTTTTGCTGCATGCTTGTTAATAAGATCGGGAGAGTGATGAAAGCAGTGTTTTCTAATGAGTATGGTTACAAGTTCATTGTGTTAATTAGTTTTTGAGCTAGTGGGATTTGGTTTATGAAGCTTTTAATGCCTGGAAACTGAGCGCCTGATATAAGATTAAATGGAAAGATTTTTCCTAACAAGAGAAAAGAAGTTCCTTTATTGTATAAAAACACATCACTATGGAAGTTGGACTTCGAAAAATGAATTGTCATTGTCATGGACTCTGGCTTACTTAAGGTATTATGTGATTGCCAGTGTTGCTTTTGCTGTGTTCGAAAATTTTGAATTGAATGAAAGATATGAGAATATTTATCAGATTAAAAACGTTTTTGTTTTGTTTGTGATAGTGGACCATGTGTCTCATACATGCTGCGCAAACGAGCTCTTTACAATGACATGTCAAGGTAATTGCTATTGCTTTCTCCTTAGGTTTCCACTCTGACAAGAATCAAATCGAGTCCTAGCATAATTTTCGCATCTGCTCTCCTGTAGGTATGTCTGCTGTGCTGGCTATCTTCCATGTAGTGGGAAGTGCGGAGAAAGTAAATGTCCTGAACTTTGCCTTGGCACTGAGGTTTGACACTGATCTGTTATTTTTTCATCTATTTATGGAGTTCCCCAACTTCTTGTCAACAACTAGAGGGATAGGCAGAGAATCTTTCTTTTGGACTCTTGTTTATGGATCATCAGAGTTTTTAACATGCTGTCCACCCACCCGACAACAAGTATCCTTGAAGATTAATTTCTCTTCCTGTTTCCCTTATTCTTCAGGTCGTCTGCTGCTTCTGTAATTCAGTTGCCTCAACTCGCTTCCTATTGCAAGATGAATTCAATATACAAACTACACAATGCGACAACTGCATTATTGTACTGTCTCTCTCTCTCTCTCTATTGTGGATGATGTTTTCGCATGGATAGCTCTTCCATTTTTCAGAAAGCTACCTCAACTATGACATGCTTCCTTTTGTAGGGATTTATGTTCTGCCTGCAGCAATTAGCATGTATATGTTCATTAGTTGCTTGCATAACTGGAAATGATGAAATTGGAGACCTTGCCCAGATGCTGAGCTGTTTGTCTGATTTGGTTTATTGCTCGTAAGGAATTTAGTTCCCACTTATTTCAATGTTCGAGAGACTTCAAAATCTAAAATCTTGAATTAATTCTTTTCCTTTTTCTGTTTTGGCAGGGTCTGCGCATGTATTCAGGTATGCTATAAATAAAACCTCAAGTGCCGGCATATTACTCTTGTAGCCAAAACAACAGGACCCGCTTTAGGTCATCTAGGATTGTTGAAATAATTTATTAGTATAATCTACAAGTTACTCTTCTTTAAGAAACAGGATTGAAAAGGTGACACATCACAAAATCTTGATGCCCAACTTTTGCAACATGTGGCTTTTAATAGATTGATAAATTATCAATCTTACTCATCTAATTCCTTGGTGGGTTAAAAGAATCGTTTTACAATTACATGATTTTCTGCAAATTCCTGGTTTATGCAGACCCAGCACAAGGTTGAAATGGACAAGAGAGATGGTAAGTTTGGGCCACAGCCTGCTATGGCAGTTCCTTCGGTGCAGCAGATGTCTCGTATTGATCAGCCAATTCCTCCACATGCTGGCTACGCACCTCAACAAGCATATGGCCAGCCTTATGGCTATCCTCCACCCCCGCAAACTCAAGGTTACCCTCCTGCCTATCCACAACCTCATGCTTATCCTCCACAAGGCTACTCAAGGTGAACTGGATTGAAATGCAGTCACACGCCGGTGAAAACATGCTTGTTCTACTCAATCTTCCATGATTATGAGTCTTTTTATGCTCTTTATTTAGATACTAATAGTTCAGCAATTGTATCCGGGATTGTCCATTATCCTAAAACTTTAGGAACACTTTGCCTGAGGATGTATTGATGGAGAAGTATAGTCTGGAACATCGAATACCTTTAATCAGATTGTTCGTACTGTTTAAGTGTTGGTTGAAAAAAAGTCAATTGTTCAGTGTTGAGTTTGGACTAAGAAGGTTTTGGGTTTTTTCTTGTTGAATTTACCAGTAAATATTTATGCAGAAGCATTGGCATTATCCTCTGTTAATTTAATTCACGAGGGCTGGACACTTGATGAATGCTTATACACCACAGTTTACCATTTTCAATTCATTGCGTATTTAGGGTTATGCTAGACTTTGCTTCCTTGTGCATTTTTTTTTTTACGAAGACCAGAAAATAGAGATAGGTTTTAGCCCATTGTCAGGATTTGTGCACTTTGATCGAGTGATTGTCTGTATAGTATCGGATACCCTGCAATTGTCATCAGAAGCCTATGAATAGTGTGGATTATCATTGTGAATCGCAATCAGGAATTGTGGTATCGTCATCTTCATCACCATTATTAGTGATAGGTTCTGGAATTCTGAATGTTTCTTACAGTTTCTTAGCAAAATTGGCACGCCCTGCAACTGCGTTTGCTTAAACATGAAACCAAAATTCTGTAATGAACCAATGACTATCAAGTGGGTCTGGATGACCTCTCCGACTGATTAACCCTGCAGCGCATCTTGTTTATTTTTTTTTAAAAAAAATATTCTTTGATATTTTATTTAATAGAGATTAAACCTCTTGATTTATTATGTTTTGCTTCAAACATGGATGATTCAGTTTAACAACTTATATTGCGGGTTAACGCCTTAACCTGGTTTTATAATTCAAATTATGAATATGATAAGTTAACTCAAATTCATTCGAGTAAATTTTTTTTAATTAATTTTTTTTAATTCCATCATTTAATATTATATTAGTTGAGAATTGAATTTCATAATTTATTTTGATTTGTTTTATATAGGTTAACCGGCTAACCCGACTCTACCTAGGTCAATTTAATATATTATTGTTTTGATATTTAATAAAAAATAAATTTTTTTAATTTTTTTAGTAAAATTATATTTTTATTGATATTCTAAATTGTTTTTTAACGTATTATTAAAAAACAAGTTATATATATAAAAAAAAGTTTAAAATGCTTGAAAATGTTTTAATCCGAAACAACCATTTAGTGGGAATTAAAGTGGGGTTAAGCCTTTATGTCGTTAACGCGCACTTAAGTGGGTCCGGCTTCTATTCCTATAGCCTTTTAGAAATCAAAACTTGCTTTCCAAACAGTAAAAAGATGGATTTTTTAACGGCAGCTGATTAATCAACCTCGTTAACAAAACATCATGATAAAAATGAAGAAGAAAAAGGGAAAGGAAAAAATTACAGATAATATCAATAAATTATTCTAAGGTTGATATATTTAGCAAAATGACATTGTAGTCCTAAATATATTTTTTTTGTTTAGAGAATATCAATAAAAAAAAAATGTATATGGGGCGCATACACCATAAACATCCATCCAATGCGATCATTTGAAAAATAAAATGA
The DNA here is from genome assembly GCA_007827005.2 of Populus simonii. Lineage (NCBI taxonomy): Eukaryota > Viridiplantae > Streptophyta > Magnoliopsida > Malpighiales > Salicaceae > Populus > Populus simonii. The sequence continues at coordinate 6,092,980 of CM017477.2, forward strand.
ATTTAAATAATTGTTAGGTTGTTTTCAGACTCCACATGGACATAAAAAAATATAAGAATTATTAGGTAGTTTTCAGACTACACAATCGTGCTTATGGCTATTACACAAAGGCTGCTTCTTACCATGATTTTAAGGTTTTTTTTTTTGGTTACACCAAAGCAATTAAAAGATTTTTATTTACGTAATTCAATTACAGAAAATGAGTTAATTTTTAACGAAATCATGATATCTGGGCCAAAATCATGCTTCATCATTGTTTATTTGCTTGAATGTTCTGAGCATCCAGAGAAAGTAGAGAGAACTGCGTCAAGGACTGCAATCATTCGTCTTGCTTAAATGTTCTGAATATATATAATTAAATCCAGGCCAAGATCTTTCTTGTAGTTCTCTCTCGCATCTAATTTTTACAGGTTCTTTATCATCTCCGGCCACTCGACAAAGTCCCCTCTCGAGCACAGCTCCGAACCAGAGAAGGTCTCTCTCTTTTCCTGCTGTGATCAGATGGTATTGTTCATAAGCTGATCTTCTTGAGTCTGAATAACCATTTTCAATGTTGTCAAGCCGTTCACCTTCGACTAGGAAATCTTGAAGAAATTAACATCCAGGCGGTCTGATCAGAGGAAATTGACAGATTTTGAACCTGTGTCATGCACCTAGTCTGCCCTGTCCTACTCACAGAAACCGATTTCATTATCACCACCAAACATCAAAATTATCAATGCACCCCCACGTACCACCTTTACAGCCAACCCTCGCTATGGTACGCATGCAGTGCCATTTTTGAACAGATAAGCTTGAGAGAGGAATCACACTGCCATCCCATAATGATCCAACAAAGTTTTTTTTTTTTTCCTTATATTGAAACATACCACGTTAATTCTGATCTCATGTTGCGTGAAAAATCTCTTGTTACTCTTTAAATAATTATTTATATTTACTCTTTTTTTAAAAAGAAAAAAATATTTTTCAAACTAGTTGAAATTGTTCTTATCATTTTTAGTGGTTCCAATTTTTTTTATTCCTATTTTATCATCTATATAGTAATTCTCATTACTATAAACAATTATAGGATTTTTATTTTACTATAAATAATATAATGACTTTATTGCTCTTACCATCAATTTTTTTTAGCCTTGACTTTAAAAGCTTAGTGGTGATTTTATAATGTTATTTTTATTATTATTATCATTTATTAATAGGGGTATTTTAGTATTTTTAAGATAAAATAAAAAAAGAAAAACGATGTTAACGTGTGCTAACCACGTGTCAGTTATCTTCGGACAATGTATGCGACTGACTCTAGTGGTTGTAGTTGCGCTTCCTATTATTTTATTTGTCTTAACATCTTCTTTCTCTCTTGGTGGTGTGTGCATAGTGATTCAACCTGATTTTGTGCACGTTCAAGTTTTCTTTTTCTTTCTTTCTTATTCATCTTGATTTGCATGCTACCCCTTGAAAAATCCACATTGTCCCTTCAATTTCTTTTCCCTTTAAATTTAGTTCTTGTTCTCTCAATTGCGAATTTCTTATTTAAAAAAATTATTTTCAATTTTATTATTTTTTAATTATTTTCATCTTTTAAATTTAGTTATTATTTTTTTTTATTGTTGTTTGTTGTACTTGAGGTGATTTATAAATTTTTTTTTTGTGATTTCATCCTCTTATTGTTTTTTTCAATTAGATTTAATCATTGTTATTTTAACTGCTAATTTTATGCTTTGAAAATTTTTTTAGATGGTTTTTTTTTCAATAAAAAATTAGGAAAAAATGTCACAATTCATAGTGAATATATAAGAAAGTGAACACAAAAAAATATCAATTTATTTTATTTTATTTTAGCAAAACTCCCTTTTAAATCATTAAAAAACACAAACCACCAACTCCAGGCAAAGTACTAGCTAAAAAAAAATAGGAGAAAAAAAAAGGGGAAATTATAGAACGAGACGGGCAGAAGTTTCTGTCATCCCGTAACATAAACTGACAAGATCCGAGCCAGTCGGTTAGCAACCTGCACGCCAACAGGGTTAACAATCCGCCTAACAATCCAAACTCCAATAATTGTAACTTCCCCCCCCCCCCTAAAAGACTAGAGCAATAAACTAGAGAGCGTTACATGAAGAGACTAGCCTAGCTTATTAGCCTTTTCATAAAATATGTACCTTGAAAGAGCTTTCAGGCTCTCTTAAGATAGTATTTTTTTTTTCTCTTTTGTAAACTACGAGATTGATGCCCCATGGCCTACGGTAGGCCAGGAGGATTTACAGCCAAAATCTCACTAAAATCAACATGCTTAGCTCTGTTTTTCAGAAGAGATCACTAGATAAAAACCGAGTAGATTGACAAATTAAGCTAATAATTAATGCTATTTGTTACACCCACACTAATCATATCAACCCATTAATCATATGGGTAGAAGGTTCGTGTACCCAGTTCATGAAGCTGACCCGTTTCTCCTGAAGACCAACCCCAGCATCAAGAAATTGACCATCAATTATGCATTTCAATCCCTATTTACTAGTTAAGAAAAAACAAAATAAAATACTGACAGAAATTCATGCCAAGAGAGTAAAACATCTTTTTAAAAAAATTCTTTTATTTGGCTGAATTGCCAAATCTCCATGTATATATACACTTCAGACAGCCTCATCAAGCTCTCTAAGAAACCGAAACAGGACTCTATTCATCGTAAAAATCACTATCATCGCTATTTGCAGCCCATAACCGCTGATTAAACTCCCCCTGCATCTCATCAGGCACAAACGAAGTCCTACAAAGCGGACACGTGTTCCTGTCATGATCCATCCAACGGTCCAAACAAGCCCTGTGAAAAATGTGCTTACAATTCTTCAACCACCTGATCTCATCCTCTCCTTCAAACTCATACAAACAAACAGCACAACTCTCCGGCAAGTCACAACAACCACCATCTCCGCCGAGCAAGTCCTCGAACTTGATGACAGGCAAGATTTCCCGGATCAGGGCAGCCGATGGAGAAGGATAGAAGGGCGTTCGGGTCGGGTAATCGGGCCAAATATTGTCAGTCTCAAGGAAATCTGAGAGACCCACATAGGTAAAAAGACACAAAACGAGGCCCCTGATGAAACCCAGCAAGGAAAGTGCGTGAACGAACAGCTTGGGTAACAAAACCTCCGAGTACCCAACTGGAAACCCCATTTAGCTGAAAAAAAGAGAGGAAAACAGAGAAAAGGATTTTCTTTCTGATAGATAATGGGAGAGAGAAGGGTATTTCTTCAAGAATTTATAGAGAGAGAAGGGACGCTTCTGCTTCAGCCGCTTCAGTTTTGGGATGTAGAGAGTGCCTCTACTCTTATATAGGACAGAGAGACTGGAGTGAGGGAGTGATAACGTCACTAGCTGTGATGTTTGGTGTTTCTACCAGGGCCAATAGAAAAGGAGAAGGGTGGGATCTTAGGTGGGTCACCACAATTGGATTCGATTTGACTGGTCTGTGATAGTGGTGATCCACTTTGTCGAAGCCGCGTAAACCCGTAAGTTGTTAGAAAATAGCCACCGGCTTTATTATACACAGGGAGGACATTTTGCACAAGTGCCACGTGCTGTAATTGTGGAAAGAGAGAGGAAGTGGTGCTGCTGGCATGGTAATCATCTGTCTCGGCTGCTCTATTTCTTTTGTAATTTTGCTCTTTTTGATTATCTTGTGGTGATTTGTGTCCATTAACTGAGAGGACAGTAATCAGCATTGCCAGGAATGAAAAAAATCTCACTCTGCTTTGGAGATATTGGTGAATCAAGCACCACATCTTAATAGATTATATTACAAAATTCCTCTTTCAACGGTTGCAATGTCTTGTAATGACGGATTTAACGACTCATTTATTTGTAGAAAAGTAAATTACTTTCCTCCACCTAAAGCTTATTCTTTTCTCTTACCGGAAAGTGAGTTTTATTAACTATTTTTTCACAATATAGTTCAATATAAAAAAGTTAGGAAAATACTTTATAAAATAAAAAATATTTTCTAGCAAACAAACAGGAGATAAACTTTGAATATAAGCTTTATTTATTTAGTTGATATACAATATAACTAAGAGAGAGAAGGCTCGAGGAGTGAATAGTGTGTCTTTTAATAGACTTGTGTTCTTGTGATGTTTTAAATAAATTTATTTGTTGGATGACTTGATATATTTATATACCTCATTTACTTCAGCTTACCTTGTGGAGAGTGAACTAATAATCAAAAATAATTGTTTTTCCTTGCGAGTAATGTGAAAAATTGAGTCATTGGTTATTGTGTCTTGATATACCATTGATGAAAATGATGGCACTTGAAGATAATTGACGTAAAAAGTAGTGCCCTTTAAGAAGATAAGTTGACGAAAAATAGTTACTGGAGAGAAAGTAGGAGCCTAGAGCTAGAAATTAATGAGAAGTTAGATGCCTTTTAAGAAGATAGGTCAAGCGAGATAGCATTGGCAAGAAAGGTAGCACAACACTGATAATTTTTGCTTGAGTACAGGATAGAGTGTCGTAATATTGATTTTCTTATGAATAATAACCATGCCCTGTGGTGTGTGTCAATCATTGAACTTTTTGAGAATTTATATGACATTAAGTTTGGTCCCAGTCTGACCGGGATGACGACCGTTTTATTGTTGAGGGACTTGAAGGAAAAACATCTGTACCATTTAGGCCCGACCCAAATGAAATGGCACTCTTTGTCATGCCTAAACAATAACAAACTTCAACAAATTATCATGTTTTTTTTTATCATCAATACTAAAGTTCAGGTCTTTTTTTAATCAGATTTTAAATAGGTTGATTATGAAAAAAAAAAATTATTGTATTATTCAAGTTTAACTATAATAAGGTATCACAAAATATCTAAAACAGAAGGCGAGTTCATTGTGGTCATGGACATGTCTTTCTATTCACTGCTACAATGTAATCATCATTTCACCCTTAAAAAAACTCAAATGTCATTGTGTTAGGGGTATTTCAATTTTTTTATATTGCTCATTAATAATCAAAAGATTGGCCAAGGTTACAAATGTCTTTTTTTCAATTTTGTAAGCACAATAAAATTATTTGACTACTCTCTAAGTTAGAAGTTTTAAAGCTGGAACCAGAGATATTAATGTCCTTTTATTTTCTAGTACAGTAGAATGATAAGCGTACCCTCTAAATAAAAAAAATCAAACCACGCGTCCATGGGCTTTTTGATATTTTCACTTTATTTTTTTATCACCACATTCATCAAGGCAATTTGGTATTTTAAGAACAATTTATTATTGTTCAAATGAAGAAGTTGTTGATGCACGTGCCCGAGCATCTTGAGTAGCGTGTGTAGTGCGCTAAGCAGCCGAATAATGACATTTTTTCGTATTGTTGGAAACACCACAGCATCCTTTTCCTGTTAGTGTAGCGCGTATCGACAGCTGTGAAATGGTTTGTCGCTGGTAAAGCTTTTTTTCTTTCTTTTCTTTTCTCTCTTCTCCCTTGAAAATTAGAGCTGAGTCCTCTTTGTTTTTGGTATTTCAACTCCCAACCTTATTCTTTTGATTTATAATTTTTGTTTTTTTATCCTTTTGTAAAACTTTTATTTTTTTTCAATTTCATTATTCAATCCTAGTTTTTCATTCTTTTCAATTTGGTCATTTTATTTTTAAGTTTTTTCGTTGACCATCTTGTAAAGGTTTTATTAGTTTTCAATTTCATCTTCAATATCCAAATTTATGGTATATTATGTTTTCCAGTTTGGTCCTCGTTTTTCTGTTTTTGTTTTAATCTTTTTTGTTAAATTTATTTTTCTTATCAATTCCACCCTCCAATAGAAAATTTATAGTTGTCCTTTAAATTATTTTTTATTTTATTCTTTTAATTACTATTTTTTTCTCTTAATATTTTTTTAAAAAATTTATACTGCATTTTTTTTTAAGTTAATGGTTTTATTAATCATCGAAATTACTTTTTGAATTTATTAAATTGATTGATTCATACCCGATTAACTCATACATAATTTAATAAAAAAACTCTTGCTAAGTATTAAAAGACTAATATATGCTTGGCCAGGCTAACTACACCGGGGAAGAAAAAATCTGTGCACTCTTGATTTTTTTTTAACTATTTTAAAAATTTTAATCCTGACTAATGTATTTGTTGACGGGAAATTAAAAAGATAAAGTGCATTAGAAGTTAGTAATCAGAGCCATTATTAGTTCATGGATTAGCCCATCATGAAAAGGTTCAAGTTTAGCAAATGGCGAGGCAAACGTTTTTCACTCATTCGAGGGAGAGCCTGTTGTGCCTTAATTAAGTGGCAGTTTGTTTTTCTAAAAAATTTAGATTTTTTTTCTTTAAAATATTTTCTTTTATGCTTTTAGATTCTGCTAATATATTTAAAAATAAATTTTTAAAAAATAAAAAATATATTATTTTAATTTTAAAATCATTTATTACCACCACTAGCTGAATGCTAATGATCATTAATGGCTGCTTGCATTAAATAGCTATTTAATGCACATATTTTTATTTTCTCTGTCATAATGCTAAATGATTCGAGCACTTTCATGTGTGGTCTGCTTTGGCTGTACGTCTTAACAGAACAAAGCAATCAATCAACGATATGCTCCCTCGAGGTCCATTAATGGCATTAATTACAATATTATTGCGGATCTCTCCATCCCGCATCTAATCATTGTTGACTTGGCCCTCCTAGCCACTTAAATATTTGCTTATTTATGGTTTTATTTATATATATATATTAAGAATATGATTTTTGTTGTTTTTTATTTTATCAAAATAATATTTTTTAGTGCTTGAATGTTGGGGGATTGAGGGAGAAGATTGACCATTTTCTATTCACTAAACCCTCGCCTGAAAAATTAAAAATATACTTTTAGTGGACAATTATATATATATATATGTTCTCATACAAGGAATCATCAAGGAAGAAGAGGACAACTGCGAAACTCCATTCCCCTACCAAAACCTATCATCATAAGAACTGAATTATTATTCCCGTCCATCGATAAAGGTCCAAGTTTTAGTTTTTATTTCCAAGACTTTATAAAGTAGCTTTGCAACCTCTGGATAGTAATTGATATTGTGTTAGGAGTTGTTTTTTAAGTGTTATTTACATGAAAATATATCAAAATAATATTTTTATATTTTTTAAAATTTATTTTTGATATTAACATATCAAAACAATAAAAAAACATAAAAAAATAATTTAAAGTAATTTTTATATTTTATTAAAAAGTATGACCGGCTGTGAAACAAACCGTATCTTAGTTAATTCAGTGTGTAACTAGCTTTATTATCATGATCCATATTCAATGTTGCTCAACTATGGACAGGTCGAAAGAGGAAACAAATAGGGCTAACTATTGACAATTTTTTAATTTTTTTTCTTAACACCCTTTTAAAATCTCTTTTTTTCTAAAGTAAATCGTTTAATTTCCAATAAATGAAAAGAATAGAAGGAAAAGAAAAAGGTGATACTGTTGAAAGAAAGTGCCAAGTCCAAGTGATGGCAGTCAGGACCAAATTGAAATAGACGATGTGGGGCAAAGCCTATTTGAAAAGTCCAAGCATGATAAGGGGGCAACGCAAGAAGAATCCGGGGGTCCTTTAATACTCGAGAGTGGCAGGCCAGTAACAGTGGGATCAGAGAGGGAAAGAGGCAGGACAAATATCGTCGGTGGCGCGAACCCTGGCCAACCAACAAGCCCTCATGGTTGGATCAGGAGACCATCCTTTAAGCTCTAGTTTTTCTGAACATTCAGCTGATGAAAGTGCGCACCATGACCATGAAATCCTATCTAACACTTGCAGCTGTTTGCCTGGCTAGGACAAGACACTCATGTCCCAGATGCTCGAACATCGCTGTCCAAGTATTTAGCTGTTGATTCATGGCAAGTAGTTAAATTGTCATCAAACCTGTAGGGCATGCCAAAATCTACTAGGACCTAGCGAGTAAATAAACAAAGAGTTAAAACTTCATATATATATATAGGTGCGTAGTTTTGATGAAGGGAAATGGCAAACTACACACACACACACTATCGATCTATTCAAATTTCAAACAGTTCACATCCATGAATCACGAAAAGTACGAGGGTGAAAGAACTCAGGGATCTAGATCTTGCTTTACAAGGAGAGTTAATTAATTCAACAAACAAACAAAAAATTTATGGCAGCGTGTCGGTACTATCTTTATTTTTATTTTTTTTAAAGGCAACACCTTTTATTTCTGAAATCAGAAAACAGCGAAATTATTAGTATTATTCCTAATGACAGAACAAAAATTTGATTCTTAGCATGGTGGGGTTGGCTCGAATGGAGAAAGGGTAAGCTCTAGGGCCTGTGCTAGGTTAGCTAGACGCACAACAAGGATTCGACTCAACATATTTATAAATGCAAAGGACATCAATGTGTTTGGATCATGCCAGCGTGATGGCTCGTGGTTCACTGATTCATGGATTGGCTTCCAATGAATCCAAAATTCACCAAATTATAATCATCAATGGAGTTCTCAAAGGAGAAAAAAGAATTCTCTCAAGATCAAAACACAGAAAAGTAAAAGGACAAGGGATCGAGTTTGCGAGTGAACAAATTTCCCTCTCCACGGTTTTGGTATATCAGATGCTACAAGATTCCAAGCTAAGAGAAAATGGAATCACAAAGCAAATCAGAAAAAAAGAGAGCTTCCATACGCAGAGACTTCCCGGGCAATGCTCATAAATAGGGCACAAAATTGTACTCATGTTATACCTAACAGAATCTGGTTGGATTTTCACATTATTTAAGTTAAGTGCAGGCCATGTATAAAGCTGAAAGTTAAATTTTTATACAATGATTTGATGTGAAGGATAGTTGGATTTTCCTGTGTGTCTTTGAAATTTACTGACATGGGGACCTAATGCAAAACCAAGATGTCTGATCTCTGTCTCCTATCCAGCTGTCTCTAGTGCATGCACACCCACAGGCCTCAGGCCAGCAGCTCAATTATAATCTTATCTTCTCTCAAGTGTGGGCTTCGATCTTGACTCCTGATTTGTTTTATTTTCCTTCCTAACGTGGCTTTTCGTGGCTCCATCTTAAACTGCATTTCACATCTTCGTTCCTCCTCCTCCTCCTCCTTCTTTATATATATATATATATATATATATATATATATATATATATATATATATATATATATATATATATATATATATATATATATATATATATATTTGATGTGGACATGTTTCTATTCTGCGTCCATTCAATTTTATTAATTCACCACTTGGTTCTAGCCAATACTTTTCCAGGATTTGGAATGTTTTTGACAAATTTTAATTGAATTTTGAAAAACAAAAAACCACACTCCATATTTTAAGAAGTTGGTGATGCTATTCAAATCTTATTTAGAGGATCCATGGCTATAATATTATGAACAAATATGATTTGACATGACAAATACATAAAATATCTAAATTAATTTATTAGAGAACATAAAATTGAGATGTGAGATGACCCTATAAATAAGAAAGCTAAAAAAAACACCGGTAAAAAAATATAAAAAAATACTTTAAAAAAGACAAAAGTTAACCTGGACTAATCTTCTAATCTATTACCCGGGTTATGAGACCGAGATGACCCTATTAAAAGCAAGCCTTAAAAAATAAAGAAGCAAAATTCTTAATCAAACAAATATCGAGAGATGAAATTGAAGAAAACAATCAATAAGAAAAGCAATAAGAAAAAAAATTAAAAGAATTAAAACTAAATTTGATATAAAAATAAAATGAAATAAAATATTTTGGTAAAAATAAAATGAAATTAAATGCTTAGGAATGGAATTAGTTTATGTGGTTTGAAGAAAATATATTCAATAAAAAAATTAAAATTCATGCTTGTTTTAAACCCAAGTTTTTACTACAAATGTAAGATGAACTCCATAAATATTTTATATAACCAAATAATTTTTGAAGTTATAGTCTAAGTAAAAGTATTTCCAACAACGACAAATTGTAAAGATATATGAAGGGATAATAATTACAATGAGAAATCGGTCATTAAAAAAATAAGTCAAACCACTTATAATTTTTTTAATATTTGAAGGATCATAACACGTTGCTAAACGATATACTTGATCTTTAAATATAAATTAATTAAAATTAATAATAAATTAAATTGTTTGATTTATTTAATTCTATTTATTCATAATTATAATTTATATTTGGGCCGATATATTATAAACCTAATAAGTCACACACATTAAAAACTACTAGTTAAAAAAAAATATCTGAGCCCATAAAAACTGGACTCTTTCCTAAAATAGAGCCCACCAAGCTGGTTTCATCACATTACATGACATCGTGGGTTTTTGAGAATTAAAGGGTCGAGCAAGACTTTTTTTTCTATTTATCACTCATGACATTAATGACAATGACAAGAGTTTTTGTTTTGTATAAATAATTTACAAAGATTTGGTTAATATATCCAATCTATAAACTTAATTTACTTGTTAAAAGATATTCCCAACCCATAAAATTATCTAAAATAGTTTAGGGATAGTAATCAATTCATAGCACTATTTTTCTTCTCAACCATCCAATCTTCATCTTTATCATTGTCGAAACCGCTGCCATCATCTCCCAGCAATGTTACAATTATTATCTTCATTTTCATTATCACAACAATCAATATCATCATCTTATCAATAGCATTAATTATATTTATTATTTTTCTTAAAAAAAATTTCGTGCTCATTGTAAAACGCCCCCAACGCCCCTAGTCCCCAGGCACGAAACCATCGCCTGTACGTCGTGAGGATATTAGGTTTAGAACGTTGAAGGCTCTGCTCAAGCATGATTTCGGGGAGTCGTACGTGTGCATGTCTCGTGCAAACATGTTTCAATCAACTTAAGTAATATGTTCCCATGTAATATGATATGATGTAAAAGTCAGTAACTAATGTAATTATTTTTTTTTTAAAAAAGAAAAAGATTAGCAAAATTAGCATTTATACAGTCCACAAGGGGAGAGGACCAAATGGTTGAGTGGGAGAGGGAAACAAATAAATACTCTTTAATGCAATTAACATTTTGGGCATTGCTATGACATGAACGATCCCTTTGCATCAAGCTCTCTCCTCTCTGTTTGGTTCTCGATATTTCTACACATTCCCTCTGTCCATGTCAAACTGTCGTGACTTGGGGCGGCATTAATTTCCACACCGCCCACTGCCGACTGCTCTACCAAAAAAATCCACACCGCAGGTTGCAGGGCCATGAAACGCGCGGACTCCGGAGCCATTGTTTAATTAGGAATTAGCACTAAGATAATGGGATGTGCTCGTATGCACAGAGAATCCCATGATCCTAGGCGTACAGTTGCAGTAGACAATTGATTACAAAAAAGTGGAAACTAGAAATAATTATTTTTTATGCGGCTCGGTTTATATCAAAAAAAAAAAAAAAATAACCAAACTAAATTTTTTTTTTAAAAACCGAAACCAGGTTAAACCAACAGGTTTTGATTCGGTTCGATTATTTAGGGCAAAAACCGGTTCAAACTGGTTTGGCTCGGTTTTTCCTGTTTTGGCTCGGTTTTTTCCTAGTTTTTTGCTTATAAAACTAAAATCGAAAATTTTAATCGGCCATTTTTTTCAAAATTTTAATCGGTTTTTTTTTCGATTCGGTTTTTTCGGTTATTTTTTTTTTCGATTTAAATGGTTTTTTGGTTTTTTTACTCATCTCTAGTGGAAACAAGCTTTCAGCCTGTTCTTTCCATTAAATTTAGAAAATGCTCTTTTTTTTTTATTATTGTTGTTGTTGTTGTTGTTGTTGTTGGTCTTTTTACTAGCTAGTTTGTATCTATTTTAATTAATTTTACGGGTTCTAAAATTAATAATTATGTAAACTTTTAATGATTTTAAAAGAATTCAAACTTATAACTATTAAAGAGTAAATACAAAGTTAATCAATCCCTATAAAAAATTAACCACCCTCTGCTTTCTTGTTTATATATGAAATCGTATATTGACCCGACAACATTTTTCAAGCCGGAGGTGCGGCGATATAAGATCAAGGAAAAATCTACAATGGATACGTGGCTACTGCTTGAAAAAGGAGGGGCAATATGCATGTCAGCGGTCGATGTAAGCGGGTGGGCAATTTGTCTTAGCTGTGGAGTATTAATTAGACCTTCCTCGTAGGCCTAGGGATAGTAAATGGGGTGAAGAAAAAAGTTGTTTCTGGCTGGATAATTATTTGCCTGGACCTTTTCTTCAAAAAAAAAATATATATAGTTTCCAGAAAAAAAATAACTCTAGATTTTTTTTCCCTTGCCCGATTCTATCCCGACAAATATTGCCCATGCTTGAAACTTTTCACATTTTTTGCCCGGTCAAGATTAAGTGATGTGGTTGTAGTTGTTATAATTATAAAAAGTAATTCTTTTGATTATTAATGTGAGTGTTCAGACCAACTTGTATATTTTTACTGATTTCATAGATTTTAAAGTTAATAATCATGCAAGTCTTCAATAAATTATAAAAAATATTTAATATTACGTGTGGTTAAAATGTTGTATAATTTATAAAACTTAAAAATTAAAAAGTTTTATTTTATATCTTTTATTTTTAGAGCTTATTTGATATTAAGGTAGTAGCTGTTTTTTAAAATATTTTTTATTTGAAAATATATCAAAGTAATATTTTTTATTTTTTAAAAATTTATTTTTGATATCAACACATCACAACAATTTAAAAATATAAAAAAATTATTTTTCTTTAAAGACACATCTCCACCGCAAAAACAAACAAACAAACAAGTATTTTAGTTTTTAATAAGCTTTCAGAACAGTTTTTATAATTTTACCTAGTATATTTTGTGGGTTAAGCACTCTGTCGGAGTATTTGAGGCCATTGTTATTTATGGGTTGTTGAAAAATGACGACTCGAGGCGATTGGAGCACATGTATTTTTTAATCAAATAAAATAATTATTTTTAGGAGACAATCTGAAGAGGGACTTGAAGTTGCACAAGCACGTTTGCTAGCCAGACAGCCAAATGCGTGGATTTCCTATGGGCCTGGTCATCATTTGTTGGTCTCAAATTTAGTTTGTATTTTATCTCGTGGTCCATCTTATAAATCTTTGTTGGGCTAATATGTGTATCAGGGGTTGGGTTAACAAAATTTGAATTTATTTTTATTTAAAATTATTATTATTTTTTTTTAATAATTTTAATATGTTTATATAGAAATCATTTTAAAAAAATTTAAAAATATATTTATAAGCAAAAAAACACTTAAAAAAATAATTATTACCATATTTTTAAATATCCCTAAACACTTTCATTTACCGCTCTCCTATTTCAAAAAAAAAAAAAATTAATTTTAAAAATCGATTAAAATTTTAAAAAAACCGACCGGTTCAATTTTATAAGCTTGAAACCAAAAAAACCGAACCGAACCCAAACCGGAAAAAACTCGGAAAAAAACCGAGCCAAACCGGAAAAACCAAGCCAAACCGAAAAAACCGAGCCAAACCAGTTTGAACAGGTTTTTGTCCTAAAAAACCGAACCGAATAGAAACCGGTCGGTTTAAACCGGTTTCGGTTTTTAAAAAAAAATTAAGTTTGGTTACTTTTTTTGATAAAAACTGAATTGAACCGAAAATAATCACCCCTACCCAATATAACAAACAGCAGCAACAACAGTAAAACAGGTATGTTTGGTATCGCATTTACAGTTGTATTTGGCTGTCTTTAAAAAATATTTAAAATTAAAAAAAAACATTAAATTAATATTTTTTATATTATTTTTTAATAGTTTTGATGTGGTAATATTAAAAATAAAATATATAAATAATTATTTTAATATAGTATTGAAAATAAAATATATATATAAAATATTTTAATGTCCAGAGATTCCCTAGTGGGTGTTGATAAGATGAAATAAACTCTCACTTATTAAATTGTAGTAACGGTTGCTTTTCAAATTATTTTTTAATTAAAAATACATTAAAATAATATTTTTTTTAAAAAATATTTTTAATTTCAACATATTAAAATGATAAAAAATGATAAATAATTAAAATTTATGAAAAACACGATTAGACCTTAGAGAGAAACTTTCAAATTATTTTTTATTTAAAAATACATCAAAATAATATTTTTTTAAAAAATTATTTTTAATATTAACATATTAAAACGATAAAAAATCATAAATAATTTAATTTAAGGTTTTTGTTTCTTAACAGATAAACAAAAAGTGACAAAGACTAAAAGACTATTTTTATAAGGTTTAATCATGTTTTTATAAATTTTAATTTTTTTTTTATAAATTAATTTTTTTTTAATATTTTTGTATTGTTTTATAATAGTAAAAATAAGTTTTTTAAAATAAAAAATATTATCTTAATATATTTTTATAAAAAAATCTTAAAAATCAACCACTATCCTAATATAAAAATAAAATAAAATTAAACGCACCGTGTAAAATTCCTCTTCAATCTTCAATGCCTTTAGTTGGGTGCAACGTCGTTTTTCCATCAAGACTCAAATATGGTAAAGACCCGAAAAAACAAAACCAACACTTAATAACTGAAATGGATCTGCGAGATCTAACTGAATGGAATTGAGAATTTTTTTTTTTTTTTGCTACGCTGCTGCATCACTCTCCCTGCAAATGCAACAGATCTCCCTCTGTCTCTCAAACCCTAATAACCTCTCCATCAAATTCCATACATCACTACTAGATTGATATCTAAACCAACGCATCAAGACCGAATCAAAGATGTACATGGCATATGGATGGCCGCAGGTTGTACCTCTAGAACAAGGACTCTGTCCTTCTTCACAGAAGCATATCATTTATTTCAAAGTCATCAATCGTCTCTTCCTCGTTGTCTCTCCTTCTCACCTTGAGCTCTGGAGCTCCTCTCAGGTATTTTCACATTTACACGGAGTTTATGATCACATTCATGTGCTTGTTTTTCTTTGATTGTGGAAAACTAGGGTTTTATATTTGTGAATTTTTGTTCGTTTTTGTGATTATCTGCAGCATAAAGTGAGGTTAGGCAAGTACAAGAGGAATGCAGAGTCGTTGGAGAGAGAAGGCGAGAATTTACAAGCGGTGTGGAGACCTGATACCAAATTGATCGCCATTCTTGTCAGTATTGATTCTTTTTTTTACATTTTGATTTCTTTTATGTATACTATTGCATTATTTTTGGCAAATTTTGATTATTCTCGTGTAATATATTCACATACATTTACACCTATTACACGATTTGCAAATGCATGTACATGGTTCTGGTCGAATCACATTTTAGAAATAACGTGGTTCACGTATCCACATTTGTTAAGATTCTATTGAAATTGGAAGATCGGCAGGTGTCAAGGGTGAGTTTAGCTAGTTAGCTTCACTGGATGCACAATTGAAACCAGAACTTGGTGCTATCGACCAAATTATTGTACTACTACTTAGTTTTATGGGGAACAATCTTCTTTCTTGTTTTATTTTATTTTATTTTTTACTGGGATAATGATATAGACAAAATGGCACATAGAGCGGTTCTTAATTATCTCGACTCCTGGTCTGAAAATAAAGCCTGCATTGAATTTATGGAAAGTGAATTCTGATAGTGTTGCTCATATATATGTTTTTTATTGTTTGCAGACATCATCTTTCTTTCTACATATATTCAAGGTTCAGTTCTCTGATAAAAGAATACAAATAGGAGGGAAGCAACCTTCTGGTTTGTTTCTTGCTAATGTATCTCTTCTTCTTAGTGAGCAAGTGCCTTTTGCAGATAAGGACTTGACAGTGTAAGCAACCTTGCCAGCCCATTTTTATTTCAGTACCGTTGTATATAATGCTAGTGTTTTTGAGATTTTTTTTTAAAAAATTTATATAGCTCTTGTTTATTTTCATATGGTCTTCCCTCTCTCTCTCTTTTTTTTCTCACAAGCTTTTACTCTCGGTAGTTTTCCTCTGATATTGTTTTTTTTTTTTTCCAGGAGCAATTTTGTAAGTGATAACAAACATTTGCTACTGGGACTTTCCGATGGATCTTTATACAGTATCTCCTGGAAGGGGGAGGTAATCAGATAGAATAAGCATTGATTATTATTACTCACGATGCTTGTTTTATTTAATGTTACAAGCCCATTAACAGAGGCTGTTGAGTGAATTCTTTTTTGATTCTATCTTAATCTCATAACAGTTCTATGGAGCTTTCGAACTTGATTGCTGTTCACATGACAGCAGCGATGCCTCTGTTTCACCTCATTCTTTAGGTAATGGTGTTGCTTCTGGAAGGGCTCCAACAGATTCGGAATCTAATCATAATATCACCAGGAAGACCGCTATTGTGCAGCTGGAGCTTTGCTTGCTGATGAGGTTGCTGTTTGTCTTGTATTCTGATGGACAACTAATATCATGCTCTATAAGCAAGAAAGGTTTAAAGCAAGTTGATTATATCAAAGCTGAAAAAAAGTTGGGTTCTGGTGACGCTGTATGCATTTCAGTAGCTTCAGATCAACAAATCCTTGCTGTTGGTACCAGAAGAGGGGTTGTTAAGTTATATGACCTAGCAGAATCTGCATCTCTCATTCGTACTGTGTCTTTGTGTGACTGGGGGTAAGTTTTTTCCATCCTATCATTTGAGTTACTGTAGGGGTAAGGTAATTCAATAGGTCAGATGTTTGTTCTATAGACACTGAACTCAAAATTTCTGGATCTCTGAAATGATCATTTGCTTCCACATGTAAACGATATAAAATGAGGATGTTCCTTAAAAACTTATTTACCTTATCCAAGGGTTTTCAGACTAACCTCCTCACTTTTACATGATCAGCTGCTTCTGGTTTGTGACTTGAAGCTATGTCACGTGCCTCTTTTGTTTTGACTTTTAGATCACGAAGTTTGAAAGCTTCTCTGTCATGGTTTAATTATTTTGCAGCTATTCAGTGGATGATACTGGTCCTGTCAGTTGTATCGCATGGACACCTGATTATTCTGCTTTTGCTGTTGGGTGGAAGCTAAGAGGTCTTACAGTCTGGTCTGTATCTGGCTGTCGTTTGATGTCAACAATTCGTCAAATTGGTTTAAGTTCTGTATCTTCTCCAAAGGTTAAGCCAAACCAAGATCGTAAATATGAACCATTGATGAATGGCACCTCATTGATGCAGTGGGATGAATATGGTTACAGGCTTTATGTGATTGAAGAAGGATCTCTGGAAAGAGTTATTGCATTTTCATTTGGAAAATGCTGCCTTTCCAGAGGAGTTTCAGGAATGACATATGTTTGTCAAGTTATTTATGGCGAAGATCGGTTGCTTGTTGTTCAGTCCGAAGATACCGATGAACTCAAATTCTTACATCTAAACCTTCCAGTTATGTGTTCAGATAGCAAACTTAGCTGTTGATTGTTATCACCAGTTAGTTGTCTCTGTACTTTATTGAGGCTGATATGCACTTGCTTTGGCTCAGGTTTCCTATATCTCCCAAAACTGGCCAGTTCAACATGTTGCAGCTAGCAAGGATGGAATGCACTTAGCTGTTGCTGGCCTCCATGGATTGATCTTATATGATATACGGTTGAAAAAGTGGCGAGTGTTTGGAGATATTACTCAGGAACAAAAGATTCAGTGCAAAGGGTTGTTATGGCTGGGGAAGATTGTTGTTGTTTGCAACTACATTGATTCTTCTAACACGTGAGTTATCAATGTCTGTTTACATATATGCTTGGTTATTCTAACTTATAAGTTGGTATTTTTTTGTAGAAACAAAATCTGTATTTCATGTATCTATAGATCTGCAGTGGGAACAATTTGATGTAGGAAATTTTTCAGTTATTTGACTAATTTGCATCAGATGGTGCCCACTGCGTATCTATTGATTCATGAATTGTTCAATTCTAACAGTTTTTATGTTTTATAATTAGCCCCTGAATTATGATTAGGTAGATAGCTGAACCCTTCTGATTCTTTGGGTGAGAATTGGGGCTGATTTAAACAAGAAAAGAACAAAATCTGGGGATTGCAAATACTGATCTGGGGCAGGGAAGCTGGTGAATCTGGAAATTCTGATTTTCGTTTCATTTCTTTGATATCAGAAGAATTATGATTTATGTGGTAGGTATATAGACACAGTGCTTGAGACATTGCCTTTGGAAATAATAAATATCTGCAAGTCCATTACAAAAAACCTTAGGAAACTACTAGATTATTAGGTGTTTATGGACTCTAGATTCGTCCTTGTCATATAGGGACTTGGACTTGATACTACACAGAAAAAAATATAGAGATTGTATAGATGTTCATGGACACCAGATTCTTCCTTGTCATATAAGGACTCGGACTTGATACTACACTGAAAAAAGATATATAGAGTAAAGTCAAACTGAAGAATAGTTGTTGAGAAGTTGAAGTTGCTGTGAGGTTTGCCATAACAAAGCCCGTGGATTCCACAATTGAGATGCCACTGGAGAAAGCCTTCAAAATGTTTTTTCCTATTTGTCCAACAAAGTTCCTAGGCGATGCTTAGTACTGGCCTTGCTGTTTTCTTAGGCCATTTCTCTATGGCACTTCTCATTCTTGGTTTGTGTCTTGGGTATATTTACAATTTTTTATCTTATTTGGCCCTGCAGGATTATAGTTTATTATTCAAATAATTGGTTTTCTGCAGGTATGAATTACTTTTTTATCCAAGATACCATCTTGACCAGAGCTCCTTGCTTTGTCGAAAGCCATTGCTTGCTAAACCAATGGTGATGGATGTCTATCAAGACCATATACTTGTCACCTATCGCCCATTTGATGTCCACATATTCCATGTGAGACTGTTAGGTGAACTGACTCCTTCTAGCACTCCAGATTTGCAGGTAAATGAATATTTTCCAGCTTCTTTTTATTAGACATCGTAATTGTTATATATATGAATACTTTGATATCCGTGTGCTCTTGAAGTTTAATTTTGCTCTCTGAATGAGAGTTTCTTAATGAAACCTTATCCTTCATACATTTAAGTGATAAAATGACAAACAGCTTTCTACAGTACGAGAACTTTCTATCATGACTGCAAAGAGCCATCCCGCAGCTATGCGTTTCATCCCTGAACAGCTTCAAAGAGAGTTGGCCTCAAACAATCATATTTCATCTTCAGATTTGATGGACAGAGAGCCTGCAAGGTATTCATCTTTGCAAATATTGATGAAATTTTTTTGTGTACCAATTGTCTCTGAATGGCTGCCCACTTTACTAGATGTTTGATATTGAGAACAAATGGGGAACTTTCGCTTTTGGATTTGGATGATGGACGTGAGAGAGAGCTCACCGACTCTGTTGAATTATTTTGGGTTACATGTGGTCAATCAGAGGAGAAGACAAGTCTAATTGAGGAAGTCTCTTGGCTGGATTATGGCCACCGAGGCATGCAAGTAATTTAGTGCTAAACTCTATAATCTATTTTCATGTACTACTAGCTATAATTAGCTTCTATTATTGGCCACCTCTAGTGTTTGTCTACTGTACTCACCTGTAGATCTTATTGGAAGCTTTCTTTTACAGGTTTGGTATCCATCTCCAGGTGCTGATCCTTTTATGCAGGAAGACTTTTTGCAGGTATGTATGTAATCAGTAACATCAAGGCTCAAGATTATAAGGAAGACTTTTTGCTGGTGTAATCCTCAAGTTAAATTTTAAGCACTGTAGATTAGCTTTGATTGAGTTAGTCAGTATAATGGACTTGGCTTTCTTCAAATTCTGGTTTGACTGCGATATTAGCATTATGGTTATTTGTCTTTATTTATAAGGAATCTATATCCTTTTCTGTCTTTCATTATTTGATGCTACATGTATTTGATTTAGCTTATTTTGTATTCCATCCATCTATGTCAGTTGTGTTTGTGTGTATCTATATATATTAACAGTCCTTTTGGTTTTCAGTGATTCGACTCTGGTTCTTGATTGCTGTATCCTGAATAGGCTGAAATTGACATTTTATGATATATTTTTTAGTTGGATCCAGAGCTGGAATTTGATCGTGAAGCGTATCCTCTAGGGCTTCTTCCAAATGCCGGGGTTGTTGTTTGTGTCTCCCAGAGAATGTCCTTTTCAGCTTGCACTGAATTTCCATGTTTTGAGCCATCTTCTCAAGCTCAAACTATATTGCATTGCTTACTCAGACACCTTCTTCAGGTATCACTACATTTTTACTCTTTTATTGCTACTTCTCTTTTCTTTACCTTATGATTTTTACTTGGGTGGTGTTTAGTACTAGGTTAAAAAAAGGGGGTGAATTATTAAAAGAGTAATTTTTAAGGACGTAAAAGTTAGTTTTGCAGGATGTTTAGCGTGTTAGAAAGAGAGAGAACATAGTTAAATTATCAGTAATGGTTGGTGAGAGAGATAAAAAATTATTTGGTGTGTATTTTGAGACAAAAAGGAGACAGAAAATATTGCTTTGAGGTTAAATTTTACCCTCCAAAAACACGAAATAAGAAGTTTGCTTCGGTTCATGTGAAACATAATTTCTGTGTATGAATCATCAATTTATATGACATGAGCTTTTGTCAATCAACTAAGCAGTTAGGCTGTGAGGTGGGCAATTGTCAAGCCAGCATCTGGATACTTCTCTGGTTTTGGCTGTCAGTACTTTACTTCTGCAGTGTTACTTTCACTTTGGAGATAGAAATAAATTGGCCCTGAGGATGAAAGTGTATTTTTTTCATGTGAAAAGTTTTAGATATCACAGATTCACTGCTCACTGATAACGTGAGCAAATAAAATGCCTTTTCCAATCTAAAAAAATGCTGGTCCTGTTTTGAAACAAACCAGTTGCTGAAGCTGAATGCTCATGTTCCTTGCTAGCTTTAAGGCATACTTTACTAATTCCTTCTGTTTCTCTGTCTGCCAGAGGGACAAAAAAGAGGAGGCTTTACGGTTAGCACAATTATCTGCAGAAAAGCCTCACTTTTCCCATTGCCTGGAGTGGCTTCTTTTTACTGTATTTGATGCAGAGATTTCAAGGTATGTGTATTTTGTGAAGAGAGATTGAATCATGTGATGTATGATAATTAGAAGATCAATACTTAGAATTGTTATCTGGAAGTCAGATATTACTGAAATATGCAATATGTCTATATGTTTTGATTTAAACAATCAGTATGAACTCTGTTATTGACTTTCTAATTTAAATTACTTCCTTGCAGGCAAAATGCAAACAAGAACCAGATATCAGTCCCTAAACATGCTGGCAACCGCTCTCTTTTGGAGAAGACTTGTGATTTGATCAGAAATTTCTCCGAGTATTTTGATGTAGTTGTGAGTGTTGCAAGAAAAACTGATGGTCGACACTGGGCAGATTTATTTTCTGCTGCTGGAAGATCAACAGAGTAATACTTCTGCTCCTTAAAGAGATACCTTTTTTGAGTTTTACCTTACTTTTGTATGGTAATTCGCAAAGATATTTAGACAGGAACATTGTGCATTGAAGAAGGCTGGTGTTTACACATTCACCAGTATTTGAAGTGTGGCTTTGAAGTCCTTTTTTTCTGTTGTTGCTTTCTTCTAGATTTTGGACAGTTTTGTAGGTACTAGATAGACATGGTTAGGTATTTGCATGCAAGGTCTCTGCCCTTTTTAGCGCATAGTTTGGCCTTGGCAAGAAAAGATAATTTATTTCCTAATATTGTTCTAACACCATCATGCCTTCATCCTTTTATTCTTCATTTGCTACACATTATTCTTTGTTGATTATTTGATATGATTAGGGAAGAGCAACGTTCTCATTCAGGGAAAGGTTTAGCCCTTCCGCTACCAATCAGGCTATTCATTGGGTTACTATCACACATTATTATTTCTACACATTATAAAGTTATGAAAATAGGGGAGCTAAATGTTTTGAATTTTGATGTTAGTGCATGGTAAGTGTAGAAATAAGGATTCCTTCCATTTTACCCCATCAGCCTGGGAGACATTGCAATCTTGATAGCTTTTTTAGTTTCATTCATGAGTTTGAAAGTTAAAATGATGGGTTTCTCTCACTTATTTTACCCTATTTTGCTTTGGGGTAGACAATACTGGTACTTTCTTATATTAGTACTTTTTTCATTGTTTGTATGTTTAAGGTTGTTTGAAGAATGCTTCCAACAGAGATGGTACCGCACTGCAGCTTGCTATATACTGGTAAGAATTGCTGTTTTCTCTTTTGAACATTTATTGTTGTTAAGTCCTTTTTTTGCTAGTATTATTTAATTTTTTTTATGCATAGCTCTTGAATATAAGAATTTTTTATTTAATTTTCTTTCCTCTTCTCATTTCAAGTTTTAGCCAAGAAAGACAAATTCTGATCAACTGACTGTAAACTTAAGTATAGTTCTATGCTGTCACTTTTAAACAACACATATAGTTGTATTTTTTGATTAGATATGGTTTTTTTTTATGGTGATGAATAATACTAGAGATACTAGAACTTTTGCAAACATATTCTTTTTACTAAATAATGTGGTGGTTGATGGTAGGTTCTAACCGTGTTATATTAATTTGATTAATTCTGTAATAGCAAGTATATCATTAAATGCTTAAAGTCACACCACTGTGATTTAAATCCTTTCCTGTATCATGGATGCTATGTGTGTTTGTAAAAAGTGTTAGTATCCCTAGCATTACTCAGTGGTAATGCTCAATGCTTTAAATTGTTTTAACTGAATGGTTGTATTCTTAAAATATCATGTGTTTATTTACTGAGGGATTGTGATGGTTGGGAAGACAGGTTTTCTAATCTTTTCACGAGAGTCACCATGATATTAAAAAGGAAAAAATGAAGCTTATCCATTCTCTCAAGGCCATAATTTATGAATGAGATTCAAGAGCTGCATTCTGCTTTTTATGCATGCAAATTAGTAACCAATGCATTGTAGTCAAAATTGTGTTTGATTAAGTCATTTCTTTTTGCAAATGTTACAGGTGATTGCGAAACTTGAAGGTCCCGCAGTCAGCCAATACTGTGCTTTACGGTTATTGCAGGTAGGCAAATGCTAGTAGTTTACAGTAGCTACTTTTTCCTCTTTCTTTTTGGTTTCCTCTATGTTACATCTTTGACAAGGTTTACCAACCTTATGCAGGCAACACTCGATGAATCTTTATATGAGCTTGCTGGAGAACTGGTATTACTCTGGGCATGATTATTCTTCAACATATGTTACCTAAACTAGTACATTTATTTCCTTTTGTTTTGCTGTCATTATCAGGTGCGCTTCCTGCTCAGGTCTGGAAAGGAATATGACCAGACACCACCTGATTCAGATAGACTATCTCCCAGATTTTTGGGTTATTTTCTTTTCCGTTCCAGTTACAAGAAGCCATCATTGGACAAGAGGTTGATATATTCACCTTGTTCTCGTTTGCATTTCTCGGACCCTTGCAATAGTTTCCAAAATTTACTAATTAATCAGGTGCCTTTTCTTTGGAGCAGTACTTCCTTCAAAGAGCAAAGTGCTCATGTTGCTTCTGTGAAGAACATTTTAGAAAGCCATGCTAGTTATTTGATGTCAGGGAAAGAGCTTTCGAAGCTTGTGGCTTTTGTAAAAGGCACCCAGTTTGATTTAGTGGTAAGCAAAACCTACAGTTTTCTTGAAGGATGATCTGCTTTTCATACAGTATTTGAGATGGTGAATTAATTGCAGGAATACCTTCAACGAGAAAGATACGGTAGTGCTCGCTTAGAGAATTTTGCATCAGGACTGGAACTAATTGGGCAGAAGGTGAACAATTTAAAATTCTTCACTGCTCAACTTTCTTTCTTTTAGACAAGCTGCATATAGACTGCATAGCATGACTTTCTCTTTCTCTCATCTCTTCTTTCTGGGGGAAAAAAAATTAGAAATGGCATACTGGGACTCCTATATAACCTCTTGCCTTGCTCATTTTATGTGTAAGGTTAAATAACTTTTTAGAGCCATTTTGTGGTATACCAGTGGTATTCTTTGTTTTAATCACAATATTCTTAGCTTGTAACAAAATATTTGAAATCAAAATTCTTGTACATGTACTAAGGAGACATATCACATATCTTATACCAGTAGTGATATCATTATCATATTTTCTATATTGCCTGAAGCAATACCAAGCCATAGTCCATATTTTGATCATTATTACTTGAAAATTTTCTTTGCGTTTTATTTAATCCTTAGAACCTTTATTGTATGTTTCCAGCTTCAAATGGGTACATTGCAAAGCCGGTTGGATGCGGAGTTTCTATTGGCTCATATGTGTTCCGTCAAGTTCAAGGAATGGATAGTTGTTCTTGCCACACTCCTAAGACGGACTGAGGTATAATCAGCTTTATTTATGTATAGTACTTTGGCATTTATTGTAGTCTCATGAGTATGCCAGCTTGCTCTGTATTGTTTGTCTTTCCTTCCATCTTTAGGCGAATCCTTTAACTCTGCAAACTTCTTTGAGGTCTGATTTGTGTGGTTTATGCTTGAAGCTTATAACTTCTCTTTCTGGGGTACAATATCTTTGTAATCCTAGTTGTGTGTTGGAAGTTTTGAACTTCCTTTCTTGTGATGCGGTACTTATAATTAATTATGGAACTGATGAGAAGCATTACTGCACTAGCAGGGCATTTTTCCGTTCGATTGACCGGGTTAAGATGTTGCCAATTATTTGCTCTTTATGCACATGCTCATGATATCTGTTAAGATTGTTTCATATAGGCCTTGTTCTTGTAACTTGATTGCCCTTTCCTCAACCTCCCTCCCTCTCCACCAACAATAACTGCACATGTATAGAGGCATAGCTGCCACTTGTAATTTCATTAAATAGGCAGGTGCACAGAAACCCATGCGGTCTGATGCCAAGTTTGGCACGTGGCTTGCCGTCCAAGCTAATTCCTTGTGTGATGCTTTTCAATAGGTTCTTTTTGATCTTTTCCAGCGTGATATGAGGTTGTGGAAAGCTTATAGCGTCACCCTTCAGGTAACCATCTCTTAGAGCATTGCTGATTAATGAAAATAATAATGTTGTTTTTATGGAGTCTCACCCAGCCTCATTGATTTGTTCTTCAGTCGCACCCTGCATTTTCCGAATACCATGATCTGCTTGAAGGCTTAGAAGAGAGACTTTCGTCTGTCGCAGACTCGCAAGAGAAATGAGGATGGGTCTGGGTCTCTAACCAGGTGTCTCATAAAAAAAAGAAGCATGGTTGATAGGTTATTGAGCCTCACTTTCCAGTCATACCATGTTGCAGTAGATGAGCACTTGTATAGTTATTTGACCAAGAGATGAGAATATGTGCACATGATGTTAAGGATGGCCGTTTCATCGTATTATTGATCACGCATCTCGTTGAAATCACAAAATCTTTATTGTAGATATGAGAGGTTAGAACTACTAAGGGAGTTAGTTCCTCTTCATTTTTTCACCTGTGTATAATCATTTTTACTGCTGTATAACATCTAAATAAAATGAATGCTTTTCCCGCTGCATTTGGTTGCTGCTAGATTTTCCATGTTCTAACTAATGTGGTCTGAGCTATGGTTTTGCCTGCCACTTGCACCTATCCTGACTGGATCATTTATTTCATTTTTCCCCCGGGAGCCTTCTAGGAAGAGGGAAAAGAATAATAGCAATTTACGATCAGGTTTTTTATTTATTTATTTTTTGATAACTGTGAATATATGGGTTATTTTATGCATATCTTGATTAATTTCTTGAGATTTCTTGAGATTCTAAAATTAACGATGACTAATAGTAAGATAAGTTTTTAGTGGTTAAGATTTATGACTAATAGTAATGTTTGAGAAGCAAATTTACACCCCTTAAAATTAGTTAAAAACCCCTCAAAATTAGTT
The DNA here is from genome assembly GCA_007827005.2 of Populus simonii. NCBI lineage: Eukaryota > Viridiplantae > Streptophyta > Magnoliopsida > Malpighiales > Salicaceae > Populus > Populus simonii. Next base: position 6,118,820 of record CM017477.2, read on the forward strand.
AAAAATATTTTTAATGGAACGGTTTTTGCGTTGCTTGTAGATTTTATTTCATTTAGCACCAACCTGTTCCCCATCCACATGCTCTAAAAAGAAAATAATAAAGTAATTATTTAGATGGTGGTCTAGTGGTAAGAGCTTGGGATCAAGAGGTTTGCTCTCTCTGTGGTCTCAGGTTCGAGCCCTGTGGTTGCTCATATAATGGCCACTAGAGGCTTACATGGTCGTTAATTTCAGGGTCTATAGGATTAGTCGAGGTGCACGCAAGTTAGCCCAGATATCCAGGTTAAACTAAAAAGAAATAATAATAATAAAATAGTAGTAGGTAAGTTCTTTTTTTAATCATAAAAAACTTAGAATTAACTAATCCTCCAACCATTACCGAAGACATTACTTTCCTAAACATCTCATGTATTTTTTATGCAATGAGATGGAACTCCGCACGCTAGATAATTGAAGATCATCGGCTACTAACACATCGATTTTATTCTTTTCGATCAGAAAATCTACATCAGATATTACATATGATTTGTTCAGGAAAAAAAAAGAAAAGGATAATATTACACATCTTGATAATACAGAGAGAAGAACACCGGCTGTAAAAAAGAAAAGAAAAAAGGAAGCGGAAAGCGATTGTAAAGTAGAACAGACAACTTCGGCAGAGGTGAGCAAAATCACCAGGTAAAGCTAATGGATTCGAAGTGCAGATTATCTGCTAAACCAGATGAACAGATGTTTGCAATCCCATGTCTCATCATCTTTGGACCACTGGCAAGAACCCCCACACTTGATCCTTTGCATTCAAACAGGATTTCTGCATCAAAAGAAGGGTTGGTTAAAGCTTAATGAGAAAATTGTAGTCATAAAACAGGAACAAAATCATTATAATCCTGATTACAGCTAGCATACTCTTTAGGTCAGGCCTTTCACCATAGTGCACATTAATAGCCTGGAAAAGAGACTGATGAGGGACACTTTCCAATTCTCTGTCAGCTCTGTACACCCATGACTGAGGTGATCCGGCTGGTGTTGGCCCTTCCACGTTCTGAATCTGCTTAACATCCCTCGCATTTTGTTTCTTGTTCCAAAGAACAGCTGCACTTGCTGTCATGGCTATGCATATGCAAATAACTAACATATTGAGAAAAGATCTAAACGCCAATGGGAAACCCCCCTCGGTGTTTTGATCGATTGGGTAGATGTAGTAGCCAGTAATAAGGCCAATTATAATGAGGAAAATGATGAAAGAAGATGATATGATAGCGCCGAGCCATAGCCAGCTTTTGGGGCCTAAAATGGCAGATATAGGTGCATCAGTTGCGTGGGGATTGAACCATATGGCTCGAGGGGTCTTCGAGCTATCCGTTGTCGGCCCTTTCTCTCTTGTTACAAAAGCCTCAATTTTTAACTGCAGCTTGGAAATATCTGATGGGCTGCCAGATATTGGAAGCAGGAGGTCTAGCATGGTGAGTTCTGAAGATTTCTTGAATGCGCAAACTAGGATTACTTCAGGTGTCTTGCATTTGTATGTTGTGCTCGCAAAGATGAGTTCTCGGATTATAGAAATGAAAGGGGCAATGCCACTGCCTCCACTTACCATCACTAGCTGGTCATGCCTAAATACAAAGGTTTAGTTTCAGACACAAAAGTCAAAAGATATATTGGCCAAGAGCTAAATCGAAAGTTGCTGAAACATATATAGAATCCACAAGATAATGTTTCTTTTATGGCCCAAACCTTATAAAATGTGTTGAAGCAGGTCCATATGGTCCTTCAACTGAGACCTCAAGACGATCAATTGAAGAAGGTGAAGAAAGCATCTGGTGTAGCTTCCGGGTCCAACTTCCATCACTCTTAATGACAACACTCAACTTTTCAGGCTCCAGGTTGCTATTAGAAGTGATGGTAAAAGGATGCCACTGCAGGCCAGAAATGCTAGGCACATTGATAAACAAAATGCTCGTGGGATTATAACTCAACCCTGGCAATATAAATCAGAAAACGAGTTAAAAAAAGAAGAAGAAGAAGAACTCGACCCGATTAACTAAAACAAAGAAGTACAAATTCTAGTAATTAATCTCACTTGGATTCTTAGAGAAGTTGAGTTCTACAGTATCACACGGCAGAATCCGGGCTGAAACTAGGCGAACTCTTTGTCGTGATTGTAAGAATCTCAAGAAACGATCAACCAAGAAGAGGTAAAATCCAGGTAGCATAAGGCAGGCAAAAGAGATACCAACATGGAATATAAAGAAAACCATGAAGAGGATGTAGAGGTAATGAGTGTAAAAGAAGAGCTCGAACATTTTCCGCCTGATGCCAGGGTAGGTTGTTGCCCACATGACAAGTCCAGACAACAAAGATAGCTCTCCAGCCACATTGGATACATCATCTCTAGCCCATTCTAGCATCTGCATTACATGTAAAACATTATAAAGGCCATAAATTTAACAAAACCAACAAGGTTCTTGTTTCGAATGGCAGAACATCAAACAGACAGTGTAATTATTTTCTCAAAAGAAAGAAGATGGAAGCACATATTACCCTAGGGCTGAAACAACAGGTTAACTAGGATTAAAGAGAATACTCTTTAGAGTATCGTATTAATCAATGGTAGATAAATCATATAAACGTACGTGCTGTGTCACAGTTAATTTATCACAAATTGATCAACACAGCTAGTGTTGTTTGGCAACTAAGACAAAACGAATTGTGAAAGAAGAGTTTTCTTTTCCCGGAAAATACCGTCCACTCGATGGTGAGTTTTTGAGCCACTTACGTAAAGCCCTTTCTGCAACATACGGATTTTTTCAAGTACCGCGTGAAATGACTCTCACTTGGTCTGCGAATAAAGTTTTTGGTGGGGCCAGTTTTAGCAGAGTTATCACTGAATTTCAGTGGATGACTGCTAAACCCAAGATCATGATGGAAATCTTAGGCCCAGTTCACTTCCAAACGGAAGGGAAAGAAACACTAGAACAATCAAATTTCAGAGGCACGTTCCAGTCTGGGCCCTACCCAGTAGATTCCCTGCCCTAAAGTCAACCCATAAGATGATCCTCACCATCCAATTTATGAATGAAGTGACCACCTTATGCATGATAAACAGGTGATCAGAAAGCAATATCCCTAATATAGAAAATGCCAAAAACATAAAAAACAAAACAGAACAAAGAAACTACTTTCCTACGGCAAGCAGAGCAGACCACCGTAGAAATTGACTTGTGGGGTCTGATCTCCAAAAAGAAGCAAGAAGAACAAGGACAATATTATGTAATCTGTTAATCAAAGGCATATTGTTGAGAATGAGCCCTAGTGCTAGTGCTCGTGATCGTGCTGCTGCTGCTTTCTTTCATAACTGTACGTATTGCTTACTTTGAGTGTCCAAACTCGTGAGATTTGCCTTTTCGATTTTCCTTTTTACGTTTTGTTTTTCTTCAAGAAATGCAAGAGGTGTTATAGTTTTGAAAGTTTCCTATTGACGTGGATGGTGGATACTCACGATTGAGTTTTCCTTTTTTTGGTTGACATTAAGACACAAACTCTCGGAATATTCTACCTTCACTGGGAAATTGTTTCCTCGTAAAATAGTGTAGGATTTCATTAGCAAAAAAGGACATGAATATGATCTCGATCCCACCACCATATAATTTCAAATCACGTCACATATAATTAAACTCTTTAAAATAAAATGATTCATAATTAAAGAATTAATATAATATCAATGCTACTATTATTCATTAAAATTAGTAGAGTCATAATCCAAGTTAAACATAGGACACCTTGAAACAAAAGGATTTTAAAATACTGTAATAATGATAGAAATTGTTAATTAGCAAATACATTGCAATGTTGTAACACTTATAAAATATAAATATTAGCTTTTGATATACAATAATTCATCAAATTCTATTTTTTCTTGAGCTTTCACAAGAGCTTTCAATTACATATACTTACTGAATATTTATATGAAAATCAGAATTATTAGAAATATTAGAATGTTTATTATCATCTTTAATTTTTTAATTTTTTAATACATCATTATATTTGTTTTAATCATTATTTCAAACTAGTTTTATTAATTTAAGCTTTAGTTATCTAGACATTCATTAAAAAAAATGTAGGGGGGTACTTATAATATTTAGTACTGGTGCGATGGACAAAGATATATAATTCTATAACTTATCAAACTTTATGTAAAATTATTCTAATTTTTTTTTATAAAAGATTATTCTGATTTGGATTTAATAACTATTCAAACTTATTTATTTATAAATAATACAGATAATCTATTAGAGATCAGAAAAGAAAAACTATAAAGTAAATTTTTGAATACAAACTATATAATAACTTTTCTGATTAAAGAAAACTATATATATAATACATGTGCAAGGCAGCCTGGCACCAAGAAAACCAATTTGAAAAAAACAAATAATTAATTAATGTTACCGAACTTATATTTAACTCATGTATGTATAGATTATTTGGCGCTTTTGGTTAGATATTATTTGCCATTCTTGGTTAGAAAAAATAAAAGGAAAATTAATGAGATGAATATTTAATATTACATTTGTGAGTGTAATTAATTAAAAAGATAAAATAATCTTCTTACCTTTGAAATTTGATTTTTGACAGCCCATAATGTGATGTAACCAAGTCCATGAGCAGTGAAGAAGACCAGAACCGTGTGACCTAGCCATATGTGGTACTTGATGCTAGCCTCAGAAGGAAGACCGAACAATGGCAGCAGTGATGATCCTCGAGCCACCGGTAAGAAAAGAAGCGCAAGGCATATATTTCCCAGAAGCCCTAGACTCAGAGATGCACTGGCCAATTTAGCTTGCCATCTGCCAAAAAGTTCACCGCCAATATTTTTAATTTATTTTTCGTACAAGTCAATGAGAAGGTCATCCTTAGTATTTATATCGTGTAATTTGGGATTAAAAAAGAAGAAGTTCTTACTCTTTCAATCCCTTTTTTGCTGCTGATTGTGGGGTGATCGTAGCAAAGCCATTAAGTAAATAAACTGAGAATGACCAAATTAATAGGGCCACGAACATGATCAAGAAGGCTAGCTCTGTGCCAGAAACAATGCCTAGAGGGCCTTTTACTAGCATCGGCTTTTTCAACGTGACCAGACGATTCTTTTTGCCATTGCTGTAAAATTAGTAGAAATCAAAATTATTAATAAATTAATACGAATAAAATAAAATTAATGGGTGCTTGAAACTCTCGTTAATAATTACCTTTCTAGCTTGCTGTCATTAGACCTCTTCCTGAAATGGAGATAAACACAGCCCACAACAGCAACAAAGAGGATGGGAAACGAGAAAACCAAAAATCCCGTGCCTGTAACAAAATATGCATCAAACATATATATATACTTGATATATATATTTCAAAAACTTTTTTTAATTTGCCGAGTGTGAAAGAAATACAATAATTAACGCTATAGAATTAATGTTTTGTTGAGTGTACAGGAAAGATTAATCAATGCAAACCTTGCGTTCCAAAATAAGTAGACGAATTAAGCTTCTTTCGGATACTAGGGAGCCATATTGCCTTGAATGTTTTGGTGGGCCTCATAATCCACACCATAGCATATCCCAGCAACACTATCATCAGTAGTAGCCTTATACCTGCCCAGATCATATTCATTTCTTTACGTAGAGAGGGTGGTCTTGAATCTATGCTCTCTTTCTCTCACTGATCAGACACGGGAAAGGAAAAGAGAGAAAGACTTGAGTTAATTAAGAGCTTGTAGACACGGAGAATGTAAATGGAATTAGCCCTATTTATAGTGAAGAATTGATATAATGGTTTTTTATGCATATAGATAATGTAGGCTTGGCAGCACACGAAAATGAAGCATGGCTCACGTCTCCTCCCTCCTGCAAGCAGAACAAGGTTTCCAGGGTTCATTATCCTACGTGGTTGACAATAGGCGGGGCCGTGGGGCATGCCCCATACTTGGCATGTGTCATTGTTCAGGAGTCAACGATTGTGCTGACCTTTAATTATCGGAAAAAGAAAAGAAAAATGTTAATTTTGAGTGCTAGCTAGACCTTTTTATTAATTTCTCTCCCTCCATTTTCATTCCATCCAGGCTTTCTGTATGGCACAAGTTGATGCGTTTACTTTCACTACAATGGCAAGTCTCATGCCACACTACACGATTGATGATGGGAATGATAATAAGCTCATTCGATCACACTCGCAAAAAATTCTCGACGAGCTATATATATATATATATATATTCTTGTGTTTGCAATAATTAAATCTTACGATCTTTTCTTAATTAAATGACTGCTTAATTTTTTGCTTGTAGGAATTTATTATAAATTTATGGATCATGTATATGCCTTAGGCTGGTATGGTTTTGTTCTGTAAAATTATTTATTGCCTCCAAGGTTAAAGATCCATATAGCTGATGCTTTAATTTCTTGTGCGACCATTTTTTTTTTTTTGAGGTAGTATATTTATTTTTAATTGATTTCATTGGTAGAAGTATTTTCAGTTTTGATCGATCTTGATATAAATATCAAATTATTTTTAAATTAAAACTATAATATCAAACATACTCATAAGAAAAACACCCAAAAAATACAAATGGTTGTCTGAAGGGTTATTTGTTTTTAAGTTTTAAAAGCATTTTTAAAAAAAATATAATTTTTTTATTTTTTTTCTATTTCAATTTTTTTTTTTGTATTTTCAGATTATTTGATGTACTAATATAAAAATAATTTTAAAAAATAAAAAATTATTATATTAATATATTTTCAAATAAAAAATACCTAATATATTTTTAAACAGTGCTGAGAGATTCGTTATGGTTGCAGAGTAGTGGTTGTAAACTTGTAATTATTATAACATGGATTAATTTATTTCATTGAATTGCCGTTAAGGAAAAAGGGCAAAAAGAAAAAGTTTCTCCAGCCTATTCCAGCCTGTTGAGCCCATTTATGTTCATTAATGGAGCAAGCAACTCATTCTTGGAGGCCCAGAGCTTATGACTGTCACTGGATCATTGAAGCTTCACCAGAACATGAACACATCAGCCTCCATTTATCAACACGAAAATAGGATGGTTCTTGATATCTTGATATAAATATCAAACGATCGTGCTTGAAACAGATTGTCTTTATTTGGTCAATTCAATTGCAATTGCAGCTGCAAGAGTGGGGACAAATGCCAAATTTTTAGAAAGTAAATTCAGAAAATATAAAGGAAAAACTAGGATGGCTCGCATTGAAATCTTATAAATGGATGATCAGCCAAGAATTTTCATCCTCTCGAAACTCTCGGGAATTATTTGAGGGGTGCTCCTGTGATCTGCATATATTTCGTAGCAGCTGGATCTGATCTAGAATGACTGGCCTCGTGCATAGAGCAATCTTTGCACTCGTTGCTGTGTGCTAGGCTCGTGGCTCTCGTGTGCCTTCTGTAATGCGTGGAAATAGTATGGCTGACGCATGCCTCCCTCCCTAATGACATCAAACTTGTTACAGGAAATATAAATAAATAGTTTTTTATTCTTAAAAGTATAAAAATAATATTTTTATTTTATTTCTAAAATTTTAATTTTTTATCAACATATCAAAACAATTTAAAAAAATTAAAAAAATAAATTTTCAAAACAATTTATATAATGGTAATTAATGAAGTAAATGTTGATGACTTGAGCGACAATATATATGGAAACAATATCTAGAAATCAGAAATATCGAAACGGAAGAAAATCTAGCAACCAGACCAGCTCCAAAAAGATTCCTAAGATGAAGTTAATTTCAGACAAAATTAAGGAAGGCCATGGGACGTCGTTGGTTAATTATGATCAGGCCATAAATTAAAGACTAACTACTTTCTTATGGTAATTAATGGCACAAGCTCTTAATTTTGTACCCCAGTTTGCTTTTTTGAATTATTATGCCTTTTTGGTTGGATGATGACGAGGTATAACGAAAGTAAAACCTTCAAAGACCATTAAAAAAATCTTAATAAAAGTATTGAATAGAAAAAAAAATAGAAAAATTTATTAAAAAAATATTTATTTTCTTAAAAAAAAAACTAGTGTAACAATTAAAGTATTTTGAATCAATATTTTGCACATTGGTAAGTATTTACCCTTGAATCTTTGAGTGAATCATTCATATTTTAATTGGTTTATTCATAAAAAAAATTCATTTTTTGTAATTAATAGATATGGACGGTTTTTTTTTTTTTTTTTTTTTTTTTTGTGTTTGTTTATATCATTATTCTCTTTTCCAGAGCTTAGAAAATAGCTAATTGGTGGTGGAAATCCTAACACATTTCAAACGGTTCATTTTGGTGGGATTCAAGGACTTTCATGTTATAAAGTGACTTTAAATAAAAAATTATAATAAATTATAAAAATACTTTTAAATTTTAAAAACAAATATGTATGTTCTTATTTTAATATAATAAATACTCTATAAATTAAAATATGAATGCTTGAAGAAAATAAATTGTGAACCTTTTAATTACCTAGATGATTCGGAAATATTTATAATCCATGAACTCTGTCATTGAAGAGACTGAAGAGTTATTTTTACACATCATTAATAAGATGAAAATGTGATATGTTATTGGTAAAGTTTTTATTACTATAGATGTAGGAAAATGAATATTCCTAACATGAATATTTCATGTTAAAAGTCTTAAAAGTAAATAAATGGAGTTTTATGGCCTTAACATGAGTCTATAACGACCTTCAGATAAATTGAGCTTGGCGCGTAACCAAGCCTGAGAGGTGATGAGTCTAACGGTTTGTCAGACTCACGTTTATTTGGGTTCAACGCGTGTCTAAACTCAAGTATGTCGGATCTGACAACTCGTCATGTTCATGTTCACTTAGGCTCAGTATCTATCCGGATCCAAGTATGTTCGGTGTAACAGCTCATCATACCCACGTTTACTTGGATCCAACACGTGGCCAAACATAGATATGCTGAGTCTGGTAGCTCGCAAGACCAACGTTTACTTGGACTCAGCATGTGATCAAATATGAATATATTGAGTTTGATAACTCACCACATTTATTTTTATTTAGTTCAACATACAGTCAGACCCAAACATTATAGATCTAAAAACTCATTATATCCATTTGTTACTGTGTTACCACCATATTACTGAACCTTTTTAATCACGATTTTACTCTTTTTCTTACATTGCATAAAAAATACTGATTCATCATCAATCACTACGCATCAGAAACATGCCTTGAATCTTTCGGTGACCGCGTTTAAAAATTTGAGACACGTGAATATGAGATCTCGCTAAGCCACCTCTTGCAGTTTGTAACTTACGAATGGATTAACATCAACTACGTAAAATAATTCCATACCATTTTAATTCACCACTCAAATTACCGAAGACCGCCATCCTTCAAGGCCTAAAAGCATGCCGTCAGGCGTGGGTCATGAATCGAATTTAGCCCTAAAAGTTGAGACTTCCACGAGCCCCACATAACCCCGACGGCCTTAACAAATATTTCATCACACTAAACTTTATTTCAGTTCACCTTCATGGAAATTCGTTACGTTTGGATTAAGGAGGAAGAGGTAACAGGGTGGCTGAAGCTTCTTTGTATGGTTATATGTTGCTTCGCCGGGAGAAATTGAATTGGAAGAAAATTAAGAAGTTTTTTTGCCGCCCACAATTCTGCCAACACTTACTAATTAAAGTGACACTTGTTATATTAAAAAAAAAAGAAGTGAATAATGTTAGGAATTTCTTACTAAATCATCTTTTGTTTGGGGAAAAAATTAGGAGGGGAGGGAGGGGAGGGGAGGGGAGGGATGTAAATTGGCTTTACCTTCTCGTAGTTTGGATAAATAAGAAAAGGACAGAAGAAAAAAAAAATTTATGGGCAAAAAAATGAATGGAAAATAATTATTCATTCATATTTTTTTTTAGTTTTGATTTGGGTATCTTCGTACTCTTTTAAAAGATGAGACTAGTCCTGTTTGAGGTTTATGACTGCTCCTCCAAATAAATACGCTTCTTAAGGATTGAATTTGTGTTCTCATCCTTGCAATGATATAACAGTGTCTTAATCGTTAGACCAACACTTCATTGGAAGTTCACTTCTAGTTTGGAGGTAAAGAGATGAAGTTATAAATAAGATTGAAAATGTTTATTTATCAAAAGGATAAAATTGAGTTTTTCACAAAGAAATAAGATTAAAATAATAAATTAATGTTAAAAGAATATAATTTTTTTTTTCCTTCCAACCCATTACCTCCTAATTTGAGGGTGAGATTTTGAAGAGGAAAGAAGGTTAAAAATAAACCTTCATTTCCCTTCCCCTCCCTCAAATATTTTCTTCCTAAATAAGGTTAAAAATATCATTAACCTCCATTCCCCTCCCCTCCATTCCCTTCTTACCCAAACAAACTGTAAATGTGATAATATTCATATTAATTTAAGAAAATTTTCAAATCGCCATGAAGAAAGGTTCGGCCTTCTAACAGTTGATCTCTACACCCTTAGGGTTATTCCAAAGAGACCCACTCAACAGCAATGCGAGACATCATCTAGCAGTAGTGGGATGCTTTACAGGCACCGTTGTAAATTAGGAAAACAAATCAGCAAGTAGTTAACGCCATGAATGATTTCAGATTACTTCAAGACAAGGGTTTTCTCATAATTTATCACTTGTCAGTTTTTTTTTTTTTACCTCCGCAAGGCATATTCTCTACCTTTCAAGTGCCAATTCATGAATATGAGCAGGCCAAATTCGTGATTCCATGCAATCAAAATCATGTGATTGCTTTACAAAAATAGAAACATCATTGCAATATGAACAAGAATCAAGGGAAACACCATCCTAACAAGAAGAAATTCATGACGTAATAACATTACAGTAATCACTTGTCTGCCCTAGGTGAGATACTTTAAGCATAATTTACTTCCTCTCGTCGTATCAGCATGCCAAAGCGGAAACAGCCTTTTCAAAATCAATTGAATAAAGCCGGGCTCGGTTCAAGCTTGCAAACAATACAACTTAAGGTTGAAAGTTCGAGCAAACTGTTGAATGGGTATGCTTTCAGTAAAATAGCTGGAATCTTATTTAAGGATCGCAAAGTACAAGAGATAATTGAAGATATTGCATCCTGCATTACAAAATATAGAAGTGCACAGTATATTATATGCTACAAAAACAGCTTGCTTACAAATTAGCATTACAATACTGGCCAGGTACATTAAGCTTTAGATACTTCAAATAAGAACTTACTATGACCTTAAATAGCAGAAGGTGAGAATACCATCATTCTATAGCATCTGCATCACCAGTTATATCATACAACAACCTGTGCTATAGAACAGAAATCACGCCTTACCAGAAAAATGTAGATTACCATGATTTAAGTCAACTCCTGGGACCTCTGTAGGCAATTTGGACCAGGAAACAGGGTTCCTCATTCCCACTGTTCTCCTATGCATAACCAGAGCTAGACTCAGCAACAAGCACAAACCAGCAACAAATGGAACCAGAACACCAATGTTTCCTCTAGGCCAACTTTTCAAAACCATGCCTGCACAAATCTTTCCACCAAGACTCCCCATTGAATTATTCATCTTCATGATCTCCACCCCATTCAAAATACCATCAACTCCATATGCCATGGTCTTGTTGGTAGGTCCAACACTAACACGCAAAACCCCAGAGCTATCATCATCAACAACAAAATCCACATAAAACGGAGAAGCCAGCGTATATGTAATAGACGAAAGATCTAAATCTTCATATGTCAGGTACCCATTAACATAGACATTAAAATGTATCAAACCAAGCGATATGCTAGCAATATCACAGAAATGCATCCTAACAAGATACTTATAACCCTCATCCACTGGAAACTCCCATGTCATATTAACATTAAGTACTGAGCCATTAGTGTTAAGAATCACTCGTGCAGTCTTGTACACAAAATCAGGACCTACTTCCCTGCTAGCCCCTCCAATTTGGTAATGAATACGACCACCAAAGTACATCCGTTTCGACAAATCATTGCTTGATTTCAAAAACTCATAATCAGGAATCCATGTTCTCCATACAGTATCATTAAAAGGTGTCACCTTTGGACCTCCAACATTGATCCTATGCACAGTTTCAAGTGCCTGCTTGGTTAATCCCACAAATTTCTCATCTTTATTACCATTAACAAGAAATCCCACATCAGCAATCAAATCTTTAGGTGCAGATATCACTTCAATTGCATTAACAAAACCATAATTACCCTTCTTTGCAGGCACAAAATTAATCACAATCTTATCAGAATCAGCCCATATAAAATACTCCTTAACTACGAAGTCCCTAACTTTCCCTACACTGAAATTGCTCAAAGCAACATATCCATTAACCAAAACGTGAAATTGAGCATCGCTTAAGTCCAAATTGGAAGAAACAAAAGCGTGAAAATGAAGCCTTACCATATGAGTCCCTAGTTCCTTAATCTCAAAAGCATATTTTGAAGGTTTTTTGAAAATTCTTGCGGAGTTGTAGATTTGGATAGAATAAGGAGATGGGCTTTGGTTGGTGAGCGGAATCGTTTTTGCTGAGGAGAGAAGCGGCGAGTTCGGATTGGAATCGGAGATAAAACGGCGGTTGTCGACGGTGGTGTCGACGGTGGAGCCACAAGAAATGAGGTGGTTGTCTGCGGGAGAGAAGCTGGAAAGAGAGAGGGTGGAGAAAAGAGAGAAGGTGAGAATCAAGAGAGAGAAAGTATGGATTCTGTGTGAGTTAGTCTCCTCCATTTGAGAGAGAAAATGAAGAATAGAGATTTCGGACAGTGAAGAGGAAATTAAAGAGCTTTTGTTTCTATTTTTGTGATAGTGAGTTAGGGACGAGTTGAATTGGGTTTTCGGGACATTGTCAACGCGTCATTTGGTGTCCGCGTTTTGGTTATGGCCCCACTTTACGTGCTAACCTGGTATTGAGGCAGAGCCAGCGCGTCGCTCTTACAGTGTTGGGACCCAACCAGGCTGGTTTAACTTGAACCAGCTATTGGAATTTGGCTGCCTTTTCCTTTCCTTTCCTTTCCTTTTTTTTTTTTTTAATTTTTATTTCTCTTTTCTGCTAATATCCCAATAAATCTATTTTTAGTTTTAATCATCTGGGTATTTTCATAACAGCTGTTTTTTTTATAATGATATTTTTTTTAAGTTGGGTTACTGGTTGGGAATTTACTCTTATCAATTCATGTTTTATTTTAAAAAAAAACTCTTGAAATAACAAAAATTTTACATATAAAAAAAATAATCCAAAACAAGTCTAAGTAAATCTGGTTTTAACCTATGATTTCACAAAAATTATTCCAGTCAAGTCTACTTTACAAAATGATGGAAAGATTCAAACCCGAAATCGTAAAATTGAATATTAAAAACATGGAATATTATGTGATTGGCATTACAGATTTACTGTCCTAAACAACAAATTAATTTACTTTCTAGTACGGCAAACCAAAGCAAAGTATAATGCTTCTTGTTATTTGGTATTGTGATAGCGATTACGGTTTAAAGTGTTTTTTATTTAAAAATATATTAAAATAATATTTTTTTATTTTTAAAAAATTATTTTTGAGTTAAGTATATCAAACAATCTAAAAATATATAAAAAATTTTAAAATTTTAAAAAATTTGATTTCAACCGCTTTTCCAAACGAATCAACAATGCATACAGAAATATGCTATTGGGAGATGGTGTTCACTCTTAAGCTCGGGAGTGAGAGAGAAAATGGTGGACAAGAAGCCATTATCTTCTCTTCTCGGAGTTTCACCCATAGTTATTATACTCGGTCTGATAGCCGGTCAGGTCCAAGGCCCCGGTTTCAGGTTTTGACCGGGTCAATTCTGTTTTTTTAATCAAAACGACATTATTTTAGTATAAAAAAATAAAAGTCAACGGGTTGCAACCGGATCACCTCAGTTTTTTTTTTCTATTTTTTCTTAAACCCGACCCGATTTCAATTCCGGATCGACTCGCCATGCCAGGTTTCAAAACTATGGCCCCCCATCTCTCTTCTTTCCAAACAGAAGATAGTCTCTGTCTATTTAATTTAGATGGGGAAACGGACTAAAATGTTAGATTACAAGAAATTTGAGGATGCAATAGCTCCAAGAAAGATAGAAGGATGAATACTTTTGGGACTTTGTTGTTTGTTTTTTATTTTTATTTTTTTGTAAGATGATCAAGTTGGCTTGCTTTGATTTGAATTTTTTTTAATGTTTTTTTTATGAAATTATTAATTTTTTTAATTTTATTTTTTGATATTGAATTATTAGCTTTTGAGTTTTGTAATTTTTTTTATTTTTTTAAATTATCATGTGCAAGTTGTAACTCGAGTTAACTCATATTTTTTTTTCTGTATTTTTTTTATCTAACTTCAATTTATTTTTACTAAGTGTTATATTAAAAATTTAAAATCTTTATCTTGATGTTATATAACATGTAATGGCCAGTCAAGTTGATCCGAGTTGACATTATATATATATATATATATATATATATATATATATATATATATATTTTATTTTTTTTACTTATCCTTTGAACATTGTATTATTGAGCCCTTCAGTTTTGTGTTTTTTTTTTTCTTACCTCGAGTTATCTAATCTTGTTAACTCGGAATTAACTAGTTTATCATGATCTGTAAATGTTTTTTTACGTTAAAAAAATTTGATGACCAGCGTTTAATACTACAAGTTTATATACTACAGTCCCAAATCCAATAATTCATAGCAAAACACACCACCACACCTTTTTTTTTTTAATTATCAATACCGAGGATTTTACTCTAAAAGTTACAAAACCTTGTGTAGCCAAAATATAGATCTGGCTAATTCTCATTTTGGTAAGCTAATTCTCATTTTGCTCGCCTGTAAAATTTTGATTGCAGCACAGGTTTAGGGTTTAAGGATGCTTCTGTTTTTAATCTTCTTCCTCTTCCTCTTCTTCTTTTTATAAACTTTACATTTTATTATTTGATAGTTAAAACTTAAAAGTGCTGTTTAAGGTGGTTTATTTTAGTTTTTAGACCCAAATTTATCTATACTACTTTTAATCTCTTCAAGTAAGTTTGTCTGATTCCTATCTTTTTATTTTTCTGTGTTTTGCAGGTTGAGAGCCTTTTGACAAGTTCTTGGTTGCAAATTGGTACTAAATTTTTGGTTACGTTTTTTTTTTTGATGAAATGGTTTAGTTGAATTCATCTCATGCTGTAAGTTGCTATCATGGCTGGACTTAGGTTTTCTATGCTAAAAAAGTTTTTCTGTAATTCCATCAACCCCACTTCACAACGTCAATCGCTTCGATTTTATAATGTTAATGGAAGTAGTCTAAGATCAGCATCTGCTATCATAAATCGAGATTATTACAAAGATGAATCAAAATTGGCTGGAAATCTGTCAAATATTATAGCTATGAGATCTGATGCTTGTGTCAATAACCAATGTTATAAGAATAAACCCATGAGAGGATTTTTGTCAACTTCGTCAAATGTGTTGCTTCGAAGTGCTGTTTCTTTCTTTTCAACGAGCCCCGGGTTGAGCTGTAGATCATTCTCTTGGTCTTCTGGTGGCAAAGTTGATAAATCTGGGGCTAGTGAAGTTTCAGCTTCTTCCAGTGGAAGTGATGTGGACGTTAGTAACAGTGGTGTTATTGGAAGTGATTGGATTGATAAGGTTAAAGAAGCTTGGCAAAGTGCAGTGCATGCAGTAACTTATTCTGAGCAAAAGGCTAAAGAGATCTCCGCTGAACTGACCCCTTATGTTCAGCAGTTGCTTGATTCGCATCCATATCTTAAAAATGTGGTTGTTCCAGTTGGTTGGACTTTGACTGGTACCGTTGTGGCTTGGGTGGTTATGCCTAGACTTTTGAGGCGATTTCACAAGTATTCATTGCAAACTCCTGTTGCTTTACTATCTGGAGGCACATCTGGTGAACAAATTTCATATGAGAAGAGCATTTGGGGTGCTTTGGAAGATCCTTTAAGATATGTAATCACCTTTATGGCATTTTCACAAATGTTAGTAGTTCCAACTATAATCCTTTCCACTTTATGATATGTGAATGTTCATATTTTTTATATATATTTTTCATTAGGTGACTAATATATCTGGACTCTGATTTGCAGTGCTGTGATGGTGGCACCTACTACAATTGCTTCTCAGTATATAGCACAAGCATGGAGGGGTGCTGTTATTCTTTCTTTTGTATGGTTTCTGCATCGGTGGAAGACAAATGTGTTTAATCGTGTGATAGCTTCGGCAACAGTTGATCGGGAAAAGCTGTTAACTCTTGATAGAGTTTCTTCTGTTGGTCTTTTTGTTATTGGAGTGATGGCTTTAGCTGAGGCTTGTGGGGTTGCAGTGCAGTCTATACTTACTGTGGGTGGCATTGGAGGTCAGTGTTAGTAAATGGCTTGTGCTTTTACACATGCAATAATTGTGATGATAGGAATATTTGGCATGAAAAATTCTGATATTTAACTAATCTTCTGATTTTTTATTCTTGCTCGATTTATGCTTCCAAATTCCTATTTATTTGTGATTGTAGTGCAATCTTAACATTCTAATTTTTTTTTTTGAAATGCTTAATGGATTTCTTGAATGCACACGTTAACTCTACAAGTTCTTAAATCAAAGTTACTTCTCTATTCCCTCTCTATCTGTTGACTTCCCTTGTCACTTAGTTTTGGCGAGCAATATGGAATTGTTTTTGCCATTTTTTCTTTACACCTTATGGAGACTGTCCTACCAAAACTTCATGTATGTGTAACACTGTTTGTTCTCTTCAGAAGCCCTCCATATGAATGGAGGGATATTCTTTAGTTATGTTGTTGGGACTTTGGTCTGCTATTTTAGTTAGTTTTTTTTTTTTTACACTGGTGGCTAAAAAGACTCAAGTCATGTTATTTGTTCACCTTAACATCTTTTTACCACTTCTTTTTTCACGTGAATGCTAGTTATTGCTTGATATTTTTACATTTCTCATTGAAAACTAAAGGGTAAAATGTAGAGTGCCCCTGTACCATTGGTCAAAGAACAAAGAATCTCTAAACAAAATTAGGGGTAAAAATTAGTCTTTCTGGTAAATGATGTTAGGTTTTCATCCAATTTTTTTAAGGTAAAAAGTGTCAAGCTCCCTTATACTATTGGTCGAAGCGCAAATAATCACTGAACAAATTATTCAACTGAAATCGAATCCTTCTATAAAGTGGACTATGGTGACACGTGATTTTACTTAACCCAAATTGGATGGAAACCTAATGTCATTTAGCAGAAGAACTAATTTTTACCTCCAGTTTTGTTCTAGGACTGTTTGAGCTGAATAGTTTGTTCAGGAACTCTTTGTGCTTTGACCAATAGTACATGGGTCCCTCATACATTTTACCCAAAACTAAATGCATCTTATTGATGATATCTCAATCTAGACCACCCATTCACTTTTCTCTTAGGGTCAATCCTATATTGTATCGTAGTTTTGTGTTTTTGTAATCATATATAAAAACCTGATTCTCTTATTATTATAAAATTATGTAGGAGTTGCTACTGCTTTTGCTGCCAAAGACGTCCTTGGGAATGTGCTCAGTGGGTTGTCTATGCAATTTTCAAAGCCCTTTTCACTTGGAGATACAATAAAGGTGAGAACATGTCATTGGTCTTTGGTTGATTGAAGTTTTTGTCTTTGGATAGTGAAAAGTCTTTATAAAGAAATAGTCCACGAGTAAAGATCAAAATTATGGCTTTCTGTGAAAAGTTCTCTGAAGTTTCTTTTCACAATGTCCAAGAGCATTGTTTCACCAGACATCCATAACTTAGTTTATGTTTTTATTTGTTGTTACTTTCCCGCTGTTGATCTTGTAATGAATTATACTGCCAAGCACCTTTCATCCAGCCCCTCATTACTTGTGGTAGAACATGTTAGGAATGAGCATGATAGTTGTGTAGATAGTATCCCAACCAATTATCTCTATCATTTTTATTTTTACATGCAGATATATATTTTGTTACCAGAAAAAGGGTATCTATCCATTCTGATTCTTTATTCGTCAATACTCGTGAAAAATGGAAGAGAGGCTATTCTTCCTATGCATTTGTAATAATCTCAGCAATTTTAGGCAAGCCCATTTGTCTTTTCCCTTTTCTCTTTAAAGAGTCACTGAAATTCTTTGATTGCAGGCTGGAGCTGTAGAAGGTCAAGTGGTCGAAATGGGACTTACCACCACTTCATTATTGAATGCTGAGAAATTCCCCGTCTTAGTTCCAAATGCATTGTTTTCTAGTCAGGTAGGCCATTTTCCTTACAAGTCATATTGTATTTTTTGGGAAACCATGGTCTAAAGCTGTGTTATCATGGACTCTATCTCTGTTTCTGCCAAGGATATTTACATCACACACCTAGTTGCTGATGTCATCATATTCAAGCCTTATATTTCCTTTTCCTTATGCTTTTATTTGGATGTTGAAGTTTTCAGTGGTTGATGGCTCATCCTTAATTTTTGATTGATTTAAGTGGCCATATGAATATCCATCATTGATTCGGTTCTCTGACTGAAACTGTGGTGTGTGTGTGTGTGTTTTTTTTTTTTTTTTTTTTGATATGCATCCACTCAGATACCTTACATTATCTAAAGAAGCATATCATCTCTATCTTTCTCCCACATATATGTGTCTTCCACATTGCATTGCACATGTGCACACACATTATAGTGGTATCTAATAACGAGCTGGCATCTTGAATGCTTATTCAGGAGCACCTTCTTTGCCATGTTTATACTAATACTGTTGCCTGAATAATCTTTGAGGACTGACATATAAAGTTATAGGTAATTGTGAACAAGTCTCGTGCCCAATGGCGTGCGATGGTCTCCAAAATTCCTGTGACAGTTGATGATGTGGAGAAGATACCCCAGATATCAAATGACATCAAGAACATGCTAAAATCCAACGCAAACATTTTCTTGGGAAAGGAGGCTCCTTACTGTTACTTGTCTAGAATAGAAAGTTCATTTGCAGAATTGACTCTTGGGTGCAATCTCAAACAAATGGTAAGGTCGAATCTTCCCCCATCGATTCTTTCTACTTTTGATGCAGGACAGAAAATCAACCATTATGCTTGCAAATGAGCTGTGTTCACTTGCTGATTTTCATCTGTACCTGGCTCTGATTCTTTGAAATTTGAACATCATATATCTAGTTTGCTGTTAATTGGAACTGTCTTCTGTGCTTGTCTCTCTAGTTTAAATGACATGTTGACCAAGGAATAAAGACATTTTTTTTTTTAGCTGTCACTGCTCTGTTGGCTAATAAATGCGACCCTAGTCCTTTATAACCTTCAATGATATCACATAAGGATTCTGGCATCAAATTCAGTTAAGCTTTGTAGGGCAGAATTGTATTTATAACATGTCCAAACATGCGAGCTTGAGGGTTCATATTGTTGATGACATTTCCAAAATATTGCCATACAAATATAACCAAGGCAATTGCAGAGAAGCCATTCCCTTTTTTTGTTTGTTTGCAAGGACCAAATGAACTGCTTATTCATCTCTTGATGCTCACCATTGAATAAAAGAAGATTGTAGTGTCATTGATCTGGTTTTCTTCTCATGAAGCTCTGTTTTGAATCTCAATACTTGGATGTGTCGTCCTCTCAAAGAGTCCATCACATGTCAGCACATTTTTTACCATCCTTTTCTGTTATGCTAGTATATGTTTATAATCATGTGGTATGGACTAAGGCTTTATTGTTGTTGTCATCACTGTTTTTACTAATAGATGTTGTATTGCTCCGAGTGCAGAGCAAAAATGAATTATACTCCACGGAGCAAGACATTCTTCTGCAATCAGTCAGGATAATAAAGGAGCATGGTGCTAGATTAGGCATCACTACTACCAGCCAGTGATACAGTGACAATGCTGGTAAACGAGATTCCGCATGGTGAAGCTTGGATCCTTCTCTACACGCACTCAACTTGAATATCATACTGTGCAGAAACCTGTATCATAATGTTGATTCTTGTGTTCGAGTTGTTTTGGTGCATCTGAAAAAAAAAAAAAAAAAACTGTTGTGGTGTAACGGCTGACAAGATGCAAACTCTAGTCGACTGAAGAACAGGTTTTCAACTTTCTTGACCAACAGTAGTTGAAAGTTTTGAATCCATTTGTTCAGCTGAAAAGGTATCATTTCTTTCTCTCTTTCTTTTAAAGGAAAAACCAAAAAGTCAAAACATGTTTCATGAGGATTATTCTTGCTTTGTGTAGCGATAGACTATGACAGCAGTCTTAAAGAACTTCGACTTCAAATAACGCATCTTGAACCGAAATAACGCATGCAGATAGTGTAGCATGCATACTGAATACAACATAGTGCTTAACAAAGACATTAATTATGCATTTCCATACTGTAGCATGTGCAACACGCCCAATAAATTGATTTGGATTTGGATTGGTAACTAATATGGGATATTGTTGGATTAAAAATTGATACTTCCAAGGACTAAATAAAAAGAAAAGAAGTTTTTTTCTACTGATTCGAGGGATTCCGGGTTTTCAAGAATTTAAAGGAAACTGTAAAACTTCTAAGATGAAATCCTACTAATTACATTGCATTTTTAAATAGATCTATCACTTATTTGAATTTAAACTTAATTGGATTGATTCTTGTTTATCCTCGTGAAACTGGAAATTTATGGTGTGCGAAATATTTTATTAGTTATTTATTAGGATTTTATTTTAAAGAAAATAAAAAAAGTAGGAGAGACAATAAAATTTAGGATTAGGTTTTTTTTTTCCTCGTACTTGTATCCATCTATATTGTTCCTCAAAGTATATTATAGAAAGCAACTAACAAGATACCACTAATCACTCTTTACCTACCATGAAACCTGTCGTGCGTTAATTGATCTCAGCCATTCTAACCCTATCTCTTCTCTTCAATGTGTTACGAACGTAAGGAAGAGTTTCAAAAGCAAAACAACGAGAAGAACATTTGAAATAGTTAAACTCTTACAGTAGAGGAAGAAGTGTAGTAGCTGGAGTTAGTTAGGAAAATTCTTACACAGCAAGTTGTTAGTAGTTAGCTATCCAGTTAGTAGTTAGAACGAGGGAGATTGATTGTATGAAAGGGAGGGCTGAATTGTACAGAAACTTGGGGAATCAATCATGAAATAAGAATTTTACAGTTTCTCTTGAATTACATTCTCTAAGTTCTTTCTTCTTTCTTTTCTTCTCCTTATTTTTCTTAAGCTTCATTGCTTTGTTAAGGGAAACCACAAAGTCCTGAATTATTTTGGGCGTCGAACCGGACGATTAAATTGTGATTAGGCTTTTTGGTCAGACAGCGTATGACAAACCATCTCAAACACGATTGAATTTTGAACCCAGGCCATCCAATGGCTCACAACATTGGGGCAACACTAAACAAATAAAAAGTAAAGCAACTATACTAGCAAGATATTTTATTTTTAATATGCCTTTTATTTTTCATTAGCACAAAAAAATGATAAATAATTAAATAAATATAATGAATAACATCAACTTCACGAGATTATGTTTTATTTATTTATTTATTTATATCCATGGCCTAGTGTTCCCATCCAATTTTTATTTGTCACCGACTACTCTTTTTTGCATTTTTTTAATGCATATAGTTTTCTATTAATTTTTATGAACGCATTGATAAAGCTTTTGATGTGTAATTCAGATTTTTATATTGTCAACTCAAAATTTAACACGGTCCATGTATTCTCTTTTTTTTTCCTTACAATTGAATCGACTTCTCATCTCACTTCTCTCTTTTTCCACAGCCAGGCCCTTCTCCACCAAAGCCGTTGCATTCAAAGGCTGATCAATAATGAAAGGTAAGATAATGAGACTATGTCCGAATTGCTAAGTTTCACTCACAGAAGCCCATCCAGAGTGAAACAATGGCCCTCCAATGGATGAATGCAGGGGCGGAACTGCGTGTAGTTGGGGTGCATGACGCCCCCAAAGTTTCGGGAATTCTTCGTTTCAGTCCTAAAATGTTTATAGCACAACTGGGTTTTCTAAGGGCCCCTAAAAATGGCAATTCAAATAGCACTATCCCATGAGCAATCTCAAAGACTTGATCTTTACTCAGCTTGCACTCCTAATTACAAATATATGGATTTATGAAACACTGAGATACCAAGAAGATATTGCTAAGAATATTAGAATCTGATTTTTCGATGAGGGCTGTTATCTCATTCTAGGCTGATCCGCTGAAGGACTCATCTAGATCAGTAAGAGTCTTCAAATCATTTCTTTGTTTCTCATCGGACACCAATTAAGTTTTGTATAGTGGTTTACAAATTAATACAGAGCGCAGGAGCCCATGGATTCATTATAAAAGCAACTAAATGCAGCGTAATGTAATGTCCGTTCCAAAAGCTATTTTGAAGAGGTTTCTTTACCAAAAAAATAAACTGTTTTTATTCCATATTTCAATACTTGAAACCATGAAAGCACCTAAATAAAATCTCAAGCATGGGCGATGATCAAATCTTCCTTGCGATCTGTGACCATGTCCTTCAAACATTTCATTTCTTCTTTTTGAGAAAATCAACAAACTTACCAATATAGTAATCCTGATGCAACTTCTGGTTTCCGAAAATCGCAGCAGCTTCACTGGCTTTCTACCTCAAGCTTTTTCCTTCCGCGGATACCAAAGCGAGTTTCAGAGCCTTGGCTACACCATCCCGGGTAAATGACCCATCTTTGATCTTCCCCTCTCTTTATTTCCACACCTGAACCCTTCTCAACCAAATACCTTGCATTCAAAGGTTGGTCGATGATGAATGGTAAGAGAATAAGGGTGTGACCAAACTGCAAACTTTCAATAATAGAACCCCACCCAGAGTGAAATAATGATCCCCCAACTATTATTTATTACGAGAGGTGAGATCCTTGAAAATGGAATGAGTTTGCGCCACAAATCCCTCGTGGATAAATCTCACTACGCAAACAATGTTTTCTCCACCTCTTTTAATTTCTTCTTAACTTAATAATTCTCTTTAAATCTTGATTAATTAATTAATTAACAAACACAGGTAAATCAATGATGGGAGAGAAGGGAACGGTATTAGTGACGACAGTAATACAGTGACGTGACTACAAAATCCCCTTTTTAATAGATTTTTCCAAACAAGTCCCCAAAGAACAAACAGATGGAGGAGGGAGGAGTGCAATTAAAACAAGAAACTGAATATAGTAGTTATCAATAAATATAAGGGGAAATTATCCCTAGCAATTATGTCAAAATTGCAAGTTAAGTTTTGAAAACTTATATTTTATATTTTGGATGAATAAAAAATTTAAATTTTAAAATAATCAAATTACTCTCTTGTAGATTAATCAATCAAAAATCATTTATGTAATTTTCTTTCTCTTCCTCACATCATTTTCTCTCCCTTGAAAACCCAAGTTATGAATTCAAAAACCTTTTTTTATTTTTTTTATTTTGTACATGTCAAATCCATTAAATTACTCATCAATTATGGAGATCTAGTAATAAACACTAGATCTAGATTGCTCATTGATATATATATATATATATATATATATATATATATATATATATATATATATATATATATGTGTGTGTGTGTGTGTGTTTTAGATATTATTTTTAAAAATCTCATTCAATTTTAACTTTGCTCTGAACAATTTTTTTTAATTTTGGTTGTTTACCTCGCTGTAATTGCTTATTTTTATTGTCATGTGATTAAATAAAAAAATATTTAGTTGAGTTCATATCTCGCATTGCTAGTTTGATGAGTTAACTTAAATCAATCAAATATATCATCATTTTAATATTTATTTTAAAAATTCTTAAAATAACATTTGTTTTAAAAAATAGTTAATCCATGTTTTATTCTAATTTTTCATTCTACTTTGAATCATCAAGTAAGTAGAATTATATCAGATCAAGTTTTTAATTGTTTAATGTAAAATTCAGGTTAAGTAAAGATTCAAGTAAAATGATTTAAAAAATAACCAATAAAGCCAGATTTAATGTTATTCACCGTGATAATAAATAAGAATTATATTATTTTTATGTTTTTTTTAGTATACTTCCATTAAAATTATTAGAATTTTGAATTTTAGATAATGATTATGATTTTTTTTTAGTTAGAAAACACGCTGAGGTATTTTTTATATTAGAAAACAAAAACCATACACAGCATACCGTGGGCCGATATGCTATATAGTATATACCAGGATTGTTTAATTAAACCAATACTAGCTAGAAGCTTGTGATATTTAATTTGTTTTGTCGCTATTTGCATATCATTACTCATCATGAAGGGTCTAGATTTCCAACGCCTGGCGATTGTATTCCAAATTCCCAATTGATCATCGAATATTAATAATTTACTTTGTCGTTTATTTGGAAAGATAACATTTTTAAAATCGTTGATGAACCGTTGTTGATGGATCAGACACGGCAACTAGTAATTGGTTTTTGGTGAATTTTTAATTGTATAATTTCAGAGACATGCTCGCGGTCAATATCCTCCATGCATGGCACATCAAAAGCTAGTTTATGTTTCTTCTCACGTTTCTTTTTAGTTGAAAGTTGAACTCTAATTTACCAAATTATGAAATACCTAATTACCAATTTGGCCAATCTTCCAGCTTTGAAGTGAGCCTTATGTTTTATATTTCAAGTTTCAACCAGTGAAATGGGTCGGCAGTCGGTGGAAAGATGACTGCATGAAGATCTTTAGCCATTTTAGCCTGGATAGAATTGAAGGGCATGGCAGAGACCTAATTACAATATATAGATTTATGGAACACTGAAATACCAAGAAGATATTACTCAGGATATTGGAATCGAATTTTTCGTTGAGGGCTCCAATCCCATTCCAGGCTGAACCGCTCATTTAGAAATTAAGTCTTTTATTTCACATCTTTTCTCTCTGTTTCTCATCGTACACCGTGGTTTGCTAACTAATACAGTACACCATGGTTTGCAGATTAATATAGTGCGCAGGTGCCCATGAATTCATTATAAAGGCAACCAAGTGCTGCATAATGTACATTCAAATATCTATTTTGAAGAGGTTTCTTGACCAAAAAAAAAAAACTGTTTTTATTCCAGATTTGAATACCTGAGAAAAGCACCTAAATAACATCTCAAGCATGGGCGATGATCAAATCTTCCTTGCGAGTTGTGACCATGTCCTTCAAACATTTCATTTCTTCTTTTTGAGAAAATCAACAAACTTACCAATATAGTAATCCCGATGCAACTTCTGGTTTCCGAAAATCGCAGCAGCTTCACTTGCTTTCTCCCTCAAGCGTTTTCCTTCCTCGGATACCATAGCGAGTTTCAGAGCCTTGGCTACACCATCCCGGGTAAATGACCCATCTTCCCCTCTCCGTACTTCCACACCTAAACCCTTCTCAACCAAATACCTTGCATTCAAAGGTTGGTCGATGATGAATGGCAAGAGAATAAGGGTGTGACCAAACTGCAAACTTTCAATAATAGAACCCCACCCAGAGTGAAATAATGATCCCCCAATTGATGGATGACCCAATATTTCCATCTGTGGCGCCCATCCCATGCAAACAATCCCTCTATCAGATGTCCTTTCACCGAATCCTGAAGGCAGAGCATCAAGATCACCGTTGGCCCAACCGGGTTTTCGTAATGCCCACAGAAATGGCAATCCAGATAACTCTAGCCCATGAGCAATCTCATATACTTGATCTCTGGTTAGCTTATACTCGCTACCAAAGCCTACAAACACAACGGACGTCGGCTTTTGGTCATCAAGCCATTTAAAGATTTCACCCCACCTACCATCAGTGAATTCCTTTCTTTCTGGCTTCTCCTGTGGCAACAAACCTACTGGGATCACGGGTTTTCCTATCACCCTTTCAAATAGATTCAAGTAGTCTCCTTCAAACTCGGCACAGCTGCGTATCGCCAAAGCTTGGCATCCATGGAGTATCTTGGAGACCCTTTCACCATCCGTGATCCCAGAAGCATTTCCTTTATAAATCCATTCAAAAACTCCAACAGCCTCATGGTTTCGATAAGCTACCGAGGAGGGAAAGTCAACCCACTCTGGTTTCGATGTCATACTCGTCCATGACGGCCTAAGTCTTTTTTGACCATCGCCAACTAATAAGCACTCTGGGTGCCCAAGAAACACATATGCAACAGCAGAGAAAACAGAGAAATGAATAAGAGGAACTTTTTTTTCTCTAGCAATCTCTACCATCCAATAAGGAATCATGTCAATGATTATCCAGTCTGGAAGTTGATCGGCGATGAACTGCTTCAAGGGATGCTGCAGGAGATCATATGCAATCTTCAGGTACTCGATTTTCTCGGCAGGAATGTCAACCGTGGCCTCTCCATCTTCTGGCAAGATATCATTGTCTAAGCTTGGTAGTGGAAACTCTACAAATTTCACCAAGTCTGCTAGACTTGGAGGAATTTTAGGGAGTCTTTTGATGTTTCTTGGGGTTGAAACAAAGGAGACTTTGATTCCAGCTTTGGCTAAATCTATGGAAAGTTGAAAGAAAGGTATCATATGGCCAAAGGCAATCCATGGAAGCATCACTATGTGAAGTTTCTCTGCCATTAATTCAAGGTATGGAGAAAAGGAAGATTTCCCAGGCTAGGAAAGGCAAACCTGTATAAATTTTAGAGTATTGAGAAAGGAGGTTTAAGATCAGTATATATGGACTGAATACAAGAGCCAATTAGGACGGACAGTAAGCAGATTTCAATGAGAAAAGCAAAACCTTACCAGCTTGTCTGTAGATTAACGAGTGAATCTTTCAGGGACTTCAATGATTTTTAAGTTTCGAATGGAAAGCACTTCCGATATTTAACGAGCCAGGGGGCCAACCATGTCTCGAACGTGAACTTCATGTCTGATTTTTCTTCTTTTTGACTGTACAGCACTTCAATTAATGGTTATTTTTTTTTTACAGAAAAATAAATAAAATATTTATATTTACATCATTCAATTATAATAAAATAAAATAAATATAGCCAAAAGCCATGAAAGAAAGAACATTTGGTTACACCACTGAAAAAATTTGTAGTTACTATATTGTTCTTTTTCCCATGAGGTAAGTTTTCAGTCAAGTAGGGAGTGGTAGGGATCTTGATTATATCACAGATGGAATTAGGGGGCCTGGCCGGGAAAGCGGCCATTGCAAGGATTTTTTTTTTCAGTCACCTCTTCTAATAAATTAGAATTTTAGCTTTAAAAATAGAAAATTTTTATTTCTGACCCATCCTAAAATTTTTCTCTCACTTCGCCCTTCCAAACTAAAATTCATAGCTCCGCCACTGCATGTATAATGCATTGTGTTAGCACAGTTAGTTTCCTGAATGTTAATTATATATACAACGAAAATAATAAAATAAAAATTATTTTGGAAGTTTTTAAGATCTTATTAGATAAATTTAGAGTTTTTTAAGAATTTATTATTTAAAAATTTGATCTTTTTGGCTTTGAAAGTTCTTTAAAAATTGAATTGTCGCAAACCACAAGTTATATAATTATCCAGCCTCCAACGGTAATCCACACAAACCACCACCGAAAAATCTCTTAAATTCTTATTTAGAATAGAGGGATTGTTCTGCCTAGAATGCTAGCTTTCTATTATGTGACTTATGTCATTTTTCTGTCTAACAGATAACCACCTTAAAAATAAAAAAACATAACTTACTATTTATAGAGAAATCTGAAAAACCCTATAAATTATCATGATCTTGAAAAAAGAGTTTTAATAAAAAAGAAAAAAAACATGGCCTTATAATTTTGATGTGCCTATATAAAATATAAAAGAAATTAATTTGAGAAAACCATATAAAAAAATGGGAAAATCGTAAGGACTACAGGTTAACTGGTTAGGTTATGAGTTTGCTTCTTAATAGTCATCAGTTCGAGTCTCATAAATCTCAGAGTCATTGAAAGCTTACATGGTCATTCTCAGTCGAAATATGTTGCAGATATTCTTGAGCGGGCTAGACTTACTGATAACAAGACTATAGATACTCCCATTGAGGTTAACGCAAGGTACTCATCTTCTGATGGTTTACCTTTGATAGATCCTACTTTATACCGCACTATTGTTGGGAGTTTGGTATATCTCACCATTACTCGTCCAGATATTGAATATGCTATTCATGTTGTTAGTCAGTTTGTTGCTTCTCCTACTACTATTCGCTGGGCAGCTGTTCTTCGTATTTTGAGATATCTTCGGGGTATAATTTTTCAGAGTCTTTTACTTTTATCCACCTTTTTCTTGAAGTTGCGTGCATACTCTGATGCTGATCATGGTAGTGATCCCACAGATCGCAAGTCTGTTACCGGGTTCTGTATCTTTTTAGGTGATTTTCTTATTTCTTGGAAAAGCAAGAAACAATCTATTGTTTCTTAATCATCCACCAAAGCAGAATATCGTGCCATGGCATCTACTACGAAAGAGATTGTTTGGTTACGTTGGTTACTTGCTGATATGGAAGTTTTCTTTTCTCATCTTACTCCTATGTATTGTGACAACCAGAGTTCTATTCAGATTGCTCACAACTCGGTTTTTCATGAGCGAACTAAGCACATTGAGATCGATTGTCATCTTACTCGTCATCATCTCAAGCATGGCACCATTGCTTTGCATTCTGTTCCTTCTTCCTTGCAAATTGGAGTTTTCTTTACCAATACGCATTCCATCTCTCGTTTTTGTTTTCTGGTTGGCAAACTCTCGATCCTTGTAGCTACCGCATCGTGAGTTTGAGAGGAGATGTTAAATAATATTTATGTAGTCTTATTTATTAAGGGTAGAATAGTACTTTCAGTTTAACCTATATATACTTTATTTGTATTTAGGTTAAGACTAAACACTTATAATATACAGATTATTCAGAATTCTAGCCTCCTTTTTTTTGTGTTTGATCTTAATTATTTTAACATAGTATTAGAGCTGGTTTTATGGAACGAGGCTTAATCCCGAACACAAATTTTTTTAGAGTGAGATTTTGTCTTCCGCTTCTGCAAAAATTTGGTATTTCGTCAGTTTCTGCAATTATTTTGGTATTTCGTCTTTCCTTCAGCTTTTGCAATTTGATATTTGTTTTCAGTTTCTGCAAATTTGTTTTGTGTTTTGGAGTAATCGTATAATTTTGAGAAAATATTTGTTTAGTTTCTGCAATTTGGTATTTTGTTTTCCGCTGCTTTTGCATTCTGATTCTCTATAATTGTTGATTATGGCTATTAAAAGAGATGATTCACTTCAGTCTGTGAGTGTGAGGTTGAATGGGAAGAACTATTCATATTGGAGCTATGTAATGTGAAATTTTCTTACGGGTAAGAAGATGTGGGGGTATGTTAGTGGAACTTATAGGATATCTAAGAATATTGAGGAGGGGGATGTTGTTTTGATAGATACATGGGAAGCAAATAATGCAAAGATCATTACTTGGATCAACAATTCTGTTGAACATTCGATAGGTACGCAGTTGGCGAAGTATGAGACAGCAAAAGAGGTTTGAGATCATCTGCAAAAGTTATTCACGCAATCAAATTTTGCAAAAGAGTATCAATTAGAGAATGACATACGAGCTCTTTATCAGAAGAATATGAGCATTCAAGAGTTTTATTCTACTATGATAGATCTTTGGGATCAATTGGCTCTTACAAAATCGGCAGAATTAAAGGCATGTGGTGCCTATATTGAGCGTAGAGAGCAGCAACGATTGGTACAGTTTTTATCAGCACTTCACAGTGACTTCGAAGGACTTAGAGGTTCAATTCTGCATCGTTCTCCACTGCTTTCTGTTGACTCTATTGTCAATGAGTTATTGGCTGAAGAAATAACTCGGTTTTATTCAGATTGCTCACAACTCGGTTTTTCATGAGCGAACTAAGCACATTGAGATCGATTGTCATCTTACTTGTCATCATCTCAAGCATGGCACCATTGCTTTGTATTCTGTTCCTTCTTCCTTGCATATTAGAGATTTCTTTACCAAGGCGCATTCCATCTCTCGTTTTTGTTTTCTGGTTGGCAAACTCTCGATCCTTGTAGCTACCGCATCGTGAGTTTGAGGGGAGATGTTAAATAATATTTATGTAGTCTTATTTATTAAGGGTAGAATAGTACTTTCAGTTTAACCTATATATACTTTATTTGTATTTAGGTTAAGACTAAGCACTTATAATATACAGATTATTCAGAATTCTAGCCTCCTTTTTTTGTGTTTGATCTTAATTATTTTAACACTGATGTCGTAACAAATCTGAGATATCAGTTCGTAAAGCTCTACAGAAAATCGTAAGCAAATCCAATATACACTGTGTTTCTTATCTCTTCTTCTCTCAGAGAACTTGATGGATTTTATATAATAATTTTGTACATCATAATCATGGGATACCTTCCCAACTGCACACCACAAGTTGATTAGATAATTCTCACGAATCTGGATTGAAGTTTACAGATTCCCTCTAGATGAGTTCCTTGATGTATGTTTTCTTCAGTAAAAGATGGTTGCTCAAAATCAAAGCTGAAAGGTTTTGGGCAAACAGGCTCCTTATTGATGCCAAGAAGAGGTTCCAAGTATGGATGGCACAGTGCCTCATCGACTGCAAACAACAAAAAGGTAAAATATAATCATTGGTCAAAGAAAAGCTTCTTTGATGAGAAAATATACTCAGTTTTGAACATTCTGGTATAATTTCAGAATGTTGAGACATACCATATTTTACTCTACTAGTTTACTAATATATGTAATTTCGCTTCATTAAGTAATAGCAATTTTCTCAGCCATGAAAAAAAGAACATTTGGCTACACCACTAAAAAAACTATTTAGTTACTATAGTGTTGTTTTTCCCATGAGATATTTTTTCAGTCAAGCAGGGGGTGAAGGGATCTTGATTATGCATGCATGACAGGTGGCATTAGGGGGTGCTGGCAGGGAAAGCGGCCAATGGAAGGAATTTTTTCTTCCACTCACCTCCTTTAATATATTAGAATTTTAGTTTTAAAAATAGAAAATTTTTAATTCTAATCCCTCCAAAAACATTTCCCTGGCTTGGTCCTCCCAAACTAAAATTTCTAGCTCCGCCCTGGCATATATAATGCATTGTGTTAGCATTGTTGAGTTTTCTGAATATTATACATGCAATGAAAACAATAAAACAAAATATGATTTAGGAGCCCTTAGGATCCCGTTCGACAGATTTAGAGTTATTTATGAATTTATTATTTTAAGATCTAATCTTCTTCGGCTTTGAATAATTTTTTAAAAGTTGGATTGTCGCAAACCACAAATTATTCAATTATTCAGCCTCCAACGGTAATCCACATGAACCACTACTAAGAAATCTTCTAAATTTTATTTAGAAGAGAGAGATTGTTATGCCTATAATCCTAACTTTCTATTATGTGACTTACATAGTTTTTCTGTCTAACAGACAATCATTTTAAAATAAAAAAGGCATAGCTTACTATTTATAGATAAATCTAAAAAACCTATAAATTATCATGATCTTGAAAGAAGAATTTTAATAATAAAAAAATGGCCTTGTAATTTTGATGTGCCTATATTAATTTTTTTTTAGAAAACTATATAAAAATTTATAATAAAAATAACAAAATTGATATTTTACTCTAGTTAAATATAAAAAAATATATAAAAAAAACAATTATGTATATTAGACTCATATAGATTATTTGTAAAATAAATATTAATATTACAATTAAAAGCTACAAACTTATTTGAAAATTTATCAATCAAAACAAGTCAATCAAAACAAATTTTTTCCATAAAAAAATTAGGATACGAGTATTATGGACCCCCAAACCCAAAATTTCAACATCTTTTTCTCTTAAGAACACATTAAAAACATCTTTTGATCCTTAGTAACTCAATTTTTAACTTCAAAATATCTTTTAGTCAGACTAAAAACTTAAAATTAAATTAAATTAAAATAAACTTTGAAAATTTTAATTTATCTTTTCCAACACCGCGGTTAAAATCTCAAATCATTTTCATCAAACCCTTCTTTCCAAGACAAACTCTCCTTCATGATTAAGGGCCTTTTTATTGTCTTTCTCTTATTTTTTTATGCCTTTTTCAATATTTAGGAATTGAAACATGAAAAAATAAAGGTTTTGTGTCAAAAAAGGCTAAAATTACATAGACCAAATATAGAAAAACAAAAAATAGGAACAATTTTTTTTTTTGTGCTCCACTAACACTTCAAATTGCACAATAGATGCACAGTTCAATCTATAATGAATTACTCTTTGTACGACGAGGATGGTGTATAGTAAAACACCATTTTCTTTTAATTTTTTCTACTAATTACTCTTTGTAAGCTAAAACTACTAGATGCACGTTGTGGTGTGATATTTTTTAAATCTATTTTTATTTAATTCTATGGTATTTAAAGTGGATACTTAAAAAAGGAAATAATTGAACAAAAATAAATTATATTAAATATTCATAAGAATTTACAATTATTTAAATTAAAGAGAAAAATGTCTCTCCTTGATCATAACTCCTTTTTTTATTCATGCATTTCTTTTTTTTCATGAAAATATTTTTTTTATCAAATATATTATTTTTTAAATAAAAACATGTCATGATCTGAAAAGCAAGTTTCAGTGAAAATAAAATCATGACTCAATAAATTTTGAAAAATTGTATGAAAATATTTTAAAAAAATAATTCGATAAAATCATATAGAAAATAACAATAAAAAATAATTAAATAGATATTTTATTTTCATAAAATAATTATGAGAATTATTTTTTAAAATACATGTTAGGTTCATATATAATTATTAATAATTAATTTGATAAAATTCTATGAAACGTTTACAGATAAAAAAATAAAAAATAGATATTTTATTCTTGTTTAATATTCATGAAAAATATTTTAAAAAAATTACTTGTTATCATTAAAAAAATCATACTATTATCATAAAAAAATCCAATATTATTTGAAAACTATGACATCCTCAAATGATTTTTAATATTATTGTAATTTTTTTATTTTAAAAAGTATTTTAAAATATAAAGAATACAACAATTAAAAAGACAAAGAAAATCAAGACTAGATATCACTAGCTAGACATGCTTGGGTTTAGAACTCTAGACCCACATGCATGTCCTTTTAAAAAAAATCCAAGATGCGTCTTGACTTTCAAGAGCAAGTCAATTTAAAAAAAAAAATGGAAAAATCATAAGAAATATAGGTTAACTGGTTATGTTATGAGTTTGCTTTTTAATAGTTATTAGTTCGAGTCTCATAAACCTTAGAGTTATTGAAAGCTTACATGGTAGTTAAACTCAGAAAAATAAAGTTTTATAACCAAGATTTAAACTTTTAAAACTATAAGGATTAAAGTGTAAAAAGATGTGCCTTATAAACAGTGCTAATGAATAATGAATGAATATTGTTTTGTGCATGCATGAAAAGCATGGCTTTAGTTTTTTTTATATTTATTTTACTTTTTAATTTAATTTGGCCAATCTTTAAGCTTTGAAGTTTGATGCACCAATTATTGTTGTATATTATATTATAGGAATGTTGTTAATGATGAGAAGTAAAGTGGGCCTTATTTTTTTATATTTCACATTTTAACCCGTGAAGCTGGCTAGCAATAGCAGGGTGGTGGTGTAGTAGATAAACAATCATGCTAGATCACAAAGATCTTTTATATTTATTTTATATTTTCCAACACAAGAAAGAGATTCTTCCTTCAATGCCACGTGAAAAATAATTCAATAATTGTTTTCTTAAATATATTTTTAAAATATATATTTTTTATATTTTAAAATTTATTTATGATATTCACATATCAAAACAATTCGAATAAATTAAAAATATAATTTAAAGTAAAAAAAGATAAATAAAATTTATTTTATTTTAAAAACATTTTAAAAATATATAGACTTTTAGTATACAATTAACAAATTTGATTTTTGCTCCTTACAGAACCAAGCTTCCTGAGTATTTAAATATACAAAAGTCTATACATGTTTTGTAAGGATACTAGTTGTTATGCTCGCGCGTTGCTGCAGGCTTATGACATGTTTGTGTATTGTCATGGATTTGTAAAAAAATCATAAATTTATTTTTAAAAAAAATTATATGGAGAAATACTATTGCAATCCACAATATTTTTTTAAAAATAAACTATAAAGCTAAATTCTCAACTAGCTAAATATTAAAAAATAAAATAGACAGATAATTTAAAAAAAAAAAAAGGAAAAAAAATCATGTAGGGAAACACTGCAACAATCTATAGTGTTTTGTGAGAAAATATACAATTGTAATTCTTAACCAATTCAATATTAAAAAATTAAATCAGCTCAATACTGTAATAATAAAACCTATGCATGAAAATATTGTAATAATCTATAGTGTTTCATGAGAAATCTACAATTGTAATTTTCAATCAGCTCAATATTAAAAATAATAAAATCAATAAAGGCAATTTTGAAAAAAAATTATAACAAAAAAAATCATGTGAGGAAACACTTTAGCAATCAACGTTGTTTTAAAGAAAAAAACTATAAAGCTAAATTTTCAACCAGTTCAGTATGAAAAAAAATAAATTCGACAAAGATAATTTTGAAAAAAAAATTGATTAAAAGACATGTGAGGAAACACTGTAGCAAGAAAAAAACATATGGGGAAACACTGTAGCAATTCACAATTTTTTTTTTCAAGAAAAAAACTGCAAAGCTAAATTATCAATCAACTTAATATGAAAAAAACTATAATTGACAGACAATTTTAGGAAGAAAACAAAGAAAAAAACTATATGGAAAAACACTATAGCAATCAACAGTGTTTTAAAGAAAAAACTACAAAGCTAAATTCTCAACCAACTCAATATTAAAAAAATACAATTGATAAAAATAATTATGAAAAAAACACAAAAAAACAAAAATAGAAGAAGATAATTTTAGCAAAAAAGTAAAAAAAAAAAAAAAATAGGTGGTGAAAACTAAAACTAAATTCTCAACCAACTCAATATGAAAAAAAAAATTCAACAAAGATAATTTAAAAAAAAAACATGTGAAAAAATATTGTATCAAAAGAAAAATTATATGGAGAAAATACTGTTATAATCTATAGTGTTTTTTTATTAAGAAAAACTACAAAAGTCTATACATGTTTTGTAAAACATAAAATATTTTAATATTATAAAAATGAGATCAAAATATAACACAATAAACATGATATCAAAATAAAATCTTGAAACATAATAATCACGTCCGTATGGGATTTTTCATTAATCGTGGGATTGCAGTCATACTCCTGTGCAAGGAAGTACCATCATCGCTCCGGTCACGTCATCAAATACCGACGATATAGGTCCAGGTTTGTATTTCCCTGCTTTATGATCAGCTTGTTATTGTTTAACCATGTTGAAATTTGAATATTTTACATCCGATGGGTCCATGAGCCTAATAATTTGCAGGAACAACTTCCAATTCATTTTGTGGAACGACGTTGCAGATTCCTGCACAAACACTAAAATTGCTGTATGGGATTGCATTTGGAATGTCCACAAAGCAATTGGTCTCCAGACAGCTCAAATGCATTTCTCCATACAGTGTCACAACTGCACTCGGGTGTGAGAGCCTTCCCGACTGGGAATTATGGGTAACATGCTGATAAAAACTATGACCCAAATGTGATTCCATGTATAAATTATAGGGAATATGGTGGCAGACAAGGTGACAATGGCTGCTAGAATGAAGGGCATTGCGAGTGATCCATTCAAGGAGATTTTCATTTCTAATATACTAAGATCTGAAGTAAATCCAAATTACCATACAGCATAATCATTTCACAACAACTCGCACAACAGTACCAGAAGTACTATTTACAGATTTCATCTCTCCCAGGTCAAAGATGAGAAACATTATATAACCTAGCAAGTCATAGCAATTCTTCACATTTAAAATCAACTTTCAGAAACTAAGAAAAAACAGGGACCCTTGAGTGTCCTCACATCCACGACTCATAGAGTTTTACTAGAGCACTCCTCACATGGCACCTCCACCAACTAAAGATGGAACCTTCGTAGAGATTCTGCTCGGCAAACTTGAGAATTATGCTGCTTGTCCTCTGTCTTACACTTTCTGATGCGTAACAAATCTGAGATATCAGTTCATAGAGCTCTAAAGAAAATCGTAAGCAAATCCAATATACACAATATGTTTCTTATCTCTTCTTCTCTCAGAGATCCTGATGGATTTTATGTAATAATGTTGTACATCATAATCATGGGATACCTTCCCAAATGCACACAACAAGTTGATCGGATAATTCTCACGAATCTGGATTGAAGTTTACAGATTCCCTCCAGATGAGTTCCTTAATGTTTTCTTCAGTAAAAGATGGTTGCTCAAAATCAAAGCTGAAAGGCTTTGGGCAAACAGGCTCCTCATTGATGCTATGAAGAGGTTCCAAGTATGGATGGCACAGTGCCTCATCGACTGCAAACAGCGAAAATGTCAAATGTAATCATCGGTCAAATAAAAGCTTCTTTGATGAGAAAATATACTTAATTTTGAACATTATGATGTAATTTCAGAATGTTGAGACATACCATATTTTACTCTACTAGTTTACTAATATATGTAATTTTGCTTCATTAAGTAATAGCAATTTTCTCAAATATTATTCAATGAATGCACTTAATTCCAGATCAAATGTGTAGCCAAGATTGCAGGCAATGTCTCATAAAGATATAAACAACATATGAAGCTATTTCCGTAATTAATCCTTGTTTTTTCGCATGATCAATGTCATGTCTGTCCCTGAATGTTCAACTTTACCTTACGTATATAGTCATTGATTTTAAAAAATTGTTGCCGCAATGTCACAAACTAGTCCTTGACATCACTATCATGCCTCATTTTTACCTGTAATACGCCTATTTGGATCAAAGACCAGCATTTTCTCCAACAATTCGACAGCACCAGCAGACATGTTAGGAAATCTAGCAGCAAAATTTTGCCTGGGGTATTGCGGAAGCTGCCTAACATATCTTCGAGCATTCTCGCTTCGTAGGAAACCAAGACTGAAGTCATCAGGTGAACCTATGAGCTGTTCAAAGATAAATGCACAAGGTATCATGCTCGTAGTTTGATAACAAAAAACTGAGCAGTTTCATACTATCAACAAGCCTGATATATACTTCAACCTCTATGCATGCTAACAAAAGCTATAGAGTTGCACCCCACACAACAGACAAAAGAACAAACCAAAACATAACTGACAACAGAACAGAAGTTACACTGACTGAAGCACAAAATACAACAGTTTCACATAATTGACCATGAAAAGGAGAAGGGAGGATAATTCTGTGCCTAATCACTTCTCTTTGTCTCACTATTGTCAGTGAGATATCATCACTGCCAGAAAATTTTCAGAATTCTCCCTAATTTTGCAAAAAAAAAAACCTAAATGGCCCCCTCAATAAAAAATTTACAAACTTGCCCCGAAATGTCACATCCTAGATTCATCCCTGGTCGTTACATTCAGTTACCAGATTAAGAATCACCATTAATGCAATTCCTGCCATTTGAATAAAAAGGAGGGAGGGAAGCGAGAGATGAGTCTCTGACTCATCAATTTAGGAAAAAAAGCCAAAGGGCATCATAATTGTCAATGCACATGACTTTAAAAAGTTACAATCACGCATGAGTTAATGAAAAGAGTTAGGGCTTTTGAAATGAAATTATTTAGGGCCTCCCGTCCACAAATGATGAGCCAGATACTTTGAAACAAAAAACACCACATGATGGTAGGGCACAATTGCTGGACAATTTCAAAATTACATACCTCTGTAATAAGCCTCAGCTGATGAACATAGTCTTTTCCAGGAAATAAAGGTTGCCGAGTCATGATTTCACCAAGTATGCAACCCACTGACCATATATCAATTGCTGCAGTATACTCAGAGCAGTTAAGGAGTAATTCTGGTGCCCGGTACCATCGAGTGACCACATACTCGGTCATGAAATCTGTTTCAGATGTTGTCCTTGCAAGTCCAAAGTCTCCAATCTTAAGGTCACAATTAGCATTCAAGAACAAATTACTGGGTTTTAGATCACGATGCAAGACATTTGCCGAATGCACATATTTAAGCCCTCTTAGCAATTGATAAAGAAAGTACTGCAAAGAAACAATTTAGATATCAGTGAAAACAAGCACATAACAGAGTATTTGTTAATTTAACAATGCTTGCTCATAAAACAATGATAATTTCCAATTACAGCATATGTTATAGAAAGCATTTTATTCAGTAGCAGTCTCTGGGCAGCAGCATGTAGCCATTTCTTGCCTCTCTTTGGTAACTTTAGTTTTCTTCCCTGGGAACAAAAGGAGAGAGGAGATGGAAAGGGGTAATAAATGTGATGGGTTGGCCTGTAGGAATTAGGGAAACAAGAGAGAGATAGAAGAATAGTGAAGCCAAATGATAGTTGTGATTTATTAGAGACATTATCCCGCTAAATTCCAAAAAAATAAGATAGCCAACTAATAAACCTATTAGCTCAACAAAGGCAAACAAAAAATGAAAGTCATCATGTTATAATTGTGATTTAGTTGAAAATATGGCATTTATTTATAGCTAATTTTAAAGTGTTTTTATTTAAAAATATATAAAAATAATATTTTTTTTAACGTCAATAAATTAAAATAATCTAAAAAAAAATATAATTTAAAGCTAAAAAAATAAAAAATAAAAATAAAAAACACAGTCTAGCCGCACAAACAAACACAGCGTAAACGAGGAAGCACTGAAGTATAGCTTGTGCTGCTTATCATAACTAGTTGAACCATTTTGTCAAAATTTAACATGTAAAGCTTGAAATATGCAGCAAGCTAAAAAGTCCAGCCAAAAGTTAACAACATCCTAGAGAAAGATAAAAATCAAATAAGTAACCACAAGAACAATAATATCTAAAAAAACTCGGCTAGCTATGAGTATAAATTACTTATAGTAAACATGAAAACCAAGAAAACTTAATGGAGCTAACCCGACAATGATCATCTGTCAATAGTTGGTTGGAGCGTATTATTTGATGTAGATCCGTGTCCATTAATTCATAAACAATGTATACATCATTGAAGTTCTCCGTCTGGGGAGGCCGGATGATGTCTTTGATAGCAATAACCTGAGGAGCAGTAAATGATTAGCACGGCCAAAGATAAAAAAAAAAAAAAAAAACACCATAGAAACAATAGATTAGACAGGTTCTGCGGTACAACGTCAGCAAGCACCCATGCTGTGTATGCTTCTATGCACGTAATTACAGAGTGTTGACAAACTAGTCCAAATGAGGATAAAAAGAAGTCAAACAAATAAGTTAAGGAACTTAGCAGTCATGATAATCTAGTCAATCCTGAGCTACCAGAGCACATGTCTAAAGGACAACGTCGAATACAAAAGAAAGTTGTGAATCAAATGAATCCAAGGTAACTCTAGTCGACCCAGCAACTGGCCTCTGAATCACCAAGATCATCATGCTTTGTGAAAGCAAAACTTAAAAGTTTAATTTATCAAGGAATCACCCACTCGATGATAAGAATAAATTAAACACGGAACAATTTGACCAAAATCCCACCCCTTATAAGAGAATCTCAATTGCAACAGAACTCAGGTTCTTAGTAGCATTGTCACAGGGTAGGATTTTTCTTGTTAAAATTTTCCAGTCCTAACGTGGCAGCTCAGCCCCCTGCCAGACTATTAATTTACTCGTGTTTACCTAGCAACTAGGTGTTTCTCCTCACCAAGAGATTTCTCTACACTCTCCCTGTCACAAGACAAGCGGAATACACAATGAGAAAGGATACAATGCAATATGAGTTCTGTGAGCAGACAAAACCCATTGTGCATATCACATACATTAACGGACTTACTTGTGTATATCTTTTTGAGTTAATGAGGATTGTTAGCATTATAACAGAGTTTAGCTACGAAATCATGAGCAACAACTTCAGCTGAGCTACAAAATCATGAGATATTAACTTCAGTTGAGCTAAGAATCGTGAGAATAACAAAGGAAAACAAACTTACATTTTCATGATCCATGTGGCGAAGAAGCTTAATCTCTCGTAAAGTCCTCTTGGCATCTATTCTGTTGTCAAATGCATTACCAATCTTCTTAATGGCAACCTCTTCACATGTCTCAGAATTCACAGCAGCACTGAAGGAAACAACAAAATCACATCTTCCTTCACGTTGTAGATTTCACACAAAAAATTAAGTCAAACGAGACCATAACATTCGCGATTCACCAGTAACAGCATTTTTCCTAACTAATAAAACAGATTTCGTGCATTTTCCTTTCTGTAAAGTATTCCAAACACGCTCGAAACTCAATTAACAACTTTTTTTAGCACTAGCT
This sequence comes from Populus simonii, assembly GCA_007827005.2. NCBI lineage: Eukaryota > Viridiplantae > Streptophyta > Magnoliopsida > Malpighiales > Salicaceae > Populus > Populus simonii. The sequence continues at coordinate 6,159,282 of CM017477.2, forward strand.
TCACGGTTTACCAAGTATCCTAGAGCACTTAGTTTTAAGAGGATTTATGAGATTACGGTGTCCCGGTTATTGTTTTGTTTAAAAATATATTAAAATAATATATTTTTTATTTTTTAAAATTATTTTTAACAGTCATAAAACAATAAAAAAATTAATTTTTAAAAAATAAAATTGAAGTAAAACGGCCTCTTAATGTTGTATTCTTGAGACTTCCACCATCATTTCTCCGATTCCAAAAGGATAACTAAAAATTCTAATAAAAAATCATAACTCGAAAGGATATTTTAAGAAGTACACAGTTTTTAACCTCAAAGAATCGAAATCGGAAACTATAAGAAAATCTACAGTTGAAACTTAAACACGATCATACAAGGGAAAAAGAGAGAGTAAGAATCAGACTTACCAAACAATACCATTAGCGCCACGGCCAATAGGTCGAATAGGAGGGACATACTTTCTAGAAACTTCAAAGAGGTTACCGTACACATTATACTGTACATAGCGTCCACCATGAGCAGGTATGCCTTTAATGTTAGGATCACCACCTGAGCTTGACTCTAAGCTTGTCATTTTTTTCAGTAGCAACCTGAAAGGATCCAATTAAGCTAGAGCGAAAAGGAGACAGAAAGGAGAGGGCTAATTAAGCAGTCCAGTGGTGGTTGTTGAAGAGGAGGAAGAGGGGCTAAAAAGGAGGGCGGACGTGTTAGTAGGCGTAGAGCTTTCTCGTTTTCACATTTCTTCTGGTTGGCGTGTGGGTTGTTTTACTACTATTAGAGTCTACACTTTACAGGGACGAGTGAGAAAGATGAGGAGAGAAGATAAAAGGTAGAGGTGGACTGGACCGTGTGGTGCCCGACTTTTGAACTGGAAAAGCTTGGCCTGCCTCGTGACTCGACAATTTGCTTGCTGACTTTTATTTAATTTATCTCAGGTAGTTTTTCCTAGAGAGAACAGGAAAGAAAATATACACTGTTTTTGTTGGTGATTGTGATTTAACTCTAATTTATCAAACTTTGAATTCTGACTTTTCTAGGTCTCTCGTATTTTTATGATCAGTAGTGCGATTGATTGAAAAATAAAGAAAAGAAATTATGGGTGGATGGCATTTGATTTCGATTGGATCTAGCTCAAAATCACTGGTGTTTAGGCCTGCCTAAACTTAGCCAGAGCAAGCGGACAGAATCATGTCTATTATCCCATTCTTTTCGATTTGGGTGAACTGGAAGAGAAAGATGCAGGAAACGGACCCATCAAGCATTCCTTTCTTCAAGGAACATGAACAACTCAGCAGATCATGATGATGATGAATCATCATCATCAGTATGGTTCTCTACTCCCTCCATTTTTGTTCAAACTAATCTAACTGTAAGAAAACATTACACTGATAATTTCAAGTATCCTTGCATTGCATTTCGAGTCACAGTCATGGTTCGTTCAACATATGTTTGCTTGGCGTGTTTGATACTCCGATCAAAATATTTTTTTTAAATTAAAATTATTTTCATTTGTTGATTTAAAAAATAAATTTTAAAAAATAAAAAAATATATTAAAAAAAAACTTTAAAATATAACTTCAGAAACCACGCTTTCAAATTACCACGAAGAGAAGGTTCCCGTGTTTCAAACCAACCTTCAACTTGCTGAAAAATCAAAAGGAAGCAACAGGACTCCCTCCTCCAAGAGAAGATAACAACTCAAGGCTCAAAGTCAAGGCCTGCCTTCCTTACTTTCCACCGACCGGAAAATCCGCCATTTTCTCCATCCCCACTGGAAAGGTCTCCTCAAACACGAACCTTCATCGACATTAGCATCTCCGGATTTTGTCTCCCCAAACGTGATTTTTGTTCCAAAACTGTCACCGTATATTTTATTTGGCCATGGCATTACTGAATTCCTGATTGTGGTATTTTTATGGAATCCAGGGAAAATTTGTTCAGGATACTCTAGAATTCGAAAAATTAATGCATTACTTGAATGAAATAATACCATGTTGGTTGTAGATCATTTTGCCCTTCGTTATGTTCCAATTTTAAATTGGTTTTAGCTCCGAAATTCTTCTTTCTTTGCTCAAAGCTAAAGGTTTTACTCTGTCCAAATAACCATTTTTTGGTCTCGATTTTCCTCTAATTAAATTACTTGTAAAAAAAAACGAAGAAGAAGAAAATTAATCGGAAACACAAAAAAAGGAAAAAGGAATACAGCCCAAACAACTTCAAAAGTCCAGAAGTAAGTGGTCTAACTGAAACAAGCCCAAGAGAAGCGAAGCCGAGCCAAATCTTCGAATATATTTTTTTTGTCACATCACAAGCAAGCAGCCTCACTGTAATTTTCGCAGAGCAAACGCTCTGTTTGAAGCTAGTTTTTAGTAGGGGAAATGATCTTCAGTGAAAGTAGAATACAGCATCAGGATGATGCATTACCCTACTTAATACGGGCTTAAGCAGCTGCTTCCTTCGGTTGAGGTGAGGTGGATATAATTGATTGTGGAGTTTCCGAATTCAAGACTGGCAATTATTTGTAGCTCAAAACAGGCATGCTCTTCACCAAGCATTCCTCGGTGGATTTTACTTAATCATGCTGATGAGTTGGCTGTGTCGTTGACTAATTTCAGTCGAGCCAGAAGTCTTTAGTAGATATTTGACTACCACCGAGGGGTGTAAGTAGGATGAGTGTTCTTGTTAGGAATTCCAAGGATTCTTGTGGTTACTGAGGATTCAGCTAAAGGAAACTCGGGAACGGGGAGCTTTCCATAGTTCAATCCCTACCATCATAGGATTTCATTCTCAAAAGAAAACTACTATCATGGGATTACCAGCCATTTGAATCCCTAGTGTATCATGCTCGGGCCTGCCAGCTGATTTGAAATATCAAGGAAGGTTTGCAGGGTTGAGTTTCTCAGAGACCCACGTTTGACCGAGGACTAATGTGTTCTTACACGGCCAACCCGGAGAATGGAGAATTAATTGTGATAGTCCAAGTCCCCACGAAAATCCTACTTCCTGCTAAAGAACAAAAAAATAAGAAAAAAAAGAGAGACATTTTACTAAGAGTTTTGATTAGGATAATAGTCTTTGCTGCTTTACGAATATGATATTTTCTGGGCATTTCTAATAATATCAAGTGTTATTCCTATTTTGGCATTTCTAATTTCGGGCCTTTTATCCCCAATTAGAAAAGGACCAGAGAAACTTTCTAGTTATGAATCCGGTATAGAACCAATGGGCGATGCTTGGTTTTGATTAGGATAATAGTCTTTGAATCCGAAACAACAGGTTGCTTTATCTTGTTGTCTCGTTGGATCTTCTATGCGATGCATTCAAAATAAAATCGGTGGGTAGTTCTTCGTTTGGAGGCCTTCGCCACAACGTTTCTAGTTATTTACTCAGCATTCTTATCATCAAATGAGATGGAGTGATTTCTTATCCCAGATCAGTTCATTTATCTATGTACGTTGATTTAATGAAGTGTTCAGACCTCTTAGTGTAGAAGTTTGAGAAAATTGTGAGGTATGTTTCTTATATACTCGCAAAAGCTGCATAAAATGTTTCTTATATACTTCGCTCTTAGTTACAGGGTTAGTGGGTTACTATATTGTTTCATTTTATTTTTTTATTAAAATTAATTTTTATTTTTTAATTGTTATTTGTTTTTTGTTTTTTTCTACTATTATTTTTTTAAAATTTTGCTCTTCATTACTTGGTTTCATTTAATTTTTATATTAAATTTGATTTTTATTTTTTTAATTGTTGTTTTTATTCTTTTTCTAATTAAATCTTGTTTTCAATCTCGTCTATCACCCTGTGATTTCAATTATTTCTATATCAAATTTAGTATTTAATTTTTTTATAGCAATTTTTTTGGTTTTAGATGTATTTTTTATTGCATTTTTTTTTCAATTTTTCTCTTACTATTTTATTGATTTAGAATTTTGTTTAGTTATATTTTATATTTTGATTTCTATGGAGTTAGTTTCAAGCTCATAATTAGAGTCATAGATTTTGAAAGTTAACACAGATTTACTTTGATTTTTTTAAAAAAAATTGTTTTATTAAGAATTAGTCTTTATTTTTTTTTCTTTGAAGTTATTTAAATCATATGACCACGAGGTTAATAAATTAATTTGAATTGACTTAGATCTTTTTTATTTTATTTTTTTTCAATTTTTTTTTTAGTTTCACCCTTCATATTATTTATTATTTGATTATGATTTTATTCAATTTGTTTTCAAAGAGACTTTATAGTATTATTCAGTTTGCTTTCGATAAGACTATCTAGGTATCACAAACATGTTATAAATTTTACATGCTAACCTAAACAGGCTAGGAGCAATTTTTTTATTTTTTTATTATTATTTTTTTATCAGTTTATTTATTATCATTGTATTTTTTAGATTAACCTAACTTATTCCATTCAATTGATACTATGTCTCGATTTTTTTTTTCTTTTTTTTGCTTTGCCTTAGTATTTTTTTTCTAGGTTGAAAAAATAGGTTGGCACAGCATAGAGCTAAGCCTTTTATCTAGTGTGCTCTAAGCATCAAATGGCTTCAGGGGTTCTACGAAAAGGTAGAAGATGAATACCCATCAACATATCACTGGAATCAAAGAAGCTTTTTTGCTTTGCGAAGCATTCCCAGATTATGCAGTTGCTTCTTGCAGAAACCCCCTATGAATCATCTGATTCCAGTCCGAGTGCTGATTCATTCAACTGATGAAGGCATGTAAGAAAAAGTACTTCTCAATAGTATTCTCAAATATTGAGGATGTAGTGCAATGATCATAACTGTAAAATGACAATATTCTGATGCATCCCTTCCCAATTACAGGAAAACTTAAAGGATCAATAGGTCTGATTCCTTCCAAAAGTTTCTAATTCACGAATTTGCACCCCTTGGAAATGATGCAAAAGCTAACACATCAAGTCATTTTACTTGGATCTTGTATTACCAGCTCTCTAGGTCAAGTCCACACCCAAACACATTCAGGAAGTTAAAGTCACATACAAATGATGCCGTTGATGCTTACCATGTGAAAACATCAACTTGGAATAACTTCATCCCTGAACAAAACAGAGTCGGGACATCTATAGTTAAGGAACAAAAGCATTTCCTACAATGAGTCATATAGACGTGTACTTTGGAAAGAAATAACAGACACCGAACTGAATTTCACAAACAGTCATCGTGGTTACCATACAGTAACCTCAGACTTCTTCAACTTTCATGCACAACGCAGGAAAAAGCCCTGAAGAACAAGGATGCATTTACGGATAGCCACAAGAGGAAACCCCACACCTAGCATCCTCCTTGAGGCCAGCACCAGTATCCTATGGCAAAACGACTCAAAGAATATGTATTAATGAATACGAGCATTTTGCATAAAAAAATCAGATAAAAAACCTACCCGTATATCATCAAAGAATGCGGGCATGCTATCTATGTCTCCCTACTCCTAGCCATAGCGAGAAAAGGGAAGAAGGGGAGTAAAGGTAAAACATAACAAGTAGTGAAACAGTACAAGACATTTCATGTATTGTTGACAATATTTCGGACATGTACAAACTAGTAAGAAAGTATTACAAGATACCTCACACCACACAAGACAGGACAGGCCCACACAAGACAATACACTACTGAGGGAACAAGTGGTATCAGACATGAGAACAAGCAGCTTCAACATAAACATCTATCCTGTAACCTGTTCCCCATAATTCCCTCGGAATGGGTCGGCAATGGTATCAGACACTCTCAGGTTACAAAGCAAAGCATCACGCCCACTTAAAACTATTTTGAAAAAGCCATCTACTTCCTTAGCAAGAAAATCTAGCACCTGAGAAAGTTTTTCTGCTCTCCTCCCCAAATCTGAAAAAGAACTGCTGAATGCTTCCACTTCAGTAGGTCCCATACCATCTTGGATCATGGGATATAAATTATTCACAACTGTCTCAACTTCATCTAATTCTTTCAAGAAAGTAAATTTCCCACGAGAAAATACTTCTCTAATTTCTCCATTTACTGTAGTTTGCAAATCAGAATAAGCTTGTGCCCACAATATTGTGTTGGGTACATCCAAATCTATCAGATTCTTTGAATTAACTGAAAATGCAGCAGCAAAAACACTACATACAAATACTGTCTGTACCTTAACTCCATACATGGCACGCATCAACACCTTTCCTTTGGCCGAGTTCTTAACCTTAGGCAGAGTCAAGGAATCCACAAGACTCTCTAAGATGGATTTACAGTTTTCCAGTCTTGGGTTCTTGGAGCCAATGTGCTGTCTCCAGCTATCTAGGGAAGAACATGCCCGCATTAACTTCTCTGAAGTGTTGGACTCCAATTTATGCAGGGCGCATTGAAGAAAAAGATGCCCTTGGTTCAGCCGCGAGAGCTCAGAGCTAAAAGCAATGCAAATATCAAGCAACTTCACAGTGATGTCCAAGTACACATCTATCCACTTCTCATCCCATTCAGTCACAGGGAGCTCAAGTTCTGTGATAAGTGTTTTTATGACAGTATGAGTCTCACAGAGTGACTCCATTGCCAATTTCATCCACGTGAAGCTAAGAACATCACCCTTGTCTTTAGGATTAAGTTTCCGCAACCTCGCTGCCAATGCCTCCTCAAATGTATTTAATAAAGAAAGAAGCCTTGGAGACAACTGAGAACCTTTTGGAGATAACATCCTGAAAGGATTTCCAAATGGAAAGAAAGGGCGGTGTGGCTCTTGTGGTTGACTCATTTCAACAATTTACTGCAACAAGTTTGGAAAAACAAAATCATTAATCTTGTTGCACACAACATCAAAAGAGCACACACAAAATCAACAAAAAACCACACCAAACAAAAGATCTACAATCAATAGATAGCGATTAGGACCCACCCAAACTTAAGCAAGATAAATTGCAAAACTTATCATCACAATGAAACAATTCATCAAGAAAACAGGAGAAAGAACCATATCTCCAACAAAGGTATTTCTTTAAGCCTCCATGCCTTCCCGAGAGAAAGTCGAGAAAAACTCTTACCAAATACTCAGAGAAAAACAAATTCCAACCCCATCAACCAAATAAAAAACCTACACAACATATAGACCTTAAAAAGTAACTCAAAACAAAAGCTAGACAAAAGAAGATCTATAAAGAACACAGTTATGCATATCCAGTTATTGGCCGCTCTACATCTTTTCAAAATCAATAACCACAGCAAGAAAAAAGAGGCACAAAATCAATGCATATTTTATCGTTATCTCATTCACACAAGAATTTCAAGTTCAAACCAATCAAAATAAAAATCAGTTAAATTAAATGAAAAAAAATCAACTCTTTTCCTACCAAATCGAATCTAAAGTTTCGATCTATGAATCTCTCATTTCAATTCATGCCTTCTGTTCTTAAAATTAAAACACAATCAAACAAGCATATAATTCATACACAAAACAGTTCAAACTTTATAACTCACCTAAATACCAGATCCTTAGATCAGAATAGCAATCAAGTCAAGAAGAAACATAAGAATCACTAAGAAAATATTGAAACCCTAACCCTAATCATTTTTACTAGAAAAAGCAATACTCTAATCTAAGATCTAGAAAAAAAAAAAAAAACAAACAAAGAGAGAGACCTTTTTTTAGCTATAGTTGTAAGAGAGATAGTACCTGAAGGAGTACTTGCAAGAGATGGGAAATTTCCAGAGAAAAGCGTCCAGACGCTGAGCTTTGTTGAAAGTTTCCGGTTAATCTAGAGAGGTTAGGTGAGGTCTCTATTTTGTAGCTGAAGTTGTGGGCAAAGGTGAAGTAACTGGCTGTTATAAAGTAATTGGTGACAGATGTGTACGTGGAAGGATGTGAGTGGTGGGCTTTGGTAACGGATAGATATTCATTTGGAGATTACTTACTGGCATTTTTGTGAGCAGAAATGGTGGGTCAGAGACAGGGAAGTAAATTCAAGCTTGATTTTACTTTATATTTAATGCATGTAACATGTGATCCAACGGACAAGATCCTTGCTTCTAACTACACGAAATTGCCCTGGTTGTCGTTGCTATCTGGACCTCGTTTGCCGACCACAATATTATATATTTGGATACTTTCCTTCCCTGTGGGGGAATGGATCCAAGAAGATTTCCTTGAGGTAGTCGCCATAGGAAAAGGCTCGGCCCAGGTACAGATGGCTAATGCTAAAATTGCGAAGGGCTCCCGAATGGACTCGGCCGCCAAAGAACTCGAACCACACAGAAGCAGCTAGAAATTAAAGGGTGCTGCTACGCTCCTCTCTTTACACTGACCAGGCTCATTCACTTGGATTCTTGAGAGAACCGATACAAGCACGGGGTTCATATATGTATCAGAACATTCTGACTGGTTATTGCAATGAATTCTAATATGATTACAGGCTGCTGTGATGGATAATGAATACCCAACGGCGCTGGAAATTGGGCTCAAAACATGAGTCTAGTCCACACAAGTCGAATAAACTCCATTGAACCGCCTGGTATGCTATGAAGATGTTTCGTCCTTCAAGATGGAGACTGGTGATGGCCCTGTGGGAAATGGCACATCCTTTAAGCTCGTATATACACGAAGGATGTATTTAACTAAGGTTTTCCTCTTTTTAATAAAAAAAAAAAAAGTGAGCATGCACAGCATAAGGTCAATACAGATATTGATAGCGCAGCGGTGCTGCCACATGATATGTTTTCAAGTAATCGAAGCTAGGGTTTAAGGAGCAACATAAGTAGGTGCCCATAGTCCTCTCCACCTCTGGATTTGAATAATAATGCTCAGGATTAATCAGCCTTGAACCCCTCGCAATGCCTAACAACATACCTGACAGTACACAGGCATTCTATTCTAGACTTGCCCCTTCAAAAGCTTCTGAACAAGAATACTATGGTCAATGGGCTGGAAGAGTGAGAATTGAGCAAGGTATCCTGTATCTTCACACCATACATTGCCAATCTTGCACACAAAAGGCCAGAAAAAGATTTCGCACCTCTAAAAAGGTCTACTGATCATAAATCCAAATTCTGGATTCATGAAATATTTTATGGCCAAAAGTAGTCCTACAAACTCTGCTCGTCCGCCAGTAAAGTGATCATGAACGCAGGCTTCTCAGCCCCACAAGATACAAACAAATGTTAATTGTATCAGGTCGCCTCCTACAAGTGATATGAAACCATTTCTAGTACTGGCATGAGAGAGACAAATGAAGCTCCTGCCACGTGAAGGATTCCGAATTGACATGGAGACCAGTAGCTCCTGCCACGTGAAGGATTCCGAATTGACATGGAGACCAGTGGCTCCTACGCCAAGCCAAAAACATGCCCAAAAAAAGTGTGGAATCCCCAAGCTTGGCATATTTTTTTATTTTTTTTTCTCCAGACTGCTCCTGCGTTAGATCATCACAGGACGAATAAATGCCTTCGCCAAGTATGATCTTGCGCCAGTACAGATTGCTTCGTTAGAATGTTTCATAAAGACCAAGTCACAAACCCGAAAGCAAAGTGCAGCAAAGTGACAAATGAACTCATCAAATACATCCAAAACTATTTACTTTAACAGGTATTATGCCAAGCTTCATTGTTAGGCTCCAATGCAAAAGCATGTACTCTGGCAACGACGGCTAAATAAATCACACGGCATGACCCCATTTCCAGACTAGATGTTGGCTGCTTCCTAGCTAGCTGGTCCAACCCAAAACAAGGAAAGCACATGAATAAAAGAGTTGCAAGTACGTTTGCTACAGAAGAAATAGCTGGTTACCGGGTCCATTTCCCATAAACATCTGGTTTTTTTGGCTGGCAATGATGGTGACGAGTCACAAACATCTGGTTACATAAATAATGCATACATTGAAAGAAGAACTAGAATGGGACAATCAAACTACATCCATGAAATCCTCATAACTAATCTATATCTATGTAATAGTAAAGCAATAGCATTCCGATTTAAATCAATTTACCGATCAATTGAATTTATGGGGTGACAACTGGACTGCTGACATGGATGTGTCTTGTAGTGCTTAATGAGCGTGATAGATCCAATCAGTATATTGTAACCAGGAAGCATCCTTTCATTGATTGCCGCAGAATTCCAAAGCAGATAGGAGCCGTGCGTCGCTTTGCTTACATATTTTCCATCTGGGAACACTAATGTAGAATTTCAATATCATTTTGTTGAGTGAATCCGCATTCAAACAAACTCAGTAGTTACAGAGAGTAGAACATGCTTGTAAAGTTTCAATCAATCTGATTTAATGATAGGATTAAAAATTATATTAAAGTTTCAAGGTGGTGTTGTATTGGTGTGCCTTGAGATGGTTAGACTGTCCCTTGCAATCCTCCTGTTGGTGATACTAGAACAATGAATAATGGATTTAATGATGCTGTAAGGCCATAGAATGGGGAAAATCTAGCTGCATAAGTGGAAGGTAAGTAATATTTTCCTATTTGCATAATCTACTTCTTTGACAATTCTTTCACGTTTACGATCATAACAAGTTCATTTCACCTGCTGCAAAATGATCACACAGGGAGTTCACCTCATGTATTTAATTTTGGTTCTGCGAGTTCTGAATACACCAGTAAATAATAATCAGCTGAACAACCTGGACAGCAACAAAATGGACCACCCGCGTGAGAACTGGGCGATCGGGATCGGCTAGTTTTGAAGTATAATAGATACAATGAGAAAGTCCAAAACTAATTTTGGATGACCGTGGAGCATACAAACATGTAACTTTGTTTTATAATTGAAACAATAAAATATATCATTTTTCTATAAGAATAATGAATCAATTACACAACTGCGTGCATCCCCCGTGGAGTAGGATATCCAAAATGGTATGAAAGCTAAGCTTAAAACAAATGCAGATTATCGTTTACTTATATAGAAGATACAACAAACACAATAGAATACCTACAGGGGAAAAAATAAATAAAAGATTCAATAACTTGGAGAGATGTAAAATTGTTAGTCACCTAATCCTCCAATGATGTTATCTCCATCTAGTTGGCTGATGATGTTTCCTACCACTTTCACCTTCACTTGTGTCTGAAGTCCCTTCTCCCGATTGCTTATCAATGAATTTCATAGCAGCATGATTCTCTTGTTCATAATCATGCTGTGAATGGGAAGGTTCTCTCCCAACTCGACGTTCCTGCAAAATTTGCGCAAGAATGGATCAATGAGCAGGAAACTGAACCATTAAAAGAGAGAGATATTCTTTCTTTAGACACCACAGATTATAATTCTTTGTTTGAAAGAAATGATGCATACATACATCACGAAATAGCAAGTCATCAGCCTCAAGCATGTGGATCACGTGTCCCATTTTGGGCCTCTTTGTAGCATCAGGATCGACACATTTAAGAGCTACCAGGAGAGCACGTTTTAATGCTTTTGAAGCAGGCATCTCGGGTAACTTGGGATCAACCACTTCTTCAGATTTTCGGTTCCCAACCATAGTTTTTAACCATTCTACCAGATTCACCTGCAATTATTTGGTTGTTTCCAAAAGTTATAGTTACAGCAATAGTTAATAAAAGACAGAAAGGAGAAATTTTCAGAATTATATGTAAAAACTAACCTCTCCTTGTGGCCGACTATAATCAACAGGGCTTCTCCCAGAAATTATCTCCATGATAAGTATACCGAAACTATAAACATCACTCTTCTCATTCAGCATTCCAGTGCAAGCATATTCTGGAGCAACATAACTAGAAAACCCAACAAAATAAGATTTAGCTTTCCTACTTAGGAGAATTACAAGTCAACCAACCGTTGTCTCAATGAACTTTCATAAATAATGTTTGCATTGCAAATGATTTTTTTTACAACAGAGAAATAAAACCGGAACTCAAATCAAAGGAAACAAACTGACCCAAATGTTCCCATCACACGTGTTGTGACATAACTTCTCTCAGAATGTAAGAGCTTGGCAAGCCCAAAATCAGAAACCTTAGAGTTCCATTGGCGATCCAGTAATATGTTACTAGATTTTACATCTCGATGAACAACCTTTGGTTCAAGACCATCATGAAGGTAGGCCAATCTGCAACAACAATAGCAGCAAACAAAATACGTTGAGTGAAAAATAAGAACAACATGCATGCATCCATATGGATAATGAGTTTACTTACAATGGAATTCAGAATACTTACCCTTTTGCTGTTCCCAAAATAATGTTCCTACGAATATCCCACGTTAGCGGGCTGACTTCTCCAACATCACCATGTAGCCATTGGTCCAGATTACCATTGTCAACATACTCGTATACAAGCATTCTACATAGCAAAAACATGACCAATTACATTGAGACTGTTGACAACATGAGGCACAAACTCAATTTTAAATTGGAAGATAATCATAGGCATACCTGTAAGCACCCTCAACACAGTATCCAAGCAATCTGACAAGATTCTTGTGCCGTACTCGTCCAATTACTTCCACTTCTACTTTGAATTCCCTCTCAGCTTGACCCCTGAGAATTTTCAGTATCATGAGCTACTAACCTATGCATGCATAATTTTAGTAGAAAGGCAGTCAAGACGTAGATGGAAGATTGCTGTCTGCTGTAGCAACTTCTATTCATATTCCAAAATTATCAATTCAGGTTCAATTATGATCAAAGGCATTTGACAAGGAAAAGTAAGGAATCCCACAAAAGCATGTCACTTTACAGCACATATCCAACCACACGCAAGACAAGAACCAAAAAAAGAAGACACCAGTCATAACCACTCAAGCACAGCACAGTAATTCAAACTTAGCAATTTTCTTCTACCATGGAGACTTAAAACATACAGTAAAATAAGCAGATAAATTTCAAGTTTCCATAGTAATTCTAAACGTAAAACATCTCAAACAATCCCAAGTTCAATCCATAAGAAATAAGATCCAAACTTTTACCACTTCTCTTCCCCATATCTTCCCCTAGCAAGCAGCAACAAATCAAAGAAAAACATGCAATTCATTCCATTTTTTTTTCTCATTATCTAAAAAAAAAACACATGAAAATAATAATAAACCAACAAAGAAAACAATTAAAAGAACAAATCTTTACCTGTTATTCAACAAATTTTTAACAGCAACTTTAGTCCCGTCACTCAAAACCCCACGATACACAATCCCATACCCACCTTCACCAATAACATTCTCTTCACACAACCCACCAGTAGCAGCCTCCAACTCTCTCAAAGTATACCACCTACCCCACCCAAGATGCGACACTTCAGGCCCCACACTTCCACTCCCAAACGACGCCGTCTCACCACCACTAGCAGTCCCTCTACTCTCCCCACTCGAAAACACCACTCTATGCTCCACCTTCCCGATCCCAACCTGGATCTCCGGCACCTGAATCGCATGGTGATTGTGATCTTGCACGGGCAAGTGCACGATTTCTTGAATCTCTTTAGAGATTGGAGGGGTAGTGTCTGTCTTTGTTAGCTTAAATTGTCGGTTCTTGCGACGTGAAGTAACGCAAAGAGAGAGGAGAAAGAGGGCAAGAACTATTAATGAGCCCAATAAGATTCCTATGACTACCCATAAACGGAGACCAAAGATTGATGTAGGTTTTGATAGCTCCGTGTTAACAAATGCACCATCGTATACAGACATTATTGTTTTAGAAAACAAGAAAAGAAGAAATGGGCTGTGGTTAGATTCACTGGGAATGGTTATGGAATTGAGTTTCTTGGCTCGGTTGCATTTGGTTTCACCGGGAAAAAAAGAGGTTCCCGGCGATTATGATAGATGAGGGAGCGAATCAAAGATAGGCGGAGAGAGAGAGGGGAATCAAGTGGATAGTAAAGGGTGGATGGGAGGAAGGAAAGAGAGAGGGTTAGCGTGTGAAGATGAGCTGTCACTTTGTCTGTGTAAGCTAAGTTGAACTGAGACCGGACTGGCTTAAGGTTAAATGACGTGTTTGTCCTTCGGTTTTGTATGCGGTGTTGCTTTTTTTTTGTCCCCATCTAAATTTGGATGAAGTTAACATGGTAAAACCAGCACTGACCGATCTCCGCTTACTTTTTAGCAAGAACAACAAATTTGTTATCAAATCCAAGTGGTGAAATGTAATGGCAAAAGGAGAGCATAAGCCTTTAATGATTGTGAATAAAATATTTACCCTTTAAAAATGTGTTCTTTATGCTTTAAAACACTCACTTGCATGCTATGTCCACCCACATCCAAGACCATTATCTTATTAAAAGAATGGATATGATTTTCCTTTCGGATTTTAATTGTATAATCATGATAGCTTTTAGGATTCTAAACTAAGTTTTTTTTATTAAAAAAAAAAGTGAGCAGAAGGATATATTTGTAAGTTAATTATTTTTTTACTCTTTTAAAATTAAAATCCTAAATATAAGGAGTGGTAAAAATTAAACTTAATTTTAATATCATGCCGGCCTACGATGATCATGACAGGAAGCATAATTTTTCAATTATGAAGAGGGTGTTTGACATGGTTTCTCTTTATGCTTTTAGATATTTTTAAAGGTAATTTTTTAAAAAACAAAAATATTAAATTAATATTTTTTAAAAAAAATTATAATGATTTTGATGTACTATCTTTAATATATTTTTAGGTAAAGAATTATTTTAAAAAAAACTTGCACAATAATTCCAAACAGCCTGTTATCTATTAAAATCTTAATTAATTGGAAAATCAATCTCGTTTCATATCTTACCTCTCTTGACTTTTATATTTCTTTTAAAATAAAGTTTTTCTTTTTGCTAATTTTCGGAGGTTTCCATTCACAAATCTACATATGAAAACTTGAGTTGTTATTATTCTGTAGCAAGAGTTTGCTTTTCACGCACGAATTTTACAAAAAATAATAAAAAGATTTGATTCCATATCATTTTTTCCTCTTGATTGTCTCTTTCTCTCTCCGGCCGGCTGTAAATAGCGGTATTTTCTGCAGCTGCGCCATAATACTTCTCTCAGGCGTGATGATGAATCTGGCAAGTTTTAATAAGGGGATCTACGTGTACATAGCTACCGATAATTAATTGAAAGAAAGAGAGGGAAGGTGACCGTTAAAGGTGATTATGATGTTAGGACAGAGGGATCTCTGTTCTATGTTTTCCTTCGTCTGCTAGTTCTTACATACGTGTAGCGAAGACTAAGGGCTGAGCTTGTGTATAATTTCCACATGGCAGTTGTGCCATATTCATCAACGGGTCCCATGCTCCCATCAATCGCTACCTGATGCATTCATGTTAAGCCAGGTGTGGGCCCAAGTCGGGCCCACAGGGGAGACTTTCGTAAATCACAGGAGTTTGGTGGACCGAAATCATGGTTTAGATAATACTTCGGTGGTAGTTAAGGGAAAATACATATATTAATTGTCTAGTTCATTCTGCAAGTGCATTTTGAAAGCTGTAAGTAATCTTTTTGGATTCTTTTTTTATTATAATCTATTTATGTCAGGACACAACAGGAAAAGCATCTTGGTCGATTATAGAACACCAAGTGGTGGAAAGTCCTGTAAGAATCGAGTGGACACCAGCATAACAGTAATGGGCTGTGTGGAATTTGACAAAAGATTTCTTGGTTGGTTTCGTGCCCAATGGCAGTAGTGCTTTTCTTGAAATCTTTCGTTACACATCACATCTCATATTTCTTTATTGTTCTTTTCTAGCTCATAATTTATCGCCTTCTCATCTGATTGGAGATGGCGCTGTCTGTGGATTTGTCGAGAGGGGTGGATTATGGATTGCTGCCCTCGAAACCAAACCCAGCATTGAGTTTCTACTAGTATCGAATTCCAATACAATTTTGCATTCGAAAAGCAACACAGCGACCGTCAATCCATGTACAGAGGAGGCGTATAAAGAACAGAAAAGGGATCTTTTTATAGCTCTAAGAATGAAATAAGGACGGAATGGCAATCCATCCGGTGGTTAAGCACAGGCAACTCTGCAACCTTTTCAGTAGCCAGAAATGATGAAAGCTTTCTATCTGCAATCGCATGACGAGATATGCATAACGATCAAAACAGAGAGCGTGACTTGAGTTAACGAGTCATTCCCATTCAAAACCAACTGGACTGCTCCTAATCTTGCGCCATGCGAGGAAATAGTAATTTTACCTGAAATAAGTCGAGCTTTGTAGCTCTTTTGGTGGATACAAAGGTTCATTCCAAAAAAAAAAAAACACACTCCCCCAAAATTAGCAAGCATATCACAGCAGACTGAAAACACATGATCAACAGGTCCTGTGATCATTAGCTCATACAAACAAAATATATAACTAAAATTCCAAAGTTTCCTGTTGATTTTCACCTGTTCCTTTCCTTCTATCCCCCTCTTCTCTGACCTGGGAATTGAGTTCTGACATGAGAAGTTGTTCGTGAACAAAATAAGTGTTAAGCTTCAACAAAACTCATGTAGGGTAATATTACAACTGCTGACTTGACTGTTCCAGTATCCTGTCAGTTGCAATGAAATAAATTTAATTCTGGGGTAGCCATCCACAGATTGCCCTTGTTAGTCCGCCTTCTTATCTGTTTCATCAATTGCTGCCAGTCTTTCAACAAGGGAAGGACGGGATATGGCTACAGATTGCCTTTGTTAATCAGCCTTCTTATCCGATTCATCAATTGCTGCCAGTCTTTCAACAAGGGGAGGATGAGAGTAGTGATATGCTGAGTACCAAGGATCCGTATTCATAGATGACAAATTTTCTTCCTGAAAAAAATTGGCACACTGTTCAGTCATGTGCATTTCCTGAAAATGGATTAGAAAAGAATACTTTGCCAATGTAGAACTTAGATCACACAAAAATCTGAATGCAAGAAATATACAGGACTCCATCTCCACTACTGATGGTCTGTTAGAGGGAAAAAGTTAAAAGTTCAATAGATCACCTGTAGTTTCACAAGACCACCCCGAAGAGCAGAGCCATAACCAAGCTTTTTAGCAAAAGCATCCGCCTAATCGAACAATTACAGTAAGTGAGATCAAGGACTTGAGACACACAGAAACAAGGAGAGAGGGTGTGAGAGGTTACCTGAAATTCAAAAGATCGGCTCACCAGATTAAGGCCAAAGCTTACAAGGTGTTGGAGAGGTATTACAGTATGCTGCAAATAAGCAACCAAGTCAAAGAAACCCAACCACAACCAACTTTTGTGCCATATAACCCCCCCCCCCCCCCCCCCCCCCCCAAACACACACACTAAAAATCCCATAAGCATTTCTTTTCCTTCACACAGCAATTCTTTTCATATCAGCAATACCTGAAATATGATCAGACCGATGAGCACTGGCTGTGTATCAAATCCAAAACTTCGGAAGAGATCAGTTGAGTTCCTCACAAGAGTGTATCCTCCAAATTGTAAAAATGTTAGAATCTGCAGAACATAAGAGCATTAAAAAAAAAAACAATGAATCATACACCGGTTATAAGCTCACAAATAAAGTCAAAGGACACCTATAGGAGGATGGTTGGTAAATTCTTAAACAAAACACTGAACTCTCCTACCAAAACACAAATTGAGATTCAAAAATATGTTTTAGGCTTTTAGCATGTATTAAAATTTTCTTGTGCTTCAATCCAAGATGTTTTGGCACTATTTTCTCATCAGGCCCATGAACAAATCCTCTGAGGTTTGAATCTCAAACCAAGGACTTACAATCTCAAAGAACAAGAACATTCGTGTCAAAGTTTTCTCCGAGCATTTTCTTGATGATAGCTCTCAGAAGATGCCTTTCAGATGGTATATATGGTATTTCAATAGGATTTTAGTGCACATATAGGAGCAAAGTACAAATCAATTTGCAAGAAAACAATTACTGCATACCTGCACAGCAATGAACGAGTACATTGTATGATTGAGTTTCCAATGTCCCAGTTCATGGGCAATAACAGCTACAATTTCCTCATCGTCTTTGCACTGCAAAGAATCACATAGATGTAAAGACACTTTCACAATTTATGAAAAAGCATAGCCATATTTCAACCATAAAGTCTAAATGAGGGCACAGCCTAAATGGTTCACACACAAAGTTGCCCAGGCTGTCAGGAAGAGTAGGAAATTAAGAAACTGGTAAATAGATTGCACAATTGCCTTAGTCCTTACATAAATCACATAGAAAATGCTTCTATGGATGGATTGTAAGTTACATCAAACTGGTCCTCCCCGGTTGGATAGCTACTGTGTATTTGTTAAAAAATGCAAAACTATATTTCTTCAAGACTACATGGATATCAGTATCAAAAAAATTTAAGCAGGCAAAGAGCCTCGGAGACAGCCCCTTGGAACTTCTAAAAAGAGAAATCCAAGGCAAACACTGCAATTCTATCCATTTGAATTAGCCAGGGAGAATGTCTTCCAACATAAGAACTGACAAGTATCTAAATGGAGGCAGTACAACCAAAAATGGCCACAGTCAGTAACCCACACCCATCAGGTTTATAATCTGGCCACTTACTCACAATAGCAGCTAGTATTTCACTTCCCATAAATAGCAAAATCCAACCTTTAATTCTTAGCTTCTAGGTTAATAATGTTGGAGGATAAGTATCAGATCGGAGTTAGAAAATCTGGTGCAAGATTTGATCAAATTCAGCAACTCAAGATCAGGAATGGAGGACTTCCAAGGACTGGTTTCAGTGGAGAAGGCTCGTTAAAAGATTAGATGAAACTAAGATCATGAAAGAAACCTGACAAGTGAGGAAGATGGGAAAACCTAACACCAGACTACAGTTCAGAAGGAATCACTCACTATAAACCCTTAGGAACACACCTAAAAAAGAACGCATGAGACATGCAATTTAGTATGACATCCCAACACATGCAAGAAAAAAAGAAGGCTGAAAATTTTTATTTCCTTCCCCCTAAAATAAAATTTTACAGGGCAATACATAGCCCATTTGGGAAGATATTTCCTAGAAAAATTATTCATAATTAAGCAACCAAGGGGGGTTCCTTGAGGAGACATACACGAGGAAGTTATCTAAAGAGGTTGCTTCCAAGTTGCTGAGCACCTAAGGCGCACAGGAGGGGAGTCCTTTTAAGCCGTCTACTCACTAAAGAGGCTATAGATTCAGCAGCTTGACCAGAAGCCACTAACTGGCATCGTACTGTTCATACTTCTAGTATGTTGGGGAAGATTACAACAGAACCATTATCCCTAAATACAACACTGTTTCCTCAAGCTGTTGAGTGAACCCAGCAACTATGTTGAATGAATATCCAAACATTTTCATCATTCAGTATGCGTTTTAACTTCCAAGAAGGCAACCAACATCATGATTGAAGTTAACAACTGTACTCGGTGCATGAAAAGACTAGGACAACATTAGTATTTTTAATATAATGCTATTTCAACAATAAAAACACTAGTGGTGCCTATATTTCACACATCTTGCTTTAAACAAAATAAGGTTATCAATAAAAAATGGACAGAAAAAACTTGTAGTTTTCATGAGAATACACTTCATTTTGATAAGGTTAATATAGAAAAAAAATCCAGAAAGAAAGGCTTCCTCACCTGCTGAATCAATGTGTCATAAAGTACAATTCGCTTGTTCTTAAAGAATCCATACATATAGGCCTGCACATTGTTGATAGAATATGAATTTGATCTACAACAGACTAGTAAAGCACAATTTTATTGTGAAAGTACAGATGACTTGACGATAGAGAAAGCGCCTGAAACCATGTATGATAACACTACGAGAAATGAGAGCTGGCCACATGTAATGCAACTATCTAATGCTTTTTTTTTTCTTCACTCTACAAAACAAATAACTCGTCAAGGTGGCCTGCAAACACATCTTAAACCCAACCCCAACCACCCAAAAAAAGAAAGAAAAAAGAAAAAACACAGAGCCTGAGCTTTTGGTACAAGTTCCCCTGCAATTTTTCTGTGAGTAATACCATTAGTTTACCACAGTTTGGCCAAGAAAAATAGATATTTCTTTTCATTACAAAGCAAGGAACGTGGTAGACATAAATAGGGAGGAGAAGCATTGGTTAACTTCATGTTGCAGAAACAGAAGGGATACAAACAAAACAAAACACTGTATAATTGAAGAAAAGGTTGCAGGTAATGCTGAGAAACCTTGATAAACATATTAAAATAAGAATACTCACATTGCTATGGCTTGACCTTGTGGATCCATCTACAACGAACAACTTCTTTAAAGGAAACTTGAGGGAGGAAGCAAGTTTCTCAATTTTCTCTCTGAGCTCTCCTTCTGGAAGCTATTTGTCACATCAAAAGTAGGGGGGAAAAGATTACTAATTGAGCATGACATAGGTCTAAATGAATTTCACATTTTCAATACTCACAGGGGTGAACTTGTTGAAGAGTGGGGCAATTAAAACTGGGTAGAGTGTCATCATGACAAGAGAAAGAACAAACATGAATGCCCATAGATAAATGGCCAGGTAAGGACCTCCTTTCTGCAACCATGCAAATGAAAATTCAACAGTGTGGGAAGACTTGTTCATTCACAAAAGCAGGTAACAGAGCTGTAACTTGTAAGAGCATTTTTAGAATAAAAGCTGCCACTTATTCCAAATCAGTATCATTAATTCAGGAATAAAAATGACCAACTACTGTCAACAGACAGTGATTAAATGCTGCAAATAACTGGCCACTTCATCAACACTGGCAGATAAAAGTACCTGTACTATTAAAATAATTGCTGAAACAATTGGGGGGCCAAGTAGAATGGCAAGGCAAATTCCTTTGAATAAGTCCCTAAAGAACAGCCATATTGTTTGCTGTACAGATGGAAAATAAATTAGAATCGCACGAGAGATAAGATATAAAATGGATTGGAAATCAAACAACTATAAATTTTATACCAGTGCACGTACAAGTAAAAGAAATGTAGATCCACCAACAAAGAATTAGTATTCTAACAAGTAACAAGATATGTGAAAATCACAAGATATGAGAGTGAATGCAAACCTTGTTGAAGCCATGGCGGGCCTCAATCACAAAAGTTGAATAGAGAGAGAATGGCAAATCTGTAATCTGCATAAACATATTTCAAAACAATCAATCAAATAGTATTGATGGAGAAACTTAAAAAATTGTACTTATTTGCATGCATTTGCTTACAAGGGTGCCACAATCCAAACAGGATTCCAAAAAATGCAAAAGACTGATAATCACCAGCGAAAATGGAATAAAATTGATTTCTTTGCTTAAAAAAATGAATAACAGAATTACTGTGTTATTAATTATATAAGCAAACCCAATTATAATATCCACACAATCAAAAAGCAAGGCAATATGCATGATGAAAGGATACTGGTTTAGACCTTATAGAACACCCTTCTGAAGAGGTAAAAAATCAAATATTATAAACCAGATATTATTTGTATTAAAAAAAAGTCTTGTCTGTGACATATACTATTACATCAGAATTATTAGCTCGGTCTACAAACAGTGTCGTCAACCAGGGAGTCTCTACTACAGAGACTGACAACACTCCGCCAGCTCACCTCTTTCAAGATGTAGATTCGGAATTGGAAATTGTTGATGTCAATGTGCATGCTCTGAATCTACACACCACAACTATTACACAAAATAACCCAGCCTCACCTGTGTATATTCTTGCTTAATAATCTTAAAAATAGCTGTGAACATTGAGTGCTCAATTCAAATGTGAAAAATACCACCTAACTAATTGTGCGAGAAAAAAAGAAAAGTAAAAATAACTGAAATCACAGACCATAAATCTTAAACTGTTGTATAAAAGGCAGGCAGCATAAATACGGTGGTTATTATCAGCTACAGTAATTAGAAATCATGTGCAAACCTGTGACCATATCATAACACCAGCCAAAAAAGCAAGGGTGTGGAGTATTTCATTCTCCTCATTGAAACCAGCCAAAACCACAAAGCTTCCTGATTTCTGCAGACACAAAAAGAATTGGATGGTGACAATACAACCACAGAGTAGCTCCACTAACATTGCAGCAAAGTACTTACCTTCCAAAACCAAGGCAATATCCCATAGAACAAAATAGCAGAGTCCAGAAGTATAGTAACAAATTCATGAACAAAATTGAAGTGGCTGAAAGTTAAGAGATTCTTAGTGAGAATCAAAGAAAACATGCACTAAGAATCAGATTAGGAAAAGCTAAAAGAATCAATGCTAGCTAGTTGCAATAAAGAACAAACCTTTTATCAAGACTATAAGCTCGTGATTTTTCAAACTTCTCCTGGCTGATTACTCCTACCAGAGTTTTTGGGAGAGTTGGCAGTTTCAAAGCAGCACGTTGTCGCAAATCCAAATAGGTCTCAAAGAAATACACGAGAATCATAAAACCTGGAAAATCAGGACAAACCAAAGCAGTTGTTAGAATCTCCATAACATAAAGCATCCAACCACTGATCCAAATGTCAAAAAGATTCAAATAAAGTGTAACAAAGAAGCATCAAATTGCAACTAACACAACTGATGTGTATCTTAATAGCCTCTAACTGTCGCATTGTCAGCTGATAAATATCAAAGATACTAACAACAAAAGCGGATGCAAACGTTCATTAGCAGCTCCTGCTATTGGAGCAGGTGTGTTACCACAGTTGCACCTATGGTGCATCCTCAATCATCTAGCCCTAAATTTGGTAGCCCTAAGAAACTCAGAAAAATTAAATCTCGAAAGTTGTCTCTAACTTTAGTTTCTTAGAAATGAGAAAGCCTCAAATGAGCATTAAGAAACAGTAAAACAAAATGTTTTTTTCTTTTGTTGACCCAAGATATTAAAAAAAAAAAAAAACTTTTACCATTCAACCTAAATTTCTTCTTTTTCACTGATTTTTTTCCCTCAGGAACCAAGAAAAGATTTGTCTTCATAAATAAACTCCGGTACTTAAAAAAAAAAAAAAACCAATATCCATGTTCAGAACCTCGAATAAGCATCGCCGTAACAGAAATGTATAAAAGGAAAAATAAGATAAAATCAAGAGATGAATAAAAATTTAACGCAAGCTAAAGCCTAATCGATGGCAATCGCAAAATAATCGAAAATTTTGTAGAAGAATAAACGAAGCGTTAAGAGAAAGATAATGAGCTAAGAATTATTTTTTGAGTTGGGAGATAAAGATTAAAGAGAGAACATATACCAACTACAGCTTCCATGTAAGGAAACGCCATGGTCGATACTCGAGGAATCTGAGAGCTGCAGAGAGAAACAAAAAGGAGAGGTTTCTGACTTAGCTTTCTTCAAGTGACGGTCATGTTTGTGTTTTGTGAAATTTTGGGTGTAAAGTGTTAAATTAGATATCCGGTCGACCCGAATGTTTTTGTTTGGACTAGGATTGACCCATATTTATAACCCGCGTACGTGGGCTTATACGAAAAGAATTTTCTGGAGCTAGCATGAAGAAAGCCCGTTTTGCTTGCAGTGGCACGTGCGTTTCACGTCAAAAAAAAAACTAAAGAATTCTTGTTGTTTTAATAATTTTTAAAATTTAAAAATAATAGTAAAGGAAGGTTCAATGGGTTGCAGGGTAGAAGATGAGAAGAAATTAATAAATTATTCTCATCCCTTAATTCCATTCACCTTTTTTTCAAGTTAGAATATAAAAATTTTAGATAAAAATCTCAAATCTTAACCGTTGGGTTACAGGCTGTTTTCTTAATTTATTTATCAACTTATTAACGAAAATAATGCACAAAAAATCGTTTTAAACAAGGATGGTGTGACTTTAATTGGCATTTCTCTTTATTTTAATGGTTGGATTAAATCTAAAGACACTGCATTTTCGTCAACGTGTGCTTAAAAAACACTACATTTCGCAGAGTTTTGAACAGAATTGTGATATCGGGCAGAATTTTGACTAAATTTAAAAGAGCTTTAAATTCAGGAAATAATGATATTTATTTTTAAATTTTAAATGATTTAATACTCTAAAATTTATATAATAAACACTTTTATACGAAAATACACCAGGACCATATGATTTCATAATGGTACGGATTTAGAAGTGCAAGGCAAAGGACATTATTAATTCTTTTCAAATATACTCACCTTGATTCTAAGGTCTTGGTTTTTATTTCCGATAAAAGCCTGCAGAGCACTAATAACATAGCATAGGCTTACAAATCTACGAGAAGAAAGCCATGGAGGAGGAGCTACCCAGACAAAATTTCTAAGAGGTGGAGAAATCTATAAAAAAATGAGCTTGTACTTAGAAATATTTCTAAGTGGTTGAGGGGGAACTTATAAAAGAAACCATTTGAAGGACTTTTATCTTCAAACTCATTGGAGAACTCTCATAAGATGAACTCTTTTGAAAGGAACTCTCGTCTTCAAACTCATTAGTGGAACTCTTATCTCCGAACTCATTGGAGGAACTCAACTTCTATTGGAGGAACTCATTCCATTGTAGGTTGTACTTAGAAAAAATCTAAATGGCTAGGAGAAACCCAATAAGGATGAACCTGTACTTCAAAAATTATTTAATAGGATAAAGGGAACCCATAAAGGTAGTGTTATTGCATCAGGGAGACCTCTTATCAATCTCTTAAAGAGTGTGTTATTGCACTAGGAAGACCTCCATACCAATCCCCTATAGAGTGATGTTATTGTACTAGGAGGACCAAGTCAATTATTTCTTTCGTAATTGTAGGGCTATTGCCTTAGAAAAACCAAGTTAATCCTTTCCTTGGTAATTGTAGGGCTATTTTTCTAGGGAGACTAATTAAGTTAATCACCTTCAAGGAGAGTGATGTTATTACAATAAGAAGACCTCATACCAATCGCTTAGAGAGTGGTGTTATTGCACTGGGAAGAACAAGTCAATCCCTTCCTTAGTAATTGTGGGGTTATTCCTTTAGAAAGACCAAGTTAATCTCTTCATTGTTTATTTTACCCTGTTAGTATTAATAAGAGATAAATATTTCTTACACAAGCATTAATAAGGAAAAAATGGTCTTGAAAGATTTTTTATACACCTAAATGTATGATATATAATGTAACTGAGCCCATGGGAATAGGGCTTTTCCTCTAGACTGGGCTCATAAAAGCTAGGCTCTTCATCTAGATTAAGCCTAAGGGTTTTTAGGCTTTCATGAGTTTTTTTAAGTCTGTTAAATTTGGGTTCATCAATTAACTACTTTAATTAACCATATGTTTTTTCGGAGCTTCTTATGCGATGATGTGAATGGATACAACAAATACCGACTTATAAGTGACGCAGAGAGATGGAGAGGCACGAGGAAGGAAATGGTGGTGGTAGCAGCAGCAGCAGCAGTAGTTATTAACGTTTTCATCCCTAATGATAGATAGATAGATAAATAGATATAATGAAGAAAAGAGTCACAACGGTGAAACAGATGTATGTGGGTCTCACTTTGGGTTTTAGAGTTAATTTATCAATGTCAGTTAATTATCGAATTCCTTATCTCCTTCCTCCTTATTGCAATTTGAAATTTCACTAACCATATTAATTTTGGTTATTATGATGTATTGATCCCAATGCTCTTTTCCTTTAATGGGTAGTACTAGCCTCGATGTCCACCCTTTCTTGTCGGGCTAAAAATTTTTATTCATAAAAAATATGTTCAAGTGTTGTAAGTGAGTTTGGAAAAAAAAAAAGAATATGTGATTTAGATTACATACGATAATTAAAAAAAAAAAAGAAGCAATTACAGCATATGAATAAAAAAATAAAAAATTATCACGAAAACTTGAGGAAAAAATATATCTTTTTAAGTGAGACAAATGATAGCTCAATTCATAGCTCATTAAATACATGAAGACGGAATAGGGTAAAAAAACATAAAAACATCAGCCCTTATCAACATAAATTAGCATGACAAACATGTAATTTTGATAATTAGGGTCGAATCAACCCGAGATATTCCGCCAAACTCACGACCCAGATCATTAGATTGAAATATCCCGATTGAAAAAAAACTATAAAACTCATTTAAAAAAAATTATCAACCAGTGTTAATTTTTGAAAATTATAACCAGGGTTATTAGACCCAAAGCACCCTATTTGAAAAAATTCATGAAGCTCAATTTCTAATCAATCAAATATTGAAGGTTGAAATTGAAAAAAGAATTTCAATTGTACAAAAGGATTTGAAACAAAAAAAACAATTAAAAGAATGAGTATCAAAATTGAAATGTAAAATAAATTTTATATTTGATTGAAGGGTGAAATTGAAAAGAAAGATCAATTTAGTATAAAGACCAAAAAAAATCAAAAGGATGAGGATCAAAAGTGACATAACAAATAAAAACAAATTTTTTTATTGAATGGTGAAATTGAAAAGAAAAATAACTTTAACAAAAGAAAAAGGAAAAAAAATGAGAACCAAATTGGTAAAAATAATACAACATAAATTTAGATTGAATAATGAAATTGCAAACAAATAAAACTTTTACAAAAGGGTAAGGAAAAAATCAAGACAATAGGGACCAAATTGAAAAAAAATACCATAAATCTAGATTGAAGAATGAAATTGAAAACCAATAAAACTTTTCCAAAAGAGCAAAGAAAAAATTTAGAAATCGAAATAATAAAGATTGAAATTTAAAGACCACCAACAAAGAAGATCAAGCTCTAATTTTTAAAGGAGGAGAGAGAAAAGAAAAAAATTATACCAACAAAAAACCACTCCACCACCATTGGCACGAGCCACAAGGATGTGATGGTGCTTTCAACAACACAACAAAAATATGTTTTTTTACCACAAAAAGGTGTTGTACACGCCTCTTAAAATGCGAAAGTGCTTTCCACACGTCGACAAGTGCTCCACATGCACCGATAACTTTTATTTTTTATTATATTTCTTTCTTTATTAAAAGACTTAATTGTTCCTCGGCTGACATGATAATAACAAAAAAATCATTGTGAAAAGATGAAAAAACCTCTTGGAACCAGTTTTAAATTTTTAGCTTCAAATAGTATCTTGGTCATTTCACTATGTGTTTTGTTCTTTTTTTTATTTTATATGTCTAGTTAAATATTAAATTGCCCCTCATATAACATTATGAATTATGTAAAATACATTGTAAAAACACAAAATTGTCTTATGATTCTAGTTTTAATTTTTTTTTATTCAAATGATATTTTGGTTGTTTTATTGTACAATTAAAATAAAATAATTTATTTATTTCTAATTAATTTGATAATTACTAACACATCTTGTAAAAAGATCTCAATGCCCTCAATAACCAATGTTTTTTTTTTTTAATATGAGCGGCAAAACTATCATTACATTCATCTAAATGAAGAATAAAGTTTTTCAAAAGAGATTTAGCTTCTGTTAATGCATGTTTTTAATGTATTTGCCCCCCTCCCCCTCGTGGAAACTGGAAACTAAACGAAAAATAAAAGAATTCCAACCAGCAATGCTAAGCTGTTATTTGGTGTATACTCGCCGCTTCGCTAACCAACATTCCCATCAGTAGTGAGTAGATAATGCATGCTTGAACACCAAAAGTTTGTTGACGTATTCAGCCATCAACAACCTTGACAAAATTGCTTCTCAGAATTCCCGCAATTTCAAAAGGCGTGATGCAGTAGCATGAGTCATGCAATGCATGTAGCCAAGCATGCTCAATAATCACATGTCTTTGACACCAATATGCAGTCCGAATAATGGACATTTGAAGAACGACACGTTGTGTTGCAAAATATTACATTGATCTTCCTTTGATTTTTTATGAACTCGTTCATCCAAAATAGATTTTGAGGGAAACAGATTAGATAAATCTTTCGTCTGTTGCATCAAATTTGGGATCCAACAAATACTGCATGGAAATGGTTGAGACTTGGATGGGGATAATAACTCTTATAATCATCGCCTACTCCTTTCCTTCGATTTTGAATCAGAGTGGTGTGCCTTCGATTTCTTCTTGCGAGGCTGAACGGCACCACCACCTTCTATAAATGGCATACCCATGAGAGACAAGAGTCTCTGCGCTTCTTGATCGGTGTTGGCTGTGGTTGTAATGCAAACATCCATTCCCCTGGGTTTACCAACTGCATCAAAATTAATCTCTGGGAACACACTCTGGTCGCTAATTCCAATGCTGTAGTTGCCTTGTCGATTAAAGCTGTTTGGGATCCCACCTTGGAAATCCCTTGTTCTAGGCAGACCCAAGTTAACAAGTCGATCTAAGAACGAGTACATCATCTGTAAAATATAATCAAGGATCCATGTTACAAAATTTCCATGTAAAATTAAAAAGAATGCAACCAGCAAAATGCACCAGGATACAAATTTGGTAATGAGATGAACCTGTTATGATCTGATCTGATCTAAACAGCTAGTAAAACCAGGATACGAGCAACAAGATCAATTGCTGACAAATTACATGATGTGTTGATTCAAGATCAAAGTGGCATGGGAGTGTGTACAAGTATAAGAATGCCCTACTCGGAAGCACAGACCATTGTGATAAAAGACAGAAGACTGAAAACAAGCTCTAGCATAGAGCTGAAAAGGAACAAATCTCCCACAGTAGAGTATTGGTGATCATCTTGAGACTACCTATGGACCATAGCCATCATATCTACCGTGTTTCTTCTAAAATCTCTTTGAGGAGCATTCCCATCATTGAAGTGAATGGTCATACTCAAAGAATCCATCATCTTGAGCAATCACTATATCTCCCTCGTGCAGAAGTGAAAACCAAAATAAATAAAAAATTCATATACTATCATTCAAAACTTGACAGTAAGCCTCAAATCCTGTTTAGAATCGGAGTTTAAAAGCATTTTTTCTGAGGATCAAACAAGAGAAATCCCATCATCTAATCAAAGTGAGAAGCTCAATTCCAAAAATCAATAACTTTTCCTTCCCTGATAGCCAGTATCATCGGCTAAGCTAAATGCCCCTACCATTGATCTACATGCTACTAAAAGCACACATCGTCAAATCAGCCATGAAAATAATTATCACAAAATTATGCATCCTGGCATTTCTTCTCTATCTATAAGGAAGCTCCAGATATGCAGCATCATTCACCCTTGCACCTGTAACTTCAACTATACCCAAGCAGCTTCTCCTGACAGATCCATCTTTAAAATCATTTTCCTCAAAGCCCCCTCAAAAACTACAACACCCTTCCAAAACACAAAAGAAGAAATCTTGCGCTATGATGTCCAGATAACATGTAGCCTCTAGAGTTTAGACTCCTAACTAACTTTATCATGAAATGTGTAGCCACAGCCATGAACATAAAAAGAAAATTCGATAAAGAGAAAAAACAAAAATGCTCACATTTCCTCTGAGTGTAACATAAATACCAAGTGGTCGGGCTTCCCTACTCTTGAAGGCAGCAACCGCATTCTCGGCCCCCGTCTTTACGGGTCTTTGGCCTGTGATAAGAGCCAAATCATTTATCGCTGCCTCCACCTCCTTAGAACTCTGCGCGGCATCTCCAATCCCACAACTCACCACAACCTTCTGAATTCTTGGAACCTAAAGAAATGAGAAATCCAGATTTTAGCAAATTGCAAATTAGAATAACTTTATCAGTAAATTGGAAAATTTTTAAAGAGTTACCTGGTCAATGTTGGTGTAACTGAACTCTTGTAACAGCAAAGGGACGATTGTTTCAAGGTATGTGGTTTTGAGCCGAATGCTTTTGTCTGCTTCTGATTTGTCCACCAAGACAAATTCTGCAGTGGTTCTCACTGATATCACCCCATTCTGGGTTCCGTACGGTGCTCGTGTGGTTAAGCGCGATGGGAGAGTGGGGAATCGGCCGTGAAACGACGCCGCCAAGGAGCGTAAGAGCGAATGAGTGGCCATTTTTCTGGTTTGAAGGGAGGGGGGGTTGGACTCGGAGATTCTGTTGGTAGGGTTTAGTGTGCGGGGTTGTGAAATGGGTTCGAAGGTTGAACTTATTTACGCAAGTGCCATTTAGGTTGATGCTGGCGTGGGTGTGTTGTAAATTTGGGGAATTGTTTTGTCAAGGTGAGACTTGAGAGGATAAGAGGGATGGCAAATTACGATTTTGCCTTTTTCTTCAGGGGAAAAAAATAAATGTTGTGGTGATAAAAAAAGTTATTCTTAGCCCGTGCTGTACTTGTGAGTCTGTGACTGTGGTAGCTGCAGTTTTTTTTTTTTTTTTGATTTATGTGGGGTGTTCGGGCCAGCTTGTGCGCACCACGACTATTCCCCACGGCCCATTGGACATCCTGCAAGTCCAGGAGCAGGTAAGGCATCGCGGGGGTGACAGGCGTACACATAGAGGATCGAACCCGGGACGAGGGCGGAACAAGTCACACGGTTGACCACGGCAGCTAGACCTTCAAGTGCGCTGCAGTTTTTTTTTTTATTATTAATATAGGTATTTAAATTAATTTGTATATATTTTAACTAATTTTACAAGTTTTGAAATTAATTATTATATAAATTTTTAATATTCTTAAAATAACTCAAATTCATAACTATTAAAAAAAAAATCCAATAATTAACCAGTTAAATTACCTTAAAATTGCAGTTATTACATTGCGAAACATCATGTAGTAGATTTTTTCTCCAGCACTTATTAGAAGAAAGAAATAAGGGTGGAAGGACAAGATAATATACAGAATAATTTTACAAGTTAAAAGGAATCTTTGCTAGAGTGGTTGCTTTGTATTGTTCAATAGATAAAGGAATAATTATTATATTTATATTAAAAGAAAACGGTGTTTTCATGTATAAATAACATAATTGTAAATTTTATAATTTTTTTATTATAGCAATGATAAAATTATAATTTTTTGTTTTTTTAATAGGAAGCAAGTTTTTCTTATATTTTTTCTCCTTTTATATTTGGTGTTTTCATTATTTTTATCTTATCTCCATTTTTTTGTTATATTTTTTTAGTTTTTTCATTTTTTCTTTACAATTTTTTTTCAAAAAAATAAATATTAGTTTTTACACTTTGAATATTTATCCCTCGCTTATTTATTTCATTCTTTATGTTCTCATCTTTATTATTTTGTAATTTTTTCTTAATTTTTTTCTTTACACTTTTTTTGATAAATTATTATACAAAGACTAAGAAAATTATTTTTTATTGTAGCAATTGCAATATTATTTTATTTTTCTACTACATTAAAAATTAAATTGAGATATTAGATACTTTTATTAACCCATGTGATATTTACTATATTTTATTATATATAAGCATTGACTTTTTCATTCACAGTTATATTTTTTATCCAAAGTAAAAAAAAATGTTAATAATACATACACATTAATTCTTTTGCATTAGAAAAAAAAATATTTGACCTGCAGTGAGGCGAGTTGAATAAACACATTAACACTTTGTTTTTTATACTTATTGGTGCAGGTAATTCTTAATGTATTTAATTAAATATAAGTATAGACTTTTTAATTTTAAATTAGACTTAAAAATAAAACACATTTAAAAAGTGTGCATATCTTTTTTATCAAAAAAAAATATATTCAAATAACTAGTGTAACTAATTCATACTAAGAGCGCATGACATTTGATTATTTAGGAGAAATTTGGCTCGGCATTTGATTGGTTTGAGATATTTTACAGATAGTAGGAGTAACAGCTTTTTATTTTTTCAAAATTTAATAAATAATGACGTGAAATTTTAGTGTGATGGGTGAAATTTTAGTGTGTTGTGACTCTAATCAGTATAGGTGTTTTTAAATTGAAAATTTATTAAAATAATATTTTTTTAGCACATTAAAATAATTAAAAAATATTTTAAAAAATATTCATTCAAAGTTTTTCAAGTATAAAGTAATTTGAAAAGAAAATTCAGCCGCAAAAAGCAAATACTCCTTGGAATTAGGCTGTCAGAAGAGATGGTTCCTAAGAAATTCTTGAGTTTTTACAAGTTTAAGGTAATTTTGAAATATTATGAAAAATTAAAGGAAGGAGGCATGGCCACCCTAGTCGTCTCCTGGAATTGTTTTTAGAGTTGGTTTAGTATTGTGATAGTGATTATTTTTTAAAGTATTTTTTATTTAAAAAATATTGAAATAATATTTTTTTATTTTTTATATTTAAAAACATGTTAAAAAATATAAAAACAAACAATAATAATAATAATAATAATAATAATAGTTATGCTTGAAGTTTGAGTTTGTGATGACAATGACACCAAAGGTGATTGCCGTGGGAATGTAATGATAATAATGATAGAGAAAGTACATGGAATTGATAATTAGGTGATGGTGATGAATATAAGTTATTGCTATGAAGCTGGTGATAAAATAATGATAACGGTGGTATTATGATAGATAAATTAGATAATTGGCATATAAAATAAAAGGAAATAGTGAATTAATATAATAAAAAAAAATTGGTGAAATAACTTATTCTTCTTCTTTTTTTTTTGGATGTTGTGGTTAAGAAATATAATAATGGATTAAAAGTAGTGTGTTTTTGTCGTTCATAGCAGCGGCTTCAATTAAACTTCATGATTGTCCGATTAACCATTCCACAACAGTCAGTTAAGTTAGCTAAGAGATTGACACTAAAAAATAAAGGTAAACTACTATGCGAATACTATTTTTTTTTTTAATTTAAGTATTTTTTTTAGCCTCTAAGTTTGACAAACATATATATTTTGACTCATAAAATATATTTGAAAGAAAAAAATTCATAAAATCTTAGTTTTTATGTGAACTGGTTCATGTAGCTAGATCAATCGACCAATCGGTTAAGCCAGACAATTGGTAATGAGGCTACTACTCCATATAAATCCAATAAAAAAAAAGTTTTTTATAAGATTTATTATTTGCTTTATTAATCTAACATTTAATTTAGTCGGTGATTTTAGCGAGTTAAAAAATTTATAATTTTAACAAAATTCTAGTAAAGTTTCTCCTATACAGGAACTATACTAAAAAATTTATCCTACTTAAAAAAAACCTGCAAAAAACAATAATATCAAGCTCAATAAATTCTCACATTTTATAATCACAGGTAGACCTGGAAATGCAAATAAGAAAACATATATACATGCTAAATGAATCTAAAATACTTAAATAATACAACATTCAAGTAATCGAAATCCCAAAGTACATAAACATAACTCATCTATCTATTTATATCCACGTCGTCTATTAGACGATCCGGGCTTATCAGTTGAACGACTAGATCCAACTCTTACACCTACTTAAGTGGCCCCATTTTTTGCCATGACATCATCAAAAATTAACCTCTCTCCAAATATTTCAAGTCCAATGCGACAAATATTGAATCACCATGATGCATGGTGCAACTTTCATTTTCCTTGTCAAAATTATGAAGCATGAATGCAATCTATTAACCCTCTCATGGCATGAAGTCAGCCTAGTATTGATAAAACATTAATATTAAATTAAAAAATCAATATATAAAACTCAATATTTAACATATATTAATTATTTAAAAATCATATTACTTATAATATTTTGACTTTGTTAGGCATGTTGTTGATACTGCATGTATCCAGGTGGAGGAACTTGCTTCAGATTCAGAGTAATGACTCGACAAGTGATGCTCATGTACAAAATCAAATACTTCTCGTTTGTAACCATAAGATGCATCTATGTAAATATTTCACCCCCTCCCCATCCATTTCATTTTGATACATAAATTTCATGATAACTTAACGAGATGTAATTATTATTTTTATCCTGACAAGTTATGGCTCGCAAAATATCATACATATCGATGTCAACCAGAATATATTGTTTGTAATCAAATTAATATATTACCCAATCTAGATAATGTTGCACAGACATTTTAAAAAATATTAGTGTAACCACTAATATCCATGTATGTATCTCAATAATGCAAAAGTCAGAACAACCGCTAATTTTTCATTCAAATAAAGCGTTCAAATGAGAAAATGCACATTTCCTTGCAAAATATTTTACTCTCGATGCAGATTAAAACTTAAGAATATCAATTCTACTCGAGAAAAAAAAAAAACATCTGCGAAGATTGCTGGAACCATTACGCACCCATTATTCCAGCCTTTACTTTCTTTCAATCAAATATTCAAACTTTAATTTTTGTCATTCAAGTATGTTGGCATTTTTGTCATATTCAAATTTCGTCATTCTTCTTTCACTTTCTATTGATGTGGTAGTTGACCTTGACCAACTAACTTCGAATCTTTTTAATTGAGGATGTTTGGGAGTATGATTGTGGTTACTTTTCAAAGTATTTTTTATTTAGAAAAGTATGCCAATAATATTTTTTATTTTTTAAAAATTATTTTTGAGATCAGCACATCAAAATGATTTGAAAACATCAAAAACATATTACTTCAAAACAAAAAAAAAATTCAAATTTTTTTTAAACTTCATGAATGGAATCTTTTTAAATCGAGATAATTTATTTTATTTGGTTATAAAATAAAAATGTATGTAGCTAAAAATAATTTCATTTGATTTACAGTCACGTTTAATTTCTTAAAAATCTTATTAACTTATTTAACATTTTTAATTATTAAGGTAGGGTTTTTTACTGGACTGGAGAAATGAACTTAATTTTAGTACCTGAAAGCTAATCCAGAGGCAATACATAAAAAAAATAAAACTATAAAATAACAAGGAAAATGATCCTTTCAACTTTTTTTTTTTTGTTGTTGTTGTTTTTTTGCCATATAAAAGGATTTTTTTGTAAACTTAAATTGTTTTTATTAAATTAAATACAATACAAAGCCTGAATTTTAAATTAGGCAAATCAAATTTATTTGCCACGTCATAAAAGGGTTAAGTTGATGGAATTCAAATAAAGGTATTTGATGGTAATTTTGAAGGCATAGTAAGAAAAAGTTTACGCGTGTTAGTGGAGGAGAGGTGATATATTCATTGTCATAATAAACAAGGAAACAAATAAAATTTTATTTTGTATGAATTTCGTACAGTCTAATTATTACCATATAAGATTCTAACTATTAACGGGGGGAAAAACCTAAACGGCGTGGTAGAAGTAACGTAGCAAGGACATGATTCACTATGGATTAAAAAAAAATAAGTAGCTTTGGGGTAAATAATTTTTTTACAGGATCCATTTGTTATTTTATAATTATTATGAGCATCTCGATCTTTTCACAGTTTTTTTACACTTAAAATTACTTAAATATCTTTAAAAGCAAAAAGAAAAAACATTTAACCATGATGTAGGGATATTTTTGGTTTTTACTTTTATAGAACAATATATTGACTCAATTGCTCTAGTAAACATATTTATCTTAACATGGTTTCAAGGTTTTTTTTTTGTAATTTCTAGAGTTTTCTTTGTAATATTTATTTAATCATAGGGGCAATGTGGTAATTTGATAAATAAAATAAAAAACAAAAAAGCTATTGACGCACGTGTTCCACTCATTAACTGCTCTGCCACATTTGAGCAGCGTGTGAGGCTGACTCTAGTGATCAAAACTATTGTTTTGTCATGTTATTTGATTCATTTCGGTATCCTTTTCCTTATTGGGTAGTGTGTGCAAGGTGATTTTATCACCAATTTGATTTTTTTTATCCCCATCATTTCTCTCACACTCATCTTGATTTATATACTACTCTTCAAAAAATTCACAGCAACCTTTTACTTTTTTCCTCTTCAAAGTTCATGTTATTTTAATTATAATTTTTTATTTAAAAAAATTATTTCAATTTCACCGTCCTTCAATTTTTGTTTATTTTTTAGATTTAGTCATCATTCATTTGATTGCTATTTTTTTTTATCTGGGGTGATTTATATTAAAAAAAAATTGTGATTTCATTGTCCATTTTTTCTTGACCTGGTTTAATCTTTATTCTTTTTCTATTTTTTTGCTATTTTTCTACTTTCAAAAATTTTTCAAATTGATTTTTTTATTCTAATTTTATCCTTTAGCATTAAATTGTTTATGAATTTGGCTTTTTGATTGAGCTCGGATATGAGATTTTACAAGTTATAGTTTTAGAAGATTAACATGTGTTCAGAAGACTTGCCAAGGTTTGCTTGGTTTTTAATGTTATTAAATTAGGGTTGCCTTTTATGTTATTAAATTAATCAAACTTATTAAATTTAATCAACTTAATGCCTAGAGTTCGAATCTCTTTTACTTCGTTTGAAATCATAGCATCGCCTTAACTTTGTTTTTGTTATTGGTCCGGTCTGGAGCGTTGCGCCAACCAACAATACAAGTTTACCTGAGGTACTTTTTTATCATTTTTAATTTTTTTCACCTTTAACTTTTAATATTCAGTTTATTATAATTGAGTTTTTAAAATTGTTCAATGATCCCTATATAACAGCTAAACTTAAGCTTTAGATCAAGAGGAAGTTTAAACAAGAAAATAAAGATTTTAAAACCATAAAACATGCAAAATCAAGGTAAAGAAGAATGTCATGTTCTATGGAAACCAAGGCAACGAAGAATGTCATGTTCTATCAAATCATTGCAAAAATATCTAACCCTAAACACTCTTCTTTAGCTTTTTTTCATAGAGAATTTTATGAATAAAAAACTAATAGAACTTTCTTACTATTGGCTTTGATTATCCTCAATTAAAAATAGTTTTTTATTAAATCAAATGACCCTCGAGGAGGTTTAAAACAAAACAAAAAAATGTTGGAAATTAAGGCAAATAAAAGAGTCAAATTCCATCAAAATATTGCAGAATTACCTAACCTCAAATACTATTTTTCAGCCTCTTTTTATGCAGAATCTTAGGAATGAAAAACTAATAAAATCCATCCACTGATAGCTTTAACTACCCTCCATTAAAAAATAATTAAATCCGAAAGTGTTTTTTTATCATATCAAATGACTTTTGAGCATAAAGATTTGTTTAGATGTTATCACAGGAATTTTGAAAAAACTGATTGGATTTTAATATTTATAGGTTAGATAAAACAGTGGTTTAGGCTGGAATAAATAATTCTTAATGGACCAAACCCGGGTTCAAATTCCAGCTAGTAAAAAATAATATTTTATAGTATAAGAAAATATTTTACAATGAACCCATCCACTTTTAATTTTTTTTAATGTGTTTCTTAACCATGTTTTTAAATATATTTTCTAATAAAAAATAGGTTTTCATAAATAAAAAATAGATTATTTTAACTTATTCAGAACTGCGATTTAAGATACAATTACGTGTGAAATTCAATGTAAAAAACATAAAATATTTGACTAATTTACAATCTTTCTTTCTTTGTTCGTTGTAATTAGAAAACTTGTTAATGATTAGCAGAGTTAAGTAATCTACGATCACCCTCTTTTAATCCTTCCTTGGTATAATAGCAAAGCAGGACGCTTGTTTTCCATTTTGAACTCTTTCTACTATAACATTAGACTTCATTCAGAGCCACGTTTTAACTTTCAAAGATGCTCCCAAAACTCAAGCAAAGGGTTCAATCGGTGTATATGGCTAAAACTCAAATCCATGATCAGATAAAATCTAAAAAAATTATTTTAAAATATTTTCAAGTAAAAAATACTTTATAATATAATTATATTATTACTATAATATAGACTTTTAATAAAGGAGGCTACATGTTTTGTGAGTTATCAAAATATAAAATCTAAAGTATTTTAAAAATCACATTTAGTTACTATTTATTCACATATTTTTCTCCACAATATGCTAAAATAATTTTTTTTTTAATTTCATCATTTAGTAAAAGGATCGCATAAAGAACATAAATAATTAATAATTTTATTTATTGAATTTAACATGATAATCCAGTTGAAAAATAAAAATTATTTAATAATACAAATTTTGCAAAAAATACCTTGGGTGTATAATTAAGATTACTCTGGTAATTAGACGATAGATTAAGAATATATCCTATATATAATATTTGCATTTCTTAATAGTGTTAATTAACATAAAACTTAAAAGAGATCAGTAATACATTACATCGCGGACAATTCACCATGATTCAAGCAGTGAATACCACTGATTTTCTTCAACGACTATCATTCTGTCCACTCCTCACACTTTTGTTGCGTTGGCTCATGTTGTTTGCATCTCCCCTTAGTTTCTGGTCATTTGCTGATGTTTTTTTTTCTTGGTCAAGAGAATCAACTACTCTAAAAGGGGTGTTTGATATTGAGATTAAACCTAATTTTTATCTTTATTTTTTTTGCTTCAAATTGAAAAAAAAAACGATCCTGCGCCAAACCAGAAAGAATCACCATACACGCGCCACCAAAAAAAAAAAGAACGCAGAGACAAATCAAATGATGCATCATTAGCACTGCCTTGACCACTAGAGTTCGTTGCACGCTCCTTCTAAAGGTGATACGAAGGTTGATGCATGCGTTGCACGAGTCAACAAGTTTTTTTTTTGACAAATAAAAAAATATTCTTGTGATTAAGTTATAATAACAAAAAAAAATTATTATGAAATAAAAACCCCTATAATCAAGGTTAAAAAATTTTGATGGCAGGAGAGATTGAGTCTCTACAATGATCATAGTAAAATGAAGCACTTGAGGGTCTAGCTGCTGTGGTCAATCGTGTGACTTGTTCCACCCCCGTCCCGGGTTCGACCCTCTATGTGCACGCCTGTCACCCTCGCGGTGCCTTACATGCTCCTGGGCTTGCAGGATGTCCAGCGGGCCGTGGGGAATAGTCGTGGTGCGCGTAAGCTGGCCCGGACACCCCATGTAAATAAAAAAAAATGGAATTTCTATAAATCTCAAATACCTAATGTTAATATATTTTAACTTTTAAGGGTAATATAATTATTTGACCATTATAGAAAAATGGAAAAGACACTGTTGCTCCCGAACAAAATAAAGAGCGGCTAATTAATCTCATGAAAAAATCATTTTACCCCTCAAGTCTAGTCCATCTAATTTTCCTTGTTAGGGGAAAAAAACTATAATATTACTGTTATAATCCGTAGTAAATCCACAATAAAACCATACAAAGATTTTTTCACGCCCTTTACACTTTTATAACTAGATTGTTGGCCAATGCCATGCTGAGGCCCCGACAATTGTTTTTTAACATAAAAAGAATCACCTAAATATTGCTAACATTTTTCTAATAAAAAAAATAATTTAAAACCACGTGGGGATTATCTTGATATAACTCGATTGAGTTGACATGTTAAAAAACAACCCAGATAAATAGTTAAAATATAGTTTGATTAAAAAAATCAAAATGATATTTTTTTTTAATATTGAGATGATAATTTATTTGATTGATCTAGTCTGCTAAATTCACTCATATCATGAGATCATGATGATTCCATATAAAGTGAATCGAAATATATTATGAAACCTAATCCCCGAAACCCAATATTGAATGATTAAATTGAAATTTTTTTAAAAAAATGACCTAGGTCAATTTAAGTTAACCTGTCAAACTCATGACCAAGGTTATAAGACTAAAATAACCTTATAAAAAGTAAATCAAAACAAATTATGAAGCCTAATTTCCAGCCAATCTATTATTAAAAGATGAAATTGAAAAAAATAAATAAAAAGAGGCATAAAAATGACATGAGTCAATCTGTTAAACTCATGATCCAGGTTATGAAGCTGGGATAACCTCATAGAAAATAAACAAAAAAATAACTTCAGACAACATGCCAAACTTGTATCTAAATCATGAGATTATGATAACTTTATAAAAAGCAAATTGAAAAAATTATAAAACCCAGTTTCTAATGAGTTCATTTGATGAAATTGGAAAATATTTAATCTAAAAAAATGATACAATAAAATGACCTAATGCTTCTCTGGCTAATTTATAGTACCCGTGTTCCAGGTCATGAGATTGAAATAACTTTATAGAAAGCAAATTGAGATAAATCATAAAACATCATTCCTAATAAACCAAATGTTGAAGGATTAAGTTAGAAAAAAAAATCTCAATTAAAAAAGTTTTTTTTAGTCAATTGAGTTAATATGTTAAACCTGTAACATTGATTACGAGACCGAGATAATACAATAAAAAATAAAAAATAAAAAATTATAAAGTTTAATTTTAAATAAATAAAATGTTAAATAATAAAATTAAAAATATATATTATTATAATATATAATGTCTTGTAAGTAGTGCAGCATATATTTAATTACTAATCATTCTAATGAGTTTCGAGACTTAGACAACAATATAAAAATAAATCGTAATAAATGATTCAATCTCCATTAATTAAAATGTTAAATAATAATAAAAATGTATTTTTTGAAAAAATTGCAATGATTAATATTTTATAAGGTAATTACCGCTTCTTTTAGTTTTTGTTAATTAATATTAATAATAAACGGAGCTCAAAATACACGCACTAAGTTAGCGCGTATGATTATCCAACAAACACCATTTTTTTTTTGGTAGTAGTTGTTTTATTAAAACTCTCTCTTCTTGCCAACCTTAGCTTGTTTATTGTGAATAGCGTCATTTCTGCAACTCTTTGCCGTGTGCCACTCCCAATCTCTCTCTCAAAAAGAAAAGAAAAGAAAAGAAATAGCTCCAAGCTCCCCGATCCAATGGAAAGTATAGGAGCTTGAAACCCTGATTTTCACCTCCCTCTCTGTCGCGCTCTTTCTCTCTGCTTCTCCTTCGATCCAGGTAGCTCATTCCTCGACAAAAACCCTAGTTTTGGAGCTCCATAGATTAGCTAAAATGAAAACCTATGATTTAGAATTTGTCTAATTCGATCTAAATTTGAACTTCTTTATCTTAGGAATTTTTACAATCAAGCGTTTTTTTAGACGGTTTAGGGTTCAAGATTTCAAGTTCTTGATCTTAAAAAGAAAGAAAGAACGAACGATCAGTGATTTTTTGTACATACGTGAAATTCGAGCTTCATTCTTGTGCCAAGTAAGGTTTTGTCCGTGTCTCTTGTGAATTTAATTGTGGATGGAGCTGGATCAGATAATGGTTTTAGCGTGATATTAGCTTGTATTTGGCCATTTCTTGGTTGGTACTGAATTCGATGTCTTGAATCTGATTGGATATGTGTTGATGGGTTCTGGATTAGCGAGATAGACGAATTTCTGGTCGTGAATTAGCAAATTTTGTTAGCGAACTTTACTGGGTTATATAGAGGAATAGTTTTTGACATATATAGTTGGTGAAAGCAGAGAGATGGTGATAGGAAATATGGGTATTGCTTAGCGGATGCGGGATTTTGTAAATTTGAGCTCACATGTAGTGATTAGTGGATTAGAGAACGGGAGTGACTGAATTGTGATCGGCTGTCAATATAATCAAGTTTTAGCAGAATGAGTTTACAAAGTGGAGATCTTCCTGGACCGAATCAGCACGTGGAAACGAGCAATGAATCACGAAAGTAATGACATTTCTTTCTCATGTTTTCTGTTTTTGTGGCGTTGTTCTTTTTAATTTTGATGGGGTTTTTAGCAAGTGATATTGGTTGTTTGAATGGTACAGGAAACTAAAAATTTCATATACAAGAGAATTTCTACTATCCTTGAGTGAATTGGATGTTTGCAAAAAATTACCAAGTGGATTTGATCAATCACTTCTAAGGTAAGTTGTAGGTTACGTGGTCAAGCCTTGTCTGTAGAATCCTTATCCCTTCAAAATTTGAATGAAAATGGTGTCCCTGACAGTTGGTACTGCTATTGCTTTCTTCATGTGTTGTGAAACTAATTCCCATTTTCTTCCCTCTAACAGTGAACTCGGGGACACTTCACAGGATCGATATAGAATTCCTGGCAGTGCATCATCACAAAGTTTTAGACGTAATGATTATAGCTCATCCCCACCCACTAGAGGGGATTCAAGTAATTTTTCTCGGGGTATTCATGGAAGGTGGGATAGCCGTTCCTCTGGAAGGAGTGATCGAGACAGTGACTCACAATCTGATTGGGATTCAGGTAAGGCTTGACTGAAGTTTGCTATTCTGTTGATCTTTCTGTCATAGGGACTAGTCACATTTTTGGGTCCTGGTAATAGTTAAACAGTGTCGTGTTTTACTTGCAAGAATTATATCAATGCCAATGCTATGGTTAATTTTTCACTTTTGTTATGAGAAGCTAAATGGAAAAGGTGTTAAGCTGTGAACATCTGATTACTATACCAAGAGCGGGCAAGAATCCCCTTCCTCTGTCAGCTTGATGGGCTAGTATTTAGAAAATCGGTGTTTCATCTTCATGAGGTGCATCTGAAAGTAATATCTTGAACATTTTGTAATTTAAGCCGTTTATTAGTACTGATCTTAACTCATATTTGATGAGTTTGTTAAGTGATACGCTGTTTCAAAATATGATATTTTCAAATGGCTCTTTCAACAACTACTGGTACAGTGTTTGAGTTTTCGTTGTTATCCTTCCTGGCCAACCCTGATTAGATGCAAACCATTTTTCCAACATGTACGAGAGAAATCCCAGGCTGATGTGTGTGGATGTAGCCCAAATGTGAAATTGCTCACCCCTGACAGCCAAGAGAATCAAACTCATGTTGTGTGTTGAAACTACATAACTTGAGTAAACTCTAAATCATCAGTTCAACTCTGCCATTTCAAATAATAATTAGTTTTTAAATAGTAAACAGCTATTATGCGACTCAGGTAACCCTCCTTTCTTCTCTTTTTACAAAGAAATGAGAAGCTGATTAAGCTGGCCTTTTAGTAACGGAAACTATGAATCACAAGGAATAAACTCACTTATTTTTCCAGAAAAATACTGAATCACAGGCATGTGATATTTAGAGACTTTTGAATAGACACGCATTTTCCCAGGAAAATAATGGTGTTTCATAGGAACAATCTATTGACAGGATCTTTAATGTGGGCAAAACAAAAAAAAAATTGGCCGATGATGACTGGAATACTTGAACAAGTTTTGTCAAACCTTAAAGTTGGCTACTATTTCGATGCAAGTTGGTTTATCATATCATGGCCTAACCTGCTCATGAAATTTAAAAGCATGTTTTAGTTGCTTGCAGTTAATTTCTAGCCAACACCACACAGGAAATGTGGGTGCATACATATCTTTACTCTTTTGGGCTTTTCAAGGAAAGCAAGCCAATACATTTTTACCTTTCTTTTGAACTCTAGGAAATTAGTAGAAGTTAGCAGTATGATATATACCAATTCCATGTTATTCCAGCTTCTCCTACCTTGAATGATATTGTT
Organism: Populus simonii; assembly: GCA_007827005.2. Taxonomy (NCBI): domain Eukaryota; kingdom Viridiplantae; phylum Streptophyta; class Magnoliopsida; order Malpighiales; family Salicaceae; genus Populus; species Populus simonii. Next base: position 6,202,311 of record CM017477.2, read on the forward strand.
ATAAAATGACTTGGGTTTGAGAAGTTTATGGCTGATTTGAGTTTGGTTCATACTTCCTCCAAAGCTTGGCAGCAGGAGATAGGATGCAGTTTGTAGTTCATGCATAGTACCAGTATGTACCCTGACATCATTAGAGAGGTGAATTGGAATTTTTAGCATTCATTTTTCTTTTCTGTCATGCCAGATGACTGGGACAAAAGAGTAGATTGATGAATGTTCCGTGTTTGCATCTGTCATGCGCTACCAATGAGTTGAATTCAGTTGGCTTCTCATATAATGCTCTTGGGAGCAACAAAAGGATTCTCAATGTGTCTTTTACTGCTGTCATATACTGCTCAATTCTGCGGCTACAATTTGATATATGTTGTCACTGAGATTTCAGTTACTGTTGATCTGTGATGCAACTATCTGAATTACAAATCCTGTAACATAGTTATTGACCGGATGAATAATGTGTATATGTCTAGACGCTGGAAGGCGTTATGGCAACCAATCTCGGCGATCTGGGCAAGTTCCTGAGCATGATGGACTTCTTGGAAGTGGTTCTTTTCCTAGACCATCTGGATATGGTGCAGGGCTGTCAGCTCCAAAGTTTCGATCTAATGATCAATTCCAGCTCAATAAGAGTAATGAGCTGTATCAACCACCTCGTCCTTATAGGGTTAGGCCTATTCTTTTTGTCTTTTGTTAGTATGATACTGCTTGCAAATTTTAATCAGACATATAATGTCTAGTGAGTGGGTTTGGTGGTATGTGTAGCTTTTAATAAGCACCCTAGTCCTTATCCAGGAAGTCTCCTCTTGAAGTTTGTTTTAACTCTTCCCTGTAATATTTCAGGCCATGCCTCATTCGCGTAGGGAAACTGACTCTCTTAATGATGAAACATTTGGTTCTTCTGAATACACGAGTGACGATAGGGCAGAGGAGGAAAGAAAGAGAAGAGGTAATGTCTCTGTTTTGATGGGATTTATATGGAAGAGCAAGTAATTATACTTTGCTTCTAGTTTAGTGATAAGTTTCCTTCAGCGAATGCAAGTTTAACATATCATGTCCTTTCAGCTTCTTTTGAATCAATGAGGAAAGAACAACATAAAGCTTTTCAAGAAAAGCAGAAACTGAATCCAGTAAAGTCTAAAGATGCATCTGATGTTACTGAGTTATTGGAGGACTCAAAAGATAATAAAAGACTTCTGAATGGAAGCAATGAATTGGACAAGACAGTGATACAGCCTATGCCAATTAATGATCCTGATAAGCCTCTATACCCCTTACAAGCTCCTGTATCCAGACCTCTTGTGCCCCCAGGATTTTCAAGCGCCATAGTAGAGAAGCATGCTGGTGCAAAATCTTTAACCAATTCTGATCCCTCAGAGGTGATTCTCTTATATTTTCTCAAATACATATGCAGTGAAAAGTTGGCAGGCCAGAATACTGTTTGTTTATATCTTTTTCCTCGAGATTATTTTTGACTAGCAAGCATCAGGATCCTTCTGGTTAATGGAGTAAGTCTTACAATGTTTTATTTGCGGAGAAATAGTCTACTTTCACACCTCATCAGCAATCAGCAGTGCTTGAGAGATCACCTAACATACCATAAACATGCAAGGGCCTATCATATGGAATTGCATTGTCAATCCGTGTATCATCATAGTCTTGCTGTGCTGTCACAGTATCATCTAGTAATCCAATTAAGCACAATAATATGGAATTGCTAGTTTATCTCTTGAATGAATATGTGGTTGCCTTGTTTGTGCTGCCTGTGAAAATTGTCCGGAAGTCTCTTGGCTGAGGTTGAAAACACTTGCATTTTCAAAGGTTGCTTGATTGTCTCCTTTTCCTTTTTAGCTTTTTGGTTGTTATATGATATATTGCCAGTTACTTGTTCTTCACACACCAATTTCGGTTTAGATCTTATTTATATAGTTAGCTTGCAAAATAATATTTGGTACTGATCAAATTGAAACACAGTGTAAAAATCAACAGATTGATCATATGTTTGTGAAAGTATTATGTTGCCCTGATTTTTCTATGTTTTGAGATTCACTCTCCAATCATGATTGTATGTGATGTTTGAGTCTAATTATTTGTTAATAAATCATCACCTTTTATGAACTGTTCTCTTATTGATTTGCTATAGGTTGACATTGAACTTGAGGGAAGCCTTTTGCAAAAAAAAGGTACTCATGTTTTAGATGAGACTTCAAATAATCAAGATGGAAAACAATTTTCGGAGGAAATGGATTTGAATGCGCAGTATTCTAGAAGCCCAAGTGCTTGTGTTTCTGTTGATAACAAGAGCGAAAATATTCTGAATTTAGCAGCAGCTTTGGATGTTTCAAGTAAAAGAATTGGTTCTAAGACTTCTAATCTTCCAGAAGCCTTTATAGATTCTGAGAACAGTGAAGCAATAGATCTTGATGCTGAGAATGTGCCAGGGAATAAAAATGTGGGTGAATCTGGTTCATCCCATTCAACCTCAATTCTGGACAAGCTTTTTGGCAGTGCTTTAACACTAAATGGTACTGGTTCCTCCAGTTTCATCAAGGTAACCGAACTCTTTCTCAATGCATACATTCCTAATCACTTCTTTTTAAAATTCTATTTTGCTGAATTCCTCAGCTGGTGCTAATTTTAAGTGATGTACCTGAATTAATTTTGTTCAATTTCAGAATCTTTAGCTGTCTTCACATATATTTGTGTATATGTAAATGCAAGCTGGTATCTGTTATAATTTTTCCCTAACCATAGATAACTGAACTCCTGTCTTCCATGTTTCTGGGCTTATGTTCACCAGAGTTTTGGACAAGTTTTCAAAAGGTTTATCAAGAATACATCATATTTTAGCATGGTTTGTAGACGCTTATAGTAGTAAAATGAAAAGTTATGATGGAGTTGCCATGAAGATTGTGTCATACAAGTCTCATGAAAAATTTGTGGTGCAAAAAAAATTCCAGCCTCTCCAAAATAAGAAAACCCTGTAATTTTGCTATCTGTATTGGTATTCGTCACTTTAATCCCCATAAAAAGGTATGAAGTTGAATGCTATCAACTTGGTTGGATGAACTTCACCAATCCAAATGAATTTTCTCCTTCAGTTGGTACTGCATGGATTCACACCCTGCTAATTTTCTTCTTTCCAGTAAATGAATTTGTTGCCTGCATCATAATTGGAACAAGTGCCTTTTGCAGTAGTATTTTGTGTCAAAGCTTAAAGCATGAAATGGCACTCTTTTAAATATATTTTGTTGTTTTTTTCAGCATCATGATGTTAAAGCAGATGACCCACGGAGCCCTCAGACCGGTCAATCTTCCAAGTTTGCTCAGTGGTTTAGTGAAGAAGGTTTATGGACCAATTCATTCATTGTTGTTTCTTTTGTTGGATGCTGCCACCATTCACAATTGCTCATAGAGTTAAACTTGTTTTACTGAATTCTAATTCTTTCATCCTCTTCTTTACTGAAACAGAAAAGAAACCTGTTGACAATCTCCCATCTGGCAGGCCAAATGATTTGCTCTCACTAATTGTTGGTGGTGAAAAGGGTGGATCCCAGGTTAAAACTACTGATCACATGCTGCCAACCTTTCCCTTCCAAAGCTTTGAACTTGCAGACAGGCATTTGAAATCAAATCAAAAGTCCGTCAGCGTTGAAAATAATGAGGAATTGTCCATCACTGGTAAACTAGATGCAGCTCCAGCTGTACTTACATGTGAAGACCTTGAACAATCTATTCTTTCAGAAATTACAGAAAATGGTTCGGCTTTGCCGCCACCTGTGTATGGCTGGGGAGGTGGTGATGTTAAGGCTGAGCAGCAGAAAGCTGATGTTCATGCATCCCAGCACCTTCTTTCCTTGTTACAGAAGGGGACAGGCCTGAATAATTTAGCACCATCTGCCAATCTAGGGATCAGTGCTACAGACAGACAACAAAATAGTGGGGTGGCAAATCCAAGCAAGGCAGCTCACAAGCCAAGACATGCAGATGCTGAAAACATTCCCAATTCAGGTAAGGCTTTGACTCTTGAAACACTTTTTGGAACTGCTTTCATGAAGGAACTGCAATCAGTAGGAGCACCTATTTCCAGACAAAGGAACTCAATTGGATATGCTAGAGATGATGCTTCAGAGTCTCATGGGTTACCCATACCTGTAATAGATGATGGTCTCCTTCCCCCAACAGTTGAAATTCCATCGAGCATGTCTAGTCATGGAAGTGGTGTCTTAGCATCAAAGCAAAGACAGCAAATTGTGTTAGATAGGACTGAAGAGCATTTGTTAGGCTTTGATCCTCAAAATGAAGCGGACTCTTCACATCTTCGAACTGAAATGAGCTCTAAGCTAGGTGGCTTTGATGGGTCTTATGAAATTCAACTTCCTGAAGAGGATAGCTTGATTGCAGTCAGTGACCCTTTGAATCTCCGAAACTTTCTACATGCTAGGAATTCAACTAAATCTGAGTTAATGCCGATTCCAGGGACATCAGTTGACATTGCTGAGAAACTTGCAGCTTTGAATTCTGGATTCAGGGATGAAAGGCCTATTGTAGGTCACAAAGGTCCACCTTTTCTTCGTGGTCCTTATGATATGAGGGAGCCTGATGTTCATTATCATAATCTCCATGTCCAGCCATCTTCTCCCCAGCTTCAACCTCAGTTGAATCGTCCTGGGCCAATGTTCCATCCATTAGACTCTCATCCTGCTAATATGAATGCTCAGATGAAATTAGTGGCCCCAGAGAACATTCGCCATGATACTCCTAATCATCAATTCCCAGAAAATATGCTTCGACCCCCTTTCCATCACCCTAGCAGTGCACTGACTGGATTTGATCCTACTATGCGTGATTCTATGTTACATCAATTGCATATGCATGGCAGTTTTCCTTCTCCACTCCTACGACGTGAATTGCCCAGGGGTGCGATTCCGCTTCCACATCCCAACAATCAGGTGACTGGTTTTATGCAGGAATCAAGTCCAATGCAAGGTTTCCCTATTGGTCAAAGGCAGCCCTACCTTGGTGCCCTTGGAATTCCACCTCAAGGTATAGCACTCAACAAGTAGTTGGTTCCTTTCTGCCTTCTAACTATTAAACAGCTTGCCTTTTTATTTGACTTCAAAGTCCCTCCTTTTCTGTGGGTTCCTCGCTCTAATATTGTTCAATGATTTTTCATTGCACAAATCTTTCTTACAATTTCATTTAGTGTGGTAATTGTTGCTATAGTTACTTTGTCGTTCAAATTGATTGATTCAGGTTATGTTTGGTATGGTTTTTTGTAAATTGATTTAAGTTGTTTTTACTCATGGAAAAGTCATAAATGTATTTGGTAGCAAACCTAAATAGTTACTACAAAATTGAATCAACGCTTTGATTTAATCAAAAGTCATTTCAACTTTTCACTTAATTTTAACTCATACCATCTTCCTTATTCGAAAAAGTTGTCTTTGAGTCATTTTTTTCCCACCAAACACACTCGCAACCACTAAACACACTCGCAACCAAACCCATTTTTTTCCTTTTGAGTTATTTATAGAAATTAACTTTTGAATTATAAGTCAAAGTCAAAAGTTATAAATCGAATGCATGTTTGTTTTCCCACATGGAGTCAGAGAAAGTCACGCAGACAGGCGATGGCTCTATAATTCTGTCCTTAAATTAGATTTGATATAATGTACACTCCTGCTCATGCACCCTGTAATATCGCTATGCATTTGTGGTAGTGATCAAGGTACACGTTTCTTTGTTGTCATGTTGGCACTTCTGCCATTACTTTAATCTGATTCTTGTTGTCAATGAATGTGCAGCTAACGATGGTGGTGGTGAAAGCAATCAACCGGAGGCACTCCAAAGGCTGATCGAGATGGAACTCAGGTCAAACTCTAAGCAAATTCACCCTTTCGCCACTCCAGGCCATGGTCCAGGGATATATGGTCACGAGTTAGACATGAGTTTTGGGTATAGATAGTGGATTTCGTGTTGTGTGTGGCGATGCATCCATGATATCATGCTTGGATCCACATGGCATGGTAAATGGGTTTGATATGCTTCTTCGGAAGGGATTGCCAGTGGTTGGATGTAATTAAATGGTATTGACTGGAAATTGGCATCTATTTGGGACCTTTGCCTTGCTTTTTTCATATTTGAAAACACCTCCCATCTTCCTTCCTTAGAATTGTTTTTATAAAAAACGGTATCCAAGATTTTTAAGCAGCTCCTGTTCGACCATGGTTGAAGTCATAAATCATATCACCCTGGAGAGTTAAGATCTGCAATGAGAAGAAATCCTCCTTCGACCCTAATCATACGATATCAAATGCATGTACCAAGTCATGGCTAAAATACAATTGCTTAACTATTAATAGAGTGCTATTATAAATTGGAAGTGTCATCATATCACTCTAGCAGTTTTATTCCAACATGTTGTGTTCCAACTTACCAAGAGGTCATTTGATTCAGTCTGAACTCGAAAACCGTGGCATTGTCTCCGCCGTGGAAACGAGGCTGCAGTCAAGTGAAGAAAGAAGGTAGACTCTGCTGCGTTTTTCTAGCAGCACTCCGGTCACCCACAGAAATCAATGGACAGTCCTATAAATGAACTATAAAAAACTCCATAATTGCACACTTGAACCAAAAAACATGCCACCACATGGACAGGCGACTTTAGTCAAGCTAATGTCAGGTAATACAAGAGCAAGGGCTTAGTTTGTTCACGATTCGTTCTTTGTATTATTTGTACAAGGTTTCCCCTTCACATTGATTGCTCAATACACATTATACAGCTCCTAAATACTGCTCCCGCAAACAAAAACCTCAAGAAACCTAAAAGAACACAAAAGTAAAAGCACTCAGCTCTATACAAGATTGCCCTTGGGCCATAAAGTGGAGGATAAAACTGTCCTAGATTCCTGGAAAGCAATGGGAACATGTATATGTACACACAAGACACTACAGATTGACAGACCTAGGAAGAGCATGTTCTATATTATATAAGACATGCATATATACAGATCAACTTCTAGACACTTTCACTCATTAACGATGCCATCCACGTAGCCTTCTCTTCCAAGATTGGCGTTTTACGGTTTGTGTCCACAATACAGGAAGTTCAATGAATTTTCATTTCCACTGTTCAAATAGCTGGAATAGGGTTTCCCAACCTATCAACAGTGGTATTTCTGTACGCACCACCCTCATTCACCTTCTCAGAGTCAACATCATAAGACGCAAGCAACCTTCTCTGCATGGATTTCATTGGAGTTGACAAATGAGTGACGGCATGATGACTAAAAACCATTCTACTTATGTCATGGAAAAGTTTAAAAAGAGTGCTGATAAAAGTCGTAGCAGATATACAGAGATTGCGACAGGAAATCTAGGGACCAAATTGGTTGTATCATTTCATAAAGTTACTGGTTGAGAACCAAAATGACCTTCAAGAAAGCGGGAACACCACAAGAAAATTGTCAATCAATGAAAGAGTAAAATATCCATACCTATGCAAGGAATAAATAGAGAACTCTTTTGAGACATAAGTTTTCCAATATTGTAAATCCATAATTTTAAACAATCGAGAATAGCCAAAACTTTATGAGGCATCCTTGGAATGGTGACGAATGAACAGAACCAATTGTGGCATGCAGTAGAGAAAATAAGAATCAAATCACATCATGCACATAAATTATACATGAACAGCAGGTAAGTATGAATAATGAGTCCGATTTAATGCAAACTGGCTCCATGATTCAGATTTTGGTGCATCACAGGTGAATATCACAAAACACAACAAGGTTAAAGAAAGTAAAATGCGTAACTAGTGTTAAAAATGCTTACATGATCCTCAAATTCTGGACTTGTCAAATTGATAGAGAGGTTCCTCATCAACAACAAAACCTGAGAAAAGCCAAATAAAATCTCTCGAGTCAATTTGTGTTTTCCAGGTGACAAGGAAAACCAAAACCTGCAATTTCTTCAGAGGAAAAAAGGCAAAACCAATGATTTTTATATACAAGAACGATATATTTTCATGAAAAGACTAAAGAGAAAAGGGTGAGGCAGAATGCAAAGTTGCTTCCACCCTCTTCACACGAAGCATGATTTTTAATAACTATGCTCAATCTACTCTACACCCCAACCGACCTACTAAATGCAACACACATTGTGAGGAATCATGAAGGCATAAAAGATAGAAAAGATGAAAAAACAACTCACTGTTTCCAAATTTATTGGGTCCATCTGCTTCAATCTCTGCAAGTGATCACTGCCATTGGGGTCAAAGACACTTCCAATGAAGCTGTACACTTGAGCAAAGTCTGGCATAACTGCATTTGGAACAGTATGAACTCATCATGCATAGGATAGAAGAAGATTTACCAGCAGATGATAGACGATGCACACAATTCACAACACTATCTACAAGTCCAGTTGTGTATAATGAAAAAGAGAGGTTCAGATCCACAAGGCAGAAAGAGCCTTAAATGCCAGCAACAAGAAAGGGTATCATCCAAGGCACCAGGGAAGCTTGGCGTGATGGACACGGATCTATTCGACAGACGCAATATCCATACATGCTTTATGATGTAAAATGAAAGCTAATTGTCAGTTTGATGCAGCATGAGCATCATTATAATTGTTGAACTACAAGATGTTAAGAAGCGGCAAAAAAATAAAGGATGATACAGAAAAGGTCGCTAGCAACAATGACTGAAAAGAGAGAGACTTGCAGAACATAACCCTTTTCCTTCAATAGGAAAGAGAAACCATTTTTTGCGCCAGAAATTACCAAACCATCAACAAATCCCAAATGCAACTTCCTTTTCGCTGCATTAAAACACAGCTAGAATGCTATCAACACTGACTTGATGACCAAGACACGTCATTAGAATACCACTACAAGTCTGAAAGAGGAGAGAAGAAGTCCAGTGTTCATGTGGAACAGACACAAAAGCATAATTAAAGCTTAAATGCACTTGGTTTGTGAGTCGTGCTTTGGAAAGCCAAAAGGTTTTAAGAAGGAAAAAAGCCCATCATTTTTCAGCTACATCTGTATCTCAACTTCAAATAAGCATGATACTGACCTCTTTCTGGCTTGCCCTGAGCCCGTTTATCAATTATTTTGCCAGTTTGCCAAGTCCTCAAAGCGCTTTCATTACTGCTACTGTAGCAACATTTATTTGCAATTGTTGGCCCAGCCAATCCCGCATCATCTGAGAATACACACATAATTTACTATAATAACTGTAGCTCTTGAAGAAGAAAAGAAAATAAAAGAGGAGGAGGGGAGCTTAGAAGAAAAGAAAGATACCATTAGTCATCTGTGACATGCTGACTGGTGGTACAGAGTTAAAACTCCAGGTAGATAAAGCTCCACTTGTAATTGGATTTCCAAGAACTGATGTTGAATCAGGCCTGTAGAGATATCCAGGTTCAAGCAAAGCAGATGAAGATTGAAATGACCCAGTCACTTGGGATACAACTGCAGCTGTTAGAGATACACAAACAAACAAAGATTAATCCAGAATTAGAAGAATTCAATCCACATCCTCCTCTCGCCTTCTCAAAATATTAACACAAAGTTTGAACATACTAACCACTTTTAGGAGCCTTTTGAGGGTAAGGATGAGCTGCCTTTCTCTTTGGCCGAGGTGGAGGTACATGTTCGCTTGTTCCACTCTTCTGAACCTTCAGAAAGTACTTCTGCGCATGGCTCCGTATCTGCCAAGAACATCCATTAAATTTTACATGCAAAAACATTTTGATGGTGGACATGTGGTTCACGAATAGCTGCAAGTCTGTGACTGAATTGAAATACACCCAGACAGACACACAAAAGCACGAGAAAACACCTGACATATGCCCAGGAGGCCAAAACTCCCTCAAAATGTTTGAGTTTATGGTCTTGGGAGTAGTGAATCAATATACCACATAATAAGGAAATCTCTAAATTACTCTCATAAATAGGTGGTTTCATCATTTCTTTGATCAACTGTAATCATTACAACGAAAATATATTTACCGTTTCAGAGCTTTAACCTGTACGCAATAGATAGGTGTTATGCCTTTCACTAACAAATTTGTTCAAGTGATCAGGTCTGACTATGCAATGTAACCTCATAAGCATATATAGCAAAATATATCAGATGGAAAATGAAGATAGGATGGAAGAACATCAAACCCAAAGAGTGATTTAACCTGCCACTTAAAGAAATATTTGACTATTTAAGATACCTGTATGACAGTCTTTGACCCAACAAATGCTTCAATCTTCTTCCAATCACGATCAAATCTGTAACCAAAAGAATTTTAGGTTAGGACGCATGGTTTGTTAACAGGCAAATCAGAAAGCATGAATTATAGTGACATATATAATCTCATAGAAAGTTTTATCACACAGTCACCTAACTGAATATAACAATATTCAAGTTATTAAGACCGAAACAAAAGTTTAGAAGCTTTCAATGTTAGGTTTTTCTGGTCAGAGCTTGATGAACGTGATAAATTGAATTGTTTTTATTATCAGAACATAAAATAACATTTTTACCAAAACAAGTAGTAAGATTCAAAATCTTTCTCTCTCCGTATTTCTTCAGCAATCAACAATCTTCCCACTTCTGCATCAAATACTAAAGCTCCCATTTCAAAAACTAAATTAAAATTATATATATATATATATATATATAAACAAGCTTTCATTAACACAAGTTTACACCAGAAAGCAAACTCATCAGTCACCCCAAGTTCAAGTACCCTTAATTCCCTCATTTTGTTATTCAAATTCTCTCGTTTAATTAATCACTAAAGTCCCAAATTCAAAATCCAAACTATAATTAAAATGCAAAATAATAATAATAATAATTAAAAACCCGAATTGCCATGCCAATCATCAATGCCAAACTGAAAAACCCTTTATAATTTTTTATTCAATTTCTCTCATTTAGCTGACCAATTAGATGAAACTATATACAAATTCTCTTTTCTTGCAACCAAGCAAAACATAAAAACTAAAAACCAAAACCCAATAATAAAAATTAAGACAAAAAAGAAGAAGAAAGAAGATGTACACTGATACTTACAATTGGAGAGCTTCTAGAAACTTGTCGTGCTCTTGTTCAGTCCAGCTCTCTCTAGACTTGGTAATAGTATAAGGTTTCCGAATCTTCTTATTCGGATCCTCCGAGAACGACACCAGCTTATGATTATTATTATTATTAGTAGTAGTAGTAGTATTAGCCACTGAAACTGTATCATTACAAGTATCGGTAGCAGTATTAGTATCAGTATTAGTTGGTGGCAGAAAATTGACACCGGGTAACCCCATATGACTACTATTATTCATAGGATCGAAGAAATAAAACCCTGGAGCCGGGTTCGGGTTAACCGACACCATTAAAAGAGAACAAACCGACTCTGTTTTTCTTCCGGTTTAGGTTCCTCTGGGTGGTCTTGTTGTTATGTTAAGGTTTTTGTACCGCGTGTTCTGTCCTGCAAGGAAGAAAGACAACAAAGGAGGAGAAGAGTGTTGGGTGAGTCTTTTCAGTTAAGGTTTTTGTGCTGAGCGTTGTGTCTTGCAAGAAGGAAATAAAGAGGGAAGAGAAGATGTCCAGAGTAGATGTGTGGTTTATAAATGATTGATTGATGGTTTTCAAATAATAGATTAGAGAGAGAGAGAGAGTGCGTGGGAGTTGTGATGGTGGTGTTAGTGTCTTAGTGGGCTTGGAAATGATCGTACACGTGGCAGTGTTGTTGTCTCGATCGAGAGTTAGGTAACCCGTGGACTCGGCAAACGGCAATTTTTGTTACAGTTACGTGGGTTTCCTCGTTTTTTTTTTATTAAGGTTGGGGAAGTGATCTTTGAGCACGAATTTTTTCGAAAAATAGCAGTTCGGTAAGAATCTAAAGAAGAATGATACAGGTGAAAAATATATTTGAAAAATAGTGCAATTTAAATATAAACATGTTTTTGAATATTATTTTTATACATGTATGTTATTTTTAGTAGTAGTTATTTAATCATGCTTTAAAATATATTTTTTTGCAAATTAATTAATTTAAACTTGAAATTTTAGGAAAATTCAATGACCAAAATATAGTATTCAAGATCCAATGCACAAGGAAAAAATAATAATGCGATGTGATAAGAGAGAGAAATGAAAAGAAAAAAAAATAAATCATTAGAAACACACTGAAGCTCTGTTTTTTACACATCCAACATTGTTAAAAAAAATCTCGATGAGATAATTTTAATAACTTTCAAACAAGATTGTAATTAACCCTAAATTAACTTCGAACAAAACTTCTAACCAATTGTAACCTTGTTTGATGATCTTTTAAGGTATGGTTAGAATTATCTCATCAAAGTTTTTTTAACGATATTAGGTGTGTTGAAAACAGAACCCAGGGTGTCCTTTTTTGGTAACCCCTTTTATTTTATTCTCTTATTCTTTCTCATTCCATGTCTGCTTATCTATTTTTTAAAAAAATTATTAAATCTTAAATTATAGTATTTTCATATAATTTTGGATTTATTTTTGTACTTATTTTATTTTTATTGAGAAATAACTTTTGAAACAAGACGTTATTCCCTGTAATAATTTCTCTAATACTTTTTCTAATCTGTATCATTATTTTTCAAAAATTTTATCAAATTACTTTAGAATGATAAAATATCCTTCGGTACTGCAAGTCAAGATTTGGTTGGTACCTGAACTAACAGACCAAGAATTAAAAACTTCGTTGGTTTATATTTTCATAGTTCGAATCCAAAACCTTTTTTTTTGTTTTGTTTTAACCAAGATGAGATTAACGTGACCTTTGGGTAGAGAAGTGAGATTGATAATGCTGCGTGTGACTCTCAGCAGAGGTAGCTCTTGCACCCTTCCTAGAAGACACCGAAGAAGGATGAACTACGACAGTTTCGTTCGAGAGAGACACATGGGGGCTTGTGATTATCAGCTTTATCTGTTTTAAGTAGCTTGCCTTTGCGTTTAGCTAACATCTACTCATTATTATATTGTGGTTGAAAAGGAAGTTGAACTAGTGTAACCACTTATTCAGTGACAGCGACCGAGAAATTGCTTACTTTGTTGATCCCTGTATTGATTAAAGTCCCCAACAGAATTTCCTGAGCAAATACTCTCGTAACATCGGGCAACGATGTATCCAAGACAACGTGCTATATATTCAGCAATAAAAAACATCAGCAAATGCATTTGCTCTCTAGGCCATCCGATTCAAATAAAAAAATTTATCGTAAATATTGTAGTTGCAGATGGATGCTTCGTTCGGAAACCTGAGAATATTTGTGAGCTGTTTTGTATAATTGAACACAGGCCTCCGATAGAAAATAAAGAGTGACAACAAGAATGACCCCTTCAGATCGCAAAACGAAGGTAGAATTCGAACTTAAGATTTGTCCCCACCTCTCCAGCTTCGGAAGAAGATCGAATATTATTAGCTGATATACTTTGGTCGATATCAAGCAGTATTGATTAAGACTAGAGATCCGAAACACGAGTAGGAAATTTTAAGCAATTATTTTGATCATGTAAATGGTCGGTGCGAGATCAGCTGATATTGATTGGAGGTGTTGAAGCATTATGTATGTATATACGAATGGCGATTGCAAAAGCTTTCCTGTCCCCCATATTTTCCCCCTCTCTCAAGCCAAGTTGTGGGCTCCAAAAAACCATGTGAGCTTTCCTTTGCAAACTGCAGCAATGGGACATTCTTGCTTTATTAGATTTAGGACCTGCTGGATCTAGCGTTACCTTTACGGCTTTATCATTCCAAAACTGAAATCTTGCAGATCACTAGGGAAGAATTAGCGCAGCCTCACCGCCCAAGGCCACCAAGCTTGATACTTACAGGCAAAAAAAACCGTTAGCATCTCTGTTTTTATGCATACTGACCCTGAAAGAAAATTTTGTGCGCTTACTGCAAATAGACATTAGCTTAATACACGAGTGCATTTAATTATTAAGACAGCATTATCAAAGAAAGTGAAGCAGAAAATCTTGCTCAACCACCTGTACTATGATCTAGTTTAAAAATTCTGACTTCTCTCCCGTCAAGGATTTTTGGAATCATTGAAGGATGCAATGCCTTGTGAACTTATTCAGTGATTCAAAGCACGCCCACCTTAGCGAATTTAGAAGTTCTGTTATTGATCAGCAATTACTTCACAAGACCAGACGCTAGCGCAGCTACAATGAAAGGTAGAGATGATGATAAAGCATTGGTTGACAACTATCTACTAGCTTCGACAACAACAAAATGGACACTGCAATGGAATTTCATTAATTCATTGAGGTAGAAACAACGATCCATTTGACGAAACAATGGGCAGTTCTCAAAAATTATGAAGTACATTCATTTCTGCAAGAGGGCCATACATCCCACGGGTAATGGATGCATAAATAACTGATAACTTACATAACCAGAAGGGAAAAAAAAAAAAGGAAACAGAAAAGAATGCTCTTTACAAATTGTTTCGAGGAAACAACAAACTTAAGGAGAGAACAAAATGAGTAGCTGAGAAGAATTATGAGATGGGCAAAAAAAAAAGTTAAGGTTTCCCAAATCTTGCTATCACAATCTAATCTAGCCAACGAGTAACCCCATCATCTTCCCCTATGGCGGCCAGAATCTCGACACGTGCATCCAAAATAGCCTGCAATTTTTTGCACAAATTAAGGCAATTCAAAGGAGAGAGGACAGGTAAATAGGAATTGGATTTCCTCTGTGCAGGTGCAGGGTGGAAGGCAGGTAGCTAGTTAAGAATGATGGATTTATCAAAATTCCATGCACTGCTTCATGTGTGTTGATGCCCTACTGAAAAATTAATCTTAGTAACCATCTAAGAACCACTATTTTTTAGCTAGAGGGACTATAATTAACCATTACAGATCTCTGTTTATTAGAGCTCAAGTGAGTTTAAGACAGTTGGAGGAAAATTATAATGCAGCATGATCCAAAGAGGAGAGAAATGTACCAAAGGATTTCTACAGTTAACCAGCCTGCATTCATCCAAAGAACCTTCCAACATCCAACTCTCCCAAACATCAAAACTGTGACTGGTGAAAACAAATTCCATTCTCCTGTTAATCTGCGATTTTCAAAATAGAACTCGACCTTAATCCCAAGCAACCAAATAATTACATCAAGATACCTGAATTTTAGCAAGTTAGACATTTACCATTCAATCATGCTGGAAAATGAATGACAGGACATAGATCATAGATGCAGATTCTCTAAGCATAATTTTCATTTTGCTTTCCAAATGAAGAGCATAATTGAGAACAAAAAGAGCGCCTGATTAAACAATAATAAGCTTCTATCTTCTTTGAAAACATGCAACCCTCAAAATAATCAATCCAAAGTCTGATTTCACACAGCAAATGTCTACTTCCCTAAACCAATGCACTGTAAAGCAGCAATACATAAAAACATAAAGATGTCTATGCTCCACAAACAGATACGAAGATTAAGTATGCCCCAGTTATAAACATGCTCCGAGAACTCAAAAGTGTGTAAAGAAGGCCCTATCAGCAAAAGAAAAGGAACGGTGCTAGTTGTAGAAGCACGACCATATCACACTAGTACACCATGAGAACTTGAGCAGATATTAGTGCCCATCAACAGTAACTTCTTATCATACCAGTACAGCAGCACTCTCCAACTACTTAATCTTACAAGATATAAAGTACCTGCAATAACTTTCCACCAGCAGCAAAAGAGCGCAACCCAATTGTGTCCTGCAAAAAAATGCATCCACAAAAACACATTAGCGAACTCAACAGTTAACCTATCCAATTATGCTAGCAACCGTAATATGATTAATTGGTTGGAAAATGTGGTAAAGGCATGAATGATTCCTGCCAAACAAACCTTGTTTCTGAAAACAACAAGGAACTGGGCTGCAGGATCTCTTTTTGTTACATTTGACAGAGCATCCAGGAACCAACCACCTCCTTTAGCTCTTTGCCTGGAAACATGGAGTGCAGGGCGATCTCTTGCATATAAAGCTATAATGTGCCCATCTTTGAGCAGCTCATCAGACTTTCCACTGAGCTTCTTGCCTGATCTTGAAAGCTGGCCTGAACTTGATTCTTGCATTAATTCTATTGGTGTTTTCCTACTCCTTGAGTCTTCAGGGGAAGCAAACCGAGAACTGGAGACTTGATCACTACCACTCATAGCAGTATCATCTTCTTGATGTGAAGTACTTTCTTTCTCTAATTGAGAAGGATTGTCTGATTTCTGTCGAGGTTTTTGACGGCCATGTCTTTTTTTTGCCTTCTTGCCTGATCGGCTGCGTCTTTCATCAGATCTTGTGGTTGTATTTTGAGACATGCCAGAACCCTGAGCTTGGCTGGTAGATTCTATTGATTGACCACTGACTTTTTTGCGAGAGGTTTCTGGAGTTAGCTGAATATCATCGATCAATTGCTCACCAACAGAATCCTGCAGAGTACTTTCTTTGTCTTGCCTGTGAAATTGTTCACTTTCATCACCTATTTCACTTTCTTCCCCTTCCTCATCAGAAACAGCATTCTTTGGTACGATCCCATCAAAGAAGAATGACTGCAGAATAGAGATAGCTTTGTCCCTTATCTCCATCCACACTTCTTCACTGTAATCTGCACTGCGTGGAAGTATCAATACATTGGGCATCTCTTTTACCTGAAGCAAAAGTTTAGGATGGATCACTCAGTCAGAGGTGCTATATTCTGAGTTAAATATCATACAACATTCACATAAAATCGTAGTCTACAGCACACATTTTTCCAAACATTACCAAAAATCAAAGACCATGCTCAGTGCTTTGAGACCTCAACCCTTACCGCTCACCATACTATATCTAAGCAGGAAGTGTAACAATAAGGGCCTTTACCCTCTAAAACTTTTTTTTAAAAAAAAAAAAGAATTTGATTTTGTCCCAATCCATAGTCTAGTAATGGAAAGCTTGACGAGGATAGAGTTTTTTCCTGAGGAACATGTATATTCAGAAAAGCAATGGTTGATTTAGGAAAAAACAAATCAAGACGCATTTGATCGCAGTTGAACATTGTAGGCTACTGGTATAAATAAAAAAAATACAAATTGACTAACAGGGGAAAAGGGTGATTAAATAGGGCAACAGGCAATACAAATCATACAGGCCCACAACTTTTTTGAATTAAACTGGAAGGAGCATGTTTTATAGCGCTCGGGCATTTTAGTTACCACTGAAATGATACTAAACAGAGACAACTAGGGGTGTCCATCAACCTACCCAACCCAACTTGCTAAGTTATTTAGAAGGGGGAGAGTATGTTATTAAATTTTTTATTAAGTAACTGATATTTCAAATTGGCCATGAAATGTTATAGATTCCAAGAATAACATACTTCATTTAAACTTTTTATATATATCCTAAAAATAACATCATAATCCAATTCATAAATCATACATACCCATGCTTCCATCCACTGTGGCCCTTCAGCACCATCCAGGGCACAACCGGCCAAGGTCCCATCAATCAGAAGTTGCTTCAAAGCACAATCATCCAGCAGCTGACTGCTGCCCGCATTCACAAGAAATGCCCCTATAAGAAAGCAAAGAGGTTCCTTCCACATAAATATCAACAGGAAGTAAATTATTGCAAACTTCTCAAAATGAGTAAGGAGAGTAATATGCCTGGCTTTATATGTTGCAAGCACTCTTCATTGATAATCTGAACAGTTTCATTAGTTAAAGCACAGTGAAGTGAAATAAGATCACTCGCAGCCAGTAAATCATTAAGAGTATCCATTCTTCGAGCAGCTAAAGGAAATGTAATAGAAGACCTGGTTAATTTTTCTGGCCCCTGCATTATTTAATTTAGGCAAAAACGTGAATGGAGAGCAAATGCTAATAACTTGGGCACCGGAAAATAAAAGCAAAAGAGTGCACAACAAGTCAATGCATTAAATTAGAGAGTAGCGACACTTCAAAAAACATCAAATCCCACAACTAATCAACTTCTAAAAGAATGTTTCTCAATCATACCCAAATTGCATCTTCTAAATGCCAAGCTTATCAAATATAACAGGGTATGCTAAACCAAGATTTTATTTCCTTTCATTACAAAGATAAGAAAACAACTTGTGCCTTATAACCAACTAATTTGGAAATATTTACAGACACGAAATGTATTATCTCCACATAAACCCCATAAAACATCACAATGAAGATCATTTCTGATCTGCCCATAAATCAACTGCATCCACAAAACAAAAAAATTCTTTTAACTTCAAGTGGCTCTGCTAACCCATCAGCCAATCCTATTAAAAAAATCTAACAATTTTCTCCTATTTAATTCACAAGCAACATAAAACATTCTAAAAACGACATTGTTTGGCATCAAAATCAACACTTATCTAAGCAACTTGAATAACTGAAAATTCTAAAGTGCGTGAATAAGTACCTCGTGTACATCAAAATACAGCACACTCATTTTAAAAGCTAAGCTTCTAGTAGCCAAAGATCTAGCTGATGCAGATCTACCAACAATGCCCAATACCAAACCTCTACACCTCCTCATTCCTCTACAAAGCGGCTGCACCGAGCCAAGCCAACCGGAAGCTGATAAGGCATGTCTTGACAACAAATGCGTCCGGCGCAGCAAGCCTAGAAACAAAGCCATAACCGTATCAGCGATCTCCTCGGCTCGAGAAGTATCCACGTGGACAAGCCGGAGACCTAAATCGGCAGCGAGAGCGGAGTCGACAGCTCGGTCAGCCGACCCCAGGCATAGGATGAGCTGGTAAGGACGGAGACGGCGTTGGGCGGCGCGTGGGAGGTAAGCGAGTGAATGGAGGAGGACGGCAGCGGCAGATTCGATCTTGCCATCGGAGAGGCGGCCGAGAGGGACGTGTTCGATTAAAGCGACGCCGGATAAGGAGTCTTGTTCGATGGCACAATCTTCGATGCAGTTGAGAGTGACAACAAGAGGGAGACGTTGTTGTTGCTGCTGCTGCTGCTGTTGTTGTGGAGGAGGAGGAGTGTCAGTGTTACGGCGGTGTGACATTGTCGCTAAAGATCTGGTAGTCGTGGCGCTCATTTACAATTTTTGTACTAGTTAGGGTTTAACGTGAGGAATTTGGGCATTTTTTGGGTGGGTACAATGGAGGAGGAGGGAAAAGAGCTTCTTTTTTATTTACTTAATTGTGAACTGAAATGTGAGAGAAAGAGGCTGATGGAGTGTCGTTTTTTCTGTTGGTTTGTTTTTGCTTCCTATGGTTTGGATGGGAGGGAGATGGTGAAAAGTCAGTCCCTTCCCCTACCCTACCCTTGCTTGTCTAGAGCAGTAGACTATTTCTGACCCCTCGTCCATGGGGTTTTGAAAAGCTGCAGTAATGCTTCGATGACTTCGAGTCCCTTACTTTCATTTTTTTTTTTTATTAATGAAAATAAATAAGTTAAGTGTTTATGTTTTCATAATTAGGCTTAGTGTTTTTTTAAGACCATCATTACCCATTAGAGATTTATTCTCAGTAAGGATACCCACGTGGAAGGAAAAAAAAAACTGTAACCATGACCAGGGTTTTGCCAGTCGCTACCACCAACATAGGTCGCTAATTAGAGACGGTGAAGTATTGCTATTACCCTGTTTGGGCGGCTTTCTTTAAACCACTAGCAGTTTTTCTTTCTTACAAGAGGAGGAAGTGAAAATTTGAAAAACCACTGTCAGAAGAATTTACCTTCCCCGCCCTGTCGGTTGTCATTTCACCACTGGTGAAAGCAGGTTTCGAAGGCCTTTCACATAAAAAGAAAGTGCACTTGAGGGGAGAATACTCGAGTGCATAAAAAGAAAAACTAGCATTTCTGGGTTTACCCTGGGGATAAATGGAAATAAATACCTCTGGTTCAATGCTTCCACGTTCCTCCAAAGATAGCAAAAATCAGATCACAGAAATAACAGCACTCCGATATGATATGTCGTCAAAACACTTTCCCATTATTTCAGAAATGCAACAAACAGCTTGAAACAAATTAATTAAATGCAAAAATGAGACGCAGTAGTTTGAGTTTGAAACAAGAGAAAATAAACCTGTTACACTTACATTAGAGAGAGAGCTACACAAATACACTACAGGACCCAGAAAACTATATGCATTTTTATAGAGGCACACTGGCACCACCAAAAACCCATGCAGGCCTGCATATCTCTTTCAGGTTCTTCGGAAGATCGAGGCTGTCATTCCCTCCAGAGTCTACTCCCAACCTCTGCTAGTCCAAATAGTTAAGCAAATTTGCATTATTTCCGACTTCCATTTGGACCACCACAAGTCATGATCTTATAAGCAACTAGAGGAATGAGATGACGAACTTTAAGCTGGTCTCCTTGTCAAGATATATAGATCTTACAACTACCAAGCAAAAATACTGTACAAGTTCCGTATCATTTACCGAAACTCACACTTAACAGATCAAGCCTGCCTTATATGTTCCCCATCTCCTTCGACTTCGTATATTGAGCAATATTACAGATGTACTTCTACATTCTGAAATATTTCCAGCTGTTTTTGTTCATCCACAGTAACAAGCTATTAGACAGAAAATATCCGGTTCATAAAAACCTCCTCCTAAAATTCCTCGTAGTTGCTTGATATGAACGCATGAGCAGTCCAACACCAATGCCAGCACCAAGACACATCCCAAGGCCAATTCCAACACCAACTCTCACGCCAGCATTAAACCATGAGAGTTGTCCATCCTCACCATAATACATGTCTTCTGAGTAGAATTGGCTTCCAATTTTCTCATCTGATTCATAGCCATCATCATCTTCAGCTTCAGTAATCTGCACAAGGGCCCAATGTTGATGAGACAATTGAAATAGCACAAACTGCTGACGAAGGGATGCTATTCCAAGTAAACTGAGGTGTCAACAACCTTTCTAAAACACATAATCAGAAAATCACTCAATATATATTGAATCATGCTCATGTTTAGCTATGCACATCATGGATTCACATTGATTAACACATGAAAAAAAGATGTCCACAATATATCAGAAAATTTTCCAATTTGTCCAGTGCAAGAGTTTGTTAAGCTTCTTAAAGCTGATCTACAGTTGAATATCTAGAAGACCGTAATTGCTTCCTTTGAGGAACACGTATTTGCATGATTTCTTTCAAGAAGACAGGAGCACATTATCCAACAAATCATTTGTGACCAACTCCAAGCTGCACCACAATGTAATCAATTGATAGACTTGTACAGGTAGTAATAATTTCAAAAGAGACACTCATGTTACATAGAAGTTGCCTTCCTCTCTCTCGCCAAATAAACAAGTGGTTCGAGAGGTTGCACCTACTTCTCATGAAATAAAAAATGTGGGAACCGTGGATAGATTCAGGGGAAAAAATCGTCATACAATTACATTCACTGGACATAGTTTAGAACAAGGACCAGCAAACCTAATGCTCCAGTGCTCAGACACATTGCAGAACTACAACTTAAAACAACGCAATCAACAAATCCATATTACCTGCATTATACAAAACTTAAATTAAATCATAATCAGAATTAACTCAACTCACGTAACTTCAATCCAACTTAAGCAACGATAAGGCAATCAAAGAAAAAGCCTACAACATTCATAACAGCACTTCCCTACAACATAACAACCAATACACAACAAAAGACTTGCATTTCCTAGATTAACTTCTCTAAAACAAAACTATTAAATTTCCCATCATTCTATTTCTGATTAAAAATCCAAACAAAGAGAGATGCATTAATGACAACAGGATTAATATACCTGAACTTTGCGTTGTCTAACCAACCCATTACTAATAACACCGTTTTGCTTCCTATTATCCAACTCCTCATCCTCTGGAATCGCATCGAGCATCGCATACCTGGACGGTTTCTTCAAGGGACCAACCAAAATGGTCTTCGTCAAAATCACCGGCACACCTCCACAGCAACCAGCAATATAGACCTCGATCACCGGCGCCGAAACCCCCAATTTAAACACCGAGTTCCCTTCAAAAACACCAGCCGCCACACAGCATTC
This sequence comes from Populus simonii, assembly GCA_007827005.2. Classification (NCBI taxonomy): domain Eukaryota; kingdom Viridiplantae; phylum Streptophyta; class Magnoliopsida; order Malpighiales; family Salicaceae; genus Populus; species Populus simonii. The sequence goes on from CM017477.2 coordinate 6,224,350, forward strand.
TAAACTCCACCCTGTCTTCGCATCATTCTCCAACCCCCCTACACACCCATTATTCCCCCACGATGTCGTTTCGATCCTCTCCAACGACCCACACAAAACCATGCCCTTGTTATCTAATACTTCAAATTCAACCCCGCGGGTGACGCGCACGCTGTCCGTGCTAACATATGTGACCTCCGATGATTCCTTGTTGAGGCGGCCGCGACGGAGGGTTAAGGAGGCGGAATCAGAGGAGGGGATTTTAGAGCCGTTGATTTCGAGTGGAGTGCTGATTGAACGACGGAGATGGCGGATGGTCAGGTGGTCGGGTACGCTTTCGATAACGCAAGGAGTTACTCTTACGTAGAATAATCGGATTTCGAGCCATGAAGATGATTTGTTTGTTATTAGATATTTGTAGGAATTTGATTCGATGTGGTTTTGATCCATTGAACCCTAGTATAGTTCCTTCAAATTGGAATCAAAATAAGCTGAAATTAGGGATTCTTGGGTTTGGATTTTGATCTTTTATCAAATCCTGGGAATCATAGGAGGAGGTTTTCTATAATTTTGGCGGTGTTAGGAGATTAGGAGCAATGTTTGTTGGAGAGGGTATAGAATGGAGGAGATTTTTTAGTTTCTATTTTTTGCATTGGAGAGGAAAAAAGGGTTTTGAATTTTTATACGTGATTAGGGTTTTTGAAAGTGATTTTCTGAGTGTCAAGAGTTGTTGCGGATGAAAAGGACGCAGTGGACCTGGTCAAAAACTTCGGACAGGAAATAGGGAGGAGGAGGACGAGGAAGTGAGCTGTGATTAACACGTGTCGTCTTCAGTTGTTCTTGCTGGAGGTTGACGGTAAGGTTTTTGCTATTATTATTATCATTATTATTACGTGAAAACTGCGGATTAGCCCCCAGCCAATGATGCACTTCGCATATAAGTCTTCAAAACTTTATTAAATATGGCTCAAAGTTTCAACATTCCCATCGTTTATTATGCATCAGGAGTTATTATCATATATATATATATATATATATATATATATATTAAACTCGGCCTGGATGGACTCGCCGTCCTAGATTACACAGCTTAATTTACATTAACTTAAATAAATAATATTTAAAATTTTAATATCATATATTAAAAAATTAAAAAACAATTTATGTAAAAATAGATTATATTTGTTGTAGACAATAAATTTCAAAAGATTATTTCAAAATATTTTCATCACAAATTAAAAAATTATTATATTTTTTTAAGTGGAAAACTAATTAAACTAAAAAAAATTATTTTACATTAGAAAAACACAACATTCTTAAAGTATATATATGAATGAATTTTTTATTTTATATTAAAAAAATAAAAAAAATTAATATAAATTAGAAACTAATAAAAAAAATAGCATGCATAAAATTGAGAGCAACATGAAAATACCTATGCTTGACACCTTTTGTTTTTGTTCCTCGTTTAACTAAAACCACTATTTTTTTATTCTCTCCCTCCTCTGTCTAAAACAACTACTCCTTCGATATATTTTTTTTATTGATGGCCTTTTTGTTTTGAAGAAACCCGAGAATATTTGTTCCGCGTGGAAATACTATAAAAAAAAAAAAAAGTGGACCTGAGCTACCTATTGATTTGAATTTTCAATTTGTTGAAAAAACAATGACATGAAAAAAAATAAAAACAGGTTTTATTGTGTCACTCAAACTACAGGTTGTCCTAACAAGTGCTACAAAAATAACCAGGCCAATTGTTGGTCCAGGTTTTGCCTGCATCATATTTATCGTGCATGACATCAAAGTACTGGTATGCAATTAGTCATTTGCAAGCATACAACATGTCATTGAGCAGGATGGATTTTGGGTTTCTTGGATTTTTTTCAATGGTAATATTTAAAATAAAACTGATAGCGTGGTTTTTCGTTGTTTTTTGATAATTTCCTCTGAAATTAAATTTTTTTATTTTATTTTTTAATATTAAGCTGGTTAAAAATTATAATTACAATATGTAAGAAAAACACTGTAAGTTTCTTCGCAAATTACTGTGAATTGCTATAGTGTTTTTTCCCACATAGTTTTTTTCCAGCTTCTTTTATGTTTTCTTTTTTTGTAATTTTTTTTTCAAAATTATTTTTGTCAATTTTATTTTTTTAATATTGTGTTGGTTAGAATTTAACTTTGTAATAAAGCTTAATCATGTGAAAAAAGCATTGTAGCTTTCCTCACAAAACACTATAAATTGCTAGAGTGTCTCTCAACATGGTTTTTTTTCTTATGATTTTTTCAAAATTATCTTTGTCAATTTTATTTTTTTAATACTGAGCTGGTTGAGAATTACAATTACAAGTTATTACAAATAAGGTTAAATCATGTGGGGGAGCACTATAGCTTTCATTACAAAACATTATGGATTGCTACAGTGTTTTTTCCCGCGTGATTTTTTTTCCCTATTTTTTTATTTTTTTTTCTAAAATTGTATCTGTCGATTTTATTTTTTTAATATTAAGCTTATTGAGAATTTAGCTTTGTAATTTTTTTCTTTAAAATACTGTGAATTGTTGCAGTGTTTTCCCATATGATTTTTTTTATGATTTTTTCCAAATTTATTTTTGTCGATTTTTTTTAAATATTGAGTTGGTTAAGAATTATAATTACAATAAAGCTAAATCATATGGGGAAAGTATTGTAGTTTTTCTCACAAAACACTGTGAATTGCTACAGTATTTCTCTAAATTGTTTTTTTATGATTTTTTCTAAAATTGTCTCTGTCGATTTTATTGGAGAAAGTGCTGTAGTTTTCCTTACAAAACATTGTCAATTGCTACAATGTTTTTCCTCAGAGGTTTTTTTCCTTCCAAGATTATCTTTGTTGGTTTTTTTTAATATTAAATTGGTAGAGAATTTAGCTTTGTAATTTTTTTTCTTTTTATTAACAGAAAGCTAAAAAATATGGCGAAAACAATCATTTTGTTCAGTCTCTAAGTTTTTAATCATCAATACAACTTTTTTTCTCATCATGAAATATTGGCTTCATCATACCTTTAGTTTTTATTACTTATATAGCGCTGGTTCACAATTATAACACTATCAAGTATATTTGTTTTATAAGTCTACGGCAACGCGCAGGCATACCATCTCGTATTTACTAAATAAAAAGAGTTGATTATTATTATCATTATTTTACTTTACTCTAGCAAATTATACTCATTATTATTTTTTAATTTTCTCCCAACTATTAAAAAAACTCTAAAACGCGTGAAGAAAGCACAATAACTTTCCCACGCAGCCTTTCGTTTTTTTTTCCATTCCCCACGTAACCTTTTTGTTTTTTCCACATTGTTATTGTTATATTATATCTGTTACAAATGTCAAAAAGTGAAGATTGGTTTTGTATATATGCTTGATAAAGGTTAGCTTTCCCCACGTTTTTTTTTTTTGCTTATTTTCCCCTTTTTTTTGTCTTACATTTTTTTTTTTTTCAAAATTCACTTCTTCTTTTTTTTATATATATATTTTTTCAAAATTATCTTAGCCAATTTTTTTAAATAACTGGTTAAGAATTTAGCTTCGCAATTTAAAAAAAAAACACCGTGAATTGCTATAGTGTTTCTCCCACAAGGTTTTTGTTTTGCTGCAGTGTTTTTCCACGTGTTTATTTTTTTAAATTATCTTTATCGAATTTAATTTTTCAATATTAAGCTGGTTGAGAATTTAACTTTAGCTTTCCCCACATGTTTTTTTTTTCCATTTTTTCCAAAATTGTCTTCTTTTTTTTGTTTTTTTTTCAAAATTATTTTTGTTGATTTTATTTTTTTCATATTAAGCTGGTTGAGAATTTAGCTTCGTAATTTTTTTCTTTAAAACATTGTGGATTGCTATGGTGTTCCCCACATGGTTTTTTTTTAATGATTTTTTTTTCAGAATTATCCTTTTCAATTTCATTTTTTTATATTGAGCTGATTGAGAATTTAACTTTGTAGTTCTTTAAAACACTGTAGATTGCTATAGTATTTCCCCACATTATTTTTGCCTTGCTACAGTGTTTCCCCATATGTCTTTTTTTATCGATTTTTTTTCAAAATTATCTTTATCGAATTTATTTTTTTATATTGAGCTGGTTGAAAATTTAGTTTTGTAGTTTTTTTTCTTTAAAACACTTTTGATTGCCACAATGTTTCCCCACATAATTTTTTTTTTATGATTTTTTTCAAAATTATCTTTATCAATTTTATTGTTTTTAATATTAAGTTGGTTGAAAAGTACAACTGTAGATTTTCTCATGAAACACTATAGATTGCTACAGTGTTTCACTGCATGGTTTTTTTTCTTTTGTTTTTTTGTGATATTTTTCAAAATTATATTTGTTAATTTTATTTTTTTTAATATTGAGCTAGTTGCGAATTACAATTGTATATTTCCTCACAAAATACTATAGATTGCTACAGTGTTTTCCTAAATGACTTTAATATTGAGCTGGTTGATTGCTACAATGTTTCGCCACATGGTTTTTTTTCTTTTGTATGATTTTTTGTCTAGAATTGTCTTTGTCGATTTTTTTTTCATATTAAGCCGATTGAGAATTTAGCTTCGTAATTTTTTCTTTAAAACACTGTAGATTGCTACAGTATTCCCCCACATAAATATTTTTTTTTTAAAAATTATCTTTATTGTTTTTATTATTTTTAATATTGAGTTGGTTGATAATTACAACTTTAGATTTCCTCATGAAACACTATAGATTGCTACAGTGTTTCACTGCTTGATTTTTTCCCCTTTTGTTTTTTTTATAATTTTTTTCAAAATTATCTTTGTTGATTTTATTTTTTTAATATTAAACTAATTAAAAATTTAACTTTGTATTTTTTTCCTTAAAAATATTATGAATTACAATAATTTTTCTTCATATAATTTTTTTTCACAAATTTACAACAACACATAAGCATGTCACAAGCTCTCGGACTCACACGACATGGCATCTAGTTTTAAATTCAAGCACGTGCTTCCCCGATGAGACCTGGGATAATATGGTGGGGGACCCATCGGCTAGGGCGTTCCAACTTTGAGCTGTATTTAGCAAAGATCAGAAGGTCGGGGGTTGATTTGTAGTTATCCCCCCTATCTTGGTACTTAGGTTAACGGGAAGTTAAGCGGCGTGAAAAAGTTCACGCTGTGAATGGGTCTGGGCTTCGAGGTCTTTTATAAAATGGGCCCACACCTCGATTCTGAGAATCGGGAATATACTGAAAGCCCAGGCTTATGAATTGAGTTGGGCCAGGGCTATTATTGTTGGCTAAGAAAATTTTGAGGCCACAGGCAATAGTCAAACAGGGGCCCTCACAGCAGCTCTGATGTGAATATATGTGATAGTGGAGAAAAGGCCGGCAAGAATACCCTTTACTTCTCGGTTATGCAAAGATTCACGTATCAATTCAGTGGTCACCGTGAAAGCAGGAAAATGAAAAACAACATGGATGCCAGGCGTGTTTGCCCGAGCGCCAAACACTTCGAGAAGCCCGGGCCCCGGGCAGTATTTTAAGAGGCCAGAAATGCCTTTTTATTATTTTAATGGAAGCATTGCCATGTCATTTTTTTTAATGGGCAGCGGTGGTGGTGGATGATTTATCAACAATAATTTTTTTTTTCCTCTCAAAAAAATCATAGCTTGATTCTTTTATGTTGATTTTTCAACTTTAGTTTTTATTTTTTTGTTTTATAATTTTTATTCTTAGCTTTTTTGTTTATGTTTTATTTATTTTTAATTTTATTTTTTAATCCTAATTTGTTATATATTGTTATTTTAATTTGGTTCTCATTCTTTTGATTTTGTTTTTTAATTTTTATTGAATTTTATTTTATTTTCAATCTTACTCTTAAATAAAAAATTTGTTTGTATTTCTTACTTCAATCTGATCCCTTTTCTTTAGAATTTTTTGTTTTTTTTTTTTTCACCCCTCAACCAAAGATAAAATTTATTAATTTTTATTATCATTCTTTTATTGCTATTTTTTTTAATTTCATCATTCAATATTTAATTGATTGAGAATTGTGTTTCATGTTTTTTTCAAATAGAACACTTCTAGCCCGATGACTTGGATCATAGGCTTAAAAAGTTAATGTGAGTCGACATTGTTCTTTTTTTAAAAAAAAAAAGATCTTTATGATTTTCGTCATTTTACTTTCTATCATGTCGTCTCGATCTCATGACATTAGACGCGGGATAATCCGAGTTGGCTTGATCTTAAGTAACGAGATTACAGGTTTGTCATGTTAACTTAGGCTGACTTGAATTGACTTTTTAACGTGTTTTTTACCCAATTTTGTCATTTGTATTCAATAAAATAAGAATCAAGCTGCATTGTTTGTTCTTTTTTTGAAAAAATGTTTGTTTCACAAGTTATTGTGATCACTTTTTATTAATTTGATCAATTTATTATCGTTTAATTAAAATAAAATAAATTTATTTAACTCGGTTAAGTTTACGATAAAATTGTGAATTTTTCTTCCTATTTTGAAATGCATACATAACACCATAATATTTTTTCAATAAAAATAAAAATCCAAGCCCCCAATGTATCACAATCCATGATTAATAGCATACTATAGCATAATTTTATATTTCAAACATTTGAAAAATATAGCAGCTTTTTAAATTAAATGCTTCGAATATCATACTCTACACCGAGTAGTTTCACCATCCGTTACATGGTTCTTGCATCGAATGTTCAAAATCTGGAAACTAATTTGTTGTTCCAGCAAAACATATTTTAAGGCCACTACTTTGTGTTTCTCCAACCATACCCGAGTCTGAAAGTACCTTGTCGGATTCGCATCATGAAGCATATCGTAAATTTTATAATTATAATTGAAATGTTTCAATTCGAAATGATCACCATATCTTAACAAAAACTGACAGGCTAGATGTCGAGGCACGTAAACCAGGAGCACCCTCGAGGCTGTTTTTTTTTTTTTTTAGTTTAACGTGGATGTTCGGGCCAGCTTACGCGCACCTCGACTAATCCCACGGGTCCTGAAATTAACGACCATGTAAATCTCCAGTGGCCATCATATGAGTAACCACAGGGCTCGAATCTGAAACCACAAAGAAAACAAAACTTTTAGTCCCAAGCTCTTACCACTTATTTTTTCCTCGTTTTTACCCGATTGGATGTGGTCATAAAAAGTTCCGGCTGGCGTTGAGGCAACGCTACAGCCTACAAGCCTGTGCTCAGCAATCCAGAATGGCTGCTTTCTAAATCTTACAGCTTGAAAAATGTAACGCCGCCGGTGACTGTCAAAACTCGCAAATGAGAATTCCATGATTGACTAGTGGGGTCCGCACTTTCCTCTGAAGCCAAAAATGACGGCTCTTGTTTGACTCAGATAACCTCGATTACACTGGTTGTTATTGACGCGCCACCACCTGCATGGCTAAATAAACCGTTTGTTTTTCTAATTAATTGTAGGAGTATTGTTATATTACGTGCACGATGATTTTTACATATGCTAGATTTAATTCTATTCATATATATTGTTTTAATTAAAGACAATGAATTTAAATTCATTAAAATGAAAATAAATAACACCTGAAATCAACTAAAATACAAGAGGATTGTTTTAATATGGAGAGTGAAAAAGGTTTACAAGAACATTAAGAGCCCCTAAAAAAACATGCAGTAAAAATCTTAATTAGAAATCAAAGATTTATAATTCAAACCCAGATTATAAAAAACTACTTTACAGGTGGATGAACAACCGACACTCTTTTTTGCAATCCATTGATTGCTATGTTACTTTAACTTATCATTTGATACTTTTTCCGTGGACAGGAAATATGAAGATTGATTTATTATCAATTTGTATAATTTTTTTTATTGCGATACAAATATTCATGAGATGGCAAAATAACACAAGAAACAAGAAAATAATAATTAAACGGTCATGAACTAAAGAAAATACATTAGAAAAATTGGACAAAAGCTGTAAAAAACATAAAGTTTTATAATAAAAATATTAGACTTGGGGGTCATTATGGTAAAAAAAAGGAAAAAAAAAGTTACTGTCGTTGATTTGTTTTATTTCACTGACAACAACTATATAAAAAATTTATAAAAAAACTCTGAGAGGGAAAGGAGTTTCCCTTTTTTACATGTGAACTTAATTATATTCATATCCTGTATCTATATTCAACATTGATGAATAATCATTGTTATTTAAAAATTAAAAATTTAAATTATTACATCAGATCTTGAAATGTAATATATGTTATTTTTTGACACAATTCTTTAAAAAAAGCTTCACAAGCTTGAAACTTGTATAATTCATATTATCCTGTATTTAATCTTATAAAATAGAATGAGAATGATAAAATTCAAACTCGTGATTATTTTTTTAACAAGACCATAATATCATAATAAAGAACTATCTTAATCTCAAATCTCAAACTATTATATGAGATACTTATATATTATTCTTTAACGAAAATAACATAATACACGCAATAAAAATAATTAAAGAACAACATAATTGAATCCTAATGACGAATTTATTGCTGTGTGAAATCAACAAATAAAATTAGACAAGCGAGAAAAATATATATAGTTTATAGACATCCAACAAATAAGTACATGGCTACTTATAATCATAAGAAAAAAACTAGCATACATACTAATATACAAAGATAAAACAAAACTAAAATGATACTTGTTTATTCAAAGACTTTAAAAATTTTGTTCTTGTCGATGATCAATTATTTATTCTTAAAATTTCAATGCTCATCATTTGGTGTAATAAAATCTTTTTTAATAAACCTCTTAGAATTCCAACAGCATCATCTTATTTAGGTGCATTACTAAATAAAATCTAACAAGTTTAAAAATAATACTCAATTATTTATCTTTTAAATTATAAGGAATTTTGAGATAAAACAAAGATTTAAAATTAATATTAAAAAATAAAAGCAAAGAAAAATGTTAAAAAAATATAGAATTAATCACCCAGACACTCTCTTTCAACCTTTTTTTATTTTTCCCCGGTAAAATTCTCTACCTAACAATTTTGTTTACTCATGACAAACCAGGATTAAACCTGAATTTTTCTTTATTTAAATGAGGTGATTTTTAAACGAAAAAACTGTTTATGCACTATTGACACATGACAGAGTTCTGAGAAAACCCGATAATTTTTTTTCTTCCACGGACCGTACGAGTATTCCAAAACGTAGTTCATTTCAACATGTGGTCAAGCGTGGTTCTTACTCCTCTCTCATTCGCGTAGACATACATGGAAAACGATGACTCTTTTACTTCTTCCTGTTAGTTCGAGGTTAGAGACTAGAGAGCTCGAGGCTTGGGACTGATGGATCATATAGATTTCCGCACTTCTTCAACATTCATGCACTCAACTCTCTCTCTCTCTCTCTCTCTCTCTCTCTCTCACTCTCACTCTCTACTTTATTTTTCTTCCTCTCTCCTATTCTGCATTTCTTGTTTTCTTTCGTTTTTTTTTTTGGTGTCCATAATCATACTTCTGACCTCTCTCTCTCTTGACAAAGAGTGATTTGATTCCTTCTTCTCTTCTATTTCCTTTCAACATTCATCTGTTCTTATCCCTCTTTCATTCACTCTCTCTCTGTCTCTCTATTTTTTTCCACATTCTCCCATCTCTAGTTTTGATCTTCGCATCAAATGAAGGTTTGGTTCTCTCTTTTGTAATCTTTATTTATTTATGTATTCCCTTTATAATTCTTTATTCGGTTTTCATTCTTTAAAAGGTCGGATGCTTTCTAAAAGGAATTCAAAACATTTTGGTTTATGGGTTCATTTGATTCCTGGTAACATAGTTGTTTGGATGGGTCCATGAGTATCAGGGGTCTCTTTCTGGGACTGGTTTAAAGGAAGAATTAGTATTTCAGTGCTCTTTTAAAGAACAGAGTCTTTTGAGTGCCAAAAGCTCAGGTTCAGATTTTGTACATTAGTCAAGTTCTGGTCTTTTTACAGACAACTGATCATTAAAAGTTTGTTGATTCTGTGTTGGCGCCGTGCATCTGTAACGTTTTGATTTTCGTATCTACAGGAGTGAAGACAATTTGATGTTTTAGCCATTTTTTTTAAAAAATAAAATTGGTTTTGATCACTTTGATTAAGTTTGATGTAAAATGATTAATGAATATGTGGAAGTAGTTGAATTGAAGCTCTGAGTTAGATCTATTTGATTTATGCCCGCAGAAGTTTGTGTTGAAGGTGGAATTGCACGATGACAAAGCCAAGCAAAAGGCTATGAAGACAGTCTCTACTCTTACAGGTACCAAGTTCAATTTATTTTTTGGATTTCCATTTAAGTTTGTTTTTTCTTACGTGTAATTTGGGTTTTTTAGATTTCAGACAGGAGGGTAGTTAGTTGAAAAATCACTCTCTAATGTTTGGTTACAATGGTGGGGTAGGTGAAGGGAAGCAAATTGCTTAAAATTGCATCTGTACCCCCCCCCCCCCCCCCCCCCCCCCCTCCCTTTCCGTAATGATTGCTCTCTCTAATTTCTTACAAAAAGGTTTTTCATTTTTGGTTGGTACTTCTTTCTCTGCTTTAATTATTTCTATTTAGATGTAAGGTGATATGAATGTCCATACCAACCAAATCAGCCACGACACGCAAACTAGCAATGAAAAATTTGGTGTAGGAGGGAAAATACCGATTTTATCAAATATTTTCGTGAAATTGTTTCATGAAAAATCAACCATGTATCGAGTGAGCAGATCCCATGATTGAATTCTTTCGGAAAATGATCCTGGGAAGAATATTACTTTTCGTAAGATTAGCGTTATTCTCGATGTAATAGCGTGCTAGTGTTTGTTTTGTACCCTGCACAATTACTAGTGCACTATCAATACTCTGAAAGATCAGATTTTGTGAGAAAATTCAGGAGGCAGCTTCTGTAGGCCATTCAGTGTACCTCCTAATCACGTAAAAGTACGCGAATGGATTTCGAACTTTCATGTGATGCGAGACAGGGTTGCGTATAATGAATGATTCCTCCAAAAAAAATTCAAATTCTTTCTTTAAGACATGGACAGGCTGAGTAAGCCTCTCGTGGGCAGAAATTGAAAATGATGGGTGTATCAATCTGCAGATGTTTGCGCTACAAGCTGTTAGCGCGCGGGACAATATTGTTGTTGTGGAAAATTGACGAGCAGTTATTTTAGAAAATAACTGTGAAGCGATTTTTTAATCTCATTTTGCAATTTTATAGGAATTGATTCCATGGCCATGGACATGAAGGAAAAGAAATTAACCGTGATCGGAACGGTTGATCCTGTAAATGCAGTCAGCAAACTGAGAAAATATTGGCCAGCAGACATTATCACAGTAGGGCCAGCAAAAGAGCCTGAGAAGAAAGAGGAGGCTAAGAAGGAGGAACCCAAGAAAGAGGAGGCAAAGAAAGAAGAACCTAAGAAGGAAGAAGCGAAGCCAGAGGAAGTCAAGAAGGAAGAACCCAAAAAAGAGGAGGAGAAGAAGGGGGAAGAGAAGAAGGGGGAAGAGAAGGGGGAAGAGAAGAAGGAAGAGAAGAAGGAGGAAGAGAAGAAGAAAGAGCCAGCACCACCGCCGGACCCAGTTATGGAGCTTGTCAAGGCTTACAGAGCTTACAATCCTCAAATGACCACATATTACTATGTCCAAAGCATGGAAGAGAATCCAAATGCATGTGTAATTTGTTAAGTTTTGGGCTATTATAAATTAAATATGACAGCTTTTCCGGCCGGTGGATGATGGTTTTTAATCTCATCACCGTGTGGTTATCCCTGTATATAGGTGGTGATGTATGTGCCTCTTTCATCTATATTCAGACATAAGAAATTTGTAGAAAGAATAAATGGAATTTCGCTACTGGCACGCTGTTTTCTCTATACAATCTGTACAATAATGTTAATTTCGTTACGTTCTTGACAAATCTTCATGCAGCACGAAGATTAAAGAAAAGCTAAAAAGCAATCGTGATTGATTTGAAGATATATGAGAATTCCGGGTGGGTCACAACTCATGCTAGATTTTGTTTTTCTTACATCTCTCCCACCGTCTTTCTCTGTGCATGTGTCATACGTCGAGGAACAAGTGAGTCTGTGGGTCGCGTTGATCTTAACTTGTTGTCTCTCCCTTTCGGCTTTCTTTCACGTCATCTAAAGTGCCGTGGTATAATTTTAAGGATATAGGTTAATTAATTAGATTTTGAATTTATTTTTTAGATATTATTAATCAAATCTCAGAATTATTGAGAATTATATAATTATTAATTTTAAAATTTTAAAAAAATTAATTAAAATACGTAATCGAGCACCGAGAGTAAAAAAAAAAAAAAGTGCCGTGGTCCAGCTAAATTTGTCGGTGCCGTGATGCCATGGTGAGTTCAAAGGATCCAACTCTCTTCTTGACAATTAGCATGCCACTGTTCAGTTACATTTCTGGCTAACTATTTCTTTTCACCTTAAAATGCTTTTATTCTTTGAAATTATCTCCTCGTATGGGGGCTTGCTGAAATGAAAGAATCTCCAAGTGACATGACATAACACCCTTGGATTTAAGTTTAATCACTGCTACTTTCAAATTTCATACTGTAATACTGACGTCGTCGTGTGTGCTATAAAAGTTGAGATTTAAAGGGAATCTAGAAAGGGATTGGAAGACATCTTGGTTGTTGGACAGTGTTTATTTCGCGGTGGTATTTTTTTTTTAAAAAAATTATTTAAAATTAATTATTTAATATATTTTTTAATTATTTTGATAGGTTGAGATTAAAAATAAATAAAAATATTATTTTAATATATTAAAAAATATATTTTAAAAGATAACCGTCTAGCTTAGCATCTGAACAGAGAAGAAAGTCTGAATAATCACTCGATTTTCAAACTAGCTTCCAAGCCGGGTTGAAATAACTAAGATAGGAAAATTACTAAAAATAGTAAATTTTGATTATTCAACAACATAAAAATGCAAGTCATTCGAGAAGAATTAAGTAAGAAATAAACTAAAAATCGTATTAAATGAAGCCAGAAAAATTACCAAGAATGGTAAAATTAAGAACCTAACTATATAGGTTCTCCAGTATTAAGAACTTGAGATTTAGAGATTTGTTTTCTATGTGGTCTCAGGTTCGAGTCTTATAGTTGCTCATATGAAGATCACTAGAGACTTATATGGTCGTTAACTTCAGGGCTTGTGGGATTAGTTAAGATACGTGCAAGCTCATCCAGACACCCATATTAAACTAAAAATACACAATTAATGATCAAATATTGAAAAAAATAAAAAAATAGGAAACTAAACGATGAGATTGAGTGCTCGAATCGACCTCTAGCAAGCGTAGCTGGTTTCTCACAACGAGCGTCATTTGCATCATTTAAATACTAGTAAACAAAGTAATGATCAAGATATTGAAAGGTCAGCAAAGGGTCCCAAACCAAACCTGAAATCACTGTCTCTGCCATCCTTGAGCTGATCTACCCTGTCAAGATAGTCAAACGCCATCAATTTTATTCCTGACAGCTCAGCTCCTACAGAATCTGATGATGTGTCAAACACTCATCAACATTTTCTCGATTTTTCTATTTTATCCTTTGACGAAGTGATATAATAAAATATGTATGTACGTACGAACGTATTTGTGTATTGTCCAGTCACCCTTGAATCCCAGTTGCAATACGTACGTACGTACATACATACATGCATACATACACTGATACACACGCACCTAAAGCTGAGGACAGGGATTGGATAAGGTGTGAGAGGGAATAACCTAAAATTAATGAAGGCTCTCTCTATTCCATGCATCATTAATGAAGGCTTTTATGCTCGATATGTCGTCTTATTAATCGACATGTATCATACTACTTGTACGAATTTAAACAGGATTGTAACATTATCATACTACTTTGAAAAAAATCAAAAAGATTAATTAGAAAAAGGGGGCAAAACAAAGAATACTAGTTAACCAACTTAACATATTAAACTTGGATTATAATAAATTTATAGAAAATAAATTAAATAAATTACAAATCTTCACTTCCAACATATTTAATATTAAAAATTGAAATCAAGAAAAAAAAACTAAATTTATAAGATCAGCATATAACCTAATAAAAAAAATATAAAAAATATAAAACACACTAACACAACTAATATTAAAGATTGAAATTTAAAAAAAAATGAGTTATCAAATGAAAATAATAATAATAATGTTGTCATTCAAGACTTAATCATGATTATAATACTTAATTTGAAGGTTAATTCAACCCAAAATCTATTTTATAGGTTAAGAAGATTATCCCAGTGAACTTAATTTTTAAGTTTTTTTTTTTTAAATGATGATATCTAGATTAAAAATATGAGTTCTATCCCAACCAAATCCTGGTTTGTCAAGCCATTAAATTAACCAGCCAGACTAAACCAAGTCTAATAATTAAGATAAAGAGTGCCCAAGAAAAATCTCCATTTTCTTCATCCTAGCTCTAAATTTTTTAATACGGCATAACTGAAAAAAGAAAAGGAAAACTTAAGACAACATGTGAAAAGTAAAAATGAGATTGATTGCTATGAAAGGTAATTAGAGGGTGTTTGATAGTGTGATAATAATTATTTTTAAAGTATTTTTTGTTCAGAAATATATTAAAAGAGTATATATTTTTATTTTTTAAAATTATTATTGATATTAATATATTAAAATGATCTGAAAATATAAAAATAAATTAATTTAAAACTAAAAAAATTAAATTTTTTTCAAAAATATTCTTAAAACATAAAAACAGTCCCTCAATAATCATGCAATACATCTCAATTCTCTTAAGAACTTTTTGCAAAGAGTGTTCGAATTGAATTGTCCCATTAAGTTGAGGATAAAACAAACTTTTTCCCGAAAATTTACACCCTCTTGTCTAACCTATTACTCGCATGAAAACTATAGACTCCATTGTTCCTCACTCGCCACCGCCCATGCAATCACGAATGACGGAAGGCCATCCATAGTGTCAAGATTCGGACAGCGACAACCTGCGAGCAAAATGAGGCGCACAACAATCTGTTGCCACAGTTTTTTATATTCTACAGCACGTTGCTTTTTGAATACAACGCTTGAAAATCTCGTGCTAAGACTAAAAACGATTGATTCAATAGCAAATCAATGCACGCTTTGTTTTACTGTCTTTAAATATAATAAGCCAACCAACTTCTTCTAATCCTTTATAACAAACAATCTTAGTCTAACGGCTTGTTCTATCTTACAGGAAAATATTTTCCTGTTTCAATGTAAAACAAATACTGGTAAATAAATAAACAAAAACACAACATTTTATTATTAATGTAATCTTCATCTTATCACCATCTCACCGTAACCATCTAATATCATCATCATCATACCAGCCATCTCATTTACCACCACTATTATCACTAGATTATCAATATAACTATCGCTTCATTATTATTTTTTATTATTACTCCAACATCGTAATTACTATAATAATCATTATTATTACTCATAATCATTAATATCATCATATTGTTATTAAAATATCCACAATAACAACTTTTATTATTATCGTCACAATAACAATCTTATAATCACTATTTATCCCCGTATTATATTAATCATTATTATCATCATCACCATAAAAAAAACATAACAATTATTATTTTCACAGTCACCACCTCTATCCTTAATTCTCCTCTTTATTATCATCATTCAAAAAATACAAATGCAAATTAATTTATTATGCTAGAAAATATTTCCTTTTTAATGCATTCAAACAATGAAAAATAACTTTTTTTAAAAAAAAAATACTTTTCACATAAACATTTTTTTTGCAAACCTAATGGATCCTTAGCTTGCCGTGTTTGGTCGTTTTCTTTTTTTCTCCCCCGAGAATGAAGCTTCCCATGCTTCTGTTTCACATTATCTCAAGGTTGTTATAAATGTAGGCAGCATGAATCAATCAAACCAATGGGCTGAAATAATGAAGCTTCAAGAAACCGCGATCTGACATGGCCAACAGGTGAACCATGCAGGAAATAATGTATTTGTGAACATTCCATGCCCTTAGCTTGAAAGGGGATGATGCCTAGGGAAAAAAAAGAGAAGAAGGCCATGCTTTTCTGCACTATAAAGGGTGATGTATTAATCTCGCTGTGCCAAAAAGTTTCATGCTTCCATTAACATAAGCCAGGAGAGTTAGTATAGCTTCATACATGACTTTCCTCGACTGGCTAGCCAGGAATTTCAACGAGAATGGCAGTATTCAATTTGCTCGAGCAAATACCCGCCCAAGTTGAACTTACACTAGATAAAATTTATCTCATGTGCCAACATGGTCATATGCATAAATGAGATCGCAACCAAAATCATATAATAATATTGATAACAACCCAAAAAGATACGCACTAAAAAAAAATCATGTAAAACGCTGAAAAAATGGGAGAATAATTTTATTTTATTTTTATCTCTACTAACCTTGGTGATGTGACTTGATTTTTTTTTTAATTACTTTTCCTTGATTTTTTGGAAAAAAAAGTACATCATACGTGCTTCCCTTCCCAGGTTGGATAAAAAAAGAGTTAAGTTTAGCCGTTAGCGATGTAATTTTTGTAGCAGCAAGAAATATTTTTATTACAAGTAACGTATATGATAAACAAATGGAAGATCAAAGACACCAATAACATTACGAAAAAAATTTAATAATAACTGAAAATATTAAACCAAGAAGTTAAGAGGCCTCAACCAATTCCTTATTTAATTTGAATTTAAAATTAAATTAAATTAAATTAAAACTCATGACCAATATAAACTTATTAAAATTCAATTTGATATCAACAAAAAAGAAATTCATAGACATCATTGTTTTAAGTTTTTTTTATATATATAATGAGACAATTATATTTTTTATGAACTTGAGTTAATTTAAATTAGTTCTTAGACCTTTAAACTAGACGGTGAGCTTGGATGTGTTTAATAATTTAATTTTTTTGAATTTTTTTTTCTAACTATACAACAATAAAAGTTGACAAGCAAAGAAAATTCATGGAATAAAATTTAAGAAAAGAAAACTAGCTGTAAAAGAAGAGCACCCCCTAATGTTACAAAAATCATGCCATAAACTTTCTAAAGAAAACAAAAGATTGAATGGTATTCAATCAAATAATATATAAAAAAGTGGCAATTAAATAAAATTAAAAAGAAATAACATTATAAAAAGTTATACAAAAAGAACACTTGCTAATATAATGATAATAATAATAATAATAAAAAAAAAAGCTATGATCTCACCCAAAAAAATTGCAATTTCAATGATATCCAATAAAAAGAATTTTAAATTAATGGACCAAAGTGCAGAATATGGGGAAACAAAGAAAAAAAGAAAAACAAGCCATGCAATAACGTGAGCTTGACACGTGTACCACCTCAATTTTTTTATATATTAAAAAGTGAATATCATGTTATTTATCTTTTAATTTTTTTTAAAAAAAACCGAACACTTACAATGCAAAATCTGCAAATTAATCAAGAAATTCAGCGATAAAATGTGCAAAGAATATCCTAAAAACAATAAACTTACTTGTTGCCTCAAATTACCTAAAAATCAATCTAAATATTAAAATCAATCTAAATTCAAAAACTTTCTCGTGCTAAGATCTACACTCTCAAGCAATGAAAATAACAAAGAACATCACAAAAAAACTTCTTTCATCAAATTAAACTTGTTGAATTTTAATAGTCAAAATTAATATCAACCAATATTTTTTTCTTTACCACTAGAATTCAACAACACTAACTTTTATCAATACAGTGACAAAAAAGAAGAAGTTTTATAATGAAATTGAACTTTTAAAAGGCAAAGGGACTGGAAAGTAACAAATCCAAGAGTTGGACAACTAAATTAACCTTTTCTCTCCACTTTTGAAATTGACACCTATTTTCCTTTCTTTCAATCTTTTTCTTTCTTAGAAAATTAGAAGTAATTGGCCATCAATTTCAGTTCAAAAGGATGAAAAAAAGTTAAAAAAGATCAAGCACCAAAACGGGGAAAAAATGCAACGCTCCGGTCCACAATGATTTATGAAAAGTTGCACGGTAAAAACTACACATTTTAGTTTTTTTTTTTTGTGTTAATTGTTAATTTGTTAATGTAACCGGTGTCAGTATTTTGTACATTTCAATTTAATATATATATATATATATATATATATAAAAGAACCAATTGGATTTTTGAGCTTGCAATCTCCCGGTTGAACATTGAACTGCATTTTGAATCATGAGAAAAATGACCCCATGCCTTCCTAGTAAAAACAATTCTTTTTCCTCAACACAACATTTAAGAAACCAAGAAAATAAGAAAAAAGATCTTACAACAGCCATCCAAAAAAATATATATGTTATCCTCTTTCATATCAAAACTCATAAATACTGGCCTCGTAATGTTTATGCTTTTTACCAACAAATTTCCAAATGGAAACCATCTCATCAGTAGTAATCTACCCAAAAAGTTACTGATTGCGCGAGACTGAAAAGCACAGCAACCACTTTGCCCCTTGGTTAAATTATGAATAATGCTGGGGCAAGAGGAAGAAAATCATACAAGTATAATTGAGTGGAAAGAAGGTATTACTATTTCATTTCCTTCTAAACATCCCAAAAGCATTTTAGCATTTCTTAGACACGATATAATGGCTGAGACATTACACATACTAAAGGGCACACCTTTGATTACTGACTGGCCCTCCCAAAGAAGTGTTCTATCTGTAAACAGCCTTGAGATTGCAAACTGCTTGTTTTAGCTCCATACTTGCACTTCTTGGCAGATACAGAATTTTCCTTGCCATCCTGCATAAAAAGGTCACAGTTAGAAGTCAAGCAGTCAGTTTCAAAACGAGGCTGTAATATGGAGATGTGATTCTAGATACAACGTGGATGACAAAAAAATAGCTGCAAGAAAACCAAAGAGTCAAGTTGAATGGATATGAACAGAAAACTAATTGATACTCTAGAACAAAATATAAGTATAAGCATGATTGCGTGACAGGTTTTGAAGTAGCAACTAACGCAGGCAGCTACAAGTTGCAAAGACAGATGTTTCAAACCAAAATGTGTCAAACTAATAATTAAATAATTGTATACATGCATTACCTACCAACAAGGATTGATTCATAGATCTCAGCACTTTAACTCTACCACCTCGCCCATCAGATCCAACAGCAATTAAATCCCTGCTACTTGCACTTGTACCTTGTATGGCCACTGATCCGTTGCTTTGACCACGCTTACACCATCTCCCCAAGTACCGGTTTGTTCCATCAGGACCCATCAATCCACTAGAGAAACATATATCCCCTGGAGGTTTAGTATCATAATAAACAGCTAATGTCAGATTCTGAAATTAATATTCCAAAATATGTATTTTACAGAGGGCAACAGTGTGCTCATGCATGTAGTTATGTCACAAAGTTTGGCTCAAGCCACTCCTTGAAACCAATTACATCAAATTTGGGATTGTGATAGCAGTGGCGGTTCAAAATGTTTTTCGTTTAGAAATACATCAAAATAAAGTTTTTTTATTTTTTAAAAATCATGTTTGATATCAGCATATCAAAACAATTTGAAAACATAAAAAAAATTCATTTTAAGCAAAAAAAAATTCAAAATTTCAGAAAACACGGTTTGCACCGCATTCCCAAACACACCCTTAAGGAGTCTTTTTTAATGTTAAGAATGGATTGAACTTCTCTGGTGTCATCAAGAGACACAATAACTTCCTCGCCTGTAGCAGAATCAAGAGCATTGCCCTCACCATTGTTGATTCTTATGCCAAAAGGTCCAGATGGGTTCACTGTTTTGTGTACTTCGGCTTCACTGTGAATATCAGAAACTGCTTCTGACTTTGCAAGAGCAGATTCACCCTCTCTGGTCTGATGTTTTGAATCAGGGTCTGGAATTACATGCACAGCTGTAGGAAGATTCAAAGCTGCTTCATCTCTTGCATGATAAGCATTTCCCTGTTTGTTAAGAGCAGTGATTCTAGTACATTCTTTGGATGAATTGGCACCCTTATCACCCATGAAACTAAAATTTTCTTGATCACTGGTCGAGCTTCCTGTTAGATCCACAGATACACGATGCTGTTCCTTTGGACCAGCACATGAAGTCCTTGTGGACAAAGCATTAGAATTGTCCTTAATATCTTCTGCAACAAGCCCTTTGCAATTTGCCTTCTTTGAAGCTTTTAAAGCCCTCAAACTTTCGTTATCTTTTACTTCAACAACCATCTCTAGTTCTTTGACCCTTGTCTGATGATGGCAACAAAACAATCATTTCAGCCAAACCAGAGACTAAGCCATTCCCCGGATGAGCTTTTATTGGAGAATTTTAAACAAAATCCTCACAGAATTACCTTTAATTTATTGATCTTTTCTTTTGCCTTCTCGAGTCTTTTACAAGAACGAGCCTCACCCTGTCCAAGTTGGTTACACTTAGCCATCAATTCTTTGTAAGTCCTGTTAGAAGCAATGTGGAACAACAAATTATATTAGATATCAAAACCCTGAAAAAAATAAGAGATGCGGGTATATATAAGGAAAAACCATTAATAACATTTTGCAAAAATAGCTAAATAAAAATGCAGTGAGAATAAATCAGGTAAATTATCAACATGGTTATTCTTCAGTGGAAAAATCAGGGTAAAATCTAGCATTAGCAAAAGCAACTATCAGATAAAGATAGTGCATGTAAACATTGTAAAGTGTAAACACTGATCATTACAGATAGGTATCAAGCAAAAAAGCTCACCGCTGTCATAACACAATCCTTGATGATGAATCAACAGCTCTCATCATTTTGGAATTAAGAAGGAGCATTAAAATTCAATTGAATGTCAAAACTCAAAATAATTTTCTCCATCCATAAATACATTTAATTACTATAACTGAAAAATAGACAGCTTACTTATTGCGAATGACCAAAGACTTTCTCAGGATGTCTAGGGTATCTTTGTTATTGGCTTCATTACCAAAAGAGGCAAGCTTTAAAATCTCATCTTCCTCCAGATTCACATCCGATACCCTAAATTACAAACCGTACAAGTACAAGAGTTCATAACAAGAAACCAAATAATAAAAGTCTATTTGGACCTAGCACAGCTGCACTTACAGCTTGAGTGCTACAAGCTCTTTGGCAAGTGCCATATTCCTATCTTGCAGCCTGATGCGCTCCAACTTCAGTGCATCAAGCTCCTACAACACAGTTGACCAAAACCTCTTAGAAAAATTCAGTTAATTGGCACCACCAACGACATGAAAAGGGGATTAATCTAGAACAACTGTGAAGACGATAGTGCACCTCAGATTTCGATCGAAGCAGGTGCTGAATCGATGCTTTTTGTTCCATTGCATGAGTCCTCAATTTAACTTCTTTCTTCAACTCATCTTTACAAAGATAAAACTGAAACAAAAATAGCTTCATAAGACCCGGAAAAGAACAAAAATAATCGGTTTGCTTCAAATACTTCATTGATATAGCCATAGATTCGGTCAATTACAGCTACAAAGATAACTGCACACCAGGTGTTCTGCAAAATTTTCACACAGACAAAAACAACCAAACAAATCATAAGTGAAATCAATCTTACTTCCTCATTGAGATGCTTCATTTCCTTCATTTGACTCTCCAAAATCGTATTGAGACCCGACAATTTTCCTTCCAATCTCTTCACTTCTCCCCGCAACAACTTAGGATCCTCCTCACACTCCCCCGCCTTGCGATCCCCGAACGGTTCGGTTTGGTCCCCGACGGACTGAAAATAAAGGCGACCGGCATTTTGCGCCGAGCAATTCTGCTTGCAAACTGGACAGCTACGCTTCTTTTCATTCGAACAATATTCAAACCACTGCTGCAGGCTAGGGTTTCAAACATAAACCACGGAAACCTCAACAAACTAGTTTCCAGGTTTGCAGAGAGAAATTGAAAAATTAAGCACATGCGAAATCGTTTCCGTACCAGAGTTCGTGAAAGACGTGGCCACAAATGGTGATTGATTGGAGATCTTCGATAATGGGCTTGAGATCTTCATAGCAGATGGAGCAGATTGTCTTCGCGAAAGAGTTGTTAGGGTTTGTGACCATCGCTCGGTAGCTGTGGGTCTGGGACTCCTTTTTTGCGTTTCGTTGCTGTCGTTTTGGTGTTTTTCAATTTTCCAGTCTCTCATTGTTGTGAATGAGAGCGAAATTTAAAATGATGAGGGAAAGCTGTAAATTTTGTTTGGCGGGACATAGAGGGAAAATGGAGAATTGGGTCAGGTGCCGCGTGCATGCCACGGAGACTAATGTAATGGTGAGGCAGACAGTTTTTTTGGGAAATCTCACTTTAGGACCTAATATGTTATTCAATTATCAATTAAGTACCAAATCTTTTGGTTTTATTAATTTTTCCATCTAACACCAAGATAGTATTTGAAATTGTAATTACAATCGTTTTTTTAAGTATTTTTTAATTTAAAAAATTAAAAAATTTATTTTTAATATTAGCATGTCAAAATAATTTAAAATCATAAAAAAATAATTTAAAATAAAAAAATTCAAAACATTTCAAAAACATTGTTCAACGAAAAATAAATATACTTTAAAACAGGGTTTAATCCCTCTTGAAAATAACTTTAACATCAAATCGTAATAAAATTTTCTTGACTTTGTTTAAAATGAAATTATAATATTTGGGCATTAAGATTAGCCTTTATAGCATATTCAGCTATTTTTGCTTTTAAAAATAATATATATGGTATATAATAGATGGGTAAAGGGTGATCTTGTCTGGTGCACGTCGTGTTTGGGTAAAAATGATATAACCAGAAGATTTAGGTCCAAATTGATTGTGAGTAATATAGTAGGGGCTAAATTGAGATTTTACTGTTTGATTTATATTTTTTTCTTTGATGATAATAATAAAGGTATTTTGAGTTTTTTATTGTTATTGCCACTAAATTACTTTTCTAGTGGAACTGATTGTTCTTCACATCTTCGTTGCTATGTTGGTGGAATTGATTGTGATCCTTACTTGTTTTATATGAGTCAATGATTTAAAATCTATAAGACCCACGCTTTATTACTGACACAGTAACACAATTTATATAGAAATTTAGTATAAATTTTTTTTATATAGATTCATTATTTAAATAAATAACACTTTTGAAAAACGTGTTTTCGTTGATAATATCGAACAAGATTGTATGTGTGTTTGTTTTGAATTCGGTTTAGAAAGTATTTTAAAAAAAATTTAAAATTTTTATTTTTTTATTTTAAATTAATAGTTTTGATATTTTCAAATTATTTTAATGTAATGATATTAAAAATTAATTTTTAAAAGATAAAAAAGTATTATTTTAATATGTTTTGAAATGAAAAATACTTTAATAAATAATTGTTACCATACTTTTAAACACCCATAAAAACCGTTGTATAATTTTTTTAATAGATTCTTAAGGAAAATTTGGAGGAATAATTTTTACATGCTCTGATTTCTTGGTTTTTCCATGTTCTGCCAAGTTAGACCTGCAAGACAAATTAAAAGGGGAATAACCATGTATTGTCTCTACAAATTAGTTATTCTGTTTGAATTTGGCTTCACAAACGGTCGGTGAACATGGACAGACCATTGTTTCATTTTAACTCGTTATAGCCACTCAGGCTGAGTTCCTTTCAAAGCTGGATTGCTCTGTGTTTTGTAACGACCACAGAGAACATGGATTAGATCCGAACTAGATTATTTTTGGTGTTATGTTGCAGGTAAAGCTAAACTTTTTTCTAACGTAAAAATAAATGTATACACTGCAAGGGATTTTTTTGGCAGTGCTGTTAAGTTTGGTATAGTAAGTAAAACTTGAATTTTTTTAATCAGACTCCTTAATTAAAATTCTAAATTTTACTGTGTGGCAATTGGCTTGACAACTCGTACATCTTGATGCGTTTAAATTAAATATTTATAAAATTAAGTATCAATAAAAATAAAACATTTGTTTATGATCATTATAAACTTATAAACGTTAAATTGAAATAAATTATGAAATTTAATTCAAAATTAACTAGATATTGAATGAGAAAAAAGAATAAAAATCTAACCTTGAATAATAAAATAAAAAAACAAAAAAAAAACAGGCATTTTCACATGCTTCAATCTTTATCTCCTAATTTTCAATCTCTCTCAAACAAACAATAAAATGAGGTTTATTTTCATGAAGCAAGCACCAACCTAATGTAATGATGATTTAGGCTGATATAACCACACAAAACGTGGATATAAATAAATCACCAACCCAAAACCTAGTGAACACAAAATTATATGATCGAATTGAAGGATAAAAACGTAGATTGAAGATAAAAATTAAAAGAAAGGACCAAAACTGACACTGTATTTTTTTTTAGAGATAAAAGGCCCATTGTTTTTTCTTTATTTCAATTTTGGCCCGTCTGCTATTGTTTATTTGTAAATAAAAAAATTAAATTATGTTTCGTGTGATTGAGTGGCAGATGTTTTTTTCAAGATCGTAATATCAATACAAAATATAAATCAAAATAAATTATTTATCAACCATAATTACAATCAACACAACGTTAAAGAATTAAATTAAAAAAATAATAATGATAACACAATGGAAAAAAGAAGAAGAAGGGAACACCATGTGAATCCAGGATGACCCCTCTCTGATGTTAGAGTGAAAGGCTATTGCCTTTTATTTATTTTCTTATCTAAAAAAATAAAAGTCTCAAATCATTTTCCATCAAATTTGCATCCAAATATCTCAACTAATTAGCCATAGGATTACACGAGCATGACAACGTTTGCTTCACTGGAAAGTAATGTGCTGCGATGATTTGGTTTGTGAGTGTTTGTTTTTGTATTATAATTTATTTTTTAAAGTGTTTTTAAATTATTTTTATTTTAAAAAAATATTAAATTAATGTTTTTTATATATTTTTTTATTGTTTTTATGTCTTGACATAAAAAAATAAAAAATAATATTTTACTTCAATTAAAAAATACAATACACCATGTCACAAAATAAATCAATAGCCGAGGGAACGTGTAACAAAGCACAAATTTGCCAGTTTATACAATAATTAATAAAAAAATATTTTATAAAGGTATTTTTTTTCCAAAATATCAAAGTCAATATATGTGTCATCTATTGTGATTATACAGACAGTATATAACTATTGAATTATGAATTAATATTATTCTATATATTTGTTTGACCAAAACAAGTTCCCGTCCGTGGGTAGTTTTGTCAAATATAAGCTATGGATCAATAAACTAAAACTTTGTTTGTCATGTACTTGACTAATGTACCCCCGTGAATATTAAGTTTAACAAAAACATTAATAAAAACAACACGTGACATCACAAATGATAAAACTAAACTCAATGTCCTTTCATGTCAAGGATACAAAGAAATCAGGCGACTCAATAATATAAACTTGAAATTAAGAGATTTTTTTTTTTTATAATCTCATTTGTTTTCTTTATGATCTTAGATTCAAGCCCTGTGATTGCTCATATGATGACCACTGGAAGCTTACATGGTCATTAACTTCAGGGCTCGTGGGATTAGTTGAGGTACGCGCAAACTGACCCGGACACCCACATTAAACTAAAAAAAAAATGTAAAGAAATCAACATCAAAGTTGTTGGGTGATGGACAAATCATAAAGAACATCATGGAAACAGTTACAAAATATGAAGTTGAAAACGATAATTATCTCCTGTAGTCTTTATTGCAAATAAAATCAATTTATTTCAAATGCCAAATAAAACCTGACACACAAATTATGCTTTAATACTATAAAATTATACAGGGAAAAGTTACCAGACACTTAAATATATAAGTAAATAATAAATACTAAAAACAAATTTTAATGAATTAACTTAAAATATACACGAGGGTTGCTGGAATTCGAAGAGATTCAAAGAAGGGGTTGTTGTTGTGCTTTTTAGCAAATGAAAAATAAGAAACAGGGGAAGAGAGAACCATCAGGTTTTTATTTCATTTAAAATCACTGATGGATTCCGTCAGCATTCATGTTATGTCAAATTTTTAACGAAACTACTAACAGAGTTTTAATTAATTTTTTTATATTCTCTCACTACCAAAAATATCCCACCATATTATTAATTTTTTGTCATAAATTACCAATAAAATATTTTTTTATCAATGTTTTTTGTCAAATTTTTTTTTTACCGTGATAAAGGAACAATAAAGGTGAAAATATTTTATTAAATTATAACAATAGCTAAAAGAAATCAGTGTTTTACTGTGGACTGCACAGTGCAGTCCACAGTAAAACACTTATTCCTTATTTTATTTTTTTTAAGTTGTTTAAGTTTTTTTAGTTGTTTTTTTAATGATTTTTGGGATTTTTTCTTACTCCTTTCTTTATTTTTTTTAATTAATTTTTTTCGTTTAGTTTAGTTTGTTAATGTTAAATTTCTTTCTATTTAGTTATTAGACTTTCATGACACATATCCTGAGTTTCACGGGTTAACCTGGTTTCACAGGTGAACCCAGTTAATTCCGGGTTGACCCGTCAATTTTTTTTATTATTATTATTTTCATAAATATTTTTGTTTAATTTAGTTTGTTAATGTTAAATTTTTTTTAATTTAGTTATCAAACTTTCATGACACAAATACTGAGTTTAACAGGTTAACATGGTTTGACGAGTTAACCCGGATTTTTTTTCTTTTTAATTAATTTTTTTTGTTTAGTTCAGTTTGTTAATGTTCACTTTTTTTTATTTAGTTACCAGACATTCATGACACGGATCCCAGGTTTAACGGGTTAACTTGGTTTGACGAGTTAACCTGAGTTTTTTTTTTTTTTGCTTTTTTTTGCTTTTTAATTATTTTTTTCGTTTAGTTTAGTTTGTTAATGTTAAATTTCTTTCTATTTGGTTTTTTTTCTTCTTAGAGGTTTTTTTTCTTTTTAATCTTATTTATTTAATTAATTTAGTTTATTAATGTTAAATTTTTTTCTAAGTAGTTCTCGGCTAATGCCTTTAGTTTTTTTTTATGCATTTGACTGTGAACTGCACAGTGTAGTCCACAGTGAAAAGGCTGATGCCTTTTTTTTTAATTAATTTTTTTCGTTTAATTTAAATTGATGTTAATTTTTTTTCTATTTAGTTATCAAACTTTCATTACACAGATTTCGGGTTTGACAGGTCGTATATAGTTTATGATACGACATTGCAGCCAGACCCACGTCCAATGCTATCGGGTCTGGTATTGCAGTCCAAACACTTTTATGCTAAGGGTTAACCCAAGTTTAATGTTATTATTAATATTATAAACATTACTCTTGGGTCAGGCGTTGCAACCAAACCTGAGATTCTTGGATATAACTTTGCAAAAAAACCTAACACTTTTAGATCTTGGCTATTTTTAAAATGTAAAAAATAATTGACCCGCGACATCGCGCGGGGCATATAACTAGTAAAATACTAAACCACGTGGATTTTCATTATAGCCCATCCACGATGAAATGTATTGAGGGCTGCAGTGAAAAAATTTATCATTTTTTATTTGTTTTAAGACAACACTGTCCTTTTATTTTTTTAATAACAATGCAATTATTGTATTGCCCTTAAAAAGTAAACAACCAGAACTTTTAGTTCAAGAGGCATGTGGTAAAATTCAATTTTGTCATGAACAATTGAATTATACAGGTACTTTTATTATGCAAATTTATTAGTTTTGGCTTTGCAGGCTTGGTTGTCATTTCCTGAAGTTTCTTGGCTTTTGTTATTTGGTCCCGAGAGCATTTTGTTTTTTTTAAAAAAAACAAATTATGAACAATTGAATTAATCAACTACTCTTTTCGTTCAACTTTTTTGCACTGACTTCAAGAAATTTGTTGTAATTTCATAAGGTTTTTTTGTTATTATTGTTTATTTATAAGGGTATCTTTAATTTTATGCACGTAAAAAAAAGCTACTAACACGTGCGGTTAACAATAATTGTTGAAATCAAACTTCCTCCATGTCATTTTATGCGTCCTAGCATCCTCTTTCTCCTTGAGTGGCACGTCTATAGTAACGAAGCATAATTCAACACCGATTAACTTTTCTTTTTCTTTTTTTTATTGGATTGCGTGCTGGTTATATAAAAAATATATTAGCCTTTCAATTATTTTTTTCTTTTGATTCGATTTTTTTTCTCTTAATTGCAATTATTTTTTTTACATTGATTTTTTATTTGGATTTTATTTTTGATTTCATCCCTGATTTTATTTTTATTTTGTTAGTTTTTTTAATCAAATATGGTCCTTGTTATTTTAATTTCTTTTGTTTTCAATCATTTCTTGATTTGTTTGTTTTTCTTCAATTTAATCCTTAAGCATTTATTTTCATTGAATTTTTATGTCAGGTTTGGTGCCAATTCTTCTAATTTTTATTTTTTAAATTGATTTGTTTTTTTTAATTCAATCCCTAAACATTTAATTTCATTTAAATTTTTCATTAACATTTAATTTTAGTTGATTTTTATGTTAAATTTAGTCCCGATTCTTTTAATTGCTATTTGTTTTGTTTTGCATTGTTTTTTTATTGGCTTTTTTCCCCTCAATTTCATCCCTCAATATTTGTCTAGTTAAGAATCTTGTTTTTTAATTTTTTCAGGTTTGCCTTCAACGAGGTCATTCTAGTCTCGTGACCCGGGTCACAGTTCTGAAAAATTAGTCCAGGTCGACTTTGATTTTTTTTAAAGCATTTTTTTTCAAAACAAATTTTCCTGATATTTTTTTCAGTTTTTTTAACATATATATTTTGATTTATTTACTTAGATGATTGCATAAACTTTTCAAATGACATTTTAAATTTTTTATGTAAAATAACACGCTAGAACAGCTTACATACATGATATATTTTTTTTTAAATAAACAAATTACAACATGCATGCCAATTTTCATGATTTTAATGTTTTTTTAGTTTTTACTTTTTTTTTCTTTATACTCTTTTTGAAATTTTTTTTTTATTATTTGTACCATTCTTTTTACTCTTTTGAAAAAAATTTAATGTTTTTTCTTTACACCTTTTGTTGTTGTAAACTTATTCAACACAAACTAAGAAAATAAAGTTTCACTATAACAATTACAATATTTTTTTATTTTTTAATTACATTAAAAATTAGTTTGAGATCTCATTATATTTTATTACATGTAAGCGTTGACTTTATAATTCATGGTTATATTTTTTACTTGATGTAAAAAAAGATTCTAATAACATCTACACATTAATTCTTATGTGTTGGAAAAAAAATTATTTGACATGTTACTAGATGAGTTGAATAAACATGTTAACACTTTGTTTTTTTATATTTATTAATACAAATAATTTTTATAGATATTTTGATTTATTATTAATTTTTTTAAAAATAAATTTTAAAAATTAACATATTTATTTTTTACTGAAAAAATTTAATCAATCCACACGGCAGCGCGACCCACACGACCAGGTGAAACTAAAACGTACAGGGTTCCTGAACTTACTCTAGGTCTCGTGACTTCATTTTTTTTTTTTATCATTATAAAATGAGGACAGGCTACTTCATTGCGTAACTCTAGGTCTAATTTGACCTTTCAATACACTGTAAAAGAAATTTAATTTACAAAATATTTTCTTAAAACAATTCACAAAATAACATAGGAGAGAAAAAATAGGAAAAACAAATATGGCGGTGGACAATCCGCGTCTATAAATATACACAAAACAGAAAGAGCGTTCTAACCTTTCAGCATTCCAATCACGCGCTCTCGCTCTGTCTCTTCTCTATCCCTAAAAATTCACGTCTAGCTGGAAAAAAAAACCGCAAAATTTCTAGACAAGATGATTTCAACCGATCTTGAAGTTCTCGGACTGGAAGGAAAGACCCTAAAACTAACCATCAATCCCGTTGAAACAAGCGAAGCAGCAAACACCACCTGGGATTGCAAGACCCCAACTGGGGAGGAACACAAAATACCTATCCAGTACGACTGCCCTCCAGCTCCAGGTCCAAAGTGGCTTCTGGATTCTCTCTCTGTGAAAAAGAAGGCGTCGAAGAAGAAGTCTAGGTGCCAGCCAAAGGTAATAATGTTACAACCTTTTAACGTATCTTATTCCAAGCGAATCACTCTGGCGCCTGGGATGCTGCCTGAGGATGTTAGAGCTTCTGATGTTAGAGCTTTTGATGATGCCTTGGAGGATCACATTGTAAGAAATTTGAAGTGGTCAGTCGAAGAGATGAAAAGACTGCAACATCGTTCATCAAGAGAAAAGAAACACTGTATAATTTATCCCTCAATGAAGGTTGCTGGGAGAAGGTCATGAAACTCAATGGGTTTTAGATTATTACATCAAGACAGTACTTATGCGTTGTGATATGATCACCACCTTGGTTAGGTTTCTCATTGTTAATTAAAAACTAAATTATGTTTTATTTCGGATCCTTTTTCATAATTTTATAGAGTAATTAATGTTTTATCAGCATCTTAATTTATTCACTTTTTTTTTCATAACCATAGAAATTAAGAAGATGACAGTACCTTTTTAAGCGACAATAAGAAGGATGTGGAGTCTGAGTTTAACACATCCTGGGAGCTGTACCCTTTGTTCTTCCTTATTTTTTTTTTCCAGCAGTGAATGAAAGAAATCACCAGGTATAAGGAGCTAATTATCATACGCAGAGCCCACTGGTCAAACCGATTTATTTTTTTTACAGTGCAGGTTGTTTATATGATGGTTATTTATTTAACTTTTTAGATTCAAACCCGGATTATCAATTAGAAAAAAAAATTAAAATTTTCTAAATATATCAAGCTATTTAAAAAAAAATACATGAAGCTGACATGGGAGTGTACTTTTAAAATCATTTAGAAGGAGATTTGATTCCAATTAATGTATAAGTTGGTCTTAAAGTTAAAAGAAAGAATGAAAGAAAGAAATTGAATTTTCCTTTTCTTTTTTAATATAATTATTCAACATAATTATACTTTTAGAATTTTAAATGCCTTGAAATAAATTTTTAATTATTTAATTTTTTGTATATCTATGTTTCATGTACTTAAAAAATAAAAAAAAAATATTATTTTGATGTATTTCTAAATAAAAAAAACTTTAAAAAATCATTGTTGCCACACTTTTAAATACCCTCACATATAAAATTTGGATGTGATTTAATAATTACTTAAGATAATTTGACTTTGAGATATCCAAATTCATTGTTTTTCAAGCAAATATAAACATGATGTTATCCTTTTCGTTTACAATTGCAATAAAAAAAACTATATGTTATTATTGGTGTATTGATAATTTAAGTGCCATTTTTTTTGAAAACTTTTATGGTCTATATAAAATATTTTTAAAAGTAATTTATTCCTCGTGTATTGCATTTTGATCTTCAAGAATGGTCTTATTATCATGTATCGGTATCATCTCGTATTATTTTAGGTACGAGTTCATGACCCTGTATAAATTAATTTATACGAATAATTAACAAGTTGCTCAAAATTCTTGTTATAATCACACAGACTATTAGTTATTATATAAATTATCTTATTATAATATCATAATTTAGTTTCCTTCTCAGTCCATAATTATATACATGAGAGAATAATTTTATTATTTTTTTTGGATTGATTATTAATGTATATCCTTATATTTTCAATGAACGTAAATCATATCATATAACTTCAGTAAATTAAATAATCTTAATTATATATAATCATAATAAGCGTCTTAAGAAGATTAATCACAACTAGATTCTTTATTTATTTATTTTTGATAACACGAGAAAAAATCTGGTCATCAATTTTCAAAACAGTAAGATTATATGTTTCGTATTTTTAACTATCAATACTGGTCATCAATTCATGTAAGCAATTACCTTGTATTTTGAAAAGGTTATTTTCCAATCAGATGGCATATATATTTTTAGTTCTTTAAATAAAATACCTTAACAAATTTAATTTAAATTTATATAATAAAATATTTTATTAATACTTGGATATATACATAAGCTGACATATAGTATTCGGCTCTAAGAAATTTAAAACCGAAATTAAAAAGAAAAAAACTAGAAAATGAAGTGTTTTTCTAGGGTTGAAGTCTACTAAGATATTGTTTGATATTGTTGTCCAATAATATTTTTAAAATTTTTAATTTTTAAATTAATAATTTTTAAATAATTTTGACTCAAAAAATAAATTTTAAAAAATAAAAATAATATTATTTTAATATATATTATTTTTTAAAAATCCATCTCATTCCAAATTCTAATAAGCAATAAGTGGCACCAGTGATTCCAATAAATCCTGCCTTATTTCATACGCTCTATTGCTTCTCTTTTCTATTCCCGACCCTAACCTTTTTTCCTAAACTCAATTCACCAGAAGAAAAAGAAAAGAAAAGAAATTACAGAATCGAAGATCATATGATGATACCAAGCTTGGAAAGGGAAACCCTAAACGTAAATACTAGTCCAGTTAACAAAGACGAAGAAACAGAGATGGCACTGGATTGTAAAACCCCAACCGGGCTTAAACATAAAATACCAGAGCCGACATGGGATTGCAAGACCCCGACTGGGGAGGAACACAAAATACCTATCCTGAACACTTGCCCTCCAGCTCCAGGTCCAAGGTGGCTTCTGGATTCTTTCTCGGAGAAAAAGAAGGCGTCGAAGATGAACTCTGATGCCGAGCCAAAGGTAATAATGTTACAACCTTTTAAGGCATCCAATTCCTAAGAGAAATAGCGGGTCTCCGATGAATAGTCCAGTTAGAGAAATTAGAATATTGCAACATTCTTTTCAGAAAGATAGATACAGGGTATGATTTTTCTCGGGTTGCAAGTAGAAGGTCATGAAACTTATGCTGATTAAAAGGACAAGATTGATAGGTTTTGGAATTTCACAACGAGGTAGTAATTATGCTTTGAGACATAGTCAACAGCGTAATTAGAAAACTGGATTATAATCTTAATTTGGATCTTTTCTTTTATTTTTTTAACGTAATGTTGTTGCTTTAATCAGCATCTTTATTGAATTATTTTTATAACCATAAGAAATTAAGAAGATTGGTAGAAGTTCTGGGCATACAAAACTTTGCCTGCTATGCTGTGTACATGTGTGTGTAAACGTAGAATCCAATTATCACTGGTATTTCTTTTGATTATTATAATCTTCTGGGAAAGTTTGTTTTAATTTCATGAAAAACTTTTGGGGAAGCTGTTACGTGGCATTTTCCATTTTCTTTCCGAGAATCACCACCATCTAGCCCTCTTCCCTTCAAGTCATGCCTAGTTTGGCTTGTATTAGATGTCTGGAAATTATTTGTTAATTTTCTCATCTTCTCGGAGGAGCACTGACAAGTGACAACCCAGCTTCTTAAATTGCTGGTTTGGCCCCTGACAAAATAACCGTCGATGTTTTATACTTTATGATACTTGCAAACATTAGAAGTTTGCTGAGGAGGCATGAAGATGCAGCTGGTAATCTTTTGCCTGTGGATTTTGTCTTCTTGCGGTTATATTTAATGACCAGGTTGACTCTTACTCCTATTGATTTTGTGGTGATTATGGAGTCTCATAAAATGACGTTAAATCGGAATTTCAGTGATTTTTTGTTAATATTTTCTGTAGAAAATGATTACTTAGTCCACCATCGTTTCATTTGTGCGTACTATATGAAGTTCAATTGAATCGAGGTGTGCGGACTGCGGAGGATGACAAGTCGAGGTACTGTTTTATTTTCACGAGAATCAAGAGATCTAGTGTTATAAAGTTAGATTGCATTTGCCTTGTGTTTTAAAATTGTGTTTAATATAAAAAATATTATGATATATTAATGTAAAAAAATAAATCTGAAAAAAATATTTTAATAAGTTTTCATGTAAAAAATACTTTTAAAAAATATTATACAATTATAAATAAATTACAAATGATTAGAAAGGCAAACTTGTTAACTTCAAGGTTTTATTTTAAATGGAGATTGATCAGTTTTAAATCCAATGATTTTTTATTTTTATGTTTATCTAAAATGTTATTTTTTTTATTTTAAAAAAACTAAAATAGCTTTGTTTTATTTTAAATTGTCCGGATAAACTCACAACCAAACCGAGTCTAATAACAGATTGAGTCTAATAATTATGAGCAAAAGTGTTGCAGCGAAGACCTTTAGAATGCAGAAATCATCACCAGGTATGAATAACAAACAGGGGCAGACAAGATACAGAGTTGTTTGCAGATTACATCCATGCTATCAGATGACTAGCATGGTCGACTTCTTGTTTGTCGGGGGTTCTGCACAGTGATTTGAACCTCTTCTTGTGTGGGTGAATTTAAATTGTTGAAGAGCTGCTTCAGCTTTGCTCTTGAATTTAGAATACCTCTGCATTTCCAAGGAGCAGGGGCTAGAGTTTTAGCCACTTGATTGTGTTTCATGAATCTGATGAGCTAGTTGTGTTTTTATTGGTGGAGCTTATTTCTAAAGCTTCAGTAATCCTGTGTAGCTCCACCTCCTTTTTTTTCCAGTGGGGCTTGGAAAAATACAGATGAATTTTCCAGCACCATTGTGAATAACTCTTGTGAAGTCCGCAGCATAAGGCTTTCCGATAGATGATCCGTCCACGTTCTACTTCAGGCTGTTGGCACTTGGAAGTGACCAAACCAAACTCCATACAATCAGAACAAGGGAATCTTGTTTTCTTGCTTTGATATATTAATCTGGTTTCTCATGGAACCATCGAAACAAGGGAACTTGAAACTTATTATGCAAGCTGGAAAGGTGCGATTATTCATGGAACAACTCCGTGCAATTAATCTTTTCGGTGCTTCAACTTTTCAACGCTTGATCTCGCATGTAGAAGCAGCAGGAATCATTTCCATATCTCCCATCACACACGCACACAGTAGTGTTCCACGTGCTTTTTTTTTTATTTTTTTTTAGTTTATTGTGGGTGTCCGGGCCAGCTTGCGTGCACCTCGACTAATTCCACGGGCCCTGAAGTTAATGACCATGTAAGCCTCCAGTGGCCATCATATGAGCAACCACAGAGCTCGAACCTGAGACCACAGAGGGAACAAACCTCTTAGTCCCAAGCTCTTATCACTGGGCCACCACCTAGATGGTTCACATGGCTGTAAAACTTGATCTTGGATGTAGTTACTTGAATCCCGAGTGATAGCTCAACTGGTTAAGTTTTAAATTTACTCTTTAATGATCACGAGTTCAAGTCCTCTCGGAATCACTGGAGGTTTACATGATGATTAACTTTAGAGTCCGTAGGATTAATCCAGGTATACGCAAATTTGTTTGAATACCCATATTAATAAAAAAAAACTTGACCATAAATAAAATCTAGTTGTTAATCAATCCTAATCTTTTTTAAAAGAATTAAAATAATATATATATATATATATATATTTTAAAAAATTAACGAGTTGAATTTTGATCAGGTTAATTAATTTTTTTTATTTTTTTTCAATCTAAACCGGTGGAAGCTATGGATTAACAAGGTTCTAAATATTCAAATTAATTTTATTTTATATTTAAAACAAAAGAGAAATGTATTCATTTTCTGTAATTAAAAAAGAATATATGGCACCAGTAAAATAACAAATCATTATTCTATGGAGATAATTGGGATATTAATTTATCAAAACAACATTTTCGTTCGCTTTTTTTACCCCTCCCCTGCCTGCCTTTTCTGAAGCATGAAAACAAAAAGAGCAAGGAAAAAAAATCAGCTTTGAATTCTGTTTGAAAGAGTGGTAGTATTGTGTTTTAAAGTGTTTATTTTATTTAGAATTATATTAATATTATATATCTATTTTTTATTTTTTTAATTTTTTTTTAATATCAATAAAAAAAATTAATTTAATAACCTCGCATCCTAATTCCCCAATCTACCCCTACCAACCATCACGATTGCCTCTGAGAACACCGCCAGGGGCAAAAGCGTAACTATATTAAATACAAAAATAATTTCATTGTAGTTTTCGTTGATGAACAGTCTGTTTTCTTGTCTCTCCTTCTTTGTTTCTCATCAAAAGCTGGATCCACCGAACCAAAATCTTTGAAATTAAGACCCAAATCCTGTTTCTGGAAATCGTCTCTGCGTTCCGCTCCTTCTCATTCAATCACTAACGAGGTAATCGTTTAATTTCTAATTCATGATCTGTAAACTGCACGCGCTTTGGTTTTCATTGAATTTTCTCAGATTTAATGGAGGAGTGTTACAGTGATCTTGTGATATTTTTGATCGATTGAGTATTTTTTAATGGATTTATCTGTGATTAATTGCTGGATAGGAAGCCGGATTAGTTTTTCCTTTTTGTTTGGTTGATGAGAAAATTGAAGAAAACGAGAGATAAATTTGGATTAAATTCTGTAATTTTTTAGTTATTTAGGTTTATCTGAAATTAAATTTCCAGCTTAGAACTTACTCAAAACAAAAATCAGCTCACTTAAGATAAATCTTTTTGGCACACTTACTATTTTGCTCCTCATTTGATGATTATGAAGTTTTGGTTAGGTTTCTGAAAAATCGACACCATAATTATCAATTTTCTTGAAATTTTAACTTATGGTGATGATTAACGATGATATGGATAATGAGAAGCAGATGAAACAGAGCAGAGATGGAATCTGGAGTGATAGAAATTCAAAATCTTCATCAGTTGCCTCCGTTCCCCTCATTCTCGATATAGATGATTTTAAGGTAAGGAATAGATAGTGGAGTTTTTACCAGGAAAACTTGGTATCATACCTCATTTAGGATCTATTTTTTTTTTACTTAATTAATGTTAAAATTTATATTCCAAATTCATTTTGTAGGGTGATTTTTCATTTGATGCGTTATTTGGCAACCTGGTAAATGATCTGCTCCCATCTTTCCAAGATGAAGAAGCAGATTCAGCTGAAGGTAATATAGGTGGGAGTGATATGTTAGCAAATGGGGATGTAAGAGCCCCATCTGACGCAGCAAAATTGGCGCAAGGGTTGTCTTCTCCCTTATTTCCTGAAGTGGATAGTCTTTTGTCTTTGTTTAGGGATTCTTGTACGGAGTTGATAGACCTCCGAAAACAGGTAGATTGTTGGGAGTATGTGATGAAATTTCTGAGGTCATAATTTTTTTTTCTGCTGACATTTTGTTTTTGGATTGAAGATTGATGGAAGGCTCTACAATCTCAAGAAGGAGGTTTCTGTCCAAGATTCTAAGCACCGTAAAACACTTGCCGAGGTGAGTTTTTGGGTGTCTGGGTGCATGTGTTTTGAATCATTGTAAAAACTATACTGGAGAAGAGGTATCAATAAATAAATAAAAAATGATTTTTATTTTGAAGTAAACTGCAAAAGCGTCTTTATTTTTTATCCTAGATTAGATATCTACAGCAGACACGCGCGCACGCGCGTACATTTGTGTGTAAGTTAATTCCATTTCCTTTAGTTCGGTGATATTATATAGTAATTACCTGCCATTTGATTTTTAGTGGTTAATGTTATATATGATTAGATTAAAAGTAAAGCAGAATAGAAGTTGGACAATCAAAAGAATGTATTCTTTTTGAAATAAAAAGAAATAGAAAGAAAAGTAAAGTTGAGAGGTTTATGCAATATGTAGAATCCAGAAATTTGAGAATGAAAGGTGTGTGGTTTCTTTCATTTTTGGCAAGAGATTTTTAGGTCTCAAGGGGAATTTGGTTGGTTTGGCTCCTCTAAGATACAATCATTTTGTTTCTCTTTGTTCTGTTTCGGAGATCCATCTAACATAGTTACCATTTGCTATGTATTTTTATCTTTTCAGCTGGAACAGGGTGTAGATGGCTTGTTTGATAGTTTTGCTAGGCTTGACTCACGTATTTCAAGTGTTGGACAGACTGCTGCCAAAATAGGAGACCATTTGCAGGTAAAATTTTTCCCATGCTCGATTATAATTTGCTAAGCATTCAGTCTATAGTTATTTCACGCTTTTTATTATGATCTTATCAGAGTGCAGATGCTCAAAGGGAAACAGCTAGTCAAACAATAGAACTCATAAAGGTACTGTCTGTCAACTTATTTTTATGCTTTCCTTAGCTCAAAATGCATTAACACCTTGTTTACATAATTTTTGCAGTATTTGATGGAATTCAATGGCAGCCCAGGTGACCTAATGGAACTTTCACCTCTGTTTTCAGATGACAGCCGTGTTGCTGAGGCTGCTTCAATTGCACAGAAATTACGTAAGATGACATTATGTTCTTACAAAGCTTTGAAATTGCATAATTCTGCAACCTCAAGTTCTTGTTATGCTGCATGAGCCTTTTGGACTAACTTAATTGTTTTTTCTATATCAGTCATGCTTTCTTCTTCTTTTTGTTTTTTCTTTGAGACAGTAGCGAGTACCCTTGCAGCTTAGCTGCAACCTCAAGTTCTTGTTATGCTGCATGAGCCTTTTGGACTAACTTAATTGTTTTTCTATATCAGTCATGCATTCTTCTTCTTTTTGTTTTTTCTTTGAGACAGTAGCGAGTACCCTTGCAGCTTAGCTGTAGCTTTCCATCTCCTTTAATTAGTCTGCTTTACTTCAGTCCTAATCCTAACTTTATACATTGAATCATTTAAATCCACTGCCGCTCCCTCCCCCTCTTTTCTGTGATAATATCTTCTTGTTTTAGTACATACTTCTAAACTCATCCAATACTATTGTCACACCAGATTAAGTGATATCCTTTTCATCCGACTTGATTGCTGGACGTTTTATTCATCTATATTGTCATTTGGATTTTCATTGAAATCTTCTCTTAAAGTATTCCTGGTATTTTGCTTGGATCTATTCTGATGAAATACAAAATTTTTAGTAGATTTGGAATGTTGTAGCTTTTCCATAAATTAAGGAAAATCAATTTGACCCATTCTTTTGGATAATAGTAAGGCATTAGAGTGCTGAATTCACAATGAAATTTGTTTTAAACTATGTGATTTATTTAAATAAGCACAAGTAGAAAAAACAAACAAATAATTTGTGAATTGTGAAATTCTTCAATAACAAAGAATCTTTTTAAAGATTTATGCAATAGCTCTTGTTTGCTTTTCACAGCCATGTGAGTTTTTTGTTACTTTTGTGTTTTTTAGGGTCATTTGCTGAGGAAGATCTTGGAAGACAAGGCTTATCCGTACCATCTGTTATGGGAAATGCAACCGCAAGCAGAGGATTAGAAGTTGCAGTTGCTAATCTTCAGGATTACTGCAACGGTATGGGTTCAGCATATTGTTCTTTTTGATTATTGATATTACTGCCACAGGAAGTTCATGTATGGTGCATCAAACAATACAATGATTTAGTGGGTAGTGAAAAATAGTAACAAACTAGGTCCAAATAACAAACAGTATGGTTTAATAATTATTAATAGTTATACCATATATGCTCAAACATCATCAACTTTGAAGAAAAGGACTAGCTTGTGGTACCATGAGAAAGAATTTACAAACCCATTTCCATATGGCCTAATCTCCTATTATTTGTGTTATTTTCCATCATAATGAAGAATCTTGGAGTGATTTCTTTCTGCATAGCCTTGTAGCTTGGAAATGTTTCAAAGATTGTTTGCAATTTAGTAGTGAGTCTTGGGTGATCCTGAGGACAGTAGAAGAAGCAGTGTTGGATTCTTCTGGGGGTTTTTATGGAGAAAATATTTAGTTCTTTATGGAGATATGCTGTATGTGCATTTTGATGGAGAGGAGTGAAGGTTTTTCTCTCATCACTTCACAGACAGTCGGTTGTTGTGGAATATAGGATAGTCTTCTGGGCTTTGAATTCTCACGTCAGCAGGATTCTTTAGGGGCACTTCCCAATAAATGGATTGGAGCACTTTGTTATTTTGATTTAGATGGTTGTCTACTTGCCTTTTCAAAAGATGTTTCTTTCTACAATTTTTACCATGCAATTCCTTTCTTCTAATAATACTTTCTCCTTTTACCCTAAAAAAACTCATTTCCACATTGGCAAAGCAGGAAGAAAAGCTATGCAGATCATGATGCTTCGAAGAAAAATCATTACTGGCTTTTACGCATCTCCTTTGAATCCAAATTTTGAATGTTGGGTTTCAAAGGATATTTTGATAAAAGCAATTATCACCATGCATTCATTGTCTGGAGATTTCCTTGTTCAGAATTCTGAGAATTTTGTGATCCTGTTGTATTTTTTAGTCTGTTGATTACCAGTAGGCATTAAAGCCATGTGGTCATGGAAGGTCGTAGCCCATCCCTCATGCCCATTCCCCTCCCAAAATAAAATAAAATAAAATAAAATAAAAATAAACATAAGTGAATTGTAAAGGTGTTCAGGATTGGTGGATTTGTTTCTTTTGTTTATCATAACGTTGCAGTGATGATTTTTTCCTCTTAATATTTTTCATGCAGAACTGGAGAATAGATTGTTGGCTCGGTTTGATGCAGCATCACAGAAAAGAGAATTATCGACCATGGCAGAATGTGCTAAAATTTTATCTCAGGTGAATTTTTTATAACATGTGACCGTAAAGGATACTTTTGTTGCCAAACACCTTGACTGGGGATCACCTGAACATGTCTACATTATACTGGGTGTGGGGGAGTCCTATTGTTTACCATATGGGGTTGAACTGACTGATTCAACATAATCTTTCCTACTTTCCTCTTTGAACTGAAGTCTTCAAGTCCAAAGTGCATCAGAATAAGTGATGATTGGAAAATAAGCAGAAAAGTCCTCCAGACTTGCAGGAATTGGTCCAGAATGCCAACAAATTTGCTATTCCTTTCTGCCCTTTTTGGTGAAAAAACAGGAGGGAGATTGTTTAAGCCATAAATTTTAGTTATTTTTGTTTCCTTTTGATTCTTTTTCATCCTTGTTTGAAATAAGATGGATCTTCCATTTATAAGGGGATCTTGCAAATCTGTTGAAATGTTTTCTTTTCTGTTTTCCTTTTCCTGTTTAACTCTTGGGTTTCCTTTTGCATTACAGTTCAACAGGGGCACAAGTGCCATGCAACATTACGTGGCAACACGTCCAATGTTCATTGATGTGGAAGTTATGAATGCAGACACTAGATTGGTTCTTGGTGATCAGGGTTCTCATGCTAGTCCAAGCAATGTTGCTCGTGGACTTTCTTCCTTGTTCAAAGAAATCACAGGTTTGGAAAATAGCCATTTATCTCAAGCAAAGATCACATTCTTCCAAGGATTGTTAAAAATCTTCAATTCACTCCTGCAGACACTGTCCGTAAAGAAGCTGCTACTATTATGGCAGTATTCCCTTCTCCTAATGATGTCATGTCAATTTTAGTTCAGGTATCTGGGCAGGATTTGTTTTTTACCATACCTCATGTTTTACGCCGTCTTATTCAAATTGCACAAGGCATATGATATTTTTTTGTTGTGAATTCATATTTTTGATGTTTTCCATACCACATGCAGAGAGTTTTAGAGCAGCGAGTTACAGCTCTTTTGGATAAATTGTTAGTGAAACCATCTCTTGTGAATTTACCTCCCATGGAAGAAGGTGGACTTTTATTGGTATGTAGAATTGCTTGGTCCAAACTGTTTATAGTTCCTTAGTTTCAGTCTGAAGCAACAATCAGATCTTAACTTTTTTTGTGTTTGACTTGAGGCTTCAGTATCTTAGAATGCTAGCAGTGGCATATGAGAAGACTCAGGAACTGGCTAGAGATCTACAAGCCATGGGATGTGGTGACTTAGATGTTGAGGGTAATTAATTAACTTTCTTGATTCTTGGTAATTTTGTGAATATTAGATGTGTAATCATCAGCAATATGGAAGTGTAGAACATCATCAATTGATGAAGAAAGATGAACTGGGCCTGTCTTTCTCTATATTTGAATATTGTGGAAAGCTAATGATGTCATGTTGCAAGGGGTAGTCTTTTCTCTATGTGATCCCAGGTAATACCAGGGCTGCAGGGTAGTGGGATCATTCCTACTACCCCATCCTCCACACTCCTGCTCAACCAAAATGAAAAAAGAAATAGAAAAACAGAGATAATCATGTTGGATGATTCCTGGTGACTTATTCCCAGTTGTTTGGGAGCTAAGTTGTTGATTCTGTCTCTGATTACTTCAAATATATGGATATTCTATAATAACTTCAACTGGCATTACCTTCTACAATCATAGTATTAGCTCTTCCAAGTAGTGTATGACAAATTCTGGAAATTTTAGTCTTTTTTGCCTTCTATTGTAGAATATGAGTTTGAATGGTGTAGAAATGAATTAAAATAAATTTTCGAGCTTCTATGAAAAGTTTGGGCATAGTTTAATGAACTTGTGGATTTCTTCAATTCGGAAAATTTCTCTTTTCTTGGTAGCAGAGATTGCCACTGAGATTTGATGTATTTAAATATGTTACTGCAAATCATAGTTGACAATGTGACTGATTTCCCAAATAAAAGTGTTAACATGACTAGATGAATGTGTATATCAACCAATACTTGTAACATTTGTCCAACATCTTGCAGAATTTTTCCTCTTTTATTTCTGTGTCTTAGTGACTTTCTTTGTTGATACAGGCCTCACAGAGTCTCTGTTCTCTTCCCACAAGGATGAATATCCTGAACATGAGCAGGCCTCTCTTAGACAGCTATATCAAGCAAAGGTTC
The DNA here is from genome assembly GCA_007827005.2 of Populus simonii. Lineage (NCBI taxonomy): Eukaryota > Viridiplantae > Streptophyta > Magnoliopsida > Malpighiales > Salicaceae > Populus > Populus simonii. The sequence goes on from CM017477.2 coordinate 6,267,006, forward strand.
ATGTGATTTTTTTTAATATATATCAAATTTCCAGAACACATTTTTCTTTGGTGACAATAGACTGTACCATGATATGCAGATGGAAGAACTGCGTGCTGAGAGCCAGCATCTTTCTGAATCAACTGGGACTATTGGGCGCTCAAAAGGGGCTTCTGTAGCATCTTCCCACCAGCAGATATCTGTAACAGTTGTGACAGAATTTGTGCGGTGGAATGAGGAAGCAATATCAAGATGTGCTTTATTTTCATCTCTGGTAATATTCAATTCTGCGATCAAATATACCTTGTCTAATACTGAGAGCTCTTGTATAGCTGTTCTATATATCATGGGATTTAATGTAAAATGCTTGAGTACTCCTTTTCAGTTATCTAAAGGGTAATTAAGTAGTAGCTATCTCTATTTTTGAATGATTAAATGTTCCTTTTTGGTCAAGTCATCTGGGAATCTTGTGCCCTTGTCCGAAATTCTTTTTCTTATAGATAACCTTTTTCTTTCTTTCCTCCAGTAAAGTAAGGTTAACAAGCATCCATGAAATTGTAGCTATATTGGAAGATGCATAGATTTACACGAGGCTACTTTGATTATTTGTCCTGGTACATGTATAAGATTGTCAAATTGTCCTTTGTTTTATCTTCTAATGGACATGTGATTAAAAAGTATATTTGCAGATGACATTTGAAATAGTCTCTTTTGGATGCTTGGAATTGTCTTTACCATCTTCAGTTGTGGATTGTCTTGGCCTTCTTGTGGGTGTTAAGGCTTCCATCCACTTGTAGTTTGATATGGTTTATGTTATCCGGCCCCATGTCTAAGACAATGAGTCAAATGGTATCAAATAACACATAATCAAAAGAATGGATGGTTAGAATTTAGAAGAATTATACATGTTTTAAGCAGAATGTTGAGTTAGAAAAAATGAAATGAAATGAGGATTAGCCATTTTGGGTCTGATGGAACTTTTATTTCTATTCTTCTCTCTGAAAAAGAAAATATGGATGTGTTATTTTTCTTTATTTATAAAAGCTACAAATATTTCACTGGTATTTTATTGATTGATTCCAAACATGCTTTTCTGCAGCCTGCTACGCTTGCAGCCAATGTGAAAGCAGTGTTCACTTGCTTGCTAGATCAAGTAAGTTGCTTACTAAATCCAGTTCTTTGTTAATTTATGCCATGGTTATCTCAGATTTTAATTTTCAACAATAAAATGTAGGTAGGGCAATATATAACAGAAGGTCTTGAACGGGCTAGAGACGGCCTCACTGAAGCTGCAGCTCTAAGGGAACGGTTTGTGCTGGGAACGAGTGTTAGTAGAAGGGTTGCTGCTGCAGCTGCCTCTGCTGTAAGTACCTGATCATATACCTTTGCTTGCTCTATCATTACCCCTTCTTTATGAGATATACCTATCATGTAGTTTCATATAAAGGTGATGTACATGTACTCAGAATAGTGTGCTTAAGTGAGATTGATGTTGAGATGCAGGCAGAAGCTGCTGCTGCTGCTGGTGAGAGCAGTTTCAGATCTTTCATGGTTGCTGTACAACGTTGTGGAAGTAGTGTGGCTATAGTGCAGCAAGTATGTTGGATTGCATTGACACTACTTAACTTTTTGTTAAATTGGCTAAAAGGAGAATCCTGTGATATATAGAGAACTTAAAATGGCTTCAACTTTCATCCTCAGTATTTTGCAAATTCCATATCTCGCCTCTTACTACCTGTGGATGGCGCACATGCTGCTTCATGCGAAGAAATGGCAACAGCCATGTCCAGTGCAGAGGCTGCAGCTTATAAGGGGCTTCAACAATGCATTGAAACTGTTATGGCTGAGGTTTGTTTTTGACCCCTAATCTTTTACTTTAGCAATGCATGGATTCTGATGGAAACTTGCAGGTCTTTAATTCTTCGCCATTTGTATTTGTTGCATTAATGCTTCATTTCATATTTTCATATCCAGAGGGAAATGCACTCGATCTATTCATGAATATGCTTTCATCGTCCCATGTCTTGCTAATCTGTTCCCTGCTCATTTTTTAAGTTCTCATTCGTATAATTTTCTTTGGGAAACTCCTACACAGGTAGAGCGATTGCTATCAGCTGAACAAAAGGCAACAGATTATCGGTCACCTGATGATGGAATGGCTCCTGATCATCGTCCAACAAATGCCTGCACAAGGTAAATTCAGCTCGATATACTTGGGACTTGCGTTTTGAACTAAAAGCATGTTTGTTGGGTTTCTGAGAAATAAATGATACGAGGTCAATCCATTTTATTCTTTGGATTCTTAGAAATTTATTCATTTGTGTTTTCTTGTCACACTTGGTGAGTGGGGGTTTCTCTTTGACAACACAAAGTGCCTACTATTTTAATTCCCCAAGGTCCCAAGCCTCAAACCAAGTTCAGTCATACACCTACTAATAGTATGAATCTATGAGTGTTTGTTTTTGAGGTAACTTTTGTAGTTGTGGTTTTAAAAAAATAAGTTTAATAAAAATGTGGTCAAGTGTGGTTAGTTGGATTTAGATACATGTTTGGTAAAAATTATGGTTGAGGTTTATGTGTAACAAAAAACATATATAAAATGTTTGGTAGTTGTGTTTGGAAGTGTGGTTGCGGTTGCTTTTCAAAGTGTTTTTTACTTGTAAATGCATCAAAATATTTTTTTTATTTTTTATAAATTATTTTTGATATTAGCGCATCAAAATGATCTGAAAACACAAAAAATATTAATTTGATGTAAAAAAAATAAAACAATTTTAAATTTTTTCAAAAGCGCTTTTGAAACACAAAAACAAACAAGGTTTTACGAAACTCGGTTAAAAAGGCATGTAAAAACTGCTTCACAAAAACTGCGTTTCAAACTCAATTTTTTAGTGGGCCCCACAGTACAAAATGCAGTTTGGTTTGTTACAAAATACTTTACTGCGTTTGTTGCACCGCTAACGCAAAAGCAGTTGCAAAACAAACGCAGCCAATGACAGTCGAATCAATTCATTTCTTTTCTGTCATGTTTCTGCTTCAAATAGCACATCTCTAATCAAAAGAATACATTATTTCAGTCATTATTAATAGTAGCTGCTTTATTTCTCTTGACCAGGGTTGTGGCATATCTTGCACGTGTGCTCGAGGCTGCATTCACTGCATTGGAAGGTCTTAACAAGCAAGCATTCCTGACTGAATTGGTTAGTCTATCTCTGGGATTCTTTTGACTCTTCTGTTCGCAATTGTTTGTCCAGTTTGCCCTTCTCTTATCAGTCATGACTGCTCATGCATCTGCAAATAAAGGAGTTTTATGTGCACTGTTGAAGAAAGAATGGCATGTGTGCTTTCAGGTTGTCTTTTTATTATTTCAGACACGAGTGTCTTGGTGCATTGGAGGGGATATTGCTTTAACAAGACTGTTTTGAGCATTCCATTTACTATTATTGCTTCAATAATTTTGTTCTTTTCCTTTTTTGGCACAAGTAACAATCATTGCCTCTGAGCTTTAAGTGAAAATAGGTGTACATTTATATCAAAATAAACCTTATATATGGTGTAGGAGTTTCATTGTAACTAAAAACACAGTTTACAGTGGATTGCTAAAGTGAAATTACCATTTTACCCTTGGGTGGGAAAAATGAGAGGCTTTGTTATGAGGGTAGTTTAGTCTTTTCCAAAGGTCCAGTGGACATTAGAAGAGTTTGGGGGTAGTTAGTCTTTTTCAATTTTTTTGCACAGTAAAAATACGTTTTTACCCCTAAAGTCAACAAAATCTAGAACTATTGACCAAAAGTTCTTTTCAAAAACTTTAAAAATGTCAAAATACTTATTTAGCCCTTAGGTAAAAAAAAAATAGAGTTGTTGACCAAGAGGTTTTTTGGTTTTTCACTTATTAGAGTACAATAAAAATGTTTTTACCCCCAAAAAAGACAAAAATCAAGGCATGAGTCTGGGGGCATTTATGTCCTTTCATGATGGTTTTTTTGTAATTCTCAGGTTCATGGAGGGGATTTTGGTATTTTTTATTTGGAAAATATTTTTTTATTTGAAAAGGCTGTTGGCGCGTGATGAAGACGCACCGATGCATGGGTGGCGTACCCACTCTTTGGGTGGGACGTGCGACGTCATATGTTGTCAAACATATTCTTTTGTTGTGTCCTTAGAAGCTCCACCATGTCCTCTTCCTTATGAGGCAGCGCGTGGAAGCAGATAGTGAGTGGTTTTTCGCTGGCGGTTGTTGTTCTTTTCTCCTTTTTTCTCTCTTCCAGAGAAAGTGCACACTTGTCCTCTTTTCTTTAGATTTTTCAATTTCAGTCCCTATGTTTTTTATTGCTTATTTTCATCCTTGGTCCTTTTTATAAAAGTTTTTTATGTTTTCAATTTAGCTCTCATTCTTTTGATTTTTTTTTCCTTTTGTTAAAGTTTTTTTCTTTTCAATTTAACTCTCCCATTTAAATTTTTTTGATGCCTTATAATTTATTTTTTATTTTGATTTTAACCCTTATTCTTTTAATCATAATTTTTTGTGTGATTGATTTTTTTCAAGTTTTATCCTTCTACTTTTGATTTGTTGGGGAATGAGCTTCATAGTTTCTTCATTGTTGTGCTTTTGATCTAATGACATGGGTAACGAGTTTGGAAAGTTCATGCAGTCCGGGATCCTTTTTTCTCATTTTCTTTTATGTTTTTATCATTCTAGTTTGAAAAATTTGCGAGTTTGAAAAATCTATAACCTGTGGCGAAGTGTGGTAGCTAGTTCAAACTATCAGGTGAACTCTCTCAGCTCTTTGAGGACACTGCTTTGGCAAGGCTATAGCTGATGATGAACTTTTTTAAAACAAATCATAATTCCATCAAACTGATGAGCATTCCCAAGATTATAACCAGTGCCATTTCGAACACATGACTCAACTGAAAAGCTTATCTCTTACACCATCATTCTTGGCATTGGGATCAAATTCGACCTCTTCCCTCCCATACAAGAAGCATTCCTGGAATATACCGTGACAAGGGAGATCATTATGATTTCCAGAAATATGATCTGAGACACCTGTAATTTCACTTAATGCAGTGGTAAACTGACATAGTCTGTGCTCTTGCTTGGGGAAGGGAGGTAGCGTGGGATAGTGATTTACATGCAGACGCTCTTTTTCTCTTTTCAGTTTATACATAACTGAAGGGAACATTTTAGTATTTTGAAGAAAGAGTGCTTACGGAGAAACTTAACACTTAACATGGACACATTTATTATATCAGGGAATTCGCTTGCACAAGGGGCTGCTTAATCATTGGCAGAAGTTCACTTTTAATCCCAGGTAATTTGCCTTGCCCAGATGCTTCATGCATGAAATTACCTGACATTTATACTCAGTAGTTTGGTGAAACTTTGGTTGGCATTTATAGTTATGGTTGGTGCTATTTGTAAAGAGAAGCATGTTTCAATTGGTGACTGCATTTGACAGGTTGGAATTATTTGCAGTCCATTAAGAGTGTGAGTTTCTTATCTAATAAAGAAATGTTGAGATCTTTGAAGAAAGCATTTTAACCTTTCATGACATATGATAACATCTGGAAAAGGGGAAACGCTGGATCTGGAATTTATGTTGTCTTTACTTGGTTTTGGAGCTTTCTCATGAGCATAGAAGTTGGTCATAATTCATGATTGGGTTTCCCCTGCATTTGAGGATTATGTTTTGGTGGTTGAGAGTTTGCAGTGACCCATGTTCTAGTGGGATTCTGGAAGTTGGGAGTGATTCTTCTAGATGCTCTATATGTGCTTTTCTTTGTTTGAATTTGCCAGTTTAATTACTTCAATAATTCAGTTTTGTTGATTCTCTTCCAAAGTTGATTAACCTATCTATTGCGTCAACTGTGCACTAATCTTGTGATTTCTGTTTGGATTTATCTCTTAGTTTCTGAGTTTGAATATTTGTTGTGTATGGCACCAACAAGTTATCTTGCATAACTGTTCTATTTTTGGTTCTCCTCTGCAGTGGAGGATTGCGGTTGAAACGTGATATAACTGAGTATGGAGAATTTGTGCGTAGTTTTAATGCTCCTTCTGTTGATGAGAAGTTTGAGTTGTTGGGCATGTAAGTTGCAAGACATTGACAAGATTTCAGTACTGATATAGAATTCCTTATCTAATTTTACTGAGGGAAATTTTTGTCTCCAGAATGGCCAATGTCTTCATTGTTGCTCCTGAAAGCCTTTCCACTTTGTTTGAGGGTACCCCCAGTATACGCAAAGATGCACAAAGGTATCGTGTATATTTTTATAGAATTGACTTGAATTGCTTTACAGTTAGTACTGATAGTCTGATACAGTGGATACAATATTTAAGACAACTAAAAGTAGGTTTTTATTTTAAACTAGTTGACTTGGCTACAAAAATCTATTCCTTTCTGTTCTTCATAAAGCAAAGAATTTGTCTCCTACACATGCACTCTTTAGGACTGCATGGAACATCAAGTGTTTGTTTTTTTAAAGAATTATGAATCCATATCCCACGCAATGGATGTGGTTTAGAGATACCTCAAAATCTTTCTAGCTTCAGTCAAAACTCTAGGGTTAAAGTTCTTTGTCTTATCATTTAAGGATTTTCTTTATTGTGGATCCGCCCCCTCTTTCTGGTTTTTTATTTATTTCTCTGATGACTGAACTTTGATTGCCTGCCAATTCAGGTTTATTCAGCTTAGAGAGGACTACAAGAGTGCTAAACTTGCATCAAGACTTAGTTCCTTGTGGACAAGCTCTAGTTGATAAAGCATCTGATGTATATATTATTTTCCATATTTCTTGGATGTCTTGCATGAAATGGTGGATACTTCGCACGGAGCACTTTCTCTGGTGGGCAACAGTCACCTCTAACTGGATCGCTTGTGGCTCTGAGACCAAGTTGTTGAGCAGTTTGGAAATAAACTTTATTCCCCCGTCTATTCAGCTCAGCTTGGTCAGGAATCCGGTACAGTAGAGTTTTCTTTGAATTTTTTTCTTTTCCATTTTGCTTGTATATTTTATTGACACATAGTTGGTAAGATGCGGGTCGATTTTTATTTTCAACTGTCATTTTACATATTAGATTCACAGTTTTGCTTTGATGATTCAGAGAAGGATTATGCTGTCCGTTGTATCCTTGTAAATGATTCTGTTAGGGATGAAAATGGCACTTTAGGGGTGATTTTTTTTTTTTGTATCTCCGAGTCATTATAACGAGTAATCTTGTTTTTTTGGAAAAATACAATGCATGTCTGTTTTCCAAGTTCTAAGTCAGTTTCGAGTTGCATGTCTGAATACGAGGTTTCAAGAGGAAATACAGAGGAGTAATGCCAAAAAAAAAAAAAAAACAAAATTGATAAAAGGAAAGAAGGATTGTGTTTTCATGTTACAACGTTCGAGGACTGAAGGATGGACATCGCGTCGTGTGGGTAGGGAGAAAACAAGGAAACAAACTAACACCCTAAAGTATTTTATTCCATCTCGTTAAGCCTGCAAACCGGAGGTGTTGAATTATTAACTAGGACTGAAGGACGGCCATCACGTCGTGTAATTCGGCCTCGGCTGATTTTTGTAATGGTAGTATGTCAAGTTCTATCTTGTAAAGTTCTCGGAGTATAGAGTGCTCGTTCGTTCCATTTCGAAGTTCCAAGTGGCTTCCATACAAGAAGACTGCCATAAACATTCACTGCAATTACCAATTTTCAGCCTTTGTTTTGTGCATATGGAATGTCTTAACACAAGAAAGGCCACGATAGCCTATAATGATGGGGGCGACACAAATGAAGGCCTCTAATTGTTTGCAAGCACAGCCTCTACCTTCACTGCCTCGTTCATGAATGGCACACAAACGGGAGAAAAAAAGTGGAGGTAGCGATTGTGACACCTGGCACTGCCTCTATGTGTGGTGATGAGGTGCGTCCATTTTTTCTAGTGTGATGCATACCTCCCACTATAAACTAGTGCTCCCCCTGTCAGTTTATCTCATGACAACGGATAGAAAGAGAGAGGACATTGATTGATGAAGTACGTTTGGTGGGTGGTTAAGTTGCTTATGGATGGTTATCTTCTTTGATAGCAAAGGCATCTATCTATTTGAAACATTTCCTTTGTGCCAATCTCATGACAAATTGACATTTCCCTTCCCTCTCTTAAAAAAGAAAATCAAAGATGTGCTAAGACCCCACAAATCACTGCTGTAGCACCGTGGTCAATCGATTGTGTGCCATCAAAAACTCCTTTCAAGTCTCTATCTAATCTCCAAGTAACCAAACAAGTATTATTGAGATCTAAAGTCTTGTTCAATCCGAATGCGTAACTAGATATACGTAGACTTTGAAGAGGCATTTCCGAGTATAAATGTTTGACCAAGCAAATGGGGACTCTACCAAAGCCCAAAAACATGCTCTACCTATATAGGATGGGATAACGAATGAGAAAGAAATATGAAGCCAGCAAAACCCATCCTCCACCAAAGTCTCATACCAAGTGCTTCCCAACTATGTCAATATCACATAATAAATTGGAAAAGTGTAAAGAGGAAAAAAGGAGCGCCTATGCCGGTTTTTGTCATGGGTAGTGGTGGTGGACCAATTCTGAAAATGCTCTCTCTCTCTCTCTCTCTCTCTCTCTCTTCAATAGTACCATCATCACCACTTGAATAACTCATACTTCTTCTTCTTCTTCTTCTTTTTGACTAGTTTTTTTTCTCCATTATAAGTTTGAAGATTTTAAGGATCCATCACTTGATGGATTTGGCCTTGCTGGTTTCACACCCATCTGGAAACTGAACAGGAGATTTGGGTTACTGAATTGGCAATGAAGGAGCTCACGCCATATAAACCAGGAAGGCGCCGATCGAAGACATGATTATATTTTGTTGTGAAGATATCTTTGTTTGGTAAGTCTTTATGGGTTCTTTTACCATGCACGTACCTGTGCACACAAAGATTTATATACAATTAAAGAAATTATATTGAACCTGAAAAATTAATAAATAGATTTATATACCTGTATATATATAGTTGCTTGACATCAATGTTTGGGGGATCTGCATGGACTTTACTTGCATATGGACGTGCTCACAAAAAAAAAAAAAGTTATTTAATAGAAAAAGCTACTCTCTCTATGTTGTTGGGCTGTACAAAACATGTGAACTGATCTCTTGATAAATCGAGATTTAAAATTGTCGATTAAAATTAAGTTCTCATTTTAATAACGAAAAGGTTGATTAGCACCAACCCCCTTTCTTCATCAGAACTTCTCTCTCTAATTCACGTGTCGTCTTCTCTGATTCTTTAGGAACTAAAAAACAACAAAATCGAAAAGGATGGGGGAAAAAAACTTTGTACGCAAACGAAAATAATCTTACAATGAAATGTAGTTTGGAACATTAAAAACATGTTCCTCAAATATTTAAAAGCAAAAAAAAAAAAAAATTCAAATATTTTTAAAACACGCATTGAAAACACAAACATATTCATGAGCATTTTCAAACATGTTCCACTAGTATCAAGGATTCAAATCATATTCGTTCCAGAGGAGGGCTAGCTTGCTCCTTGCCACTAGACCCAACCCTAGGAGGTAACGCTTCCTTTTTTACTGACCTTTAAATTGACTTATTGAAAATCTGACTAATCTCAAGCAAATATCAAGCCCACTCGATGAGAAAGATATGGTTTGGTCAAAACAAATGAATTATTATTATTATTGCCCATGAAGTCATATGGACCCCACACGTTTGCAATTCAATGCCCTCGTGCCACCCACGTCTTTAGGATACAAAATGTTTCGTCCCTCCAATGTACGTCATTAGCCCTTCTCGTCGCATCATCTGCCGTCACAAAAAATAAATTATATGCAAAGACTAATCCATGTGAGCGAGATTTTAACATTTTCCTTTTGCATTTTAGTGGCCACAAGAGTTTTTTTTTTTTTTTTTTTTTTTTTCTGGTTTTACAAATACAAAATAATAAAATAAATATATGAACCATTAAATTGATAGAATCCATCTTAGTAACTTCGATGTTTAACTTTTTTTTTAAAAAAAAGTTTTTTTCAATTTAAACCTAGACGAATCCAAATTCTTTTCCTTAATTTGATTTTTATTGTTTTATTGTCGTCTTTAAAATTTTAATTGATTATCAATATTTTAGTAAAAAATAAAAGTTTTCTTGTTCTTGAATTTTTAAAATTTGATCAAATAAAAAAATATTTTAAAACAATTTAATGAGATTAGATCTTCTACTCTGGTTAAAAAAAATTAATGATACCATATACATTATTTATATTTAAAAATAAAAAAATAAAAATGCCTGGTGTTAAAAGAAACCGACTTCTAAGCTTTTATATCTCTATGATGGTATAATCATCAGCTAATAATGTAACAATATATTTAATAAAACTGATTAATATTGACAATCAAATGTCATGAGTGCTTGACCCGTGATAGAATAGAATATTTATTTATTAATTTATTAATGGGTTCCGTGGTTTAAACTTTATCTTTGCATATAATTTTCAGCATGGTATATATATTATTTTATTTATTTATGTTTTTAATTATAAATGATTTGCATTTGCCTCGAACCCCGTGAGAGTAAATTAAAATTCACTCTTAAGAATAGGTTTACAAGTAGGCTAATTTACAAATTGACATTGCTATGAATTAGTGATTGAATTATTGTTTTGTTAATTTTTTTATTTAAATTAATATTTTTTTATGCGTGCATTAAAAATTAAAATCTTGTAATTGTTTTTATCTTTTATATAATACTTTAATTACATAAAGCGAGGATTAGCGTGTCTTTTGTAAGCCAAGAAAACAAGTAAAATCACTACGATGATTAGCTAAAAACAAATCCTGACCGCCAGATCCTGTATCATAGGATTCGTTAGAAAGGGAAAGCTCGGTACGCTTTGAATCACGAGGCACCGGTAACGGCTATGACTTTTCTACAAAGCTGTGGGCCCAGGAAAATCTTCTAGCTGTCAGCCCACCCCCCGTCGGTGTATGTATTTTTCCTTTCCCATTCTTGGTTACTTCCTTCCAGTTACATATTCATCTCGGAAAGAGAATATTGTACTGTAGCAGACGGAATCGGATTTGGAGTAGGGAAAATAAAATAAAAATATATATATAAACAATACTATCGTGTGTTTCCGAAAGCAAGTAGTTTGGCACGTGCGAAGGAAGTGACCAGCAGAATCTGGAAAGAAACCACAGCCACAGATCATGGGCGGGCATCTGTGCAAGAAATTGACGGGGTCTGTGTCCGAACTAAAGTTTCAAAACATCCTCTTTTCATGCTGGTGATCTGGCCATTGTTTCAGGACACCATATTCCGAGAATAATAGTTAGCATAATAATCCTTTCATTTGCCTACGATATTTCTTTTTATTCAGAGAAGAACACTTGGTAATATTTTTATAACAAAATATATGAAGGGAAAATCAAATGTTCACGAATGCTAAGATAACATTAAGATAACATTGATACGAATAAAAATCTACAATTTCATATACTTGGATCGATCTAATTTAACGAGTTATTGAAATAATGATTAAATAATTAATTTCAGGATGAATTTGAAGTCAATATGAAAGCATTCGCACGAGTGTGACTGGAGGTTCTTTTGAGTATTTTTATGGATATTTTTCAAATTAATTAATTTCAGGAATCATTATGTATTTTATTTTTATTTTCTTTATTTAATCATTATGCATGTTCTAGGTTTTATAACTGGGTTAATTGAACTGATCAGTCCTACCCACCACATTTCCATTTTGTGCCGAAACTTGGTCATTGTATTCCAGGTGCTTCATTATTATTTACAGTACTGTAACTGATTTAAACCAGACACAATAAATAAAACTAAAATCAAGTCTCTTAAAAGGATTATTTCATCTTATACTAAAAGAACACTTTTGTTTTTAATGAAGGGCATGGCACCAATATTTTAAACACGGTAAAAAACAGCAACCATAAACAAAAGTCGGCATAACAAGCAACATTAATTTGAATGTTTCTGGTAATTTTTGTTGTTAGATATACTTGAAAAGTATATTTTATTTAAAAATATCGATGTTTTTAAAAAAATTTATTTATTGATATCAAAAATAAAATAAAAAATAAAATTTTTTTAAATAAATTTTTTTAAAAAAAACATCATTCAACACATAATCACACATCAGATTTGTTAATTATAGAAAGAAAAAAGAGCCCACACCATTTCTTTTAAAGGGAAAAGTAAATTCCTCCACGGAGTGATGAGAAAAACTGAAATTGGAGCACTCGCCCCATACCTGGCTTCCACTTTATTTTCTATTTTGTCGGTAATTCACAAACCTCCATTTAAATACACAACCGTGTGGACTTTCCAACACTCATCAAAAGGCGGAGCCACCCAAGTCATAACCCAGCCCAATCCAGTCCAATCCAACCCAACCAAATCCCACGTAACCCTTTGACATTTTACCAAGTCAACCCCAAAAAACCAAAACTGGTTTTCAGCTTGTCTAAAGAGAAAAAAAAGAAAGGAAAGGACAAGATAAACATTGAGATGCCAAATTGCCATACTCTCTCTCTCCTTCGCTATATATTATTGTTTCCCTACTCATTACACCCCCTAACCTCTCTCTCTTTCTCTTAAAAAGTCAGCGCCTTCTTTTGTCTCCTCCCTATAACATCAGTTGCAGAAGGAAGGTACAGATTCACAGACCTTGTCTCTGAAGCCATGGAAGATATTGATTGGGATCTTCATGCTGTGGTCCGAGGCTGCACCACCTCCACCTCCACCACTTCTACCACCACCACCACCACCACCACCATCAACAGCAACAGCAACAGCACTGCTAGTGGCTATAGATCAGATTATTATCCTCAATATTCTTGCTTTTCTGGTTTTGGAAGTGAGCAAGTTGGCCATCTTTTCTCTCATCCAGATCCCTTTGAAACAAGAAATGCTATTGGAGAATTGCATGAGCTTTACAAGCCATTCTTTCCCAAATCTCAGCAGCCCATTTATTCTCCACAAGCCTGCACACCCCTCTCTTCTTTTTCTTCTTTTACCAGTTTTACCAAGGAACAGCCACAGCAACAACAAAAACAGTCACAGCCTAAGCAGTCTCAAACTGGTTCTGTGACTAGTAGTGCAAATTCTCATACACCTCGATCCAAAAGAAGGTAAATCTGGTAACTTCTCACTTACAGCAAGGAAAAGAATTTGATTTGGTAGATAATCATCAAAGAAAGACAATCTTTCGCTAATATATACTTCATTTGTGTATTTTTGTTTTGTCACAGAAAGAACCAGTTAAAGAAAGTATGCCAAGTACCAGCTGAGGCTCTCTCTTCAGATGTGTGGGCATGGCGAAAATATGGGCAGAAGCCTATCAAAGGCTCTCCTTATCCAAGGTAACAACATATTATGCATCCATCTTGAATTTAATCAAAGCCCGCCTTTTATTTTGGTATTCTCGGTTTGGTATCAAGTCAAAACTTGTAAATTTTCTATTTCTAATTGATTAAACTCTGGTTTTTTCAATGAATAACAGGGGCTATTACAGATGCAGCAGCTCAAAAGGGTGTTTGGCCCGGAAACAAGTGGAAAGAAACAGATCCGACCCGGGAATGTTCATAGTGACCTACACAGCAGAGCACAACCACCCTGCTCCTACTCACAGAAACTCTCTAGCAGGCAGCACCCGTCAGAAGACCTCAACACCTCAAACTGGCAAGGCTAATGATTCTAGCAAACCATCATCACCAGCCAAACCCACTTGCTCATCTCCAGCAACTTCTCTGGAAGATGAGCTATTAGCTCAAAGTACTTCAAACACGGAATTAAGCAGAGAAGAGAAAGACATAACGGAAGATGATGATGAAGATGAGATTGGTGGGTTCTCAGATATAGCTGTTAGTGACGATTTCTTTGCAGGTTTAGAGGAGTTTGTTGGTCCTGCCACCGGAGATTACTTCCCTGATCATTTTCCAGCAAGTTTTGGTCAGCCCTGGCTTGCTAACAATGCTGCCACGGCAGCCGAAAGTATTTGACATTAGTTGAGAATGGCATCTCTGACATCGGTCTTATGCTTTTCTTTTATTTTCTTTGCTTTTTTTCTTTTCGGTTACTTGTATCATTTTGCTAGAAGTAGAATCTCAAAGGCATCAATGCCTTGTGCCTGTGAAGTGAATGCTGCGGGTGAAAAGTAAAGAGTTTATTCCTTTTGTTGATCTTTAGACTGTTAGTAAATTAGTCTATTCATTTATCCGCCTTTTGCTTTTGCTATGTCAAGGCATTTAATTATTTACGAGGGTGAGAACTTTGGTTGAGATGAATTCTTGTTAATTGTCGGGTTGTTACTGGCAAATCTCATGTTTGGAAGAGATAAAGATAAAGATAAAGATATCCGTGGCCTCTGGGTGTCTTACCCTAGCCCCATGGCATATTGCCTCTTCAATTGAATCAGGCAGCATCCACAATACGTGTACGGCAGCCTCGAGGACTTGGACATACACAGTTGACATCTCTTTGGTTTCTCAGGGAGATCCAAATCATGGCCATAGAAAGTAAAATGAGTACTAAAATTTCTCGATGAGGTGGTTATTTTGACAACTTTCCAACCGACAGATTTTCGCAGAGTCGGGCCAAACGAGAAAAACAAATAAACGACAGTTAATTGGATTAAAACATTGTGCTTAACTGAAAGGTTGGACATACCATTGGTCTTGGAGTTCAACTGGCTTATAGGATGTCATAAGATTCATGATCCTCTTCCATCTCATTATTTTCCAATGGATTCGTTCACGCCACTAGCTCACTCGGCTCCTAAACAGAAGCCAGCCCTTCTCCGGTTGCTAACACAGGTCAAGATGATAAAAAGATTAAAAAATCTCCTTTCAGACATGTTTCACCAGATGACTGTCCGGCAAAACAGTTCAACCATGCAAATCACTTACCCTGGCAAGACATACTAAGCTATGCTAAGCTTATTATAATTTTAGAATCAATTTTGGCACGAAATTCAACCCTTTGTCTAGAGATTCAACAGTGGATGACTTTCAGCAAGCAAATATCAAAATGCAATTTAACTGTGACAAGCATCGCAATTATACCAATCTCCCCTTTCCCATTCTTCAAAATGAGAGGAAGGAATCCACCATCAATTGGATGGTGTTGTGGGACTAGCACGCTCGTTTTGATACACCTCAGGAGAATGTGGTTCTCTAGAACAAGTCCGGCTAGAAGCCCCAACAAATAGAGCAACATGGAGAGAGAAACCATTACAGACAGAAAACTGGACTCCTGGTCTCTCCTAAACATTGCTAACTTATCGGGACAGCACACATGTTTTCAGGAATCACGTCCTAGAAGAAGCCTTTTGTGCAGTGGAACCAGAAACCTCACATCCCGCAACAAATTTTTTCAACCTCTCTATTTCACCAACTGCAGAGAGCCACTCTGTGAGGATCTCCATGGTTATATAATCAGGATTACAAGCATGCTCGATCATTCTATCCATGAATTCAAAGACTTTTTCCAAATCTTTCTCGTCTCTAAGGCCTTTGAATATAGCATTGTATGTGGTGGTATTTGGCGTCACCCCCCAAATTTTCATATCTTCCATCAAGGAAACAGCAGATTTCACTTTATTATTCTTGCACAAAGAGTCGATTAGGATGTTGTATATCACAGTGTTTGGTGGAACCTTCGATGCAGCTTTCATGTCTTTGAAAATCTCCATGGCTTCATTAACATTTCCATTTAAGCAATATGCATTTATTACAGCACCATATGTAGCAACAGTGGGCACCACACCGGCCTTGATCATCTTTCTCATCACTTTCTGAGCAAACTTTAAATCCCCATTTTTGCTGGCATAAGCAATCAAAGTGTTATATGTGATAGTATCGGGTTTCAATCCAGCTTCCTCCATTTCCTTGAGCATCTCAAAAACTCTATGAAACTTGTTCGTCCTGCAAAACCCACCAATCAAAGTATTATAGCACACTGTATCAGGGCGGATCCCAAGCTTTTTCAACTCTGCCAAGACAAAACTGGCATCAGCCATCCTTCCAGCTTGGCTAAAACCAGAGATCAAGGTGTAGTAGACAATTGCATCTGGAGAGCATCCACTTTTCAACATTTCATTGAAGAGTTCCATTGCCTTCTCAAAATTGTTCACATTACAGAAAGCATTGATCAAAGCTGTATAAGTAACAGCATCACCTTTCAAACCTCTCCTTTGCGCCTCAACAAAGAAGTTAACTGCACTACTGACTCTCCCAGTTCTACACATGCCACCAACCAAAGTATTAGCCGTGACGACATTTGGTGCAACACCCTCTTTATTCATCTCATCAAACAGCTCCTTTCCCTTCTCTATCTCACCAGCTTTACAAAACCCATCGATCAAGCAATTGTATGTAATGGTATCAGGAGCGCACCCCTTCTGTGATCTCATTCTTTCCATCAAACCCAATCCTTCTTGTTGCCTTCCAACTTTACAAAGTCCATCAATCAACGTATTATAAATAACAACATCCGGTTCAACCGAAACACTTATGCCACCACTCTCTTTACCACCACTCATCTTTTCAAGAACCTCCAACGCATCATCGACTCTCCTAAACTTGCACATATGATTAATAAGAATCCCAAAAGTAACAACATTCGGCTGAATATCCATTTCCACCATCTTTTCCATTAGTTCATTCATTCTATTAAAATTGCCCTCTCTTGCTAATCCTGTCAATAATGAATTGCAAGCAGCAGATTCCAAAACAGCCCCTAGTTTTATCATTTCAGTAAAAAGATCCCAAGCTCTATTAGTCTTCCGATTCCGACACAGCCTGGTAATCAATCGACCCATCCAAAACGAACTAATAAGAACCCCATGCTCGCCGAACTTCAACACCAGATTAACAATCTCATCTTCACTCAAAAGTTCTTCATTTCTTTCTCTCTTCAACAAAAACGAAAACAGAATATCCCCTGTAGCATCGTTGGGACGACAATTAGAGTCGTCATTTGACTCAAACATTTCATCGATCACCTTCAATGCATCTTTAACACGCCCGGACCTCAACAAAATACTGAGCCAAACATTACGAAGATAGGTGTTTTTAACAGATGGGTCAAGATCATTAAAGAGAATGAGAGATTCCTCCACCAACTCACTCCTTCCAGAGGCGCGAAGGAGAAACGACGCAGCATTGACGGTGAGAGGAATATTCAACTCTTTCGAGGTTTTGTAAAGCCTGGATAGATTAGCATTTGAATCGGGTTCACAAAAAGCGAGCTCGAAAATGGCCTGGAAAGTATAGGAGAGTAGAGATTGAGTGTCTGGTGAAGAAGGGGAGTTATTTTGGAGGTAATTGAGGAACTTGAGGGCTTGAGAAGAGGAAGGTAAGCGGCGGGTGATTTGATAGAAAAGGCGAGGAGAAGAGGAGGAAGGAGGGGAGTCGGTGAAGAGGAGTTGATTGAGTTGAGTGGTGTTCCATTCATTTCCTGGTGTTTGAAGGAGTTGTAGGGCTTCGGTTATGATTGAGTTATGGTTGCTAGTTTTTGGTTGTGGCGGTGGTTGTGGTTCTGGAGGTTCGGTGGAAAGGCGGCGGAGGAAAGTGTGGGATGTGAGGAGGCGGAGGAGGTTTGAGTGCTTTGATGCTGAAACTGTTATGGTGCTCATTTAGAGATGGGGAAGAAGTAGTGATTTTATTTTTAGGAGGGGCTTGGGAGTTTTCCTTGCGTAGTTTCAAGGTCTTTCAGGAGGGAAGGCAAAAGGCAGTTATGTACTTTCTGGAAGACGGATAGAAATTACCTTTTAAAGTTTTTGTTTTTAAAAATATATTAAAACAATATTTTTTATTATTTTTAAAATTTATTTTTAATGTTCATATAATTTAAAAGTATATAGAAAATAATTTAAAATTAAAATTTTTAAAATACATTTTAAAAAATACACGAAATTAAAAAAAAAAATGATACGCCAAGTGGGCAATGACGATTCTTGGCAATTTGAGTTTAAGGCACCGTTTGAAAATTATTTTTTTATATTTTTAATTTATTTTGATATACTAATATTAAAAATATTATTTAAAAATATTTTTAATAAAAAAATATTTTAAAAAACTAAACAATCATAGTATTATTATTACTGCTCATAATATTATTATTACTGCGGATTATGATTTAGACACGTCTTTATTGACAACATAGCATGAGTTTCACCACAACTTTTTCAAAAAAAAAAAAAAACAAACATAATTGAAACAACTGTAATTTTGTTTAAGTTTTTGGTCATTTATGTATGAGTCTGTTCAGTAAATAATCTTTCTGTGATGGGACTGTCTCAAAATTTTAATTTTTTTTATATTTTCAAAAATAAATTTTAAAAAATAAAACAAATATTATTTTAATATATTTTTAAATAAAACACAATTTAAATCTCATCAGTCAATCCCGAAGATTCATTGGTATCCCTGCAAACTAGTCCGCTACGCACACACGAAACTGCTAATATTCCTGCTATCTAGCTATTAATACGGAGCTATGCATATCCACACCAGAGGGTTGCCAGATATATATATAATATATTGAGATTTCTATCCTCCCAACCAGTTCGGTTAAATCACGTGACACTTTTAAAAAATAGCTCCGAATCCAATTTCAAGATATATTTTAATTTCTATTGATTTTTAAGGCGAGAAAAAAAAAAAAAAAAGGAAAACATATGCAATTATTTCTACCACAACAATTTTCCTTCCAAATGCATCTCGATTTCGAATGTCGAGAACTGATGCAATTTCTGGCTTAGCTTTCAAAGAGGCACCACCAAACTGGTCTTCCGTTATTTCACTCTTCTTTCTGGTCACAAAAGGGGGGGAGGCCGAGTAAGGAACACATCTGCCGGATTAACCAGTATTCAATCATTTGCTGGACCATTACTTGATACAGACATTTTAATTTTCTCAGCTGCTGCAGCTGTTGAAGCTGCTGCCTTGTCCAAACCTAACTTTTGCAATTCGCTCATGAAACCATTTATCTCAGTTTCACTAATTTTATATGGACTGTGGGCAGGACCAGGGAACGAACCATTTGCCACTTCTTCCTTGTATTCAACTAGAGCTTTGTTGATGACATCTCCAACATGAGCATACTGCTTACAGAACTTTGGAGTAACCTATAACAGGTAAAACAATCCCTATCTCAGCATACAGAACGTTAGCTATGCGAATGAAATCAACAAACCAGGGTGGCAATTATAGGATTAACCTTGGCATGATGTGGATGTTGCATCATTCCCAATAGATCATGGTAAACTAGCACCTGCATGAACGACGATTAGATACACATCATGTTACAATCCAAAGGAAAGATTGAATAAGAAAATTCAGACTCGACTCTTATGTAATTGTGTCTACTGTCCAGTTTTACGCAATCAAACATAATTCTTAATATGATCATTGGATCAAGCTGAAATTTTACCAGTAATTGCTAGACATATTGTTCTATATTGAATTAAAATTTCAGGTCAATCAAAGTTCGATAAGGTCTGGCAATACAAGTCAGCAAATACAATACAAATTTTGTTATTTGTTACTTTTTGGAGATGATTCTTTTCCTCGTAATATAAGGATATTCAACAACTTATTTTTAAGAATTTCCTAGTTCTACAAGGATTTTAATAGGCAACAACATAGTTTTCAAATGGGATAAAGATTCCTTGTGTTCCAAAATCCTTCTTTTACAGGGAAATGAGAGCTGAAGTATTTAATGATAGATTATTTTTAGGCTGAATTTTTTTTTTGTATTGATCTAAATTATTTTAAGGTTTTATTTGTTGTTTTATTTTATTATTTGGATATTTACATTTGATTTAGGGCTTATGTTTTAGTGTGAGTTTGTTTTGGCTCAAAAATGGCTTGTGTTAGTTGATTATTAGCTTGGGTTCATTAGTATGCACCTAATAATAGTCTGTTAGGATTATTTAGAAGGACTATATATTGTTTTTTTTTTTTGCAGCAAAATTCAGCCGTTGTGATATTTTGAATTAACTTGTGTTTTGCATGATCCAACACACAAGTTTATTCCAATTTTGACTTATCAAGGTATAACTAATCTTATGGCATCTTCACATACTTCGGATTCTTGATTCTCTATAATCAACGAGTCCAAGTTTAATTTTCAATGCATTTGATTATGAGATACATGGTTATTTTTAGAAGGATTCTATCTAAACCTGAATTTCAGCTTATTGGGTTGTTTATCTACTTCGTTGTGAGTTTCAGGATTACTATCCTAGGGGTTCACATCACATCATGGATGGAAACGTTCACTTTTGAGAAAAATTAAGACTACAAGCTTTCAAGTTTCCTGAAAAAGAGACAAATTGCAGAGCTATTTCTAGTTATTCATGGGCACTTGAAAATGATAATTAAATGATTGTATCTGGCAATGGTCATAAGTAAGAGATTCCCAAGAGCTGATAGATAGTACAGTATAATCAAGTTAACGGTAAAGTTCTTTTTGATAGCGAGATGTCACAGAAGGGTCGGTATTCCATCTGTTGCTTGTCTATACACACGAACTTTCACTCGCATCGTAAGTTTTAGAACTCTTGTTCATGTAATGCCATTGAAAATATCTTCTCTAGCGTCATCAAAGACAACCAGGACATGAAAAAGGCCTGTGCCCTGTTTAACAAGATTGAAATCCTAGAACCAAGCACTTTTGGGCCTTTGGCATTGGAGTATAAAACCCAATGAAATCTTCACATTCCTATATTAATGATCAAAACTAACTAGCACTACTTGGGAAAACCATGGCTCATAAGCTTTCTAGTATGACATATTTATCATCACCCAAACCTCTTCTTTTTTAAGTGTAATATGCTAATAATTGCTTCTGGTCAACATAGAAGGTAGCATGCTTTAAATGCTTGAGTTCAAAATTGCACTGCCTCGCTTACCTCCTCTAGACAAGCAACAGTGTAGGAAATTCACAAAGATAATCAAATTCTTTGATCATAAGAATAAACTTATAGTGATGATCACCCCCATTCTGCAGTCTAATTTGAAACATAACATGCAAACATCTTTATCAAAGGATCAAACAAAGAAACCAAGAGTCTATATGATAAACCTGGCCACTGCAAAAAGGCCCTGCCCCAATGCCAATGGTTGGGATTTTAAGAGCAGAAGTTGCTGCAGCTGCCACGGGAGCAGGCACGCATTCTAAAACTACCGAGAAACATCCTGCTTCTTGCAAAGCCAGTGCAGTTTCTACAACCTGTGCAACATAAACAAATTCAAACACAACACAAAACAAACAGTCTCGCAAACAAAACACATAATCAACATACCTTTACAGCACTGGCAATGTTTTTCCCTTGAGGCCTGAATCCTCCAAGAACACTAATAGCCTGAGGAGTAAGTCCTACATGTCCCATAACAGCAATTCCAGCCTCAACAATTGCTTTAGCCGCAGTAATTCTCGATGGCGACCCTCCTTCCAATTTAATCGCATCCATCCCTCCTTCCTTCAAAATCCTAACTGCCGTATCAACTGCCTGCTCATAATCCAATCTCACTCAACATCACCAACCAATTCCTCACTTCAAAATATTCACATTCAAGACAACACAAAATCCTCTCCCCCACAATGAACCCCCAGGAAAACTTCATACATAAACATTCTACTATTTCATAACTTTTAAAATATAAAATTTACAATTAAGATAAACAACAAGAGAGAGCAACGTTTTAGCTTGAGAATTCTAATGGGCACCTGGTTAGAACTAGACTCGTAAGTCCCAAAGGGCAAGTCACCTACGAGAAGCGGCCTTTTGGCGCCACGAGCAACAGCACGGCAATGAACAAGCATCTCGTCAAGAGAGATAGGGAGAGTGGTGTCATGGCCGTGAACAACCATAGAAGCGGAGTCACCAACTAAACAAACATCGATACCTGCTGTGTCTAAGTGGACCGCAGAAGGGTAGTCGTAGGCAGTCACAACAGTAATCGGGTCACCCTTTTTGTGTTTTTGCTTTAAATGGGTTAGTGTTACTCTTTGGTGTGGGTTTTGTGGCTTCGGTCCGCCGTAGACGGTGTTTTCAGGGACGTTGCTCATGAAGCGGAGGTGGCGGAGAAGAGTTGTGGGTTTGAGAGTGGAGGAGGATTTGGTGAGGTAAGTGAGTAAACCCATTTTTCGAGTGATAGGGAGTGAGAGGTAGCGAGAGATGGGATGTGTGAATGACGAGAAATTTTGATTGAATTTGTAGGTTTATTTATGGAGGGAGGAGTTAGTGGGGGAGGGTGGTGCATTTTGGCTGCGCCACCTGCACCGAGTTGATAGAGGAGTCCGATTTTGAGTTGCTTTCTTCCATGTTTGGCATTGTTATCCACACGTGCCTTTCAGCGCTCGTGAAGGCCACTCTCTTTTGGTATAGTATATACTGGCATGTCATAAGAGAATAAAGAGAACCTAGGAGCATAGCATCTGCTAGGAAATTCGAATTAGGTTTTGGAAAATATTTATTTGTGGGTGGATGATGGTAAGGTTAAATTCGAGAGAGAACCCAGGTTTAACATGAATATTTTTTTTCTTTTATTCAACTATGAAATGTATCTTTAGATCACTTTATGCTGAGTTTGTCGATTTTATTATTATTGGTGTTATTTTTTTTATTTTTAGAATGATAAATTTTAGTTTCAAAGTATTTTAGCATTCTGTTTTAGAATTTTAACTATATATATATATATATATATATATATATATAATATATATATATATATATTAATTTAAAATATTGATTAAACATACATGATTCAAGTTTAAATTTAAAAATAATTAACTTTGTATTATACAATACAAACATAATATTATTCATCTAGATATAATTTTAAAATTTAAAATATTACTAAATAGTTAAAAGTCGAGATCGAATATAAATTTAACTTTAAGTGATTCAACACAAACAAAATGCTAAAATATTACAAAAATAAAAAAGTTTTAACATAAAATAAGTATAAATCAAATATCATATTCATCATCACATGTAAAAATAAAATTTTTTATTTTACCGTGGCACGTGAGAAAGTTATTAACTAGATATTTTAATAGATAATCATTTCTATCAAGCTCATCCTCAACATTAGAATGTATATTTTTATTATCTAAAATAAAAGTAAACAAAGGTGTCTCAATAATCTTATAATTTAAATCATGCATGTTAGGGCTGGATTCTTCAAATATCCATCCATCTAATAAGTTAATACTATAAAGGTTAATGAGATCTAAAGTGCTTTTTATTCCACTCAAATTCATACAAAGTACAAATATAAAAAAAAACATAAATATAAATCATATACACCAATGATATTTTTTTGTTAAACAATACAAATGTTAACAAAAAAAATAATAATCATTTTTAATACTAAAGATTGATAAAATTAGAGATTAAATTTTTTTTTGGATGGAGTCTCTCTATTGGATAATAGAGCTACATTTTAGTTTTATCAAACTTTTATTTAGGATGGGATAATCAAAGTAAATTTGGAACATCTATGAATTTGGACAAGAAATTCAAAGTGATCGAAAATTTTGAGCAAGATGAGATTTGTTTTAGTTTGATTTATTTTTTAAAATGATACGAGGTGTACATATATTTTGAAAGGAAAAGATCTAGATTGATAACCTTGCTTCATGTATTATTTAATATTCAAGATTATTTTTTTCTAAAAAAGATTTAAAAAATCTTTTTAGGTATATTCATAAAAATAAATTCATTTCTATATTAATTTTGATTTTAAACTAAAAAAAAATCAAGTAAGAAAGTAGACCTTTTATATCATTTAATTTACCCTCGAGATTCGATAAAAATCTATCAAGGACTTGTTGTGGTTGCCATTGCATGTGCAGAAACTGGACATCACCAACCATTGACTATTGGCAGCCACCTTTGTTGAAGAAGAGTGGGAGTTTGGCAGCCCCAATGTTGACAACAAAGCAAGAAGGTTGCCATGAAATGCCTATAAAAGAGGCATGTTTGTGAGAGCAAATGAGAGTTGTGAGAGTGAGGGAAAACGTGAAGAGAAAGAGGAGCTGCTGCCATGGGCAGCAGCCCTGCTGCCATATGCAGCAGAGTGTGAGCTGGGAGTTGAGTGATCCTCCTCCATGTATTTATTGTATCCTTTCTCTATCCTAAATAATATGACTCTCTCCCGTGGATGTATGGGATTTGCCAACGTAAATATTGTGTCAGTGTGCTTCCCCTCCTGATGAGCAATTATCAAGTACATCCGGTCAAATCCCAACAATTGGTATCAGAGCACATGGTTTAAAGGGGTTTGATTTTGCTTAAAAATGAAAGTTGTCAAAATTTTGTTTTGACCATACACTGTAGAGGAGCCGAGACGAAGCCACTGGTGAAAAACGGCGTCAAAATCGGACGTCGGAAAACTGCCGCAGGAGCCGGCGAAGAGACTGCCCAGTCAGCGTGCCACGTCAGCGCCAGTCAACAGACACGTCAGCGACAGTCAACGACACGTCATCGAAGTCAGCAGACACTTCAGCGACGGTCAACAGACACATCATCGACAGTCAGCAGACACGTCAGCAAGTGGGACCCACCTGCCACGTCACCAGCCGTGAGCCGAGCCGAGCCGAGCCGCACTGAATTGAAGCCGAGCCGAGCTGCGAGCCGAGGGACAGGATCCAGTGTAGCTGATCCTAGGTGCAACCGGATCTGAGATTGAATCTGAGCCGTTGATCAGACCAGAATTGTTTTGATCAAACTTAGCCGTCTGAAATGCGATTTGACGATTTCAGACTTGTTTCCAGCTAATTTGATCGTTCCGGATGCAATGGTACGGTCCGATCGTTGAGATTTGAGACCGAAAGTGGTGGTGGTGAATTATTAAAGAGAGATTGCCCGATCAGGAGGCATCTCAAGGTCATTATGGTGTCGTTGAAGAGAAGAAGAAGAAGGTGCACATGTTTACCCAATTACATGTGTTAAACTGCTAAGTGGGAAGAATTTAATAATTGCCTTGAGGGAAGGCAAAATTGGGACACTCTGGACACCCGGTTATGTGGGCAATTTGAGGTGAAGAGTGAAAATTGACGAAGCCAATCTTGATGAATCTAAGCCTTGTAGTCTCGCAGATGTTGAGAAATCATGTATTAACCAGTATATTCCAGATCACTTGTAAAGAAAAGCCGCAACAAAGCTAGCAAATGGTTGTATATACGGAAAGACAGTACGATGGATAGATATGGCCTGAGAAGTTCTGTCTAGGAGATTGGGTTTTAAAGGGACCAGTGTGACCCCTCCAATCTTTCCTGGGAACTTGCTTAGTGGAAGGATTATCCATACGGTACTATTTTCGTATATATAGCAGTTTGTAATGAAACAGTTGAAGAGCAGGATGACGCACAAGGGAACAGTTGGGTTCCGAAGGTTCAAGGATCTGATGGAGTGGTGATTTCTCTAATGAAGTTAGATTCGGTGATTGTGATTTCTCGAGGGGAGAATTGAAGACCCTGATAATGGAAGAGGAATACAGCAAAGGGATAAAGATTGGCACCCTATTTTGACTTGGACAGGTGTTGCGACAGGATGAGCTACTGTCAAACATAAGCAAGGAATAGGGAGAAATCTGGAGAACAGAAATTGCACGAGGGCATGCAGAGATTGTGCACGAGTACCTGTAGGATCCAACGAGGTACTGTAATGAGACAACAGGTGCAAGGAGAAGAAGAGTTCCAGATAAAGCTCAGAGCAGAGACTGTTAAAGTTTGTACAACAGGAAGTCTCTTATGCTCTTGATGAAGACAACAGGCGAAGACCTTTCCAATGCATGCAAGGATGGAAAGAGAGCTGTTGCAGAGGCACCTAATTGAGGGGGTGCAAACGCCTGTGATAAAAGGCGACCGCCTATGACGAAAGGCGAAGACACCAAAGAGAGTTGGTGTAGGTGGAGCTGTCAAGCAGAAAGGCATAGAAGCTCCAAACATGAAATCGAGGTGGAGGATTGCGAGGAGTATACCGCAACTTTCTCTTTCTATGTAGTCAGTGGCAGTAATCTCTCCCATAGTGCACATGGTGGTAGAGAATTTTGGAGCCACTTTAAAGCATCTCAGCTGAAGGAGGATAGCGACCGCCCATGACAACGGGCGAAGACGCCTTAGAGAAGGTGTAAGGGCCTTGATATGAGCCCAAGATCAGACCGCCCCATGACAACGGGTGAAGACGCCTTAGAGAAGGTGTGAGGGCCGCGATAGGAGCCCCATTTCAGACCGCCGCATGACGACGAGCGGAGACACCTGAGGAGAAGGTGGTGGGCCATGATATGAGCCCAGTTCAGAACAACCCTAGAGCCAATGTGATGGCTGGATATAAGTGGACAGATGGATAGCCAATGAGGTGGCTATGATGAGTATGGAGACAAATGCAGGATTGACTTTCATGGATATTGCCCCCATGCTAAAGATCAATGAGCTAGAAGACATTTGCCTTGGACAATAAGTGTGTGACTTGTGGAGCACTAAGACGCGGCTGCTATGAAAAAGCAGAAGGGCATGCGCAGGTTTCGGGAACGAGTTGACTCTTGTCAAGGTGGTGAGCTCGGTAATGGCATTGTAATACTCAGAGTATGAAGACAGATATGGATCAACCTTTAATGGGCTGCCCCCATAGGTAAAGGTGGAGAGCTACCTGGACTCTTACGACTAAGAGCGAGAGACTCACGGAGAAGTAAGACGTGGTTCCTATGGTGGAACAGAGGGCAGGCGCAACTCCTGGATGAGTAGACTCTTGGAAGAGTGGTAAGCTCGTGATCATATTGAGATACTCAGATAATGACTGTCGCACTTGGAAATAGAAATTTCTTTAAGGGGGTGTTGTAAGCCTTGATGTGAGGCTTGATGAATCATTCCGGACCGAGCATGGTTGATACGCTCGAAGGGGAATGTGTGTTCCAGAGACAAGCGTTAACACTCTCAGATGTGAAGTGGCAGACCATCTGGTTGTAGTGATCCTTTTGTGTGAGAAAAGGTGTGCTTTGGTAACTCTGGTGATTGAAAGGTTTGGCGAGTACCTGTAAACTCGGCCACAATGCTCTCAGAATGGTAAGCTTGGAAGAGCTGCAAGATGCAAGCCTATGCTGAAGAAGCAAGAGGATAGTTGCCCCACATGAATGGCAAAGGGGTGATTGTTGGGTTGTTGCCATTGCATGTGCAGAAAATGGACATCACCAACCATTGGACTATTGGCAGCCACCTTGTTGAAGAAGAGTGGGAGTTTGGCAGCCACCAATGTTGACAACAAAGCAAGAAGGTTGCCATGAAATGCCTATAAAAGAGGCATGTTTTGTGAGAGCAAAGTGTGAGAGTTGTGAGAGTGAGGGAAAACGTGAAGTGAAGAGAAAGAGGAGCTGCTGCCATGGGCAGCAGCCTGCCATAGCAGCAGAGTGTGTGAGCTGGGAGTTGAGTGATCCTCCTCCATGTATTTATTGTATCCTTTCTCTATCCCTAAATAATATGGACTCTCTCCCGTGGATGTAGGTGATTTGCCGAACCACGTAAAATATTGTGTCAGTGTGCTTCCCCTCCTGTGAGCAATTATCAATACATCACCGGTCAAATCCCCAACAGGACTTGATCAACGAGAAATTTAATCAGGATCGGTAAAAGTTGGCTTGGAAATATACATACCATGTATTTACCTCGCCAATATAATTACCAGTAGTTAAAAAATCGATCATGTTAAGAAAATAAATACATTGCTAACAGTCGGTTGCCTTCTTTTTCCCTAGTGGTAATAATATAAATTCTTGCATATAAGTAGTTTTAAGGTTAACAGAGTTCTATGTCTGGCTTCCAGTTTACATGAAAGAGATAGAATAGAGATAGGGTAGGCAACTCCCAAGACGAAGTCTCTACTCTGGTAAGAGCATCTCCAATGAAGAAGCTAAATGGATAGCCAAAAATAAAAAACTAATATTTTAGCTTTTCTTTGCTTGTTTTGCACACTCCAAGGGGAAAGCCAAACAAAATGTTAAAATGGCTTTTCTCTCCCACAAATGCTATTCCTACATATCTCTTCAAAGAGCCAAAACCAACAAAGTGGGGCCACTAAAAAAATAAACCAATTAAATGTAGACATGTGGAAAAAAAAGTAACATCAAATTTATTAAGAAATAATAAGACATTTGTTTCTTCCACTCCAATATAAATGGCTCTTCAAATAGCTTTTTTTCATTGGAATAGATATGGTAAAAAATGTTATATTTACACTATTCAAAATGCTATTTTATCAATTTAACTTTTCAAAATAGCATTTTACATTGGAGATGCTCTAAGGACCAAGTGACTTCATTAGCGTGGAGCTAGGCATGGTAAGCATAGAGTAGCGGTAGCGGTACCTTAAAAAAAAAAAAAAACACCGGCAGTTAAACATACAGCAACGCAATTGATACATTCTCGTCGAGCGTGTATTGCACGCGCATATGTAACGTTGGCACGACATTTTAAAACATTCAATCGGACCCGCATATCCATACAGTTTCATCGAACAGATGACGTTTTGACTCTCGCTTGAGACTCTCTCCATCCAACGTCTCAGATCAACCAAAATATCTCTTTGACTCCCTTCAACTCAATCATAGCTCGTATTGTCACACGTGTCCTTACACAACAAATCACCTCCGATGCACTCCTGCAAAATGCTGTTCAATTACGCGCCACCCTCGTTGATAAAACCAGTACTCCATTTCACTTCCTCCTTTGCCTTATCTCCTCGTGCTGTTCCTCATCCAGTCAATAAAATTCCCCTTTTCCACTCTCTCCGGATCTTCCGTACTTTCGCTGCCATGTCTGAAACTAACTCCGCCTCCGACTCTACGCCGGATCACATATCCGGAACGTGGTACTCGGTGCCGGGCCTCCGCCTTCGGGACCACCGATTCACTGTCCCTCTCGATTATTCCATCGATCGCAATGCTTCTCCTAAAATCTCCGTTTTCGCTCGCGAAGTCGTTTCCGGTACCTAAAGACTAATCTCAATTAGAATAATTATTAAAATTAAACTTATCGTAATTATATTTATTTGAGATGTATCTATAATTTATACAAGTTTACAAATCCTGAAGTGCTAAAGCACTGAAGTCAACTAAACCATACACTACTTGTACTGGATTAGAAAATATGATCATGTTGCTTGCATTTTTTTCTGGAAGAAAACAATAATGAAAATATTTTGTTGAAATGAATGGTATTGTCGTAGTTTGTATGCTTAAATTCAGTCTCACTTGCATTCAGTCTCACTTGCATCTTTCTGTGGGAAAATCTGGATATCCTTGCTGCCAGTTTCAATTGCAAAATTGATCTTTGGATCAGATATCCAGGTGTTCAATAATGGAAATTCTTATTGTTAGACGCGTGCAAGAATACATGAGACTATTTAGAAACACTATATCACTGCAAATCTCCTGCCATGACACCGTTTCTTGATAGGCAAGCTGTGTGGTCTCTAGTTATAGTAGATATTGTCCATGCAATTTTTTTTTTTATGTTCCGTGCAATTCATTAACTCAACAAAAATTTGGTTGTTGAACTGCATGGGTTAATATGTAATAATCATTTACTATTTGCATTTATCTTAGATTAGATTATCTACTTTTTTTTTTCATTTTAGTACATGTACTATTACTTTCACTTATGCATTCAGAATGTTTGCTGTAGTTGGGAAAGAAGAACACCTACTGCCATACCTATTATATCTACAAGGGGGGCCGGGCTTTGAGTGCCCACGGCCAACTGAAGCCAGTGGATGGATACAAAAAGCTTGTGAAGAATTTCGTGTTATTTTGATGGACCAGGCATGAATTCTTGGACATTCCTGTACTTTTACTGCCGTTTCACTACCTGTATTCATCCTCTCGTACACGCTGCTGTGTATTTTTCATGCAGCGAGGAACAGGCTTATCAGTTCCTTTGACACCATCATCCATGTCGCAATTGGATTCTGCGGAGGAGGTTGCTGAATACTTGAAATACTTTAGAGCTGACAATATAGTGAATGATGCAGAGTTTATCCGAGTTTGTCTTGTTCCTGAAGCTGGACCTTGGACGGTTTTGGGTCAGGTATGAAGATTATTAATCTTTATTGGTTTCCCATTTCTTGTTCTGTGGACTTGACCATCTTTTGTTCTGGCTTTTTGTTTCACGAGAACACCCTGATTTCAGTCTTTTTACTTTAAAGTTCCATTTACCTTGTGGAAACTAAAGTGACTTGAATTGCTGACTTCTTGTTCATTTTTTGGTTTAGAGCTATGGTGGTTTTTGTTCAGTAACCTATTTGAGCTTTGCGCCACAAGGACTAAAACAGGTCCTTCTAACTGGAGGAATCCCTCCAATAGGAAATGGATGCACTGCAGATTCTGTCTATAGAGCATGCTACGCTCAGGTTATTCACCAGAATGAAAAGTACTACAAGAGGTTTCCTCAGGATGTTGAAATTGTTCATGAAGTTGTGAAGTATTTGGCAGAATCTGAAGGAGGCGGGGTGATGATCTAGCACATGCAATTTTTATACTTTGGTTCATGAAAAGAAAAAAAAATGTTGATCATGCCGTGATTCTTCCTCGTCTCTCTTTTCCTATCTGTACAGGTGCTTCTTCCATCAGGGGGGCTCTTAACCCCAAGAGGACTGCAAACTCTTGGTCTGTCTGGTTTAGGATCCAGTTCAGGTTTCGAGCGTCTGCACTATATGTAAGGCATATATATATTGAGAAGGATGTGTAAACACTATTTTATCCCAAATGAACTTGCAACTTTGTATTCTTCAGGTTTCCCCTCCCCCTTTCTTCTACCTTTATTTATCATATTTCCTTGTTTGTCTCCACAACCTGCAGGTTTGAGAGGGTTTGGGATCCTCTAATAGTTCCAGGATTTCGTAAGCAAATAAGCTACTACTTCTTGAATGCTGTGAGAACATTGCTGATCTTCTATTGATCACTAATCCGTGGATTTTTTTTAGAATAAACTTAAGTTATTTCTATTTGCAGTTTGAGAATTGGTTGGATTTTGATACGAACCCACTCTATGCTCTCCTGCACGAGTCCATCTATTGTCAGGTAGATTTTCCCATTCCTCTTTTAGCAGTTTCTTTTTATTGTAGGTAAATTTTACTGTACTTTTGCATGATTATAGTGGAACAGCCATAATGATGGAACAAGCCGTGCAATGTCAAAAGCGCAAATCAGTTAATGCTTCTTTGCTGGGTAGATTTCCACTTTCAAAAGTGCACAAGATGCACCCATGCATAGTTTGTTTATTTAAGATTTTCCATCAAGTTTCTAAATCCTCCTTTTCTTTTGGTTCAAGGGTGATTCATCGCGGTGGTCTGCTCAGAGAATACGGACTGAGAATGGCAGTAAATTTGATGCAATCAGGGCTGTCAAAGAAGGTCGCCCTGTATTCTTCACAGGGGAGGTGTGAAGAAATTATAATATTGTGCTTTAAAGATAACAAACTTTTACAGTTTTTACAATCGCTTATTGAGCCTTTTTAGAATACTAAGTGAATGATCTTTTGGGGTAAGATAAATTGAAAAGCTCATTTACACAATACACAATCCCCCCCCCCCCCCCCCCCCCCCCCCCCAATGATAACCCTCGTTTCTTTTTTTTTGGTCCTGTCCCTTAGAAACATATATCTGCATTTGCATGCCTTTTATGAATCAGATGCTTGATCTGTATAAAAATATACTGTGATTTCTTAGTTTACTGATATCGAATAGAACCAGCATCTTTTGCTGTTTTGCTTACATTGTTTTAAGGAATTCTTCTGCAGATGGTGTTCCCATGGATGTTTGAAGAAGTTCATGCCTTAAGGAAATTTAAAGATGCTGCTCATTTATTGGCTGAGAAGAAGGATTGGCCACCCCTATATGACGTTGCAGTGCTGAATAATAACAAGGTGCCGGTTAATCTTCCATATAATTATTGATTCATTATAAGCCTGCAATGCATACACGTTATACTGAGCTCAAATGAGAAGATTTCAATCTTCGAGATATAGCTTTCGCTTTTAGTCTGTTTTTTTAATAGAAATTAGCTTCAGTTTTATTGCTCGGAGGGGCTGCTAATTTTTTAAATGCTGGCAGGTACCTGTTGCAGCTGCTGTTTATTATGAAGATATGTATGCTAATTTCAAGTTGGCGATGGAGACAGCTTCTCAGATAGCTGGAATTAGGCTATGGATAACCAACGAATACATGCATTCTGGCCTGAGAGATGGAGGAGGGCAGGTTCTTGATCACTTGTTGGGAATGTTAAATGGAAGAAAGCCGTTGTTCTGATCACCATTTGTAATTCGTACTCACTTGTTTCTCTCTTATTTGTACATCTACTCCTTTTCTTTTCTTTTTTTTGAACTTGCAATTTAGAATTAGTAATAATGTGCTTTCATTGATGGCTCCAAAGCAGTCATTTCCTGGAAAGTATTGTAGATTTTGAACAAGGCGTGTACGTAATCATGTAAATTTTCTTTACAGGGAGGAATTTGCCACTTCCAGTTTATAATAGATCTGATTTATTGGACCAATTTGATCGTGAATTAATAGTACCATTGTCTGAGATTACTGGTAACATGGCAAACCTTTTGGCTTGCGATGGCATGTTATCAATCCAATGTTATATTTTTAGCTCACAGTACTGACACCTGAGTGCTAGTTGTCTTTGTCCCGGCAAGCATGGATCCGGTTAAGCAGGGAAGCACCTCTCGAGCAAGTTCTTCACGATACCGTTGTACTTGGATTTGAATCATTGTTAATGTTTCTAGTAGTCTATTTTGAATTCTTTTAAATTTACTACAATAGATAGAATTAGACGCCGTGGATCCGTATTATTATTATTTAAATGATGTTTAGGTGTAAAATTACCATAACGTCATTAAGGTTAAAAGATTGAGATATTTTAATAGAAAATAAATTCGAC
The DNA here is from genome assembly GCA_007827005.2 of Populus simonii. Taxonomy (NCBI): domain Eukaryota; kingdom Viridiplantae; phylum Streptophyta; class Magnoliopsida; order Malpighiales; family Salicaceae; genus Populus; species Populus simonii. The sequence continues at coordinate 6,299,983 of CM017477.2, forward strand.
AAAATTATAAAATTAATTTTTATTTAAAAAAGTATTGAAAAATAAAATTAAAAATAAATAAATAAATAAAAAGATATCAATTTGTTAATTTTTCAAACCTATGATTTAAATAATTAGATCAGAAACATCATACATAATAAAATCATGAAACTCAATTCTCAATAAATCAAACGCTAAATAATAAAATCATGAAGAAAAAAAAGCAACCACAAAAAAGAATCCAAAATAAAAAAACAATTAAAATAATAAGAATAAAAAAAATAAAAAAATAAATTAGAAAGTAATTATAAATTTTTGATTGGAGGGTGAAACTGAAAATTAAAAATAACTTCAATAAAGGGACCAAAAAAATTAAAAAGAATTAGGATTAAAATGGAAAAAACAATATACCATAAATTTGGATTGAATAATGAAATTAATAATTAATAAAACTTTTACAAAATAATCAAGGAAAAAAATATAAACTAAAAGAATAAGGACCAAATTGAAAAACAATAATATATGATAAATTGAGATTAAAGGATGAAATTGAAAATAAATTAATAAAACTTTTACAAAATGGTTGTAGTTAAAATATCAACATCGAAGAGGACCAACTTGTAATTTTCAATAGAAAAGAGAAAAAAAGAAAGCTTCACTGTCGATAAAACTACCCCACCACTGCCAATACGTGCAGCACCAACAGAAAAGGGATGCAACGAAGCTTCCAACAACACGGTGAAAGGATATTTTTTACCACTGGGAGATGCCACAACTTTTTAAATTAAATAATCCCTATTAAAAAATTAAATTTCCCTTGATGAACTTGATAATAATAATTAAAAAAAACTAGAGTGAAAAGACCAAGAAACTCATGAATACAAGATTTAATTTTGTTAACTTAAAAAGTAAACTTGGCATTTTATTATATTTTAAAAAGTAAACTTGGCATCTTTTTTAAATATAATAAAATGCAAGTTTACTTTTTAAGTTAACAAAATTAAATCTTGTATTCAGGAGTTTTTTTTGTCTTTTCACTCTAGTTTTTTTTTATTATTATTATCAAGTTCATCAGGGAAAATTTAATTTTTTAATAGGGATTATTTAATTTAAAAAGTTGTGGCATCTCCTAGTGATAAAAAATATCCTTTCACCGTAGTTTTAAAAGCTTTGAAGATGAGGGTAATTACATAATTTTAATATATTTAAAAAAAAAACTCTTATATCTTTGGTCAATCCTTTAATAACTAAGAAGTCTGGTGAAAAGAACGAAATACCTCCACACCAAGTCTTTTAAATTTACCTTCTGTTATAGTATTTTTGTTATATAGTATTGTGGTTTTGAAATCCTATAAAAATAGCAAAAGAATTACATTCTCACATGGTTGATAACCTAGAAGTACGATTTTCACGTGGAAGAAAAATAAACAAAACTCTTGGGTTTATCAACTATCTATGGAGTGTAAAATGATTTGTAATTTTTATTTATTAATTATTGTTTTTATATATATTATATAAATTGTTTAGCTCATTAATTATAATTGATTCTTATTATTGCAATTCAGAATTTTGTTTTTTATTGTCAACATTATTGTTATTTCTTGCAAGCACAATAATGAATTGTAGGCTTTTCAAACAACTTCCATTTAATATTTAATTACTATTGATGAGATTGAAACGAGTAAAAAAGCTAATTAAGTTAGTGGTTTGCAGCGACTTGAAGATAATAGGAGTTCACACTTTAAATTAATTTGCAGTTTAATAAAAATATATGAGCAACTTGTTTGGTTCTTGAGAACATTATTTCAGATGGATCTAACTATTCCCAATATAGTGATGCAATTAAGTTGCTAATGTCATTTAATTTTTCAATCATCTTCCATATAGTGAAAAATGTTATGGGAATTACCGATGTGTTTTGACAAGACTTTGTAAAAACAATTCAGTAATAGATGAGTATATATCATTATCAAGTTTATATATTTACAGCTATCATTGATCAATAATTGCAAAGCAAAATAATAGATTCGGTGAGCACGTAACCAAACTTTTTATGTTGAACACCATTTTAAATCCTAAAAATACTTATAAATTATTTAGTGTTGAAAATATATACATGTTTATTGATAAGTTCTATCCTAAAGATTTTTCTAGCTCAAAAAATATTCCTTTGAGATTGTAGTTCTAGTATTATAAGTTTTATGTACCTAATCATCCAGTGTTAAAGGAATTTGTCATCGATTGTTGATTGGTTGAAAAGTTTCATTGGCACGTTACTTGTATGTTGACAATAGGTATAATCTTTAAGGTACTTTTGTTTCTGAAATGTTTTGTTTTGTTCATAGGCATGCTTGTCCTTCTTCAAATACTTGATGTTGTTGGTGTACAAAAGCATGCATGTCTTGCTCAGAGTTTTGGGAAAAAGGTAGGCTTGTTTTTTCACGGTCTATATCCTCTGCTTGGGTTGCACCAATGATTCTGGCGTAAGGTTTTTATGCTCTTATACTCTTAACATGACACAGCAAATTGCCAGTTTCAGCTTGAATATTAGCATTGATACAGCAGACTAGCTCATTTGAATACCCTTCTGTGGAACTAAAAGAAATTCCTAGCGTTTTAGATGGCTCCGGTGTTCCAAGTTTTTGGTGTTTTTTCTTGGATTTTAAATGCCATCTATTCTCAGCATGGATACTGCCCTGCTATTCTGCAACAAGAGCTCTTTATGTATCATGTGTTGGTTCACTTTTCGAGAGTGATTTTCTCTTTATGAAGAACACACACTTAACTCTTGAATGGATGTATTGGTTTTATCAGTCAATAAGATAGTTGGCGAGTCCTTGCTAGGTGAACTAATCAGGACTAATTACAAGTGTTTTCTTTTACACAGGACTAATTAAGAATGTTAAGCATGTAGGCTTGGGGAGTCAAATATATATATTTGTTGAATGGGCTGAGCCACAGCAAATGGGTTGTACATATTTGCATATCATCATATAACAATGAGTCACGGCAAGAGGGACCTCAGATATGCAAAATTCCTGAGGTTACCTCCCACAGTCCATCTGACGAAACCAGAAAAGAGACCTCCAAATTCTCTCTTCTTAATTATTCTAGAGAAACTTCAGAGTTAAACAAAGAATAGTCTCCCATCCATTATAAAATAACCTGATGTTTGATTTTTATTAAGGGCTAAATACCCACTAGGCAAGTCTTAATATAATCCAACTGGGGCAATCAAATAGGCCCTGTTGTTTTATCTTGTCTACTAGCAAAAGCTGATCAAATGGAATATATATATATATATATATATATATATATATATATATATATATATATATATATATATATATTTCTGTTCGCGGCACTAAGAAATTGCAGGTGCAAACCAGTACCAATTCAAAAAATGCGCTGAATATTGGTTGGTAAGCAGTGCCGTATCCATAATTAACTTAGAGGGAAATTTCAACATGTGTCTCAATTGAGGTATTTTGATTTGGTTAATGATACATAGGTACGTAGCAGTCCATGTATATATATCATGCATGCTAGCTATATTGCTTTGGAGATAACGATATGCATAAGTTGGGCACGTCTCCCCTTTTACTTGAGGGCAGTTGAACAGAAGTAGGTGAGCTGCAGTTGGCTTTACCCATGGCTACAAGAGATGGAATTGAGACTGAGACGGACTCTCCTTTCAAAACCTAGCAAACCATCTTCATCTCTCTATTTGTAGGTCTGTCCAACCTCTTCTCACCTTCCCAGGTTTCCACTACCTTTATCTTGACCCCTTATATATACTCAATCTTACGTACATCCTCAGTTCTTCTCTAATCATTATCTCTGTAGCCCCACAATGGAAGGCCAAGAAGCCCCACCACCACCACCACCATCACTACCACAATTTCCATCCCAAAACCCTCCCTATCTCTTCACGCCCTCGCTGCTCCTATCCTCCTCATTGCACCCTTCTATAATTGAGCCTCAAAGCCTTCCAGATATTGATTGGGTTGGCCTTCTCTCTGGCCAATCCGGGCTCTGCGAGAATAGGCCTTTCATGGACAGTGCTTCTATGGTAGCTGAAAATGGAGCTGAGGAAGAAAAGGATAAGAAGAAAGGTGGAAGAATGAAAAAGACAACCCGGCCAAGATTTGCTTTCCAAACTAGAAGTGCAGACGATGTTCTTGATGATGGATATCGGTGGAGGAAATATGGGCAGAAGGCAGTGAAGAACAGCAAATACCCCAGGTTTGCTTGTAATTAACTTAATTAAACTTCTAATAATAATTCTATAAAAAAAAAAATTCCTTGCATCATCTAACGTTGCATGGTGTGCATTTTTAGATGCATGTTATACGTAACCCGATTACAAATTAGTCCGAAACTCCGAATTTATATTTTTGACGAGCTAAATAAAGTTTGTCATTGGAATTTCATCTTTCTTTTCTTTCCTTCCTTTTTTTTTAAAAAAATATATAAATAAATAAGAGTTGATAGTTTGTTGATTGCCTAATTAATAGTCGTAGGCGACTAGAGCCTAGACATCCTTCTCTTTTTGCAGCTAGTTAAAACTATATGCATATATCCTTCTCGAGAATTCACCTGTAATCGACACGATTAAATAATTAAAATCATATATAAATTACTGTATTTATATTTAAAGTATCTATATATGTAGATTGGTGTTTCTTTTCTTATGTTTTGCCATAAAAATCTAGCTAAGGGTTAGGAATATTCGGAAAGAAAAGCAACCACACGATCGGCAGCAACTCGGAAACAACAATAGAAATTGTACAAAAGGATCGATATTGTCGCGAGTTGTGAATTACTATATATGTTTTATTGTTCATTTTCCCAATAACATCATATAGCTATACGCATGCGCATCCTATTGCTTTTCGGATCTTTATCTTTCCATGCACGATATTTTGATTTCTTTGTAGGGGGGTTTAATTATGAGCTACAAACTTGGATGAGAAGAACAGAGATTTAAATGTGGACAGTAATATTTTAGTTAATTGATACTATTATTCTCAAGATTATAACAGATGAACATTAGATTTATAATTCAGGAATATAAAAATTATGAGAGATAATTAATTGAAGCAAAGAAACAAAAAAAAAAGTATTTTGCTTAATTAATTAATGAGACTACTGCAACCTATATATATATATATATGAAATATAAAAATCCAAACAAGTCACTCCGTGTGCTTTTATCTGTTTAGTAATTAGTTGTTTTGGTAATTGAGGAGGTGCATATACTCCTTCTTTGAAGTTCTAAGTTTGAATCTCGGGACCCATATCCAAGAGAATTTAATAAATTCTAGAAGAAAAAAAAGTTGTTTGATATGGGGATACATCCTTTAAATCATCCAAATTTTTTTTTTTAATTTCGACTAACGTATGACTATTTGAAAATATCAACCAATATTTATCTCGAATTGAAAAAAAAATTATACCATGGCGGCGAAGTCATGTGGACCAAAATATTTTGAATGATTAATGCGTGAATCCCATTATTATTATTGAATATATATTACAATTATTATAGATTTATTTAATGTAGCAAGTGGTTTTATCTCATGGTCTTGCACTATTCATTTTACAAATCTTGGACATAATCTAGAGTGCATAATTAATTTTTGTCCCTCCTTCAACTATATTATTTTTTTGCGAAATAATTCTTACCCCGGCACTTTGATATTTTCATTTTGCGCAAAGGAGTTACTATCGGTGTACACATCATACATGCAACGTGAAGAAACAAGTGCAAAGGTTATCCAAGGACACGAGCATAGTCGTCACGACTTATGAAGGAATTCATAATCATCCATGTGAGAAAATGATGGAAACCCTAACTCCTCTTCTCAAGCAGATGCAGTTCCTTGCTAGGTTTTAACTTCTTCAGCTTTTCTACACTTTCAAGAACAAATCAAGCAGACCTCCTGTTCTTGGCCATCTTATATATAGTAGTATCCTTGTTGTACTTATGCATGTTTTCGAGGTTGACTTTGTGTGCATAGACCAAAATCAGTGTTTATATATAATGTAAAACTAATAAACTATATTGTGTGTTAATTTCTTTTTTCATTTTAATTTTATAATGAGATCAAGTTAGTTACCGAGCAAGTTTTTATACATCAAGTTTAAGTCTACTTTTCAGTGTGTGTATAATAAACGCTATTCATATCAAAATAAAACATTTATAAAAGTTTTGGTTCATTTAAGATGTAGATAATCAGAAAGAAATCGAGTATATTTTCTTAAAACAAGTTTGATAACGTGTCAAAGAACTAATTCAACACAATAATTTAAGATATTAGGTGAGGTTTCAAGATGTGATTTATATTATTCTCTAATTAATAAGATGTAACTCAACTCTATGGCATCGATGTTTTCATTTTCTCAAAAGATCTAGAGTCTGAATTTATTCTTTATGTGTGTATATAAATTAAGCTCTAAAGCTTCGAGGTATTTGAAATTGTGATGTATGATATTTTGAAAATCTAAAAGGGGTGAAAAAATCACTTTAGCAATCCAATATAAAATTATATTTTTGCTTTTTTAAAAACAAACCAAATAAATATAGCAATTAAAGGTAATATAGTTTTCACGGGTCCATAAGTTATTACCATATTTATAAAGGATACATCGATCTTTTTGCATTTTTGATGCACAATAAAATGACTAGATTGTCTTTGAAATAAAAAAAATTTAAAACTAATGTACGAGGGTGTTTTTGCATTTTTAGCTAAATTACCTTTAAAAAGTAAAATTTTATTCACTTATGGTCAAGGGTGTTTTGGTATTTTCACTATTTGTTTTTACTTCAAACTTGTTCTTATTTTTTTATTACTATTTGTTTTGTTTGAAATAATTTCTATAGTTGTTTTTTTTACGTTTATCTTCCAATTTTTTTCCTATCAATTTTTTTTCTTATTTTTTTTTATTTTTTTTTACTTTGAATTTTTTTTTAAGTTGATATTTTTTTTCGGTTTTATCCTCTAACATTTAATTGGTTGGGATTTGATCTTTTTGATTAAGCTAAAACATTTTATTTGACCCGCGGTGAAGTGTAGGTAAAATTTGTTAGTAATATGCTAAATAATTTGGATGATTTACATTGATGCTATTTTTTTTTTTCTATAGAAACATAATCAATACTAGCTTTAACAACATTTAAATGTACCAAAAAAGGAACGGATAGAGAGACTCATTCACTTGAATAAGGTTATATATATAGACAAACAAGAAAAATGACATAAAAAATCATTCGGTACGATAAGTGACAGTACCATATGATATCCTTCCTCGTTTGTCAAATAAGTTTTTAAGGTAAGCCGGTGAGCTTCCACTTCTATAATCTGTACAGGCCTTTCTTGTTGTAAGCCGGTGAGCTTCCACTTCTGTACTAACCTTTCTTTTTTATCATTAATTACCCAACACATGTAAAAAATCACGTGATACTTTCTTACCTTAACACGCTTCATCATTTATTCTGTCCGTATAGACCTTGAATAATATAACTAGGGCCTAGATTGGACCGACCAAGTCACCTAGAGTTGCACCCACATATTGTAAGAACTTGGAAGCCTTTGAAATCGCCGGAAGAATAGCAAAAAGGGAGGTTTCCTTTCAGTTTCTAAAAAGGATCGCGTTATTAATTAACCATCGTTGATTAATTTACAAGTGAACCGGAGAGCTTCCTCTTTCTTTCTCCTTATCGAAATCGAGAGGTGTTGCAACATTTACTAAAGAAGGCTCGTTATGCTTTCCTTAAAGTTTCTTCACGTTAGCTAGCGTTGCCTTTTCCTTTTAGTTTTTTTTCTTTTTTTTTAGAAAAAATCGAAGCATGGTGAAGGCTTTTAGCTATGGCTCAAAGATTCTAATTAGGACATATGATGCCGTCACTTGATTTGGAATGGAATCACGCATTACCTTTTAGAATACAACGGACGTGATACTGGTTATATGTTACGGTGTCGTTCTCAGAAAATGTTTGGAATGTGGTTGATAGTGTTTTTTTAAATTTTAAAAATAAGTTTTTTTAAAATTAAATTTTTTATATTTTATATCGTTTTAATGGCTGATATTAAAAATAATTTTTAAAAAATAAATAAAAATATTATTTTAATATATTTTTAAATAAAAAATATTTTAAATTATAGTTACTATCACATTTCCTTTCCGAACACCTTTTAAAATACCTTAACAAACATTAACTTTTTTTGAAAAAAAATTATAATGTTGTCCGAGTTTGGAATTCAAACGGGTTGAGTAATAAATTTTTTCTGCTTTGGAAAGTATCACTAACTAAAACCTCCCACGTTATTTTTAGAATAATTAATTACTAGACAATGCATCCCCCCACTAAGTTTAGAATTCCAAGTTAATTTTGAATATATATAAACATATTATTATAATTGTATTTTTTTGATATCATGAAATTTGTTTATTGAAAAATGAAAAAAAAATATTTGTATTTTATACAATAAATTACATGTATTAATTATTAAACCCTATATATATATATATATATATATATATATATATATATATATATATGAATGCTAATTAAACACTAAAGTTGAAAGTTAACTTTTCAAGCAATAGATACAAATATAAATATTTTAATTCTGTAATTCTTCTCATTTTATATAATACCTTGAAAGTTTACTATCGATCGTTGCTAGGTATATTATTATTGTTCTTATAAATATATAATATTCATATAACTAATATATCTTAAATTTAACATGAAAAATAAATAAATTACAATAATCAATTGAAAGTATAATCCAATACTTATTACGATTTAAAAATATATAAACCACACAATTTAAAAAATGAGAAATGATATTATTTATTATTATTTAAATAAGAGAGTGGATATTAATTAAAAATCAATTTAAAAAAAAATAATTTAAAAAGGTGGGAGAGCAAGGGATGCTTGGAAGGCTAGGCTCATGCACATGATTCTCTCTTTGTTTTGTATTTTTTATTGAATGGGCAAATGACACATGGTCGCCTATTGTATTTTTTTTTTTTTTTTTTTTTTTTGCAATTGATCGGACAACACTACATTTGCCAATGTCGATATTGTGTCATGATCCATTGTCATCCTTTTCCGTCACCAGAAGTGGGTTCCAAGTTTTTTGAACTTAAAAAATCAATTTTTAAATTATTGTTCACCAAAAAACACTCTAAAATTTCTTGAACTTCAATAAATCAATTTTCAAATCTTAAAACACTCTTTAATCACTTTAAAAGCAAAAAATATGTTAGAATGAAAAAACTTTAAAGGCCCTAGTCTATTTTTTTTTCAACATTTTCATCATTTTTATTAAATTCTATTTTTCAAGATGAATCTATTAACATAAAGATTGATATTTTTTTGTAGTTAGAATTTGGATGAATAAATCTTTTTTCCTTGCTGTTCTTGATGATTTTCTCTCTCATTTCTCAATTACAAGTGATTAAAATATAAATAAAATAAAGTTTAGAATTGAAAAGTATAATCATAAGAGAAAATAAACCAAATTTGCAATAAAAAAATAAATGGACCAAACTGTAATTTTTTTGCTTCTTCTAAATTGTGTAGATGAAATTAAGGGGCTCTATTTTTATTTATGTTAATTTTTATTTTTATTTTTCTTAGCATTTTTAACAATAACCTAGAATTTTATTTGGTAAAACTAATTTTTCATTTAACATCGATATTTTATGTGACATCTCGCATGCATATTAGAGAGTACATAATTTGAAATAAATTTCAAAATATAAAACTATATATGACAAAATAATTTTTGAAGGCCAAATTAAGATAAAATAAAGTTCAATGACTAAAAGGGAAGGAACCAAAAAATTGAGGGACAAAGAAAAGGAAAAAATTACACAATAATAAGTGATATAAATAATAAAATGAGCTAGAGGGGATGAACAATGCACACATGCACAACGTCTGACTTGTTTGTTTTGATATATTAAGTGATAAGCCTATTGAATAGAATATGGCATTAATTACCTAATGCATAAAAAATGTCTACATGTAACATATTTATTTGTTCCATATTTGAGGGGGCCGTTCAACGCATCTTGTATATCCATACATGGGATGAAGCTATATTTTAATGGTATTTAGTTACTGTTTTAAAATATAAAAAAAATTGAGAATAGTTGAAATTAATATATAGAAATAATATTTTATATTTGTCAATATATTTAGAAATTATCGGGAAAACAAATGTATTTCTATAGATATTTTTTTCATTCCTAATTAAAAATATTTCTACCCATTCTATATTTATCCTTTCTCTGCCTGTGACGATGTCCAAACGACATGATTCACATGCAAATTTTCTGCATTAAAGTTATGGCCATTCTTAATTGAGATCCATACAAAATGCTGAGCGAACCCTCAATTTAGTCCCTAAAATATACCCATTCTTAATTGAGATCCAAACAATACCTTGGATTAGTTAGGTCATTTTCTTAGGGCTTAGTAATATTTTTATAAAAGGTGTCTTAAAAAGAAGAGTTCTGACATAAAATTAGTGAGAATACACGGAATGACACAATCGGGAATTTTAAAAGGGTCTTGGATGTGATTGATGAATTCTTTTGTTTTAGAACTCAAATGATTATTTAAGTAATACGTCAAAGGCTAATTCGAGGCTTCTCCTAAAATCCTCGTATAAGGAAAAGGCAGGCACAGATCTGGACACACGGGGATACCCACTAGCTACACACGTGGCTTCACCCATGTCGCCGACGAGACACGCAGCAACCACGTCGAGATAAGCATCTCCTACTATATAAACGCAAGAGAGAAGCAAGGGAAGGGAAAATCATCATTTCATACGAAAACGAGGAAATAAACAAAAGCTCTTAACTAATCAATCGTATTCTCAGTTTTCTTGCAATCACAAAAATGTCGGAGTTGCTATGCAAGGCCAAGCAGTTTTTGGTAGAGAAGGTGGCTAATGTCAAGACCCCGGAGGCTACCGTCACCGACGTGGATCTTGAAGGCGTGCACCGTGACAGCATAGACTACGGTGCAAAGGTGTCTGTCGATAACCCTTATGAAGCTGCGATCCCTATTTGCGAGATTTCTTACGTTCTCAAAAGTGATGGCAGGTCCGTAATTTCAAATGTTTCTTTGCACGGTCCCAACAGATTTATCCTTTCATTGAAAAACTGTAATTTAGTTTTGTTTTTCAACTGACAGTTTAAGCTTCTGCGTAATTCTTGATATACTTTTTTCATCTTGGATTACTTTTTATCAAAAATGAGTGCAATATTGTTCAAAGATCGATCATGTGAGATCTGTACAAAACTATTGGATTGCGTAATTTGTTGAATTTCGGGTTCAGATTTATTACTCATTGCCAAATGTTCAGTGTTGTTAATTAACTCAAGAAGATGCGGAATAGCTCTTAATCATTGAAAATACTTACATTTTCCAAAAGGAAGTGCGAATAATATATATAAAAAAAAAAAGGGAAGAAAGAAAGAAAGGCAAGGGAGACATGATTCTATCTTCTTACAATGGAAGGGCATCTAATTTTAAATACATGGGTAAATCTCGAAAAATCCTTTGATTATGAAGAATTCCCCTTGTGGATATTCCCAAGAAAATTGAGTGGCTTTTAAATTTCTATAATTTTATTGTGTGAACGGTTGTTTATCTAATAAAAATATGTTTAAAAATGTGGTAATAGTTATGATTTAAAGTATTTTTTATTTAAAAATATATTAAATAATATATATTTTTATTTTTAAATTTTATTTTTATATTAATACATCAAAATAATCCAAAAATATATAAAAAATTATTTAAAATAAAAGAAAATATTTTTTTATAAAATACAATTGCAACCGCGTACTGCTTGTATGAAAAATTCAAAAATGTGGATTTTTTTTTACATGATTTAATTTGTCCATTTGAATGTTTGGATCAGGGTGATCGCATCAGGGACAATACCAGACCCTGGCTCGCTGAAAGCTAAAGACACAACAATCTTAGATGTGCCAGTGAAGGTGCCACACAGTGTACTGGTGAGCTTGGTGAAGGACATTGGTAGAGACTGGGACATAGACTACGAGTTGGAAATAGGTCTCACAATTGACCTCCCTATCGTCGGCAATTTCACCATTCCTCTCTCCTGGAAGGGTGAAGTCAAGCTGCCTACCCTCTCCGATCTGTTCTAATTCTCTCCTTTACGTTGGGTCTCGATCTGTTTTACGACTATATATGCTAAAACAAAAATAAAAGGAAATGTGTTTTAATTTGTTTCGCAGGTCCATGATTTTTCTTTCCGTGCTAACTGTTAGAAATTATTTACTTTCAACTCATCTCTTGAGATTCGAATATCATCGACCATAACATAAGAAGCCGACTCATATGAAGTGGATGAAGAAGAAAATGCGTTCGAAGTTGTGGATGCCTCTCGACCGTATTTGTCACAGTTATCGTCTTCACTGTTTTTGGTGTCGAGGAGTCAAGAACCTGCGCTATCATCTAATATACCAGTAGGTGGTTAGAAATTAAAATTAAAATTAAAAGATTTGTTTTTTTTATAATTTTAAGTTCGAATCATATTATTGCTAATATGATAGTTATTAAAGATTTACATAATTATTAACTTTAACACCCGTAAAAGTAATCAAGATATGCATAAACTAGCCTAAACATCCGTGTTAATCAAAATATATATATATATATATATATAAACACACACACTGTGATACTAAACTAAAGCAAGTCAACGGTACCAATCCTAACCCAGGCCGGGTCCTGATTGCTGATTTGCCAGTTAAAACTTAAAAGTCCCTGAGCAGCATAAATCAAGTATAGTAACAGTACTAGATATATTGTCCGGCAACACTATCAACTATTTTTATTTAAAATATACTTGTTTTTGTTTTTTTAAATATTCAAATAACAATATCAACTAAATAACCTAGGAAATTTAATTTGTTTGTGAAGATTAAATCCGGGATGTTTTTTGAACACTTAGAGAAACCCTTGCAAAGTTAAAACAATCAAATCACTAACCTTAACCTTTAATTAACTAAATTTATAAGGGATGAATTGAGAAAAAAAACAGTTACCGGAAAAAAAAGGACCAAAAAAAAGAAAAAAAAAGTAAATCACTATTTCCATCCAGAGTGTTTGAAGAAACAATGCACAGTGAAAATGGCATGGGAATCAGTTTTTTTTTTTTTTTGCAATTGCAATTGTAGTCTCCACAACCCTCTACCTATGTGTCCCCATGGTGTTGAACTAGAAATGGACCTCGCTATGCTAGCCAGGGCCCAACGAACCATGCGGTTGAATGATACTGTGGATATCATCTCAGAAGATCTCGTCTCAAACCCAGATTTGAGTGCTGATTTGAGCTCTGGACTACAGCTTTTTGTGCTCGACATTTTGATTCGAGAAACTGGCTCTTCATAGTGATCAATCAGTGTTGTATGCCTATTGTGACACCGGAAGCGAGCGCGAATGGGATTCAAAATGCATCAGAATTTAGAAACTGGGTGGTTACTTTTTCTTTCCTTTTCTTTTTCTCTTGGTGAAATTGGTTGTTTACTTTAATTTTAGCCATGATCATTAGCCCATGGTCTATGAGAAGTTCCTCTAGATAACTTGCCATGCAGAGGAGTATTTAAGAAGTACTTTTAAGCCCAGCAATAAGCTCGCCAGGCTAAAATGGGTCCACAATTGAGCTATTAAAAAAAAAGATTATAAATGCTCAGCCCAAACACTTACAACAAGAGTAAAATTATTACGGATTACAATAGTATAATATTTTCATAACTCCAAATTATTATGTAAACATCCCTTATTTGCTACTCCCTTTCAACCTATAGCCATATGGGCGAACGCGAGCAGGTAAGGCCACTAGCCCCGGCTGCGGACCGCCAGAGCAGCGACGAAGAAGGAGCTTCTCGACACCATAAGAAACAAGTAGAAAATGCTGTGTATTCATCGCGGCCATATTTGTTATACTAGTCGTAGCGATCGTAGTTATGCGTTTCACTGCCTTTCGTGTCAAGGACCCGATCATCAAAATGAACGGTGTTGTCACTCAGCTAGAGCTAACCAGTGGCACAATTCCTAAGCCAGGTTTGAACATGTCCCTAATCGCAGAATATGTATCAGTATAAAAAATCCCAACCTAGCATCATTCAAGTACAGTAACACCACCACAACTCTATTATATAAAAAATCCCAACCTAGCACTTGAGGGTCTAGCTCAGTGGTCAACCGTGTGACTTGTTCCGCCCCCGTCCCGAGTTCGATCCTCTATGTGCACGCCTGTCACCCCCGCGGTACCTTACCTGCTCACTGGGCTTGCAGGATGTTCAGTGGGCTGTGGGAAATAGTCATGGTGCGCGCAAGCTGGCCCGGACACCCCACGATAATCAAAAAAAAAAAATTCCCAACCTAGCATCATTCAAGTACAGTAACACCACCACAACTCTATTACCATGGCCAGATGGTTGGTGAGGCTAGAAACGGACCGGACCATGCCGGGCCCGACGGACCATGAGAATGAAAGTTACCGTGGACATCATCCCAGACAGGATCATTTGAGACCCAAATTTGAATGCTGATTTTATCTCTGGGCTATTGTCCATGACCACCTACACAAGAGTTCCAGGAAGGATGAAAATAGTGACTGTCAAGAGGAATATTGTTGTGAAGATGAATTGCAGCATGGCACTTAATATTACGTCTCCGCAAATCCAGACACAGAAGTGCAAGCAGAAAGTTGATTATTAGAGCATGCCATATCACATTCCACGATTGCTTCTTTCTTTATACATAGCGTAGATGTTTGATTGTAGGAGACATGGTGGATTGTGATCCATGCATATTTATCTTCCTACATGTGAAATATGATCTCAATTTTGTTTTTGTTCGTTTCCTTTTCTCCAACCTATGATTCAATCGATTGGAATTGAGGTGATTTTTTAGCTCTTTGATATTGAACTATCCACTCCCGGGGTGAAACTTAGAACTAATAAACATGGAATTTTAAAAAAATTGCTTCAGTTTAATCGCGTTGGTTAGTTCCATAGCGATGCCGATTCGTAAGAAATGAGAAGTGGAAGTGTTGTTGTTTTTCGAGTAAATTATAATTTAGTCTTTATATTTTTCATTTTAATTTTGTATGCTAGGTCTCATGATTGTTAAATTTGATTAGAAACAAAGGATATCTAGAAGGAAAAAAAACAATTAAATTGCCAAGAAAAAACAATAAAAAAAACTAGATTCCAAATAAATATGAAAATATAAGAACTTGGGATTGATTTTTTAAAAAATAAAAGGAATTAAGTATTATTTCATTAAAAATATAGATCAAATAATAACTTACTCTATTTTTCTTACCAGAGTTTCAAAATAATTTCTTAATTTCGTTGACTTGGCTGCTCAAATAGTGGCAAGGTGTTGTTCTTCTTCCCTTTTGTTTTCGTGGGAAGAACAAGCCAGGCACATGACCTGGGTTGGGACAATTTTTCGTGGAGGTAATTTGAAAGAGGGCAAGAGGCACCGGAAATGCAATTTTATATTTAAATTCCAATCACTATATAAACTAAGTTAATAATCCATTTACCTTATTGGACAACAGAGCTGCATAAGCAATGGCGAGACCTCTTGCCATTAATCCATGTTACTCATTTTGTTCTTGAAAGAGGGCAAAGGGCACTAAAAATGTTAATTGAATTTGTTACTCATTTTAATCTCTTTTTATGCGTTTTGGATACTGAGCTAACTCAAGGACCAGCTTGCAAAAAAAAATTATATAATGGAACAAAAGGCAAAATTATTTTGGTTATTGGAGACTGACAGGTCCGATTTATCAACAGACCATGACAAATTATAGACAAGTTGGGGGGTTCTATCGTTAGTGTGAACGCTTGAATACTAGTTTAAGCATGCAAAGTTTGAAAACAATACGGGCTGCAAGGAACGTGGAAGCAATAACTTTGCAATATAAAAAGAATTATATTAATTCAATGACTTAAATTTTTAGATTTGTTAATTTTATAATATAATACCATAGTCTTGTTAATTAAATAATCATGAATTTAAATTTTATTTTATTTAATAAAAATTAAATATAAAATAACATTAATTTATGTAAATTTTAAATAAAAAAATCTTTCACTTAAAAAGATAATATATTAGAAAATATTATAAACTATATATTATGAAATTACCATATTCTTGTTAACTAAATAATTATGATTTTAAATTTTATCTATTTTATTATATTTGATAAAAATTAAATATAATTAATATAAATTTATAAGATAATATATTAAAAAAATTATAAATTATATATTATGAACTTACTGATAATTTAAGCTATTGATTCAAAAAATATGTCCATTTTCCCATGACCCATGAAATTTGTTGGCTTGTTAAACTATCAAATCACGTAATGAATGAGTACAGCAACGGCAAAAATATTCCATTTCATGCCATTTAAGAAGTGGACCATTTTGCGATGATGACAATGGAAATAATAGTACCCCAAAAGTAAAATCGGAGGCTATCTTGTAGACCAGTACTCGACGAGTAAAATTGTATTAGTTTTTTAACCTTAGTATTATGTTTTGTTTTTTTATTTTAAATTAATTTTTTATATTTTAAAGTTATTTTAAAATATTAATATTTTTAAAAATAAAAAATATATTATTATAACATATTTATAAATAAAAAAAAAAACTACAAATTTCCTCTGCAAAGCGCAAACATCAGTTTGTCGTTGGAGTGTCTGCTCCCGTTAAACTACGACGGATCTGACTTCTCTTTCTAGGGCTTAGCCCCCCTCCTTTCTAGTGGGGGTGAGATAAAAGTAAAAGCATTTGCATGGAATTCAAAAGTTTATCTAGCGATTAAATCAGAAATTCTTGTCTTAACAATATGTGATTAGTACTGTTAATAGTCTATCTGTTAATTATAATGTCAGATCTAATAATAAAAAATGGTTGCTATATTTTTTAAATCTATTAATTATAATGTCAGGTCTAATAATTCGGAGTGGGAAAATCAGTCCGAAATAAAATAGGTGGAATAACTTATAAGACCTTCTTCTTTTCCTCTTTTTTTTTTATCCTAGACTTGGTTTGCACGTGTTGAGCTGGGAAGTCCGTCAAACACATCATACACGTGATAACAAGTTTTTTATAAAGGTGGAAGTTTAATTATTTTTTTCTCATCTGCATTACTATTGTTTTTTTCACTTGTAGATTCAATTGATTGAACTTCAGAACTCAACGTTGTTGAGTTATAATTAAATCCCCTACGTGCAGGGGCGGAACCAGGGGGAGGCAGACAGGGCCGAGCCCCTATAAAATATTTTAAATTGTTAAATTTTTAGTGTTTAAATATAGGATAATATAATATATTTTTATTTTAAATATATAAGTTTTCTAATAATAAATTATATCTTGAGTTTTGGTCTTTTTTGTTATATAATTTTAGCTCCGCCCCTGTCTACGTAGATGTGGTCCACATCATAGAAATAAAGAGTGTATCATTATAACAAAAAATTAAAAATTCTTAATAAAAAAAAATAGTATTTATATTATTTACAAAGTGGCCGGCAGCAACACTAAACTATCTATTTAGTTTTTCTCTATTACTCGAGGATGATATGAAAATGGAATGAAATAAAATAGGATAACCATATGGTCATTTTATTTTATTTTGCAATTGAATCCATATAATTATTCCCTCACTATGTACTCTTGATTAGTGTGATTTTTACATGAAAACTATTTTATTTTTAAATTCTATTCGGGTATTTTTCAAACAAAAACAAAAAGTAAGAACTTTCGGGTTGCTTTCTTAGAAACTGTTTGGGAATGCGGTGCAAACCGTGTTCTTAAAAAATTCAAATTATTTATTTTTTGTTAAAATTTAATATGATTTGTATGTTTTGGATCGTTTTAATATGCTAATGTTAAAAATAATTTTTAAAAAATAAAAAAATATTATTAACATGTATTTTAGTATAAAAAATTATTTAAAAAATAACTATTACTACACTATCAAATATACTTATACTTAGTGTACATTCTGTCGTTGCATATGGGCTTTGCTTAGAAACCAGTGACCATGGAAAACTTGAGAAGAGATCCACTTGGCCGAAACGCTCTCGCTTCTCTTTCACATGGGGATCAGCATGACAAGGTGCCACCATTTCCGCATAAGATAAGCTGGCATGTTGGGTCAAAGACCGAATATTTAAATCCCTCCTTTCCCGTTCTGACAGATAGCGGCTCCGAGAGCGGGGAAAGGAAAATCCACAGACCTTTCTGGCTTTTTTAATTGTTGAAAGGTTCCTGGAGGCTTCGAAGTTCTAGCTTATCATAGAGTTCGTTACTTCCAATATCCGCGATCACAGTTGGTGGGGAGGGGGAGACGGCGTCGCACTGGACTTTGGAAATGGGAGGTATGGGAATATAAAACAAAGGGAAAAGGAAAACAGGGCTTTAATACCAATTGTAACCGAGAGTTCAATATTAAAATATTTATCATTCTCGAAACAGCATCAAGAGTTCGGTTCCAGGACAGAATTAAAAAAACACTTGGTGTTAGTTCAGCGAGTAGATCTGCTTAACGTGATCTCACGCAATTTGACTTTGGAACTAGATAGTGCCGCGCTGGTGGGGGGACGAGCTAAGTTTTACTCGATATAAAAAAAAACAATGTTAATGCGATCCAAACATTTATAAAATAGATAAAAAGTTTAAGCCTGAAGTTATTGACTTAATTATATTTAATAATTTTAATTAATTTAAACAATATAAATAAAAATATAACAACAATATATAAACTGACAAGAAAATAACAATTAAAATAAATTGGCTAGAGCTCGTCCAAGTTAACATGTCAAATCTGCAATTTGGTTATGCTATCGAGAAAACCCCATAAAAAATAACATGAATAAAACTATAAAATTCAATTATTAAACAATCTAATATTGAAAAGTAAAACTAAAAAAATTACAACAAAAAAAGATATGAGTTAACTTGGGTTAATCTGCTAACCTTACAACCATGTGATAACCTCTTGGAAAGGAAATTGAAAAGGAAAAACAAAAAAAATAATTCACAATAAATCAAATGTTGAAGGATAAAATTACAAAATAATAATTAAAAAAAAATCTAAAAGGGACTAAAGTTAACTCGTGTTAACTTTCAAAACTCTTAACCCTAGTCAGGAGCCCAGGACTAGCCTTGTATAAAGCAAATTCTAAAAATAACGCAGCAAACTTCTAAATCAATAAAATGTTGAGGAATAAAACTCAAAAAACACAATAAAAAATCCAAAACAAAAGAAATAACAATTAAAACAGCGAGACTAAATATAATATAAAAATAATTTTAAATAAAATACCGATGGATGAAATTTGATAAGAAAAATGATATAAAAAGAATTTAAATCAATTAGGAAAATGATAAACAAACAACAATAAAAAGAATAAGATCGAATTTAATATAAAAATTAAATAACACTAAATAATGAAGGATGGGATTGAAGAAAAAATCAATAAAATAAAATAAATAGCAATTAAAAGAAAAAAAAATCAAATTTGATATAAAAACAAATAAAAAAATACCTTTATTTTTTTGGCTAGGAGAAAAAAAAGGTTCATTAAAGCTCAATCATTGCGCCACCATGTAAACGCGTTACACCATAAAAAAGATGATAACCGAACACTTCCAACGCAGCCATAAAAGGTGGCGGCAATGTTTGAAGGTGGGATAACACCTCACGCGACACCATAAGAGCGTATATGTTGTCCACTCGCTAGCGTCTGCGTTGTACGTACCAATCATTTTTCATTTTTAACTAATATTTATATTTTTCAAAAGATCAAATTGTTCCGATTAACCTGATAATAACTAGAAATGCAGCTTGAAATGATGAAAAAAAACCCATGAATAAGAGCTTCAAAAAATTTGCTTTTAAGGTAATGTAGTCTTTAATTGTGTTTTTAAAATATAAAATAATTGAATTATTCTTTAACATTGTTTTGAAAAATTTTATTCCCGGGAGTAATAAAGTTTTTATATCGTGTATTGAAAAGGTTAAAAGGTTAAAATGTTTCTTTATCAGTGTCATAATGACTAATAAACTTTGTTGAAAGATAAGGTTGTTTGAGCACAGTAGAAAGTTAACTTCTTTTTTATTTATTTATTGAAAGAGAAATGATACCCATTCTATTACCACGGTGAATAGTGATATGTATTACAGAAAACAATGAATTCTCCATGGCTTTCAATATTACTACTCACGCTCGAGGAATTATAGAAGAGGAAGCATCGTCCTTTTCATCTATTTTTTTAGCAAGCCCTCATGCAATTCAGTCTAAAACAATTCAGATGGCATCCCTGCCAAAATCCACAAATATTTTCTTCTAATGGAAAAGCAAGGAAGTGTTAAATATGGTTCCCAAGATTCCCATGGTCATAAAGTTTTCAAATGCAGCCAAAATATTCTCACATGCTGGAATGTACCAAGAAACTTCACATCAGCTTGTAACCTTGACAACCCAATTCACAGATTTGTTAGCAGTTCAACACAGAGCCAGTACTCATGAATCTCCACTAGAAAGAAAAGAAAAACCCTAATTTCCTAGCAAAAGCAAGGCCCGAAGCCCATGATTTTCCCACTTCACACGTACTAAATGCCCCTCTCTGTTTCCAAACCCTGTATTAAATGCAGCAGCTGGAAAATCCACCCACCTTCCGCAAAAACAATCTCCCCTAATCCCCATACCTTTCTCTTTTCTCACCCCTCAAATGGACTCCCACTCCCTCTTTAAACCCAAATGTCCACCCCCACCACCACAATCCCCTCCACTATCTCCGCCACCTCCCCTCCTCCCCCTGCTAATTACCTCACCAACCTTGGCCTTGGCTATTCTATAGCCATAGCCCTTTTCTTTCTCGTACTTCTCTCCACTATCCTCCTTGCTTCTTACATATGTTGTCGCACCACCCGCCATCGTTCTCGTAACTCTAACAACAACAACAATAATTATGCAAACTCTACAGCTGATGGCATAATACTTCCTCGCATTATTTTCGTTGCCGAAGATGACGAAGAACAAGAACGTGATTTAGAAAGTGCTGCTTTAGGTCTCAACCAGGCTGTTATCAACTCGTACCCGAAATTCCAGTTCAGTAAAGATGGTGGGTTCAGTGAAAGAACCAATAATTTTTGTAATACTTGCTCGATCTGTTTGTGCGAGTATAAAGATTTGGAGATGTTAAGAATGATGCCTGATTGTAGGCATTATTTTCACTTGCTTTGTCTTGATGCCTGGCTTAAGCTTAATGGGTCGTGTCCCGTTTGTCGGAACTCACCGTTGCCTACTCCGCTTTCGACACCGTTGTCGGAGGTTGTGCCTTTGTCGCAGTACGCAGCGGATCGGAGGAGGAGGTGATTTTGGTTTGATGTGGTTTGGGTGTGGACCGTGGAGTGTTGGGTTGTATTTGGAAATGGAGAACTGTAAATTTTTGGGTTTTGAAAAGGCAATAGGGGAATTGGATTTACTGATTTGTGATTTTGGATTGTTCTAAAATGAAACGTCTGGAAAATCATTTGACCAGGAGCTTCTTTTTTTTTTTGGCAATGAAGTCTAAGAATTGGAGTGTTATTTTTGTTTGTTTCCTTTGAATTTTACCTTTACTGTAACAATGATTGACTTTTTCATCGATTGCAAGATGTTTCTGATTCTTTTTCTTTGTCTTGTTCTATTCAACTTCTGTTTGGTTGTTCTACTCACATTCCTTGCAAAAGCAATAACTGAGACTTTCTAGCTCAATAAAGTATTCTTTCTGATTTTCTTCCTAGATTGCTTTTGCAGTTTCAGACACCCTAAACTTCAATTTTTTAAGCACAGATCTTCGTTGCATTTTGCATCGGTGCTTCTTTCTTCATTCCTTTCCTTTTTATTTCTCGATGATTCACGAGTCATTCACATAATCACATGGATGTGCAAGAATCTGGTAGTCCTTCCATGATCGTAGCCATATGAAGGAAATTTCATATTCAGGATATACATATAAGAAAGAGAAGTACATGTATCCCGCAACCATTTTAGGTGTGCTTAGAGCGTAGTTATGCTTATAGTTATAGTTTTCCAAGTACAAAGCGAACCTATTCTTGTCCTACACTTCTACCTACGTGTCTTGCTGCTTCTATTTTTTAGTTTAAGTTGAGACTCTCGTTGTAGCCAACTGTAACTGATTCTACTATTGTGCATTGGACCATTTCTCCTCAGAACCTTGCTTTATCTTGCAAGCGTTGCAGTGAATACGTTTTTGCGAGAAAATTGGAGGCTTTAAGGAAACGAGATTGACCACGTAATGTACAAAGTGTAAATTCGACAACTTCTTATTGGTATTTTTCATTCTTGGTGTTCTAGCTGCTTTTTTTTTTAATCTCTATCGCTACTCTGTCTAAATTCTGCTCTATCAGATCTCTTTTTAGTTCTAATACCTCTGCAGTCTTGTGCGGAGTTCAGAGTGAAGTAGTAATAGCTGCTGAAACTATTGTTAAAAAGATCTACAAAGAAATGAATGAGATGAGAGATTTGTCAATAAACTCATCGGCAGAAACCCTCGTGTCAAGATACAGTGCTTTTCTTACTGGAATTATGGGGCTTATTGAGTCATGAAAGACAACAGGAAATCCTCCGGAAAACAGTGAATCAGAGCTGTCCGTACTCTAGTAAGACAGCAACGGTTGGATGAAGTAGTAGAGTTTTTTTCTAATGAAGAGATTCGCAAATATGTAAGGATCAAACACAATCGTTTAGATAAACAGAAATGGAACGTTCACGAGCATTGGCCATGCTTGTTTTGCAACGAAGAAAGATTTTGAAGAGTACATGGATGTTATGGTTCATGGACGCGATCCATTACCGAGGAGGAGGTGCTTCGCAAGGGGCTCGCAGCTATACAGCAAGCCATTACAGATGCAAAAACTTCACTTGCCTTGCTAGGGCCTTGATAACCAATACAACTCGCAAGGGATTCTTTAAGTGTGCAGGTTGCTTCAATCTCTCGGGCCAGGAAACGCCAAGATGGATCAAACAGGCAGAACCTGATCCGGAGATGAATCTTATTGCAGATTTTCTGACAACTGAAGTTCTTGACATCAAGCGAGGTGACATCAGAATCGGATTGGATTTCAGTGCAGGAACTGGGACTTTTGCAGCATGTATGAGAGTTCAATGTCCTAATAGTCTCAGCAACTATTAATCTTGGTGCAGCTTTTAATGAAATGGTTGCTCTTCGAGGACTTGTACCTCTTGACTATAAATCAACGGACTCCATTCCTTGATAATACTCTGGATCTGTGACACACAGATAGATGGATAGATTTTGTGCTCTTAGATTTTATATTGTGTGGTTGGGATAGAGTTCTAAGTCCAGGAGGTTTGTTATGGATTGGCAGCCCTTTCTGTTTGAAGGAAGATTTGGATGATTAGTTGGAAGCCTTTAAGATGCCAAGGTATGGGAAGCATAAGAGGATAGCTGTTCCAAAACTGAACAAGAATGGTCGACAAGTGTTCTTTTCTGCTGTGCCAGAGAAGCCGCTGAGACCGATTCGTTACCAACACATGCCAAAGCCGATATTCTTTTTGGTTTCTGACTCGGGATCTCCAATTTCCTTGCCTTCCACCTTGAGTCCTTGCGCCCCATTCGCTTTAATTGATGATATGTTAGGACATTACATTCATGTTTTTCCGGTTAATTTAGTTTTCTTTGCATTTTACAGTCCTATATGGTTGATATCTGCAGATTCTGCACATTTGAAAGCCATTGTACTCCGTAGGAGATACAGGTCCTCACACTTCGATATATCTAATTTCTTGCCTTCTTTTCTATACAGTGGGCCAGATATCATAAACATAACTCTAACTGTACAACTTATAAACCCAGATTTTATGCTAAAAAAAACTCTTAAAAGGATCCCATTTAATGTATTCAGGCACATCAACTCTGTGGGCTCGCTTAAGATAGCAGGTCTGAGCTTCTTTTTTTTCATTTTTGATGGGCTGATGCTCAACTCTTTATTAAATTGGTATCTTAGAATTTTATATTGATTCATAGTATAATAAAATTTAAAATATTAATAAAATTATACTTTAGTTTTTCTCTACATAAAAATACACTATAAATCATTGAAACGTGAGGTTCATAATCTTTTATTTATAACATATGTATTTTCAAAGTCTATCTCTCTATAATATCATAATATTTTTTTCCCTGTAAAATTACTAACTTAAACATTTAAGAGCCGTTGCATCAATCAAATAAGATTTTTTTACAGGTATCGTATCAATTGACAACCACATAAGTTTTTAATGTCAAATCACCATACATATTAGCTAGAAAGAATATATTATATTGCTTAAATTAAAAGATTAACTTATTATATAATACGTAAAACTTATTACTAAACTTCACCGACAGCCAATAAGATTTTGAAGTCGTGGAGCAAAGCTGAAGGGTGTTTTCCAAAATTTTGTTTGTACAATACTGAAAACAACCTTGAAAAGGGTATGTATTTCTACATCATGGTATCCTTTTGAAACCCAGAAAGCTGTGAGTTTTATCGTTGATTCTATTTCGATTGCTCATTTATATTTCCTTTACCAAATTATATTCACAATCTTGCACGCTCACCTTTTATCAATTGATTTGTCTTTTAAAATTACACGAAAACACAGTATAGAAAATGTGATTTTGAGTACCTACACTTGTCTGATTTTTACAATTAAGTACCGATCTTTAATTTTCTTCAAGTATTTGTTTGATTTTTTTCCCGCACAATAAAGTATGTGAGTGAATGAATGTTAGTCGAATGCTAACGTGTACGTCAAGGCGATGATATGAACATTCACACATTATATAACAATTATTAAATGTGAAGACTCTGTTTTTTCTACGTGTTTGAGATATTATTAAATTAACGAATCATGTAATGAACAAGGTGAATCATGTAATTAAATCATGTAATTTAATAGAATTAAATACTAGATGGCTCAGTTGTAAAAATCAGATAAATTTAGTAATTTAAAACCGCTTTATCCTAATATAATGCAATACAGCACAAATAATTGATGATCTTTCATATTTCATAGATTGACCGATTAAATTGTTCTTTAGAAATTGTTCTTTGATTTTTTTTGGATTTTATTCCTGAGATGCAAACTCAGAGAATCAAAAGAAAAAAAAAAGACAAATCTATTTAACCATCGTAGCATTAGCCGCATTTTGGTTCGATAGTCACCTTTTTTCCAGGTGTCAGGCTTCTTCGTTGCAGAAATGCCCCCAGTTTCCATCTCCAGCTTTCGGACGAGGGGAGGCGACCCATAAGGTTCAACCTTCTATCTTTTCATTTGATTTGGACCTGATAAGTCCCTCAGTTGCAGGCCAAGGATCCCCACTTGCACAGTTACAGTAGCCCATCTTTGTGCCATTTCTCGTATCATATAAAAATAAAAATAAAAATATTAATTTAGTTTTCAATTCTTTTTTTTCGATTGCATTTTTTGTAGCCAAAACAATTTTTTGGTTGGTTTCTTAATTATAATTTACCATGGAAAGAAACGATAAAAAAAAAAAATCAAAGTGTAAAATCTAATAGAATACAAAGTCCGATGTGAAAATCACGTGAACAAGTTCTTTAGGAAACACCCACTTTTCTCTTTCCTACATCACAATTTCTTTTGTGTTTGGAATTTTGATTTTGATCTTTAACTTTTTGTGTTTAAAAGACGAGAGAGAAAGCTTAGAAAAGAAGAGAACGTTGTCGGCTGATCACGTTTTCACCATCAAAAAAATTATTTTTAGTGTTAATAAATTACATTTAATGAGTGAAGTTTTGTTGAGATGGTTTTTTACCTTTATTTTGCCATAAAAAAATTGATTATGATTGAAAAAGATTTTTCCTTTTGATTTGATGCTGTGTTTTTGACATATTTTTGAAGTTTTGAGGTGATTTGCTAGTTTATTGATGCTATAAGAATATTTATTAAATGTTTTTAGATGAAAATGAAATTTTTTTTTTTTATATCCTGAAGATTATGATTTAGCTATAGATTTTAATATTTAAGGATATAAAATTACACTATAAATTATATCCCTGAATTTTAAATACACAAAATAAAAAATAAATACAATACTAAAATCATAGTCTTAGAACGATTAGAATTTAACTTTATAAAATAAAAACATCTTCATAAAAAGAGATTTTTCTTAAATCATATATAAAACTAATAGATAGAAAAAGGACTTTGATTAAGAACCAATCAACAAAATAGCTTAATTTATAAAGGATGCATTAGAGTTAATACGTATTTTCCTTGAACAAGTAGTTTTTTTACTTATATTATTGTAGATCATAGGTTTTCTAGAGATCATAATATTAGATAATGATTTTCTCTAACCATGATTTTATGGTCCAGTCTAAACACCCTTCAATTTAAAAGATAGCTCTATCATCCTACGTCTTGCATGTCATGATTTTTATTATTATTTTATTTTAAAATATTTATAAATATCACCACCCATCAAGAATGAAGTGACAACTACCATTAACAACAAACCTACATATTCTACATCACCTAATTCACCACTGATATACAAAATTCTTGGTCACAACCTCTCTTTTTTTTTTAATTACGCTAACAATCTTAAGCGCCAGAAAATATCTTTTGCATGGGACACTAACCTATTTTCATAAGCTAATTTATTATTAGCTGTGAAAAAGCTTAAATTTATCTGAAGTTTTTCAGAGACTTTATTGGTTGTATAGTTTAATTAAAACATTATGAAATTTTCATTTCAAATCCTTAGCTCATTCCATTTAATTTCTCCTGAGATATTTTATATTTTATTGTCTTAAAATATAGAACACCACTGGTGAATTATAGAAGTTCTAATATATTTATATTATACAATACCGCTCGGTATTTTATGATTTACTAAGAATATTATCAGATTAAGTATCAAATGTATTGTAGAGATTTCATTAATCCAAAGTTTTACGAGTCCGTACATTTTTTTCACAAATTTACTAGTGCAAAAATGTACTGGTAAAAACAACCAACTTCAAATTCAATAGTCAATTCATATAAAAAGAATTAGCAGCAATCGGCTTGATAAAGCCAAGGCTTAACATTCTTTTTTTTCAGAAGAAAAAAAAAACAAGAAAGCCATTTATTTTCAATTCAAAGAGACAATGCGTAATTACTAGAATGTTCGAGAGTTTAGTAATTGTAGTTTTTTTTAAAAAAATTTGTGCTGAAATATATTAAAATATTATTTTTTATTTTTTAAAAATTAATTTCTAGCAAAACAAAAAAATTAAATTTTTTAAAAATATAATTTGCGTCCAAACAGATGTACCGGTCTATAGATGGAGTTTTGTAATATTTATATCTAAATCTTAACTTAAGATTTTTATCTTAACTCAATTTATTATAAATTAAATTCAACAATCAATTTTCATATATTTATAAGATATCTGTCGAGCACCCCAAATCATAATTTTTTTTATATTAACTCAATGACAAACCAAAACAAAGATTCTTCTGAAAAATCAAATTACATCCAAGAAGCTCAAAATCATAATTTAAATCCAGTCCAATCAATTATACAAAATAATTAATCTCAACCCAGAACAGAGACAAGACATGCTAGAGAAAAAACAATTACACAAAAAAAATCATTTCAGCCACAAAACTAGAAAACACACATTAAAGAACCAAAATAACAATATCTCTAAATTCCCCCCTCTTTATTTACCCGGGAGTGTTTAAAATAATAATAAAGATTGATTTTTAAAATATATTTTTATTTAGAAATGTATTAAAAAAAGAAGAAAAAAGAATAGTGAAGAGAGAAGAAACGGCTAGAGAGGTAAGATGGTGAAATGTTAAATAAGACCACATTTTTTAATTTATATATACTTCGTAAAATTGTGATTTTTTCAATTTCCAAACTCTGAAATATATTTTATATTAATTTGATTCGGGTTGAGCTCAAATAACATAGTTTTTAAACACGGTTTGGTGGCAAGCTTGATCCAAGACCCGGGTTTCAACTGAGCCATTGGATTTTGATCAGGTCACTGGATCAGTCGGGTCAATCCCTATTTAAAAAAAAATTTAAAACGACGTTGTTTTAGTAAAAAATAAATAAAAATCAACGGGTTGCAACCGATGTTTTGACCAGGTTTTACCGGGTTAACTGGGTCAACTCTCCAGATCAGTTGGGTCACATCGGGTCATGATTTTTTCTATTTTCTCTTCAACCCGGTCTAATTCCAATCTCAAATTAGCTGGATCCCGAATTAACTCACCGGATCGAATCGGATTCCAAAACTATGTCAAATAGGGTTTTAGATGAGGTTCAACAGTATTTATATTATATTCACACCTTATTTTTTCACTTCAAGTTATTACTTGAACTTGAACCGAATCCAAACAAGTAAGAAACAATTTATTAAGATAAAATTATCATTCCCTTGCGTCAGCAGGAAGCTAAAATCTTTTTTTTTTCATCGAAAAAAAACACCTATTATATTTTTCTATAAAGAACGCACGTTAGGCCAATGTGGAGCCCACTCTGATTTCCAGTCTGCCTGCCCAACAAAAAGTAGCAGCCGTCCATTCCCGGATCACCGTCTCTTTAACTGCCACGTGTCACTGCCTTTTCAAATATCCCATCCACCACCGTCCTTCATTGTCTCCACGTATGAAAGCAAACCTCCCAAACTCTCAGTTAACGACGTAACTCCTCGAACCTCCCAAACGTAACACCGTCAACTCAATCATTTCATTTCAAATTCAACCAAACCACCAGGTTCGTAGACTCCAAACCTGAGGCTCGGCCCACGATTTAAATAACCCTCACATGCTTTCTTTGTACTCCCTCACTTTTCATCACTCCCCTGTGTCTGTGGGTGTATTTCTCTTTTTCTTGCGAAGAAAGTCTCTGAAATTTTTAAATTTTTATTAGGAGGATCCAGATTACAATGGCGGAGCAATCAGAGAATCCGATTGAGTCAGTCATGGGGAAGATTAGCGAGAAGATTCATCACGAATCGTCTTCGTCGGATTCGGAGTCCGATTCAGAGAAGAAATCGTATCCTTCCGAGTCGGTGAAGGACAAGATTTGGCGGTTGTTTGGTAGAGAAAAACCTGTTCATCGTGTTCTCGGTGGTGGAAAGCGTAGGTCACTTAAAACCTGCTTTATTTATTAAAATTTCATTCTTTTTTTTTTAATTTATTTTTTTAGGTTGATTTTAATTGTTATTATTTTATTTTTTTACTAGTGGAGAATAGAATGATTCAGATTTAGTCATTGTTTTTTTTTTTCCGGTCTTCTGGGGTGTTTGGTTACTGAGAAAATTAAAAGGAAAAAAAAATGACAGTGTGGTTAATGTGGTATTTTTGTTCAGCTGCTGATGTGTTTTTGTGGAGGAACAAGAAGGTTTCAGCTGGTGTACTTGGTTTTGCGACAGCAATCTGGGTCCTTTTTGAGTTGGTCGAATACAACTTGCTTACTCTATTGTGCCATATCTTGATACTCTCTCTTGCACTCTCGTTCCTCTGGTCTAATGCTCACGCTTTTATCAACAAGTAATATTCTCTCGTCCTTGAAGTTTTTAGCTCCCTTTTCTGGTTTTAGGTATCCATGTATTTTGGTGGAGGTATTGACAACTGTAGGCTCCGAATGGGTTGTTTGTGATTTTCTTTCCGATGTTGTTTTATAGGAGTCCTCCTCGCATCCCACAAGTTCATCTTCCAGAGGAACCAGTCCTGCAGGTTGCTTCAGCACTGTGTGTTGAGATTAACGGTGCATTTGTGGTCTTGCGCAGTATTGCCGCAGGAAAAGACTTGAAGAAGTTTCTCATTGTATGTTTCTTGTATATATCTCATCACTTCTGTTTCTACAGGTTCACCTTGTAATTGAAGTAGATCATCTGATATTTCTGCCTTATTTTGTTTTCAGTAGAATAATTCTTATATTACTGCTACATATGGATCTGAAATTTATTGCTGTCGAGTTCTGCATTATTTGGTCATTAGTGTCATTGCTGGTTTTCATGCTTTGCCTACTCTGACTAATTCCTAAAATTGCTGGTGTGTATTGATGTCAGGTTATCGCCGGATTGTGGGTCATGTCAATTGTGGGGAGTTGGTGCCATTTCTTGACCTTGTTTTATATATGTATGACTTTCGAAGCTGATTTTATGCAGTTTGCTTAACGTGCGTTAGATATTATATACTGAAACTTTCCAATGATTTTAACAGGCTTCGTTCTGCTACACACTGTACCCGTTCTCTATGAGAAGTTCGAGGACAAAATCGACCCCTTGGCAGAGAAGGCGATGATTGAGATCAAAAGGCAATATGCGGTCTTCGATGCTAAGGTTCTGAGCAAGATCCCAGTGGCCGCTTTGAAAGCCAAGAAAGTTTAGATTGGTTGCTTTTTTGTGTTTGGGTAATCAGGGGTTTGCAGGTCGTGATTGCTTTACCCATAATTTGCTAGGGATTCCTTTTGTTCTTCACCCCACAAATTGTTTTAAACTGTTTGGGTTGCATTCTGAATGAATTGTCTTTCATGGTGTTAGTTTTGAAGATGGGGGTTTAATTTGCAATCCTATGGCACCTCTTAATGGTGGTTTTTGATGAGAGTTCAATGTACATTAGTTTATCTTTTATGTTTCGGACCGTTGTGCTCCCGGTATTTTCTGATATTTGTGTCGTGTTTGCCTCGTGACTACGACCAAAAACAAAGTAGATGCTGGCGCAGAAACAGTTCCTCATTTGGCTATTGCGGGGGCAAGGTGGATTTGCGTGCAAGGCTGAAATCTATTTCAATTTGGATGTGTGAATGTCGGTGAGTTTGAGAGTACTATTGCTCTGTGCTTTTCTAAAAAAAAATTTTAATTTTTTTTTAAATTAATTTTTTTATGTGTTTATTTTTTAAAAATATTATTTTAATATATTTTTAAAGAAAAAACATTTTCAATTAAACACCGCACAGCCGTTGCGTAATATAAGGTAACCTGGCATCTAAGATTTCTAGCTAACAGGGTATTGTTCGTGATGTTACGTGTAAACCTCTGTGTGGTGGCCCGGCACAAGTGAGGTGAGGGGAAGCCAAGTAAAGAGCAGAATTTGGTGAGCGGCCACCTCGCAGGCTGCTTTCATAAAATTTGTATAACCTGCATCCAATATGTACGCTTTGGCAGCCATTAATCGGACATCCAAGTTCCTTCATCGGTGGTTTTACAGGTGCTGCTCAGGTTAAACTACAAGTTCAAACTGCAGAGCTCAATAAATTTAGTGAAGCATAATGCCAGCATCATTGCAACCACAAGATAAGAGAGTGATGTAAGGGATTTTTGGACATTACAACTGGCTGAGTTTGGATGGCGATATACACTAACACTAGATGAAGATGGAAGGAATATTGCATTCTGCCATTAAGATAGAGAGATTGTACTGTTATTATTATGTGACAGCGTGCTAACATTGGAGAATGACCACGAGATAGCTATTTGGGGAAAAGAGACGCTTTTCATTTCACCGTGAAAGAATTGATTGAACACCAACGAACAATCTATACCTTTGATTAATTACATAATAAATCAACATATTCTCAATGTTTTGTGAGCAGTCTTGAGATCCGAGAAGGGTTGTCCAAGGATGTTAAAGGAACTGTTGAGAACTCGGAATCGATATGTGCAAACGGCAGCGAATTTCCTCGAGGGGCTACAGGACCATGATTTTGAGCTGGAGAAAGATTTGGTCCAGATGTGCTAGTTCCATGGTTGGGCACCGACGAACTAGCCCCCGTAGCATTTGGACTCCTTCCTTGCGAGTCTTCATTGGATCTACCTGTATCTTGCCCAGATTCCCTCTTTTCCCTTTCTTCAGTTTCCTTG
Organism: Populus simonii; assembly: GCA_007827005.2. Classification (NCBI taxonomy): domain Eukaryota; kingdom Viridiplantae; phylum Streptophyta; class Magnoliopsida; order Malpighiales; family Salicaceae; genus Populus; species Populus simonii. Next base: position 6,331,973 of record CM017477.2, read on the forward strand.
AGAAGAAAATCAACCCACATATCTGCAAAGGACTGGAGAAACATATACTTGAGATGAAATTGCATTTTCATTGCACTCCTCTCCCAAGAAAAATATACACTTGTAAAAATGATGCTGAGATAGCTGATTATCTTCTAACGGAAAGGAAAAATCCTTTCCTAATAGCTAAATTCATGCATGCACTGTTGATGCCTCACTAGAGGCTGTAGAATGTCATTTGCCAAATAGGCATATGCTAGTGACCAAGAACCCACACACCCCACCCACCACTTAAAACAAAAGGGCAAAGACTTTACTGTCAAGTGTTGACTACAAAGCATCCCGAGTCACGGTGACCAAACCCAACAACTATTTTCTGTGAGTCACTCAACCGTTCTAATGAATAGGTGGTCTTCACTCAATGGATAGAACACAACAAGATGCATCGAAAGTAAAAAACCAAACTTTCAGTTCTGATTGAATTCAGATCAGAATACATTCTCCAGAAGAGGCTACTAGGTTCTTGCAGCAAATTAGTAATGAGCAAGTGGATAGATGGATCCATCTCAAGCAACTGCTAACTTACTATTCAAGTTTCACTAATGTCAGCTCAATGAAAAGCTCAAAATCACGCAATAACTGAGCAGAGATTGAGCAGTCTGCCACTAGTCTAAAAGACAACCCAGATTATTAGGATGCAAAGGGCACACTGTATGAAACACCACAAAGAGTGGAAACAGAGCTACTTGTACATGAAGATCAAAAGGCCCATAGCATCATCTTACAGGTCACCTATTAAACATCAAGAAAGAAGAAGAAAAACCAACCTGGTTATCGGATGCCAAATTCATTTGAACACCAGCTGCACTTCCACCCAAGATTCCACCAACTAGGCGACCAGGTAGCCCCAAAACCCCACGAACAACACCTTTTCCACCTTGTTGAGCTACACCTATTCTCTGCTTGTCTTCATCCGAGAACCCAAGCATTCGAACCATAAGATCCAAAACCTGGAACCCGCCATACAGAATGAGTATAAGCCATGTCAATTGGGTAGGGGTTGCCAAAGGGATGAGAAACCAGAAACAATAATAATTACAACAATTTAAATAGCAATGCTATGTGAGAACAGCGGTACAATATGGATTCTTTCCAAACAAGGATCTATTGAACTTGAGATGTCCTTTAACCAAAGGGTTCTCCAGTAAAAAAAAAAAAAAAAAACAAAACAAAAAAGATTTATGTAGGTTAAAGTTTTCCTTCTTGAAGAGATGGATAATGATGCCTAGTATTAGTGGTTAATCTCCTAAATGAATATAAAAACAACAATCTACCTGCATGGTATAGCAGAGACTAAATATTGCCAACAAACATAACATTGAAAGAATGAGATTATCTTTTTTTTGTTAATTTTTTATCCTGTTCAATTGTACTAAGAGATTCATACCTCTTTGCTGTGGTTTCTCTGGAAGTAGGTCACTAGTAATTTAATCACAATGCGCCTGCAATAAAAGCCAGTCACACATTACAGACTACGCGACCCATGCATATCAACTTCCAATCCCAACAATGTATACATGGTACAGGCCATCTCACTAACTTGTAACTATGATGTAATGTATAACAAAGTAGTAGATTGAATACAAAACAATAATCAAAACTAAGAATCACACACAGAGCAGGCTAACCTGTCAACTAGATAATCAGAATCCATGGACATCCTATTGAGTCTGCTCATACTCTGCTCAACAGCACGACGAAGTTTTGCATTGTCTTCCTCGAGCTTATTCACTCTGCTCTTCCCTTCTGCAAACTTCCTTTCAACGTCTGAAAGCTTGGCTAAAATTTCTTCTTTCTCCCTCTTTGATTCCTCTGTCCCTATCTCTGCTTCCTGGATAAATCAAGGCATATCACTCTCCAAAAAAAGGGTAAATGGAACTTTTACAATATAAAATAAACCATTAGTTTTCTGGGTCAGCAAAAGCAGTAAAACATGCTTTGGCTTGAAGCAGTACTCATCTGACAAATACAACAGCAGCTTCATTCTTAGCAAAACTCAGGAAACTATAATGATGCTGCAAAATGCATATCAAAACAAGAATAAAAAAGGGTAAAATACAGTGTTAATTAGATTCTCTCTTTTAAAAATTAATCAGACAAGCAATTTGAATGCACAGCCTGTAGATAAGGATGTGCACATGACAGTATCTCACAAGTACAAGACTGCAAAACCTTACAAGACAGAAACTTTCTTCATGTCAGAAAAACTAGGATCTTGTAATGATTCTGCAAAATGCATATTATAACAGAAATACCTTGATAAGTATTTGAACATTTGGCCTTTGAACAGCATGAGAAGATTTTCTTCTTGAATAAAAAAATATCTTATTGAGAAAACGCAATGACAATTCAAATGCACCATCAGTAGATAAGATTGTGCACATGCCATATCACATCAATCTAACAATACAAAAAGTTACAGAAGCCCTTCATCTCATAGACTTTGTACATTCATGGAAGAACAACCCTCTAAAAGATAATTCAACATTGCTCATAATACAGACATCAAATTCCAGTTACTAAGTTATGAAGACATCCAATTCACATCACAAAAAATTCATAGAAGTAAATATTATACATAAGAAAATTAAGGATTTTCAGGAACATTTATGAATTATCTGATCTGAAGTAATCTGAGCAGTTTGACGATTTTAAAATTAAAGGTTTAGAAAACTAACAATACTTGGAATAAGAAGGAAGGTGAGGAAGGAAGGTGAGGCCATACTTTCAAAAGTTGAAAACGCTTAGCTGATTCTTCTTTTGTCAAAGCCAACTGTCGCTCCAAATATTCCTGATAAAACAACAACAACAACAACAATAAGAACAGGAACAATAGTTAAAAAAACAACCTGGAGACTGCAAAACATCAAACATAACCTGTAGGAAACGGAAGAAAAGATTACCTTTGCTTCAACTTCAGCAAAATACTGCCCAAGAGCAGTTTGAAGATTTAGAAGTTCAACATTTTTTGATTCTATTGTGCTCATACAGTTTGCAAGTTTTTTTTTCAAATCTTCAATCATTTCTTTGGACTTCTGGATTTCATTGCTGTTCATCATCCTGACTTCCTCCTGGCCTGCAATTGCCTGCTTTAGAGCTTTCTCCAAATGTAATATTTGAGCCCTTTGATATTCATTACTCTGACGGAGTTCTTCAATGATCTTACTGTCTTCATCCATTTTTTCCGATTCTTCAGATTCCTAGACAGCAGAAGTCTTTAAGGACTGAGAACTTCATAGCCTACATTTACTTCAATAACATGCAAAGGATCACAAGATCCAAACAACACAGATAATACCAAGCCAATATCGTAATTATCAATATCATTATATGGAGTGGCTATTTCAAGTCATGTTTGGACAAAACAAAATTGACACAGCAAACATGAGTGCACAGCATAAGCTTTGGCATGGGAAATTGAATTTACTAAAAATATCAATGTATCTTCAAATGATTCCAGATGATAAACCATTGAATAATGTTTGCCACATGCAATAGTGGGAAACTTTGACAAGAGGGTTTGAAATGTTCTCAGTTCCTGTAGATGGAGTTGAATTTATTAATGAGCTAACATATCAAAGTATCTCTAGAACTCCTGAAGAGAAACAATCAACTCATAATGAATGCATGCACTAGTTAGATTCTTTATCACGAAATTTTGTTGTAATATTAGCCATAATTGTAAAATGAGTAAAGCAGTGATTGCAAAACCATCATTTCTTATCTTTCTTATTTATTATAGTACAGTTTTTCATTTACATCTCTAAGGTCATGCCAGTTTTATGGAAGAGAGAACTTTATGGTGTTGCAGCATATCAGAACTGTTGAGTTGAACTTGAAAAATAAGCAAAAGTCAGCAACAGATCAAAGCAATAAAGTAAAGAAGCCATGCGAGATTACAATAAGAAATGGCAATTTTAGGAGTAGCAACCTTTTTCAACAAATGCTGTTTGAGACGGGCCAATTGTTGCAATGCTTTCTCCTTTTCATGGCATGTTTCCTTCAAATCTCTCTCCAATTTTTGCAGCAATAGCTCCATTTCCTCCTTTCTAGGAGAAGTTGTAGTTGAATCCACTTTCTAGAAGAGGAATGGATGATGAAGATGGAAATTTTGATGAGGATGATTATGATAACAATAGTAAAATATTTGTGTAATTGAAGTAACAAAAGATGTGTGTACCAGGGGCAGTGAGAATATAACTCTCTCTCAAGTAACAACCACGTGTGTGCATAAGAGGTAGATAGAGCCTTTGTGTGGGAAACTGTGAGAGTGCGCCCACACGTGTGCATGCAGAGAAAGAGAGGGAGAGGGAGAGTAAAATTACCCCATCTGGAGAAGTTTCGTTAGGAGAAGAGTTCTTGCTTCTTTTCAAAGTAGCCTCAAGTTCATTCCTTGCCATCTAAAATAGAATGTAGGTGAGAGATTTAGGAACCCAAAATAGAAAAGGTATTATGCATTTTTGTGACATACATGGCACCATGGTTATTAAACCCGGCTCGGGGGTCGACCTGGCCTTGGTAGGGTCTCAGGTCACACCGGGTCAACCCAGGAAAATTAAAAAAAAATATTTAAGGTTTTAATATCCCACATGGAAAAATTAAGAAACATTTAATGTGACTATATATATCTATCCCACATTGAAAAATTAAGAAACAATTCATGTGGAAATAGGCTATATAGTTATCCCACGTCGAAAAGTTAAGAAACATTCCATGTGAATGTAGGCTATGAGAAAAATATATAAGGCAAAGTATTCATAAATTAATTTTATATTTTTTGGTTTCATTTGAAAAAAATATATAAAAAAAGTCGGGTCTAACCCGATTATGTCAGGTCACCCGGGTTTTGAGTTGACCCAGGAGGTCGCCCAGGTTTGACCGGGCCAATTACAAGTTCGGGTTTTGCTTATGTGAAATCAAGCCAAGGCCCCAAGTCCCAGGTCAATCTGCCAGGCCGAGCCAAGTTTCATAGCAATGCATGGAACACTTCTTGCATGGATGACATTTTAAAATGCAACTAACCTTCATATTAGCATTTTCCTTCTCTAAGGTTATATATATATAGTATTCCACATCGAAAAGTTAAGAAATATTCTATGTGGATATAGGCTATAAAAGAAATATGAGAAGCGAAATATTTATAAATTAATTTTATATTTTTTAGTTTTATTAAAAAAATATAAAAAACAAATCAGGTCTCACCCAGATTGCATTAGGTCACCCAGGTTTCGGGTTGACCTAGCAGGTTGCTCGGGTTTGACCAGACCAATTGCAAGTCTTGGTTTTGCCTATTTGAAACCAAGCCAAGACCTTGGGTCGTCCACCGGGCCAAGCCAGGTTTCATAAAAATGCATGGCACACTTCTTGCATGGATGGCATTTTAAAATGCAACTAACCTTGAGATTAGCATTTTCCTTCTCTAAAGTTGCAATGACTCTTTTCAAACTCTTTACATTGACATTGGGATCTTCATCTTCCCGCGTACTCAACTCTATCTGCAATCGTCTTATCTCTGATGTTTTTTCATTCAATTCATTATGAATTTTGCTCACATCTACTGAGGTCTGTAAATTGAGAAAACACGTCAACAAAACACAAAAGTCAGATCTCAAATCAGAAAGAAAATATAGAAAGTCATACATGCATACATATATTCAAGCATAATAAGAAAAAGAAAGATGATGTAACAAAATCAGCACTGCTAGAAGCACAAAATAATATAAAGAAAACAAACATAAGGTCCTAAACTGATAGGTAGTAATGGGATGATCCAAAAACATGTATACGACTACATTTATAGAGGTACAGAAATGTTATGCATATGCAATCTAGAACATACATATTTCCGGAAACTCCTAAATTCTGTAAGTGCTCCTTAGTGAAAAGGACAGAAAGACAAAAGAAACCAGAGCAGAATAAAAATAAAACTGAATGTATGCATGGAATAATATTCCACAGAAATTAGGAGCATGTAATATGATAAAGCACTCCAACTATCCATTTATTTTCCCTAAAAAATACCAAATAACAGGTCTTTCCCGTAAACTATCGTCCTCAGTCTTCACAGGAACCATTGGAATTTCCTGGTACTTCCCCAATCAGGAAAAATGGGACAATTATGCCACCAACATAGTGTAGCAACAAGAAATTCCATCTCACTACCTTCTCACAGATTGGTAAGACACATCTAGATATCAACATATCTCACTAACAGTAACTGGTGCAACATGCTTGTACCAGACATGGTAAATATGCAACAGATGAGAGAATGATCAGCAGAGCCATAGAATCATCAAATAAAATTGAACTCACTTTGTGATGGTCCATATTTAGAATCCGGAGCTCCTCCTGAAAAGATTTGTTAATACTTTGTTCCTCTGAATAAATGTTGGAGACAACAAATAAAAAGGAAGACGAGTGAAAATTTTTGGTAAGTAATTCAAGCGACACCAAGAAGAATTCAAGAAGACAAAAGGAAAACATCATATTAAATTTTTAAGTGAAGAGTTACACCTTGCAATTTTATCTGTATATTTGCTGATTTGCGGCGTTCTTTTTCAAGTTCAGTTCTTAGCTCTTTTATTTCCAACTCATGAGTAGCTTTCATTGCTGCCAGGGACCTATTTTTCTCCTCCAGCAAATCTGCAAGCTCCTAGAAAGCATTCATATATCTGTTGTCAAGTTTGTTCATTTAAAGCACAAATACATAATGAAAACACTATCTGCAAGTAGACAAGTACAAAAAGGGTAATCTACTGCTGAGTTCGTTTGTCAGTCGATTATAACGCACCAAAACAATAGGAAAAAAAGAACTCGCAATGTAATACAAGTGAAAAAAGGAGGGGAGGGGGGGTTACATCCACAAATTTAAATTTCAGAAATTTATGAACCAAGTGGTGCAGGCAAGGCAATCAACAACTGACAATAACAATCATCTTACAAAATTCCCAGAGGCATATTCTTACATGACAGAACAGGGTGCAATGTGTCATTACCTTGTCCTTCTTGGTTTCCATCTTACTCTGAATCACATCAGGATGAACATCATGTAATATTCCATTGCCCATTCCATCATGTTTTGGAAAGACTCCGTTTTGTATTTGATTTCCACCACGGTTTTTTGCTTGAGTTGCAGGTCTATGTGGTCGTTTGGGTGATTGGTCGCCACTTTCCTGTAAAAATATCAGCCTGTACTTTTCAGCTTGTTGGAAGGAAAAACAATACAAAACATAGAACATGGTATTTTCAATCCCATAGTAGAAGAATCATACTCGGAAACAAATATTTTGCACAAAACAATAAAGCCAAAAACTGAATAGAGAACGAGAGGCAGGTCAAATTCTAGATTAAAAAGGTGCCTTCCAAGACAGCTTATGTCATGATGGACAAAGGACATATGTAAGGCCGGCATAATTCTGATATAGGCAAACACTAAGATCAACAATCCATTGTAAACTAAACCTATGCTTCACTTTAGTTTCACTGTAAATAGATCAAAGTAGTAATGAAGTCATGTAATATCATTTTTGATATTTGCTGTCAGGTCATGTTACAAGTGAAGTGTTTACATTTTCGATCGTAACTAGCACCTCACGCATATCATATGATGGACAACTAAAACAAAGAATGAAAATGATCATCACACATTGTTTCTGTTCAAAATGTTAAGGTGGTCAAAACTGTATCACGCTAAATCCCACCAAAGTACTCAATTGGCTGATACCAAGTTTCTACAAAAATTAATTGGGCAAGCTTGATGGGACAACTAAGAAACAACTCAATAAAGAGGGGGTAAGCTGGTCAGATAACCGTGTACCAAGACATACCACATGAAGCTATACAAACTGCCTTTTTCCTATAGGTCATAAATCATGCACTATAACTGCAGAAAAAATAACATCACACGGTATCAAGCTCTCAAGTTTACTTGGATATAATCTAAGCAAAGCAACAGAGATGATCAGTACTTACCAAAATACTGTGGAACTCATAGTGCATGTTCAATAATGAGTAACTAAACAGATTAAACTTTCAAATCAAATAATGCATTTTAATTGAGATTTGAATAACCACCTTGATGCTACTTGCTGATGCTCTTCGATGCTCATTTCTAGACACATTAAGAGCCTCCTTTGTCGCATCCAAATTTTGCTTCAACGAACCATTTTCTTGGTTCAATCTAGAAATCTGATCCTTTAACATTGGGATAGAAGAGCAACAGATTTAATTTGTCAAAGGCCCTTGAACATAGAACTAATGGAAACTAGTTAATGTTAATTGAGAGTTAATAAGCCAAAAATATACTCTAGACTCCAAGACAATCATGAAAAACATGAATTTAATAAAGAAACCCTAAAATGAGCAAATAGAACACGGTGGTCGATAACTGCAAAATGAAATGCATTTGATATTAATTCTGGGCATGTTGTCTCTTGCCAGTAAATATTATTTCCTTCGATAGAATGTGCATGTACAGCAAAGATAAAAAGGACATGGCATTTAACTATCAGAGTGCACTTTGCACCTGAAAGCTAAAGGTTTTTCTGTCATTCATCGGTACTTATTTCTCAATTTTGATGTTTCAGACATAATGATAAGCAGGAATAAAAAACTAGCCAAAAAATTACTGAATTTCCGCAGCAAAAAAAAAAAAACAAAACAAAGATTGATCATGTACCTCTTTCTCTTTTAATATAGCTGCATAATTCACAGATAATGCTTTAATCTCCGCCTCAGATTCCTGGAGCCTTTTGATTTGTGCTTTGTACTGTTCAATCTACAAGAAGAAGAAAGAAAGAAAGAAATATATCTCTATAGCAAAACCAATCAACTAACCACATATTCCACGTTACATAACACCCCACACAAGCCACAACAAGAATGCTATGAACATAAACTTCTTATGCAAATCAACTCATCTTAACCTTTCTTCACAAATAAACATTTTCAGCCTAAATTACTTCCATTTACAGCTATCGTTGGTCCAAATACGTTTCAAATAATCAGCCACGAGTCTCGAGCAAGACCGAAGCTCGCCTGCTTTCTAGCACGTTATTGCAAAGTTGTCAATGATTTGGCGATTACGCACTAAAATGCAGTACGCTTTACAACTGACTGAAGTGGGGATCATAAAATCTCTAATTAATTAACACGATAATTCGTTTATTTCCATTCCTTGATTTTTGATCGAAATTGAAAACAGCAGGGATCAATAACAAGTTCTTGAGGTTCCAATAACAAAAAAGAACCGTCATCAATAATTATATCATGAAACACATTGAACAACAAATACCTCAAAATTGTACGGTGAGTCATTCCCATTCGCAATATGAGACGGTGAGACCGACTTCGAATGCGCGAAACGGTGAGAATTCCTCCGATCAGATACCGACGAATCGTAGCCATTGGTGGAAGCATGGATCTCGAGATCCTCGTCGTCGTCATGAACATCAAGTGCAATCTTTTCAAGGTTTTGCTTCAAATTCGCAATGGAGCTCCACATCATTCACAAATCTCAAACAAACCAAAAATCAAATAAAAATCAATTGTAGTTGTAGCTGAGGTTTGGTAAATTTAGCGTGAGGGAGAAGATTGGGGTTTTTGTTTCTGTTGGTAGATCTGAAATGGAAAGGTGTTAAAAGAAGAAGATTTGGTTTTTAATGAAAAGAGTAGTAGTAATAAAAATAATTTCGTAGTACTTGTCGGGGGGGAGAGAATAAATTGCGTTACGTGATAGAAGTTATAGTTTGCCCCCCTCTGAGTTGTTATGTGATTTTATTTGGCAATCAAACTTTGCCTCTTGTGATTCTTACCGCCATTGGAGACCGTAGACGGGGTCGGGAAGAAAATACAGAGTATTTTGTTTTATTGTTTTTAAAGCAAGTTAAAAAAATAAATAATTATGTTTATTTGTTCTACTATTATGTTTTTTTCTTTGGGGAAACTGACTACCTTTTCTTTCGGTATGCAATCCACATAACTGCCGTATATTTATATCCTTATTGGAAACTCTCTCATATCTTTATAAAAAAAAACCTATTTTTAAAATATCAAATAGTAAAGTTAATAAGTGCAAAACAGTATAGTTGCTACTAGCCCATTGGTCTTTGCTGAGCAATGGAGTAAAATTTGTTTTTTTTTTTAAATAGATTTTGTTAACATTTCTTTTTTTAAAAAAAAATTAATCATTAATTTAAAATCAATTAATTAATAAATGATATTTTTATTTAGCATAGAAAAGAAAACACAATCCAAATTGACATGCAAAAGTTGCGGGAATAATCTTGAAAAAATAAATAAAGAATCTAAATCTTAAATAAATTCAATGTTAAAAAATAAAATTTAAAAAAAATCAATTTTTTTAAATAAATGAACTTGAGTCAACCAATTAAACTCTCGATACAAGTCATGCATGTCATTTGATTTAATACAAATTTTATTTCATAGATTATTTTTTATTTAATAGATTTATATGACAATAAAGAACATGTATTTTTTCATATGAAATATTTTCTAAAAAAAAAACATGACAGACATACAAGATTAGGATAGCAAAGGCAAACAATCGATAAATAAATGGTGAAATTGCATTTTTCTTTTCTAAATTAAGGGACCAAAAAAGTATTAAACAAAAAAAATAAGTTGGATGTTGTGGCTTAACTCACCAAACTTGCAATCTGGATCATGGAATCAACCAGGTTAGTTTTTATTTTCATAAATTTGTATCTAAAAAAAAAATTAAGAAAGAGGCCAATGTAAAAGAAAACAACTTAAACACGTAGGCCTTTAAGCCTCAGGTTATCTGCTTGGGCCTCTTCTTGTTCAAAGAGATGGGCAACAAGTCGTTAATCCCTTATCATGTTTTTTTTTTAAAAAAAAGACAAGCGATGCATTGTTTTCCAGCTTAGATTTCAGGCGCCACTGTGATGGTTAGAAATTGTAACTATAAATTTTTAACCTAACAAAACTATTTTTTAACTCATTTAAAGCCACAAACACCTAAAAAAACAATCTTGAAACTTGTAGAAACCAACCTAGCAACCTAATAAACTTGAAAAACAGCTCAAGTCACAAAATCAAAATGAATAAATTCCCTCATCCTACTTAAATATATATTTTTAATTGAGATTATGTTCAAAGCAATCATTATAACCATTATAAGACTCTCATTTCTTAAAGAAACCATCAACACCAATTTCAATTGTTTTGGTGGTTGAAATAGGTATAAAAAACTACTTTCTTTTTCTACACTAGAATTTGATAGTAATCTTTCTCCCTCTCTCCTCTAAAAAAAAACTAAAAAACGAGGGGAAATGAACTTTGATGTAAAAATTAAAAGGAACAATCACCTATAAACAAAAAAAAGATAAAGGAACGAAATAAACTTTTGTTGTGAAATTTAAAGTCATCACTTATTTTACCTGTTATTTTAACTTTGATTCGCTAATTGTCAATCCAATCCAACAAACTTTGCTACAAAAATTAAATTTTTAAAAACTAAAAGGACTGATCACTTATAAATTAAAAAAAGAGAGGATCAAAATAAACTCTTGTTATGAAATTTATAGCCAACACCTATTTTACCTGTTATTTTAACTTTGGTTCTTTAATTTTTAATCCAACCCAACGAACTTCAGTATAAAAATTAAAATTTTAAAAACTAAAAGGATTGATCATTTATAAACAAAAAAAATATGGTCAAAATAAACTTTTTTTTATGAAATTCAAAGCTACTATCTATTTTACTCATTTTAACTTTGATTTTCTAATTTTCTATCCAACCTTTTATTCTAAAAAACTGCTAATTTAAATTAAAAATAACTCAGCTATATATAAAAAAAAGTTAAAGAACCAAATGTTGGTGGTTCATGCTGCTTGAACTTGCATCTTGTCTTACGTGCAGCTACAGCTAGTTTTGTTCTCTTAAAAATAAAGTTTACGGTGATTCATGAATGCACCACAATATTTGAATCTGGGGTAGTTTTAAGTAGCTCGAATAGGAAATAGTCAACTGGATATTATCGAATAGCTGATAATGGGAGGCTCTCACCGCGCTTGATCATGCTTAAACTGATGGCACCACTGAAGTTGTTGGAGAAAAGCTTGAATCCAGTAAGATTCTGAAGTTCAAGAAATGAATCAGAGACATGCCCTTCGAAATTGTTGATGCAGATCAACAACACTCAGGGCGATAAATATGCTCGTCAAAAATCTTGCAGGACACCACTAAGCCTGTTTTGACTTGGCAGCAATCTCTCCAGGGAAGGAAGCTCAAAAAGCGATGAGTTCAATGTCGCCTCCATTGAACTGCTCTCAGTAGAAAGAGAGCCTGGATTTGCTAACCCAACATGGTTTATTGTATCGAGTAGTCTCGGGCCTTTTTTTAACGGTGGAAGGAACGGAATCCATCCAAGAAGCTTGTTGCATGAGAGTTTTAAGTGAATAAGATGGGTTAGGCTTGAGAAGAAGGTATCAATCCAGAGAAAGTACGATTCCTTGAGTCCAGTTCAGTGAAAAAATTGAAGATTGCCAATTGAATCTGGGATTTCTCCATAAAACTCGAGAAGCATAAAGACAAGACTTTTTAAGTGCTTGTCTATTGGAAATTCCGGCAAAGTCCCAGAAAGAGGCATATTTCTTGATAAATCAAAAGTCTTCAGGTTTGGCGGTAGCACGATACCTTTCGGAGACATTTAAGAGAGATTGTTGCCATCAAGGTCAAGCTTTGAAAGCAATGAAAGGTAATTAAGTGATTCACAAATGGGACATTGGAGGTGACAGTGTGTCAAGCTCAGGACTTGAGATTTGGGGGGTTGCAATTTTCAAAAACTTATTTTGAAGTTTAACCTTCTTGTTGCATTATTTGTAAAGTAATATTTTTTTAATTATTAAAATTAAAAACTATGGTATTATTTTGAATTATTAATATTGTTAAAATTATTTGAGTCATTTGATTGTCTGTTTTGATAATATGATTTGTGTTGGTTAGATATTTATTTTATTTAAGTTTGATTTGAGAAAACTCAAGAATTTTATTGGAATATTTGTAGAAATTTTTTTTTCTCAACATTCCAATAAAAATACTTTGATTGATTTTTTTAACAAATATATGTCTTTTTTTTATTTTTTTCAACAAATATTTAATAGAAAAATAATATAAAATAGGTCTATTTATATTTTCTTTAATGCCTATATTTTAAATATAAGTTTCATTGCAACAAAAAAATAATTCAATGGAAAGATCGTGATCAAAAAGTTTTTTTAACAAATATATATTTTTTGAAATTTTTTCAATAAACAATCAATATGAAATTGGTATGTTTATATCTTCTTAAAATATCTAAAGTTTATGTTATTTTAAATAAATATAAGGGTTATTGTACCAAAAAATAACAAAAATAATTATTCGGTTGAACTTATTATATGTCAATTCAATTAATTAATATAAGATTTATATAACAAAAATAATTTCTAAATCAAGAATAAAATAGTTAAAATTGTCAATTCAATTAATTTTTATAGGTATTTTAAAAAGTATAATTGAACTTATTATATGATTTAATATTTTATTTTAAATATAAAAATTATAATAAATTATTAATTAAATTTAAATTTATTTATAAAAAACTCAGTATATGATTTGATTTTAATAAAATAATAAAATCTCAAAATGCCACTACATTTTAATCTTTCTTCGGCTGTAATTTTGATTTATTCGGTTGTAATTTTGATTTTTGTACTTTAAATACTCAAACGGGATGTGAGAGATTAGGAAATCTATCAAAATGTTCGATTTTATTTTAAAAAATAACTATCAATAGGTGAATCTTTCCAAAAAGAATAAAAAAAATGTGAAACTTTGAGTAACATCCGAATGAGTTTTCATGTAGAAAAAAAAAAAAAAACTCACACTATTAATTTATGATTTTTTCAGTTTAATTTTACCAGTTGAATCTCTCAAAAAATATTTTTTAAGATAAAAGATCTTTTCTTCCTTTAAAATTAAAATTTCAAATTGCCATCTTTAAAAGGAAATATATATATATATATATATTAAGAAATACTCTAAAACACTGTAGCTTTCACCATTCTTATTATTTAATTATCACATTTTTATTGGTTAACCCGGTTAATTTAGATTTTTTTTCTTTTTCTTCGTTAGTTTTTTTTTCTATTGATTTTTTTTAATTTATTTATTTATTTATCACACTTTTATGACACGACCTTGCAGCTAGACCCGTATTCAAGGCTATTGAGTCTGGTATTGCAATTAGACCTATTGGGTCATGCAAGTTACAGCTAAACTTAAAATTTTTGGATATAATTTTACAGAAAAACCTAATATTTTTAGATTTTAGTTTTTTCTTAGTATTTTTTATATAAAAAAATTAACCTGCGGTATCGTGCAGGTATATATATATATATATATATATATATATATATATATATATATATATATATATATATATATGGTGCTTTTCAAGGCCTTTAGGGTAATTACAGCGTCTGTATGATTTTAATAAGTTCGCATAACAATCGAATCCAACGATCGAGATACATCGGATTTTTTCTCGCCCTCTGCTATATAAAGAGCTATCCAGCTTTCTATTCTCTGTGAAAGATCAGACAATTCGCTAGGGTTTGGCACTTCGTGGCCGCCTTTCTTCTTTTTTTCTTCTGTATTATCATGTTGCGTGTTTCCAGTAGATGCGATGATGATAGAACAGTAGGTAAAAAACCGTTGATTGTGTGGTGGGTTCATAGCCTCCACACAAGATGAGTCTCCTTTTCTGGTTCGTATTCACTGAGCATCTATGATGTCCTCTACTTCTATCGTCTTGTCTGGAGTGGATTTAAAGTTTTTGCAACGAAGGTACCTATGGAGGGGGTGCTATAAAAGTGCACTCCTTGTCCAAGTTTGCCTTCGAAAATTAGAATCGAATGACAGATTTCGCATGAACTGTAATCCATATCTTGTGATTTTCAGTTCACAGATCTGATTTTCGTACATGTATAATTATACTTGAAATTGTCATGTCTGTAAACTCTGAAACTATGCGAAGGTCCCAGCAGAGGGGTAAGGAACTCTATAAATTGAGGCCTCTCTAACAATCATAAAAATTCCTTCGCAGATTAATTTGCCGAATCGTAGGATGCCCGGAATTTCTCATGACGGGCCGTCTTGAACCCTCGGCTAAATATCAATTTCTGTCCAGTCTTGCATCTCACTTTTCGACACTGATTTTTCAATTGAAAAGACTAAATTTTTAAACGATAGCTACTGATTTTTCTTTCCCCTTGAAGAAAGTCCATTTATACTCTCTGAATCCGCCAGGCCAAGTTAAGCATATATTTAAATCTTGTGAAAGGCAAGAAGACTCTGGATAATGGACAAAGTAAAACCATTGGAGAGAACTTTTTCTCCGAAAAAAAGATTTAGATGGAGGAAATTATCACTGCTTTAACATGTAGGAGGGAAATTGATGAGTGACTACAGCCAGATGCTGTTAACGTAAAATGATGTCATTGTTTCAGTCAACTAGACTTTCTGAAGATGAACATGTTCACCTTCACTAGTTGAAGGATACATGTTTTCTGAACAAGAACCAGGAACTGTTAAATGTTAATAGATTTTCTTAATTTCGAGAAATATACTGAAATGAATAAAGAACAGCTGAGCGGTGCTGTTGGCTGCTCAAACAAATTGTCCAGTTCATTTAATATAAACGAGGGAGAATGGGGCAAGAAACTTTGGGCGGTGAAATTTGGTTTAGATTCGGAAAGGATTTCTGACTTGAGGCTGTGCAGTTGGAGGCAGGTTGTGAATCAGTGTATCATTTCATCAGAGGTAACATACAGGGACCAATATATGTGCCTTGTGCTAGCAGCTGGATTAAACTTATTTCTAGGCTTCTCCACAAGGATTGGGATGTGACAGTTACCCGTGTTTACAGAAAAGCCAATATCTGTGCTGATGAATTGGCCGTGGCTGGGTATGATGAAAGTCAAAGGGTGACTTATTTCACAGAGCCTCCAGATTGTGTGATGAGGATAAATTGCAGAGGTTTTTGTAACCTAGGAAACTATAGGTTATGCAAGTAGCATCTTCTGTTTCTTTTTTTCCGGGCTTTACGCTCCTGTTTAACACCCAAAAAAACAAAAAAAACACTGCTATTACGCAGCAAGAAACGGAAATTCTCGATTGCAAATTCTAAACAGATAAAAAATCTATTTTCGGGCTGCACATCCTACTCATACCATATATGCACTAGAATTTTCTTGTAAACAATGAAAGTTTGCAGACTTATGTAGCTGCATAAAAGTCCCCAGTTTCTTCACAATACACCGACATAGGAAGGATTAGTCGGTGCAGAAGCCAAACTGATATTTGGTTGCAGCCCATTCATTTAGGCCTAACGAGGTAGGATGCCCATATATCATCTGCCGGCGGTGGTGGCTGAACCCAGTGGCCTGGTATGCGGCTGCACTCAAGTTCCACAGAACAATTAGGGGGAAAAAAACTACACAAGGTTGGTAAACTATGAACAGCTATAAAATGCAGCTTCCAGGAAAAAGAATGATTGGCATACCTTCCTCCTGGTCTTATATACGCATCCCATGTTCTTCTAACCTGCAAGCAAAACGAAGAAATAATGGATCTCTCAGCAATTGTCAATCCAGAAAGACACAAATGCATATAGCCTTTATAGTTAAGGCTATTTGGAGCTCAGTGAACTGAACACGTAAATTTGTAATGTGCTAACTGAACAGACAAACTCTATAATGTGATTATGTCTTACAGTCTGTAAGAAAAGGTGTATCCTGGAAAGTGTGAAAAATCAGTTGGAGTTGCTGAAAATCACCTCGATAAGTGTGCCCATATCATTATTGCTGCCATGATAATAGTGGTAGAATTCAATTGGCAAATTTGCTACAGAATCATAAGCTCCACCATAAACTTGACCTTTAGATCCTTTTTCTCCAGATGGACCAGGAACCGCATCGGAGCCTAAATTGTCCGTGCTCTCATTTATTTCATCATTACTTTCCTTCATTCCATCTTTGGCATCACTTGCATCTTTTGAGTGCAGCCCACCACTCTGGATTGTTTTCCTAGATTCCTCAGCTGTTGCAATGGCACCCTTGGCAGCATCTGTTTCAGCTGCAGCCATTGCTTGGCGCTCTTCTTCCTCAACTGCAGCTCGAACTCTCTCAAGAAACTTGTCATCCTCCTCGGGGAGAAAATGTCCTGCATACAACCAACCATAATTAAAGGTAAAAAATAGACAATATGACATTACTTGAGCATGGACACCACATGCATCACACAAATGGACGCACTTAGGAACAGAAACAAGACCCATACAGGGGTGGTGCCACGGCCAGCCACCCCTGTATAAATAAATAATTTTTTTTTCTTTTTTTGAAGTCCTATTATTTCTAACTTGGTCCCACCAACTATTTTTTCACCCCCCACCACTGGACCATAAATCATCGAGTTTCACAATAACTATCAAAGATAAAAGAGTCTCACTGTCTTAGTTGTGATGACTATCTTCAGAGCAAGCTGATAAGTTTTATACTCTGTAATGGTCGAGGTGTATTCATAATAACATTCACCAAGGAAAGATGCATACATTTGAACTTGCCAAAATATTTTGAAATCCCACTTTAAACACAAATGCCACATCTGATGCATCAAACTTATACCAGCTGAAAACCATATTCATGAAATTAGAAATGCGGTTGTATTTAACATGGAAAATATCATAGCAGTGTAGGACTGGAAAAAACAAATCATAAGAACGAAAAATTACATCGCAGCAGGCATGCACACAGTAAATAAAAAAGAAAAGGAAATTTATCAAGCATACCTTGTTTCTTCAATTTTTGAATCCTGATGGAGCGCAATTCTTGCAACTTCTCCACAACCAATACCAGCTCAAGCTGAAACACTTAAAATTACTTAAGATTGGGCACCGGCCACAGAGGAGAAAAACAAACTCAAGAACAGAAACAGCATGATATTAGACAAGTGTTTTAACTCTGAATGGTCCAATGAATGCTCTACTAACTCTTAAATAATAGTCAACACTCATTGCAAACTCTTACCAGCAGTGATGCAGAAATTAATGTGAACCAGGAGATTAGCTACAGACAACTTTGAGCTTTGTAAAACAATTACAAATCCGAAAATATTAAAAAAGTTTGTATATTATGTAACTAATAGACTGACTACTCAATTCATTTGATATAGAATGCTTCTGTGAACATATAAGATATTAAATACACTTTTTTTGGTATATGCATCTATAAAATATGTGATATCATTATACTAGATCCCAAAATATCAAAGCAAGATGCGAGTGAGATGATATCAACTTGTTAAGAATGTATGGGAGTATAGCATAAAAAAAGTTGGTGTATAATGTTTCTTAAATTCTCACCTCAGATTCTAGCCTCTTCCTCTCTTCTTTTGCTTTAAGCTTTGCAATTTCTTTCATCTTTTCCACCTGCAACCACGAATGCCTATGTTAAAATTGATAACCTCATGCAAACAGCAAATACAACTGATGTCAACAAAATGACGTGATTTAAAAATAAAAAACATGATGACACAATCTTCAAAGCTAGATATTTAGACAAGTTTAGTATAACATACATTTAACATGCCACCATCTAACAAAAGAATTATAAGATCATGCTGTTTCAAAATCTCATATTTCAGTCTCCCAGATGTGTCACCCCTCATGTTGAAAACAAGAGCAATAGAAAATACAATGGATACCATAAATATACCAATGCAACACAAAATGAACAAGAGAAAAGGCACCTGAGCTTAAACTTCATGTACCTAGAGTACTGGAATAGAATCAATATGCATGAGTTGAACTTCTGACAGCAATTATAACCGTTTAAGAACAGATGGTTCTTTCAAGCAAGAGAGCATGAAAGTTGAGGGTGCTTGGATGCTTGTTAAAAGAAATTGAATGCCCCAACAAATGCAAGGTGTCCTGTGAATCAAATATGTTCTTTCAGGTATCTTACAACATCAGTCTTGCACAGTCATTCAAGTTTGTTTGGAATATTTGCACAATATATTTTATTGAAAACTAAATTGGAGATCTCAAAAATCCATTTACTGGCCTTCAAAGCAATCAACTAGCACACAGTAATCACCTCATTAGCTCTTTCAACTGGTTTTGTGCATGAGACAATCTTAGATTGTTCTTCTAAATTCTAATGCCTCAACGTAATTTTTTTTTTTTGCTTCCAAGGAAACTGGAAAATCTACCAGCAATATCAAAATTTTATGCTATGATGTCTTCCAGTTAAAACAACAAATTTTTGGTGAGTTTCTACTAGTCACATTAGAGGTTTCTACGCTGACTCTAACCTAATCCAGATAAAGTACAGTGGACCATACAAGATAATTCCTCGAACTAAGAGAATCGCACAGCATTTGGAATTTTATCACCTGCTGAAAGAGAGGCAAACAGGAATATAGCTGATTATACCAGTTTCAAACATAAAACTTCCATTACCTTGAGTTGTGCAGCATCCTTTGCTATCTCCCTAGCCCTCCACTCATCAGCTACACGATCAGCTTGGTCAAATTGTTCATGCTCCTAAACATCACAGCAAGCACTATTAGAGGGGGGAAAAGAGCAAAAGAAGAAGAAGAAGAAAAGGATAATAACAGAGGCCTGGAAGGCTACAATAAATCAAGGAAAACCACCTTTGTGCGGATTTCTGCAGCACATTGTCTCTTCCTCTTCCTCCAAAGTTTATTACGCTTGGACTTCAATATTTTAGTAGACAATCTAGCTGCCATTGATTTCTCTTCCCATGGAGTGACATCATCTATGATTACTCTAAATGGCTCTAATTGAGCTCTTAATCTTGACATCAAAGCATTTGCAGCATTCACCGAAAGTGATTCCTGTGCTTCCAAATCAATTTTCCTATCTTTCAAATACTCGTACAACCCACAAGCATAAGGGTCGGTAGATTCCCCTTCCCCCTCTTCCACAGACCCTTCAGTGCTTTTGATTGTCATCAACATCTCAAGCTCTTTCTGCCTATTAAGAATAGCAAATTATTACAAACCATGTTTGCAAAAAGCAGAGAAAAGACAATGAAAAGCCCCTTGGTAACTTTATATCCCAAACAAGCATTTGAAATTCAAACTGAAAGCAATAACTAAGTACATTGATGTAGCAAGAGTCAACGTGTCCTGTAACTCTTTCAGCCGATCATGCACATTTTTGGTGTCCCAAAAAGGAGTCGACTGTGGTGGATTAGGGGGTAACATCGGGAACCAGGGAGGAGGAGGTGCAGCAGGAATCGCATGAAAAGGAACCGGATGCATGGCTGTGGAAAGAATTAAAGTCAAAACGAAACAAATGTTGTCAAGAAAAGAGCTAATTGCGGAAAAATTGTTTTAAGTTCTAACCCCAGCTACCATTGCCACTCGTTAACAAATTTCACAACTTAACACGCACAAAGAATTGACGATGGAATATTGCATAATCCAAAAAACACAGTTAACCATAGCATTCTTTACTCCTTCAATTCTTTTAGTGAATTAAAAAATCTCTCTCTCTCTCTCTCTCTCTCTCTCTCTCTCTCTCTCTCTCTAGTCAGTCAAATTCACAAACAGCTTGTGGTCCAGTGTGAAATTATGTATTAATGTTGCTCTTTTTCTTACTACTTCAATTAAGCACCTTAATCACGAGTGACTCGGAGATATTATACAAAGGAAGTGATTCTGAATCAACCGTTTAACCGCCGATCACACACAAAGATAATCAAATATAACAGTTCTCTGTATGTTTTAGCTACAACAACATTATATGAAATTATGTATCTTTGAAAGCAAACAATATTGAATGATTACAACAAAAGAGTAATTTGCTCGTACCTTTTCAAATTTGACAGGGTTGAAGTCAGTCCCAGGTTGTGCAATGAACTCCACAGAGCTTGTTAAATAGGAGGCCAGATTGTACTCCGAAAAAACCCTGAACTTCAGCGAAAAATGAAACACCCCCTAAATCCCATTTTTTCCACTTTAAACACTCCCACTTTCGTTAAGAGTTATACCAAGCCTGACCCAGCCTAAAGCCTGTGTCACAAATTGGGTAGGTGAATCCAAAAAAACGTATCTTAATTTTTTTTTCTTTTCAAATGTTAAAATAATGTTGTTTCGAAAGAAAAAAAAATCAAACCAAATTTTAATTGGATTTTCACCAAACTGATCAAGCCAGTAAAATTTAATCGAGTAACTTTTATCTAATTCAATATAAAATCTTAAATCAAATTCTGTGTTCTTAAATTTACCTGTTAGACTAAGTCCAGTTCAATTATAGGGGTTGATCCAGCCTGAAGGCCCGATCCTGAATAAAACCCTCATGAAAAGTGGCATTATTAGAAAACCATCCATAACAAGTTGTGATTTTTAATCTCCTCTAGAAATATATTTATATGATTTCTTTTTTCTATCAAAAAAGACAAATATATATTATATCATCCTCATCTCTCGATGAGGCTTTATTCGTGAATACTATACATTTTTTACTTTGATAATGTAAATCCCACAAAATCTGAGTTTGTTGATCTAGATATATTGGGTAAAAACTATTTGCCATGAACTCTGATGCTGAAATTTATCTGAACGTTGTGAATCTTGGACCAACAATTAAAGAAGGAAATGAAATACATTTCATTTAAGTTTTTTTCCCCCCTCGAAGGAGAGATCATTTGAGATTTTTTTATTCAAATTATAATGTTATGTTTGGTTAATTTCTCGGAATAAAAAGAATATATTAGAAGAAACATAAAAATATTTAATTAGAAAAATATAATATAATTTTATAGTGAATCTTTATCGTTTTAAAACAAGAAAGACATGAGATATGTGATCTTCGTCCCAAGTGTTTTCGTGTAATTTATTTTGAGATGGTAACTAAGGTTGTCTAAATTTTTATAATTATTTTTTAGAACATTGTTTTATTAAAACTTGATTTTTTCCATTTAACTTTTCAACGAAACCTTAACCTCACCATGAGGAGTGACTTGGTTAAAAAACTAGAATGGTTGAAGACTTGAAGGTGTAAAATCAGAGATTTTTTTCGTTCAAGTATCTATTTTTTTTAAGTTGAAAGAATATTTTATAATTTAGCTTAAATAAAAAAAAACAAAATGATGTAGTGACCTAAAATCATCTCAATTGTTTTTTTCTGTTAGATAATATTATTAATAAAATATTGAAGGGTCTGGTTGTGGTTAAATCACTGTAACCATGTCCGCAATTTATCCGTAACATATTATTTATTATAATAGTATTTTGTATTTTCTCTTTTAGTCTCATTCTTTAATATTATATTATTTTGAAAATTATGATTCATAATTTGTTTTTTTTTTGGTTATATGTTGATTTTATAGATTTAGTTTTTTTATTTTTTAATTTCAACATTCAAAATTAGATTTGTTAGAGGCGGGACCTGTAGTTTTTTTAATTTTTGATTATTAATTTATTTTAATCTCATGATCTAAATCACGGGTTTAACAAATTAACTCGAATCAACTCATGTTATTTTTTAGGCTACTTTTTTAAAATGATTTTTTTTTATTTCATCGTTCAATATTAGATTTGTTGGAAATTAAGCTTCATGATTTATTTATATTTGCTTTATGTGGTGTTATCCCGGTCTCATTACTCGAGTTGTGAGTTTAACGGATTTACCCGAGTTGACTTTGTTCATTTTCTTTTGGTCTTTTTTTTTAACTAGGTTTCATTTTTTTATCTACTTTCTATAGACTTATCTCAATCTCATGACCTAAGTTATAGGCTGACAAGTTGATTCAGGTTTACTCTATCCCCCCCCCCCCCCCCCCCCAAATTTTCTATTCAATCTCATATTTTAATATTAAGGTGTTTAGAAATTGAGTTTCATATTTTTTTTTTCAATTTGCTTTATGTTGAGTTATCCCGATAATTTTTTTTCTCGATTTTAACTTTCAACATTGAATTTATTGAAAAATTAAGATGAGGTGGAGCTTCATGATTTTTTTTATTTGCTTTTTATAAAGTTATCTCATCCTTATAATCCAGGTTGTTGATTTAACATGTTAGTCCGAGTTGGTCTAGCTTGTTTTTGGTTATTTTTTTCAATTGATTTTTTTTATTTCATTATTCAATGTAATGTTGGTTGGAAATTAAATTTTATAATTTGATTTGATTTATTTTTTATGAGGTTATCCTGATTTCATAATCCGAATTACGGGTTGTGGGTTTGGAATGTTAACTCAGGTAACATGCAATTTTTTTTCATTTTTTTAATTTAACATTATTTCCTTTAATATTGGGTTGATTAGAAATTGATATTAATAATTTATTTTGATTTAATTTTTATAGAGTTATCTTGGTTTCATAATCCAAGTCGTAAATTTAACAGGTCAACTCGGGTTAATCTAATATATTAGCATCTCAGTATTTGAAATAAATATCATCCAATACACTACCATACCAATATTTAAAAATTACAGTATCAAATATTTATTATATTTTTCAATTAATAATTAAATCTTTTTAATTAAAAAACACATTAACAATGAAGCACTTAATTTTAATGGACTTGTGTAGCGGGGTGGGGGAATGATATAGGCCCATTTTGACACTGTAGTTTAATCATACTTTAAAAAAAATTAAAATTTTTTTTCTAATGTTATTGGATCGTTGTGCTTACATTAAAAATATATATTTTATTATATTTTTAAATAACAACACTTATAATTTTTAATACCGTGATCCACCTAATCAGGCACATTGTATTCAACAAAACACTAGTGAAGATCAGAGACAACAAGGCTAGGATGGTCGAGCGGTCCAAGGTGTCAGGCTCTAATTCTTGTCCTCGTGAGAGAGGGCGTGGGTATGGTCCCACTTCTGGTATTTTTTCCACATTTCTAATTTTTTTTAAACTCCACCCCTTTTTTAAGCTTTCATTGCTGGGCTAATGATTTTCATCTTGGCCCAAATTTTGATATTTACTTTGCAAGGTTTCTAGCAAATATCGAATTTGCGTTAATTATAACTTAAAGTAATGTAGTTTTAAAAACCCCACACACACACATATAATCATGTCTTTTTTGTTAAGTTATTTTGTTATTTAAAAAAATGGAAAAAAGGAGGATAAGATTGAGAAGATTTGATTAAATAAAAAAATAGTTATTGGGAATGATTAACATTGGTGAAGAGATTATTTGATTATAGTTGACACGTTGCTATTGCTCCTCTGATGAATAGTTGTTTTAAACGAACAATTATATAAAATAGATAGATATTTCTTTTTGTTTCAGGTTGATGGATTTTTTTAATTTTATATATATATATATATATATATATATATTCTAGTTGACCGCTTTATTTATTTATTTTTTTAAATGGTTGATTAGTTTGATAAAGTTAATATGATTTAACCAGATCTTCTAGTTTTATATATTGCTGGTCAATAATTTCTCGCCCTTTATACTGGATTTTTTTTTTGTTCCTGCCGAGGAGCAGCAACACCGCAATACATGATCCCTTGTTTCATATCAAACAAATAAAAGATAGCGAATCCACAGACGATTCCAGTTATAGGCATAGACCGGGCCTTATAATCCAAATCCGAGAAATAAGCACAGTCCGCATCCATTTTCCTTCAAATGCATCATGAACCCACATGGCATCTCGATGTTCTGACTCAGTAACGTTTCAATTTGACTTGCTTTCCATAGTAACGACGACAAAGCATGCCCGACATGTCCTTCTAGGCAACTCAGAGAGATAGCTCGGCCCCCCTTTGGCCACATTAATTGTCTACATTTTCGTTGCTTGGTTTTCTTGCCAGGAACATCCGGGGTTTTCAATTTCTTGGAATTAAATTTAAGTTCAATTATTATCGTCTTTTGTTTTTGTGTGTAAAACCTCAAATCAGTCCTCAGCCTATGCACCGATTCTCAATGGGTCTTTAAACTGAAACTCTTCTCAACTAGATCCGTAAATTATCATACTTTAGTCCTTCAAGCCATGCTCATCAATGATCGAGGATAATTAAATTGAATCAAATATTGAATTTCATTCTCCCTCATGTACAGGCGGTGGAAGATTTTGCAGTACTGAAAATATTTTCACCTGATAGTATGAGTTTAATAGTCAGGAATAACATATAAATAACCTCACTCTCCCTCGTGTAAAATGTACAAGTAAAATAATAAGACAAGATTCCGTGGTTTGATACACTAAACTCTTCAACAGGATCAGAAAAGATGGCTGGTCCTTGCGACGGTACTAGATAGGCACAGTATTCTTTGCTATATATTTTACTATGATAATTGTGTTTTGATTTTACAAGTTAAGAAATTATCATCCCAAGGTTTAAACCAATGCCTTGAAGGAAACAAACAGAGGGGTGGTCCGGTAGCGAGGACAATAAGGATGTGCTTTTGTTTGGGCCCCTTGTGTCTCATGCTGAGTATATTTCTAGCTATCGGAGAGAGTAACGAGCCAAAATGTTGTAGATAGCTGGTGCTCGTATCACGTACGACTTATTTGCAAGCATATTTTGTCCATGTCCCCCCTTTTGTGATGCACTCTTGCTTGTTTTCATGTGATTATCAATGCTACAGAATCCCTTTAATAATGCATCTGTGTGTCTCTTGCTTGCAATATTGGCTAAGCCGCTGTTAACAAGTGATGAGTAAAACTTTTTGAATCTATATTTTGATGTTACGTGAAAGAAACTAAACCCATTTCAAGGTAATAACCCAAGTGAATTTGTGCATGGCAGATTGCCAATATATTTGGGTTTAGTTTTGTGCTAAAACCAATATATTTGAGTTTGGTTATATATTAACCTCAAGATTACGTGGGTTTGATAAATTATCACACTCAATATTGGTTGAACTTAGGACAATATGAGTCAGGTATGTTATCAGACCCAATATACTTGGATCTAGCTATTTGTTGGGCCCAACTAAACGAGGGCATTATAAGTTGTTTGACCTGATATACCTGGGTTCAATTATATGCTGAGCTTAAATCAACATGAGTATAGTAAGTTGTCAAACTTAATATACTTGGATTCAGCGATGAGCCGAGCCAAAGTCAATGTGGGTCTGTCAAGTTTATAGACCCATGTGCTGAGCACAACTCAATGTAGGTATGACAAGTTGTCAAACCCTATATATTTGGGTCCAACCATGAGTTGAACCCAAGTCAACGTCGGTCTGTCAAGTTGCTAGACCCAATGTATTTGAGTTCAGCCATGTACTAAGCCCTGGTCAATGTGATGGTAAATTATCAGACTCATCTCTTATAGGTTTGGCTACATGTCAACCCCAATTGGTCTGGACGTCATTAAAGATTCATATCAGTACCACATGGTTTTGTTTTAAGCCTATTAATATGATTTGTCCATGTTAGAAATAATCATTACTTTACATTTATAGATATATAAAAAATCTTCTAATGACTTACCATATTTTTTTATCTCATTAATGATATGTAAAAGATATTTGTCTATAATTAATGACATGTAAGAGATTTTTATCTCTCATTAATACCATCAAGACCAAATGACTCTCCAGTCCTTTCACTTCATCAAAATAATGAGTTCATAGATTATAAATGCCCTTGAACCATTCAGGTAAAAAAATAATATTTTTCTATTTTCCAAAACATTTATATCTTAACTGTTAGATTATTTATCATACCAAAAGAAGAACAAATATTATTATTCTTGGAATTTAAACCTTTTCTTTTATTTATTATATTTTCCTACTTGAAAGTTAATGATTTTATTATTGGAAATCCCTAAACCTATAAAAATAGACTGTTTTGTATTTATCAAGATTTCTATCACCATTTATATATTTTTTGGATTATAAAAAATAGAATATTGGTATAAAGACACGATTAACCATTATCCAAACATCAAATAGCTTCATTTCTTAATATATCGGATTTTGTAACATCATCAACAATAATCTTTTTTCAAATTTCGTTAACAGAAATCATTCAAAAGGTCTGTTTTCTCATTTTCACTAAAATATTAGATTACAGAGATTAGGGTGCTGTGAAACATAAGGGCACGTAGTCAGATTGAGGGCCTTGCTTTCTCTCTGAGTACGACTTGCAAGCTGATTGTTCAAGAGTATATGTAACAAATATATAGAACGCAATCGTATTCCTTTTATGTACTTGATCAAGACCCAGCACATCACTCATTGAATGCAAAAAAAATGTAGAGTAATTTACATGAGATTTACTAGGATAGACATATTGAGAAATGTTTTCGTAAAATACATTAATTTCTCATTGCAAGCTCCGTAAAGGGATAGTATTGAGGAATGATGACCAATAGATTGTTGTGCTTATTTTTGCAAGAGCTTGGAAAGGGAAACTGATAATTAACTAACGATGTTTAAAGGAGTAGTGCTAATTTTTACTGAAACATTCTTCCTAAAATTAGTTTTTGAAAAATTTCATCCGGTGGATAAATGGATTCCATTTGTGTGTTTCATTCATTCAATAGATAAAAAGATTTTTCAGGATGTGGGTTTAGGAAGAATTTTGCATTAAAACAAAATTTATCATTTTGAAGATTACATGCTGTTTGTTTTGTGTTTCGTGATTTTTTTACTTGAATTTAATTTTTTTTTGGTATTTTTTTTTATCTTTTTAATGTATTAATATCAATAATAATTTAAAAAAATTAAAAAGCATTATTTTTATGTATTTTCTAAGCAAAATTTTTTTAAAAAACAACCATCATCAACTCAAACAACCACTGTCTACTGTTAAGTGATCCTTCATAAAGTGCAACAAAAGGGTTTCAAACTAGGAATGGCCATCCTCTTCTTCCCTTGTCTTTGTTTCTGAATTGATTGAACGGAAAAAAATTCAATACGGATGCCGCAACCACTCTCACAGAGGAATAAAATGGAAGGGTTGCCTGGAAAAAAGAGAGCATAAAAGATAGCATAAAGCAACAAAAGCTGGACAAATCCCTCTGGGGGTCCTATAATGCTTCATCTGCAGGTATTTTAATGTCCCAGGCCATTCAATATTGCTGGGAAGATTCGTCTTTTTAGTCCTCTATTTCTAGTCTATCTTATTGCAAATTCCTGTCTGTCCATGCATACTATTATATATTCTGCAATTTGTTACCCCAGTTCCTGAATTTTTAAATAGAATCCCATGGAAAAAACAAATCAAGCACATAGAGGTTGAAAATTTCATATCTTTACAAAATGAAGACGACGAATAAGAAATAATTTTAATTTCTATCTTCGCACCATGACGAGACTATATAACATATTAATCTGTATTATAATTTAATTTATAAGGACATACTAATTATTTATCAAACTTTTCACAGCTGAGCAACAATGAAAAATTGCCATCCTGAATGGACACATGAATATATAAACAGGCAAAGGAGTAGAAGACAGAAATGGCAGATGACAACTTGTGTTTGATCTCCTGCCCTGCATTTCTAGAAGCTCTACACTTCCCTTCTCCTTCCGGTCTTGTTTTTTTTCCTCTCTGTAAAACAATCATTTATCTGAAAGCAAAAGTAGAAGAGGATCAGAACACTTCTGAGATTTGAACCAGCAAACACAAAAATTAAGAAAATAATTAAAGATGGCATGAACATACGCATTGATCTTTTGCAATGAAGAACTGCGTCATGGATGGAGCTCTCACTATCATGGCAACCATCCAGTGAATAAGCTACTCTTCTGCTTGGAGATGCTTCCCGTGAATTGCTCTGGCTCTTAACTTCCCATGCTATCCTCTCAACATTGTCAACTCTTGTGCTTATTCTTGAGTCTCTTACTCTGTGGGATAAAGGTCTAACATATCCAAAACACTTCGGCAAGATTCGCTTCCATCTTCCAAGGAAACGACAAAGAATCTGAGCAGCTGAAACAGTTTTTGAAGAAAGAGAAGAGGGCACAGTAGGGGCTAAATTCAGGGAACTGGAGGCCTCACTCTTTGACTGGTTGATAAAAATGGGTCTGATGAGGCCGTCAGAGAAAAGCTGGTCAGCATGAAGAAGAGCATCAGGGGATTGGGAAATGGGAAAATAGAAATTGAAGTTCTGATCTTCTTCCAGTGATCTTCTTGAGTTCTGCATCCTGTAATCTAATTCTTCGGAGATGGCTTCTTGGGAACTGTCAAGAGATGCTCTGAGGGCCGTCTCAAGACCTTGTAAGGAGGGATTGACACTGGTCAACCAACTGCGAGAGAAACTTTCAATGGCCAGAGTTTCTGGGGATTCCATGGATTGTCAACAGCAGCAGCAGCTAAAATGAAATTAAAAAGCACTAATTCTTATATATTAGTGGAGGGCCAAGATTCATGTGAGTGGCACATGTAAAGTTACCACAGACCATGACGACCACAAGTGCATGAATTGTCTATTCTATCAAGGTCAAGCAGGAGACAAATGGAACAAGAAAATTTGAAGCTAGATAGACGTCACTTGCTATTTTGTTCTTCATGATTTCCTTATCCAATTTAAAAATCATTTTTATTTATTTTTCTCTTGATCCGTCATTGTATTATTTAATACTTATCCATAAAATCTTTTGCCATTTTTTGGCATAAAAAGCACAATAATGTTTCAGTTTCCTCCTCCCAGTGGCTACCCACAACAACTACTTTGTCCCTAATTTCTCAACTATTAACGTTTGAACCAAAGATGTGTTCCAAGCGCCCAAGGCAAAGGGCCAAAGCCCAAGGGATTCTTTGAAAATCTTTTCTTTTTTTTAAAACTCCCTATGATATTATTTTTGACAAACACACTCTTATTGTCTTAATTTGGAAAACAGAGTCTTACTTTTATTGTCTTAATTTGGATAACAGAGTCTTTTATGGTTTGCTACGTTAGATGTCTCCATCTATAATCAATCCAGTTTTTTTTTATTAAGACAATGTTTTTAAAATTTTGAAAAAATAAAAGGAAATTTGTTACACATTTTGTCAACTTACTATATATTTATATCTAGATTATTTTTTGAATTTTTTTTTTACATTGGAAATTATTTTTCACTTCATTTTAAAAAGACAATGTTTTTTTAAAAAAATATTATATCTATTTTTTATTTAGCTGAATATTATTTACTTGATAAAATTATTGATTTATTGATAAAAAAAAATATTGATTTCATTTTTTTGTATTTTTTATTAGAGTTATTTTCCAATTTATTTTTTTATAAGAAAATTATTTAATGTGCATGAGATTTTATAATTTCTACACTTTTTTTCTTTCCTAATTTTTTCTTTGGATTTTAAAAATAAAATACAAAAAAGTAACTCATCATAAATTAATAAAAAAATTAACAATTTTTTTATCTTTTCTTTTGTCCCTTTAATATATATATAAATTCGAATTTTTTTTTCTAGTGGTAAATAAATAAAACTTGGCACAAAGAGTTAACAATTTTTTTTAAAAAGTTTTTAATCAATTATTCTTCTTTTTTTCCTTTGAAATTTGAACCAATTAACAAATACCTAAGAGATGTGGGGTTTTTTTTAGCATGCATGAATGCAATGTAGCCTCTCTCACATTTGACTATTGATTCACACCATGCATTGTTTATTTATTTTGGTTATCAAACTATTTTCTTAGATGTTTTAATTATTTTGTGCTCAAATTAAATGCCAATTGCTCCCACTCTGTTGATGAAGAGTACAAGTGAAAGTTAAAAAAATCAAAGTGAAAAATAGGTGGAAAATAAGTGGTAATTTTAAAATTACTGAAAAAGTTTACTTTAATTCTCCATCTTTTCAATTGATAACTTTTAACCCTTTTCGTTTGAATAAATTTAATTTTAGTACAAAATTTTAATTTTTTTTTAAACTTTTCAATTCATAGTTTGATAAAGGAGAGAGAGAGTAGCCAGATTCTAGTGTAAAAGGAGAAAATCAATGGTTGATACCAGTTATACCGATGAAAATGGTTAATTTTGGTGTAAATGAGTATCATTTCATTAGAGAAGTTCCATTGATGTGTTTTTTTTCCCATGAAATTGATGAAAAAAAGATATCAAGCTTGGGAGAGGATTTTTTTCGGCTTGGATTTGTGTTTTTAGGCGTGTTTTAGTGGTTTTTAGGTTTGTTTATTTTTATCATAGGAATGTTGTAAGGTGTGTTGGTGTGAAATTTGTATTTTTAGGTCAAAAAACACCTTGCTCGATTTTCCAGCCATCCTTATGGTGGTCGAAAAATAAAAAGGCATGTGATGCGTCACCTACTTTTATTTTTATTTTCAAAATATTTTAGGGTAGATGTTGTGTTATCCACCTCATTTATAAATAAAAAGATTTAGCCCCGCGCGCGTGCGCACCCACCCTAGGCGGGGGCTTGACTTCTTTGCATTTTTTTTCTAATTTTGTTTAATAAATAATCTTTTTTATGTGTTTTTTTAATTTTTATTTAAATTAATACACTTTCTCTTCTATTTTTAAGATTGTTTATTTTGCTTTTTTGAAATAGCAATTATTTTTTTATATGTATTTAATATTTTAAAGAGATTATTATAAATTATCTATAAAGTTTTCTTCTATTTTTTTTTTTTATAAATAAACTATGATGTGTTTATAAAAATAAAAAGCATTTGTTCTTCTTAAGAAAGTGACCTTAAAGATATAAAAAAGCATGCACGTTAAAGGAAAAAGTTGAGATTAAATATCATATTTATCTATCATTTACTTTTACGTGAATGATAATTTTTTTATTTTATAATTTATTAGTATTAAAAACTCATTTTCTGTTTATTAATTCATACATTTTAGAGTTTAATGTATTTAGTGAAAACATCTTTATGTTTTTAATTAAAAAATAATGATACACTAAAACACACTCACAATATTATTCTATTTTTTACTATTTTAAAAATTAATTTGAGATCGTACATGCATGCAGCGTTGTATTTATAACTTTTTTTATAATTTTTATTTTATTTTATTATATACCAGCATGATGCTTTTTTATTTACAATTATAATTTTTATTTTATTTTAGCCGAAAGAAGTATTAACAACACATGTACATTTGTGTTTTTGCCTAAAAAAACAATTTATCCGCCGCTGGCCAACTGATTAGCAAGAAACTAAAACATGCATCCCCTCTCTTTAAAAATTCAAAATTAATGGAAAACTGAGTTGATCATCATAAGAGATCTCAACTGTTTAATGGAACAATTCATAAAAACTCCAAGGATCATACGGATCAACTGTTAAAATTGAAAATATAAAGATATCTTTATTAAAAATCTATACCATATATACGGATCTCTAATTAAGGATCCAAGTACATGCATGATTTCACAATGAAAGTTCGCACATCAAGATGAAAAGGAGAAACAAAGAATATTACTATCGAGTAAACAAAAGAGTTTGAGAGTAAGTATCTGGTAATCTCTAAGATAATTATTTTTTTATTTGAAAAAAAAAGAAAATAGTTTTATACCACACATCCAATTCTGACACCCAAAAAATAAATGGTCTTTAGAAGTTTTTTAAAATAAAAAAGAATTTTTCTAAATTCATTTGTAATAAAAATCAGAATAAATTGAATTATTCAAGGACAGTAGTAAAAATCTCATCAAAAAAATTACAGCAACTTTCCAAACAAAAGCTATTAGAAAAAAGAACACCTGGATTATTGGCATAACATCTATGATTGGATTAAAAAAGGCACAGGCTTCAAATAATTTTGTAAAGAAAAAATACTTGAAGAAAGAATAAAATTAAAACAGATATAATCATCTAGTAGGTGATTTAATGGTGAGAGTTTGGGATCAAGGAGTTTGCTCCACTTATAGTCTTAGGTTCGAACTCTGTGGTTGTTAATATGATGATCATTAAAAGCTTACATGGTCGTTAACTTCAGGGCCCGTGGGACTAGTCAAGGCATGCTCAAGCTGACCCGAACACCCACGTTAATAATAAAAAATTAAAACAAATACAAATTAAATCAAGAATATTACGCAATACAAACATTTTGTTTAGAGTTATTAATATTCATATAATGGTATAAAGATATAAAATAGATACGAATTTGTTAATAGCAACCAGATTTGCAATGACTCTCATGATATCATTTGAAAACAATTTGATTTTTTATTTATAGGAAAAGAACCAAAGATTGTATTCTAGAAACTTACTTTTTTAATGGTATTCTAGATGGCCCTTCTTTATACATTAAAAACTCTAATGTTTTAGGTGGCGGCAGAAGCCTCATAATAACTCCAAGATCATACTCTAACCTATAGCATGGTTGTTGACAAGATAAATGTTGACATTATCTTTATATAGAAATAGATAATCAGTACATATTATTTTCCTATTTTAGTTCCTATATTGTAGCTGATTTTCCTGTAATGTAGTTCCCATTCCTAACTCATAGGAATGCCTTGGCTGTACAAATACATGACCTAAGGTCTGTATTCATTCATTCATTCAATATACATTGTTCTTCCATCTTTTCATGGTATCAGAGCATATTCAAAGATCCTAACTTTCCTTGATCCACCGTTTCCCTTCACTACATTGGCTACCCAGTATCTACTTTCCCAGTCACCATGTACACAGAAAAAAATCAATTATCAGCCAACACAGGCATGAACAATCAAGCAGCCGTTCCTGCTGCCCCTGCAGATCCCTCAAAATCAAACATCTCAAATCCTTTCTTTACTCATCACTCCGATCACCCAGGTCTGATTTTAGTCTCCAAACCTCTAAACGGAGATAATTATTCCACCTGGAAGAGGGCTATGACTTTAGCCTTAAATTCCAAGAACAAATTAGGTTTTGTCAACAACTCAATCAAAATTCCTTCAGAAGAAACTGATCCCGAAGGTTATGCAGCATGGTCTCGGTGTAATGATATGGTGCATTCATGGCTTATCAATGCACTCAGTCCAGACATCTCCAACAGTGTGATTTATTACTCTACTGCACATGAGGTTTGGGAAGACCTTAATGAGAGATTCTCCCAAAGCAATGCTCCTCGAATTTTCGAGATACAACGAGAAATTGCTTATTTCAAGCAAGAACAACTGTCTGTTTCTTCCTATTATACCAGACTGAAAGGACTGTGGGATGAATTAGCATCCTATGACAACACAGCCCATGGGGCACAACAGGATCAACAAAAGTTAATGCAATTTTTGATGGGGCTGAATGATTCTTACAGTGCTATTCGCGGGCAGATCCTCCTCATGAATCCTCTTCCTTCAATTCGGCAGGCATATTCTTCAATTTCTCAAGAAGAGAAACAGCGAATCCTCACTTCATCGCATGCCACAATTGAACCCATCAACAGTGCAGCTATGGCTGTTCGAGGAAGACCCAACCCAGCCAGACATGGACGATTCAACCGTTCATACGGTTCGCACGAACCACGGTCGCAGGAGAGACAACCAGAAAGTTTCAACCAAGACAGACGGAGACAGGGGACTTTCGCAGGTAGAGGACGACCAAATTGCTCCCACTGTGGAGAAAATGGACACTGGGTCCAGACGTGTTATGAATTAAATGGCTATCCAATGGGCCATCCGAGAGGAAGATTCCAGCCGGGCTCACGCAGCTTCAACAACAGGGCCAGGCCTGCGGGGAATCATATGGCCGAAAGTTCTTGGGCCAGGCCTCCAGCCAATAGCATTACCGAGACCAATCCCAAAGTTGATGGCAGCCAGTTCATGGGTATTTCGGAGGATCAATTAAAACAACTTTTGTCACTTGTTAGTAAGAATGATGACTCTATATCTCAGGCAAATGCGGTTACCAAACCAGGTTTGTCTAAAATCACTTCCCGCGATTGGATCATTGATAGCGGGGCGACGGATCATATTTCTTCGTCACTTAAATTATTCCGTAAAAATAAAAGTTGTTCATTACATTCGGTAATACTGCCCAGTGGAGAGAAAGTCAATATTGTCGCCAAAGGATCGCTACCTTTGAACTCTGTTTATTATCTGCATAATGTGCTTTGTGTTCCCACTTTCAAAGTTGATCTGATATCAGTTAGTCGGTTAACGAGAGGCCTGAACTGCTCAATAACTTTTTTTCCCTATTGGTGTATTTTGCAGGATCTGGCTACGAGGAGGATGATTGGTTTGGGTAAACAAAGAGACGGCTTATATTATCTAACGGCACTTGTGACGAATAAAACCATCAACACCGCCTCCCCACCCACAAAACTACCGACATGCAATCTTACCATTTCATCCACCGATCTCTGGCATCATCGCTTAGGGCATGCATCATCTCCTTGTTTAAGTTTCATTGCCAAGAATTTTTTTAATTTTTCAATTCGGTCAAATAATGCTTGTCATATATGTCCTTTGGCAAAGCAGAGTCGTTTACCTTTCAGTCCTAGTACTATTTCTTCAATAAAACCTTTTGAAATAATTCATTGTGATATTTGGGGTCGTTATCGACATCCTTCCCTTACTGGTGCTCATTATTTTCTTACCATTGTGGATGATTTTTCTCGTTTCACATGGATATTTTTAATGCGACATAAAAATGAAGCACAATCACTTTTAAAAAATTTCTTCAGTTTTGTTCGGACCCAATTTGAAACTCAAATAAAAACATTTCGAAGTGATAACGGTGGAGAATTTATTTCTTTACGTTCTTTTTTTCAAAATCATGGGGTCGTTTTTCAACATTCTTGCGTCTACACGCCGCAACAAAATGGGGTTGTGGAACGTAAACATCGTCATATTTTACAAGTGGCTCGCGCTTTAAAATTTCAAGCACATCTCCCTACCCTTTTTTGGGGGGAATGTGCTCTTACCGCCGTCCACATAATCAATCGTTTGCCTTCTCCAGTTCTTTCTCTAAAAACTCCTTTTGAACTTCTCTTTTCAAAAAAACCCGTTTTTTCTCATCTCCGTGTTTTTGGCTGTCTAACCTATGCTACTAATGTGCGCATTTCTCATAAGTTTGATCAGCGTTCCATTCCTTCCATTTTCATTGGTTATCCCGTTGGACAAAAAGCATACAAATTGTTTGATTTGTCACATAAAACAATTTTTACTAGCCGCGATGTCAGATTTCATGAAACCATTTTTCCCTATGCATCTGTCCAGCCCATTAACCCACCAGAAACTGGCCCACAAATTTCCGAAACCGGCCCAATCCCAATTATGGCCCGTGACATCCCTTGGCCCAATTCTTCTCCTTCCACATCAGACACTTACCTGCCAAATCACCTTACCTCACCTTTACCAACTTCACCATCTTCCTCTCCTTCACCGACACCATCACACATGTCCCCTTCACCTCGTGACCCACCGTCACCTTCACCACTCCCACAGCCACCTCCTTCAGCTCCACCATTCGAGCACTCATCAACCACCACTCCACCAAATAACCCCATTCCTGCCCCTATTCCTCTCCGTCGCTCAAGTCGACAGACTGTTCCACCGATCAAGCTCAAGGATTTCGTCTGCAACAATGTTTACACTGACCAATCACTCTCTTTGTCGCTGGGTCCAACCAAAGGAACTCGACATCCTCTGTCTAACCACCTCTCATATCACCGTTACACGCCCAATTACAGATCCTTTGTTGCTCAAATCGGCACCATCAGTGAACCTAAGTCCTATTCAGAGGCAGTTGTTCATCCTGAGTGGCAGAAGGCCATGACTTCTGAGTTGCAGGCTTTACAAGCTAACGGCACCTGGACTCTTACCAAACTTCCCACTGGTAAAATTCCAATTGGCTGCCGATGGGTCTATAAGGTCAAGCTCCGATCAGATGGGTCAGTTGAAAGGCACAAAGCACGGTTGGTAGCAAAGGGGTTCACCCAATTGGAAGGCATAGATTACCAGGATACATTTTCTCCAACAGCGAAGATTATTTCAGTGCGCTGCTTGCTTGCCTTAGCTGCAGCCCGTGGGTGGTCCTTGCATCAAATGGACGTGAACAACGCCTTTCTTCATGGCGATTTGGCAGAAGAGATTTACATGTCTCCACCGCCTGGCCTTCAGCGACAGGGGGAGAATAATCTGGTGTGCCGTTTACATAAGTCGCTATACGGTTTGAAACAGGCGTCTAGGCAGTGGTTTGCAAAATTCTCGGAGGCCATGTGTTCTGCTGGCTTCATCCAATCTCGAGCCGATTACTCTTTGTTCACCAAAACACGAGGCAAGCTCTTTACTGCACTTTTGATATATGTGGATGACATTCTAATAACTGGAAATGATCATGCTAGCATTGTTGACACTAAAAAATTCCTGCATAGTCAGTTTAATCTTAAAGACCTTGGTAATCTAAAGTACTTCCTTGGCATAGAAGTTTCTGCATCCAAGAAGGGAATTTTTATCTGTCAACGTAAATATGCTTTGGAAATTATTGAGGATGTGGGTCTGTTGGGGGCTGCCCCAATTAACACTCCTATGGAACGAGGTTTAAAATTATCAGACCAGGGTGTTTTGTTGAAAGAACCGAGTAAGTATAGAAGATTGGTTGGCAGATTGATTTATCTGACAGTTTCGAGACCGGATATAACATATGCAGTGCATGTTTTGAGTAGGT
Organism: Populus simonii; assembly: GCA_007827005.2. Lineage (NCBI taxonomy): Eukaryota > Viridiplantae > Streptophyta > Magnoliopsida > Malpighiales > Salicaceae > Populus > Populus simonii. The sequence continues at coordinate 6,369,616 of CM017477.2, forward strand.
TTATGCATGAGCCCAGAAAGCTTCACATGGAAGCAGCACTTCGGGTTGTTCGATATTTGAAAGGTGCACCAGGTCAAGGCCTATTTTTCTCATCGAATAATGACTTCAGGTTGAGAGCATATTGTGACTCAGACTGGGCAGGTTGCCCGCTCACTAGGAGATCCACCACAGGCTATTGTGTGTTTCTTGGACCGTCATTGATATCCTGGAGATCGAAAAGACAGAAAACAGTTTCCCTTTCTTCCGCCGAAGCCGAATATCGCGCAATGACAGGAGCCTGCTGTGAGTTGACTTGGCTGCGTCAATTATTGAAAGACTTGGGTCTAATACATCATGAAGCAGCCCTATTGTTTTGCGACAACAAGGCTGCCTTACACATAGCTGCCAACCCAGTTTTCCATGAGCGGACTAGGCACATTGAGATGGACTGCCATTTCATTAGAGACAAGATTCAAGACGGTTCAGTGATCACGAGATATGTGAGTTCTACACATCAGCTGGCGGATATCCTGACCAAGTCTTTGGGAAAGGAAAGTTTCATCCCTATGATTCGCAAGTTGGGAGTTCAGGATATCCACTCTCCAACTTGAGGGGGAGTGTTGACAAGATAAATGTTGACATTATCTTTATATAGAAATAGATAATCAGTACATATTATTTTCCTATTTTAGTTCCTATATTGTAGCTGATTTTCCTGTAATGTAGTTCCCATTCCTAACTCATAGGAATGCCTTGGCTGTACAAATACATGACCTAAGGTCTGTATTCATTCATTCATTCAATATACATTGTTCTTCCATCTTTTCAATGGTCTCTACTTTAATCTATCCCCATGACATCTTGATCATTAAAAAAGTTTTGATTTTTCCATTAAAATGAAAATATTCTAAATGCAAGAATGCATAGAGACAGCAATGTGCCTCCGAATATTTAATATATGTTTAGAAATTGATGCTCAAAGTATAGAGAATTGTCCACTGCCCTCTCTTCAGAAACGATGTTCTCAAAACAAACAAGAGATAACAAAACTATCAATAAGCAATGCGCGGCGAGGGACAACCACACCCTGACCAAAGCAGCCCCTAAATATTCTTACATTTAAAGAACGTATGAGAAGGTGATTAATCAAGATGTCTAACAGTGTTTATTTTCTGATTTGTCTGCATGTAGCATCGTGTGAAAACAACACACAGAGCACAATCTCCATGGTCGACTTTGATAGAGTACACGATGAAAATTGATGGTGAATAGGATTCCCATTTTCCAAACAAGAGTTTTAACTATTTGAGAAGAAAGGAAATGAGTAACTAATACCCTTTGTAAAACAACTAGAAACAGTACCAAGAGTGATTCTTAGTGTCGCTGCGTCTGTATCCTAGTTAAGAGGGCGGGAGGAAGAAAAGGGATCGAGAGATGTTCTTTCCATGCAATACCTGAATCTTAACATGTAAATATCCTTAGAAAGAGATAAAAGCAGAAGTAGCAGACAGGGGTCCCTAGCTAGCTGATAGGAGTTAGAGATAGAATGTTTCAGGGACGAGCTACATGAACAGAGATGAAAAGGCGATACAGAAGGAATGGGTCCCCTACTTACTATCTGATGATACTGCAATGTCTCAGACACAAACTAGATGAAATGACATGAAAACTGATAAAGAGTGAAGGAGACTCTCCTCTCTGCTCTCTTGAAAAACAGCACAACTAAAGAAACTGATCCACACGCATTAACTTGAGAAACCTAGCTAGCTTCTTTCTTGTCACTGTACACTGCCTCAAGTTTCCTTCCATTAATTCAATCATGCAAGTAACTGTAAACTAATGCATTTATGCAAAAGCTAGCTCATTTAAGTAATAATAATTAACTAATTGAAACCATCACTTTAATGCCTCTGGCTTGACATGATTCTACGTCAGAGCTTGAGGTTGTTCGCCCTTTACAAATAGATTGCAATGACCAGCAAGTTTTATAATGGGATTAGGACCGCTGCCAAAACCTGACAGAAAATCAATACTCACAAACTTGACTCCTGAGGCACGAATCTCTATCAAGCTGCCCGCATTTCCATTCAGACGCCATTCCAATAAATGGCAATGCCAATTGCCACCAGCATTTGAACCAGTAGCTAGCATTAGCATTACTAGACATGATGGAACGGCATAGAAGTTTTAAAGCAAGGCATTGTTGGAATATAACAGAATCCTGTACTCAGAGCAATCACATCCTGCTACTATAAAAGAAACGGTCCTCCAGAACAATGCAGTGCAATAGCGGTAATGTGAAAAATAATAAAATGAAAATCATGTCCAGATCAGATTGAAAATGTGAGTAGGATGTGGCTATGTTCTGATTGGAGATTTTGGGTCAATGTATGCTCTTTTGATTTTTTAGTAAGAAAAGGCATGCATGTTGGAAAACCCAATTTAAGTGGACACTTATTTACAAGTTAGTCAAGTAGTAGTGAAATAAAGAGCAAATATTTTCAGAGAATATAAATCTAACAAATACCGCTGTAGCATTTATTTATGAAGAATATATGAAGATTACATACATCGAACATAAACTAGTAGGAACTGAGTCACCACAGACACGAGATGTTGATACAAGACCATCGAAGATTTTTAGACATCGGCCTTGATGGAAGAGCTGTATCCACTTTGATCATCATAGTACTTGGACCACAGCATCACACCGCCATACTTATCAGACCCCTTGATGGCTGGAAGCACATTGGAAGTTAAATCAGGTACAGGAATGAAGCCACTTCCTGCTGCCTCAGGAGAAGCAGGTAATCCTAGGAAAAACACAGTGGCTGGAATGTCTGAAACCCACTGCTTCCATGCATCTTCGAGATTGGTAATGTCACCGGATGTGTACTGACACGGAGGGTTGTTGTAGAATTGGACCCAAACATAGTCAAAAAGACCTGTTTTGAGGGCATTTCCTACAGACGCATCAGGAAATGGGCACTGGGGTGCTGCCGTTAGGTACACCTTTTTTCCTTGATTGCTGTATGCTGAAAGGTACCTTGCAAGATCATCCCAGTACAGGTCTGTTCCTCCTTCAATATCAAAGTCAACTCCATCTAGAACAGCAGGGCCGAGCGGACGAAATGAAGATTGTCCACCCAAGAAGTTGTTCCAGATATAAGTGGCGACTTGTCTTGCGTCATCAGAGGAGGCCAGGGAGTAGCTTCCGGAACCTCCTCCGATAGAAAGCATCAGCTTAATGCCTTTGGATTGACATGATTCTATGTCAGAGCTTAAGCCTGCGCAACCTTTACTGTATGGATCGCAGTGACCGGCAAGGTTCATCATGGGGTTACGACCGCTACCAAAACTGGAAAGAAAAGCAATGTTAACAAACTCATATAATCCCGTGGCACAAGTCTCTGCCAAGGTACCCTCATTTCCATTCTGGCCCCAATAAATAGTGATGCCACCTGCATTTGAACCCGTTGCTAGCAGTAACATTACTAAGACGAGGAATGGCATTGAAGTTGTTGTTATAACTGCCATTTTAAGGTAGTTACCAAGTCTTTATATGATGATAAGTCTATTCTACTTCTTTGTTAAGGATTCTGGATAGCCATGGCTTTTTATAGCAAAAACTTTCCCCTCTTCTAATAATCATATTTTGTGCCTATGCTTAAACGGAGTGCCGTGACAGTTACCCATTATTTTGTAGTGAGGTTTTGAAATTTCGATGAATGGTTCTGATATCGAACAGTTGGTTAATTTATTTATCTTTCCACGCCACTTTACCTTTCGTCCATTTCCTCCTATGTCCTGGTTGCTTGCTCAAAATATAGTGGTAGACGGAGAGAAGTAGCCATCAATTCCAAGTCTCCATCTTGACTGCTATAATGATAGAAGGCACAAACCATTGTTCGATTTCTCTTGTTTAATCTGTTTCCAACTCATTATCTTGGAAAGCACGGGAGTGCTTATGCGGAATGGTTTGAATCCTAGATAACAGTTATTCATGCTCAGATGGAATTAGTGTTTGTCTTCATGCATGGTAACTTTGCTTATAAAACAAGAATGGAGTCTTCTTTGTGCATTCACTGTGAATATCTTCTTGTTTATTGATGGTTTTTTTGGGTGATGATCCAGCTTGGTGGAAAACCAAGGGTTATCTGGTGCTCAAGGAAATTAGGGAGTAAATTAATAATTATTTCTCCCGTGATGAAGATGAATTTTCTGGTCCAATAAGCTCAATCCAGCAAAACAAAACCAAAATATTTTATATGTAGCTCTTATTCTAAGAGCATAACACAATTGACAAAAGGATTAAAGCATATTATCCTAAGAGAAGTTATTGAGATAAAGGTCTGTAAAATATGAAATTCATGCTGTCTCGTAGTGAACTATGCCAAGCATGACAAAGGAGAAAACAAGGACAAAATATTGAAGCCCACCCGAGTGCAACATTTTCGCAATTCCTATACTTTAGTAACTTCCTGGTATACTGCAGATAACAGCGCCAATAAACAACGATTTAATAGCAGAAGAGGCCAACAATTTAAGACACGTTAGAGGCAAGCGAAGGCTAACGGGCATGCAGAGTTTTTCAAAATGGATATTTTCAAGCTTAAAAAACACCATCTGCGTGGAAGTATGAAGCAGGTGAACTTAGGAGATGTAACTGTTAAGGCAAGGCATCGTTAGAATACAAAAACCCCTGCAGCCAGAGCAATCGTATCCTTCTACTATAAAAGCAATTCTCCTACAGCACAATGCAGTGCATTCTGAATTAGTACAATTCCAAGTGGGTAGCAAAAGTAGATTAAGATGGCATTTCAACCAGCAACTACATTATCAGTTGCCGCATTAGCATTGCTAATTTTAGCAACAGGATCTGATGCTGGTGGAATAGCAATCTACTGGGGTCAGAACGGAAACGAGGGAACCCTGGCAGATACTTGTGCAAATGGAAACTACCAATATGTAAACCTGGCCTTCCTCGTGACTTTCGGAAATGGCCAGACTCCCATGATTAACCTTGCTGGGCATTGCGATCCGTACAGCAATGGCTGCACAAGCTTGAGTTCTGACATTAAATCATGCCAAGCCCAAGGTGTTAAGGTGATGCTTTCTATAGGAGGAGCTTCTGGTAGCTACTCCCTCGCCTCCTCAGAGGACGCGAGGCAAGTCGCTACTTATCTCTGGAACAATTTCTTGGGGGGTCACTCTTCATCCCGTCCCCTGGGGTCTGCTGTCCTAGATGGGATTGACTTTGACATCGAAGGAGGAACAGGTTTGTACTGGGATGACCTTGCAAGGTACCTTTCTGCTTATAGCAATAAAGGTAAAAGGGTGCACTTAACAGCAGCTCCCCAGTGCCCCTTCCCTGATGCTTGGGTGGGAAATGCCCTGAAAACCGGTCTTTTCGATTACGTTTGGGTCCAGTTCTACAACAACCCTCCTTGCCAATACGCTTCTGGGGAGGTCACCAATCTGGAGGATGCTTGGAAGCAATGGACTTCAGCCATTCCAGCCAGCAAGATTTTCTTGGGTTTGCCCGCATCTCCTGAGGCAGCAGGCAGCGGCTTCATTCCCGTGCCTGATCTCACATCAAACGTGCTTCCATCCATCAAGGACTCTTCCAAGTATGGGGGTGTAATGCTGTGGTCCAAGTATTACGATGATCAAAGCGGATATAGTTCTTCCATTAAGAATGATGTCTGATCTCACATTTCTGTCAATTCCGCGTGCCTGCATGCGTGATGTGTATCGGTTGTATTTCCAGATATTCTGATCTATCTTCTATATATGTATCTTCGGAGTATAAATTTGATTTATGCTCTCACTAGTTTCTTACATGCGGCTCTCTTCATGGTCTTGTAGTTTTTAACTACTACTTATGCCATGAACAAACCTGGCCAAAATTTTAACAACTGGAACTTCGAAAACGATAAAACTGATGCAGAACAATGCCAATCTAATCAAAATCAACATTTCATCTCACATACAAGCGTAGGCATTATGCTATGGATCCAGGTAAACAAAAAATTGAAATTGTAGAAGAGAATTAGCATCACAAAAAGGATGGCCACCCTTATTGCTCAAATCAGACACGGGTCAATACGGCTAAACCACATACTAGTACAGTGCGGTTGTACGATTTAAGTAAATTCAAGCATTCTTCCAACCTTTTCAACTGGTAGTAAACTGCTAATCTCCTAACCTGCGGGTCAACCTGCCCAACCCACCACTTGGCCTTGAGCTGACAAACCCATGTGATTAGTTGACAAAGATTTGGATGCAAATTTGGTGGAAAAGTTTTAGGACCAACCAACCCCACGTTCTTTGTGGTCATTACTAAACAATGGTTTATATGGAGAAGCGTAAAACAAGATGCAAGTACATAATATCAGGGAATGAAATTATGTCCCTTCCATAACCCTCTCTTGACCTGCTATGCTGCTGCTTGGACCTAGCCAATGTGCCTATCAAAATTAATCTGGATGAATTCGAGGCAGAAGCTCTCGTTCTTAGATAAATTCTAAGTGTGATCAGCAACCATTTTTTTCTAAGAAAGGTTGCAGTATAAATAGATTAAAGAACGGGTTTAATATAATTTATTTTCTTTCTTGTGTTGAATTTCAAATGGGAGGAGAGAAAAAACTAATGAATTTCAACACAAAAGTCTAGGTGTTGATTTTGAAGAAGTTAAGCTTGTAAAATATTCATAATTTTGGTGCTTTCTGTTTTGTTCTTTTCTGCTACTTTATCATAACAGGCCCCAGCACAAGTATAAAACAATCAGGGGCATCATTGCAAGTGTGTTTGGTTTACTAAAAATATCAATATTCATGAGCTATGACAGCAGGGGAATATTTTTCTCGAAACAATAAGAAAAGAAAAGGGAAAGATTAATTAATCTCCTTCTGATCAAAGAATCTGTAAAACTTCTGTAACAGCTAAACAAGAAATATACTTCCAATAGCAAGGAGTTTTTATAGAAAGCATGATCAGAACGCCAATACCAGTACAAACCCTGTTAATTAAAGGTTAAAATTTGGAGGAAAAAAAGCCCAAGAAAATAAAATTTCCAAATTACACTATGAAACAAAATATGTAAAGAGCAAAGAGATTCAAATTAAACAAGAAACTGTAATCGCTGGGCCTTGATAAGCCTTCATGAAATGTCGACCTTCATCCGTGAGTATTAACAGCTTCCCACAGCATATTTTTCGGAACAGGGTTGGCCAGGTCCCTAGCCTGCAGAGCGACATTCCTGAGTTTCCTGATTGTCCACACGTTGGCTTCCCAGAAGGACAAGCTCCTGTAAGATAAATTGTGCTTCTTGCACAGATCCTGTACCAATGGTGAAACTCTTCTCAATTGGCATCTCGGCATCCTTGGAAACAAATGATGCTCAAGCTGAAACTGCAAACCACCATAAAACCAATCCATCCAAGATGAACACGAAATATCCAAAGTCCCACTTGTCTGTTTCTCAAACCAATCATTCCCTTCTGGAAGTCCAGTGTAAACATCGGCCGCAAAATGATTCAAACAAAATTGAACGTGTTGAATTGCCGTAACAGCAAAGCTTGTAAGCACAAACATCACCCTCTCGGGCCAATTAGGGATGCAAGACACAAGTAGAGGGAACCAAGTCCAGAAGATAAGAATTCCCAAGATGTTCAAAGCTCTATCTGGGAATCTTCTCTTTGAAAACAATAGCAAGAACGTTTGTATGTACAAATTGACCCTCGCAACACACATTACTGGATAAAAAGTCCAGTGTTGGTAACTCACAAAGAACCTGGCCACAGGATCAAAATTTAAGTACCTTCCATAAAAGCAAGACTTTATAGAATTGAAAAAAATCGAATTTACCGCAAAGACTGGTATGTGTTGAAGATCAGGATCATAATCAAGACTGTTGCAAGCGAGATGGTGTGCATTGTGGGTCCATTTCCACCAAGCAATGCTAATACCCGTGAGCGAGTTTCCAGCGAGGAATTGAGCGAGTTTGTTAGAACCACGAGTGTTCATCACCTGGTAATGCCCTGAATCATGACCAATATAGGCACTTTGAATCCAAAGAAACCCCAACACCACAGCAGAACCAAAATGAGCCCAAACACTCTGGCAACACAAAACACCATAAAGAACAACACAAAACATCAATACAATAGATGTCAGTGCATACATAGTAATATGTCCTTTCTTTTCGAACAGGCCCAGTTTAGCAAACTCTGAAGCAAGCCTCCTGTAATCCTTGGATGTCTCTGATAGCTTGAAATCTGTGAGATAATACCCTGTAAAGAGCTTATCAAGATATTTCCATGCTGTTCCAGGATGGTAGGCAATGAATGCATCAGTAGCATCTAGGCCTGCCATATTCATGAGAGCAACATCTCCACCCGGATGCTCATTTGCCCAATCAGAGACATCGTAAACCTTTCCCTGAATAGAGATCCACAAGTCTCCTGCCTTGTTGTGCTGCTTAAGCTCTTCGCTTGTAATGCCCTTCTTATCTCCCTCCATTGAGCCAAAATAGTATATGAATTAGAGAGATTTTGATATTGCTAACTAGAAACAAATCAAAACAAGAAATTCCTGTTATCGTTCTAAGAAAGCAATCCCATTAACAGCGATTTCGATCTCTCTCTCGCTCTCGGTTTTATCTCTGATGAGCTACTTATCTCCTTGCTATTCTGGCTTTCCAAGATGATTTCCGTTGTTTTTCGAGAGGTTTTATAAAGAGGAGACAGCTTTTGGATTCTCTCTCCTTTCTTTTCTCCCAAAACAGCGAGGTTTGCTTTGAAACGGTGACTTCCTAGAACCAGCAGGTAAATCTCTTTTAAACAATAATCATCAAATGACCGTTGATATGAAAGTTCGGGTTTGGTAATTGCAATCAACGGCAGAGAGGAGGCTAAGTGACGCGCTTACAAGGAAGACTTATTGTACTTGAAAGATATTTTTGGGGAGCGGCGACTGAGTCACTTGAAAGATATTTTGAGGTGCGGTGTCATGGTTACTCACTCGTGGGTCGTGTAGAGTAGACTGCGCGTTAAATGAGAGCCAAGCGAAAAGATTTTTTAAAATATACGGAAAAAGATACTAAATGCCAGCCTCAGATAAAATAATTAAATTCCCTCAACCTGTTTGGACAGTTAAATAGTATAATTTGTTTCCAGGTTGTATCGATAATCTTAATGGGTGTGATGATAACCAAGTTTTAAAATGACTATTTGTCGTGTAAGGAATATTTTGATTGTACTTTGTTTTCGTATTAACTATGACTAAATGAACGGTTATAGGAGGTTTTAAGAATTTCCAGGGTGGTTTTACTTGTGCATAAAAGAATTCCAGAGTAGTTTCACCGAGCACGAAACTTTGACCTTTTATTTACTTAAATCCAATCACAGTTTTGTACATAAATTCTGGTGGTATAAGTCATAGTTTAGAAATGCGGTTGTATCTGTAAATTTAAAAAAATTAATTTTTTTATGTTTTGGATTGTTTTTATGTGTTAATTTTAAAAATAATTTTTAAAAAATAAAAAAAATTATTTTGATGCATTTCGACATAAAAAATATTTTAAAAAACAACCATAATCACACTAACAAATAAATCCTAAACTCAACATAATATTGTTTGTTATTGTATTAAATTTGGTTTGATCTAAATTTTTTGAAACGTTAAGAAATAATGTTTAGATAGTTATAAATTTTTTATTATTATCATTTGACTGTGCAAAATAGTTCAAACTTAAAAAGTTTTGACTTAGCTATTTTTAGCATGGATTTTACGAAAATTATTTTGGTATAATCTTATTGACTACATAGATCTTAAGAAAAAAAAAACATGTTATATTTCTCATAGTTGATCTGAAACCTGCAATCCATATTATGGATTTTATAGGGTTAAATTAATTTTTTTTGTTTTATAATATGATATATTAAATATAAAATTTAATTTATAATTAATCAAATACTAAATGATAAGATTAATTAAAATCTCAACATTAAGAGATGAGATTGGAAATATATATAAAAGTAAAAAAAAAACCTACAAAGTGAGTTATGAACCGATTTAAATTAATTTTTTTATTTTATAATATGATAAAAATATATAAAAAACAATTTATAGTCAACTAAATGAAACAATTAACTAGAAACCCAACATTAAAATATATAATTAAAAAAAACCAAAAAAGAAACACCAACTAAAAAAAACCAGAAGGCCAATTGATTAAAAAAAGAATCCATTATTGCATGGGTCACGTTGGGTTGTTAAAAAAACTCGGATCCACGTCCTTAGGCCTGTATTTTTTTCCCCCACCCAGAAGAAAAGAAAGGTCACTGTCGTTTGGAAGAAAATATTGCAGTCCACAAGTTTTGTACCCGCAATCTTGGCATTATTTCCACGCATTAACTATTAAGCCACGATACAAAACTGCTAGCTAAACTATTTAAAAAATGTATTAATTAACATGGTTCAATATTGGTATAAATAATTAATAACCGACTTTCGTTTTTTTAATTAGTTTTTGGTATATATAGTTTCTTTTCATCTTATGATGAAATTTCATCAGTTTTTTTTAGATATGGATAATCACATGCTGATTAAGATCCTTTTTTTTATTAATTATATTTCTTTTAAAAATATGGAAGAGGAGGAATGCCTTGATATGTGCCCAATATAAACCCACTTAAGACCCGATTCATGCCAAATACCAAATTATCATTAAGATATCTACTTCACCTGGATGTCTCGTTGAATCCTAGAGGGTGGGTGAGCTGGTAGTGAGGTTTTACGGATGTTGGGAGAGACCACCCTCACTATCGTTCCAAACCTCCTGCATATGGACAAACATCGACATGTCCTAGAACCTTATAAAAAACCTAGCCTTGATTAAGATTATTTATTTTTTGCTAGTTGTTCTACACTCCTTACTTCATGTAGCTTGTTACATGGGGCTTGAGTGGGAACTAAGTTTCGTTGGGTATGCGTTCTTGAATTACTGTTGCATATTCAGCTCCTGCTGTGGTGGCTATTGTTGTTTTCTTGATTTATCCAATCGATCAAGAAAGTTTTTCAAATAGTTTAGTCTGGTATTTTGAACTTTATGATTCCAGGCTGAGCACAACATCCTTATGCATCCATTTCACATACTAGACTGTGTCACATATCCGAGTGTGAGCAAAAAGAGTACCTATCAATTTTCACTTCATTCCTGGGCATAAAGCATTACCAGCAGGGCAAAGCTGGAAAATAAAATGGTGGGGGGGGGGGGGGGGGGGGGGGATAAGGGATTAGAAGAATTATTCTAGAGTACCAAAATTTTAGTTATTTTACTACTAAAATTATAAACATTGTTAAGGAAGGGACTGAAAAAAAATATTTTCTTACAGGGGCCGCCAATCTCCATATCTTCACCACTAGCCACCAGATATCTAAGAAGTGAAAGCAAGTAGAATGCCTTATTCAAATTAAAGGAGAGGGCTTGAGGCAAATACAGTTTGATTCAAAAATCAAGTTGTTGGTCTTTGATTCATTACTAAAGAGATTCTAGTAATCGTGGATGTCCGGATTAGTTTACGAGTGTCTTAACTAATTTTTCAAGGTTCTGAAATTAAGAACCAGGTAAACCTTCAATGTTCCTAAGGTTTGTGACACTCGAACTAGTGATTTCTTGTAGTAAACTCAAAATCTGAGCAGTTGAATTATATCCTTCAAAATTAAATTTTATTCATATGGATAAGCTCTTTAACTATTCCAATAGTAAAAGTAAAGATTATATAATGCTTGAGATTGTTGTTGTTGTTCTTTAAAGTTTTTTATTTAAAGATATATTAAAATAATAATTTTTTATTTTTTTAAATTTATTTTTAATATTAACTTATTAAGACAATTTAAGATTATTAAAAAAAATCAAAAGATAAAAACGAAGACATTCGTAATACTGCAACGAAATTGTATGATTTTTTTGTTTTAAACCAGAAACAGAGTGTACGATTACCAGAAAGGGAAAACAGCTAGCGAGCAACGTCAGCAAATAAATCATGACAAAATTACTTTGACTGTACGTAAAGTTTGTTTTCCATAATAGGCACCGTTTGTCCTCTTCCTTTTTCTTCCTTACCTTTATTTATTCGAATATGCTGCTTTTTCAGACAACGAGACATGGCTTCCAAATCTACCCACCACGTGGAAGGTCACGTGAGAAACTGCGTTCGTTGTCACGACGAATGGTACCCCTCAGCTAGTGGCACTAGGTGGACAAGGTCACAGGATGTGATAAGAACCCACATCCATGACAGCGTGACAGCTAAAGGTGTGTTTGTTTCCGTTTCAGCCCTTTTAAACTGTTTTTTTACATTGAGTTAATTGCTTTTCAGTAATTTTAATATTAAATATTAAAAAATATTTTTATAAAATTACTTTCCATCTCATTACCGAACACAAGAAAAACGCCACACTCCTATTATACAATACTCTTTATTATTATTTATATTATCATTATTATGTCCGAATGACAGGTGTTGCTTCCTCGTATGGCGGGAAAATCAAACCCCGGCTGTTTAGACTTTATTAGTGGGCAAAAATAGCATTTCGTGGACGGTTGGCCATGTACTAAATGCCGTTTTGTCCACGTGAAATTGAGGTGCTGTCAAAAAGTCAGTCTAAAGGCATACTCATTTTTAATAGTTGTCTGTTTCATATAGTTATGTTTTGAATGTGCAGCTGTTTTTAGTTTTTTATTTTAAATAATATTTATTAATACTTGTTTTGCTTTGAAATCAAAGCGAATATTATTTTAAAAGAAATTGTTTTCCTCTCGAAACAAAGCAGAGTATTTTGCACCCCCCTCCTTGATTACAAGCAGAACAATTTACTATAGGATTGCATTTTTTTATTAAAATGAAAGTTTTATTCATTTTATTTTAAATCAAACATATCAAGATACTAACTCTGTTTCAAAAATAATATCTTTATATTGTTGATTTTATTGAAATGATTTGTTTATGTATATTAATATTTAGCTTTTTTTTTCGTTTTTTTAACTTGGTTTCTATTAAAACATTTTTAACATGTTATAGATAAATCATTTTATACCTTAAAAACACAATAATAAAATTTAATAAAATATTATTTAGTAATTTACATGTCTATAAACATAAAATAATAATTAACTATATATCAAACATTATTTTTGCAGCATAAATACAATATCCAACAACACAACATAATAATATTGGTTATAATCCTGAGGGATGTAGCTCAACTGATCAGGTCCTGGGTTTACTCCTTAGAGGTTACCGGTTCGAGTTCCACAAACCTCAGGGTTACTGGAGGCTTACATAGTCTTTAACTTTAGAGCCCGTAGAATTAGTCGAGTTACGCACAAGTTGGCTTGGACTTCCACGTTAATCTAAAATTAAAATATTGGTCATGTATATAATGGCATCATGCACCACACATGATCATTCTAAATTATTTAATTTTTTTTATTTAAAATTAATTTTTGTTATTTTTTTATTATCTTAATGTGATAATATTAAAAATAATTTTTAAAAAATTAAATAAATATTATTTTAATATATTTTTAAATAAAAAACACTTTAAATTTATTCAAAGCATTTAAAAGTTATACCAAGACTTCACATAACTTTATAGAGAAAGCTAGAAAGAACAAAAGCCACACAAAAAAAAGGTGAGGAATGACTTAACGCGTGTAAGCGACATATGCGAGCTTGCTGTCTGTAAGATGCTCCGACTGCTTGTCAGATTCAATCAACCACGCATACAGAACCGTGTCTCCTTGTAGATTCTCAAGTGCGGTCCTCGTGTCATGTCGTTTGTCTTCTAAGCAGGCAAAAGCCAAATTAACGGGCAAATAAGCGATTTCATGAACATGCGTGGAAAGACGACTGAATATTTCATCTTTTAACTATATATATATGTTATATTGACAGTTGAAAGGTACAAAAACATGAGACGTGATCTGTAAGTAAAGAATATAATTTGGATTATTTGCCCTTTTTAGTGTATTCGAAGATTATGAACTACAAAGTGAAACTATGACTAATTGAGAAGAAATTTGGATCCAAGATTAGGTGAAAAAATGATTTTCACACCTTACAGCTAGTAATTCCTATGTTTTCACCGATAAAAAAACATTTTTATCAATTTAATTGATGCTCACGGATTAAAATGCAATTTTATCAATTTAATTTAGAATGTGTTTATTATATATAATAATAAAGCTAAAAACAAAGATTAATGAAGGCGTGGAATTAAGAAGTCATCTAGGAATTATTGTATATGTGAAATTAGACTGGGAATATGTATAGATCAGAGAGTTTGACTCGAATCATGCATGGGAATTATACTAAAAACAATGTGCCGATTATATTGAAATCAATATAATAACATAGCACGTAGATTATTTTCTTCCTCCCTAGGCTGTTTACTCTGCCAGGAACTGTTTTCTAATCTCTCTCTGTTTTTTTATTGTTTTTTTTTTGGTCCCTTGATTGAATAATCATTACATAGATCGATGGACATAGAAGAGTCAACTGAGGAAGTAGAATCCTCGTTACTTGAGGAAGGAATTAGAGGGAGAAAGAAATATTGTACAGTACTGTCGGTATATCATTATATCATCGTAGAAAATACTGAAGACGTGGTGCTTCTACTATGGTAACATGCACTGTAACAGCAGATACAGAGCACTGTAAAATAAACAATTTTTTTCTTTTTAATTTTTTTATATGTATTGAGTGTTTTAAAGAGATTATTCTAATTTATCTATAAATTATTTATTTTATGTTTTATATAAATAAACTTTATTTTCATGATGTGATTATAAAAATAAAAATTATTTTTTTCTTGGTAAAAATAACCTTTAAGATAAAAAAACAGAAAAAATATAAATTAAAGGAAAACATTGAGGTTAAATATTTACACACTCATCTATTTTTTATTTTATTTTCGAGAGTCGGGGGCGAAAACCAATGAAAGAAGAGAGAATAAGAGAAGGGGAGAGAGAAGAAAAATGGACTGTCCGAACCACAATGAAGCTCCTTCCTCAACATGTGCTATATGACAAGGTAGGTGTCTTTGACATGATTCCAGTGGTACTAGTGAAGATCACTTTCGAATCTCGGAGGAAGCCACATATACCACTATTATGTGGTGGTCTAATGCTAGTACGTGTATTATACACGCCAACTACTTTTCCTTACTAGTTCTTTGTCTGAGTTAGAAAAAAAATTGTTTAAATTCTAAATTGTCTCTGAATTTCAAATTGTTTTGAATCAATCAGATTTGATTTCATCTTGCCCAATTAAACGGTACATCTATTATGTGGAAGAAGTCCTGAAATGGTGAAGACGTCTGGTTTGTTGCCCAAGGGATATATAGGTGCTGGCAAAGAACCAAGTCACTGGTTGAATATGAATAAAAGTCTATATAGCTCCTGCTATTCCTTGTTTATATTTTTTTGTTTTTAAATGACGAGGTGATCCAATTTCTTTGACTGGAAAAATTTAGAACATGTTGTTCTGGCAAGATTCATCAAGGGGCGGTTATATATATATATATATATATATATATATATATATATATATATAACACGTTTCAAGCTACCGGTCCTCGAGAGGTTGATGAGAAGCATCATTAGCTTCTAGAGCATATGAAGTATTTGTAACAATGGACCGTCTTCGCTGCTATTAGCTTCTTTATTAATACCAATAATTAAGTACTATACCTCAATTACGAGAAGCGAAAACACGGGGAGTTCCATGGTATCTTTTCAGATACTGTAATTACTTCTGTTTTTCTGTTATTGGGAATTGGGCCTTGGGCCGGCCCACTAAAGAGAAGTCTGCACGTGATCCACGCGTTGGATAAGTCCATCAAGCCCGCATCACATGCCTACGAGAGTCCATTTCACCAGTCTAAATAAACTTCCTAGCAACTGCTTAACAGGGATCATAAAATTTTGAAGATGACCTCTCCAACTGCTTAACATGAACGATCCGTGAAAACCTTTCTGTCACTCCTTTATGCACATGAAAGTTTTTTTATGTACTAGTTTAGTCTAGACCAGCTTGTTTATCCGTGCTGTGCTATATTGGGGGTTCGGATAAAAAAATAATTTTTAAGAAAAGAAATGCGAATATTTTCAAGGTGTTTTTTAACTTGATTTTTTTTATTGTGAACAGAACAATTGACTTTTGTGTTTAATTACATAAATCAATTTGATAAATAAAATTCCTTTTTGGCCTTTTTTTCTTAAAAAAAATAAAAATAAGTGATGCATTTTCTACTTTCTCAATTTTTAAATATTGGATAGGTGGTTGGAAAATCGATTTTGGAATTTTTTGGATCAAAAAAATCTTTTTTCAACTTATTTTCACTTAAAAACACATAATAAATATTATTATCATGTCAATAAAATAATCTCTCAATGCAAAACATTAATAAATCAGTTCAAAAAACAAAATGAAAAACAATTTCTTTCTTAATCCCAATCCACCTTTTCAAGCAAGTTGAAAACTTAAAAACATCTAAATGTACCTCATCTCGTCGAATGGAATATGTGCACTTTAAGGTTAACCTTTTGTTAGTGAAATGTGTTCAACCAATATTTTTCTCTTTCCTGTCTCAAATATAAGGACAGAAAAGATAATAAAATAAACTTTTGAATCAAAACTAAAATTTCAAAAAATAAAAAAAACCAAATCGGAAAAAAAAAACAAGTGGGCTGAAAAGCATTTTTTTATCGACTTTGAGACTCTTCAAGTGTTTTCCCCGTGTTTTACATTGTGGCCATATCTAATTTAATTTTATCTTTCAACAACAATTTAAAACTTAATCTTATAAAATTAGACAAAAAAATAATTAAATTGAAAAAAAAGTTTAAATATAAAAAAAAAGAGTTGCTTTCCACCCTATCCCGACCACTAGAAAAGTGGTTGGAAAATTAGGCCAAAGTTTTGTTGATCTAAAAAATATTTTTTAACCTATTTTATTTTAGAAACACATAATAAACATCTTTAACATATTAATAAATCAATCTTTCAACTCAAAATAACCATAATTCAGTCCAAAAAACACAAAATCAAACTTGAAAAAAATCTTTTGCAACTTTAATGGACCTTTTCAGCAGAATGTAAGGCCTAAAAACACTTCGATAGACATTTTCTCATCAAATAAAACTTGCTAACATTAAGATCAACCTTTTTTGTTATCAAAATATAGCCAGCTGTTATTTTTCAATGATTTTTTCTTTTATCTCCCAAAACTTAGTGACTGAAAAATAAAATAAAAATTAGATCAAAACTAAAATTCTAAAAGTGAAAGGAATAGAATTGGAGAATAACATAAAATAGATGGGTCAAAAAGCAGTTTTCTATGGACTTTAAAAATGGCCACATGTTTCCCTCTGTTTTACATTACAACCCTCTCTTTTTTAATTTTATCTTTCACAAAGAAAAGAAATAAGTCTTATAGAAGTAGGTAACAAAAGGATGAAATTGAAAAAAATAGTTTAAAAGACAAAACAGGAGGAGGAAGAGCTGGTTCATTGTTTATCAAATCCCAGTTCTTTTACTACGGTGGCTAATGTGGATGATTACAGGGCATTTTTTTTTTATTCTCAAGAATCCCAGAAGAATAAAATAAACAAGTTAAACTAGATATAATAAAATAAAAAAATTTAAATTTAAAAGTATAAAGCTCAATTTAATATTATTGAAAGAAAACATTGAAAAAAAAAAATACTACCGCCGATGACGATAATTAAGAAAAACCTCAAGGACTGTCGAAAGAAGCAAGATTTTGTAAATGCTTTTTAGTTCGTAATCATTTAAGAATTGTTTTTTTAGAAGGAAATACTGATTTTTTTTTTCTAAAGTGACAAGGCACTTTTCATTGTTGAAATTGTACTTTAATTATATTAATTAAATTACTAAAAAATAAAAAAAAAATTTACCATGCAATAAATGAATTTACCTTGTCAGTCCATAGTCATTTACTTGTCACTAAAAAAAACAATCATTTTATCACTGAAAAATCGATGATAAACAAGTAAAAATTTATCACAAATACGCTATAAGAGAAACAACACATTTGTGCCTTAAGTTTCCTCTAAAGTATATTTTTTGCAGTATCATCTATAAGCTGATATAGTGATTCTCTTAGCATTTACTTGAGATTACAATTAATTATGGTTGATTGGGAGGATAATGAGCTTGTCATGTGCTAGAAAACATATATAATTGCAGTTCATGTTGTGATTACTGCCAGAGTGATCTTGCTGAAATGATTGGAATCTCCTGTGATCTTGCTTGAATGATCATGGCATTAGTGCTAGGATTCTTTGGATTGATTGCTTGAAATCTTGCTGTAACTGCAGGCTGAGACTTGCAGCTCCTTCTACCGTGATTACTGCTGGAATTATTGTTGCCATGATTGCTGTTAGGGCTGTGTTTACTTTCAGAATGATTGCTGTCATGATTGCTGTCAGAAGTATCCTTAGCACACGCTACGTGATTGAAAAAGTTCTATTACAAAAAAAAAACACATAATAAAATGCTGAGAATAATATAAAACTGCAATCTTGTCTTGTTTATTATAATTTACCTGCACAAAACCGAAGCACCATGAACATGCTGCATCTTTCAATAGCATAAAGACAAGATAGTTCTATGAATTAAAGGAAGAAGATTCGTGTAATCTCCTTGCCCTTTCATCAGAAAATTCCCGATTTTGTTCCGTGACAGGTGATTCCTCTGAATGCAGAACTGTTGAGGCTACAACATAAGTTTAAGTCCACAAACGCCTTGAGATTGTATCATCTGACAAACCAGATTCTTCATTCCGTAGCTTTTCCTTAAGGCGCCTAGCCTGGAATAATCATGGTTGAACCATATGATGATAATCATGCATTACATTCTAATTTTCTATACAAAATGCTGACTTCAAGATTGAAATCCAGAAAAATGAATACAATTGATATCCTTGCAAAAAGAGCACTTACCTCATGATTGTGTAAATACTTGTTCTTCCCTCCCATACAGACTACTAAATCCTCCATAGACAGAATCTTCAAAAGACGTGACATTGTCCATTAATTAATGAGGTCGGAGAAATGAAAAACCATCTACGCTAGCACCTCCACACATCCCCTTAACGCATCAAAGAGGCAAGTTCAACATCAAATGATCAAGTCACAAGAAGTTGGGAGTAAGAAAAAATCAAGGGAGATCGATGGAAAATAAACATAAAAGATAATAAATTATTGCCTCCAAAAGAAGTTTGTGACGTGCTTGAAGCTCCACGAGAAGGGAGGCCGGCGAACTGCTTGGTTAGAGGATAATCCACACACTGGAATTACAAAAAAAAAAAAAAAACCTGATAGCTTCAAGGTTAACTGGCATGACTTATTGCCCCAAAGAGTAATATTGTAAAAAGATTTCTACAGTATTTACCATTTATAGAGCTTCGTTGCAAATGAGCCACGAAAATTAAAATTGATACAAAAGAAAAGAAAAGAAAACCTATGTCCAATAACTAAGTTACTAGGAGCAAACCAAGCCATAAATACCCAGTCGCTACCTGTGAATAAATACTGATTAATGTTAATGATACTTACGGGAGATTGGTAGCCATTTCTTCTGCTTGCAGCTGGTTGAAGCCTTGAAGATCCAAAATAATACAGTATGATGGTATCAATGAGAGAATTTTCAGCCAAAAAAGCTAGCAGTCATATAAATACTTCAAATTCATTCCATTCACGAAGCAAAGATTACTGAAGGGCTCAAGCTAAAGTTCAGGGCATGTCCCTGAGATGAGTGCCGGAGTATGTTGAACCAACGGTGGCTGGTTTTCATGATTTTGATAGATCACCATGGACAATGTCAACGCGTTGGACTGAGTTAATTCTCAATTTCCTAGTGTAATATTAGAAGGAATTGTGATGGTGATTATTGTTATTTTTTATTTAGAAATATATAAAAATAATATATTTTAAATTTTTAAAAATCAATTTTGATATTAATTTATTAAAATTATCTAAAACCATCAAAAAATAATTTAAAATAAAAAATCAAAAAAATTAATTTTTTTTTTAAAATATAAAAACAAATCTTCATATGAAAACGGCAGCATTTCAAATCCGATGGAAGGATGAGCGTGTCATCTTTGAAGAGCTTATTGTCCAAGGGCAATGCAGCGTGTCCAATCGGATATTTTATATATTCAGTTTTAATCAACCGATAATTCTAAAATTATCCAAAAAAATCGCAATCATTATCCAAAACAGATTTTCTCTTCCCCGCCAACCAAGCAAGTCCATTCCCGCATCCCCTCAAAGCTTTACCGGAAAATGGAAAATTGTCTTTTCACTTTCCTCTAATTCGATTCGCTCCTCTCGGCTTGCAGATTCACTCAAAATCCAATTTTCTAATGGCTCTCTTCATAAATTCACCAGAAATCTCCACCGCCAAAATCCTCTTTAACCGTAACCGTAACCGTAACCCTAACCCTAGAAATCTCAAGAGCCTTAATGTTCGTGTCAGGGCTAGAAGTGATGTCAGGGTTTCGGGATTGAATCAAAATGTGAGGCTGTACGGTCAATTTTCGGCTCCGGTCAAACAAGAAACGAAGAGGACTAACGAGGAAGAGGAGAAGCAGAATTACTATGTGAATATGGGTTATGCGATTAGGACTTTGAGAGAGGAGTTGCCCGGGTTGTTTTATAGAGAGCTCAGTTTTGATATCTACAGGTTTGGATTGCATTTAGTTTTTGCTTCTTTAGTATGAACTTGACCTTTTTGAATCTGTGTTATGTGTTGCTTTTATGGTCATGACTGATTCTTATATAGCTGTTGTGATTGGAAGGCTTTCATTGCGAATTTTAGGATTGTTTTAACTAAAGATTACAATTGAACATGGATTTCTTGTCCCTGTTTTCCATTTGGTGAACAATAATAATGGATTATCAGTACAGGCAATTGGACCAAAATGATCAAATTGCAAGAGTTTCGGAGTAACGGAAGCCGCTAGATAGGAATATGTTGCTTGTCTTGTGGCTCTAAGGTTAAACGATTGTTTACCTTTTATTGCCAAGGATGGATATCACTGATTTCAGTCTTCATCTGTCCAGAAACGTTGAGCTCATTTGTTTTGCTAGTCTTGTTAAGTTAAGAGGTGCGCATGCCCAAGCAGAATATTATTGTTGCCTTGATCTTTAATGTTATTTTCCAATAGGGTTGGGCTACAAATAGGTTCCTGAAAGTTTAGATGATTCTCCCAAAATAATTGCTGATGGTATGCGACTGTCATCAGGTAGGAGAAAAGGCAGTGGTGCAGTTTTCACTGTCATTTAAAAGGGTTTGCGTGGACATGTTTTATGATTTGCTAATTTGTAGGAGATACAATGCACGCGGGCACATAGATACACAAACACATGGTAAAGCTGGAATGAGGTCCTTGGTGATCTATGCCAAATAACTTGCATGAGAATTATTCTATTTGGTGTTTTAGAGGTGCTTTTATAAGGAAATTATTTTCTTTAATGGATTCTGTGCTTATTTCAGGGATGACATCGTCTATAAAGATCCGATCAATACCTTTGGTGGTATTGAGAGTTATAAATCAATGTTCTGGGCTCTGCGATTCCATGGAAGGATATTTTTCAGGGCTTTGTGGATTGACATCATTAGTGTGTCACAGCCTGCAGAGAATGTGATTATGGTTCGATGGACAGTCCATGGCATCCCACGAGTCCCATGGGAGAGTTGTGCTCGATTTGATGGCCTATCTGAGTACAAACTTGACAGCAAGGGGAAGATCTTTCAGCATCGGGTCGACAACATTGCTCTTAATTCACCTCCAAAGTTTCATGTGCTGACTGTGGAGGAATTAATCCAGTCTGTTGGTTACCCCTCAACCCCAAAACCGACTTATTTTGAAGTTTCGCCTTCCTTTTTAAAGACTAATTAGAGTTTCCAAAGTTATCACCAAATTTTGGCATACGATGGACTAAATATATCGAGTTTGGTATCCCCTTCTCGACTTTTGGTATCCCCTTGTTTGTATAAAAAAATCAGATTAGTTTTTTAGTATATTGCAAATTCTGTATGAGGGTGATATTTAGCTGTGGCCAATATTGTATTTTTGAGTGTATAATAATTGCATAATCTTGCGTATATGAATTAAATGCAAGGTCAGAGTAGCATAGTAGCGGTCTCAATATTAGGAGTTGAAAACCAATTTCTTGATGCAATTCCTTTACACCTTAAGTTTACAATTGTATACTCCTAGCCCAAAACCAAACAAGGAAGTTCTTCCCCGAAGCATGGTTTTGAAGACTTTCAAAAGGTTGAGTGTTTATACTCGGTCAAGGGCTGATCCAGAAAAAAAGCTTTAGCCCAACAAAAACTTTTATTTTTTTAAAATATTTTTTTTTATATTTTTTATTATTTTGATACTTAAAAATAATTTTTTAAAAAAATTATTTTAATACAACTTAAATTATAAATCATGTGGTTTTGTTTTTTTAAAAAAACAAAACTCTTAGTATTGATCTGATGAGATTAATCAATTTATGAATTCATGTTTTATTGGGCTTGCATGAACAAGGCTTAAGATTGTAGGTTTTTCTGACTAGCTCACTGTATTAAGTTTAACAACCATGCCATGGTATATACTATGGTTTTCAAACTTGGTCTTATGGCTTGATTTATTTATTCAAAGCATGAGTTGAGTTAGCATTTTTTTAAGTATTTTAAAAATTGATCGGGTCAAATTATGATGACCTAACAGTCAACTTATAACTTAATTGAAATGATTGGTTATTTTCATTGAATTTTTTAAATTTTATTTTAAAATGATATTGTTTTTTTTTTCTAAAAAATTGAGTAGTTTAATTAATTTTTTATTTTATAAAAAACATCATTGATTTAAAATGGACTTGAATTGAGACATTAATCTATAAATTGATTTACTGATCCTCAGGTTGATTCAGCAAACATGTGGTCCGAGTTTTAAACGAACTAGTCAGATATGAATGTCATAACTGCGATATGTACGGGGAATTGTAGTGAGCACATCCTTCTGTCTATTTGCACATCCTTATCTATTTCTTTTAGATTAAATACCCGAATTGCCCTCACATCTAAATGGTAGGACCCCCCGTTCATCTATTTGCAAAGTCTTAAAATTTATTACATAAATCAGCAATTTCTAGATCACCGCCACATCACACACCTCTCATCAAAATAAAATAAAAATATATATTTGTACCCTGACTGCAGTGACTTATGATTATGGTTTGAATTTGCAAACTGGGTTGCTGTGACCATCGGCGGTAAGGTTTCGATGGCGAATTTTGCTGTGACCTTCAAATAACATATCTTGGAACTGTTTTGTTAGCCTCACCATCCCAAAACTGTGCGTGTCGCCGGTGAAGACACGACGTGACTCCGATGACTTTTTTATTTATTTATTCACCATTGATTTTTGTGGAAGCCCTGGAAAAAAAAGAAGACATCACGAGAGTTTTGGTTCATGGAAACAACGGTTTCCTCTTCTCAGATATCAAGGGTTTCATGGGATTGATACGGTATCTCCTGCTCGCATATACCATGAGAAATATGGAGAGCAACTTTTGAACGGTGCCGCTTGAAATGATCATCATAATGTCCCCAGTGCCTTTTGCGGTGCTTCTCCACCCACTCTGTTCCAATTACGTAGCCATCATAACAAACATCATGAAATGCCCTGTTAACCTAGCTGATTAGCTGTTGATTGCTATATTTAATCACATCGTAAAGTATAAGAAAAGCAGGAGCCCATTATCATTAGTCACTAGCCACCAACTATTTATTAGCCAAACTAGCTTGGAGCCGAGGAAATCAAGGGCACATGAACAGCTTCAAAGCCTTCAAGCTGGGAGGACAGGACGCTCATCAATTCACAGCTGGGGATAGGCTTTTAATGGGCATGTCCTGGGGGGTGCCCTTTCCACCGCTTATCATTTTTCTCCCAAGGGTCCCATGACTGCCTATCAATCTATCATTGAAATAATGAATCCCTGACCATCATCACTACATGATTAATGTTTCTGGTCTCAGTGTCAGGCCATTTTTGTTTTCTTATTTTCTCGTTCCCCTTCGTTAACAAGCAGGCACATTTCAATATTGAATTTCTTTTGATTTCAAGTTTTATATATATATTTTCAAATCGTTAACAGGCTGTTTAACAGGCTCTAATTCAAGCTTTAACAATAATTGACAAAGCCACAGAGTAGAAATTTCGTTTTTGCAGGGGGGGTTAGCCACCACACCATGAACATTCAAGCGTAGTAACTAGTAATGGGCCTAACCGTGTGAGAGTGAACGATTCACATGGCCCTCTGGTAGGTGACCAGACCAGACCAGACCAGTTCACCAGGATTGAACTACTCCCTTTAATGCAGGGCCAACACAGTCTTTTCAAGTCCACTAAAAGCGACCAGAGATTGCCGTTAGTTTTTTTAATTTTTTCCTGGAACTCAGCACCAGTCTCTCTCTCTCTCTCTCTCTCTCTCTAGAGAGTCCGTCAATTCAATCCCACAAATAAAACAGCACTCCTAAAAATAAAATTCCTTTCCCTCTCGAGTCATTTTCGCTTGTTATCAACTCCAAATATTACAAACTCCCACTACTCGGAATCGCTTCTACTTCACTCCCTCTCTCTTTCTTGCTTTCTACTAATTTCCTTTCTCTCTCCATTTCTCCCACCATAACCTAACCCCAAATCTAACCATTTTTAAGCAGACGCCACTACTAATAACAAAGTCATTCGACATTTATTTTCTAATGCTCTAGGGTTCGAGCATTAAAATTAAAATAAATACTTAAAGGAAACCCGTAACTGAAGTTTTTTGAACGACGAGAAAAAAGAGAGATGATGGAATTGGAGCAAACGAGGCCGGAGAATCCGGCCATGACTTTCGATGAGGTGTCCATGGAGCGTAGCAAGAGCTTCATCAAAGCCTTGCAGGTACTACTCTCTTGTATCAAAATCAGAGTCATAAGTGTGCAATCTTTGTAGAATTTGTTACCAGATCTGTTACTAATTCTTTAATATTATTTGATTGGTTTGTCTTCGCATTTCCCCTCTGTAGATTTTTTTTCTGTATTTTTTAAATGTCTTTATTTTTATCCGAAAATGGTCTTTGTTGGATTGAGTGTTTTTTGAAGTGACAGTATTGACTATTGAACGAGTGCAAAATATGATAGATGATTTTAATTGCAATTGTTCTTTTATAGGAGCTGAAGAACTTAAGGCCGCAATTGTATTCTGCTGCCGAATACTGTGAGAAGTCTTATCTTCATAGTGAGCAGAAACAAACGTAAGGATTCATGTGTTTCGCACGTTAATGATTTGATTGATGTACTCGCTATTCATGGCATTATTTAGCTCCTTCTGCAAGTTATTACGAAACCCTATTTTTCCGACTTCTTGAATCGGTAAAGATTCTTTGTTAGATTTCTATTTAAGTTTATGTGTGGACTATTGGTTATGAAAGCCTGATTTGATTGTGTTATATATGTTACAGAGTTTATGAAATTATAGAACTTGATGCATAAATTATATTAGAACAGATTTTTTTTAAAAAAACCCAATTTCTATCAAGTGTGAGGTGAAGGATTGATGTAGCCAACCCACGTTTTAGGATACACAAAGTAAAGATATAGTGAATTTTATATTTTGAGGGAGGATGGAATTGTGTCTTCAGAATTAAAGAGAGAGAAATGGTGAATATTTCTGGATTAATTAACCATGAATTGTATCCGACTGTGTATGTTCAAGGCATGGGTTTCTAACGCTGTGCTTTAGGAAAATTAAAAGTTAAAAAATTAAATGCATGTGCATACACTCGTTTTGGTGTAAGTACTTGTGTTCTATGCTCGTATTCTCAAATGCTCTTATTTCTATGGAATAGGGTTCTGGACAACCTTAAAGATTATGCCGTGCGAGCCCTTGTTAATGCTGTCGATCACCTTGGTACTGTGGCTTACAAGTTAACTGACCTTCTTGAGCAACAAGCATTAGAAGTCTCAACCATGGAGGTTAAGGTTTCTTGTATGAATCAGGTAATTTTCAACATTTGTCTGTCTGGATGTCTTAGCATTTGAAATCATAATCATAAGAAATGGATGGACTTTAACATATTTTCATTTGTTGCCATCAGCAATATCTTACATGCCAAACATATACGGATAAGGAAGGTCTTCGACAGCAGCAGTTGCTGGCATTCATCCCAAGACATCACAAGCACTACGTTTTACAAAGTGATACTGAATTTCTGACTTCTTTACAAGTGTGTTAGTATGTGTTGGTGGATTTTATCATTTTCTCACTCCTTTTTTCCCCTTGTTTGTGCTAGACTCTGTCAATAAGAAGGTGCATTTTAGTCCACAAATACAGACTGATGCAAGACAAAATCATTTTCAAGCAAGATCCCGTCTTCAGCCTTCAGGTATAAAGTTTTCTGAGGGGGGCATCCACTTTTGGTGACTTTGATACTGTTTTTGCCTTTGTTTTTCTCTTTGTTGATGGAAAGCTTCAAATTACTTATCAAAAAGTTGCATCAGGTTCCCCAGCATCAAAAACTCTTTCCTGGCACTTAGCTTCCGAGACAAAGTCTACACTGAAAGGCACTCATGTTATGACAAGGTTACCTCATAAAAACTCTCTCTTGAGTTTTCAACCATGTCTAGCAAGAACTTTTCTATTTGCAAATCTCTTACTGGATATGATGTTGAGGTGTTTGACATGTGCTTATCATGCAGCAACGAAGATACAAAAACTTCTGGAAAACCGTCTGTAGTTTTTCAACTTTTGGGTATGTATAAGAAGAACAGTATGCTGCCACTGTAAATCAGTCTACAATTATAAATAATATGCTCTGGATTCTATGCGTGCAGATAAAGAAGAGAGTGCAAAAACAAGATCTTCGGGAGCTCCAGCTCAACTATCAAGTGGAGGTCCTGCAGCTGGTGCAATCATGCAAAAATTTGGTGTCCCACGCAGGGTAATGCCAAAATCAGCAAGAACACAGACATGCCCAACATTCTTCTAAGTGCATGCGTGATTAACTAAAAAGAGTATATTGGATTTTTGTTGGCATCTTCTGCATGAGATTCATACAATTGTTGGCATGTTTGCATGAGATTCTTGTAACGTTTTTCTTAAACCTTCGTGCTAGATTTGGTTGGAAAGTTTTTCTGTCATATCTTCATTTCCTTGTTCACATGACCTCTTCTGCAAAAAAGCCATGCCTTGGGGAGTTCATGCTTGGCTATCAAGCCCCTTCTCTGTTTTCTTTTTCTTGTCACCTTTATGGCTGTTTCTGAAAATGCTTGTGTCTGTTGGCTCTGATGGGAATATACTACAACATAAAGTGGTTTATGATATCCAGCTATGAAAAGCCTTTTAAGTTGAGGATGGACAATATATGGTACAAGTTTTAATCTAGTATCAAGTTGCCTGAGAAAATTAGTGTGCCATACAGAGGTCTGGATGCTCCAGTTGCTTTCATTTGGAAATCATGGCAAGCTGCTCCGTTATTTAAATAGTGCTGAAAAATACTCAAGCTTTTAAGCTGTTTGGATCCATAGGTATTGCTGTGGCTGGTTATCTGTCCTTGCTCTAGTGCTGTACTTTTGAAATTCAAGGATAGTGCAGAAAAGATAATGCTTTATCAGGGTTTGCAAAATAGTACAAAGATATGTGTTCTGAGCTCTTATCTGCAATCTAGAAATAGTCATAATTGTGGTTATCATTGGCTGGATGTGCCCTATGGTGAGAAACCTTATGTACCTCTATGGGCTATCAGTGCTCAATTTCCTTTTTGTAAAAGCATCTACTGATTTTGAGTGAAAGAATTTACTTTAATGAAGAAAACAGAAAAAGCAGTTGGTTCTCTTAAGTCTGGAAGTTCTGGTTAACACCACATGCCTTGAACGAAAGGTGCAGCGGATAAATTTTTGCCAAGTAGAGTGTGGTGTTGGTGTTGGTGTTCACCGTACCTTTCAAAGGAATGGGAATATGTTACAGTACAGACCTTTGGACTTTTAGGTTCACAATAAAAAATTCACCTAAAATGGCCGAGCATCTGGGAATTTGTGGTTCATATGATTCACTCAAGGAATTCATTTATACAAGCAAATCAAAGCGTTGTCACTCAGCTATTGGCTAGACTTCATATATGCTAGTTTGTTTTTTCTTTGAAGATTTGGATTTTACAAGTTGTCAAATGTCAATACAGATGTACATGTAGTGGATAAATAAATGTTTCAGGACCATCCTGTTTATGGGTCCATTTGTGGGTGAGTGAGCTATGTTTAAATATTCAATGAAGAGGTTCTCATCAGCTTATTAGTAGCTACTTAGTTTTCCAATCATTACCAAGGCACTCTCAGCTATATTATTGACTGAAATTGGCCTATCTTTCTGGCCATTTATCTAATTTTCTTTGCTAGACAAACTTTGCTGAGGATTATTGTTATCAGTTTGTTTTTTCGCAAGTCTTCTTCAAATGGATGTAATTTCAAATGTTAAGGCTTGATTGGTTTATCTGACCGTTCTGCCATGCATGACTAACAGTGTGCTACACTACTGCAATGCCCATGCTTGTTACAGTTTTGAAACCTGCCCTGGTAGAGGAGAGATTGCTGATATAAGAATTTCTTTTTGCAGGAATTGTCGGATGGTTCTAAACCTTTGACACCATTCAGGTCTTTTGACAATCCAAGGCATGAGATTGTGCGTGCCCCTGTTCGCAGTAAAAGCATGCTATCAGCTTTCTTTGTAAAACAGAAAACCCTGAAGTTGAAGACTGGCTCTGTCTCATGAATCCTTGGTGGAGCAAGTGGAATATGCCCCGCAGCAGGCTCTCCTGTTGTGCCCGTGGAATTGCCAGTAAATGTCACCAATGCTTGTTGATAATGAGTTCTTTCCTAGTTAGCCATTTTATCAAAATTATATTTTTTTTCACTCCAATGCTTTAACTCGACTCTAGTGGGATATATTGTGCATAAAAATCCAGTGATGAATACAATAAGGATTGTCTAGTAGCTGAAATTTTTTCCCCTGGCCTTTGTTGATAATGTTTAGTTCTGATGATGGTTAATGTCACGGCACATTATTATGTCAGGTGGTTGAGATTGATGACACAAATTCACATGATAGCAGATTGTTGTGATTGTGAATATATTCCCCTCAGGTTATATTGACACTGCATTTGAAAATCATCTGTCGTTTGAAATTGTGATGATTTTATTTACATTGTCCATTGGATTAGGTTATGTACTGTTGTATTTTTTTTTAATGTCGCTTGATTAGGTTATGCATATTTGTCATTTCCGTTTATATCTGAGTTTGTGGTTGTAGCAACTACTCTTGAAAACCTCAAAATTTAGAAAAATGGTGTTGAGGGTGTCATCTGTTAGCTTGGTGATATGAAAAACTTGTTAGATTAGAATTGAACTAAAACAGTTGGTACTCACCGTTCACCTGTTATTGGAGCGCTGGATCCATTCGTTGTGAATTGCAGAGTTTATTTTGAACAGTGCATTCCTTTTCTTTTGGTCATTATACTTTTAGTTTTTTCAGTTTTATCCTTGGATGTTACAATATCCTTTTTTATAATTATCGTTTCTCACAATTTGCACTTTCTCGTTTGCTGAGTTTTTAAGGATATTCAAAGATGAGTTGGGTTTTTATTATAAAAAATCAGAATTTATATGTGTTTTGTGGCGAAGGTGATTAGAAAAATGTCCAGCGAGCGACCTGTTGTCTAGATATAAAACAAATGGAGCAAACAATGCATGGTGGGCTTCGGCTTTTTTATTAGAAGTTGGGTTCATCAGCCTGGCCTATCAAGCCGATCAAGTGCCTGGCTATTTTTTTGTTTTTTTTTCTGCATTATTTTTTTTATTCAAATATTAATTCATACCCTCTCTAGTTTTTTAAACTTTTGGTTTAGTTTTATTTTTTAAATAGTGATTTTTTTAATATATATTTTTAGTTTTATAGTGATTCAAGAGATTAGTTTAATTAATTAAATTTTTTATGTTATATTTTATATAAATTAGTTGTGTTTGTATGATGTATTTATTAAAATAGATTTTTTTTTTGTTAATAGCAACAATTATTAATCTCTAAGATAAAATAATAAGGAAAGTTGATGTAAAATATTTGCATGTGCATCTATTTTATTTTTTAAATTGAATATTATTTTTTTATTTTAATATTTAATTAGTATTAACAAAAAAATTTATTTATCAATTTTTATATTTATTTGTTTGTTTTATAAAGCAAAAACATCATTTTTTTAAAAAATATGATACATGAAATCACATATAATGTAGTTATTCTTTTTTCTCTTGTATTAGAAATTAACTTAAAATATTAACATTGCTGCAAAAATCATTATGAACGCTTATATTTTATTGTGGATTTATTGTAGTAATTCTTTTTTATTTTGATCTTTAATTTTTATTTTTTAGTTAATTACATCATTTTGGGACCAGATTGAAGACCAACTGCTTTAAATTTGTTGATGAATTGCAAGATTGAAAGAAAAAAGACTAAAACGAAAAACATAAAGGAAATGGGTGGCAGTTTCAAAAATGATATAAAAGTTTAATTTAATTCTCAAACTTTTCAAATCATAAACTTTTGGTCCTTAGATTTTTTAAAAAATAAATTTTGATCCAAAACTTTATTTTTTTTTATTTTTTATTCTTGAGAGAGAAAATAGATGAATTTTGGTGGAAGAGAGAAATTTTGGTGGACATTGATTCCGATAACAGAAAATACTGATTTTGGTGCTAATAGATTTCATTTGATAAAGGAATTTACCCTAAATGTTATTTGTCCTTGACTTTATCTGAGTTTCAGAACGTTTTTTGTTTCATGTTGAATTTGGTTTCTGGATAGATTTTTAGGTTGTCTAAGGCCATATACAAGTTTATCAAAGTATTTAAAGTGTTTTACAAATGTCTGGGATAAATAAATAAAAATAGATTACAAAATGAATTTCTAAGTAAAAAAAACATTAATATCAATTTTTTAGCCACCACAATAGCTTGGATTTAGGGAAAACCACATGACGTGTTGCTTGCTTTTATTTTATTTTCAAAAAAATATAGGGTGGATGACATGTTATCCACCTCATTACCAAATAAAAAATAAATCTACATGCCAAAGCCCTTTTAGAATGGCCCAGGTAAGGGCCCCCTTTCAAAATGTGTTAGGTGAGCGGACCTAACTTCTTTCTTTTTCTTTTTTTTTTGTTTTTTTAATTAATATATTTTTTAATATGTAATTTTTTTAAATAATTTTAAAATTTATATTTAAATTATTATCCCTTCTCTCTTGTTTTTTATACTATTTACAAATACACATTTTAAAAAAATGATCTTAGGATGCATTCTTTCTGTGTGGCCTTAATTTTTTTTTCTCTTTAATTTTATTGAATCTCTTTCCTATACATGTTTATTTTTATTAGTGTTTTATTAAATAAAACATTGGTTTCAATAAAATAATTTTATTAAATACAATTGAATCTATGCTCTGTGTTTCGAGACTAGATATTTACATATACATCTATCTCTAAACTTTTTAATTTAGTATTTGGTTAAATATCATTTGGTTTTTACTTGGTTTTTACATAAAATTATTGCATTTTTTTTTAATATATGCAACTTTGTATAATATTTTTTTTCTTTTGGTTTTATTCAATTGATTTTTTTTTAATATGTGTATCTATTTCTATTATCATTTGGTTTAATATAAATTTAATTTTAATAAACAAAATCATCAAGCACAATTGGATAAATGACCTATATTGCGAGATTAAATATCTTAATCTGTATCTATTTCTTAATTTTTTCAGTTTCGTCTTTAGTTATCGTTAATATTTTTTCATTTTAAAAATAGATGGTTCTTGATTTATTTAATTAAATGAATATATGATCTTTTAGATTTATGTTCAAGATGTTTTAAATAAAAAAAAAAGTGTTGGAAAAGCTTGTGTATTAAAAACAAATTGGAAAAAAACATATTCGGTTTGCCGTGAAATACGGATCAAATAGCTAGTTGCTAACTAAAAGAGATAAAGGCTACGCATAAAAACTATCCTTTTTTTTTCAAAAGAAAAACATACACATAGAAGGGAAGAGTTATGCATCATTGCATGTGTGTCGACATAAAAAAAAGTTAAGGATAATTATATTATATGTAAAACTAAAACGCGTGGGAAAAACATTATGGATGATCTATAATGTTTTTCCCATTTTGCCTCCCTCAAAACCAGCCAAATACATATCTATAAGGGGTATTTTTCTCATCTAACAAAGGTCCATCTGTCATTACCACATTGATAAGGGGTATATTTATCTTTTGATGTTTGTTATGTCATTGGAATAAAAAATTTTAAAGTCGGTGCCAAGGTGCGTTACCATTTTTTTATGCACGAAGAAATAACTGAACTACTCCTAAACAGTTAAGTCTTATTCACTAATAGCCAGGGGTATTTGATATTTTTCATAGCAGTTTTTCTGTAAAAATTAGTTGGTGGAAGGGCTTCATTGAAATTTTAAATTGTAATATGCTATGAAAATACTTGGATGCCCCCAGGATCAAGAAATTTAAAGCTTCCATAAAGGGGTATTTTTTGCCTTTTATCTTGGCTTTTTGTTATTTTCACGAGGGATTAGGAGCACTTTGATCTTTTAGTAAATATTAAATATCAATAAAAAGAAAAATTTGATTGCACAGACACGCGCTAACAAGTGGACATCGTGCATACACATTGAAGTCTTGTTGTCAAACAATGCATTCAAAAGTGACATTGGAAGCGCACTAACATCTTCTATATGATGGTATGATGACTTGATAAACTTTTGTCTTTTCCTCTTTATTTTCTCTTTCTTTTTATTGCCAATGTATGGTGAGTCTAGATATTTATTTTGTATATCTAGTATAGTTCTTTTTTTTATTTATTACTCTATGTTTTGATTTTTTATCTTATCTTGTTTGATTTTTTTTTCAATTTCATTTGTCATTTAATATAATTTGATTTTCATGATAAATTTAGTTCTTATTCTTTAAATATTTTCATGCCTTTTACTAATTAAATTTTATTTTCAATTTCATCCATAGAAATTTTATTGTAATTTATTTTCATGTTGAATTTGGTCTCTATTTTTTTTATTTCATTATTATTTTGAATGCTTTTTTTATTGTATTTCTTTTTAATTTAGTCCTTTGATATTTTTTTAGTTGAGAATTTTTCTTTGTTGTTTTTTCCCCTTCTATGAGATTAGTCATGTTGTCATAGCCAAGGTAACGAGTTTTGAAGTTTAACACTGGTTAACTTTTGTTTTTTTTAGTTTTTCAAAATTAATTTATTTTCAATCTTATCCTTTAAAAATTGATTTTTAAAAAAAAAAAACTGTCTTCATCCTTTTATAGGGTTAGTCTTGTCATCATGGTCAAAGTAACCAGTGGCAGAGCCAAAATATTTTAAATGAGGGGACAAATTAATTAACAAATATTATATTATGTAGATATACATTAAAAATCAATTCGAAACAAATATACTAACTCATATAAAGCAAAATTAATTTAAAAATACTTTTAAAATAAGAAAATTTACATTATAATTATTCTCTTTAAGTTTTCATAATAACAAAATTCAATTCAGTTACATAATAATTGTAAATTTTCCATATGAAATTCATAATAAAATACACATTATTTAATCAAAACTCATTTCACATCCCATTACCATGTAGCATGCTGTACATAATACATGGATATGGATCAGCATTGATAGTTTAAATTTATCATGATATATCATTTTTAAAAACAAAAAAATAATTTTTTTCTTTTTTTCTTGAAAGAAATAACCTTTAATTTTGCAAATATCAATCTTTACTCACCGACAACAATTGATAACTAATTCAATTAAAATTGATATAACCTTTATTCAAAACAATCAAATCAATATCTATTATTCAAAAACAATTTAAAACTATTAAAAAAATTAAGGGGGCAATTGCCCCCTAAATCTCTTATGTGGCTCCGCCACTGAGAGTAACATATTTTGAAGTTTAATATGGGTTGACTTTGATTATTAGATCTTTTATAAAATTGATTTATTTTCAATTTTTTCCTTCAAAAATTGATTTTTCTTTAAATTAGTCTTCATGTCTTTCTTTTCACTTTTCTTTATGTGGGGTTATTCCGATCCCAAGTTGACTTGAATTTTTCTTCCATTACTTTTTTAATTTTTTTTGTTTCATCGTTGAGCTTTTTTTTTTTTTTTGAGAATCTTGCTTAATTGTTTTTTGTGTTTGTTTTTTATGCAACCGGTCACGAGTTTTGAAGGTTAGCTCAAGCTAACTTTGATTTTTTTTATTTTATTTTTTTTCAAGTTCATCTTTCAACATTTTTTTTTTTAGAATTGATCTTCGTAATTTTTTTTCACTTTCCTCTTTATTGGTCTATCATGATCTCATGTGTCTATGGTCGTGAGGTTAGAGAATAAACCTAGGTTAGCCCATATTTTTTTAATTGTTTTTTTTTTTTACCTTTACTCTTTAATAATAGGTTGTTCGATAGTCGGAATTCATAATTCTATTCAATTATAATTTTATTTTATTTTTTATTAGGACATATAATCATTTAATTGAACAAAAAATTATTTCAACAAATAAAAAACATCTTAAATGAAGAAAATACATCTTAAATGAAGAAAATTGATCATGTCTCATCCTGATTTTGATCGAGGCACCAAGGTTTAACAAATTAACTATATAAGTGGCTTTAAAGGAATCCTGACCGGTTCATACTCATGGTTGGGGTCAGAAGATGATCCATCCCGACTGATCAGACTGAATTTCGAAACTATAAAAAAAAACCCCATAATTCTCTGCTATTTTTACCAGCAACCAAAATCACAGATCCAGTCAAATAAAACCCAGTAAGACCAAACCCACTCCTATTCTTCCCCGTCAAATCAAATACATCCTCCAACTCCCAATCCCCACAATTTTTGACAGAAGCTAAAAAAATGCCAACATTCTTGCACCAAAGACCTCTCCACGGCACACTCTCTGATCCCTACCCGCTATCACCACGCCAATCTTCCTCCTCCCAACGACAAATTTCATTCTTCAGCCGCACAGGCCTAATAGCCTTACTATCCCTCCTCCTAATTCTAGGCGTAATCTTACCCTGGGCAGGCACACCCTCATTTTTCTCAGCAACAAATCCTGCCTCGCTTGCAAAATGGCAACAATACACACTACCCCAAGCGGTGGCGTTTGTTGCAAAAAACAAGACAGTGATTGTTTGCGCAGTTAGCCAACCTTACTTGCCATTTTTAAGTAATTGGTTGATCAGTATTTCGAGACAAAAGCATCAAGATAAGGTTCTTGTTATTGCTGAGGATTATGCTACTCTTTATAATGTCAATGAGAGATGGCCTGGTCATGCTGTTCTTGTGCCTCCTGCTCCTGATTCACAGTCTGCTCATAAGTTTGGTTCTCAGGTACTAAATGCAATCCCCCCCCCCCCCCCCCCCCCCCCCCCCTCCCTTTTTTTTAAGTGAATGCTTTGATTTTTAACTAAGTTCGTAATTGCAGTCAACAATTATTGTTTGTGGCAAATTAAATTACTGTGGTTTGCTATTTTTGGAATTTTGATTTGAAAGTGACAACAAGAAGTTTTTTCGCTTGATTGATAGGATTTATTGTCCTTTTGAAATGATCTTAATTGCCTTTCTTGGATAGGGATTTTTCAATTTTACATCTAGGAGGCCTCGGCATTTGCTGCACATTTTGGAGCTTGGGTATAATGTGATGTACAATGATGTGGATATGGTGTGGTTAGGAGATCCTTTCCGGTATTTGGAGGGAAACCATGATGTGTACTTCACCGATGACATGGCTGCGGTACGCATACTAACCTGCTCGTAGCTTTGATTTGTGGTGATTTTGAGTTTGAATTCACATATAATTTTTCACTATGACCGCTTCATCTGATTATTGAAAACAGTGGTGGTTAACTTGATTTGAATCTCACATGTTCTTGTTCTCGCGTACCCTATTTAAATCAGTGTGATACTGGCATAATGTTTACTGGAGAGTTTGACGGGGTTTGGTATATATTGGCTGAAAATCACACCATGAACTAACTTTATTTTTCATAATTTTAGATGCTACCTTGAACTCTCAAATCGTGATATCCATGTCTTTAGATCTCTTGCTTTCTGACTCTTCAGCCAATTAATACTTGTTATTGGAGATAACCCTTCATCGTTAGATGTCTTTTTGTAGCCAATGAACAGGTTGACAATGGATCATTTCCATGCTAAGTCTAGTTTAACTCCATTTCTGGTGATATTGATGGTAGATGTTTTCGTTTTTCTTTTTAGTATTTTGATATTCATACACAACAATGACTGCAACAACAGAGCCTTGATTCCAAACTAGTTGGCATCGGCTACATGGATCATTTCGCATCATTCTTCATGATCGTATGTAATTTGATATTTATATTGTTAGTGAAAACCTAAGACCAAGTAAATGAAGTCTGTCCTTAGACCATACAGTGAATTGGTTTCAGCAATCTTTGTGATAAACATTTGCGATGCCTTTTTCTTTGCATTACCAGGTGAAGCCACTGGACCATTCCCATGATTTACCACCACCAGGTAAAAAGGGGCGCACTTATATATGTAGTTGCATGATTTTCATGCGCCCCACTGATGGAGCGAAGCTAGTTATGAAGAAATGGATTGAGGAACTTAAAGCTCAGCCTTGGTCCAAAACAAAGAAAGCCAATGATCAGCCTGCTTTTAACTGGGCATTGAATAAAACAGCTGGACAGGTTTTTGCTGACCTTTTAGCGCATCCACATTCTACAAATTGGATTATTGGAAACCTTTGTTCTTTGTTTCTGATATAAACAATTCTAATTAAGGTATTGGAAAGGTGTGGAGAGTGCTTTGACTATTGAGGCTTACATCTGGAGGAAATTTCAAATTTATGAAGAACGAAAAAACTGAAATGAGTTCAAATTTGCATGCAGAAGACAAATAGTATATTTATGCCACATAGGTTTTCCATGGGTTTTCTAATGTTGCATCAATTACATTTTGATGCTTGCGTATTCATGATGTCTGCAGGTGGATCTGTATCTTCTGCCCCAGGCAGCATTCCCAACAGGAGGATTATACTTCAAGAATCAGACATGGGTGCAGGAAACTAAGGGAAAGCATGTCATCATTCACAACAATTACATCACAGGTTTTGAGAAGAAGATAAAGCGTTTCCGTGATTATAGTCTCTGGTTGGTGGATGATCATGCAAGTGAGTCCCCCCTTGGAAAATTATAATGAATCAAAAGACCCTTTGAGTTGTTGTGCCTGCATGGCTAATCACACTCTTTCTTTGCCTTGGATGAAATGGGGTGTTTCTGCCCATCAGCTGTTGGCCATGGAACCGTATAAACAGTATGGAGGATCGGGAGCTTGAGTGTTTTTATTTCTGTCATTTATTTCATGTTAATAGCTAGCTTAAGGGTGGATTACTTTTGAAATGGCTCGGTTTATATTCTCTCTCGTAGATGGAATTCATTTCACATAGGAAGTGCAAAGTGCAAATTGGGTGGAATTCATCTCCTCACTCGGCAACAATTGGATCTCTGTTTCATATTTTACCACCCTTTAGTGATTAAGCCAACGAACTACTCGCTTAAATTTTTATGCAAACACAGTTTTTCC
Organism: Populus simonii; assembly: GCA_007827005.2. NCBI lineage: Eukaryota > Viridiplantae > Streptophyta > Magnoliopsida > Malpighiales > Salicaceae > Populus > Populus simonii. The sequence continues at coordinate 6,407,444 of CM017477.2, forward strand.
CCGCTGTACAAAATCAATCATGTCTTCTGAACTCTTTCCAGATCAATTATTGTATCATTTGTGAAGTTCCCAGTCTCGTATGCTCCCATGTGAGTGAATAAACGCATTGATGCTGCTCCTGCTTAGATATGGTTTGATATTGTTGTATCTGTTGTTTTTTAAAATATTTTTTTTTATTCTTTAAAATTTATTATTCTCATCTTATTAAAAAGAACTAAAACATAAAAATAAAAGAAATTTTTTTTTAAAAAAAAACATTCTTTTAAAAACATTTTTAAAACACAAAAATAGATTATAATTTTTAAAACAGTAAAGGCAAAGTGTAAATCCAACTCAGCGGTTTCCTATGATTTTTGAAACAGTAGAGGTAAAGAGTAAAATTTAAGTAAAATATTCTTGGTAATTTCCTTTTTTTTTAATTTTTTTTTTAAATTCTAGAGATTTACTTGTTTGCCCTGGTGGAATTGCGCTGGGATTTCAGAATTTGTCCAAAAAGCCCGATGTGATCAATTTTCTACGAGTAGTCTAAATTCTCTAACCTGTAGCTGGTATTGACTCCAGATCACGTGAAAAAAGAAAAGAAAAGGAAATAAATTAATTATTAGTGGTCGGGAAAATAAAAATATTTAGCTTTCAAATTATTAATTAGTCCTTTTGTTTCTAAAATAAGTTTGTATAATTTTAAGAAATAATTAATCAATCTCCACACTATGAAATCTACTTGTAACTTAATCACTTTCATCCATTTCACGTTCTTTTCCAAATTAATTTATTTTCTTATTTTAAAAATAAAAGAAGTTGATAGTGTGAAAAGATTAATAAGAAAAAAAAATATTTTTTAAACTGTCAACGCTAATCAAGAAACTAACCAATTAATTTTGAAAACTAAAAGTACTATTTTATATTCTTAGAAAACTAAAAGGATTAATTTACAATTTACTCCTCTCAGTACAGAGCATTGACTCCCACTTCTGGAGACATCTGTTGGATCCCTGGATACGTGGCAGTTCTCACCAATTCATCCCGTGAAAGTTCATAAATAATGTCTGAGTTACAGGAGACAGTTACGACATGAGAAAGGTGGTACGTTGATAAGACCACTATGAGGTCAAAAGTGTTTTGATAAGTCAGCATATTTTAAAAAATATATATATTTTATAAAATAAGATATATACAAAAATATTTAGGGAAGTAGTATATTTTTTTTTTAGTTTAATGTTGGTGTCCGGGCCAGCTTGCATGTACCTCGACTAATCCCATGGGCCCTGAAGTTAACGACTATGTAAGCCTCCAGTGGCCATCATATAAGCAATTACAGAGCTCGAACCTGAGACCACAGAGGAAACAAATCTCTTAATCTCAAGCTATTACCACTGAACCACCACCTAAATGATTGGAAGTAGTATATTTAAGAGGGTTGTAATTAGCATATGTAATGCGTGAGTTATGTATATTAATTGCAACTCATGTGTCATTATAAATGGTATCTGCAACTCTTCTAATGAAAGCATCCTAGGGCAAACTATTCTGCTGTTGACTGCTTGCCTAATAAATAACAATTCACACAATTATAAATAACAAGTTTTTTAGCATCAAAACAATTCACTTAGAAAATTTAGATCGATGATTAACAAAACATGATATTTTATTAGAAATTAAACTAGTTATACTTCTATTTATAATTCTTATAACATGTAATAACTTATAACTATATCTAATAATTTTTCCGACTCATATAAGTGCTTGGAGCACTCGTGTACGAGTTTGTAATATACATGCAGGTGTGAGAAGGATCAATAACATCTTAGCTCGTGAATGAGCCTGGGACGCTCATTGATGAACAAACATCCCCAATACTCTTGAGATAAACAATCATATTTTTCATTAATGTTGCTTCAAGACGCTCAAACTCTTAAAGTTCACTATGATATAAATTAAGCGTAATATTGACCCCAATATATTTCATCTCACTGTCACCTTTACGAATAGTCATTACTACTTGCCAAGCTTTATATACCAAGTAATTAATCTATATACATATATAAAAAAACAATTATTAATTGTTATTCATAATAAAATTAATTTGATATTTAATAAATATAAAACAATACTGCATATTAATCAATTATATCTTAGATATCGAGGATGATACATTGAATTTTGTGACATCTTGAGAAATGTAGCCAGATTAGTGCAATGCAACGAGTACATTGGATTTTGACTAGAAGAAAATTTTAAAAAAGTTCATATAAAATAATTTAATTGTTTGCTCAACTAGTACCTCTATATTGTTTTTTTAAAAAATCATTTGCACGTCAAATATATAATGAAATTTTTATGTACATAAAGTAAAACAAATTAAATACACATACCAAATATTTGTTGCTAGATAAAAAATAAAATTTTTTATCCATTATTTTTTGACATACCCGCATAGCATACAGTAATACTAGTTATTTAATTAAAAATCACTCATTATCTCTATTTTCTTCTTCTAAAAATATCATCAATACTTTTTTTTTTTCCTTCTTTGGGTTTGAGAGATTCACTAGGGCATCATTTCAAATTATATTTCATGAAAATTTATTTTTTTTATTTTAATATGTTAATGTTAAAAGTAATTTTAAAAAGTAATAAAAATATAATTTTAATGCATTTTAAAGTAAAATTTACTTTAAAAAACAACCGCTACCACACTTTCAAACATCTTTTAAATATTACTACTTAAATCCACGTCTTTTTATTCACACACACATATAAAACAAATCTCCTCGATGGTTTGAAGCTGTCATTATTTTATCAAAGTTCATTCTCACAGGATTAAGAGAGCGTCCAGCCCCATAATTTAATTATTTTTAAGTAAAATTACTTTAAAAAACGACATGTATTACAGTCATAAATATCCCTTGATCATATTAATAGCATACACTATCATGATTAGATACTTCTATTCTTGCCACGATTCGAACTCCAAGCCGTGGAGAAGGACATAATTTCCCCTCTTTTGTTTCCTTCACTTATAGATGGGGTGACCTAAATTTAAAATTAAATCCGATTGTCAAACTATATAATCAATAAACTTGTCACTTGCATATTAATAGAAAACCAACCAAAGATTCCTGTGACTCTGGCAGGATATCTACATCCCAACACCCGTGCTTTTTTTTTTTTTCTTCCTCTCGAAAGAAATCCCTTTTCCTTCGGGGCTTTCGTGTCCCTATAATAAACTATCAACATTTTTTCCATTATTATTGCTATAATAATTTTTATTTTTATTATGCTGCTGGTAATTAATGTGAATATAATTAAATTAAGAAAAAGAAAAAGAAATGAAAAATCTTTATGTTTTAAGACAATCATTATAATATTGAGGGATATTAGATTTGTACGATTTTTCAGGACTACATATCGATGTCCCTCACATCACCTCACTAAAAACCAGCTCACGTTGATAACGACAGAAAAACACCCTTCCTGACCTTTCACTCTCTCCCCCCGCCACAAGCATCTTGCAGTCGCACTACTTTGCCCTGCGTGTATTTTTTCTCTTTCAGCATCGATTAGCTTATCTGCATGTCGCTCTACAGAGGAGGCAAAGAGTTGAATTTTTTTATGGAACTCTAAATGGGTTCATTAGAGACGGGAGGAATCTCCTTCAAAAGAGACAAAAACACTCTCATTCGTTCTTATTCAGCTGGTAGAACTGAAAGACACCCCTTTTTGTATAGACCCAGATCAAGTTTTTCTCGTTTCTTGCGTTTCAAGAAGTTAGATTACATTCAATGGATTTGTACTGTTGCTGTTTTTCTCTTCTTTGTAGTTCTCTTTCAGATGTTTTTGCCTGGTTCTGTGGTTGAGAAATCTGAACTAGGTTCTTCTCCATGGAGGGGAATGGAATTGGTTGATAAGGATTTGTGGTATCTGAAGGAGATTGGTGGGTTAGATTTTGGTGAAGATATTAAGTTTCAACCTTCGAAGATATTACAAAATTTTCGAAAAGAAAATAGAGAGATGAATATGTCATTTAGTAACAGGACATTAAGTCGTTTTCCTTATAGGAAACCCCAGCTTGCATTGGTTGGTTCTCACTACTCTTTACTATTCCACTGTTCTCCTTTTGTTAAATGTTTTTGGTGGGGTTGACTTGTGGTCTAAATAGTGTTTTATAATACAGGTATTTGCGGATCTGTTGGTTGATCCACACCAGCTGTTAATGGTGACTGTTGCTACTGCATTGCAAGAGATTGGCTACACAATTCATGTATGTATTTTGGTACTTGAATTGTTATGCCGAGTGTGTGAATAAAAAGTGAATTGCTCGACCAAAATCTGTGCATCTTTCTTTTTATTTGCAATTTTACCCCAATTCCCAAGTACCCTTAAGCTGTAAAGCAAATTTCAAAGATATGCCATTCTTCTTACTTCTTTGCATCAAATTTATTGGAATTTGTTTGGCAGGTTTATTCACTAGGAGATGGTCCTGCGCAAAGCATTTGGAAGAGCTTGAGATCTCCAGTTAACATCATCCAAATCAGCCACAAAATGGAGATTGCTGTTGATTGGCTAAAGTATGCATGTCACTCTACTGCCTTTCAGAAACACGATGAACTTTTAAATATGCTGTCTTTTGTTTTTGAAATTCATCAAGCATGTTTTGTGTCATTGGATTTGGATGCTTTTGGTTGCATCTAATTTTATGTATTTTTTTTGCAGCTATGATGGCATACTTGTGAATTCTCTAGAAACGAAGAGTGTCTTCTCTTGGTAAGATGAATTGCCATCTTTTTTTCAAATGAAAGATATACCTCAAAAAATAATGCTTTCTTCAATCCTTTTCTTCTTTTCAATTAATTCTATTATTTTGGGCAATCCTATGTGATTAGTCTTTCATTAGCAGTCAATTAAAAATGAGGCTATTTAGTATTGTAATGATTAGAGAAATGTCCTTACCCTAGAATCATAATCGCCCTATGCCTGAGACTTGATGGCCCGTGCAAATTAAAATGCTCAGTGTGTTGTCTGATAAATTAGTGTACTTGGGGCTTAACTTTGTCACTTTGTTCTAGTTGAAATATATATACGAGGATAGGAGCTGTGTGTACTTTTGTTAATTTATGCGAGAAGTTATTTGTGTGACTCAATTAACATGAATGATTTCACTTTAACAGTTTTATGCAGGAACCTTTCAAGTCTGTGCCTCTTATATGGACCATCAATGAAAGAACACTCGCTACTCATTCAAGACAGTACACTTCAAGCTGGCAAATTGAGCTTCTGCATGATTGGAGAAAAGCTTTCAACCGGGCTACAGTAGTTGTCTTCCCAAATCATGTCCTTCCGGTAATTGGCTACGATATAACTTCAACTTATGGACACTGTCTGAAATTTCCATGGGATTAATCTGGACTTGCAGATAAAATGATAAAATGAAACTCCCTAATAAATCTCATCTATATTTAAAAAAAAAAAACCAATAATCCAATAAATAGCAATAAGCAACTTAATGTTTTGTAACATGACCGTGTTCTGATGTTGTCATACTCATGCTATTAACATTGGAGCTGAAGTTAACATTTATCTCCATTTCTGCATTTCAAACAGATGATGTACTCTGCATTTGACACTGGAAACTATTATGTTATTCCTGGTTCTCCTGCTGATATATGGGAAACAGAAACTACAATGGCATTGTATAATGATGAAATACATGTGAAGATGGGCTATGAACCCGATGACATTATCATTGCAATTGTGGGAAGTCAATTTTTGTACAGGGGTTTGTGGCTGGAGCATGCACTTGTTTTGAAGGCTCTATTGCCACTTTTTGCAGAATTTTCATTAGATAATAATTCAAAATCTCATCTCAAAATCATTATTTTAAGTGGGGATCCTAGTGGCAACTACAGTGCGGCTGTTGAGGTATGATTTAGATGCTTGCCTGCAGAGTTCTTACCTCTGAAAATAGATGCCAATTTCTGTGATCTCTTTGTTTCCTCAGGCTATTGCTGCTAACTTGAGTTATCCAAGAGGTACTGTAAAGCACTTTGCTGTTGATGATGATGTGGGCAGTCCCCTCGGTGCAGCTGATCTTGTGATATATGGATCCTTCCTTGAGGAGCAGTCTTTTCCTGAAATTTTGGTGAAAGCCATGTCCATCGGAAAACCCATCATAACCCCAGATCTCTCCATGATCAGGAAATATGTAAGCCTTACTGATTTCTCATCTTCAGTCTTCATGCACCAGCAGATTGAATTCACAATGTACATTGATTAAATGGATGATTTGAAAGGTGATCTCATATTCCTGAGTTGTATCAACTCAACTACTCTCTTCATTACATAGGGTGGATCACTAGTCTTTCAGGTTTTTCATTTTTTTCAGCTCTATTAAGGCACAATTATCTTGATGAATAAATCCATCAGGTCTTATTCATAGCCTAAACCCGAGTTCTTATGAGCCTTATTCTGACCTTGTATTTATATCAATAAGATAGCCTCTCTTCACCAGAGCAATAACTTATTCACTTGCCTGATTTGTTTTACTTTATATAATCTTACAAGTCACTCATCTCAATACCCCCATGTAGAATCCAATCATTTCTTTGTCCGCATCAGGAACATTCTTTAATAATTCTTGTTGCTACCTCATCAAAACTAATATTCTTTTTTAGAGAATAACCCTCTTCCGGTCAATTTACAATGAGACATAAGTTCTGTCCAGTTCAATATCGTTACTGCTCTTCTTTGAAGTTAGTGGCACTGGAAACTAGCAGTTCATAATTTTTGGCATTAACAATTTATTGGCAGGAATTTTGTGAAATACCAAATACACAATGATTGATAAAATGTTATTGGTATCAGATTTTTATTTTTCATTATTGTGAATCATTTTCTTGTTACACACCTATGTTTATTAAGCAAACTACTGACTGTATTAGCAATAAATATTAGGTTGATGACAGGGTGAATGGCTATCTTTTTCCTAAGGAAAACCTCAAGGTTCTAACACAGATTGTATTGCAAGCGATCTCCAAAGGGACATTATCACCTCTGGCTCGTAATATCGCGTCAATCGGAAAAAATACTGCTAAAAACCTCATGGTTCTAGAAACTGTTGAAGGCTATGCTACACTACTTGAAAATGTTGTTGAGCTTCCATCAGAAGTCACACCTCCAAAGGCTGTTTCAGAAATTCCTCCAAAACTGAAAAAAGAGTGGTGCTGGCATCTATTTAAAGCATTTATGAATTCTACGCATGAAGACAGAACTTTGAAAAGTTCCAGATATTTAAAAACAGTTGAGGAGCAGTGGAACTATATGCAAAAAGAGAGCTCTGGTTCCATAGCTGCTACTAATGATTCATTCTCATATGACATTTGGGAGGAAGAGAGAAATATTATGATGCTCAATACTAGAAAGAGAAGAGAGGAAGAAGAGGTAAGTGTTTGTGCAGTGATAATTTATTAAGAGTAAATTTTGGATGGAACAGGTCTTCTTGTATTCCATTCTTGAAGTGCATCCTTTGTAAAATTTGACCCTTGGGATATTTGGCAGCTAAAAGATAGAACTGATCAACCTCATGGAACATGGGAGGATGTGTATAAAAGTGCCAAAAGGGCTGATCGTTCCAGGAATGATTTACATGAAAGGGATGAAGGAGAACTTTTGAGGACAGGGCAACCATTATGCATTTATGAACCGTATTTTGGGGAAGGAACCTGGTCTTTTCTTCACCAAAGTTCGCTTTATCGTGGAATAGGATTGGTGAGTTTGCATCTCTGTATTTCATCCTGATAACCCATGTCATTTTCTCTGTTTTTCTTTAAGTTAACTTATGTGTTCGATCTGATGATTGTTCCCAACATGATAGACACCACCTTCCTTTAATATGTAGCATATGGGAAAAAAATCTTTTATGCCAAGTTTAAAGATTCTACTTTCCAAAGGTGTTTATTGCTTAAACTTTCAATCTTAATCTCTTTGCCATTTAGCAAGTTGAGGAAAAGGTAAATGGGCAGTAACTCACTTTGAATAATATCTTTATTTATGTATCTGTAAGCTTATTTGCATATTGCCTAGCATCATGGTGTGTTTTACCTCATCTACTTATAGTTAATGAATTTGAAGACTGGTGCATATAACCGAACCATATGGTGTGTTTTACCGGCAACATGATTTGATTTTGGTTGGCACTTGCTGGGAATCTTATACTCTTCTTGCATCGAAGGAATTTGAAGCCCTTAGTTACATACTCCTTTGCAATTGTAACTAAACCATGTTTCAGTTTCTATTCTATGGGTCTTGCCTTATAAAAGAGGTTGTAAATTTTGATGGAACTTGTATAAAAGAGGTTTTTGTCTTTCCTGCCTGTTTTTTTACACTGACAATGGTTGCAGTCCACAAAAGGTCGAAGGCCCAGGACAGATGACATTGATGCCCCCTCCCGTCTATCACTTCTTAGCAAGCCATACTACCGAGATGCCCTAGGTGAATATGGAGCTTTTTTTGCAATCGCAAATCGGATTGACCGTATTCATAAGAATTCTTGGATAGGGTTTCAATCTTGGAGAGCAACGGCAAGGAAGGTATATGATGATTCCCTATTTTCTGTCTACCCTATGTTCTTTTCATTTAATGTTTGCTCTGCCTTACATGCTGTTTTCAAGACTTGGTATTGGTCTTTAATTCTGCATTTTTGGTCATTCAGACTGATCTTGGCAGAACATTAATAGATTTGGTTCTACTGTAAAATTTGGCTAACACAAGGTTACTTGCAACCCTAAAGCTTTTGAGCTCATGTGGTGGCTGAACAGATTAATCGATGCATACCATGCAACTATAGCTACTGTTGTGATTTGCCTTTACTTTGAAATGAGCTAGATTGATGGAAGGTTTTCTGAGATTCTAGTCCCTAATTTCCTCTTGCATTACCTAACTATGAGTAGTTACCATTTCAGTTCTGTCATCTATGGAAGTAGTGAGTTTATTGTTATAACCTTTAGAAATTTATTCTTAAATAAAAGAACAGCACTCTTATTTCCTTTGGATCTTGATTTATGGAATGCTAGCAAGTGAAAGTTAAACGAATGTGATCTCATAATTTATTTCATGCATATAATGGACTATATCTTACTGTGGGGTATAAATAGGCATCTATGTCTAGGATTGCTGAAAAGGCATTGGTAGATGCTATAGAATCACGAAAGCATGGGGACTCACTTTACTTTTGGGTTCGCATGGACATGGATCCAAGAAACGACTTACAGAGCGACTTTTGGTCATTCTGTGATGCTATAAACGCTGGAAATTGCAAGTAAGAGCCATGTTTGTTTATCTCAAGATTTATTATGGAAATCTTGAAAATTTCACTCCTTTCTCCGTTTAATTTTTTTAGCTGATTCCACCTTTTAATTGTTGGTGGTTGAAGGTTAGCTTTTTCTGAGGCTCTTAAGAGGATGTATGGCATCAAGCATGATTTGGAATTTTTGCCACCCATGCCTGAAGATGGGGATACATGGTCTGTCATGCTGAGTTTTGCTTTGCCAACAAGGTCCTTCCTAGAGTTTGTAATGTTTTCAAGGTGTGATAAGTTGTTCCTGCTGACTTGGTAATTCAAAAACTTCAAGCATAAGTTGGTTCAGATGCTGATTTGAACTGTTGAGTGCAGAATGTTTGTGGATGCACTGGAGGCACAGATGTATGATGAGCACCATCAAAGTGGACGATGTTATCTGAGTCTAGCTAAGGTAACTTTTGAGTTTTCTGTTATTGCCTGCATGAAACGTGTCCCTTATTGGAATTTTGTTTGGATACTATTATAAGCAGTGTTGTCAAGAGGCGCGGGCCTGGGCGCTCCAAGACCCCCCCCTCCCCCCAGCGCCTTTTATTTTTCCAGGCAAGGCAATTTAACTGGCTCGCCTGGAGTGCAAGCACTCGGCACCGAAGCAAGCGCTTGGTCAAAATATATGTTCTTTTTTCTTTTTTTTAATTGATGTGTTTTGACTGATTTGCTCATATTTTTTATAGTCAACACCAAAAATAATTTAAGGGTGTAGTTGTAAAAGTAAAAAGTAGTGTTTAAAAAGAAAAAAATGATCATCAAAATAGAGTTGGAGACACATTTGGCAGCCATGCTTTTCCAAAGAATCAGGTACATTTTTTTGTTTGTTTCTTCTTCATTTATTTTTTTTCTTAACTTATGTGGCCTCTCTCAATTTTATTTCTTCTTTTCCTGTCTCTTTCTCTCTTTAAATATCCATAGTTTTATGCTGCTGCAATTTTTACTCTTTTTTTTAATAAAAGAATATTTCTCAAATCTCAAGTTCATCACTCATCAAACTTCAATTGATTTTTTTTTCTAGTTGTGTTTATTGTTTTTGAAACTTGAGTTTCAAACTTCACAAGTTGATTTTTTTTTTCTTGTCGTGTTTATTGTTTTTTTAATCATCCTAGTTTATTCCAAACTTTAGCATTTTAAGTTTATCTAGTTTAATCTACTTGCTCTTTTAATTGTCTTATTTTGTTTTTAAAGATGAACAGTATAACTTTTTATGACTAAATTAAAATATTCTGAGTTTGGCATTTGACAGCCTTGACGCCTTAGGGCGCCTCTCGCTTTTGACAACACTATTATGGTTGAAATCAAGGTCACTGAACCTCAGTTTACCCTTCAAGCTCATTACGAATAAAATGTCAAAGTTACTTCTACAACCATCCAATTGACCTTGCCATCAAGTTGAGTCACTTGGTGTGTGAAATAATTGACTGGCAAATTATTTTTGTGTGGGATTATTGTTTGCAAGATATGCTGTTGGAACAGTCAAATATTCATCTCAGGTTCCCTCAAAATGGACAGATAGCTCTGAGATCATTTTACAACCACGTACATTTTTTTTTTAAAATGTATTGCAGGATAAGCATTGCTACTCACGGGTTCTTGAGCTGCTTATAAATGTCTGGGCATACCACAGTGCAAGGCAGATGGTGTACGTGAACCCTGAGACTGGCTTGATGCAAGAGCAGCATGCAGTCAAGAGTCGCAGAGGCAATATTTGGGTCAAATGGTTCTCATACAGCATCCTTAAGAGCATGGATGAGGACTTGGCTGAAGAGGCAGATTCTGATCAGCCCAAGAGAAGATGGCTATGGCCATCAACAGGCGAGGTTGTATGGCAAGGATTATTTGAGAAAGAGCGAAATCTGCGGAATCATCAGAAAGAGAAGAGGAGACAGCAAAGCAAGGACAAACAACAAAGAATGAGGAAAAAACGCCGTCAACCAGTGCTGGGGAAATATGTGAAGCCCCCACCAGAGGACATAGAAAATTCAAACTCTACGGTGTCCATGTCGGAATCTTTGTAGCATTAAGTTCAGTCTGGGCAGCATTGGAGGTAGGGTCTAGTTTGATCATTCTTTTATTGTTGATTTTTCCTCTTCAGTTCATTTATTTGGCAGATGGGATGCATGCTTTTGTATCTTTTATACGAAGGGGTTTGTATGTAAGTTTAGTGTTGTTGATGAGTGTGTATACTAATTTTCCCTTTTCTTTTCAATCTCTTCACACCCCATTGTAGAAGTTGTTGCGTTCATGACAGAAAAACGAGGGAGAAATTGTAATTTCCAGATTTCTCTTTAGAATATCCGACATTTACCATGGTCCTGATTGCCAGTTATAGAACTGTTCCGATCCATACTGAAGACGAGAGAAACCTGTTGGTTTCTTTTTTTCTTGCAAGACAAACAGTGTTTTTTTTCACACGACAGTCTAGAAAGATCACACATTCACCCTCTTCTAAGCAGGACAACAGCTGCAACAGCAGGCATTATCCTCGAGCGTGGAGGTGTTAACTAACAAAAAATCTTGACCAAACTAACAGAAACCCCAATATTTATTCCTGTTGGAAAACTCGAGTTTGTTCTTTATCACCCGCACCTCTGTTAACAGTTAATAGCATCTTCACGATAAATTTTTGAGTGCCTGTTCTTTTAATTTTTTTTTATTTAATTGAAGTGTCATTTTTCAATAATTTATTAATTGCGTGTTTTTTTTTAATTCATTAGCTAATAGTTCATGTTTTCACCAGTTGTTATTATGTAGGATAAAAAGTTGAAAAACAAATTGGTGGTGGATTCTCGTAATAAACCTTGTTGTGTGACTTGTACTTAAAATTGTCAAATTTTTTTAAAACAATTAATTTCTTAACTTACCAAAATAAAAGTGGAGATATGTTTGGTTTTAGCGAAAATGGAGGAAATTGAATGAATCTAAAATCTATTTTTCTCTTTTTAAGGTGAACTAGTTTTTTTTTAAATAAATTTAATATATGTTGTTTTGTTGTTCAAATTCTTTATTTATTTTCTTGGTCATGACTTATGTAAAGATGTTTAGTAATTATTAAAGGAATCTATTTAGAAGTATACGAAATAGACAAGACAAGATATTATCTAAAAGTAATAATTATTTCTATAACTGTTGATATTTTTAATTCAACCCTTTTTTTTAAATTTTATAATTAGAATTTTTTTTTATCAAATATCAAGATTATCTTTAAATACACTAAGAATCACATCATAATAACTTTTATATGATTTAATTTAAACCCGAGTTAGAAGAGGATTCGAGTCAAGAGGTATTTTTCATGTTCATATTATCATTTTTTTTCAATTTTATTCTTAGAATTTTTTTAATTGGTTTTTCATTTGTTTTTGGACTGATCAAGTCAGCTAAGTCATGTTAGGACAACTTCCATTTAATTTAATTTTAAACCCATGCTAGATAAGATATTGATTCAGAATATTTTTTTATTTGTCAATTTTATCCTCAAGCTTTTTTTACCAATTATTCAGTTTATTTTTAAACAACTTGAATCCACTAAAACATTTTTAATCAATTCCCACACGGTTTAATTTTCAAACTTTACCAAAGTTGAGCATAAAATTAAAATGAAAAGTTTTAAAATTGACCCATTAAACTAAGTTTAATAACAATACATAATTTTCATAACCTGAATATTTTTTTTTACATTAAGAAAAATAATTTAAAAAATTTAAAAATTCACAAACTGATATTTAACCATTAAATCATCCGGGTGTGATTTTCTGAAATAAACAAAAACTACCCCCATCTACATATTCGGCTTGGTCTGAGAACTTCGTTCAGTGTTCTTCGTAATGTTGCATTAACTATTAAATATAATTATTAATCATCAGTCCTTATCTTCTGCATCAACAATGCTGACCGTAACGCCACCGAGGTCCAATTCATGGGGAATAAATCCATTGGCGTGAGAATACAAAACAATTCGACCACCCATCAAATTCAGGAAAACAGCAAAGCTTTAGTGGCCAAGTTTGAGAGGGGTTGAAGCATAATTCAGACTGCAAGAGTGATAAACAAGGCGTAAAGCTAAAAACAGTTACATATTGTGAAGACTTTCCTCTGATTATAGAAACAACAAAATTTCAACCCTCATTTCGAGGTTGGAAACAACTATACTAAAAAAGAGCCACCATATGGTAAAGGATCTCAACCATATTTCCATATGGTAGAGGATAAATAACATTCAAGAGCATCAAGCAAAATCCTCTGTTCTCCCAATCTTGAAAGTTATCAATATCGTGGAGCTGCATCAGAAAGATGCAGAAGTCAGTCTAATCAAATCAGAGCATTATCAAATAAATGTTTCTACTAAACACGAGTCGCAGGAGCCTACCTCCACCTACTGTTGCTTCAGGCAACCGCTCAATTGAGTATTTGTGTTGAGTGATGTACATGATTGGCACACCAGGGATCTGCCAGCAAACAAGCAACTTCAGATCAGAACAGATTTCATTTCAAAGGAACAGCAAAAGATTATTCACTTGAAGATACCTTGCGGATTCTTCGCTTTAAATCTCGATCACATGTAGCAACAATATAGCATTTATGCTGTTCCCACACAAATGATCTAGTTAGTTACATTCAAAAAACACATTGGATAATGTCAATGTGCACAAAGGAATCAACATGAAAGGCCGTGTCATGGATAATACTTCAGCATATAAAAAACAAAGTAAAATACTTTGAAATACAGTCACAGAACGGATTATATTCCTTGCCTATGGCCATTTTTGTCAAGCTTATTTTTCCAAGTAAAAGCTCAATGTTTTAATAGAACAACAAAAACAGATTGACATGAATATTTAAGAGAATAATTTCCTCCAACTTCTGTGATTGTGAGGCTTTATTATTTTCTCCTTTTATTGCCAGAAAGATGGCGTGATTTATAAATCTGGATTGATCCTCTCAGGTTCCTCGCAACATGAGGTCCCATGTTTGCTAAATATGAGCCATAGAATTTAAAAGAAACGGTTAGATTTATTCTTATAAGTCAGCGGGTGGTTAGTGTGTTTTATACTAGTGGGAAAGGGTTGACATTCATCGAGTGATAAAATCCAAACCATGCATTTGAAATCAACAGTCCAAGCTTAACAAACACGATAGATTATCTTCTTTCCAAACCCATATTAGTCCTTATTCTTAATCAAGACTTCAAATAAACTATCTAATGGCAGCTAAATCCATCTGACAAGTTGGAAAAAATCTCCGAAGTGGATAACATTTTGAGAAAACAACAATCAGCAAGGATAGCAGAACAAAGATATTATAGTCAAAATGTACCTTGGTAACCCTTTCAACAATACAGTCATCAGCATAAGTCCCCTTATGAATACAGGGTAGTCTCTCAAAACGTGGATCCTTAGCAATCCTGTTAAGACACGAACATCCATCATCAGAATTCCTGTAACCAAATGAAATTTTGAACAGCACTGGACCAGTTTTTGGTCACCAAATTGCAAAGGAAACACATTGCTGATGTCAACTGCAAGTAACAAAATTTACAAGCAGATTGAAACCACTGCCACAGACACAATCAACCAACTTAAGTCTTGATACAAAAAATATCAGGAAAAGAAATTGAAAAACTCAGAAACATGAAACAATACCTTAAAGCCACGCGGTATTTCTGACCCAACTTCTCAAGTTCCGCCATTACACAGTCTGTGATGCAAGGTGTGCCTTAAAATCGAAAAAAGTGGAAGATATCAATAAACATAATAGTAAGAGGAAGTTCCAAACTTCATCACATCCCCCAACCAGTCTTACTACTTTAGACAATTAAGATATTACTCAATCAAAAGCATACAATATAGAGCTAGTAAAAAGAAGAAAGAAGAGGCTAGAGGACTCACATTTCGCATACAAGCAGTCCAGCATTGCCTTCTCTAAATCCAACTACAAAACACCAGCAGGAAATTATATGAGCCAAAATTTCAATCTCATATCGCTATTTTAATCAAAATCAGATGGAATTAAGAATTACCAATTGCATTAAGCACTCACTTTATTCTGAATAGAGAAATTAATGAAGTTAGTATCCACCAAGACCCTATATGGTGGCCCCAAAGCTGTGTTGTATGAGAAGTAGAGAGCAGAAGAAACCTGTGGCCTATTTATATAAAAAATAAAAAGGCAAAAGAACGAAAGAAAGACTTCAGTTCCAAATCCTTTTTGTACTTGCTTCGAGAAAATGTATAATCACAACAGCAGTGATAGACATGAAAGCTTACACATTTCTTGGAAGCTTTTCGAGGGACAAATCTTTTTTCTTCGGATTCAAAACCTCTTCTTTATGTCTAAATAAAAAAATAATAATTAATAAAGAAAGTTACAGAGAGCTAAAATCAGCAGGTCAGATCCTGGGAACTAAAGAAAGAAGTGCTCACTGTTTAATTGCTTTAGAGGTAATCATCTTCTTCATTTTTGCAAATTTTGGGCCTTTTTTGGCTCTCCCCATCGCTTCGTTTGAAGATTAAAAACCTAAGACAGTACAAACCCTAATAAACAGGAAAAGATAAGACGTTGGGTTTGCAAATAGAAACTGACAAAATATTTTATGCTGTTCCTATCGCTAAAGATGGTCCGCCCCGCAAAGTATATTCAGTCTGGTTTATACTATACGCAGAGGAAGAGAGCAACGGCCTGAGATTCACCGTTCTTTTACTTGGGTCGGTGACGGTGAGGAAAAGAGTTTCTTTAAAGGAGTCGCCCGCCGCAGGGATTTTGTTTAACCTAAACGAGGAATATGGAGCCCGAAGAGTCCAGCCCAGCTTCGCTGTATTAGATTGCTCTAATAAGGTTATCTATTGAATCTGGCCCAGCTAAGAACCTTTCTTTTGTTTTTTCTTTTCTTTTGTTTTTCTTTTTTCTTTTTGGAATATACCTTTCTTTTTCCTTTTCTTTTCTTTTCATTGGTGCCTTCTATTTTATTTATTAGTTTTGTATCACAGACATGATTGATCAATCTACTTTCATTTTTCGGAGCTCTTCTTTCATATGCTCTTTTAAAAAATAAATTGAAAATCTAACTTTAGTTTTTTAAAACAAATATGAAAAAAACCCATAAAAAATCCACAAAACATGAAAACGTAGAGAGAGAAAAAAAAAATATTAACTTGTAAAATCTAAAAAATAAAAAAAAATCATGTCTATAAGCCTTTTAAATATAAATATGTTTATGGATAATAAAATAAGTTTTGCAAGACAAGACTTTTTCAAAATTTTCAATATTTACCGGTTGTTTTATATTTTTTAAGGGTTAATAGCTCAATTTATCTTTATATAATATAATAATTCTATCACTTATTTTTAAATTCTTAAATAAATTAATTTTATCCTTAAATACACACTAAATTTCTGATTTATCATTCTTATAAAATTTTAGACTAAATTCTTTCGAGTAAAAGATTTTTAAACTTGAAATTTACACAAATTTAGATAATCTTTATCGCCTTACCTCCACTTTAAGATTGTATTTCATAATTTTAAGAACTTTAATTAAAAAGAAATTATTAATTAAGTTAGCTTTACCATCTTTAACTCATATATCAGATGATGAACATGGTATACATTGACAAATTGATCCTTACGTGAGATTCCACTTTATTTGGCTATGTAATTTTTATTATTCAGAAGGCAATTTTAGACATTAATTTTTGAGAAAGTTAGTCAGAAAAGACCTATATCATTAAAAAATAGTAAACAATTTTCTTTGTTTTTTTTTTTTAAAAAAAAATAGACTGAGTTTGAACCCTAGAAAAAGCACTAGAGATGTTTTCTGGTATTGAAATAGCAATAGTAATTAAGGAATTACTAACCCATTAATAAATCTACAAGAATTAGCGCATAGGAGGCAAGGATTTGAGTAAAGATATAAAGTCTCCGGTTCAAAACTCGAAGTCTTATTGTGTGTGCGCGCATAAACTGCCTATCGTTTTGCAATAAAAGTAGAAGGAGCAACGTTTTATTTCACGATATTAATCAACTCTAAGGAGGCAACTTATTAGGATTACAAGGACGCTGCTCTTTGATTTTGGCTTAATGATGATGATATCATACTTGGAACTCCTTTCAAGAAGCTCAAACACTATCCCTGATCCTGGAACTGTATCCACTTTGATCATCTCTATACTTGTTCCAGAGCATGACACCGCCATACTTGGGGGAACCTTGGACAAAAGGTAGCACTTGCGATTTGAGCACATCAGTTGTCACAAAACCATTGCCAGCAGCCGCCCTAGAAGCCGGAAGCCCCACAAAAAACTTCCTGGCCGGAATAGAAGATGTCCATTTGTTCCATGAGTCCTTAAAGCTCTGAGGATTGTTAGTGTTATACTCACACTGAGGGTTGTTATAAAATTGGATCCATACATAATCGAAAAGTCCCGTCTGAAGTGCCTTATCAAGCCAATTGTCGGGAAAAGGACACTGCGGTGCAGCTGTCAAGTACACTTTCCTGCCTCCTCGGCTGAGCTCGGACAATCTAGAAGCGAGAACTACATAGTGACGTTCCCCTCCCTCTATGTCAAAATCTATGCCGTCCAAAATGGCATCGCCTAGTGGCCTTGAATTTGAGTTTCCACTAAGGAAGTTGTTCCATAAATATTCCGCTACACCCCTAGCTTCATCAGGTGAAGTTAAGGTGTAGCCACCAGATCCACCACCAATGGAAAGCATAACTTTAATGCCTTGGTTTTGGCAGTTATGGATGCCTCTGCTTACTCTTTGGCAGCCATTTGAGGAGGGGTCACAGTGACCGGCTAAGTTGACCTGAGGTTTTTTGCCATTGCCAAAAACTGAGAGAAAGGCTATGTTCACGATGCCATATTTCCCTGAGGCACATGTATCTGTGAGCGTGCCCTCCCTCGCATCTTGGCCCCAATAAACCACTATGCTTCCAGCTTTTGCTTTGAAAGCCAAAGCAAGAAGTGTTGCAAGGAAGAGAATTGCACATTTTGCAGAAAATCTGGGACTCATTTTTTAAAAAATTGACCTTTTCACCGAGTTTGATGCAAATAAAGTATTATAGAGCAACCTATTTATAGAAGTGACTGGTGAGAAACGATGGTAACAATAATTGCTGTTGCTATTTCTACGTTGCTACCATTCACTGTCGCATGCGCTGAAGAATGATGCGGGGAAATAAGCAAAGTTCTGTACAGCTAATTCATATACAGTCGTCGATCAGAACACGCTTTCATTGAACCCAAGTCAAGCATATTGACGTCTGTAGGCGTGTTCTTGGGTATTGAATGCTAGAATTTCTTACTGACGTTTGTTGAGGGGAGTTTTTTACAACTTGAATCTCATGCGTCAATACTAAGAGAGTGTTTGCACCGTTTCCTAAAAAATTTGAAATATTTTTTTTTAAAATAAAATTTATTTTTATATTTTCATATTGTTTTAATGTATTCATATTAAAAATAATTTTTAAAAAATAAAAAATTTTATTTTAATACATTTCTAAACAAAAAATACTTTAAACTATCATCATTATTAAAATTCCAAACAAGCTAATATTGATGATGTTATTTTTATTTTAAAACTTTAAGTTATTGGATAAGATTTGATTTAAAAATTAATGGTGGTTGGTTCAAATAGTTTGGCTTTTATTTTTTTTAAGTAAGTTTTTAAGTTTGAGTCTTGTGGATGGAATATATTTTTATTGGAAGAGCTTTACCTCTTACAAGCTAATCCAGTTTGATCGGATTAGCTATGTCAATAAACTTTTAAATAGCGGGTTTGGATTTAAAAAAAAATCAATGGTTTAAAATAGTGAAAATGATGTATATAAGCCCAGGCTCCTTATATTACATTGGGCTTAAGAGGTTACATACTGAATCTGTCCAAGGTAGGAGTGATAAAACTGTACAGGAGGCTTCGAAGAGATCTTTTCTTGGTCTGGGCTTTGTAATCCCTTGTGCACATTTGAGGGGGGGGGGGGGGGGGTCACCCTAAACTACAATCTATAGCATGTAAGCGATT
The DNA here is from genome assembly GCA_007827005.2 of Populus simonii. Taxonomy (NCBI): domain Eukaryota; kingdom Viridiplantae; phylum Streptophyta; class Magnoliopsida; order Malpighiales; family Salicaceae; genus Populus; species Populus simonii. Next base: position 6,426,807 of record CM017477.2, read on the forward strand.
TGAAGCTTCATATTTTTCAAAAGCTTATTAGAAAGTCGTGTGAACGCACGCTTTTAACAACAATGGCAAGTAGGAATTAGAATTGCGTATGATGAATAAAAAAAACAGGGCAATTCTCAACTCAAGAAATAGTAGTAGTCGGCTAGGAGTTATGGACTAAATGTATAAATAATAAAGCTTACTTTTCATTCATTTTCATATAACAAAGAGTAATGAGCAACGTTTTATTTCATACTAAAAAAAAAAAAAGAGTATTAAGGACTCCCCTAAAGAGGAAACTCAGGCATTGCTCTTTGATTTTAGGTGTCATAACGTGCAAGGATCGGCTCTTCGAAATTAAACACTGTCCCTTATTTGGGAGCTATATCCATTTCGATCATCGTGGTACTTGTTCCAAAGCATGACACCTCCATACTTAGAAGAACCCTTGACAAAAGGCAACACTTGCGATTTGAGTATATTGGCTCCCACATAACCACTGCCCGCAGCCTGTTGAGAAGCTGGAAGCCCAACGAAGAACTTCTGGGCTGGAACAGATGACGTCCATTGGTTCCATGAATCCTTAAATTTCTTAGGGTTATTGATGTTATACTCGCATGGTCGATTGTTGTAAAATTGGATGTACACATAGTCAAAAAGTCCTGTGGCAAGTGCACCATCGAGCCAATCATCAGGGAAAGGACACTGTGGTGCCGCGGTTAAGTACACTTTCCTGCCTCCTCTGCTGAGCTCGGACAATCTAGTGGCAAGAGCTACATAGTGAAGTTCTCCACCCTCTATGTCAAAATCTATGCCATCCAAAATGGCATCACCTAGCGGCCTTGAATTTGAACGTCCACCGAGGAAGTTGTTCCATAAATATTCTGCTACACCCCTAGCTTCAGCATCAGAGGTTAAGGTGTAGCCTCTAGTTCCACCACCAATGGAAAGCATAACTTTGACGCCCTGGTTTTGGCAATTACGGATGTCGTTGCTCACTTTTTGGCAACCATTTGAGGACGGGTCACAGTGACCAGCTAAGTTGATTTGAGGTTTTTGGCCATTGCCAAAAATCGAGAGGAAGGCTATGTTTACAATACCATATTTTCGTGACGCACATGTACTTGTGAGTGTGCCTTCCCTCCCGTCTTGGCCCCAATAAATCACTATGCTTCCAGCTTTTGTTTTGAAAGCCAGATTTAGCAGTATGCCAAGAAGGAGAAATGCAGATTTTGCAGAAAATTCAGTTGCCATTTTTGAACTATTTAATTGAAGGTTTTTACTGAGCTTTGATGCAAAAGGGTTCTGAAGGAGTAGCCTTTTGTAGAGTTGAGAATTGATGGAATCAATTATTGCTGTTGCAATTTGTCCATGGTTACTATTGACAGTCACATTTATCAATCCTATTTTTTAAAAAAACTAATTTTTATTTATTTTAAATTATATTTTTTTAAACTATTTTTTTAATGTGTTAATGTTAAAAATTATTTTAAAAAAATAAAAAATATATATTATTTTAATATATTTCAAATACATCGAACGTGGCTTTAGTTGACTTGAACACAAGGGGAAATACCACCACCGCAGGAACAGGGAAACTTGGACGCCAAACATGATTCCCCAGCAGCGTAGAATGAGTGGCAGAAGGTAGCAGGACCGTTAACCAGCAAAATGGGAAATTGCTTTGAGTCTGTTTGATATTAAAATGTTTTTTTATATATATTAAAATATTTTTTTTTAAATATTAACATATTAAAATAATTTAAAAATATTAAAACAAAAAAATATAAATTTTTAATTTTTTTAAAATATTTTTAAAACACAAAACAAATATATTGACACTAATTTCACGCCTGCCATGTTTTTACTACTAGGAATTCAATGAGTGGTTTCTGATTTCTTTTCAAGTTACGAGGAAAGTGAGAATTATTTGTTTAAAATTTTATTTAACGTGTCCCACGTCGATGTGTTTCATTTTCGTGGGAAAACTAAGACCGCTTGGGGACATAAAATTTTTGAAATTCCCATTCCTAGACCGTACCATTTATCAAGCACGATAATGCTCCAGAGTTTTACATTTTCAGCTCACTTTTTCCCAAATTTCCTAAACCTAACACCACCTTGGTGTAGTTACAATCGCACAAAAAAAGAGAGGAATCGAGAGCCAATAGAACCCAAGATAAATGGGAAAAAAAAATCCACATTGAGCTTGAAGAATGGTGGATGACTTATCCAATGAAAGGTGGATGAAGGTCAAGCACTGAAGAGCATTAATTAATTCCAAATTTCATTTTCACACTGAAATTGGAAAATATTGGAGAGGACAAGTGAAAGTAGGGGAAGCTCCTATATTGAAAAGTAATCGAAAACCTGTAAGAATGACTTCTTACCACGATCCATGCTTACAAGTCAGCACATTTGTGGAAAAGGAGCTCACGAACAACAAATCCACTCGTAGTTTTCACACCAATTTCTCGACTGATCTTCCAAGGTGGTCCGATCAACTCCCACTTAAGTAAGATGTACTCTTTCTAAATTATCTAGGTGTGGCCCAATGATAAAAACTTGAGATCAAAAGGTTTGCTCCTTTTATAGTTTTAGGTTCGAGCCTTGTGGTTGCTTATATGATGGTCATTGGAGGCTTATATGATCGTTAACTTCAAGACCCATAGAATTAGTCAAAGTACACGCAAGCTGGCCCGAACATCCACGTTAAACTAAAAAAAAAAAAAGATGTACTCTTTCTGTTTTAAGCAGCATTGGCTACAACAAATATCGAAGCTTTGAAACTTTGATAGTGCAACGCCGCATTCTTTATGAATAATTGGAATTCAGTGTAAATGGATAACTACCCCGACACGAAAGTTTTTAAATGGTAGATTGGGAGCAATTTGTGTATTTTTTTTATCTTTTATATGCAAAATTTGTTAAAAGGCTAATAAATACGCTTTGATCTTTCAACAAATCTCAAAATTATTTTAAAACAAAATTAGTAGTGTATATTACATACACATCAATGAAAAAACAACACGTGAAATGTTATTTCATTTCCATACACCACTATATATACACAGCAAAGCAGTAGTTGAGCTTTAATGAACTTTTGCTCTTCTCCTCCGTCTTCTTTTCCTTTTTCTTACCAACATATAAATGTGTCATTTTATTTTATTTTTATTTAATTTGATCATTATTTTTTTTTCTTTAATTTTATCCATCATTATTTAGTTTTATTTAATTTTTATATCAAATGTAATCCCTTATTTTTTTTTATTGTTGTTTGTTTTTTTTTTTTCTAATTCAATTTTGTTTTTAATTTCATCCCTCAATATTTGATTTCAAAATATTTTTATATCAAATTTAGTCCTCTTTAATTTTATTGCTATGTCTTTTGTTTTAGATCATTTTCTTATTGTATTTTTTTTTTCAATTTTATCCTTCAATATTTTATTAATTTAAAATTTTATTGCGTTATTTTTATAGGTTTTCCTTCTATGGGGTTAATTTCAATCTCATGGCCAAAGTCATAAATTTTAAAGGTTAGCACGGGTTGACTTTAATACCTTTTAGATTCCTTTTTTAAAATTGATTTTTTTTTCAATTTCTTACTTTAACATTTAATTTATTGAAAATTGATCTTCATCCTTTTTTAGTGCTCTTTCCTTTCTATGAAGTTATCTCAATCATGTGTCTATTATCGCAGAGTTAGCGGATTAACCTATATTGACTAAAATTTTTTGTACTTATTTATTTATTTATTTATTTATTTTACCCTTTAATATTAGATTATTTGTTAATTAAGTTTATAATTTTATTTAATTTACTTTATATGAGCTTCATAGTTTTTTTTTTACATTATCAATTTTTATTTATATTATTTAAATTAATCAAGCTTATTAAACAAATTTCAATCAATAATCTGAGTGTTTTTTTTTAAAAAAAAATACTTACATTATCCAAGCATTTTTTATGTGATCATCATTGTACTTGTCTCAAAGCATGACACCCATATTTTGAAGCAGCCTTCGCAAAAGGTTGCACTTGTGATATGAGCGGATTTGTTGGCACGTAAACACTGCCAGCAGCCGCATGGGAAGCTGGCAGCCCAACAAAAAACTTACCAGCAGTAATAGATGGTGTACATAGGTTCCAAGATTTCTTAAAATTGTCAGGATTGCTTGAATATACTCGCGTATAAAATTGAATCCAAACATGGTCAAATAGCCCTGTTGAAAGTAAGCCATTGAGCCAGTGATCGGGGAACGGACATTGTGGTGAAGCTGTTTAACTTATTTCCCGCCTCGGCTACGCTCGGACAATCTTCTAGCAAGTGCAGCATAGGTAGTTCCACCTAGCGGTCGCGAATTCGACTGTCCTCCTAGGAGGTTGTCCCATAGTCTGCGACACTCCTAGCATCATCAGCGGATAATAAAACACCTCCAATAGAAGGCATGATTTTAACGCCTTGATTTTGGCAATTTTTTACTCCTTGGAGAATTTTTGGCAACTGGATCACGGTGACCAGCTAAATTGATTTGAGGTGTTTGGTCATTGCCAAAAGTTAAAAGGAAAGTTACCTTCTCGTCTTGTGCTCAATAGGCCGCTATGTCTCCAGCATGTGATTTGACAACCGAAGCAAGCAGCACAAAAGGTGAGAGGGCTGCGATCCGTGATTAGAGTTTAGTGACCATTGTTGTAACCAAAGAGAGAAGAACACGAGTGTATTGTCTTGGCTGTGAACCAATGATGCCTGCTTGTGAAAGCAGGACTCGACAGAATTACGCGTGTTGGATGTCATACCTTCGAATATGTTAGGTTGTAATTTATTTCACCCATGTTGACTCTTGGTTTGGCTGAGGCCCTGTTCACACACTCTCATCACGCGACCGTGGTCAGGGTGAAGAAAGAATAATGGTTAAATTAACCGTGACCATTTTAAACAAAGTCGTCTTCCCTTTGGTTTTTTTTTAATCCAGGCACGAAACATTTGATGAGAACTACGAATTCAAAACAATTAAAAAGTTAGCCGTGGTCACTTAATAGGAAAAAAAATTTGATAGTTAATGTGGAGCAGATTGACATGACTGGCTTTAATGCAGGAACCACTCGTAGTTTGACAGTTATCCGTCTTTGCAAGCTGTTACAAAATTTTCGATGAAAAAGGCAGGGTGGGCAACATGCACCAAAAGTTTTTACTGTTCTTTATTATATCAAAGAAACCTAATGTTTGATGTTGATTCCGAACCATCTTTCTATAAAACCAAGGAATTTGCACCCGAAGGGATGGGGAATTCCGGTGCCTGTCTCAGTCACCTTGCACATTATAGGCTGCGGAGAGGAAGTGGTTTCCAGCCACTTCCAATTGAGACAGAACCTTGGTGGCAAGCTTATATTCCATGGCTCAAACCAGTGGCAAGCCATGCATGTAGACGATGGCATAATTGACCTGAGGCACAAGCACGCATCGCTCAAGCCCCGCCATTGCCTTATTTCAGCCCAACCTTGAGTTCAGGCGTGCCAATGAATTTGAGGAATTAGAAACATACGGTGAACTGAGGGGTAGCTCCAAAATACAAATTGTTTGAGGCTACTTAGAACAAAATACATGTTATTCAGCTATTTGCTTCGTATATTTGGGCCAGGATCATTTTTTAAGGACCAGAAAGTAAATTTTACTCACCTTAAGATGACAAGGTCGCTTTAGGTATAGCAACACTGACAATTGTGAAACCTAGAGAGGGTATTGCCTAAGTATTCTCTCTGCAAAATGCAAGACCTCCTTTTCCATTTCTCTCAGTGACCTAGTGATTCCCATTTCATTCTCGTCTATTCACTTAAATTTTTCTATCTAGGTCCTGCTCCTCTAGATAACCCATGGACCAAAAGTGGTCTGGTAAAAAGGACATAAAAGCTACTTCATTGTTGTCTCCTTAACCAGGTCGTATGTGCTGAAAGATTGATGTCTTGGAGCAAGTCATAAAGCTCGAGGCTAGAGCTCCTTGTTATGGCTTAAAATTTTGGGTTTGAGGACAGTTTCTGAAGCATTTTGTTTCTTTATGCTCACATTCAGTGCTAATAACGAAGAGAGCAAGATGGAAATTATTTGCGACTAGACAGAAGCAAAGAATGAGTAAATAAAATACCTAAGAGCAAAACTTTTAATCAGCATGCCTGTCTTTGTACGCAATTCTCATCATTGACCATCTTTGGTACCATAGGCTATGAAGTTCACAGAAATATCATCAGATAGAGACCATCGCCCAGTCAAGGGGCTGTAAACGAATCCAGCCATTTCTTTAACCTGGCGAGCACCAAACCCAAAGCAATAAGTTTTTGCTAAGAAGTAACAGTAGTAGACATGTCAAAATGTCAGAAGGGAAAGCATCCATCCATCTTACATTGATAGAAGCACGCTGTAGGATAAGCACCAGTTCTTCAGGAGTAAGAAAGCTTGACCACTGATGCGTGCCTTTAGGAAGCTGTGCAGCATTGGTTATCAGTAACAACACAAAGCAAACAAAAGGATAGAATCAAACTATAATACATCGACAGATTACTTCCAGAAATTTCGGGAAGACTAAAACCTTCACACCACCTCCACCACCAACTACAGCGATAAGAAGATTGCATGCACTGGATATTCCTAGACACAAAGTCCTTTGCTATAGGAAAAATAAGTCATAAAATGCTAGAACAGTTCCACTACCAGTGAAAACTGTGAGATTTTAGATTAGGTTTCTCATCTATTTATATCACACCTCTTATTCCGAAACAAATTTTTATGGCACGATTCAACTGTTGTGAACATGTAAACCCCGTAACACTTCAATACCACGTAAAGTATGGATCATGGTCATGTTAACTAAAACAAAATAGTAAAGCTGGAATGTCCACAACCTAAAACTATAACTGCAACTTATATTGGAGAAAATTTATGACAAGCTGATGTGAAGCATGAAAAAGTTTGAAACACATTGAAAATAGTAGTCTCCACTATACTGAGAGCCAGAAATGTTGAAAATTTACATACTGCTATGTACCTGTCATTATAGAGATGAATTCCCAAGCAAAAAGTAGGTGAAAATACACGAGTATTGAAATATTTAACAGATGCAAGTTAAAAATAACATACATTCTGAAGCATGACCAGGTACAACAAATAAAGTAAATGATTTGCAAGCAAGCAAGGATCTCCACATGGAAATCAACAACATGCACAAAGATACCAGAATGAGCAAGAACCATACCCAATTGAGAAGGTACTCTGCTGCAACAATGGCAGTTGCATACGCTCTCATAGAACGATTAATTGTTGATATTACAGTGGCTCCACCAGGATAAGCCAGAGCTGCCAGCGACTTGCAGAATTCAGCAGGAGCTGCCACGTGCTCAATTACCTTCAGATAAAAAAATTATCTTACAAACAAATTGGCTGCCAATGCTGAAATGATTAGAAGAGTGTGATGAAATTGTCTGACATTAATATCTGAGTTTTGTCATATAGTATCCCTTGGAAGGGTTTTCATCACATCACCAAAATCCATTCATATGCACTAAAATTGCAGGAGGATTCTTAAGTCATTTCAAGATTGAATTTGCAGCAATATGATCCATGCCTATATGAGTGGTATATGATATTCCATATGTTCAAGCAGCATAGATTAATAAACCGGGCATGCTATTTATGTCATGGCTGAATATGTTTCTTCTACACGCCAGCAATTGGATTCTAATGTATGGTTATGATTCAAAAGCTGAGATACACTATCGTACTGTTGTCATTATTAACTCTTTACTTTTGCTTGCAAGAAAGGAGAGCATGTTATACACTCTCTGGTTCCTTGCAGACAATAATTCTACTGAACTGTAGTTGTTTTATCCCAATCTATGATAATAGCATCATTTCCTTCAACCAATTTATCCAGAGTGTCTTGCACTGCACAAGCAACTCAACCTCTCCTTTTTCATTAAAGAAGCAGAATATAACCTCTCTATGATACCTGCCACCTCTGCAAGATAGATTGCTTCATGATGAAGCATTTGGCATTCAGGAAGTAGTTCTAAGTTAAGAAACAGTTCTCTACATGGTTAATATATAGTGAATTTAGTAATCTGCCCTTATTGCTGCAAGTCTGGAAATATGCAGGGTAGTAACATTACAGACTGAGGTAATAACTAAACTGAAAAGGTTAGAAAGAGAGAAAGAGAGAATCCTTGAGCACGCGGCTAAGCAAACTAGATATAGATAGAATCTTTAAAATAGGCAACTGCAAACATCTATGCTAGATGCAGAATATTCTTTGGGATCTTAGCTATCTGAGAGAATAATCTTCTTGAACCAGATTATGGAATGGACAGTAGTATTCCATCCAACCTACCATTATTTTTCACAATAATGCCAGAGTTAATAATCAACTCTAGATTTCACCAAAATCCTGTGTTCTCCACCCCCAGATTCAGAATCAATACTTGGGCATATAGGACAGGAGAAAGAAAAACAGGGATAACAAAATGTATGATTGCAATAAAGAGTTAGCTTCTATTGCCTGGAGTGAAAATCAGAAAGCCTGATTATTTGGATAGAAATTAGAGATTTAAAAAAAAAAATAGGAAGATTGCAAACCAGCACAAGGAACTACCAGATGGGATCTACATACATGGCATGCTGAGTGTTCTGTGTGTGTGTGTGTGTGTGTGTGTGTGTGTGTGAGAAAAAGAGAGAGAGAGAGAGAGAGCACCTCCAGTGCAATCACAGCATCAAACTTCCTCTGCTCCTCGACTAGCTTTTCTGTACATGAAATTGTATGTATATATAAGCTTCCTTTTCTGTTGATGAATTGACTCCTGTTTCTAAAACATTTCATGATAATACCGTAGAAAGGAAAATTTACTCATAAAAGATTACTCTAAAGATTACAGATGGAGCAGCATTAGAAATGGGAAACAAAAGATGAGAAATTTCACAGACTATTACCTTTATTCTAATACTTTGGGAATGTTTGATCAATAATTTCAAACGTGAACTTGTATTTTCAATAAATCATAAACATTAAATGCAAATACATGTGAAATCTTTGTATCTGAGATGACTACTAGAGATTTTCCAAGAAAACCATGCTGTCTATGAAATGTAAATGGACCATCAAGGCATGTAAAAGAAGCACTGCAAAAACATGATTACCCTTCTGGAAATCATGGAAACCAAAGTTGCATCATAAAAAAAAATTCTGGACTAATTAGTGCGATCCATTTAGTTTTTCTCCACCAAACAGCTTTACGAGGAGCAAAAGAACAGTGCTAGAATATAGAATATATTCTCACATATGTACCATCAACTCCCATTCAGAAAAAAAAAATTATCATCATCAATTTGAAAAAAAAACAATTCAGCATACCAGCTGTTGTGCAACAGTATTTAATGGTTGAAGTCTCTGGATCCAAATCCTGAGAGGATAGATAGAGCAAATATTAGTTTTGAAATCTAAACTAAAAGAATAAATAAATCACTATTTAAACACTTTGTGTGGATTTTTTAAGATGGGGGGGGGATTGAGCACCACATAACTAATAAAGCCATGATCTTTTTGGGTTGGTTTTTTTTTTTTTTGTTATTATCATTTCTTTTTATATGACAAGAAAACCTCGACTCCATTTCTAAGGACATTGCTCGTTGGTAACTCCGGATGTATCTCACATGGTGAGAGATGACACAAACTTAACAAAGTTTTGGACTTCATAGGATTTGCTAACATGATCTGCCGCCAAGAAGTGTTTAACTGGAGTTAATACCTTCTTCAACAATAAATATTATTATGCAATATGTGCTCCACCTGATTTAGAACAGCCTTGAGGATATTGAATTTTAGCATTTCAGGCATTTAGCTGGGTATCAAGGTGGTGTAATGTACGTAAAAATGTAGTTGAGTACTGATTTATCAAATATCAGAAAGAAAAAGACTCTTGATTATGAAAACCAATTAACTTATAATTCGATGTTAGCCACTCCAATACTATCTAAATATGGCATGCATTAGTTATGCTAGCACTGGGGCTGACAGTTCTGCCCCAAAATACTCAAACCCCTCACCAGTCTCCCATCCCCCTCCCAGAAGGTATAGGTTTAAGTCAATTTCAGAGGTGGAGAGAGAGTTAGCACTGATTACAGGGCCAGGTGGCAGAAGCACACCCCACTTCAACATATTTTCTTATATATTACAACATGACACATGTTTATATTCTCAAACATACAAATACTAATAATATCCTATACAATTCATACAGCTGGAGTGGGTTCAGCAATTGCACCTTGCATGCAATAGTGTCTTTTTGTGAGCTTTGACATTTACCTTCTTCACAAAAAAAACAAAAAGTGAAAACAGAACTTTTTTCAACCAGTAACTATTAAGCTCCATGCCCCTTGTTTCCACACCAATTAGCCAAGACCTTCCTATGTTAGCAGCAATCCCCACAACAAAAAATAAATGATCCAGAAAATCATCTTAAACAAAACATGATCTCAGTGATTCAAAATATAAAATAATCATACAGCGTGAAGGCGTGCAACATTGATATTTTTCTCCACCGCATCAACTCCTGTTACGGTTGCTCCCATCCTAGCTAAAGGCTGAAGAAGAAAAGGAAAGGGTGAGTATTATCACGGCTTTGATTGGAAATAATAAATATAATCATTTACCAGCATAAAAACAGAAAACATAGTATACACACTGATGACTGTACCGAATTCAGTCATTGGAAATCACAATAATACCACAGCAGTTCTGTTCTAGTGTGAGTGTGTAATCCTAAGTAAAATATTGAATGATTTGATGTGTTCATAAGAACTTGAAATATTTTACAGGCATTTGCAACTCTTTTTTTTTTTCAGAATTCTTTATTAAGCTACGGAGCATGAGAAACAAAAACTAACATATAGCATTATTCCCTCTAAATCTTTTCATTTCTCAATTAATCAAAACTTAGCATATCTACCATTAGTTGCAACAGATTTATATGAATAAGATTGAAGCCATAAAATTCTTCTTTTGTTAAGACATTGTATTCTATCGCTTCAGTTGCAACAGAAAACTCAGTCGTCCTTGATAACAACAGACAGACACTTGAGTTCTATCGCCTAGCCTTGAAATTTTTAAAATTTTGCTTTAAATTTTATCGCTTAAATGAAGCTTCACATTTTGTGAAAGCAGCTGGTCGGAACTGGCTAATACAAATTTAGCAAGAACACTAAGAAATACTCTAGAAAAATAACTTTACCTCCGAAAGAATTCCACCACCACAACCAACATCAACAATTTTAAGTCCTTCAAAAGGCCTAGCGCAGTTCGGATCCTTACTGAAGCAAGTAAACAAACAAAAAATTAAGAAACAAAACAGGTTAAAAAATCCAAGAAATAATAATAATTCACTCACTTGCAGTAAATCTACCTGAAATGTCTACAAAGTGTGGAGCGAATGAAAGCGAGTCTTGTAGGGTTCATGTTATGCAATGGTTTAAATGGACCTTCTGAATCCCACCTGCTCAATAAATTATAGAACAAGATGAACTCAACATCTTGATATTGATCGAATCACGGAAAGCTTTAAAAGAAGCTGTGGCTAACCAGGTATCAGAAATGGCTGCGAATTTAGCAAGCTCGTGCTGTTTCAAAGATGATGTGGTGGTTTGTTGTTTGTTCTTAATAATAAATTTGCTATCATCTGGTGTCGAAAGATTCGAAACTGGCTGTTCAGAGAAGAATCTGGCGGCATCGAGGAACCGGTGGTGGTTTCGGTTTCGAGTGATTTGAAGATTCTGATTTCGGAGTTTGCTCAGCAGCTTCAAAGCCATGGTGTTTTATGATTGAAGAACGACTTCAGTAGGGGAAGGTGTGTTACTGTTTTGTTTGTTGGGGAAGAAGAGGAAAACGACATGTCAGTATAAATTTCGAAGTTGTACTTGCACAATACCTGTTGTTAACTGAATCCAAGTCCAATGGGCTGGGAACTTTTAGTCTATTGTGTCCAATAAAACAAAGGATCGGATCTTATTAGCTGGGCCTACTCAAAATCTTATAAACTACGTAAGGGCCCACCCAGAATTCTAGCTTATCGAACTTGAAATCACGAAACGAGGACGATGAGAAATGGTCATACGTGGCAATAAAATTCCAGAGAGTTCACCGTTAGCTTGACTATAATGTTTTTCCTTTTCAGTGGCGTCACACATCAACCACTGGTAGTCTGAGTCAGGAATTTCAGCCTGATAAAGAACTACCAAGCTTCTTGGTATGAATAAGCTTTATCGGAAATGATGTCTGTGCATAGATACATGGACTTACACGCCATGAATGGAGACCATGTGCCCTCCATGCAGCATCATCTTCCAAGCTCTGGGGCTAGCTATTCCACCTCGTATGGACGTTGATCCATCCAAATCTGCTGCTTTCTATGGAATTTGACCTCACGTGAACGACTTTGGGTACTCGATCCCATGCCATGCCTGCTGCGGCCATGGTAACTTCACTGGTTACTGTAGTCCTACGCCTCCTTGTTCTCATTTTCCACCACCTCAATATCAGTGCTCTCTGGATATATATATATCCTCCATATCATGAAGCTATCCCTGTACAATTTGTTCCTCGTCCACATTTTTCGATGGACCAGCCAGGTTTTGGATATGACAAGGTCGTCTCTAGAAACAAACATTGCTGTGGGTGCCCAAGTCACACACACCCATAGCCAGAAAAATGATGAAAGAGTGAAGGCGAAGGAGCTGGATCCTGACGTGTGTTCATTTTGTACTATAATTAATACTGCTAAATGTGTTCATTTTGTTGTATTGTAACTACAAAAGGAGTGAAAGGTTTCTTATATTGGAAGAAATTACAAAAGCAAGTGAGACGGGATGTAAGGGATTGTCCCACCTACTAGAAAAAACAAGTAAGAGAATGTGTCTTCTCCTGGATTACTACAACAACTTCTCATTCCTCAAGCATCTTCTTATGGACATCAATATGAACTTTATGGAAGGACTTCTCAAATCCAATGGTAAGGGGAGGTTATTTTTATGGTGGTTGACACTTGACATGTTTAACAAGCATGCTCATTCCATGGCCCTGGCTTACCTTTATTATACAATAACAGTGGTTACTTATGGCTGTCATGGATAATATATACAAGTTATATAGGATGCCTACAAACATACTCAATGGCAGGGGCATAATATTTCTGGGTCAAATATGAAAGAGTTTATTTGTTTATCAAGGAGTGGATCCATTTTATTCTACATGTAACCCATAAACAGATGGACCGAGGAGGAACACAGAGTTCCATAGCATGGGCCAATATCTCTTGATGCCAGTGCCCACCTCTAATATATGACAAACCATAGCATGATAGCCCGTTACGAACTTGGTCTGGGCTGAAAAGTTTTTTGGAAACTGCATTTTGTTTTTTTATTGAATTTTCAATACTGTAAATTAGCTACTACTTTTTTTTTATTATTATTATTATTATTTCAACTCGACTTTGTGGAGTTCACCTCACCCCGCTTCCTTCCCTAACTTGGTTTTTGGCTGGTTTCGGTAAAGAAATTATTAAACCAAAAAAACACGTGGGCCATTACGGGGAAAAAAAAAAGAGGAGGAAGGAAATTGCACAGTTGACAAAGCAGAACAAAATCAGATGTAATGAGGAGCAGAGAATGCAGCATGCTGGTGCATATAGGGTTAGCTGTGGCCCGAGTAGCAGGTGGAAAACACAGTGAATGACGTGATTGATTTGATAAATAAATAAATAAATATTTATGATTACTATTTAATACACCTACAAAAGCCTGCCGGTGCATATAGGGTTAGCTGTAGCCCAACCAGAGATAACACGGAAAAGTAAATTTTTGGAGGTAATGGTTTAATCGGTGTTGAGCAAATAAAGATTTTACAGCGGTAGGAACTAGGAAGTAGGAGCAAGATTTCATTTTCATAGGATGGATAGATAAGATGCCTGACGCAACGGCTCTGCCGCTCCCTGTTTCTTTTGTGACCTCTCTACTCTGGCTATGTCTCCGAACTATGCAGCCCTCTACACGTCTGTATTTTGGAGTGTTATCACGTTTTCAAAACTCTTTTTTTTTCCTTCAGTTTCTTAATGGAAAATTAGTTAGAAAACATATTCACTGATAAAAAAAGACGATTTTTTTCGCTAAAAAAGTAAAAGGTGCATCAAGATTGTAACTATTTTCATGAAAAATCATAACTATAATTTACAATAATCATCTTAATATTTTATATTAATAATAATCTAATTATTAATTTTATTTCATTTAAATTAAAAACCATCATAAGAAAGTTATATTGTTTACTAAAAAAAATTATATTAGATATATAATAAATTTAAATTTATATCTTTTATTAAATATAAAAACGTAAAAAAAATATAGTTTTTAGCTTATCTTGGTATTGAGACGGTGAAAAGAGAATTAGAACATGTTTTTTTTACTGTGATAACAGTTGCTTGATGAACAATACTGCTTAGTTAAAAAAATAAGGTAAGAGAGCTATGACTTTTCCCTCTCTGATACCTTGTAATTGTTTTGCTCTATTTTTTTGAAAAAATCTAAATTAAATATAATATAAAAAATAATCTATATTTATGGTCCAAAACGAAAGTAGGCGAAAATAAAATAAAATAATATTAAGTTAGAGAGAGAGTGAGAGGAGGATACAGAACCCAAAAACTATCTTCTTTGCCCCCCTACCAAACATATCCTATGGTTGCATTTGAGTGTATGGTTGTGGCAGTGGGTCGGGGGAGGCGCACCAAATTGATGGCGCCTGTCAAAAGCTTTAGCAGCATGGTCTTGCATCGACCAAGCAATTGGTTAGATGTGGTGCAACTGTGCATATTAAGGTCAAAAGCTCATTGAGATTTCAAGTTATAAATTTTTAGTGTTATTTTGAATGTGTTTTACTTTAAAAATTTTAAATTAATATTTTTATATATTGATATAAAAATATATATTTTAATGCATTTAAAAAAATATATGGTAAGGGGGCTATGCACGGTGGATATTTCAAGTAAAAAGATGAACGGCTACGCGTCAATTGTTGAGCTCGGGGGTTCCACTCTTGAATTATATGGTCACACACAATCACATGTATTAGCAGAATCATTTTGGATCCCTTTAAGCTAGATAAAATTGTGTAATAAATATGTAGCTTTATTTATTGCATTTTAAATATAAGCTTAAGTAACGGTGTTTTCATACAGCATAATAATATTTGCTATTATGATGACTGTTGTTTTTTAAAATATTTTTATTTAAAAATATATTTTTAAAAAAAAATTAAATTTTTTTTTTAATATTATTATATCATAACAATCCACAAATTTTAAAAATTATTTTTTTTTCACAATTTTATGACATCTTATTTGGGCCATGTTTCTAAATAGTCTCTAATTTCTAACATAACTCCGTCCTCTTAACACAGCATCAATTTTGTGTGTATGCGCACAAAACTTCGCGGAGGGAAAATAATTTTAATCAATTTATTATTTGTATATCAATTATACTTTAATGTTGTAATCATTATAATTATATTTATTTGTATTGTATTTAAACACAAACAGTAATAGATCTAATATCCATTAAAAATACTTGACCCAAGTTTTGTATTTTTTTCAAATGGATATCAATGTTTAATTTTTTAAAAGGATTTATATTAATTTATTTATAAAAAAATATCCTTTACCTAAAATAAAAGGTAGTGTAATTTTTTAAAAAACACATAATAAAATTTATTTTCTTGATGCATATCAAAATTAAGTTATTAATTACTATCGATTTTCTAAAGCGATGGTAATGTATCACTTTATTTTGTGATTTTATTAAGAAAAAAATAATAATGAAGAGTGACAAGGGTTCAAAACAGCACGTAATTCAATTCCTATGCTATCGTAAATTTTTAAATAACGTGAAGGACCTTGATGCGTGTATTGATCTAGTTTAAGAGATAATTTTCTTGATTTTTTTTATTTTAATATATTACCCAGAAATATCAATAAGCATCTTATATTGAAGCGAGATTTCAATTGGTTAGAGTAAAATTAAATTACAATAAATTTATGTTAAGAAACTATGATTTAAAGTTTTAGTTACAATCTTTTCATCCACTTTTTTGACTTCTACAACTACGGGGTCTACCCTGGCACTGATTTCTATTTTTTCAGCTTGGTACCGGTGTTTTATTTTATTTTTTCTTGTGTGTGAGATAAGAGGGACCTACTCTATATGTTGATTTTTTAATAAATGATAAATTATTGTTGAATTTTTTTTAAATATATTGACATATAAGATATTCATGTATGTTAGAGAATATTATAAATTATATTTTAAAATTTTATTTAATAATTTAAATTATTGGGTTGAGATGATTCTTTGATATGGTATTAGAGCCTTGATAACCAAGCGGTCACAAGTTCGAATCTCATTATCCCTATTTATTTGATAAAAATTAAGCACAAGATAATGTGAACATGTACAATTACCTACACAACACACTTGTAATGGTATGTGTTTTATTATTATTTATTGATCAATACTGATGATTAATTAATCCATTGATAATATTGTTATTGATTGGTTGAAGCTAATTTAAGGCGACGAATATATGGGATTCCCTCTATTTGTAAAGGAAAAAAATGCATCTACTCTGCAATTATCAAGAAATATAAAAATATGCTAATAAAAAGATTTACCAAATTACAACAAGAACAAATAACATCAAAGGTACAGATTAAATTTACTCTGTAGAAAGAAGAAATTGATCTCTTGAAGGAATATGAATAAATATTTATTTATATACTGGCTAAAAATAAATTATTCCATGAATGTGAAAAGAGAGACAAGCTTGACACAGCACACGGAATGACATTCCATGCGCAAAAAAAACTTCTGCGGAACTTTCAAGATCACAATCACTGATAAACACAAACGCTAAATCTTTCGAGGAAAAAAAGGATCAAAAATCAAAATTTGGAAATCATTGATCCTAGCACGTCTCGTATCTTGCCAATTAGCTTTAGTTATACATGATTTCAACAAGCTGCCTATATGGATTTAAAGCCATCTGCTTCAAGATCACATTAAATGGATTCGTTTTCTCGTTGCATTTAAATTTTGAAGCTCGAGGGAGAAAAACCTTGATATCATCGATCTGGTTAATTAATTGATACCGTAGTGATTAATAGCTGACCGGAGATATATAATGAATGCCTACGAGTAATAAATTACACGGGGGAGGTTTTAGGAGAGTATGAAGATAGGAGGAAGTCTTGGGTGTGGGCATTTTTGTCTAGCAGGTTGAGTTGTAAGACTTGAGTTGATAATTTTTATGGAGAAAACCTAGAGTCTAACTACTTGAGTTATACTTTTTAAAATTATATCTAGCAGGGTTATTAATTTTATTTGTGCAGGGTTATACCCTAGTCACGAATAGTGTTTGATAAGCTCATTGGAGTTAGATTTTTTTTAAAAAAAAATTATTTTTATACTTATTTTATTTTATTACAAGTAAGAATTGATTTTTTTATTTAATATAAAAAAAAAATATTAACAACATCACGAATAGGGTTATAATTTTTATCAATAAGATCCCTATTATAATATAAAGTTATTAATTAGGTCCCTCCATCCAATTCTTGTTATTATTTATTTATTTATTGAATTGCCTATCTCGCAACAAAAGAATGTGCCTATCTCGAAACAGTAAGATGTGGTTTTTTAAGATGAATGTTAAAAAATCTACTTTGATTTTAGATGGAAAGACTCGGTTGAAGATTTATGAAACAACGGGGATGTAATTGATAAAAAAAAATAGATTAGGATCCAGATGAGAATCAGGAAAGGTTGCCGATGGGATATGGAAATATCGGGTGCCTGGACATTTTTAACTTTCACAATTATGCCTCTCAACTTTTAATTTTTATCAATTAAGTTGTTTATCTATTAATAGCAACCTAAGCAGGTGCTCTGGTAAATACTCAATAAAAACTCGTGAGATGTGTTCTTTGAAAGATGACATGGACACGTGTATTACAAGAAAAATGGTCAATGAAGTAAGTGTGAGTTTGAAAAATGAGCAATGTTTCACTGGATTTAAAAAGTATTTTCTTCTAGAACATGCTACAATTATGATATCCGGATTGAAAACATGTGTTTAATCATTGACATGATATATCATGGATGATATCGTTTTTTATATTTTACGAAGTTTTAGTGTGCAAGCTATCGTTGAATTATAGTCAGTGAGAATATATTGGCAATTTCAGTAAAGGTTTAGAATTTTCATTCAATAAAAAAAAATTAAAAATATATAGTATATATTTACCAATTATATAAGATTTCTCAAGGCTCTACTTGTTAGACAAGCATAAAAAAATAATAAAAAATATATTTAAAATATCTCATTTATAATATTTTACTAAAATCTCTACATGCATTGAATGAAGGTAATCTGCAAATTCTAATAGAATTCATAGTTATCTCACCTGCAAATTAATCTAAGAAAGAAATATCCGATGATTTGATTGATAGACTCTACAAATTGCCACCACCGATTGCTTGGCATGCATACAATTGATGGAAATCGCAGCCCCCCAGCAGCAGCACATTTTTCCACATTTCTCAATAGCAGTGCTGTGATTGATGGGAATACAATCGTGGACCTATATATTTCCACCAGTCTGAGCGGTCCACGATGTTGCACAAGACTGCTACGAGCACTCCAGGGTAACTTAGGTTGACATATGTCTACAAAAATACAAATCCCACTCATTGTGATCACTTAGCCAATGAGTTGGTAACGATTCTTTTTTAGATACTCAACCACGTCTTGTCTCTTTTTTCTGATTACGGTCGGCCTGCACTTCCTACCTTTCATTTCACCTCTTCCTTGTCTTGTTTGAGGTGCCGATGTTCACCCCAGTTTATTTTTACGTCTAAAAAAAGTGTTTTTTAAAGAAATTAATTTTTTATTTGTTTTAAATTAATTTTTTATATTTTTTTATTGTATTGTTATTAAAAATAATTTTAAAAAATATATTTTAATGTGTTTTCAAATCAAAAAATATTTTAAAAATCAAATCGCTTCGCACTCTAAACACCCTTGGAATTTCAGATTCGAGTGTGTTTGTTATTGCTGTAGCTGATGTGGTTGTGGTTAGAAAAAATTTGTTTTATAAAAAGTACTTTTAGTTGAGGTTGGTTTTAAAAAATAAATATTTGGTTAAAACTGTGGTTGAAATTGAGGTTAAAAAAAAATAGTTTAATGTGTTTGGTTAAGAATGCTTTTTAAATTGAGATTATAAAATAATTTAATATATATATATATATATATATATATATATATATATTAATATTGATGGTTTTAAATTTAAATATTGTATTAATTACTCATATTACATCATGAAATAAATAATACTTTATATAAAATATTTTTTATTATTCCATTAAACTATTTATAATTTTATTATATACAAAATTCATCTGATAAGAATTACAGTTTTCATAATTTTTTAAGCGTGTAATAAAACTAGATAAAATATTATCAAGTATAAAATTGATATTACAGTGCGAGTGAATTTTATTCACTCTATACTAGTTTTTCATGAAAAAAATATTGTTCACATTACAGTGCGAATTAATTTAATTCACTCTAAATTAGTTTTTTTCTAAAAAAAAACTGTTAATAAAATTAACACACTGAAAAAAAAAAGTACAGTGCAAGTGAATTGCACTGTTCATTATTTATAAAATAAACAGTGCAATTCTCTTGCACTATTCACTTGAACAGTACATCAAAATACTTACTGTACTGTTCACACTATTCATGCTAATTGTACTATTCAATAAACAATACAATTAACATGAATAATACATGAAAAACAGAATTTTCTTGCTTTTTATTAATAATGTTTTGGACGCAAAAATTATGTGGAACTCATGAATAATAAATTATTTTTTTTATTACCAAACTGCTACAAATTACGTTTTAATTAAAACTCAATCGCATAAACAATCTGCCTCAAAGAACCGAGCAGACCCTGGCCAGCCAGAGTCATCTTATTAACTCTACAGTAATCGAGTTTAATGTTTTTTTCGTAGGATAATCAAGCGCCTGACACTTCTTTAAAAAATCACTGGCACTGTGCATTCATTCAAAGATCCTTCTCTTTTTTTATCATTTTCTTCTTAGGTTGGTGTTTTTTTTTTTAGATACAGTAAAGGGATGTAGCCATGCATGCGAAATGCTCATGCCTGGTTTGCGGTATCCATCATTCGATAGATAGCTGAAATCCGTGATTTCACAGAGCCAAGATTGTCCTTGACACCTCGAGACAAAAAGTAAAATCGAAAGGATCCTTACAGATTAGTCTCTAGCCTACAAATCAGTCCCAAAACTTCAAGAACTTACTAATGCTTAGTGATTTGATCTTGTGGCATGGAAACTCGGGGGATGGGCTTGGATAGAGAAACTCTGGAAAGAAATTAAAAAGATTTTAAAGGTTGAGTGTCGGCAGGTTAATATATATGCAGGATGGGGGTCTAATTTTTAGCAATCCAAGTTCAAAAACTGCATTACAACCACAATCAAGGGGCGGCATCGAAAGCAGCCACAGAGCCAAAAAAGAAAAGAAAAAAAAAGCAGCTCTAGCCCAGTAAAATGTCTTGGATAAAGCTATTCATAGCATGGACCATTAAATCCCACTCGGGTGAGGAGTGAGATAAACATCCTTTTCAATGTTGTGTTTCCACCACAATCATGTCCTTCCATGACTTTTTAAAACATTCGGTGTGTTTTACTCAACAAAATTTAGGCAGTGTTTTTCTTTTTTAACATATTTGAAAGGATATTAAATTAATATATTTTTAAATATTTATATATTTTAACATGGGAATGTTAAAATTTTATAATATATTTTAATTAAAAAATATTTTTACAAAATCATTGTATTATGTTCAATTAAAAAATAATATAAAAAACAAACAATTGATCGATCAGCTTAATCTAAGATCAGGTCATGAGATTAAAATAACTCAAGAAAATAGAATCGAAAATTTTGTAAGAAGTCCAATTAAAAAAAAAAAATCAATCTAGGCAATGTGCTAAATCTATAAACTTTACAAAGTCTTACTTTTAACGAGTTTAGTATTAAAGGTTGATATCAAGACTAAAAAAAACTAAATCATGAAATCATAATATAATCTTAAAAGAAATAAAAAATAAAATAAAAAATATAAAGAACAATTCCAAAAATAATAACATTAAAAAATAAAATTAAAAAAAAACTAAAAAAATAAAAATTGAGTTCTCGAAGAATTAAATTAAAAATAATAACAATAAAACACGCTTTGTAGGTGTGGCTGATTTAGCCCCGTCGTTTAGTGTTTTATTAAGAATAATATAATATTAGTATTTATTTAAGTTGGCAACGTTAATTGTTCTGCTTGGACTTGTAGAAAGTAGTCACGGAAGCGAATGTCCTTATTGGACATGTTCTATTCCCTCACTTTGTTTTATCTCTCGGAGTCTTCTCATTGCCACACCTTGACAGGGAAAAGGAATAAAAAAAGATTGCTCAGGAAAATATGAAAGAGAAGAAAAGGCGAAATTTGCAATGCTAACATCGCCAGCGCTGCCCCCATTGGAATGCACTATCTTATAAATAATCTTGTTACATCATCTAGTCATGTAACCTTTTCTGAATGGGCACACTCGTGCATGAGATGCTGGTGCCCCCATAAATCATCACTGTGCGACTCAACAAGTTGGTTTCACAACCAATTAAATTCAAAACCTGGTCAGGCGATCTTAACAGCTCACTACCTTGATTAAGCAGGTCAAAGAATCTCACTAACAACATTAGATACTCCTGTCGAGGATTTGATCAAACATAATGGGACGTAACTTTTAACGATCGATGTGATTTTAAAACACAAAAACTATTTTGGCAAAGTAAATGTTGCCCATGAGGAATGGTATTTACCAGAACGCAAGCAACCATGGCATCTCGGCAAAGTATATACTAAAACTCTAGAAGTAGAAAACAAAGTGCACAGAGAGAGGTGGAAGAACAGGGTTGCAGTTCGAAGAAAGGAATTATTCGAATCAATTCAGAAGTTTTTAAGCTCATTTTATGTGTGTTTTGAGAAGGAAAGAACCAGGACATCTCTCTTGTCACAATGCATTTAATTTAGCTGATACAAGTCGTTTTATGCCGCGTCAAAACCTAAAATCGAATTTCCCTTATCCCAGAGATGGAGGAAAGACAGCCTTAATCCCAAGCAAGGCAATCACACTGTAATAATCGGCAAGCTTTGTCAGTGCACATTCACCTATGACCAGATCAAACTACACATGATTTACGTGTCCATTAAATTTATTACCATGTATCCAAGTACAAACAGACGGAGACTATTCGACGAATCTTACAAGTATCCATCCACCCATGATTAGATAAAACTATATATAATCCATACGCGTTATTACATCTTGCCACCGCACCTCCACCAGCGACCAAATGAGATTACACTCGGTAACGAGCATCTAGCTCAACTAGCAATATTTTTTTAAAAAAAGATTCCGAGTTGAGGTCTTTGCTTTGTTATTAAAAAAAAGGGAATTACACGCGCACATTTCTAGTCAATAAATTTTATCAATGCATGCAGATCAATGGCAGCCACGTAGGATAACCGCAAAAAAGCTGGCATCACCGGCCACTATATAATTTATGCCCAACAAATATTTTGATAAAAAAATAAAAAGAATAGAGTTACCAAGTAAGGAGTCGAGCAAAAGTTATAAAATGGTTGTAGAAAAAGAAAAAGTATTAAAGGAAAAAGAAAATACGAGGGTTGATGAGTAAGACAGCATCATTATTTTCTCTTTGATCGCTATCAAAATCCAAATGTTTTCTCTCCTCTTCCCCTTGGAAATCGATAGTTTGCTTGAATAACACCTCTAACGCACACCGCCCCCTTCCGCTTCTCCCTCTCTCTCTCTCTCTAAAAAAAACACCTACCACCTACTTTTTAGCCCTCTACAGAAAAACCGGCTTCTCACTTCATTCTCTGCCTGTCGTTTTTTCTCTCTCCCACACACACACATCGAAAAAAGAAAAGAAAACATAAACCAAATAAAAAAAAAAAAAAATCCCTTTCTTCCTCTCTTAAATGGGTTTCTTGGGCATGAGTCACCTGCCAAATCTGAAGTGACCCATTTCATTGTTCCTCTACCATTACTTGAAAAGACCTTCATCTACTCTCATTTCAGCTCTCTCTTCTCATCAGCTTTTGATACGCTCTTTTATTGCCTCCTCCGATAAGGAGTTTCTATTTTTTTCCCCTTTTAAATTTTTGTTTTCATTTTATGCCATTTTTTCTGGTTAAATCTGGCAAGACCGAGTTGAGAGTGTTGGTGGCCTTAAAGAGGTAAGGGACTTCATTGCTTTCTGGTCTCTTGAGATTTTTTAAATGGGTTTATACTTTATAGTGATCTGTTTGTGTGTCTTAATTTTTGCTTGGAAGTGGGGTTTTGATATTTTAATTGATAGATAAGCACGGCTTGATCTTACCTAAAATTATTCTTATTTTTATTGGCTCTCTAAAGCAGTTTTGCGACGGTTTGATAACCATAAAAGGCTGTTCTTTAGTGTGGAAGGAAACACAAGTTGGTGATCAACAGATTCATTCCTGGAAGATTTCCTGTTTTCAAAATTTTTCCTTTTACATGTTCTCTTTAAGCGCCGTTGTCTTTCCGAAGCAACAATCTAGCGATTAATGCGGGATACATCCATCCGTACTTCACAGATATCGTTTTAAATCCAGAGGCTTAAAATCTTGCTCTGCATTTGATTCGGTAACCTGTCCGTCAGCCCCTTTAATTTCATTGTTTTTTTTATAATTAGTAAAGTAATATATATGTGGTTGCTTGGTTGTCTGCAAGCTGAGTACCATACTGATCATGCTAAAAACTCTTTCTTCCATGTTCACGTGTTTCTTGTTTAACAACGTTTTAGTTTTTTAATCATGTTTGATGTGTAGGTTATGCTGGGAGTCTTGCATTTTTAAAGTGAATTTTGTACTTTTACGAGTCGGACATTTTAAAGATGAATTTATATATAATCCGAAATATGTGGAAGGATGACAGTATATGATCCTGGTCCTATAAAATAGTTCTTGCTTTGCAGGTGCCCTTGAGACCATCACTATAGGGTCGCGGCTTTTCACAGTTTTGCATCTGGATGTGGCATGACTCTGAGCTTGAAGGTTGATTCTTGTTTGCCTGTAAGTCTGTTGAATTATATTTTGATATCTGTTCATTGATAATTTTTTCCCCGAGTTTTGGAACTATTATTCCCTCAATAGGAGAAAAAGCATCGGGGTTTTGTATCTCTGAATCTGAACATGGTGTTAGTTTTAGATACTATTAGATTTGTTCTTCAATGCAATACTTCCTCTTTTGTTTGTTTCCCATGTAAATTCTAGCGTCGTTCATGGTTCATAAATTTCAGATTGATTTTCACGTCTTTCAATTTCCTCAAGTTTTAATTTTTATCTTGTGTGTTGGTTTTAGTAGAGATATTAACTAGTATATTTGATAGCAAGGGGTTTATTTTTATTGTCATAAATCTTCATTTCAAAATTATTTGGGCCTTCTCATTTTAGATCTGTCGCTGTCTTTCTTGTGCCAGATCTTTTTCTGAAGGCCCCTTTTATTTTCGTCATGGAGGGTGAAACATCTTGGGTAAATAATTGTTTTGAGAACCCGACAAGGGACATTGGTGAGTTCGATTCATTTTCTGAACATAGCGATGAAGGAAATAAAGAAGTTAATGCCATTTCAGTTGATTTAATCTTGCCCGATGATCTGCTAGAACGAATCCTAGCCTGTCTCCCCATTGCTAGCATCTTCAGAGCTGGCTGTGTGTGTAAAAGATGGCATGAGATTGTTAGTTCAAGGAGGTTTTTATGGAACTTCTCACCAGTCCTGCCACAAAAACCATGGTATTTTATGTTTACAAGCTCTGACGAACCAGTTGGCTATGCTTTTGATCCTATCCTTCGAAAATGGTTTGGCATTGATCTTCCCTACATCCGAAAGTCCAACTGGTTCATTGCTTCATCATGCGGCTTGGTTTCCTTCATGGATAACGACAGCAGGAGCGAGTTGTATGTCTGCAACCCTATCACCAAACGCTGCAGGAAGCTTCAGGAGCCCCCAGGCTTAAAAGTTTATGATTACAGTGCACTTGCAATTTCTGTGAACCGGATATCACATGGTTATACTATATCAATTGTGAAGTCTAAGTTAGGCCCTGGAAATTTTTTCCAATCTGATCTCTCTATCCATATTTATGATTCTGAAACGAGGATGTGGGTAACTTCTTGCACAGAGGTTATGACTGGATGGAGAGGTGGCGATGAGAGTGTGATCTGTGGTGGGGTTTTGTACTTTTTGATATATTCTGCAGGAGGTGGTGCCACAGAAACCCGTCATGGTCTAATCAGGTACAATCTATCCAACAGATCTTCCCATGGCTTGTTGATAAGAAGTTTCATTAAAGTACCTTGTCCTCTTACTTGTGGCCGTCTGATGAATTTGAATGAGAAGCTTGTAATGGTGGGAGGAATTGGTAAACAAGACCGGCCTGACATAATAAAGGGGATTGGCATCTGGGTTCTAAATGGCAAGGACTGGCAAGAGATTGCCCGTATGCCCCACAAGTTCTTCCAAGGATTTGGGGAGTTTGATGAAGTTTTTGCTAGCAGTGGTACAAATAATCATATATACATCCAAAGCTACGGGGCTCCAGCGCTTCTTGTTTTTGACATTAACCAGAAACAATGGAAGTGGTCACAGAAATGCCCAGTGTCAAAGAGGTTCCCACTTCAACTTTTTACTGGGTTTTGCTTTGAACCTAGGCTTGATATGGCACCGTAATTTGTTATTGAATTTAAGGTGGCGGTGTTGAAAAATTTGTCTGATATCCCCCCATTTCTCTTTTTGTTTGTTCTGCCTTCTTTTTCAATCATTATGAAATCTGTTTCAGAAAAGTTTTACACAAAGTGTACCTGCAAACTAATTCTGCTAATTCATGAAAATGGGGATTATTCTTTGCAATGACAATACATTTTGTACAAACACTTAAATGATTAACCATGGATTCGTCCAGGCACTGGCCTTATCACAGAATGTTCCTCTGCATTGAATGCATATATCCATCTACCTGGATTTGTCACATTTTAGCTTCATATATGTAAACCCAACATTGAATTGTTTCAACGTTACATTTGCCCAGGTCCAAGTTTAACTGGCTGTCTTTAGCAAGGTAGTAGAAATTATCGAGTAGAATTAATGTTCAATGCCTCTGATGATCTCATTCAAATTTCAAGTCCAAAGAAAATTTTGGGGGTATGGTGCTTCAATTGTTTTTCTGGTTTTGGCAATTCTGCCATCCCCGCATCAAAATCTAGAGCACTGCTACCACATCCTTTCCTGCAATGCACCTGTCAAATCTAGTAATGGGTTGCCATGCTAGTGACTTCATGGTTACTCTCTTTTCCCCCAACAATTCGATGTTGATTATACCAGCTTCTCCCACAAATGGCAGGAGTTGAAAAATGCAGCTTGGGTTTTGTTTTAGGACCACGCTTGTCAAGCTAGTATATAGTCTGCCAGCATGAAGTTTACCAAGTTTCCGAAGCTTGTGCCTGCTGTCACCATGTTCAACAACGAGGAGAGAGCAATATTTGAAGATCACCGTGTAATTATCACCGTGTAATTAACGTAAGCTTGTCTCTTTATTCCAGCAACACTCACTGTTGATGCTTTTTGCCTGTTCGACGTCTTTTTGGAATTATGCCCTCTTTTCATAGAATGGGGAACACTAATGAATTCGACTTTACTTGTAGCATTAAACTAGTCGTGTACCCGGGTTACGCGGCGAAGTCTTTGTTGAATCTGCCTAAGCAAAGTTACCCGTATCAGCTTATAATATACCGCATCCGGCAAGCAAAGCCAACATGTTTTTCTCCATGGCTTCAGTTTTTGTTGAATCTCTCTGAGAGACCAACAAATCACTTTCAAGGCGGCTGCTGCTGCACTGTGCATAAGCGGCATTCACGAGGCATTAGAGGTTAAAGATTAGCAGTTGACTATCCTTAGAACATTACTCGAGGGTGAATTTAGAATGCAGAATGCCGAGATCGATAAAATAACCACCGATGTTAATCAAACTATTAAATCTCAATCAAAAAATAAAAATAATTTTTTTCAGTAAACTCAGATTCAATGATTAAACTGGTATCAACATTTTAGTCGCATTACATGATAGACTGTGTTTTTCTTATCGAAGACATTAATTACTTAACATATTTACTGGGAATTGCAACTAATTCTAGATAATACGAACGAATTATGATGTCAGCTCCGGTAGAATCAAACCAAGTCTCACGTTTTGAGAGCACTTAGATTGATCCAACCCATAATATTTGAGTTAATTAATAACACTCGTGTAATGATCAGTTCAAATATCCAGCAAAGCACGATACAGTTCCAAATACCAAACTGTTGTTGATAAGCTCAATTTATTTGTTTTCTTCAATAACCACAGGAGTGGATTTCATGGTTCCCAAAATGACATTAAAAAAAAAGAGGGCACGGCATTTCAAATTATTTGACAATATTGGACGATTTGAACGTGCTAGAGCGCTAATTTTACCAGCCCCAACTAACACCACCATCTATATGATTCGACAAAATCATATGATAAAATAACTGCTTAACCTTCTGTCACCGGCAAAGACAGGAAATAGTCCAAGGCAGTTTGCTGCAAGAACTTTGGAAATTTACAACTTACAACCATAAGAACCACCCAACTTAAGAGTAGGGATTTATCTCATCTTATCATGATTCAGCCATCTGATTTTGTTAAATTTAGCAGGGCAGGCAAACATTTAAAAGTTAAAACAGACTGCACGATTGTGCTAGCGCCCATGGTCACATGTAACTTGTAACGGAAAGGAATAGCTGGAATCTTGTTAACAACCCTTCCAGAATAGAATCTGGCGTCTAAAGAGGATGAATTTTAGAGTCTTATTAAGGACCTCAAAACCAATATTTTTAAATAAACAAGCGAAGATTTCGGAAGTGGCAAAACGGCCACAACTCAAATAAGCTGGTCATCAAATTATATGAAAAGGGCATATAAAGGGATATGGAACTGAGATTCAGAAACAAAAGCAATATATATTTAAAGGTAATCTCTGCAAATTTATTTTCTTAATTCTGGTTAATTTTTAATTTGTATTTTTCTCGTTCTGGTGATTCTTTTGTTGATGGGTTTTCGCTTTTTTTTGTTGATTTGAGCGAGACAAATCCAGTGAATTCATTTTAGGGTTTTGCAATTCTGGTGGGTTCATTATGATCATAATTCAAGATTGACTTTTTGGTATTGATATCCAGTCTAGTTTATGGAATTTCCATTTTTTTTAATCAGAATTTTGATTTTAATTTTCGGTAGTTTATCAACGTTATTGTAGAAAATTGGGAATCGTCCCAAAAAATGGTAAGTAGAGAGTTTGTCGTGCTGTTGTCCTGATTGATTTTAGTATAAAGACCGTTGACTAGCTCCGACATTCCCATTCACTGACCTTTTGCTGTAACCTGTGACACCTTTCCAATAAGCGAAATGGATCATTTCATTCTGATTGACGGAACAGGCATTTTGAAGGGCAGCAAATGGCGATGCATTTCAAAGACCTTCCTTCTCTGGCATTCAGGGATGCTCAAAGGAACACGATACGATATTGCAAACAGGATTCCGGACGCGTTGATGATCGCGTGTATAGTTATTATAAATGCAAGGATTACTGTCCCGATGTTTTCAGGTTATTTTTTTGTCCTTTTTCTTTTACAGATTTTTCTTTTCATTCATACCTGTCTTATCTGTCTGTTTTTATACATTCTTTTATATTTCTCCATGCTTAAATTCAGCTATTTATTAGTGAAGAAACACAGTTCTCCTTTGATACAATGCAAACAATCTAGGCCTTCAACTGTCTCACACACTCAACTGCTGGTCTCTCTCTCTGCCTGTAGACACTTATTATAGCTTTCCAGGTCTAGAGCTGACACTACTGTTATTGTATTTGTCACAGACGCATACAAGAGCTCAGAAATATTGATCGCTCTGATTACATGATGTCGATACGTTCAGATTTGACCCTAAGGGAGATATTGTCAGCAGGAAAGGATACTCGTGTGATCCCTGTCAGCACTGATGACCGCCTTGTTATAGGAATCGTGCCAAAATCTGAAAAGAAGGTAAAGAGATTAATCTTCAGAGTTGTCCTGGTAGTGTAGTAACAAATGAAATATTATTAGCAGGGCAGAAACTTGTTTCTTTTTGTCTAATTCATCTTTTTTTTTGCATCAGAAGATTAAGTTATGGCTTTCAAATTTGTGTTATCAACTTGATTATGGTGATGAATATTCACTGGCTTCAGTTTTTTGTTTTTCCATTATACTAGAAGTATAGAGTTCACCACACTTGTATTTGTAGGTAATGCTGCGGGTGCTTCCAAGCTATTGTTTCCATCTTGAAATGAACCGTGATTCACTGTTAAGCATCTTATATGGAATCCACTATATGAAGCCAATTGGTGGTCCTAAGGTACAGAACATTTCAACTCTCTTACATCAAACAGCATTACTTGCATATTACACAGCGTTTTGTTACACACGAGGTATATAAACAGCGGAACAAACAACATCAACTCAAAGATGTTGAAATCATAGTTGATAGACACCTCTTAACCTGGTCAATCTGGCTGGAAATCAATTGAATTCACTCTAAACTGGGTTGATAAGCTAGTTACACCTCATACAACGTTGAAGTAAAAAAAACCCGTCACCGTTCAACCTGGTAAAAAATCCAATAAATCCAGTTAAAATGGATGGTCCATGCATCGTCTGATTGGTCATGCACCATCCTCTAATTTGCGTGCGTGATGTATGTACTCTTCTATCGCATTTCATTTTGTTGTTTCCTCCACAGACGCAAAAAACAGCTTTCATGTCCGCCGATTTAGAAAATGTGTTTCTCTCTGTTTCTTATATGTGTGTACATGTCAAGACCAAACAAAAAATCCTTTCTCCGGTAACAATCACAAAACATGTCACTGTTTACAAAACAATTTCTTATGTTTTCATTTGCAGTTTCTTGTCCATTGAATTAGAGTACTTAAAGCGAAAATAATGCTATTGCTGGGTGGCCTAAGACGTCCGATTTCACTTGAAGTTATGATGGGCACTATAGGTTGCACTTTTATTACACATGATTATTGCCTTGGTGAAGAAACAAAGTTAGTGGAAAGAGCCAAAACCTGATAAAAATTTTTCCCACAGATCTTCCCTTGTGTTTTGGAACTAACATTTTTGAGTTGCTACAATGTACTAATCATGACTTTTTGTGAGCAGGTTTACTTTTCTGTCTATTCCAGAGTGATTCCATCAGATGCTAACATATTCAGGGTTTTTGATCTGAAAGGCTCGTGGAAAGGACGAAAAATAAACAAACCAAGAGCCAAAGAGAACATCATATTAAAGGATATGGACTTCGGTTTTCGTTTTTACCTAGATCCATTGATCCAAGAAAAACTCTTAGGGTATGTCAATTACTCTAGTTCTTTCTAGACACATTAGTTTGAAATACAAACAAATATTTGAAGAGAGAACAAAGCGAGGTGAACTAGATCTGGAATTGGACTTTCAGATTGTGGAGATCAATTTTACGGACACAGCTACTTGTAGTTCCACCTGGAAACTTACTAAATGCAATTAAAAAACTGTAAAAACCCTTCGGAATTTGGCGTAACCTTCAAGCCTTTAGGCATTGATTGTTTACCCTTTTGTTATCTATGAATTTAAGTTTTAATCCCCTTTTTTACTTTTACAGGCAAATCAAGCATGATTGTGAGTTTTTGGAAGCTCAGGGTATAATGGATTACAGTCTTTTGATTTGTATAGCTTTGCCACCTCAAGATAAAGGTGATTTCCCCCCTCCTAATCTCCTACATTGCTTTGGTACTTGATAAAGAAGAGAATAGGAAATTTATTGATAAAAGAAACGCATTGACCATCTAATGAAACTGAACTGAAGCAGTGGTCTGTGATGTTATTCACTTTCACACCCTGAATTTGACAAAGAATATCTGTGTAGTTTGTAGAATGTGCATTTCAATTCTTACACTCTTGGTTCATACTAATGTGCTGTTTGCAGAATTTGCATTTCAATTCATACTCTTTTTATAATTTCTCAGAATATATTATAGAGAAATGATGTTCAATTCAATTTAAATAAACCTTAATCCATACTAAGAGGTGTTTCATTCAACTTAATTAGTTTAACGTCTATTCGTTTCGCGTAAAATATCTTATGGTTAAATGTTTTTTAAATTTTTTTGTGTTTCTGAAAATTATTTCCTGTATTTGTTTGCCATAAAATATTTTATAGGAAACTAATCAATATAAAATATTTTATACTCAACCTTCAAACTTAATTTATTTGCTAGAAAATATTATTAGCTCATGAAGTTCTGTAAATTTATTTTGTGAATAGTAATTCACTTACAATATCTTTCAACTAATTCAACCACCATCACCTCCTCTTACACTACTATTACGATCATCTCATTATCATCGCCGTCACAGCCATCACTTCCTCCTTCATCATTTTTTTTCCCACCATCTTCTTTGCCATCACCACTATAACCATCTCATCACCGCTTTATGCACCATTACCTTCATGTCATCACAATTACCACCACCATTAAAAAATATTTTTCAAGCCAAATGTTTTAGGGGAAAATATTTTACATGTTTA
Source organism: Populus simonii (assembly GCA_007827005.2). NCBI lineage: Eukaryota > Viridiplantae > Streptophyta > Magnoliopsida > Malpighiales > Salicaceae > Populus > Populus simonii. Next base: position 6,458,724 of record CM017477.2, read on the forward strand.
CTTCTGAGTATGTTTCCCTTACTCAGAAGTTTGTACCTGAGTTTAGAAATGAAATGAAGAATAAAATGATTTCACTTTAACACAGCATTCAATTGCGACCATATTACAAAACGAAATAACAGAGGAATTTTTTTTTTTCTATTCTTCTACAGATTCGGTTGATAGCAGAAGTTCCTATAGCGAAGTTACATCCTCCTGCCACTCTCCTATGAATTCGAATGATAGCAGAAATTCCAATGTCCAGAATACTGGCTATGGAGACTCTTCTCCTGTAAATTCAGTTGATAGCAGAAGTTTTGATAGCGATAGAATCTCAAGTTGCTCTTCAGAAGAAGTTGAGGGAACACAGTCAATTTATTCTGACATTAGCAAAGAGCTTGATAGGTAAATAACGTCTTCCACCCAACAATTATGCAGTTCACAGAATGAATGATAGGCTATCTACATTACTTTAGCTGACCATTAGCAAGTCTCTTTTGTTTGGGTTCATTGGGAGTGGTTCCATTTAGATGAACATGAGCTTGAATTTACCATAGATCACATCCTTCCCAAGAAGAAGATCAAAATTTAAACTGGCAAAGAGAATAATTGAAACAATGAAAGTTGAGCTCAGGATCATATTCAAGATTTTTCTTCATCTCAAAATCTGAATTTGAACTGTTTCTTTTGGACACACTTGACAGTAAATTGCTTCGAATCTGAGCGACTGAGATATCTGGAAACAACAAACAAAAACTCCACACACACACACACACACACTTTTCTTCATTGTAATACTTTATATATATGTGTGTGCCATTATGATTTCACTTTATTCTATTCAAAGACTATCCACTGCTTAAAAAATAAAATGGAGGAGGGCAGGTAGAATGGAAAGTTCACTAGCCTGTCCATGAAAGAGCCCACTTTCCTCCTGTCATATAATTTATCCAAAGGAAACCAGGGGTGGTTTTGCCCTCTCTTTGTTTTCCCCCACTTGTCTACTGGAGATGAACTTGATAATCTGGGATTAAATAGTATCTTCATTGATGAAATACTTTCTGCCATGGTTCCATTGCAGTTCTAAATTTAGATTAGGTGTGGGAATGCCAGCACGTACTGTCCGATCAAAACTGATTAAAGCAGGAAATGTGCCATCCACTCGAAGCGCTGGAGGATTGGAGTGCGCCGACGTTGTGTTATATTTCTCAATTGTTGATATATTTCAGAATTACAATCTGGCTAAGCGCCTTGAACATGCTTACAAGTCAATCAAGTACGACTCCAAGTCAATTGTTACAGTGAATCCCAAGGCATATGCTTCTCGCTTCCAAGATTTTATGAGCCTAATTTTTCATGTGGACTGCTGATATTTGTGGACTTGCAACTGGTAAGTTTTGTTTATTTTACCATCTCTCGACATGAATTATTACATGAGGACATTCTCAACCTTTGGCACGTAAGACATCCATGCTTGTGGAATAACTATCAAAGTGCTGTCTATAGGATGATTTATATCTTATTATCAGTGTTCTTCATACTCATTGGAGATTCCGTGGGCATATAGATGTAGTGCATTCTAGAAAAGTCAAGAACTTTCTTACCGAACTTCCAACCAAACTGTCCGAATCAGACATCCCTCTGTAGTGCTCTCTTGCATTTCATCTCATTATACGAAAGTTAACACCTAGCAACGCATGAATTTTCAACATTGTGCCCCTGCATGTGATTGAATGAGAAGGTAAAGAAAGCAGCCCTTGCTGACCTACAGTCATCCAAATCCAGTCAGCCTCAAGCTCAACCAACCAAATTTGAGAAGGGTTTTTGCTTACTTTCTCATTCTTTCCTTCGTTTTTTTCTAGCAATGAATGCTTGGATTTTTCAAATTTTAATCCTAATTACCTAGATTCCTATCCTGTTTTTATTTAGTTGTTGTATTCACATTGCATTTCTCTCAGGACAGGCATGATCAATTGGATTCCTCCTATCATGCACCACATTGTTAAAAATTGTGATCCATAGAAATCAAGACTTACAATATATATATTTGCCTCTCCATGCTGCTGCTGCTTCCTTTTCTTCTTCTTTTTTTGATTTCCCTCTCCTTGTTATGGCATAAAATTATTATTATTTTCACTCTTTTTGACAGGTCTATGGACCGTTCTGTGCCGTGCAAGTTTTTGACCATCTGCATAGGCATATAATAGACAAATTATCGTTCATTATGGAAATGGGATACGCAACATGATGACTTGGAAACACAGGGACAGCTGATCTCATTACCAAGCAATATGGCTCTGTCAATTTGCAATATCTGGATGATTATTGATTTATTTCCTTTTTTCTTATTTAAAACAGTGTTCAGAGTATCTCTAATGGCAAAAACCATTTAAAAGAGTCAAATGATTATTACAGCATTTTAATAGTGTCATTTAGCTTATCTTTTTTTCAAGTGATACTCCAATGTTCCCTGCGGTCGGATTTCTTTATTTCTGTATCATATTTATTGATTAATATATTTAAATATTTATAAATTATCATCCAATCAGTATTTATTATCTACTATTATATATCTATTAATTAATAAAATATAAAATAATTAATAATTCATTTTCTGTTTAGCTTGTGAGAAGTGCAGATCGTGATAGCTGTTTGTCAAATATATATTATTTTCTTTATCCAGGTTCTTTCTGTTCCTTCAGGTCGGGTTAGTCAGTCGTTTCCCTCTAGCGATATGCCATGCATACTAACCTTTTCTAATTCATTTTTGTGATATTATATCATAATTGCTTCGTAATTTTATAATATTTTTAAGCCATATCAGTCGGGGAAATTGCATTGGTACCGATGGTTATCCGAGGCCATTCTGTTGCCTGTTGTCAATTTATTCACACAACTTATTAAAAAAGATTATACAATGAAGATCGATTAAGAAATAATTATCATTTTTTAAAAAATATAGTCATTCACTAACCGACAATAATAACATATTAAATCCAAAACTTAGTTTTCCCTGTCATGTAAGAAAATACAAATTTAAATTGTGCTAGCAATAATGATTTAACGAGGCACGAATTGATTTCCACCGTTGATTGGGCGAAACGGCCGGCACGATTTCTTATCATCAGATTTGTATGACAATCACTTTGTCCTTTAGAAATCTGTGAATTCCTCTTCTCTAATTTTTATAATAAACATAAAAAAACTGCATGTCATAAATCTCAGATTTGACTGTCAACTGTCCCTTGAAATCTGAAAATTTGGCAACTTAACGGCATAATTAAGCAAAGTACATCCTTAGAATAAACAACTAAACAAAAGCTTTGTATCGCCAGCACGAGAGGGCTATGGACCACAAGCTGCTGGTTTGGTCTCTGACAGGCTTTTTGTTGGACAGCTTGCACAGATATTTCTTCACCTGCGGGCCTGTGGCTCAGCCCTCCATCGGTCTATATGGGTAACATGCCGATGCACTAAAAAGCAGCCAACCAGGTTGATCTCCCTCGTCCTAGAATCCTAACCAGGCTCGGCATCATAGGTGGTCAAGCGTGTCACACTGTTCCATGAACCGCATGGTTAAAAGTTTTAGCTTACTGCTCCAAGAGAAGGATTTAGGCATCATTACCCCCAGCGATTTTATTCCTATGTTTCAGTCATAGCATCTCAAATGAGGTTACAATTCGATAGTTCTTCAAGAAGAGACACATAGATGTCATATGAGTTAAATTTGGGCAAACTAGGCAATCTGCATGAAAAGTTTAAGAGAATGACTAAGGTAATTGCTAACTAAAAGACACGCTGCCGCAACCAGCTCTCTGAAAGCGTTGAAGCTCTGCAACCTGTGATCAAGTAAGATCCTCATCAAGGAAGATCTTACTTGGAAGACAATATAGCTTTTGCTTAGCTCTAAGGGCTCGAAGTTGGTCGACTGTATTTATGAAAATCTTGAAAAGAATAGCGAGAGAGTATGATTGGCGCTAAGACGGGGCTTTCTTTATTTTTATCTGGTATACAAGATGGAAGAAGATTCAGTTCCTTTGCACTTATTTTTCCACATTTAGTAAATTCCGTGTGCTTTAAGGAAGTTAATCTTTTCAAATGGTGTTATTTTATTAAAAAAAAATCTTAATTTACTGTGTTGATTTAAAAAAGAATCGTTAAATTTATTGACTCAAAGGAGTTGGAGAAAATAAAGCAGTGTCCATCAATCATGGTCATAGAGCATCTGCAATTTTTAACCAGTTGGCCTAGCACATGACATCGATCTGCCATGTCTATAACATGGAGAACAAATCTATAAAAAGATGATAAGGAAATGTTGACTGGAAGCAAATAGATGTAGACTTAATAACCTCTGATATATTTTTATTAATCCAATGGTAACCACTGTCTTCAAACAAATTTATACATTAATCAAAATTATTTCTTTTGAATGATTTTAAAAACGTAATTAAAAACTAATTATTAAACATTGACTCAACATTCAAAATCAAAAAGTCACATCCTATGGTTTTAGGACTTTATGGTACAAACAAGCGAAGGGCCCAGCAAAAATGTTGACAAGAAAGGAGAAATGTTTCCAAATGGTTTGACAATTTAGATTGTGTAAACAGTGATGTAACATGAGAAGTTTTACTTTGTTGGTCTGACTGTACACAAATGCTTCTGCCTTTTTTTTGACTTCGAGGCACCGTCATAATTAAAAGTTTGTGCATCGGTAGCATATAAATTGTGTCGAATGCGGAATTGAGGCACAGGACTATTCATTCATTCTTCCGAATCATTTTGAAATATAGCTGTCTACAGATAAGGCAATTCATGCCTTAGCTTAGGAAAGATTACCAGATAAGCAATTGCAAATGTTTTTTATTTTTTCGCATCTCATTCTATTGCATGCCACTTGGATCTTGCACATTTCTACAATGAAAGAGTTGGAATCCAACTCAGCCTGAGAGCTTACGTGGCTAGAGTTTAGGGGCAAAGGACAACAAACTTGAAACAGCGGAAAAGCCAGAAGGTCCCATGTAAAGTTAAAACTTTCAGTCAGACACTGAACACAGAAGACAGAACTTGAAACATAGTAAGGAGAAGCAAGCTAACAGCTCTAGCTAGTAGCTACAAGTCACAGTAATAGAAACACACAAACACAAGGACCAAACTTCACTCAGACTGAAATTGCAGACCAAGCTAGATGAGTGAAACAGAGAAGAACCCAGAGTTAGGAACTTGGAAAGGAGAAATTGAAAGAAAAGAAAAAGGTGTGGAGAGAGAAGGAAAGAAAGTAGAGATATTGAAGAGTAAACAAAAGTTGAAAGAAGGGATGGTACTGCAGGTAGGGAAAAGAGGAGGCCCATCTACCCCATCACCCACTTGGAGACTTGAGTTCTCTCCTTCTCCAAATGACAACAACAACGGCAACCCCATTCAAGAATTCCTTAATACTACTACCACTACTGTCTCTGCTAGAAAGCTCTGTGCCAATTTTTGGGAGAGTCAACCCCAAGTTCACCTTTCAGCGTCTAAAATGAACAAGAATCTTGGTCATAGAAGAGCTCACCCTAGCCACCACCACCAAGATAAGAAGGCCTTTGAGCCACGTACTCATTTAGTTGATCCTCCTAATAGCCCCCCTGATCAGGTTTAACCATCTCTAAGCATTTTTTATATATATAATTTTGATGGGGTTTATGACTAAGTTCGAAAGAAATTGTGATTTTTTTTTAATTTTGATTTGTGATTGGCTGGTTTATCTAGTTGTTTTTTCTTTTTGTCATTACCAACTTCAATTGATTTTTGTAGGCCTCTACTTGTTAGGTGGTTGGGGTTTTTTTGCTTGCATGCTTGTTTGTCCTGTGCTCTGGTTGGTCTGTTTTCTTGATCTTTTAGTAGTATATTATTGGCATTTTAGTTGAGGAACTGGAACTGTCAATTAATGCAGAAAAGAGCATTATTCGAGTCTGATGGCTTGGCTGCTTTTTTCTTCCTATTTTCTTGTTGCCTTTGGCTTTGTTACTCGCAGATTGCCTCTTCTAAAAACATATTTTAATTGATTTATCTTATGATTTCTACTCTTTTGCTGGTGGCCCACAGGCAAATTCGTTGTATTCATGCTCCAATTTGGTAGTTTATGATTGGGTTGAAAAGCTTATTCTTTGGGGTCTTGTGACTTCATTTTCCTAAATTCATCTTCTGGACTCCAAATTGAGTTTCTGTATGTGTTAGTGGCTTCCATAGTTTCAGCCTTTTACTTCTAGGTAATACAATTGCAATAAGACATGCCGCCTCCTAATTTTACCAGGGCCTTCTCCTGACAATTTTATCAGGCTTCTGCTTGTTGATGTCTTGGTGGTTCTCTTTTTATCATATCATATCATATTTTATTTTTTTTTCCTTTGGTTATGCGATTAGCTGTTGTCTAGTACCGGATTTCGATCTTCATTGAGTGTAAAATTGCTTGCTTTGCTGTGATAGTCTTAATATAAGGGCGTCAAAACATACAAATCTGATTCTTGTTATCTGGCTGGAAGTGAAGTGTCTACCTTCTTCTGGTAATATATCAAATGTTTTGAGGTAATAAATGATATCTTTTTCTTGTTTTGGTAGAATACATGTCTTTGCCATTGATGTTCTTAGTTTGGTTCCTTGGAGATGAAATTCCCTCTTGCACTGGATGAGCAAGAATACATTGGAGTTCCTGTTTAACATAGGAATTGCAGTCATTATCTAGGGGGGTTTTATTTTTCCTTTCGGGAAACAAGGCTTTTACATATTTTGTCAACGGATCCTTAATGATAAATTAGTTTTGAGTATTGTAATTTTCACATATTAGTTAATCCTTGTGCTTATATTTCCAGCCAGCAAGTGCTAGTCCCTTGAGGAAACATGTTACCAAGTCATTGATACAACACCATCGACCAGATGGAAGAAATGGTATTGCTCTACGGCCTCTATCACCTGCAAGTTGTGATGGTCCAATGGAGGTATATATGTGTTCTCCTCCCTTTATCCCTCTGCAGTTTTTCTATTGATTTTGTGCACATAGGAAATTAAAAGAAGTGGGAATTAAGTATCCCATGAGTTTTTGTAAATTCAGCGATCCACGGAAGTTCAAAAGTGACTTCTAGGACACGGTTTCCCTCTATGTACGAACCATGGAGTAACCGTGGGAATCTTGATTAGGAAATTGTCTTCTCTGTAGATATAGACTGACGGAATGAACTTGAATGTGCTGATCTTCTCTTTGCAATCATCAGTTAGACAGCTATGCTATTGCTACATAAAACTCACAGTATTAACTAAAACTTAAACATATCCAACAATGTAATTCCTGTAATTTGAAATTTTCCAGAGAAAAGTTATCTGTACAATAAAAAGGATCTGATTACCAGTCATGTTCAAATAAAACTTGAGACTACTGACGTGCTGTTTTTTGTTGTTGCTTTTCATGAACAGAAGCAATTCAAGGACCCAAAATCATAGTAGTCATACTGAAGTGGAAATTGATGAACTAGGCATTTTATCTTGTTAATGGTTCTCATTTAATCTAGCATGCTTCGGAGAAGGACACTGTTTATGTTTCTAAGTTGAACTCGATGAGAAGTTCCATTGCTTAGTGTCACTATTTCTTTTATTATCATTAGATTCCCTGAATTATTTCCTTTTGTTTTCCCCTGTTTGTATTTCTGTAACAAATTTTGAAGTCGCTCTTTTCCACAGGTGGCACTTTATAACCCTGCAGTTACCCCTACTAGTTCTTCAGATTTTAGGGACAGGATGAGAGAGTCAAGTTGTAGTCTTAAGACATCAACGGAGTTGCTCAAGGTACTCAATCGGATCTGGAGTCTTGAAGAACAACAAGCATCCAATATGTCGTTGTTAAGAGCTTTAAAGATGGAACTGGGTCATTCTCAGTCACAAATAAAGGATTTGCTGAAAGAGAAGCAAGCAAATAGACAAGAAATGGACAGCTTAATGAAGCAACTTGCAGAAGATAAAGTTATCAGGAAAAACAAGGAGCAAGATCGAATCAAATCTGCTGTTCAGTCGGTGCAAGAAGAGCTGAAAGATGAGAGGAAGTTAAGGAAGCACTCAGAGAGCCTCCACCGGAAGCTAGCTCGAGAGCTTTCTGAGGTAAAATACTCTTTCTGTAATGCTTTAAAAGAGCTCGAGAGAGAAAGGAAAACATGTTTTTTGTTGGAAAATTTGTGTGATGAGTTTGCCCAAGGAATAAGAGATTATGAGCAAGAGGTGCGGTCCCTTAGGCACAAATCTGACATGGATAGTGTAGGTGGGGAAAAAACTGACCGGTTGGTTCTCCATATTTCAGAAGCATGGCTTGATGAGCGGATGCAAATGGAACTAGCAGAAGCTGAAAACGATCCTGTTGAAAAGAATACAATAGTTGACAAATTAGGTCCCGATATTGAAACCTTTCTCCAAGCTAGACTCTCCATTGAATTGAAGAAAGATGGAAACTTTGAAAAGGAGGGGACAAAAAACTGCTCAAGACGGGAATCCTATCTGTTGAATGAGGCTGCAAGTGCTCCTCAAGATGCAGCTGATGATGATTCTACTGACAGTGATTCACATTGTTTCGAGCTAAACAGTGCAAGTAAAAGACAAACTATAGGCAACTCTAAACAACAAGCAGATAATGCTTCAGAAATTCATCTTGAAAAAACAGTGAAATCAAATTCTACGAAGAGAATGGCTGGATCAAGGGAAAATACTAAGTTTCATAACCCAGCCCATTTCCAGGTGCAGTTTGAAGACTACATGGCTGGAAACAAAACACAATATTCAGATAGAGGGCACAGTGAATTAAGTGGAGAGAGCCAAGGTATATCCAATATCTATGAAGCCAAACAAGATGGTCAACATAAAAGGAAAACTAAACAGGTGATCCATGGATTGAATTCAAATTATGTGCTTGATACCCTAACAAGAAATCACTCCTTGTCATCCGAGGGTGATAAAATTCATCCTGTCAGTGATTTCAAGGAAGATGCTTGTGCTCAACCTGTATTTGGTGGTCATGCTAGTCCAGTGCGACAATGGATGTCGAAGTTAACATCCCCAGAATTTGATAAGTCTGAATGTTCCTCAAAACTAACAAGGGACTTGAAGGAAAATACACTGAAGGCAAAGCTGCTTGAAGCAAGATTGGAGGGCCAGAAATCTCGCATAAGGGCTTCTAAAGCTGTCTTTTAGGTTGATGGAGGGGGGTGGACCGTTGATATGCCTTAAGTTAGAATCTTCTCTATAAGAAACTCCGAATAAAATTTAGAATCTTCCATGTCGCATATTTTGTTCAACAACTTTCAGAATAAAAGGTCCGTCAATTATATTTCTTTGTCACTTGTAATTTTTGGCATTATATTTGTAGATGGGCAATGTGTCTGTGTCTCTGGTGATAACACCAATGTGTGAATTTATCCCCACCTAAACCCGAAAGGTGTCCCTCAAGCTTATAAATGGTGGCCAAATTTACTTTCGAAGTAGAAGTTACGTACATTTGCAGCATTTGATCCGAAGTAGGGGTTCGGACTCGAGCGAACACATGCACCCAAGCGCATGCTCATGGATCCACAGACAGGCACAAAGAAAGTCACGTTGCATTGTTCATTATTGAAATCTGAAACGTCTTTCATAATACTGATTCTACATGGTTGGTAAATCCATTACCTGATGCCTAACATATTGAGCTGAATCTGGGCATGGATACCTGCACCAACAGCTGTTCATTTTAACTTTAAAAACCCAGTTGCCTTGTTTCTATTGGAATTGGAATAGTTTTTCTTGGCCTTATATTCGGTAGCCTGGCCAAATGTTTTGCTGTTGGCTTTTGCTATTTTAGCATCATGATGGATATGAGAACTGTTCCTAAACACATTGAGGCTCGAATAATGGTGACAATGGCGTATGAATGATGGATTTTTCATCGATGCGTCAATTAAACTACACAGTTATTTTCAAACTTTACTTTATATCCTGATTTATCTAGTGAAAGAACAGCTTGCCTTCATACACCATCTTAGATCTATAGTAGTGCTTCACAAGAACATAACAAACATCCATGTGAAAAATACTACAGAATTCTCCATCCTTCATGGCAGTAATGACTCATACGCAACCAGTTATCAATGCAGTTCCCATGAAATACATGGGAACAAGGCATGCGCTTGACCAATGACATTGCCTGAAAGTCCTCCAAACAGACAAGGCAACTCTTCTCATTATGAAAATCCTCCACATCGAAGTCCATCATTTTTCCTTTCTCGAAATTCGCAACCGACGTAAGAGTCACTGGGACTGTAATTTTGTTCTTACAACATCACGCTTCAGCCTGAATTATTTACAAATCTGTTATTTATCTTCAGAGTTGATAGCTAATGAGGCCAACCAGTCAGAAAATTCTGAAAAATCCTCCTCATAGGAACAAGCCATAAAATCTTGCCCATCGATTTTTTTTTCCTGGGTATGATGATTGTACTATTTAGCTGTATCTATCCACTTGGATGTCTGGTTCCACCTTCAATATTATACGATGGGTGGATTTAGAATCAATGATGAAGGTAGCTACTACTGGATTTGGATTTCTTACTGATTTCCACACTGGTACTTGTATCGAGTAATTTTCGAGTTTCTCCTAGAATAAAAGGCATGTTTTTATTGATTTGTATGAACAAGGAAAATTAAAGAGACGGTAATTAGTCTTGTATGGTACAGTAAATATTAGATAATTGTCACCAGTTCCGGATCAAATCAAAAAAATTTTAATATAAAAAAAATATATTTAGGAGTTGCTAATTATTTTTTAGAATAAACTCTTTTAATGTTTTTCTGTTACATAGTAAAATTAGTTAGAGAAGTAATTTTCTTTTACTATCAAAATAAATTCGGGCCTAATTAAAAGAGAAAATTATATAAAGGACTGAACCAGAATGAATATTATATATAAAAGTTACACTACAAGATTTAACAGTTTTATCGACGGAATTTTTCCGTCGGTGTAAGACACATATTCCATCGGTAATTATATTACCGACGGAATCAAAGACGGAAATGATCCGTCGGTGAATCGTTTGTCGGTAATGTTTTGTCCGTCGGTAAATCCGTTGGTAATATAATTACCGACGGATTTCCTGACGGAACAGACACGTCGGCAATTATTTTTTTATTACCAACGGAATTACCGAGGGATTTACCGACGGAATTACCGACTGAAATTCCGTCGGTAATTATTGAAAAACATTTTTAAAAAATTCATTTTATAAAATTATAAAATAATTAAATTAACATAAATTAACACCGTATAATATATACTCTAAATGCTTGGAAAAAAGAATAAGAAAATCAATTCAAACAAATTTGCAACAAATAAATAAAATAAAAAAATAAATTCAACTAAAAAAATTCATATGAAAAAAATGAAGTTGCAATTGCTAAAAATTTAAAAATCCTATAAATAAATCTACTAAAAATTGATCTCATATGAAAAAAAAATCTCACAACAACATTTATACAATTATTAAGAACAAAAACAATTAAAAACAAAATAAAAAACAAATATAGTGAAAAAAATCATGAAAAAAGAAGAAAAAAGAAAAATCTTACCTTAATGTAGTTGCAAGTGAAGCTAAGGAGAGAAAAAAAATTTCATTAAGCATATTAATTAAAAATAAAACTAAGAAGATAAAAGAAGAAAGAAGAAGAAGATATACCCAAGCATGGAGGAAAAGAGAAGGAGATGAGGAGAGAAAAGAAGAGAAAGAAATAGATAAGAAATGATGTTTTTTACATAAAGTGAAGAAAAAGAAGAATAATAATAAGAAACGGGTCTGTCTCTTGTGAAATAAGGGCATTTAGGCTTTTTATTGGGACGCTTTACCGACAGATTTACCGACGGATAATTAAATATTAATATTTTTTAATTATTCCGTCGGTAATTCCATAGGTAATATTTAATTTAAATTTTCAATTTCGTAAAAAGTTTTCAGAAACCGCCAACAATTACCGATGATTTTTCAGTCCGTCGGTGATTCCGTCTGTAATATTTAAATGAAAATTTTAAATCAATTGAATTTTTTCAGAAAACCGCCAAATAACACCGACGACTTTTCAATCCGTCGGTTATTTTGTTCATAAAGAACAATAATTAACAGTGCAATTGGAAAGTGAACAGTTCTGAAGCTCTCTGGAAAATACCGACGGATTTTGTCCGTCGGTGATTCCCTTTGTAATTGACATGATGAACGGTGTAAACAAGTTTACCAACGGATTTACCGATGGATTTTACCGACGGAATAAATTTCGTCGGTAATTCCGTTGGTAAATCCTGACACGTCATCATTTTTTTTTGCTTTGTTTTAATTTTTTTGTCCCTCCGTAATTCCCTCGGTATATACCGAGGGAATATGTCCGTTGGTAAAATCCCTCGGAAATTTACCGACGGAAATATTCCCTCGGTATTTCCGTTTGTATTTATCGGTTTTCTGGTAGTGTTAGGAAGTTTGGATTAAAAGAAAGAAAAGATAGATTATGAGAAAGACATGATCCAGACTTGTAAAAGAAACTGACTAAAACACATGAGATAATGGGAATGAGCAGTTTCAATCGTACATCTTTGAAGTGAGGAGCGATGGAGAAAGTAGGTGGTTAACAGACGATTATCCATGATTTTTCCTACATAAACCAAGGTTGAAGGAAGAAAAGGAACAATTGACAAAAAAAAAATTGAATCAACCTCTCGGGATCTTCGAAACCAAGGTTTGTAATCTCATTGGCGATAATTAGCAAGCATATGACGTGTAGTAAAATAGTTTGTAGCCTTGTAATTAATAGTTAGTAGACCTGCAGATTTCGTTGCAATCTAGTAGATTTGTAGTTTTCATAAAAAATAAATAAAAAATACTAAAAAAATATTTTTATCAGTTCATGATTTCCGTGAAGAAACTCCGATGTTTGTTTGTAATCATTTAAAGAATCATCCAATGAATGTAAGTTTTTTAATCCTAAATTGTTAAGTTATCTTTTACATTTAAATTATTTAATTACTCTATAAATTTTAATTAGCTTTCTATATATTAGAAGATTTTAATACATCATAACAATATGTCTTTAACTACAAGTTTAGAGTTGTAAAAACAACGTCAGGAGTTCAAATCATTAATATTAATATTAAACTTAACAAATCATTAATATTAATATTAAACTTAACATTTAACTTTGAAATTCAAAGTTTCTTAATTGAGATAGGAACAAAAAGAACCCGAAACAGTTTCTTCCTTTGTTTTGCAAGTAGAAAACCTGCGCATGCAACAGTACCAGCCAGGTTTCCTCCTTCCCAGTTCGTTAAAAACCTGAGAAGCAAAAGCAAAGGCATGAAACCTCCCCAAATTAATCGAGGATACAGGTTAACTTTGGGCTGGTAGGATAAGCAAAGCTTGTTGATCCGGTTTTCTTTCTAAAGTTGTAAATCTATACCGAATTGTAATTGTGCAGGGAAAGTAAAGAATACGAAGAAGTAGTATAGATTTTGGAGAAATTGAAAGACATGTTTTCATCTGCGACTCCGTTGCTTTTCCTTTGGGCAGAAACGGTCCATCCAATATTTGCTTCACTCGAGGGAGTTTATAGAGTCGGTGTCCATGTCTCTTCTTTGTAAGAGTAAAATCTATGCATGTCGTCCGACTCCTCGTACTGATCATCTCTCGTCTTCGATCTAATACACCATAGTTATCAGGTGATCTTTATCGTAAGTGATTGCTGATATTATTAAATATAAAGCAAATTAATTTACAATGATAATTTTAAAAAGGATTTAAAGACCGAACAAGTACAGGGGACAGGGCCACTTCCGAAGGTTTCTGCAAAAATAAAACCCTGTCTCCCAGTACAATATCAGGTGGGTTGATGACTTGATTCGATATCACCACTAGCTAATTGCTCTTGACCGTACCGAAAAATACTGCAATGATGTAATAATCCACTGTAATGCACTTCCACTATCCAACGTAACACACATTACAATTATAACCAAAATGCTCTTTTTTCCCTCCAAAAAAAAGCCTTCTTCGAGGTCTCAACTGGGGCTGCCGCTGCTTGCTCCGATCTGCAGCCAGCGGCCCCCTCACACTTTACTTGGTTTTTCATTTTAGTTTTATCATCTATCCTATCCTTGTGTGTGGGTAGTTTTGACTCAATGTCCAGCTAAATCTTTGGCTAGGCGTAGAATTTCATGTTAGATTTCTTCAATCTGAGAATTGGTCAAGATATGCACTGCTAATTAAATCCACCATTTTACAAACAAACGTGGAGTTTTGACTCCTCTTACTCGAAACTCAACCCACTTCTTCGTCCACGGCCTCCGATGGCCTTGCGGTGGATACTTATCGTTCATCTACATTTATCTTCATTTGGATTTAAGTATCTGTCAAGTCATTGGAACTCTCGCGATGGTTTAGAAGGTTTTTCCTTTATTTAATGAAAGCTAGCAAGTTGTTAAAAAAAAAATACAATTCTAACCATAAAGAAAAAGGAACTTCGTATATGAAATATATAAAGACCAGTCATGGTGATGCTATGAAAAAAACATGCGTAAGAAATGACCCATTTCCCACCAGAGGCAAATAAGTAAGGATTTAAGTGTCTAAAGGCAGAGAAAGATGCTTGTATTTGCTATCCTTGAATATATCTGGTCGCTGTAGTCCATTGTTGGTGAAGTGACAGAGACACCACTATATTCTAGATGGCTTGTCCATCGGTAGCCAAAATTGAATCTATTAGGGCATCTCCAAGGATATGCTAAATTGAAAATAAAAAATAAAAAATTAGTTTTTCAAGTGTTTTACATGCCACAACGAAGATGCTAAACAAAGTATCACAATACTATTTCACTAAAAAAATTAAACATTATTTCATAAAAAAAATATTATTTTTAGTATTTTTAGATTATTTTGATGTATTGATATAAAATATAATTTAAAAAAAATAAAAAAATATCATCTTAATACAATTCTAAACAAAAAAAACACTTTAAACTATAATTACTATAATAATCCCAAATAAAACTTTTATCCAGCTAATTTATATGTCCGTCCTGACTCAGAGTTTTGTTTTTAAGGAAACGTCTTTTTTTTAATACATAATAATAGGACAATATAATTACTATATAAAATTTAATGCACCAAGTCTGACAAAAACATATTGCACGTATTACGTTGTTTTTTTTTTAAAAAAAAGAGTTTAGCCTACAATATAATACTCCATTATCAATTGAGTCTCAAATATTTTATTTTATCAATTTGTTTTTCAAATATAATTGATATGATATAATTAATGTCACCCTCTACCGTCCATTATTAGCGGTATCGAAGAGATTTTATCGAATCTGTATATAATTGCTTGTGTTTATTACTAATACGTCAAAAAAGCTCCAATTTATAGCGAATAAAAACTCTTGCATTGAATCATAATAAATTCCTCTCGAATATTAGTTTACATAAAAGAAGATTCGAGATAAATCTGCTATATGATTTTTCATACTAAAATTGCCTTGTTGGCGAACTGGGGCTTTTTTTGTACCTTATTTGAAAGCATTTACATGCATGTAGACGATATTGTGTAGAGTCTCATATGTTTGGAATAAAATTGATAAGATCAAAAAGTTTGAGATATAATTGATGATATTGAGATAATATATTAAATAATAAATTAGGTTGCTGTGTGTATCATTGTCGATGGAAAGGAGGGGTGGAGATCAGGGATTCACGTCCTGACGTAATGAAAACGAGAGAGGTGTAGAGGAAGTACATGATTGTGATTTCTCGACTTATTTGATTAATAATTTCCCCTTTTAAGAGTTAGGCTAAAAAATTAATTTACCGAGCGCCTACAATGGGTCACAATCTACAGTTTTTGTTTATGTAATGGCTAGTGCTAATCAGCTTCGTGTAAATACCTCAATAAGAACTGCGGTGCCACCTCGATACGATTTTTGAAAGCCTAACCCTAAATATTTTTTATTTAAATATATTTTATCTTAAAATACTAAAAAAATATTAATTTAAAATAAATAAAATTATTTTTTAAAAAAATAATTTTCAAACATAAAAATAAATAATTCCGATCATTGTTATATATAAACACTGAAGGAGATAATTTTTTCACTTTTTTTAACATTTCTTCCTTTTTTCTATTTTTATGTCTTTTCCTCATTTAATATTTTTTTTATTTTGAATTTGTTTTTATTAATTATTTTGGTTGCCCTTTTTATGAGGTTATCACAACATTAAATAAATGTCTTGATTTTTAGTTTATGTTTAATTTTACAAGTATTTATTTTTATTATCGTATAGCTAAGTAAAAAATAGTTTTAAAAAAATAAAGTTTTTAAACTAAATAGAGTTCATAATCCAGGTTGATTCAATGTCTTACTCTCAATATTAAATTATTTTTTTAATTAAACCATGCTTTTTACTAGTTGTATGAATTATTTTGGTACCTAACAAAACTCAATCTAGGTAAAAAATCAAGTCGTAAAGTTTTAAATTTTATCTCAAAACTAAGTTTAATAATAATATCAAGCATTTTTATATTACCTAAACATTTTATTATTATTTTTTTTAGTGGAAACGTAACACTAACATGTAAACTAGTTATTGCTGGTTATAATGGAAGCTTCTCCTTGAATCTCGAGCATTATGACCAATTTATGAGAATGCAAGAGAGGAATTGCTAAATAAAATAATAAAAAGATGCTCAAAACTTCAAATTGAGGCATGCAGTGGACCATTATAGAAAAGCAAAAATATAATAACCAGTATATTCGTATCATGGTTAGCACCTTTCCTTTTCTTACCGGGTGATGTTAATCATGGTATGAATTGAACCTAGGGGTAGGGTTGGTCCACGCGGTGAAGAAAACATTTATTCAATTTAACAATTAGTTTCGAGTGAAGTATAAATGTTGTTTGTTTATTGGAAAGTAATATTTTTTAAGTAAATTTTAGAAAAGTGAATAATTTTTTGATATTTGGTAGTATAATGAAAAATAAATTGGAAAATACTTTCCAGTATTTGGTTATGTTATGGAAAATGAGCTGGAAAATAACTTATTAATATTTTATTTTTCTCAACTTTATTAAAATAATGAGGAACAAATCTTACAAATTAAAAAGTTGAATGAGAATGAAATTGAAAAAAAAATATAATTTCATAAATTATCTCAAATAAAATAAATAATAATCAAAATAATAGAGATCAAATCTAAAAAATGAAAAAAAAATAAAAGATGAAGAAATTAAAATAATAATAATTAACATTTCATAAATTATTTCAAATAAAATAAGTAACAATCAAAAGAATGAGGACCAAATTTGATAGATAAAAAATTTCAATAAAAAAATGATAAGGGAAAAACAAATAATAAAAATGAGGACCAAAATTAATATAAAAATTAAATTTTAAGAGATGAAATTGAAAAATAAATACTCAAAACAAAATATATATAGCAATCAAAAGTTTGAGGACCAAATTTGATATAATTAACAAATAATATAACATTTCTAAATTTTTCACAACTTCCGGAAAGTGCTTTCCGCCCAAATTTTTCAAGAAAACACTTTCCTGAAAACTAAGCCAGATTTTCCTTTGACTGGAAAGTGTTTTCCGTCGACCAACTTTTCTAATGGCAAACAAACACGGGAAAGTTTGGAAAATAAATTCTAGAAAACAAACATAGTCTTAACTAGTCTTTGTACTCGCTAGACTAATTTTTTTACATTTAGGTAATGCAAATATATTTAGAAAAATAAAAAAATAAATTAAATTAACATGTTTTATTTCAATTAAATAAAAAAATAGAAAATAATAATAAATAGATAAAATATAAAAAGAAAAGAGATTAAGATAATTTGGGTACAAAAATATTTCTAAAAAGGAACAATGATGTATCTTAATTCACAGTTCATTACATACAGAAGAATGAAATATAGTAAAAAATGATATCTAAAAAATTGGTTTTTGTCAACCCGATTTACCATGATAAACTTGCAACCAAGGTAATCAGGGTCGAGCTAATCCGGGATATCCCACCAAACTCACAATCCATATCACAAGATTGGAATAATCTGATTAAAAAAAATAATGATAATTATAAAGCATTTTTTTTATTTATAAAAAAGAACTAGTGTTAACTTTTCATACTCGTAACCCGGATCATTAGATTCGAAGCACCTTGTCTAGAAAAACTATGAAGTTCAATTTCTAATCAATCAAATATTAAAAGATGAAATTGTAAAAAGAATTTTAATTATACAAAAGGATTCAAAAATAAAAATTAGAAGAATGATTATCAAAATTAAAATACAAAATAAATTTTATATTTGATTGAAGGGTAAAATTGAAAAGATGAATCAATTTAGCAAAAGGACAAAAAAAATCTAAAGAATGAGGATAAAAATACATAAAAAATAAAAATAAATTTTTGATTAAAGGATGAAATTAATTGAACAGGGTAATAAGTTTACAAAAGGGCCAAAAAAAGAATTATAAATCAAAACAATGAGAACCAAATCAAAAATATAATACCATAAATTTGAATTAAAGGATGAAATTAAAAACAAATAAGACTTCCACAAAAAGTTCAAAGAAAAAAAATTAAAAATAAAAAGAATAAGGACTGAAGTTGAAATACCAACAACAAAGATAGTTAAGCTGTAATTTCCAGGGAAGAGAGGGAAAAAAAGAAAAAAGAGGTCAATTAGTGACAAGCTAAATCACCAATACCGACATGCACTGCTTCACAGGGAGGAGGACATGATGATAATTCCAATGACACAGTGAAATGATATTTTTTAATGCTAGGAGACACAGCACACACTGTCTACAGTGCTCGAGCACTTCCCACACGCTTGTCCTTTTCTTATTTAGCCAAATATCAAATTGTTTTTTTTTTCTAAAGCATTTTTTTTCTTTTCATTGTGGTTTTCAATTATTTGTTTTTTTATATTTGGTCAAATACTAAATTTTTTCTTGGTTGATATTATAATAACTAAAAAGCTATTGCGAAAATACAAAAATGTCCTTTGATGTTAGTTTTAATTTTTTTTGTTTCTAAAGATATTTTGGTTATTTCACTGTGTAATTAAAAAGAAAAAAGATTTATTTGTTTCCAATCAATTTAATAATGACTAGTGTAACTTGTGAAAATATTTTAATACCCTTGATAGCTAGCATTAAGTTTTTTGGGTCAAGAGACAAAATCGTCATTATTATTTCAATGTAAAATAAAAATGAGTCTGAAATTATAATGTTTTCTCGATATCATTTAACTTATTTTAATGAGATACTTGAATTGATGAATATGCTCGATTTGTTATTAAATCAATTAAAAAAACTCATTAATATGTATTAATCCATATTATTTTTCCTGATTTTTCATCATTCCAAGGTACATATTAAATGGACTAACATGAGTTTTTCCTAGTTAGAGAACTGGACCAAACAATTATGGACATGGGTAGTGTAGGGGTGCCAATATTTATATTTTAGTTTTAGGATATGCTAGAAAGATTGATTTAGTTGACTTGGGGTATAGTATGCTAAAGAAATACTGAAATTTGTTTTTAGCATTTGTTAATAAGTTTAAGCAGTTTAATCTAGAGAAAATTAGTTTTTTTTCTAGTTAAAATTCAACCTTCTAATCATGAATGGCTTCGTATTATCCTAGAAATCAAGTGCCATCCTCTTTCTTTTATAAATATCAACCTCAAAGAAAATGTGGGGGAGATTTGATGTTTTGATATGCAATGATATTCTAAAACCTAAAAAATTTAAGTAACAAAAGTTATTTAGTTTATGAATTATGATTAATTAAGTTATTTGAGTAAGCAATTCTCTTCTTCTTGGTTTACGAAGCATCAAATTAATGGTAAAAATATAAGTACTTACAAAAACAATTCTAATTATGAGGATTTAAAAACCTTCTGATGATAAAGTCAATAATTTTATAAAAAATACAATAAATAACTTAAATAGACTGAAATTTCAAGAACAAATATATTTATTCTTGTATTTTAAGATGATTAATGCTTTGAAATATATGTAAGTTATTAAAAAAAAAATTATGAATCTTTACCTGGATGGTTCAGAGATATTTACTTCCTCTAAATCATTGTTAGTAATTAATTAGAACAAACGAAAATCACTTCATCAAACCATCATAATCTTGATAAAATTAAACTGTCAAATTACCAATTTTGGGCCTCTTAAACTATGTTATTGAAATGATTTTCTAGCAGGAATCAAGATACTATAGCAAAATCCATTGATGGAGAGAACTGAAAAGTCACAAAGGCACCTCTTGAATGAAGGAAGCATCCAAACATGCCCTTAATTAACCTTGGTCCACGGTGATGTTTGCAAGCCATATTTTAGTATGAGCATCCCAGTTGTGGGACACCGATCTTTTCAATTTTCTGGTAAAAGCAGCGAATGATTAATCGACAACAATTCCACTTAATTAGTTTTATACTCTATCTTTGTTCAAAGACTAGGTAGGACCCTCGATCTCCACGGTCATGCTCCATGATCAAGAACCAACTTAAATATTAATGCGTATAATTCACAATTCACATATTAGTCCAGCCAATAATTACACACTAATGTTACGCAATGAGAAAAATACCAATCAGATTTGCAGTGATTCAAAATAAATTAGGCAAAGAAACCCCATTATCAGATTCTTAACAACAACGGCTCAGATTAAATCTTGAGACCCTGTTTTTGCCCTATAAAAGGATCCCTCTTGTTCACTAATCTTAAGCATCGACTTCTCCCTCCATCAATGTGGTTTTCACTTGCTATATAGTCAATGTTGCTTTTGTTGCTCCCCTTCTTTCTCTTTCTCTCCCCCGCTCACTCAAAGTACAAAACATGACCATCACCAAGAAAAAGTGGAAGAACATGATTCCATAGATATTTTATTACTTAATATATATATATAAATGTGAAATATACTAGACTATGTTTTATTACATCAACATAGCTGTACTTGTATTTATTGTCATGCATTATCACGTAGCAAATTGGTTAGGATATTGGTGAGGCTCAATGGAGCTCTCCCCACTCCATGCCTGAAAGGAGTTCGATGGTAGACCATGGCTGCTAGTTCATGAATACCCTTGGGTGCGCAGAATTAGCAACGGTGCAGGCGAAGTTGCGCAGGCTAAGGGTCTGCATGACCTAGGAGACGTGGTTACCCTGATCCTTTTTGTATTGGAGTGAAGGGAGCTCGATGGTCTTTCACCCTTTCTTGCTTTCTTTCTTTTCATTTTATTGCTGTCAATCAGTACTCTTTAATTTCCCTTCTTGAAAAGAAAAGGTAAGTATTTTTGTTCATTTTTCACACAATGAACAAAGCTGAAAATTACCATGCAAAATAATATGCGATGCCTTCTCTCAACCTCGAATAATTAAAAAACTAAGATACTGGAGAATCGAGTTCTTCCTGCTTAGTTACAGCGCCTTGTGCTTACAATGTCATTAAAATGCATCTCCTCTCCTTCGTAAATATTTGTGCCAAAATCATCTTAGTATATCCTTCCTGGCCGAGGATCCATGCCCAACATGAAGTTATTTGATGAAATAAGAGACTTCCTTATTTTTCTTGCATTGAATTAATTAATAGTATAACTTGCAACCAGCCTGCGCGCAGTTGCTAATTATTTGAGAATGCCTTGCCACCTCCTGGTGCCGATTGTTTTAGGTGCCACCTGGCCACTGGAAGAAAGCACAACTTCGAATATTCCCCTTTCAATTCCCATAAATATTAAATAATGGCATTAAAAAACGCATGATCTTATGATAAGTCGATCGTTGGTTTTTTTTGTTTTTTTCAGAATTTGTGTAACATCAAAACTATTCCTCTTATCAGTTATCATTATATGTTTTAACTCGATCAGTTTTCATGATATAGGTCGACCAACGGTCACAGCCTGTGGCCTCCACGCACGTGAAGGATCGATCGGCGGTTGATATATTGGAGTTTAGAAGTTGTGTCCATATTAAAGAATCCGCAGGTTGATTGCGCCTCGCAAGGCAACCAGCGGATCGAGAGGCTGCCCTCGCTACTGGCCAAGGGAAGAATAATGGAATATCCTCTTCGAAGTTTTATCAGCTTCATTATTGATTCTACTTGCGCCGGAACATTGTAACGATTCCTCCGTCGGGGAACATTGTAACGATTCCTCCGACGTCGGGGCCGTCCCCTTATTTATTCTCAATAAATTAATTTTGGTTACTGCTTAATTAATTAGTGCCTTTGGGCATAAGTCTTGTTGGTGTCTAAAACTGGTAGATCAATATATATGTGAAAGGAACATAAATTAAAAAGGTCGTAATTTCACACACCTATAACCTGTTTGCCCCTTATTTTATTATTTTTAAAAATTTTATATGCTTTGCTATGGAGCAAAGCAACTAGAATCACTAAATAAGGGTTTAATAAAGAATTTAATAATTCATTGATTAACTTTTAGAAGTAGAAAATGATTTCACTTAAAAAAAAAATACCAGCTTCTACTTTAAAAAACATGAGAAGTGATGTTTTTTTTGTAAAGTACAAAGCTATTTATTTCATTTAAAAGATAAAAATAACCTTAAAGATCTCTGATAACAAAAACATTATGGATGTTTAAAAAATACATATAATATTTTAATTCTCATTTATTTTATTTTCTTTTTTAATTATATTATTTTAAGAAATTCATTTTATCAGTGAACAAAATATATTTTCAAATAAGTTAATATAATTTTCTTTAAAAACTATTAAGTTTAAATTCCATCCTTAATAGTAGTTTTAATTTAAACAGCATTAATTACAATAGAGATTATCGAACAATCAGATCAAGATTCTAGCTAGTCCCGGCACAACAAAACAACTTAATTATACCCAAATAGTTTAAAACACACAATTTCACACCACAGCATTACATAGTAATGCTGTCATAGCATAGCAACGTACGCAATGCAAAATAACCATGACGGGGCCAAGAAGGCTCCAAAACCACTTGCCTTTTTGTGTTTCAAAATTAACTCAGAGTTGTCTGTCGGGGATATATGTTTCTTAACCACTCTGACTTGTAGAACCCATGCAGGATAATACCATACGTAAAAATGGATCTTCTTACACAGAAGATGAAATTTAAAACTTCTATTTCTCAATGGCATGCAATTCTCCTCTATCAGGGAAGATAATCTACCTACCAGGTGCTAATTATTTCTCAGGTAGTTATTTCAGTGTTACTACTGCTATATATAAGATTCAAATTGAGAGTAATTACTCGATTAATTACCATGCATTGCAGTCGAGTATATCGTGTCGAGTTCTAACTTCTATCAAATTATTATCTTAACTAAAGTTAGTATGCCTTGTTAATTAAGGTACTGATTCCCCACTGCAAGCTTTGATGATGTGATCGATCATGCACCATATTTAGAGTGTGTTTGGCAGTGTGGTAGTGGTTGCTTTTCAAATAGCTTTTCGTGCCGAAATACATGCCAATGATGTTTTTTTATTTTTTAAAAATTATTTTTAACATCAGCACATCAAAACGATCCAAAAAATACAAACCACACTCAATTTTAGCAAAAAAAAAATTCAAAATTTGACGAAACGCAAGTTGAAACGCACAGCCAAACAGACCCTTAAAAGGAACCTGCTGCTTCCAATATCTTGGGAACCTTACCTCTTTTACTTGTATGGAAAAGGCTTCAATGATTACAACACTTTTGAAAGGTAGGTGAGTGGTTACCTGATGTTCTAAAATTCAATATACTCATATGAGAGTTGTTTTTGAGTGTTTAGATAGAACATAATTATAAATTCATGTTAATGTTTTATTTTTTAGAGTTTAAGAAATTGATGATTGGTAATAGAAAACTTAACATTTGCAAAACAATTTTTTTTATGGAATTTTGAGATACTCCTATAATAAAATCAGTAACTTTTAATAAGAGATTGTAATAAATAAAAGAATGAACTTTAAATTCTTAAGAACAAGAGTGTTTGTTCTTAGTTATGTATAATAAATGCTCTGTAAAATAAAAGTATGAATAGAAAAAAAAATGAATCCTTTACTAAGTAGTTCAGACGATATATATAATCTCTGAACTTTGTCATGTTACTTGAAAAGAGGGGTTAGAACGTCATTTTCTCATCATAGAATTAATGAAGGATAAATATCTCTTACATAACATTAATGAGGGATATATATCTCTTATACAAAATTAATATTGATTGAAATATGGTAGGTTTTTTAGAGACTTCCTATGCAATCAGAGATGTAGAGAGATGATCATTCTTTACTTTTAACATTTTATATTAAAAATATGAGAATAAACAAATAAATCCATATGACCCAACACGAGGCCTAAAAAATTTATCAACTCTATATGTATTTAATTTGAAATGATTCCAAGTCCAAGGGTGATGGGTCTAGTACATGTAGGTCTCATCTTGTCAAATCTACATGTATTTGAGCCCAACACATAGTTAAACTTAAAGATGTTGGGTCTAGTCTTTAGTTTGAAATGATTCCAAATCTAAGGGTAATGAGTCTAGTATTTAGTTTGGAATAATTCCAAGTTCAAGGATGATAGGTCTAGTATTTTGTTAGATCTACATGTACTTAAGCCCAACACATAGCTAAACTCATGGATGTTGGGCTTGATATTTGGCCAGACTCATATGTATTTAGGCCTAGCATGTAGCTGAACTCAATAGGTTTTGTGTGACTCCTCATCAAACCCACATGTAATTGGACTTGGCGCGCAGCTAAACCCAAAGATATCGAACCTAAAAGTAAGTTAGGCCCATGTCATTTAGGTTTGACGTTCTATCAGGTCTAAATACATTAGGTTATTACCTTGCCTTTAACTCTTTTAATTATAAACTTTTAAGTTAACATATAAAAAATATATTAATTCACCATTAACAATGCAGATTTGTACCATTAAGGATGCAGATTTGTGTTCCTTTCTTAATTAGTTACCAGGATTTAAAACTCAAGATAGATTATACCAAGTAATTTTTTTTATATGAATTTTTTAATCTCAACTTGGATAGTCTATGTTTTTTTTAAAACAAATAATACCTTATATGTTATATTAAACTAGTCTAAAAATATCTCTTAAAAAAAAAACCTAACATTGTCCTCAACAAAAAATTGTACTAATTGTTTAACTGATTGGCAATTGTAGTTTATAAATTAATGGCAGATGTAAACACCTAAATATTTAACTTCATTGAAATAAAAAAAATTAACAACCTATATCTCCATCAATATTTTTGCTTCTATAAATTCACCTATATTTCACTCCCGCCTTCTAATAATTAACAACCTCCTAGTTTTCGAACTTTAATATGTGATCCCCGAAGACTAAGTAGTTAACAAGAATCTAATAGAAATCTCACCCATTTATGCTGTCTTTTACTTTTCTATTTTACTCTCAAATCTTCCTTTTAAATCCCCATGCAAGTGACAATATCTATATAAAAAAAAAAATCTTCAAATATTAGAAAATCCAAAAAATGGACTTGCCTCTAGGGTAATTTGGAGACTATAATGGTAATATTGGACAAAGAAGTGGAATGTTGATTAATTATAGGGATTAAAATATGGTTTATCTTATAAAATAATATAGGCTCCTTGACAGTGAAGCGTGATTGCGTGGTTGTTTGTTTTTTTTTTTTGTTTAAAAGTGTTATTGAATTTTTTTTATTTTTTATTTTAAATTAATTTTTTATGATTTTTAATCGTTTTGATGTACTGATATAAAAAAATTAAAAAAATTATCATTTTAATATATCTCTAAATAAAATATACTTTAAAAAACAATTCTTACCATAAAAACAATAACCACTCTGATTCCCATCAACCTTAGTACAACGTTAGCATAAAAACGGTAACTAATTCTTTCCAACATATAAAAAGTTAGGAAAAGAATCTCATTAGCACCAATTTCGCTGAGTTTTGTATAAAAAGTTTCATTGATTTGGACAAAAAGATCCCTTTCTCAGATTTTGGACATCTTCAGCATTAATGGTGTAGATTGCATATATCTGCAAACCCGATGACTAGACACCATGCTCGTGGCCTATATATATAGAGAGAGAGAGACCACTACCCTTGTTCGCCTAAGCTTCTCAACTCACATCCTTTTTTATTTTATTGAACTGTATTTGATTTCTCATATTGTTAATTAATTAGGCTTGGTGTATTTAATTAGGGCCTTCTCTGAACAGTTGTTGATTAAGAGACTCTTGGGTACCATTAAATAGGAGCTTGCTCACTCCAGATCTGAAAGGAGGTGATAGTAAACCACTTCTGCTACTTCATGAATACCCATGGGTGTGCGCGTAGCCATGGTGAGCTGCGCAGGCTAAGGGTCTGCATGTGCTAGGAGATGTGGTTGCCTTGATCTTTTTGGTCTTGGGGTGAAGGGAGCTCCTATGGACTTTCTAGGAGCCTTAAATTACTCTTGCTAGAATGCAAATTGCTTTATTTCACTTTAGCTGTCTTTCGTTTTTTCTGGGATCTTCGGATCAAGGAATATATAGCAGCAATTAAAAGTTAATTGACAATTCTCCACAAAATCTTCCACACGATATTGGGTATCTGTGGTCGCTGTTGCATGAAATGCTTGATTTTTCTCTCTCTCTTTCTTTTTTAAATGGACTAATATCAAGATGATTTCATGTTTTTTTTTTAAGTTTAATGTGGATGTTCGGGTCAGCTTGCGTGCACCTCGACTAATCTCACGGGTCCTAAAGTTAATAACCATGTAAGTCTCCAGTGACCATCATATAAATAATCATATTATTCAAAACTGAGATCACAAAAATAAATTTTTTAATCTCAAATTTTTATTAATATGTCACCACCTATTATTGATTTCAGGTTTTTTAGTTGGATGAGTCCTGAAGGACGGTGGACCAGCTGATAGTTTTTGTGGATGGCGGCGGGCATTAAGAATATATCATCAATTCGCGGGAGATGAGAACAATAATTAGGGAACATTTTGTTAAACATCCTTTTCAGTTGCAGCTTTAACTTGTTTATATTGTTTTTTTCTTTCAGCTACTCTAAACTAGTTAAGTTGGTAAAAAAATTGATCAAAGGATTTTGATTCTCCCACCAGCAAAACAACGTAGATATTGTTTTAAATTGCAGCAATTTGTTCATCAGATTAAAAAATGATAACTTATAATTTTAAAATTCAATTTAAAATTCAGTCTAACATGTTAATCTCGAACTCAGCTAATTTTGGGTTAAAATTTAACCGGGTTTAAAAAAATAAAAAAAAAGTCAAAAACTTGAGTGATTCGATTAACTTGCAAGACTCGGTTGCAATCCGTCCTCGGATTCAGCGATTATCACTTGATATATATTATTCTGCATGAAATTTTAATACAGAAAAACTATATCGAATCATTTAAAAAAAATCTATAGTTTCTCCCAAATACGACCTCCCCAGATAGGTTCAAAAGGAAAGAGAAAAAAAAAAAAAGTAGAATATAGATTTTAATAAATGAAAGTGATAAATTTATGTCCATTATATCATATTCAATCGAGCCCGATTTAAATATGTCAATGGGCCTCCGATGCTGGATGAAACTTCCCCAGTTCAAAAAAGAATGGCCCATTCTCTAAAAGTTGGAGTTATAAATACGTGCCCGTCCCCATCTCCCGAAAACCAATCTCCTCTTAAATATTTTTAATTCTTATATGTTGTTTTATTTATAAACTGATGTTACTGATCCTTATTTAAGAGTTTTATCCTTGTGTTTTCTTGAAAAATACAGTTTAGTCCTTATAAAAAACCTTTTTACAATTATTGATGATTATTAATTAAGATGGAAGTAAAGATAATGAAAATAATAAAAAGATATTTTTCATGTAAAGTCTTTCCCATGATTTTCTAGTTAGAATCTTCATCATTCTCATTCTCCACCATCTCCGATGAGAATTCAAAGAGATAGATCAAGAAAAGTAAAGGGATTTAAAGTGTTTTTTTTAAAAAAAAATTATTTGCTTCAAATTAATATTTTGTTTATGTTTCTTAATCATCTTTATGTGCTGATGTAAAAAAAAATTTAAAAATAAAAAAATATTATTTTGATACATTTCTGAGTAAAAAGTATTTTGAAAAGCAATCGTAACCACACTTCGACACACACACAAAAAAAAATGATAAGAGTTTTGACATGAAGATTGAATGAGAGACTGGGATTTGTTTCATTGTAGCATTAGTGAATGAAAAAAATTGATATTGATGTTGATATTGGTGTTTTTTTAGTTTTTAATACTCATTAGATAATATTGAGATATTCTTTAAACTTTTAAGAACTAAATTAAAATTCATACCTTTATTTTTTTTTTTAGTTTAACGTGGGTGTCCGGGCCAGCTTGCGCGGACCTCAACTAATCCCATGGGTCCTGAAGTTAACGACCATGTAAGCCTCCAGTGGCCATCATATGAGCAACCACAGGACTCGAACCTGAGACCACAAAAAGAGCAAATCTTTTGATCCCAAGCTCTTACCACTGGCCACCACCTTTATTTTCCCTGACAAACCAAGTGGATAGCTACACTGAAAATGAGGCTCTTGTTTAAATACCCTATGGATGCAAATTAAAATTCACCATTTTATTTTTATTTAATCGTGATTAATACAGTTGTAATAAGAGAAAAAAGCAGTTGTTATTTGCACTTGCAAGGCATAATTAATAAATTGATTCTAGAGGTAAGCTATTGGTGCACCCCCGCGATTCGCAATGTTATCTCCTTGTCCATTTGAACAATCAATTTTACTCCTCATAATTATTAATGTTTCCAATGCCCACCCTTTCGTCTTATCTCTACTCCAAAGAATTGATGGAATCATTAAAACTTATGTGCCCACGCTTATGTTTCATTAGGTAAAGCAAATTCGAGGGAGAAAGCAGGTCTTGAACCCCCAAATCAATCATGGTATCCTACCCTAATAAAAAAAAAAGTCATTTAAGAATATTCAGGTAAAACCCAATCTTTTATGGTATTGCCAGCTAACTTGGTCTACCAAGTAATAAGTACAAAATACCAGTAATTTTAATTAAAAAAATAGATCATATTACTAAAATTAACTAATTATCCAATTCATAAATCTTGCTCATAAATTACATGAATATTTTAATCCTACACTAATCTTTTAAAAAAATAAGGACATTTAAGAATACTCTGGTAAATTTATGGGATTTTAGGTTATTTCCCTTTCATTTTGTCTTCGATGCAATGAAATAAAAGTGAGGCATATAAAATGACGTTGAAAATTTAGATAACATAAAGGGGAAAATGAATTGCTCCTGTTGATGGAAGGCAGCGAGATGACGAGGTAGCAGATTGGTGGCATGACATCTCTAAAACGTAGCTTGACCGAGGGCTGTATATTATGTGCAGCCTCTGTTGGCATTACTCTGTTTTGAACACACGCTGTAGGTTTTCAAAACATAATTGAAGTTCCTTTACGTGGACGCTCTGTTGGGATTACACTGTAATGACTTTAGACTGCTCAAATTATTCCTATGTCCTTGTAAAAAGTAAAACATAGCTAATGTACAAGAGGTTTTTAAAAAAATTATATATATTTTTTTTGTATAGTCTAATTACTTCATAGTTCTTCGAGTCAACTTTGTAAAGGGCATTTTTAATTTTTTAACCTCAGTGTTTAACAGTTATGAAGGTGTAATAATCCTTTATAAATCACAAAAAAAAAAAAA
This sequence comes from Populus simonii, assembly GCA_007827005.2. Taxonomy (NCBI): domain Eukaryota; kingdom Viridiplantae; phylum Streptophyta; class Magnoliopsida; order Malpighiales; family Salicaceae; genus Populus; species Populus simonii. The sequence goes on from CM017477.2 coordinate 6,488,525, forward strand.
AGTGATTGGAACATAGAGAAGTAAGAACACAGTTGATCATGGAGCTTGATGACATTACATGGCTACTTTCGAAGACCTTACTGAATAATTCAGGACCTGTTCTTCGTGTTTCTTGGTAGAGGAGCTTAATAAATACTGTGAGGTGAAAGTTTAATTCAATTCACCGAACAATAAAATCATTACAGACTTGAGTAATGATAAAACCCACAGCGTGTGCACCAATGCAATGCCCATCCGAGCTAAAACGCGTTGATTAATATTCAAAGAGCTAATTAAGGGATTAATTGAATCATACAAACCATCATCAAGCCCACGACGGCATGCATTGGTTTTATATGACCTGAACCAGAAAGTTCCATCAACTATGACGCCTCGACACGATTAATTAAATGTGGTGGATTTTTTTTTAATATTATCACCCTAAACATAGAAATTAGACAAAATAATATTGATAAATAAATTTGATGAAATAGTAAAATTTGACTATGTCGTACTTTTAACATGGTTAAATTTTAATTTTATGTCTTAATTGATTGGATTTAATTGTATAAACTTGTTTATTATTTCATATAAAAAATCATAATTTTACAAAGTTTTTTTTATATATATATTTTATGAGTCAAAAATATTTTTCTCCACTTGTAAACTAAAAAATAAATTCTAATTAAAATCTCAAAAAGTTATTGTTTACATAGTAGTGAGTAATTTTGAGTAGTCAGGTGTGACTCTATTATAACTAAATGAGGATCTGCCCCAAACAGATTACGTGGATGTCCTAATAGATATATTTATAAACCAATTGGACAAGTCTGAGACCAAGAGGAAGTTTGGTTGCGTCAAATCAAAATAACAACTCAAAGGAGCCATAAATTTTGACCCAACAGTTGGATTGCACTTAATTTTTTACAAGAGTTTTTGAAGGCTGTTTTTTTTTATAGTAGTTATTGCATCGTTACACGGACCATCAGATCTTTACACATAAAAAATCTCACCGAGGCTCCCTGGTTTTGACATTTTCCTTGTTATTTGTAGAATCGATCAACTAGTTTCACTGACCATTGTGAACCGGTCAATTAGTTGATCCAAAAAATAACAGTCTGACCATGTCGCGCTTTGAAAATGTGATATTTATCAAATATCGTTATTATAAAGCGCGACAATTATCTTATTATAATTTCATTTAAAATGGTGATATTTAGTAAATATTGTGTTTCTAAAATATGACATAATCAAATTTGGACTATTTCATCAAAATATTCTGCTCATATATCACTTCACTACGCTAATTTTTGTAATTTCGCGATTGCTCGATTCATCCAAATTTTTTAATAATAAATGATGTGATATGAATATAATATTTTTTTATTGAAAAATGTTGAATAATCTACGTATCTTTTTATTGTTCTTGTATAAAAAGATTCAATGACTAATTCCTGCTTCTTCTTTTTTCCTGATTTGAACGTGCTTGAAAACAACCAGGCCCCATCTTCGTCTTTAATGGATTTGATTAAATTTTTTTATTTTCATTTGTTTATTTTAAGGGACGTTATAGAAAGATTTGATTGTTGATACTTATCTTCCCAGCATCGCTTTGGATGTCATCTTCTGTATTTGCACTTCTTCATATTTAGCCAACAGCTACGATGAGGTCGCCAAACCCTGCCTGGCAAGACGACTTGACAAATTCAATTTGGATTTTGAACAGAAAACTTTTCTAGATTTTTCTGTTTTTATTTATAAGAACATCCATTAAAAACATCCATCAATTTGAAAACAATTAGGCTACGATTCTTTTATATTCAATAAGAAAACTATAAAATCAATGGATTTATGTATTTCTGAATTATTGATCTTTGAACGAAAATTATATCAAAATACAGTGGCTTCAGTTAAATTTTTTTTAGTGTTTGCATTTATTATTATTATTATTTAAGTGTCTCGACTTTAAATAATTTATTAATTGAGTGTTTTTCAAACTCATTAGTTAATAGTTAATGTTTTCACCAATTGACTTCCTTACATGGGATAATTTTAAAAAAATTAAATAATGGTGGGTTTTTTAAAGAAATTTCATAAATTTAAAATATTTTCTTTTAAGGTGTGCTATTTTTATTTTTATTTTTTTTATTTGAATAATCTTAATATATATATATATATATATATATATATATATGATTTTTTAAATTTTTTTTTTGTCTTTGTCAAATCTGACGTATATGAATATGCGAAATAGATATTAAGAAAATCTATTAAAAAATACATGAAATGGGCACGATAAAATGTCATATAAAAGGGAAATGATTACTATTATATCTATTGAATCTTTTTTTTATCCTACTATATATATTCAACTTTCATGCTCATATATTTTTTTTTCAGTCTTATAAAAATACAATGGTTTTTTTACTGTTTCGAGTATCAAATTACCTTTTTTTCTTATACATCGCTCTTAAAAAAGAAAAACTAAAAATGCATATACTTAAATAAAAACAAATTAAGAAGTTTATGCGCGTTTAATAGACATTTAATTATGCCACGTGTAAATCTGATGATTATATCATCATAAAATAGACAAAACTTAACATAAACTCTTGATTAAAACAAAAATTAAGAGTTCACAAACTTGAATAGCATTAATAGAAGCAGAGACGCTGTCGGATAGAAAAAATTAAATACTTCCTAAATTGAAAATGTTACAACGCCTAATATTAAATAAATGATCATTAGCAAGTAATCTAAAGACAACTGCTAGTGGAGGACAATTAATGTGTCATGCCATATTTGTAATTCTCTGCTAAACTTACTTAAAAAAAAATTAGAAACTTCATGATTCTAATTTTTATAATGGATTTATTATTAATTATCTAATTTCATGATTACGAGGGAGCTATTAAATGTGATTTACGATCTGAGTAAATTTAATTATTTATAATAATTTTATTTGTTTGGTAATGTGTATTTACAAAGTACTTCGGAATTTCCCTCTGGGCCACCTCTTTTCTTCTCAGCGTTTTTTTTTTTTTTTTTTTATCGTTGATCAATTCAAAAGGTAAAATTAACCCAAAAAAGCTATTCAAAGTTCAGGACACCACACGGTCCGCACCTGACTTGACCGTATCCATTCCTCTCTCTCTTGATTTGCAACCAACCGGCCACAAAAAAAAAAAAAAAACTTGATATAAACAGATCCAATATTTGCAAACCACAAACAAAAATATCAACCGCTCTCTCTCTCTCTCTCTCTCTCTCTCTCCAATTAAGAAAATTTCTTCAACTACCCCCCAAAACCGAGAAAAATTTCGGTGGTTATCGCGGCAGGTCTCTTTATCCAGGGTTTTAATAGAATGATGAGAGGGTCGAATTCGGATCTATTTGACCCAAGAACGGAGATGGAGTCCGATTCTACGCGTGGAGGTTCTGCTTCCGATGGAGATTTCGGGTTTGCTTTTAATGATAGTAATTTCTCTGACCGGCTTCTCCGGATCGAGATCATGGGCGGCTCGGCTGAGAGTAGAGCCGATGGTGAAGGGTGCACGAGTATTATTGATTGGGCTAGGCATCGTAAGAGGAGGAGAGAAGATATCAAGAAGGATAACAATAACGGTTCGTTTCTCTTTTTACTCATTTCTTCTTCTCTTTTTTTTTTAAATGTGGAAAATCTGTTTGGCTGCGAAGAGAATTGAGGTAAAAGAGAGAAAAATGATTGCTTTTTCGTGGTTGTTTGGCGATGTTTATTTTTTATTTTGGTTGCTGTGAAATCCAGGAAATAGAATTCAAATCAAAATGAAAACAAAGCTATCATTATTTGGTTTCGAGTATATAAATATTTTTGGATTCCCAGTTTTCAAAATTGAACGCGTTCCTTTAAGGTTTGCTGGGAAAGGTATTTCTTTATATATATATGTATAAACCTCTGTTTGGCTGCGACTAATTGAACCTCTGTGCTGCAAAATTGAGAAGAGATTTGGCCTGGCTGAGCGCTGTATCAATACCTTTGTCCTGGGAAACTGAAGAAAGAGCTTTTAACTGTTATTTGTTTCCATACCTTAAGGTTGTTTTATTTTTCATGGCTGAATTGTGAATTGGTGCGTTCTTTCTTGCTTTATATTATGTTTTTGTGCTGTTTGGTCTGGATTTAGCCAACATAAGGTTACTGATGCTGTTAATGCTTGCAATGTTTGTGCAGGTGATCTATCTGTAGGTGCGGAGGAGCAGATTTTAGGTAGTAACCAACCTGACATGGATGATTGTGTGGTGGGTGACAATCAAGATGAGGAAGGAGAGGCAATGGTTGAAGTGTCACCTTCAGGTAGATTGAATTTTCAAAGTTTTAATCTAGTTGTTTGCATGTAATCTTCTGAATGTTATACCTCTGTCTACATGTGCGTGGTTGCTTGGGAAGTGTTAGGTTTCCTTGACACTGATGTATCTTTAAGTTAGAACTAACTTGATTAAGAGCCTGGGAAGAAGCCATTGACACGTTTTTTTTAATCAATGGAAGTAAGGAAAGTGAAGACTGGGGATGTAGAAGAGGTTATAGAATTCTATATAATTGCAATATAAAGGACAAACAACACCTTGTGGCTTCGAGAAATCTTTTGAGATGGTCCGATTCCTTTGGGTAAATTTAGAATCTTGGCTGTTGTAAATTCCTTTGCACAAACTACTCGTTTCATATGGCAGAGAAATTCGTGCACTTTGAAAAGTCTGCTGGTTATTGTATATGCATACCTGCTCTGTTTTTCCCTTATCATTGTGCGCACCATAAATTTGCTTGTAACTCTGCAGATGATGAAGCTGGAGATGGTGATGAGTCATCCTGGAGCATGGATTGTTCTACAGTTGTGAGAGTTAAAACATTACACATCAGCTCTCCTATTTTAGCTGCCAAAAGTCCATTTTTCTATAAGGTAAAGGTCCCCCTTCTTTTTAAAATTTCTTTGCTTGCTAGAATTACTGGGGTGTTTCTATTAATCAATGCTCTTGCTTTGGATAGCTCTTCTCTAATGGAATGAGGGAGTCAGAACAGCGGCACGTGACACTACGCATCAATGCCTCTGGTATGGAAAACATCAGAACCTTCTTGTCTTTGTTATAGAAAGCACCATCTTCATTCTTCCATTTTGTTTTTTTCTTTTCATCAGCCCATTGTTGAAAATATTTTCATGGGTTACCATTTTCTCTCCTTTGTACTTGATTATTACACTCTTTATTCTGCGCCATTTGAAGCTCAAACAAGAATGTCAAATGCAGGATTCAAGTGCCTCTTTTAAGTACTACATTTTTATGTAACACGCTCTGTTTTCAGTAATTGGTCTGGGTCACTGTAGAGATTGTCATAAAATGTCGTCATAATGAAATGAATTTTTCTCACAATTTTCTGCCTTTTCTTCTCTCCTGGAACAGAGGAAGCTGCCCTTATGGAGTTAATGAATTTTATGTACAGCAATACCTTAACCGCTTCTCAGGCTCCCCAATTGCTTGACGTGCTAATGGCTGCCGACAAGTTTGAGGTTGCTTCATGCATGAGGTATTGCAGCCGACAGTTGCGTAACCTATCCATGACGCCAGAGTCTGCTTTGCTTTATCTGGAGCTCCCATCAAGTGTCTTGATGGCTGAAGCTGTCCAGCCATTGACTGACGCAGCAAAGCAATACCTTGCAGCCCGTTACAAGGACATGACCAAGTAAGCTCTTTTTCTACTTGAATTTTATCCTTACTTGAAATTCTCCTCATTTAGCTGTAACTGGTTGCAAGATTATATGATGCCCTTACCATTCACCAGAAGTTTTAACAGATATCACGTGTGTGTATGCATGTAGCATCCCTTTTTAAGAACATGAAGGGTGGGTGGCTTAATATACAAAGAGCTAAAGATGCCAATTGCATCAGATTGGAGAAACCAAAAACTATCATCAACTAAATTTTTCTTCTAATTCTTGAATGGAATTTATATGAGTATTTTCTGGGAGGCTTATGCTTTAACTGCTGTACTCTTGACCAGGTTCCAAGAAGAGGTAATGGCCCTGCCCTTGGCTGGAATTGAAGCAATATTATCTAGTGATGACCTGCAGGTGGCTTCAGAAGATGCTGTATATGACTTTGTATTGAAGTGGGCAAGGGCTCAGTATCCAACATTGGAGGAACGGCGTGAAGTCCTTGGCGCACGCTTAGCACGCTACATTCGCTTCCCTTACATGACTTGCCGGAAGCTTAAGAAAGTTTTAACCTGTACTGACTTTGAGCATGATGCCGCATCCAAGCTTGTTCTTGAGGCTCTCTTTTTTAAGGGCGAGCCGCCACATCGGCAGCGAACCCTGGCAGCAGAGGAATCGGCCACCTCGAATCGTCGTTTTGTGGAGCGTGCATACAAGTATCGGCCTGTTAAAGTGGTAGAGTTTGAATTACCCAGGCAGCAGTGTGTGGTGTACCTGGACTTGAAGCGGGAGGAATGTGCAAATTTGTTCCCTTCTGGACGGGTATATTCCCAGGCATTCCACCTGGGTGGACAAGGGTTTTTTTTGTCAGCACATTGCAACATGGACCAGCAAAGCTCTTTCCATTGCTTCGGGCTGTTTCTGGGGATGCAGGAGAAGGGGTCGGTTAGTTTTGCTGTTGACTATGAATTTGCAGCTAGATCAAAGCCAACAGAGGAGTTCGTTAGCAAATACAAGGGAAATTACACGTTCACTGGTGGCAAGGCAGTTGGGTACCGAAACTTATTTGCCATACCATGGACGTCCTTCATGGCTGAGGACAGTCTTTATTTCATAAATGGTGTCTTGCATCTTAGAGCGGAGCTTACTATCAGACTCTAACTTAATCCCTCACTTATGAGCTTTCTGCTTAGAAGTCCTAACCCTTTTGATTCCCTTCTCAAACTTGACAAATATGAAATGTAATAAGTAGGTACTATGCGCAGATTTAGTTTTGGTTTGGAGGTTGAAATATGGTTAGAGGTGTTCCTTTTCTTCCCGGCTGAATCGTGCTTGGAAATGAGCAGGGAAATGTAAATGTGGTTATATCTTGGCAGGGAATGGGTTTCCGTTCTCACCACTTTTATGTTAAGAATGCAACTTCAGAACAATACAGCTGATTACTGTTGCACTGCTTAATATGTCGACCTTGTCTTAATCTGGCTATGCAGTTGTGTTGTTTTTAAATTCGTGCTTGTGCTTGTGAATGCATGTTTGCTGCGACTGTTCTAGATAGCAGCGTTCAGTGGCAAATGCTAATTAGCCAAGCCGCTTACTGGCTGCATATTGATGATGTTTTAAAATATTCATTATTGTAATAAAAAGATTTTTTTGTTGAGTAATGATTAATAAGTTAATATTTTAGTTTTAGTAATATGAGTCCATGTGGTTGATAATTGATACTTACAAAAAAAAAAAGTTTTTTTAGATGTGTAGATTCTTAGATGTTTAAGTATTATTATAGAGAGAGAAAGCGCAAAGATATTTTAGAAAAAGAGATTGAAAATATATATGCTAAAAATATAGAGAATGAATAGATTATAAATCTAGTGTTTGAACTTTGAAGGACTCATGATGTATTTGTAGCCCATAAGTCTTGTCTTTTTGTGGAGATGAGAGATTAAAGTATAATTTCATCCTTGTTATATTTTAAATTATATTTTACTCAAAATAATACATAATGAATTAATATAAAATATTATGGGACCCGTTTAGGGTCCTGAGAAAATTCTCAAAGGAGTTTTGGGCTTAGACAAGATGTCGAAGCCCATTAAAGGTGAAAAATGGGTCTAGTTGCACTGCCTGATCCTAAATATGTTGGACTTGAGTGTGGTAGCTCGAGTACATAGGGGTGTTGAGGTGTATGTCCAGCACAGTTAGGCATGACAGGATGCCTGGCAGGGGTTCAAGCTACCATGCCCGAACCCATGCACCTTGGTAGTAATTGGGCTCAAACATGGTAGCTCGAGCCCATAGGGTTTTTTATATATATCTTTAGGGAGGATTTGGGATAATTATACTAAGGTTTATTGATAGTCCCCCCAAGTTTTTATGATATTGATACATAAAGACTTGTAAAAATACTCGGTTACCATGACGAGTTTGTTAAATTTTCTTCGTATGAGAAGAGGGGTAGAAACCCTGGGGTTATTTAATAGAGAACCTGTGTGAAAGGGCGTGCACCATGTTTGAAGAAAAATTCTAAGTGTGTAGGGGAACCATGGAGGAACTCATACTTAAAAACATTTATAGGAAAATGATATGAAATATAAAAGACTTCATACTTAGATAATTTTTCTAAAAGGTCAGGGAAAATCTATGGAGGGTGAGCCTGAACTTAAAAAAATCTTCTAAGAGGTCGAGGGGAAACTTATTGTGACACCCATACTTGGAAATTTCTAAGGGGTACAGGAGATGAACCCAAGTCGATGCTCATACTAGGAAAAGTTTTAAGGGGTAGAGGGAAACCCTCTGAGGGTCGTTCCCTACAATAGTGTGAGGCTCAGAAGCCCTGCACTGATCTAATATCATACTAGAGAGTAGGAGGCTCGTGGCCTCCTAGTCAATGGTGCAGGGCGTAGGAGCCTCTCCATTGGAGAGTGGTCGTATTGGAGTGTGGGAGGTATGTGACCTTCCTAGAATGATATGGAACATGAGAACCCCCATTGAAGAGTGGTCAATGGAGTATGAGAAGTATGTGACCTCCCTAACATTGTTATTGGGCGTGGGAGCCCCTTACTAAGAGAATGATTTTGCTTGGAAAGTCCTTCATATTGGTTATTCGTGTAAAAAACAAGAAGGCATATGTCATAGCAAACTTGCCTCTTCTACCCGTATGTGATTTTTTACGACTTGTTTTACCTTGAACAAACTTTTGTCTGGTAAGGTATTATTTTTTCTTTAAAAAGCATGTTCTTTTACCCCTCTTATCAAGGCCTCTATGAATATTGACTCAAGCAATTTTTTTTACCTTGAGTATCTCATTAAACCTTTTTAAATATGCCCGTGTAAACTTGTCCTCTTCTTAGATAACACTAAATAGTTGGTGTTGAAGTGTGTCACTCGCTTGGCATAAAGGTCATTGAACCCTTCAATGCAGATTGACTCCAAATTATTGTACCATGCATGTGCAAGCCCCTAGAAGGTTATATGGAGGACTTTACAAATTGAGTCATTGTTATAGATGACCAACTCTAAGCTGCTACACATATTTTACACATGCTCCATTAGGTTGGCCAAACCATCATAGTTATCCAAACTTATTTTTTTATAAAAATGTATTCCTTAAGGAGTCAAGTGTTCAATACTCATTTAGACAATGGAGAACCTCTCACCTGATGGGGGATGCAGACATTCTCCTAGGTATGCTCAAGTACAAACTGTCTCTTATTTCATTGTTTGTTTGGCTCTTAGGAGCCCAAGGAGTTTGGCATGGAATAACAACTACGATAAGTGATGTCCATTCCACGGTAAGTAGGGGGAGTACGTTCAGAGTATAGATTTTGTGCATGGATATCACAATGGCACAAATAACTCCTTAAAGGACTCTCATGAATGTCATTCTGCCTAGTCTCATTTGTGTAGTGTAATTGTCTACGGGGGCTTTGTACGATCGATGATCATGGCACTAGAGCGCTATGTGTTGCTAAGGTGTCGAGACTTGTTGGGGTGACAATGTTTGATTTCGCCCTTAGGTTGCCAACACGACCCAAGTGAGGACTTGCACCTAACTAGTGAGTTGTTGAAGGTTCAGTTGAGCAAAAATGCTCGCTGTAACAAGTAAATCCATTACGTGTCCTAACCCAAGTGTGTCTTAGTTGTGTCCCATAAAATTACATGGAGATTTCAAAAATGAGTTTTAGAAAGAAATTGATGGCTTGTTTTTTTATCAATTCTCCATAAACAACGTCAATTTATGATGTCCCAAAACATCCAAATAGTTTAGGGGGAAGGCTTATGTGTTAGATAATCGGTTAATCTCTTAGTTCTAGCAATCTGATCTATTTTTCCTAGACAAGGGTATTGGTAACTGGTTCTTGATGCTTAGTAAACCAAGGTGGTTGGTAGCTAATACCTGCAAACAATATTATTATTTTTTTTGTAGATGTGGGGACTCTTTTATGTTTAAGTAAGTAACTTTGTAAAGAGAGAAAGTGTAAAGATATTTTAAAGAGACAAACTCTGAAAATATATATGCTAAAAATATAAAGAATATGAACCTGACATTTGAAGGATTTATTGTGTATTTATAGCTCATGAGTTTTGTCTTTTTGTTGAAAGGATGGACTAAAGTGTAATTTCACCCTTGTGATGTTTTGAGTTGTATTTTACTCAAAATAATATGCATTAAATGAGTATAAAATACTGAGGGGCTTGCATGGGGTCCTGAAAAAATTTTCATTGTAGTGTTGGGCTCAGGCAAGGTGTTGAAACCCATTAGAGATGAAAAATGAGTCCAGATGCACTAATTGGATCCAAACACGTTAAGCTCATGCGTGGTAGCTCGAGCTCATAAAGGTGCTGAGGTGTATGCTCTACACCAACTGGGCATGTCATGCCCAAGCCCATGTTGGTTGTGTGCCCAACATGGGCTCGGCCTACCATATTTGAGCTCATGCACTTGGTAGTACTTGAGCTCAAGCATGGTAGCCTAAGTTCATATTTTTTTTTTTTTTGAGTCTTTTAAAGGAGGATTTTTAGCCTTTTAAATTTGAGTTTATTATTATTATTATTATTATATTTTTTTTCTTTCTAATCCTTTTCTTAGAGACGGAGTTATTCTTTTTTCTTTTTACATGTGGAAACATGACATCAAAATTAAGGCATATACGTTTTTTTTTCTTTCTTCTATTGTAAATATCAAGATAGACTCACTTTATTGTTTCTCGAAAAAAGAATGAGAGAAACTGTGTTTTTTCTCTAATTAAGGAAAACGAGAAATTTATTCCATCTTTAGCTTCCTCCAGTGGAGCGGATTGAGTTATAATGGCTCTAATTTATTTAATATTATGCAATGAGGGATGACTAGTCCTATTGGATTATTCAAGGCTCCATGGTTCTCGTGATGAACCAATAAAAAGAAGAAAAAGGAAATCCTATTTATTTTTTACGGCTAAAATGCTGCAGAACACCATTGATAATTTAATATAGGATAATTCTAAATTAACCAAGGATAATCAGCACGATAATTGTGGAGTCAATGTTTTTTTTTTTTTTTGGCGAATTATCTGGGTATTTTTATCATTGTTATATAGTTGATATAAATTCTTATTGGGCTTTGAGATGAGCCCATTTGGATCTGAGAACAATCACAACAAGCCTAGCTCATAATCGCCTTGTTTTAAGTCGGCAAACCGCCTAAATACCATGAAAGTCGGCTATCTACCCCTCTTTAAAAATCCGTAAACCCAACGCCAATATATTTTGGAGCAAAGAACACCCATCGAACTCTAGGTTTTTGCCGAAAATACCAAGCTTGGGTTTCGAACACTTTCTTTTGAAAGATGCAGAAGAACAAGGGGAAGGGAGGCAAGAATCGAAAGAGAGGAAAGAACGATGCAGACGACGAGAAAAGAGAGTTAATCTTCAAAGAAGACGAACAAGAATATGCGCAAGTAATACGTATGTTAGGAAACGGTCGGTGTGAAACCTGTTGCATTGATGGACTCCAAAGGCTTGGTCATATAAGAGAAAGATGATAAAAAAGTATGGATTGCTGCTGGTGATATTATTCTTGTTGGGCTCAGCGATTATCAAGATGATAAGGTTGACGTTATCTTGAAATACATGCCTGATGAAGCCATGTTGTTGAAAGCTTATGGAGAGTTGCCAGAAAAAATTAAATTGAATGATCCGGTTTCTGGCGGAACATTTGGTGGTGGTGGTGGTGGTGGTAGTAATAATAATGAAAAACTTCATGATAATATTGATTTTCAAGACGAGAGGAATGTGGTATGCTTTTTAGGTATGTGGGATCTTACCATGATGGTAATATGAATATAAAATTATTAGTTCTTGAACGATATATGTATGGCAGTGGATGTGGATTGTCATTTGTAGGGCTGATTCTATTGAGCATCATGGCAGTTTTGATTTCTGGGTTTTTTTTTTTTTTTTTTTTTGTGTTTTCTACATCATGGCAGTTTGATTTACATGCTGTAATGCCCATTTTTGAGATTTCAACCTAATTATGAAACGTATAAGCTGAACGATTTGTTCCATATAGTTTTTGCATATTAAGTTTCGAATTTGACTTGATAAGCGACTGATGAGCTAAATGATTAGGCTTTGATGTTAAAGATTTGAGATAATTATCATGATTTGATCATTGATTGTAATGAAATATAGTTCCTATATCTGATATGTACTCCTTAAAATTATATTCTTAGAAAATATAAGAGCAAAAAAACTTTTAAATGAGGATTAGTTTATAAATAAAATAAAATATAGAGATTAACAAAAAATTTAAAAATTCAAAGATTTAAATGAAACTTCCTCGTATTTAAACAGTAGTAATGAATCATCACATTCCATTATATTATATTATATAATTAATTATATTACATTACATTGCACTAAAATTACTGCTAATATTTTAGATTATTAGTGCAATGTGTGATTTGTGTTTCACGGATTCGGGTAGATGGCTCTGCAAGTAATTCTTTTATCAAGAAAAGAATAATATCGTGAGGTTTCTTGAGGGGTATGCTCGGGCTTGTCTTTGGCTAACATGATGCAACATTACAATATTGCCTCTATATACCTTGGTCCTGCTTGCTTCTTCTTTTTTTTCTTTTTTTTTTCTTTTTCTTTTTTGGAAATTCGGGGCTAAAACAGCCCTAGATTAAATTTAACAAGACAACCATCAACATTAAGCTTGATCCACTCTTTTGGAGGGTATTTCCATCCAATCCAACTCGCTTTCTTGATCACGTGTTCGTCTTTCTGCAAGAAACATATTATTTGGCCGAATGAACACGATAATATTCTTTTATTATCAAGCATGCGTGCTGGCTTTGGTGAAGTTTCTGTCATCATTCAAAATTAGCACCCTGGTAAACTGATTTAACTACGTTGGCAGTACTCTGCAAGTCCTGTCACATTTTAGAGAAGTAGCTTTATGGTGTGGACCTGGGCGCGCGTAACCTCTTGTGAATCATCACTATGTAAGTGGTATAATCAATATCCATCTTTAAGCACAGATGAAATTGCCAAATCTTATTACAATAATGAACCGGGAAATACAGAGTAATAGAACTCATACAAGGCCTATTCTACATTACAGAATACAAGATACAATTACATCTTACATCAGGGACGCAGAGTACCAAAATACATTGTTTTTTTTTGTTTTTGGAGAAGATACATCCATTGCCCAGCAATGCAAATTTATTCAGTTCCTGCAATCTTCTTCTTCAATGATTCAATATCCGTGGCTAGTTCTTTTCTGCTCGACTGAGGAAGTAAAATGTTTCATTTATCAGCAATTTGTTGGTTAGGGGCATTGTATAATCATTTCTTTGGCAGAATGTCTACCAAGTGCCCGAAGGACATGGTTCAAAAACCAATTGCTATTCAATGTTGGGTTTTAATCGAATAAGATCTGCCTAATTAAAGACCATCATCGGTTTTGTCCAACATTATCTCAACCTGTAGCAATTTCCAGAATGCAGAATGCATGGAACTCAAATTATAAATAATAAAAAATGGGCTGGCATTGATGTTTTTAGCTTCTATTGCCTAATATATATTTCTTCTGCTTGACCTGACGCTTACTAGGACAGGAGCAGATTGCACGAAAACATTCAAAAGCATACATACACCCACCACACGAACAGATCAAACATGCTGAATCTCTTACCTTGAAGAGAAGATATCTGTACACAAACCATCCAGTGTATCCAAGCCCCACCAGCTCCAAGATTTTGGGAAGCTAATAAAGTGGAAAGTCAGTAACTATGAGAACTGGAAAAGCATCTGTCTCCTCTATACTTGTTTACAAGAATAACCTACCAAAGGTACTGAGTTGACGGCACCAATTAGAATTGATGATAGCCAAACAGCAACTACTGCCCCTCCTCCATAGATAATTACTGTGGATTTGTTTTCAACCGCATCCCACTAGAATTGACAACAGATGCAATTCATTTCAGTCCAACTATATAGGGGATTCGAGAAAGGAATGGAAAGCCAGGCTATAATGGGATCGTTCAGAAAGAGAAACACCACTGAAGAATGCCAAGCTGTCTATGGGAGTAGCGTGCCAAGCTTGTTTCTTACCTTTTCCTTCAAGTCTGTGAAAATCTCATTAGCATCGACTGGGGATTCTTCTGAAGAAGAGGCTCTGGTCTGGAAAGGAGCAAACCTGCGGGACTCTGTTTGAAAGGAATAAGAAACCTTGGTATATAATTTCAAAATCAAAACAGGAACAAGTAATCAAGATGAGGAATTGTCAAAGAACCATCTCAACCTAATAGCTTAAGCTATTAGGTGAGGTCTCAGGATATGATTTATATTATTCTCTAACACACTCCCTCAAGTGAAAGTCCTTTGAGATTGAAACTTGCACAGGCCTACATTACCTTGTATTTAATTTTTATCAAATAAATGGGGATGGTGAGATTCGAACTTGTGATCGCTTGGTCATTAAGGCTCTGATACCATGTCAAAGAACCATCTCAACCCAATAGCTTAAGCTATTAGATAAGGTTCCAGCCTTCCAGGATATAATTTATATTATTCTCTAACAAGAACCGTGCAAGACACTGAAAAGCCACCCGAACATGGTTTGCGAATGTGTTTCTAACCCTCACATATTCCTGAAATGTATTTTTAACATCCACATAATCCAAGATGCCGTATATCCTAGAAAAGAAGAGAAACAAAAAGGAAAGCCACATATGTTTTCCAGGTGCATATCTCGCTCCGTCCCTAACTTGAGCCCCATTGATGAACACCAGCTATGAAAGGTAAATTGAATTAGATCCACTCTATAATTTTTTTTTCTTGCTGTCATTACCATTCACTAGTTATCAGCAATACACATAACCTCCTATTTTTCCTTCTACCCAACTCTCCGAAAAAATGCCACGAATCACAGTGGGGATATCAAAAGCAATACTAGAGTTACCATGATTAAGCCACCAAAGATATAATCATTCCTATTTCAACTTGTTGATGCTTTTATTTCAGGGAACCAACTGCGTCCCTTTCAAAATAAAATGCTTGTTTTCCCTTTACGTAACAAAATATTATGATAATAATCTACAGGGACATTGCTCTACCTGGAAATTCCACGACAAAATACTCTGCTTGGAGCAATAATTAATACTTCATGCTAAATTGCTTCCTCTCAGGACTTGTTTCGCAAATGAGAAAGAAACCCCAATTAAGTAAGCTCAAACCTACCACTTTATAGACATATGGGAAATAAATAATGTACTAGTTTAACTCTACCAGGAGACATTTCCTAATAGAAAATTGTGAAACTTGCGGGCCAAAAATGACCAAAGAGTAACGCGCAATTAATCATTAAAAACTTTCTATGATTACTATGCACCGCGTTTGTTTTACATTTGTTTGTAAGTGGGATTTTCTTTCCTGTGCTTTGTCTTCCTTGTGTGTATTCATGCATTCAACTTGAGTAAAGAATAATGATATACCTGAGGCTGTGAGTGAGACTTGTTTGATGGGAAAGGATTGGGAAGATGAGGAGGAGCGAGGAGGGAGGTAAGGCAAGGCATAGCAGCGGGTGGCTCTGATGGCAGTGGCCGCCATGGAGGAAGATGCTGCCGCCGCAATCACCGTCGATGCCATTTGGATTTTCGATGTGTGGCGCTCTTGCTTCCTATCCTCTGCTTTTCGACTTTTCTCTTGTGTTTGTTTTACTTTATTTTTCTATCCGCTCTGTTCTTTGTTTAATTGTATATTTATCCAGTGATGATATTTTTTGTGCTGTGTTTCGGTCATTGAATTAGATGAGAACACGTGGATTTGGTGTGCGTTTTGATTGGTCGATTCCCTATCTGAAAATCCACGTTTATGGCGCGCGCGCTCTCCCACATGGATGGTTGGTTTTATTGTGTGAGGGTCGCACTTCGTCAAAGGGAGAAGTTAAAACCATAAGTCAATAAACAATACAAAGATTATCACCAAAAAACAATAATTAAAAAAAAAATGAAATACCAATGCCATTGCTTTTTTTCTGTCAAAAAGGAAATCTTTTTATTCACAAACGGGTCCCTAATTATTCATATATTATTGCACTCCTTAGTTTTTTTTATTCCAAGTCCCTTAATTGTTTCCTTATTACACTTTAGTCACTAAACTTTAATTTTTTTTATTTCATACTTGCAAGTTATGTTAACATGATTTTATGTGTTAGAATTATTTTTTTATTATCATGCTCTCGTGTACCCCTAACCTGGTATTGAATACTTCACCATTAAATTTTTATAGACCAATTTTTGGAAATTATATTTTAGGTTATTTTTAAAACATAAATTAAAATAATAATGACAAAAATGGGCATTTTTCATTTACATTGTTCAAAAGGCATGAGAAACTTTAATTTGATCCCTCAAATTTTATCTTTTGCATATTTGGTATATGCTATTTTTAACTTTCATATTTTATTCATGAAGCTTTATTGTTTTGCATTTCAATCCTTGGTTGTTGTTAAGAAAAGAAAAAAGATTGTTAAAAAAAGAGAGAGAAAACTCTATGGTGATCAAATTCTAGCTATCAATAACTATGATTTTACTATTTATGAATTTATTTTTGAGAGGATAACTCAATGAAAGTGTTTCCTACCTTTAATCATGCCTGAAAACTCAATCATTGTTTTTCATTTCATAACTTTTGTTATTTTTTTATGTATTTATTTTTGTGATAAAATAGAAAATCCTATATATATATATATATATATATATATATATATATATATATATAAAATACAATTTTAAGATGCAAATTGAGAGGAAAGGAAGAATAAGGGGATTGAGATGACCGAGAGCTAAAATATATAATGGGAGATGAAATTAAATGAGGAAAAAATAAATAGAGAACAAGCTCTTGGAAAAATTAACAGGGAATCAAGTTGAGATTGGGGAAAAAAATATAAAATGATCATAATTCAATAAGAAGATAAAATAAAATTTTGTCCTGAGATGAGCTCAAACAATATAAATAGAGAAGAAATCTACACAAACAAGGACAGAAAAAGAAATAGACGAAACAAGACTAAAAACTAGCAATTTTTCATCTAAAAAAAATAAATTTTATTTCCAAGCACCTTGGATTTTATAAAGTAACATTCATCAATGGTGTTACCCATCTAAACCTGCATTATTTCAATTTCAAAGTTGCAAAAATTACTACTATTAAATCGTACAAGAACTAGCATAGAAAGAGGTCGTGGGTCTGTAAGTGACTATATTTCATAGCTTCAAAAATAACTTTGCCTATAAACAACAATCATCTATTTTTAGAATTGTCCAGATTCCATCCTCCCTTGTGGGGCTAATCCACCCTAACACCTCGTTGGGTTGCTTGCCATAACTAAACCTTTTTATTTCTAATCAACCAATCCAATTGACCAGGAATCACGAAGACACTACAGAAACTGGAAAGGGACCTTAAAACAACTCAGAAGGACCCTTTCTCTCTGGTGGTGCCAGTCTAACCTGTCATCCCCCCTCATAACACAGCAGCTTTTTCTCCAGGCCCCTAATCTCATCCTAGATATCACGGCAATCCATTGAAGAATTCAGAGTTTCTGATCTCATTGTGAAGCCACTTTCCTTTGTTAAATTAAGGTGATTTGGTTTGCTTTGTCAATACACACATTGCCTTTATTTAACATATTTCTCTGGGTTCCTATTGCACTGTATATATAATATTGGCGCAAAGGGTGGTTTTTTTATTTATTTATTATTATTATGGCATTCATTAATTGATGATTTATCAGGGGGGATTCAACATGTAAATCAGGAGGCTTAGGGGCTCGATCTTGATGGGGTGCAACAGAAGCTGGCACATCTTTCCTCTGTTCTTCTTGTTAATTTCACCTGTTCATGGCTTAACAAGCTATGACCCTGAGTCTTTAGATGCGTTGATTCACCAATACGCAATGAAGGCACAAGCAAAGAAACGTACAGGCACTTCATTAAAAGTTCCTCTCCCTGCTAATTTCTCTGGAATGGAAGTCTCGGTTGTTAGGCTAAGAAGTGGTCATTTCTGGGAAAAAGGAGCCAATTTCACTTCTTTTTTTATCCCACCAAGGATTACTCCATTCCCATTTGTGAAGAGACTGTCTTTAGTATATCAAAACTTGGGAAATTGGTCTACTCTTTATTACAGGGTGCCTGATTATTCATTAGTTGCTCCTGTTGTTGGCTTCATGGCTTATGATGCTTCAAATTTAAGTGCATTGGGTAATGAGGCACTCAAGTTTAACGTTCTGGGTGACCCCATTTCGATCAAGTTTCCTAACCTAATGACAAAAGGTGATCCTAAGATATTAAAATGCGTCGAGCTTGGTCCAGATGGATTGGTCCACTTTAGGAACATAACTAACGAAAATACTTGCATGACACAAGGTGATGGTCATTTTTCAGTTGCTGTTAAGAACTCTGAGGTAGAAAAGAATAACAGAGTTTGGCTATGGCGGGTGATTGGATTTGGAGCTGCGATTCTTGCGTTGATTTTGCTGGGTGTGATTGGATTCACCACTTTTAAACTAGTGAGGAGTGAGAGATTCAGAGAGATGGAGGCAGAGTCTGAAAATGGGGTGGCCCTTGATACAACTTCGATTGGAAGAAGTAAAATACCTTCATCATCAATGGTAAGAACCCAGCCAACCCTTGAGCAAGATTATGTTCCTTGACTACATTTCAGTTTCTTTGCACATTTCTCACTCCTCTTAATTTTCTAGACATGATACCTTCGATTTTATTATTATTATTATTCAATTGGTTGTTTGTAATTTGTGATACCTTCATTATCAATGGTAAGAACCCAGCCAACCCTTGAGCAAGATTATGTTCCTTGACTACATTTCAGTTTCTTTGCACATTTCTCACTCCTCTTAATTTTCTAGACATGATACCTTCGATTTTATTATTATTATTATTCAATTGGTTGTTTGTAATTTGTGATGAGTTGAGGCATCGATGCTTGAAACTGAAATTTGTTTTCGATTGCCTTTGGGCAAATGGTTCAAAACATGATTGATGAGGATGATATGTACAGATAATTTAAACTGCACAAACATCTTATATATAAATCTCAATACTTATAATTTTCAATTAATCAAAAAATCTATATGATATGTACATATTATAACATTATAATGTATTTCTATCTTTTTCCCATCATAACTCTCGCTTCATCATCAACAACTGAATCATGGAGGACGGGCACGACCTTGAACTTTAAGGATACAGTTGAACATAATAAATCAAAGTTTAGGGGATCGTTAGCCTGGCTAACATCATGGATTAATTATTTATTAGCTCCTAAAATTAAAGAGAAAACATCAATTAATAGGTTGGAGGTCACAGAGATGATGAAGAGGAAAAGGAGGATCAAAATAGGACCCATTCAGAATAGCTATTGTAGCAAGCTTGTTTGCTGCTTCTGTGGCATGTATTCCATCCCAGCTAACATACTTGTATGGATCACCACAAGCTGATGCTGTTACAGTGCTTCCATTAATCACTCTGGTATTTCCACAGTAAGCTTTAGGATCAAAATTGTACTGGCCTCCCCCATGGCCACAGCATGCTTTGGTACCATATTTGAGCCCTACTCCAAAACAAACAACTTTTATCAGATGTTTAAACAAACAAGTGATTTATTAATATATTGCCAAGTATGTTAAATACCATGAGAACCGGGATGCTGGAAGAGCTCCAGTATAATAGCATGGATGTCCACATATATAAGGGAAGCTTTTGGGAGTTCCATTCTAGTTTGGCTTAGAGCCTTTTTCAACATGTTATTATAGTCCACCACTGCGTTATTGTAAGATATCAAACAACCGAAGGCATCGATGTCCGAGGTGTTATGATGAAGCTGTACCAAGAACGCAGGATAACAACCTACCGGTGCAATATTGAGAACCAGAAATGCACGCCCTCCCAATGCGTATAGCTCCTTCAAGATTATATAAATTAACATGAGAATAAGCCATGTTTGCAGAAGAGCTACTTGAGGCTATGTTGTTTATTGGGCCTAGTGGCCATCATTCTTGTTCGTAGTTGCAGAAGAGCTAACCTTGATACTACCTGCAATTTGTGCAGCCACTTGAGGGAGATATTGCTTCACTCCACCTATACCAATAGCAGCTAAATTTGAAGTAAAATCATTCTGACCAATATAAAACGTGTAGAGAGATTTTCCAAAAATGTCCGGTGATGGGAGTGGTGTTGATCCTACAAGACAAGATGCCAAAATTAGTTTCGTAATCTAGTCTAGAGCACAACTGTGAAGCTTGAATTATGGTGAGTGCGCTATACACACCTTGTTTACGAGCGGAGTGGAATTCATGAACCTTAGCCTTGAATTCCTTCATTTGGTTGATCTGAATAGCCAGAGAAAAAGGGCTGATCCCAGTAACAAATAGGGAAGTGTTAGGCAACAGTACAGTAGATGCCAGTGTTGCATAGTTGGCTCCGTGTCTATAATCAGATCCAATTGATTGCAGATATGGGCTCAGAAATGGCAATCCCAGAGCTTGTGCTGTCAAGTGAAATATCGCAAGTCATTTCACGACGTAATGCACCGAGTTTTTAATATTATGATTATGTACCATAACATAGCTAGTGAATTGATAATTATATCTTCCAGTTTCTTTTTAGAACAATCATTTAATTTAACTTAAAAATAATAATACAGTAATATACGTATAAAGCTCATTCTGGTTTTGCCCGTGCTACCTGGAGATCTAGAGCCATATACCATGGGCCGAAGGTCCCAAGGAAAAGAAACGGAGAGGTGATATCATCTCGCCGTCGGTATATTATTGGTGGCTGTTATTGTCGGCAACTTGAGTAATCCAAAATTCTCCCACGTTGTTGTTTTGTCTTGTGGTAAGAAATTGCCAAATAAAGATCATCGTGCAAACGGGTTCTGTCTGGAGCGGAGCTAGGAATTAGAGCTAAGGGTGCCACTGGCACTCTCAAAATTTGAGAAACTTTACATTTTAGTTCTAAAACATTTTGAGATTTTTTAATTAAGACTTATTTCTTAAGAAATATGTATTTTTCATTTCAAGAAATTATGTAATTATCTCCATAATTTTTTATTTATTATGTTATTTTCATACTCGTCTTAATTTTTATTTTCTAAACATTGACACCTCAACTTTTAAAATTCCAGTTCCGCGCAAGCGACTGTAGCCTTGAACTTGAAGGCTCCTTCAAAAAGGAAAAAAAAATAAAAAATCTTTGGGCTGCTGGATTACGCAACAGAAACAATCCTTCTTCTAACTTGTTCTTTTTCATCTCAAAATGAATGAGCTCTGATTTCAAATTGTTTGAGACAATCAACCAAACTAGTCCTAAGCGGCACCCATACATGGGTATTGTTTGTCTACCATGTGATTTGTATTCAAATTGTCTTTCCAAGATATCAAAGATATGATAAGATAAAACAAACAGGGCCTAAAATGATAGAAGAGAGATTACCTAAGAAATCAACCATGAGCCTCCCGTCCGAAGCCCGACCAGCCGGTCTCTTGAAGTAAGTCATGCCAAAAGGACCGGACTGTGCCGGAAAAGCTGCCCAAAACCCACCAGTGTCCGAATTTGAGTCGCCAAAGTTGAAGATTGCCTCAAAATCGCATTTTGAGTAACTTGCACTACCCCACATTGCCACCATCACCACCCAAACGACCAGAAATTGCTGCAACATGACAGTGCTGCATTTTGACGACCAGAGACTCATTATCTTGCGCGATATGATTCCTGTCCTTAGAGTGAAAGTAGATAATTATTGAAGTGTATGGCTTGTCCTTGTATAGAAAGTGTAGACAACTGGCATATGAATATCCTGTTAATTTTGATGATGCGGCCTGCTAAAAATAATGATTGATCTGGTGAGGAAACCAAATGTGATTTTTTTTATTTTTTTATTTTGTAAGGTAGCTGGCACGTGGATGTCACAAAAAGCAATATTAGACCATTTGTTGTTAGGAAATAAAAAACGGAAAGAATTTGAAAAATAAATGCAATCAAGATTTTTTTTCTTTTTTAATATTAAATCAGCAACTAGAAAAAATTAAAAATAAATATAACTAAAAATAAATATGTAAAACAATAAGGCTTAGAAGAAATTGGTATCATTAGCACACAATAACACTATTTAGAGAGAAAACACTCTCTTTGCACAAGATTAATTTTGTATATAATATACTTCTCTTTCAAAATACAATAATTCATTAGAATTTTTAAATGCAACAAAAATTCCTCAAATATCTCAATCACCCCTTTTGTTCTCTTGAATTAATAAATATACAAACTTTTTCAATGGTTTTTGAATTAATAAATTTATTTATCAAAAATAAATATACTCCTTGTTTAAACCTCTTAGTAAGCTAACCTAGCTTTAAATTTATTCACTAGTTCTCAATTTCTTTCTAAGAAACCCTTTTACAATAATATCTTATGGCAAATCAGTTAAAAACCAAGATTTTTTTAGAAATTAAAAAATTCATTTTATCTCTTACCATTTCTTTCCAAAAAAGAGCTTCAATAATTGTCATAGTTTCACAATATATTTTAGGTTCATTTTCAAGTAAAAATTATAAAAATTAACATCCAAATCTTTTGCTCATCTATTTCTTTTATTCTTTCTAGTTTAACTAGAAGCATGATTAACTAGGTGTCTATTTTAGAATAAAAACTTTCATTAATAGGTTTAAAAAACTTTTTTTATTAAAAAAATATTTTCAAAGAAAATCACATCACGTGACTCAATAATTTTATTATTTGTAATTTTAGAAATTTCAGAATTTTTAACTAAAAATCTTTAAGTATTATTATTCAAAGAATATTCAACAAATACACAATCTATAGTTTTAGAAATTATTTTCAAATATGATGCTTCGGGTCTAATAACCCAGGTCATGAGTTCGAAAAGTTAGCATGATTTTTTTAAAAGGGTTTCATAACTCTCTTTATTTTTTATTGGGTTATTTCAATCTCATAATCTGGACCGCGGGTTTAACGAGACATCCCGGGTTGGCTCGACCCTGATTATTAGGGTTAATGATTTGTCATACTAACTCGAGTTAACCAAAACTGGTTTTTTATGTTGTTTTTTATCCCATTTTATTTTTTTAT
The DNA here is from genome assembly GCA_007827005.2 of Populus simonii. Lineage (NCBI taxonomy): Eukaryota > Viridiplantae > Streptophyta > Magnoliopsida > Malpighiales > Salicaceae > Populus > Populus simonii. Next base: position 6,511,845 of record CM017477.2, read on the forward strand.
ATTTAATAAGTTGTGAATTGGATACATCATTTGCTCTTTTTTGAGAAAATATTTCACATATTATTCTAATCACTTTTTTTAAAAATTTGATCTATTTTTATTATTTTTTTAGTTAAATTAAATTCAGCTTATTTAACGCTAATGGGGTCTACAACGCAAGTCTTATGTTTTTTTTAAATAAAAACACGATTGTTTATTGTGTAGAGAAAATAGTCCAGCACACGGCAAAGCAAGCACCGAATCTTGTAAATTACTAAACAGGTTATTGTTAATTATAATTTTAAATCAAGATTCTAACCATTATAACATGTGTTCCTATGGTTAGCATAAGAGGAAGGCCGAATCAATCAAAGAAAACAGGCCGCTACCTCAATCGTATGAAAAAAGCTTGATGGGCTTGAGCTGTTAGAGCCTGAAAAGGGGACTGTGTTTTAGGCCCTTACATTCTGTGAATTTGTTATAAAGCTTGATGGGCTTGAGTTTTCATGTATCCAGCACAGAAGCAGTGCTGCCTAAGTTCAGTAATCCCGGGCCACAGAAGCCAGGGTCAGCTGATACTAATAAAACATTGGTCCTGGTAGGCCCACTTAACTCCTATTTATTTGCACCCTGCATTTTCAATAAATCATCAATATATAAAAAACTCTATTATTAAGCACATGTATTTTCAATTTGAGTCAATTAGTACAATTTTCCAAAAACAAATATTTATCTCAACTAATTAAGCACTGCTTTTCACCGCACGATTCATTATTATCAACTTTTCTTTTAATTTTATTGCTATCATTACCATCTCATTATTTTTTTCGAGCAGTTTTTTTATAAAAAAAAATTAAGCAAATTATACTCAATTAACTAGAATAAAAAAATAAATATGTTGAATTGATTGAATTAAAAATAAATATCATTACCATCTCTATTTAATGTTAGAGATGCTAATTTATTTAAACATTCAATTATTTTTCAACAATAAATAGTATTTTTGAACAATTTTGTGCGTTAATTAAGATCAAGTTGTATTTATAAATGATTTCAAAAGCACTTTGACAACCATCTAATACATTTTGAGATAATAAATTTATATGAATGCTGGTTCTCGTATTCAAACTCAAAGGAAGAAGGAAATCTTTTCCACGACAGGGCCGATCTCTAGGATCATGATCTAAAAAAGATTTACCTACTTCAAATCTATATACAAATATATTTGATAATATTATAGTTGTCGTTGTGTCTTTTTTAGAGTTACACGTTGTTCCAGAAGAAAAAAATAACTTAAATAGACGAAAAGAAAACTACCAGTAATCTCATCATGCAATCAATATGAGATTTATTGACATGTTTTATCGTCAGCGGATCCACCCAGAGGGTACAAGTTCAGTTCCCAGTAAAGGGGGGAAATTGAATTCATTATAATTCATGTTTATAGAAAATGCAAATAAAACTAAAAGAACACATAAAACTCTAATTATATCTACAAATCAAATAAAAACATCTTATCTATATAAAAGAAAATAAAATATATTTACACTATATGTCCAGGCTGGAAAATGAAAAAAAAAAAAAAGAATCTATCCACTTGAGCTATAAAGGCCAACTAATCCAATACATATTGGAAAATAAAGAAATCTACATTAGCAAGATGGCTTCAAAAGAAAATTCGAAGTGTTGACGGTCACTTTTATGTTTTTTATTTTTATAATTAAAATTATATTATAATAAATAAGAAATCTTTTTTTTATAATGGCGTGCGTTGATGGATTTTCTAACTCATCTGTAAGCAAGGCAACATGAGCAGAAAAACTCAAAATCCAGATCTGATCTTCCAATATTGCTTCAGGTCCACGTCAACTGGGACCCGCCACCTACGCATAGTCTATGTGACTGCAAGACACGTCACCTTGTCTGTAAGAATGCCTTGTCCGATTGGGAAAAAAAAAACTAAAAGAAAATATAAAAGGAGGGCACCACGTCAGATCCCTCCAATCACTGATCTCTTTCCGAATCTAACCGAAAATTGCGCATCAACGTTAGTCCTGACAGGTAATCGACGGCTCAAGTTTATCTCTGACGTGGCTTTCTGACTCTTACGTCACACCCCATTAGGCCCAGTCACGTGCGCGCTATTTAATATCAACGGGAATCGGCACGCGCATGCTGTTCCTTCTTTGGTGAGCAAACCTCAAATTTAATTGAACATTCTCAATTATACATTTAGTATATTTCTGGTATTAATTATATCATAAGAAAATATTTCTCATTTGAATTATTATATTAATATAATTAATATAATTATTTAATATTAGTATAAACCGAACCACTAACTCAAACAAACGTCTTACTTCCAACTAGTGAATTGGATCTAACTTGAACATTTATAACTTTTGACTCTTTGCTTAAACCAGTTCAAATTTAATTGTGTGAAAATTGCTTATATAATTTTGTTAACTTGGCAGGTGAAAGGAAATACAAAATCAAATGGATAAAAAATGACATGTCTTATATTAATTCAAGTTAGGCTGTTAAATCTAAAAATTAATTCATGAATTTTATTAAATTCAATTACTTTTTATTTTATTTTACTATAAAATTAAAAAAAAATCCAAATCAACATGAAATTAGAGGATAAAAGAACGGATGCCAACCACCCTTTATTTTATTTTGAAAAAAATTAATGTAAAGGATGCTTTATTTGCATATTTAATTTTTGGCAGCCTAGGCGGCTGAAAATTGGGCAAAATCTCTATTTTAGTTTTTTGAACCAAATAACCCATTTTCCAACCTTTTTTTTTTTTTTTTTGCCTCCAGACACATGAAAAACAACATACACAACTCACTAAACCCTCGTATGCCTTTAAAGTTGCCAAAAATCCATCACAAAATGAAGAATCAAGTTCCATCCGTTCAAAAGCCTAATCTACTTTCTTGACCAATTTAAATGTCAAAAACAAACACCATCAAACTCTACTAGTAAAATAAAACTTTAAAAATATTGTTTGGAATCCAGCAGATCGACCCGGGGTTAAAACCAGGCCGGGTTGAAAAAAACATGAAAAGTTATGATCTGGTATGACCCGGTCAACCCGGCAAAACCCTAGTTGCAATCCGTTGATTTTTATTTTTTTACTAAAACGACATCGTTTTGAATTTTTTAAAAAATAAAGATTGACCTGACTGACCCAATGACCCAGTCAAAACCCAGAACCCGAGCCTTAAACTGGGCTGAATTTAAAAACTATGTTTAGAAACTAACTTGATTATTTTTATGATGATAGCTAATTATTTTCTCTTTCTATCATTCTATTTTGACAACTCTCTCGTCTATAGAACTAAAAACAAATAAAATGAACTTGTTGATAATAATAAACGTCGGCAAAGATTTTGGATCAGATTTATTATTCATTGTGTTTTATGGTCTAGTCTCATTTCTTTTGATTTAGTACTTTTACCTTAATTTCAGTGTCAATCTCATCTAATTAGGATAGTGAAGGATGTAATTAAAGCGACAAAAAAGTTTGAGACTGAGAAAAAAACTTATGGTGCTTTTCTATTAATATAAATAGTGAAGCAACATAAAAAAAAAACCATAGTTCTTTTAGAATTGTAGATAATCATTCAAGGATTGCCCCATGCTCCATGTAAGCAGGCATGCTTGGAAGTTTAATAGTGATATATATAATGGCTTTTTTTTAACAAAATATAGTTATTTCCAGTGAGTATAATTTATCTAGTTCAAGATTAACTGAACATTCCAGTAAAAAAAAAAATCCAAGCATTTCTAATTTACACCCTACTTATCTAAGTTTATGAGAATAAAATCTCATAAAAAATAATGCATAAATTGTCTGATATGTTAGATTCAACATAGCAAAACACTCTAAAACCCTTGATAAGCCCATTTATTGCCCCAAATAAGTAAAAAAATAAAAAAAATAAATTAAAATCAACTAGAATCTAAACAATTTATAGGTCAAATCTATCACCTCAAGAAAAATAAATAACAAATAACACGTAAGTGAAACCCTCTCATTGAATGAAACTCATTAATACTAAGATCAATTTTTTTAATTGTCAGAATAGATGACAAAACCTAATTCATAATCAACCAAATGTTGAATGATGAAATTTTAAAAAAAATTGATTCAACTGGTTTAATTCTTCAAACCCGTTATATGATTTATATGACTAAGATAACCACTAAAAAAGCAACCCATAATAAATTATAAAGTTTAATCTCTAATAAATTAAGTGATGAATGATGAAATTAGAAGTAAAATATATATTTGAAAAAATAAGAGAAAAAACACTATTTACAAAACAGAATAAATGGAATGGAAGTGAAATATCTCAAAATTTGGTTGAAAAATCCACAATTTACCAAGATTTAGAACAAAATGAAATTTGTTATGAGTTGTTTTATTTTTAAAAATAGTTACCGGCTATTCCAAATATAAAATAATGAAATTAACAATCTTGGTGAAAACTGTAATTCAAACCAAAATATCTGGTTTTTTTTACATGAAACGTATACAACCAGTAGACAAACCGGCACTCAATGGGTCACGAGCATAGGCGGGTTGTGGTGAGGTTCGAGTATGGGTATACCTAATCGGGCTATCCTCACTGTTGCGATCACTTATTGGATGAGCTAGACGACGGCAGGATCCAATAAAATGCAACCGCGTCTCCTCCTTCCTCGTGGAGTATTAGCGACGACACATGGACAATTTTAGATCTTCCGAAAGTACACCGGACGTGATACATGAGATGGTAACGCAATCTCTGGATACTCATGGGTCCCACACGGTTCTCAATTCGCCTGCTTGGGACACGTCAGAGCACGGACCACATTACACGGACATGAGCGATAGTACGTGGTGAGATGCTTTTTAAGCAACGGCAGGCCTTGTTGGCAGAAGATACCTTCTTATTCTAAGATGGCGTGGCCTGTTTTTGTCTGTTGGATTAAATGCCTGCGTGGCCGCGGGATTGTAACTTCAGAATGGGACCCAGGATTTGATTTAAGAATGTTTTTCTTGTTTCTGATATTTTGTAATTGTGATTTGTGAGGCAGTGTGCGGTGCGTACACGTGGCGTTTTGTGAGGTGAGTTGTTAAAGTGGTGAGGAGTTAGCGAATGGAGAAGCATGGGGCAGTTAAGATTGGAAATGGGAAGTGTCATACGGTCAAAGCTGGCTGTAGTGCTCTCCGCGTGTTAAAAGTTCGGTCCCACTAGCGAATCTCCTTGGACTACCCTGTATTCTTTTTTTCTTTTTTGGCGACCACCTGTGAATTGATGACGGTAAAAACAATAAAAGAATTATTAAATATTACCAGTACTTGTAATTTGTTGAAATTAGTAACAGTCTTCTTAGTAAGAAAATAAATGATAGTTTATTAAGAAGTTTTGGAAGCTTAACATAGTTAAAAAAAGATTTTAGTAAAATAATACAGGTAAAAAAATATTTAGAGATCTAGCATAATTAATCGAGTTGTAATTGACATCTACAACATTAGCGTCGTAAATACCATACTATATAAGCAATATCATATTTCTTTAATGTCCTCCACAAGCTCTTGAAGCCCATCACAGCATAAATTAAACGTGGTGTTGGTTACAATATATTTCATCTCATTGACACTTTCACAGATAATCGCTGATGCTTTTCAAGCCTCCACACAAATACGATCTACAAACTAGTTCCTGAACACATTACAAATGAACATAGGTTTTTGTTGAACGATGAACATTATACTAAAATGAATTCTTTATATGTCACCGCTTTACTATATTAACACATTCATATTTGTTTCTGATTACTTTTCCTAACCTTCAATTCATCAACTGATAATCCCGAATACTTACAACTATTGGCTCAATCATTGCATCTGTATTGATCATTCACACTTACAACCTCAAATTAAAAGGTAGGAGGTGCCATGTATTTACTAACAAACTCAACTAACCCATATTCTCCCTCAACCTCAACTTTATCAATGTGATGATCATCTCATCATCACTTGTTTTGGACTCTTTATAGCAATATAAAACAGATACCATACCCAACTGATGTTTCATATTAACAATTTCATGTACCGACATTTGTCTACTAGCATTAACACCTAGCCTAAATGAATCAGCTACTCATAATGCACGTGTGGTTCTTTGAGGGTTACTTGGAACCCTGATCTACCCCATATTATAAGAGTTTCCTCATCCAAGTCTCCTATTCAAGTAGAGCTCCACCATATTAATCTCATTAATTCTCGTAAACTCAAACATTGAATTCACACTCTTGTCACTGCAGGTTGGTACACTGACATAACGAGCTTAACTTACCCCGGTTTGCAACATCCTCAAAGTAATTTCAACTTCTATTTCAAACATATTCCAGCCAAGTCAATCATATAACACTCTAGATAACTCGTTAAATAACATATATGATGTAGCAGTCAGGAATTCATGACTTCCTCCAATATAAGTGATAGCATTATCGGCATTGACAATAATACCATCATAAAAGCATAATATTCCTAAATTATCAAATATTATGTCAAACAACACAACACAATAAAATGCAATTCGAATTTATTTATATCATAGAGTTAATCAAAGTGCATAACTTATCAACAAAACCATAACGATAATATAATAATCTAAAACCTAAAATCATTAAATTAATCGGCAAACACCTACATTCATCAAATTTCACGACCGTGACAAAATTATCAATCAAATTCATGTATTTCATAACTAATATTATTAATTTATATGTAATTTAGTATAATCCATAATTTAACATAAATCAACACTAACTATCCCATCACAAAATTTTGTTAATTCATAATCAACAACAACTCAAAATCATTAACAAAACAAGCTAATTATTAACTTAAATTAAATCTAATTGACCCAATCCATAATTCAAAACCCTAACATTCTATAAAATCAAATTAACACACATTAAACATAAATTACATCAAATTGATAGGGGGAAGTGTTCAATATACCTCTAAATATAAAATGTAGGTGGTGATGGTGACCGGTGATGAATGTTTTGGCTAGAAAAAAAAAAGAGTCATCACTATGGAGAGAGAGAGAGAGAGAGAGAGAGATGGGCGCCGATATGTGGCTAGAGAAAGACAGGTGAAGGTGATGTAGTGATGAATTGTGTGTGTTTTTGGAGGGGGGGGGGAAGGCTGCAAATGGTGGTTTGAGAGGGGGGGGCAGTGATTGTGGGGAGAGAGAAATTGGGGGGGGGGGGGGGGAGGGGGGTAGGAGTAAAAGGATTTTTGTGTTTAAATTTAAAGTGAAGTCATATATGTCATTTATGGCTTGCGTGCCGCAAATGGTATATGTGACTTGCGTGTAACATATAGCATCCGCGACTCGTGAAATTGTGCTAGATTTGAAATTATTTTTTTCACTATGTTACTTTACTATTTTTTTTATTGTGATAAAAACAAATAAAAAAACTCCTCTTTCTTTTAAATGAACCTAAAAAATTGAAGAAAGAGTCCTAATATTGACAAGAAAAGGGGACTTGATTTTTTATTATATTTAATAAAAAAGGGTTAAAATATAAATTTTGAAACTACCTAAAATAATCAGTTCATCTTGTAAAGTTACAAGGACTAAGTGAAAATCAACCCAAAAGGGTATCCCGCCGAAAAATTGTCATTGTTAACAGTGCGTTTTAACATTCACACAATCTACCTCGCAAATAGTATTATAAAGATGTCGTTATTATGTTAGTCAAAATACTCCGGCTACTGGTGCAAGCATGCCAAGAGTTCAAATCTTCATGAGTTTTTTAAAAATACCCTATTATAAAATATATAAAAAGGGGTAGAATAGCCTTTTAAATTTGTAACATGGTTGGTAGTCAATTTCGATCAGGGTGTTTATTTTCGGTTCGGTTCGGTTTTTATAAAAAAAAATAACCAAACCGATTTTTTTTAAAAAAAACCAAAACCGGTTCAAACCAACCGGTTTCGGTTCGGTTTTTTAGAGCAAAAACCGGTTCAAACCGGTTTGGCTCAGTTTTTTTCAGGTTTGGCTTGATTTTTCTGGTTTGTCTCGGTTTTTTATCCGTTTTTTTAGGTTCGGGTTCGGTTTGGTTTTTTCAGTTCAAAGCTTAAAAAATCGAAACCGAACCGAACCGGTCGGTTTTTTCAAAATTTTAATCGGTTTTTTTTCACGGTTCGGTTTTTTCAGTTATTTTTTTTCTAATTTTCTCGATTTAATCAGTTTTTTAGTTTTTTTGAACACCCCTAATCACAGGGATGCTTCATCTAAAATCTCAAACTATATAATTATTTTATTTACATATGAACCAATCATCTATGCACCATGAATGAACTTTCGGGATACATGTGGTCCTGTGCTCGTCCTGATTTGGCACTGTAGCGTATAAAAAAGATTATTATAGCTAATTTAAGATTATGATATAAATTGTTTTTTAAAGTTTTTTATTTAAAAATATTTAAAAATATTTTTTATTTTTTAAAATTTATTTTGACATTAACATATAAAAATAATCTAAAAACATTCAAAAAGATATTTTAAAATAAAATGAAAATATAATTTTTCAGAAATAAAATTACACCGCAAAAACAAAGAAAGTAAAAGAAAATAATGGACGGCCATTACAATGCTTGCGTGATCAGCAAAGTGATATTACATATTGCGAGAAGAAGACTAGTCACAAGGCCACCTTAGTGCTGTCCTTTTTCGTAAAAGTGAACGAAGGATATCACGAAGCAAATCCACGTGCTGTTTGTTTTATATGGGAAGTCGTGGAGCCAAATTTGGCAAGTTGTTTAGCAGATAATGACGGTTTTATGTTTTCTTCTCCAACTTTTTGCAAAAGATACGGTTCACTAACACAAAAATGTTTTTCTTTTTCATTTTCAATATTTATTTACATAGTTTTTAAACCCAATTCGATAGTGAGTCCATTATAATAATCAGAAATTCCACTGACTTTAAATCTCTTCGATAAAACTCCAAAAGCTGTGCCTTAATGGTAAACACCACTTTTTATCCCAACACCTACCTTCTCAGCAATCCACAAAACCACACCATTAAAAAACCATCATTTTTCTTTCACTCTCATCCTCTATCCCCAAGATCACTGCTTGGCTAATGTGCACTACTTCCTTAATTACTCTAATCTACCACCTCCATGTGATCACAACAAACCCGATATTTCATTTTCTCTTTAATCTTTCCCACTCTTGGCCCTCAAAATCCTTCCTTTGCCAACGTGCGCTGATTTTCACCACGAAAGCCCTTAATCCACACCCACAAATCAAAACTGGATCGCCATTATCACCAAAAGATCTGACTCCCTCCAAACAACCGCTCAACAAACTTTCCCTACACCGCCAACGCATCCATCCACCAACCCACGACATCTACCATTACCAACTGACTTGCACCTCTCTCCCCATTACATGTCGAGAAGATTTTAAGATTTGAGGAGGAAGCGAAGGCAAAAACGGTTTTCATATTTTAAATTCCTCTACTCTTTTTTGAAACTGAAGTGGCTTTACAAATTGAAGAGTTTAGGTTTTCTGTCTTTATGTTGCAAATGGGTTCACTATAAAAGGCTAAAACGGTGACGTTTTACTTGTGTGTGTGTGTATATATATATATATAAAAACAATCAGGTCTCATCTGGGTTTACACGAGTTTTACAGGTCCCGGGTTAACCCTCTGGGTTGACCGGGTTTTGCTGGGCCAAATCCCTGGCTGGTTTTTCTTAAACCTGACCCGGTTCCAGCCACTGGTCAGCCGGGTCTCAGAACGACTCGTCGGGCCAGGCCGAGTTTTAAAACTATGTTTGTTTAGTTTTTCTTTCAATAAAAAATTGAAACAGAAATGCATGAATATTACACTTATTTTACTTAAAAAATCAAAATTATAATTTATAATAATTAAATATATTATGTATTTGTAATAATATAATTATAAAATATTTGTTTTATTTTATTAAAATTATCATGAAAAAATTAGATTGTTGACTTTAAAATATCTTTATATTAGAGTCATAATAAAAATTAAATTTATATGAAAATAATAAAAAAATTAATCTTTTACATTGCTAAAAACTAAAATGTACTTATAAATAAAAGAAAGAAATGTATTGTTTATGGTTTTTCTTCATTTGAAAGATAATGAAATACTTGCAAGAAAAAACTGTAAAGAATTTATAAATATGCCCAATACAAATTTTTTAAAACTAGTTTTTCAATTTTTTATAAGGAAAAATATGTATTCCAAAAGATATTATGATTAATTAAATTAGTAAGCAAGGATTGTTTAGTTTAACATAACAAAAATCATTTTAATCAAATTAGATATGGTAGATAAAATTAAAGAACATGCAAGTTTAGATTATAAGCTCGTAAACACATATATCATGGCAAACATGCTTTTCATCACAAATATAATTATATAATTATAGCATGCATATTAAATATATATTTAAACTTGCAACTGATTTCAAAACAAGGTCTTAGCATGTATATTTTAAAATAAAAAAAAATTTGTTGTCAATAATGAATCATTTATTTTTAAGACTTTATTACTCCTCAATTGATGCAATTAAGATATTTGCAATAAATCTCTCGATATTTCAATATTATCACTTCGTTTATATGTACTTTTAAATAAGATTTATAAACCAAAGTTAATAAACTAACCATCTCTTATTAAAGTGAATCTAAACTTTAGATTTGAAAGGAAGATCAAAATTTAAAATGAGAAGAAAAACACAACAAATGAGGCAAGGAAGAATATGGAAAATGTGGGAAAAACTTTATTTAAACTCTTGCTTCACCCTTTTTTTACAGTGGATTTTAAAAGTTAAAAAAATTAAAAATAATAATAATTATAGTAACAACTAGAATTAATTCTCACTATTATCAACTTTCATTAATCACCATAGATCCTGAATTAAACTTGAACGTTTTGACTATAAATCTAGATTTTTTTAGCTGAAAAAACTATTTAAGCTTGTAGAAAATGCTTCTAGAAAAGATTGTTCAGGTTCTAACTTTCATGAGTAGGACTAGACAAAACAGTGGTTGACAAAAAAAATTCTTCATGGGCTAAAGAACTATAAATTCAAACACAAGCCCATAATTATATAGGTTGTAAAAAATAATATTTCGTGGGACCAAATTTATTTTACAATAAACCCAAGCCTAGGCCTCGCCTGAAGCCCAAAACTTTCTTTTATTTTCCATTAATAACGAATAACTTGGGTTGTTCCTTATAAACCTTTTAGCCAATGTCGCAATTTAAGAAAGTTATTTTTACATCCATTTAATGTATTTCAAGATTGTTAATATTTGTAATGACTATTAACATTCATATAAAAGTTATTATTCACACATGAATATATGTCAAAATATTTAATACCTTCTTGTTGTCCAGATCAAACAATTTATAAGAGGAATATCCATTAGTTCCTATATATGATTATTCATAACGAATTCTATTTTACTGTTGAATGTCTTTTTCCAATAGGACACTTCCATATAGAACATTGCCTCGAAGTGAATTCGATGTTTATTTTCTAACAAGTATATTAGAAAATCAAGACCAAATATGTTGGTTGATCTTGCTCTTTTACTCTTTATAGGCTCAACTTCATTTTCTTTCAATTGATGATAACTATTTGAGCTAACCTCGATTGTTCTGTTAATTGAATGATTTTCTCGTGCTTCTTTAAATGGAAACACATGTTTAAATAATATAACATTTCTTGATTCTGTTATAGTATTATAATAAATAATAAATATCTTTAACACTTAACTTGTGGATAAGAAATTGATATGCACCACTATTACAAGCATATACAATAAACACATAATATACAGTTCTAGATCATTTGTTGACTTTTATGGGATCAAATACTATTATCTTTGTAAGACATCCCTACACTTTAAGGTATTTGTAGGAAGATCTTCAATTTTTCCATGATTCATATGATGTTTTTAAAAACTTTTAATCAAGTATTTTTCTTGTATGTAATTGGCAGTTAAAATTACCCCCCCACGAGTTCTCTCGAACTTATCAACAAGACATTCATCATTTCTTTTAATATTTTTATTCTTACATTCCACAATGCTATTTTTTATGATGAATAATGAGCAATATTTTAGTGAATAATACTATTTTAGGAACAAATTCATCAAACTGTGATTCGTATTCTCTATTTCCACTACTTCTTATTACCTTTATCTTTTTATTAACATGATTTTGAATTTCATTTTTATAATGTTTAAACATTTAAAAAAGTTTTAATTTTGCTCCTAAGCAAACATGTATAACAATATACTGTGTAATCATCTATAAAATTAATATAATACCTTTTTCCACCTCTAAATTTCATAAATCCCAAATCTTTGATATCTAAGTGAATTATATCTAGAGGTTTACTACTTCTTTCAATTTTTTTAAAAATTAAGGTTTGTAAATTTTGATTTTACATAACCTTATATTTATAATTTTTCTCAAAAACCATATTTAGTAATAATTCATGGTTTATTAACCTTTATATATAATTATAATTCACATGACATAACATATTATTCCACCCATCACAAGCCTCGAGCAAATAAGAAGAAAAAGTAATCTTATTATTATTCTCATAATTTAATACAATGGTCATTATATATATATATATATGCATCATCAATATCATCTTTCTAGAAAAATATCTCCACAAGTATATTGATATACAATTTACATTTACATATTAGTGTGATTACAATACCTTATAAATTATAAGCATAAACTAGTTTACAATTACAACCATCAATCAATACCAAGATTTATCCAAAATAAGATATCAGGTAATTTGATAACCTGTTTTTCAAGGATTGATGCCTTCAAAATAAGGTACCTATAACACACATAAGATCAATAAAATCACTACAAGTAATTACATCATCATGATTACCGGTTTTTACAATTATTAGAAAAAATCAATATCATCAATCCTTTAAATAAGCACATCAATGTATATCTTTTTGAAGTTAATATCTCCAATCATCGGTGAAATCTTCTTTTACATAAAACACATTTAACTATTGTCATTACAAATGTAAACCACTTATTAATTTACCATTTATTTCATATCTCATCTCAATATATTTTTTACACTCTTTCTATGTTTATTGAATTCATTGTAATGTTTTTTTCACGCTCTCTCTTTTCATATCGTATTTTATCTACACCCCGTTTCATCTCATAAACATATTAAATTCATGTCATTATTTTATTTTTTAATTATCATCATAAGGCTTCTCGGCCCTCCCAGGAATTTATTTCATTCCAACCAACTAAAATTTCATTCCAACCAGCTAAAATTGCTAATCAGCACCAGCTATTTTAGTAAAAGAAAAATAAATTAGATTACTAAAATTAAAAGATTAAAAAATTATCCTTGTTTCTAAATTATTTAAATTTTTTAATACATCATCTAATAGTAAAGAATCAGACTGGTTGAGTCATTACAGTTGGATTTAATGGAACTATTTATCGTTTTATTTAAATCCAACAATTCAAAATCGTCACTGATGCTGGCGTCGTGGATTCGTCCATAAAGATGAAAACCCGATTTTTTAACCCAACAAAAGATAAATAAGCAAACCGGGGGGGACCGGAAAAGAGGGGAATAAAAATGAAGGCCACCACCCCCACCCCCCCCACCCCCCCCCCCCCCCCCCCCCCCCCCCCCCCCCAAAAAAAAAAAAAAAAAAGACAGATTTTAATTTTCCTTCTCCTTGTTTAGATGGGTAGAAAACGAACCATTAAAAAGTTCCGATTACATAAAATATATTTTTTAAAAATATTTTTAAATAAAAATATGAAAATAGTTTTTTTTAATATATTTGAATTTTATATTTTTTTTATGTAAAAACATTTCTTAGAAAGAAGAAAAATAAAATATTTTTTTTAGGTTCATGAAGAGAACTAAAGAGTCTCACAAACTTAAAATTAAGCGGTCACAATTTAAAAACAAAACGATAATAGGAAGAAGGGTTCTCGTAATCGATCTTTAATAATGCATCACATCCTAAACACATGTTTTAGTTGAACATGAAATTTTAGTTTAAAATTCAACAGCGACAAGTCTCGTACGAATGCACCATAAACAAAGAATCTGCATGAGCCAACGAAAATATAAAGGGACTACTTGGTATTGAATAATAGAATCATCGGAATCGAACCCGAAAGGTCAAGTTTGTGCAAGAAAAGAATAAATCTCGAAACGTTTAGCTGTTTCTTCATATGTTGTTCTTCTGGGCAGACTGTACCTGTTTAAAATAGAATAGAGCAGTACAATCTTTCTTCACGTTACACACACACACACACACACACACCATTAGTTTATGACAGGACAGAGACTAATTGTGAGAACACTAGTTCATGTTGTAACAGCTAGTTGCCTGAACAACAAGGGGCAAAACTACGAAATAAGAATGTACGGTACTGGAATAACTAGAAAATAAAGAAGAAAATTTTAATTAAAGTATCTACGGTTTCTCCAAGCGATCCGCTTTTATTGGAGGTTTATTCCTTTCTTTCCTTTTTTTTTTTTTAAATGAAGATATTTGTTTTTTCTCATTAAAATGTCATAAAACTATTAATTTTAGGTATTTGTTTGTCCATTAAAAAATATACTTTCCTCACCTTTTCTCATCTGATTACATTATTTAAAAAACTGGTAAATGAAACTTCATTTTCTAGGAAAAAAAATATGGATTGAGAAAAGTATTTTATAATTTAAAATAGTAAAAATTACTCTTCATGGAGAATTTTAAAACTAAAATGATACAAAATTTAATTGTTTGCACACAATAGCATATCAATAGCATATTTTAAAATATACAGCATTTCTAGAAAATAAATCATTTAAGAAAGAAAATATCAATATATAATATTATATTAATTTTATATATTAGCGCATATCACACTTTAATTTATATAATATTACTATAAAATATACTATATTATATCAATTGTTTTTTCTATTTAGTTATCAAACTTTATTATGTAATTCAAGTTTGATAAGTTAATCTGTTTGAAGAATTATACAGTTAATTAATTTTTTTTCTTTTTTTTATTAGTTTTTTTTTCTATTGGTTTTTCTTTTTGTTTTTTTTCTTTTTAATTAATCTATTTAATTATCACTTTATGACACGATCTTATAGCCAGACCCACATCCAATATTCTAGGGTCCGGTGTTGCAGCCAAGCTCATTTAAACTTAAATCATGTAAGTTTAATGTTATTATTAATATTATAAATAGTATTTTTGGGTCAAGCGTTGCAGCTAGATCCAAAGCTTTTGGATATATTTTTGCAGAAAGACTTAACACTCTTAGATCTTAGCATTTTTTGATATTTTTTATGCAAGAAAAAAAATTAACCCGTGACATATGCCTTTGTTTTTTTTTTTCCTTTTTAAGCTTTTTACTTTGAATAGCACGGTGCAATCCATAGTGAAAAAGCTTATGCCTTTAATCTATTTATTTTTGTCTATAGTTTCTTAATATTAAATTTTTTCTGTTTAATTATCAGGCTTTCATGACACGGATCCCAGGTTTGATGGTTTAACCTAGTTGATTCAGATTTTTTTTTATTTATTAGTTTTTTCTTTCATGTAGGTATTTTTCTCTTCGCTTTTTCATTTTCAATTAATCTTTTTTCTAAAAAAATTTAGTTCATTAATATTAAATCTTTTTTCTATTTAGTTATTACACTTTCATGACACGAATCCTAGGTTTGACGGGTTAACCTGATTTGACGAGTTAACCCAATTGATTCAGATTTTTTTTTCTTTTTGTTGGTTTTTTTTTAATTAATCTATTTAATTATCACACTTTTATGATACGACCTTACAGCCAGACCTACATCCAATGTTATTGGATCTGGTATTGCAGCCAAACCAACTTAAACTTGGGTTATGCAAGTTTAATGTTATTATTAAAAAAATAAATATTACTTTTAGATCAGACATTGTAGCCACACCCAAAACTCTTGGGTATAGTTTTGTAAAAATACCTAACACTTTTAAATTTAATTTTTTTTTGATATTTTTTATACAAAATAAATTAACCTGGGTAATGTAACGAGTGTGTGCGTATTACGTTCAAGTTTTCTTATCCGATCTGCCACCTGTTCAGAAACTCATTTATCTAGACAACGTAAAGATGAAGAGAATGCTAGGAACATAGCTCATCCTTAACAGTAATAACACAAGCGGCAGAGCATCAATCAGTATACAGCTCTCAATTTGTAAACACAGCAGCACGCTAAACAAAAGATTAGTACACCTAAAATTTTGAGATGATAGGGATAGAAGCTAACATCTTCATGGAATTCCTGGTAGGATTCTCTTTTCTTGTTTTTCCAATTACAGTACTGTAGCTTTGACCAAAACGATGCTCCAGAAACCACTGTCAAAGAACTCATGCATTTGATGATTCTCACAACTATACACTATAACCTATCATTCATCACTAGCTGTGAAAAAGAAGAAGAAAGATCCAGCATGTTTTAAGAACAAAAGGTACCTCATAAGTAAATGACTTATCCTCTGCTGCATGCTCTTGAAGATAACTACAAAGTGAAAACACAGAGCACAGGGATAGTAGAATTCCAAACAAAACCGAAAAATCCCATTTCCCTTGGCTCTCTTCAACTTTCAATTAAGCTGAAAATTAAAAAAAAAAACCCATATCCAAATAGCAAACAGGCTGAATGCACTTTTGATTATCACATGATATTTTGATTTTCAGATGGTAAAGCACAGTCCAGCTAAAGGATGACATCAAATAAGAGAGAAGAAGCTTCATGGATTAAATTAATTACCAAATCACAGGAAAAGTTGCAAGCAAATCGCATATGATATATCATATTTATGCATATAGTTAAAAGAAATGTGGGCCCGGTTGAGAAATGTGGTGCAACCCCCCCAATTAGCCCGTCGATGAATGGCCACTCGTGGATTCCAAAGGATCTATTCAATAGAGTTAAATCTTTTCTTTTAGGGAAAATTAAAAAAGGAAAGATTATTTTATTTAAATAAGTAAAAAAGAGACCACGTAAGGCACATGACGGGTGGAATAGGGTGGGCCCCCTAAATTTGAGAGACGCGTACATCGAGTCATTTGCTAACACGTTTACGGCCGGAGGTGACGTTGGAAATAAACAATAAGTTAGCCAGCACAAATATCAATGGGCCAGCTCAACAACCACCATACCCCCCATCGTATATCCTGCTGTACTAATACGCTTCCCTGACATATTACACGTGTCTCATGACGTGGATGTTGCCCTGGCGCTCCCTCTTTCTCCTCCCCTCCATAATCTCTCTCCCCCTGTTTTCTCTCCGTCTAAAAAAAATTGAACTTGCATTTCCCCCTCTGTTTTTTAAGAAAGAGAAGAAAAAAAAATGCAGAGTCTGTGAAGCTAGTGACAGGTTTTCTAATCTATGTTGCTTCCTTCTTCGTGTAAAATTGAATACAGCGTGAGCATTATTTCAAGTCTCCGGAGTTCACAGCTTGTTATCTGTAAGGATAAGGAGATTTATGATCTGAGAATTGGAAGGTATGTAGAACCTGGAGTTCTCTCTCCTCTTTTCCTTAAAATCCCGTGGTGTTTTGAAGATTTCTTTGTTATTTTATTAATGGTGTAAGTTTTTGCTTGGTTAGTGAGAAAATGTGAGAAAGGCGAGGAAACTGAAAGTTTCGAGACATGTTAGCATGAAAAATCAAAACTACTGTTAGCTGCTCCATTTCAAGTCTGGGAACGAATAAAACATAGAATTAATTTTGTTTTGTTAATTGTAAATGTTTTTGGAAAAACCTTCTTTCCTTTTCGTATCATCCAAACAGAGAATCAGTTTAGCAACTTTCTGGATCCCACAATTTTCTTTGTTTAGGGTCGAAACAGAGAATTTGCTAATAATTCTTGTACTTCTAAGGTTTGCTTTCTCTCCTTTTTTTTCTCCAAATCTGCGAGAAAGAATCGAAATAGTTTATAACTGAAGCTGTCCCGATAAAATTATTAGCCAGAACCTGATCGTGCAGGTGTAGAAAGATTTTAGATTTCCAGCTAAACTTGTAGGGGTATTTTAGTCATTCTATTCACGGATAATACCCCTGGTGAAGGATTTGGTGTTGTGTGCGTCGCTTTCTTGTGATCCAATGGTGTTGTGGAAAGACTTTAATACCCTCAGATTCCATAAAAATTTTCAACGAAGTTGACATTTTTAATCGAGGGTGAAAATATTTACAAAATTAAATATTGAAATTCATGAAAGAAGTTCAGAAACACATCCTTAATGATGTTTATGGTGTGCTCAGCTGTCGATAGTTAATGATCCGATGTATCACTGAACAGAAGCCAGTGAATGGATTATCTTTCAAAGTTTTATGATTTTATCTGTAAATTACACAGTTTCTTAAACAGTGTTTCATTTTCCCTTGTCTGAAAAGAACTGAGGAAAACCCTATCTTTCACTGTACCGGATTCGTACATAAAATTAGTTTTTATCAAGTGAAAATCAGTGGTGTCTTCCCCCCTACACAAAGCTGTTTCATATTGGGATAGCTGGTTTCTGACTTTTTTGACAGACCTTGACTCTAGAAGTTGCGGGTCTTTAGTGAATCTAGAAATTGTGCAATGGCTCAATTTGAATGATTAGATGTGTCGTGACTCCATCTTTATCTTCTGTTTTTCTTCAATATGTTCACACTCTGCTCCCACACCTTTGCCAAACTGTCTCCTTTTGTTGCAGGTGAGAGAGTTAAAGCAGTTTTTGCGTATCATCTCCAAATTAAGTAAGGATTTTTATTTCTTTGGTGTTTTACCATGGGAAACAATGAAGAGGGAAAGTCTTCTGCGTCTGAAAAATCTTCTCCTGCCCAACAAGTAAGCTGAGAAGTATTTACATTTCAGTGGTGGAAATTGATATCGTCATTTTCTTTTACCTTTTTGTGAACAAAAAAAATCTTAGTTTATGATGTCCAAGAATTTCATGAAAAATAAGTTGGAATGCTATACCAATTAAATTAAAAATAAGTTGAAAAATTACTTATTAATGTTTTAATTTTTTTTAAGTTTATCTAACATATAGAAAACATTCAATTTAAATATTTGACCACGTACAATAAAAGAATAAGGTATGAAAAGTGTAATTGTAGAAAAAAATTATTTATTATGTAATATATTTATTTATAGTTTATTTTATAAAATGTAACTATACATATAATATAAATATTTTAAATATAATATTATAGACTTATAACTAATTTTTGTTGTTTGGAGAACATTGAAAATAAATTTATTTTCTATGTATACTAATTTTATGTAGCAATTTATATGATTTAAATGTATGATTATTGTATAATACAATATGTTTTATATTCAAATTTATTTTCTAGCAATATTATCTAAATTAAAGTATCGTATGCACTGATATATCAAATTAATATACTTGTATATTGTATATTAATATATCCTAATATATTATTTTCTATATAAATATATTAGTATTTTATTATTTTCTAATAATATTATATTTTAAATTATTTTATTAATATATTATTGTTTATAATAATAATAATAATAATAATAATAAAGTATTGTACCACTTTAGTTTTTGGTCCTTCATGAAAAGTGTTTTCCAATATTTTAAATCAGAAAACACTTTCCTTCATCTAAAACATATGTTTTTTTTTTTACCGGGAAGTGAATTTCATTGATCAATTTTTCATAATGTAGTTAAACATGAGAATTTTCCAGGAAAACACTTTCCACCAAACAAATAAGGCCTTGATTAGTTTGCTGTGATTTACGTGCAATTTTTTTTCTGATTATTGGTCAATCCTTTTGTGTTGGCAGGATCAGACCAGCATTCATGTGTATCCTGATTGGGCAGCTATTCAGGTTATCTACTTAATGCTTGCATTTGTTTTCTGCCTTTTCATTTAGTGGTTTAGAGTCGAGACATCACCAGCATATTCAGCTATGCCTTTTCTTTTTTGTGACACTTTCAATTCAATTGTGATACTAAGTGAATTTGTATCATCTTTAGGCATATTATGGATCCCGAGTGGCTCTCCCACCATATTACAACTCGGGTGTGGCATCTGGCCATGCCCCCCATCCTTATATGTGGGGCCCGCCACAGGTATTACTCAAAGCTCTTGAAGGGATGTATTTTTCTTTCAAGATTGCCAGCAATTTTCTATTTCTTTTTGGTACTTCAGAAGTAATGAAGTAAATTGAAGACTTGAGCACTGATATGGACTTTTAACTTTGAATTCTTCCAGCCTATGATGGCTACTTATGGGGCACCATATGCAGCAATCTATTCACATGGAGGAGTGTATGCACATCCGGCTGCTCCGATTGTAAGTCTGCATTTTTTCAACAACTTGGTTGTTGATATTATTCAAGGAGTGTTACAATGCTTTCTAACTTAGAGAATGGCTGGATAAGTTATGATCAAAGTTTCAACAGAATACTCAAAGTTGTAGTGTAATTATTCGAGAGTTTATAACATGCTTATAGTTCCATTCTATTAAATTCCCAGGGATCCCATCCGCATGGTCCTGGGGTTCTGTCATCTCCTGCTGTAAGTGAAGCCTGCTCTTTGGAAATTTCCTTTTCTACTCTTCCAATTCCAATTCTATCTGTATTCAATATCAGTTAAACAAAATGAGATAGAAATGCATCAGTGGAAAATACAGAAACTGATTTGCCTTCACTGTGTAAGCATATGTAATTCTTGTACAATTATGCAGGCTCATACCCCTTTGAGTGCAGAAACACCTACAAAATCTTCAGGAAATACTGATCAGGGTTTAATGAAGAAGTTGAAAGGGTTTGATGGGCTTGCAATGTCAATAGGCAATGGTGATGCTGAGAGTGCAGAGGGTGGGAGTAGGCTACCTCAGAGGTTTGAAACTGACACCGACTCACCCCCCTCCAAATTTTCTTTCAAGTTTTGTTTCAGCTTAGCTTAGCTTTAGGTTTTTTGTCTGGGTGACCAATTTGGTGGTCTTTGAGAGACTTTCTTGACCGACTTTCAATTGTTTTGCCATGTACAGCATGGAGACGGAAGGTTCCAGTGATGGAAGTGATGGGAATACAGCTAGGGTGAGCCATTTTATCTTTCATGAGTGTTTGCATGCTTCAAAATTTCATATGTTTCTGAATGTTAACTGTAATCTTTACCGCTTCTTTTGTTAGGGAAAGAAAAGGAGCCGTGAGGGAACACCAACTGTTGGTATAATCTCATCCTTCATTGAGAGTGTTGACCTAGAAACTCAATTTCTAGTAGCAATTGTTCTTTTCCTGTTGTGTGCACCGCATTTGACCACGTTGCGAGTTGTGAAATGACAAAGCTAGTGTCTATATTGACCAGAACAGTTTACCAAAAAGTGTTCATTTGCAAAGGGATGGTTATCAGATGTGAGGGCCGTGTTGTAGTGCTCTTCATCATTCAATATGGTAGTGTCAATTGAAGAATGACTTCTTTTTAGGTGAAATCTTGGAAACTGAAATAATGATATTTTATTTAGGAATGACCAATGTTGTTGAGGGCAATAGTTGATAAGCCTCACAGCATGCTTAGATGAGGAAACTTTCCATGTGATTGAACCTTATGCATGCATAGCAATGAATTCTAGGCTTCTAGCACAAACGAAACGACCCAGGGATGGGAATAGATAATGGACCAAATATAGCCGATCCACATTCTGTCTTGAATTTAATGTTTTTAAGCTTCATTTATGCACGGTGTACCAAAAAATAGGGCATCATTTTTGTACTCAGATCATCATACCACAGGTGGAGATACAAAAACAGAGACACATTGTAGCCCTCTTCTTGTAGAGGTGAATCCATCCACTGACAAGGTTTTGGGTGCAGTTGTTGATCCTGATATGACCAAAGCATTGGAGCTCAGAAACCCTCCTAGTGTGAATGTTGCTAAGACAAATCCTGCAACTATTCCTCAACCTGGTGCCATGCTGCCTTCTGAAGCCTGGTCACCGGTATAATATATGCTGTCGAATATCTCTTAATTTGTCCCAACCATTTCTTCTGTGCCTCTCTGAACATATGCTATTGTCAAAAGTTTTTGTTTGTAACTAGAATAGTATATATGCCCTGTCTTGAGCATTTTCTTATGAATTCTGGTGGCATGCTCAGAATGACCGGGAGCTGAAACGAGAGAGGAGGAAGCAATCGAACAGAGAATCTGCTAGAAGGTCAAGATTAAGGAAGCAGGTAGAGTAGATTTGTAGCTGCATTTCCCCCCCTAGACATCCTGTTGTCGTTTTAAATCTCTCCATTAGACTATCAATTTATCACTGAAATTGTGCTTTGTATTCGACCCTCTAGGCCGAGGCTGAAGAACTCGCACACAAAGTAGAAACGTTGACTACAGTGAACATGACACTCAAATCAGAAATAGATCAGTTTACAGAGAAATCGCAGAAACTAAGGCTTGAAAATGCAGCATTAACGGTACACACCCTTTCAGCCCTTTGTCAATCCTTTAGTCCAGGAGGTCGTATGTTTATTTATTTAGCTTTTTGCTGGTATTTAATTATCTATGTTGTAACTTCTAGAGTGGTTCAATGAGCAGGAGAAACTCAACAATGCGCAACTAGGACCCACGCAAGAAATGATTTTAAACAACATTGATGAGCAGCGAAGCTCCAACTCTGGTGCCAAGCTACATCAACTCATGGATGCAAGCCCCAGAGCTGATGCTGTGGCTGCTGGCTGATGAAAGTAGTTTGCTTGCAGTCCCTCATCTTATATTTCAAAGCAACCATGTAGTTTTGGCATAATTACAAGCCCAAAATTACGGTTAATAGTTTAGCTGTTGATAGAATATCTAAATAGGATTGGCGCCGATCCTCAAGACTCTTAATTTTAACATGTTAAGGTAGCTCTCTCATGGCAGAACTGATGCGTTTTTATCAATATTCAGTGCTGGGATGGCACATTGAAAGGTAATGTACATTGAAGAGAATTAGAAACTCATTCAGGGAAGGTTTGGGAACTAGTGATTTATAAATATTTCTGTTTGTGCAATTTGATCAAATAGTGACGTGGACACTCTTTGATATGAGCTCGAGAAGATCGTGCTTCTATACAAGACATGCTCTTGCTATTATTATCTCATTTACATCATGAATTATGACTGAAGTTTGAGATGTCCGTTAATATGCTTATATACAGCAGGAAATCGATTTGTCTGTTTTATTGGGTACTGGGCGTCTGATCATGGAATCCTCTGTGGAACTTTGTCGCATCTTTGCTGGAAACCTGAAGTGGCGCGAGTCACCGAAGGCTCACCATTTTAAATTTTCAAGAACTGGCCACCTGAGGGTTTCTTCATATCGTCCCTGTAACGTGCATGCTGGCATGTGCAGTGGATGTATCTGAGGTACAGAAAATAAAACCTTGTGGGCATGCCTGATGACCATGCATGGAACTGTTTAGCTAGAAAACGGATATGCTTAGTTGAGGCGGTGAAGTGATAAAAAGGAAAGAAAAACGTTTTCCTGAATGGATCGGATCACTGGTCTGAGAAATTTATTTGCCTGTAACTACCCCGGTAGGGTTATAATATCTGCGGGCCGGAGAAACTAGAGAATTCACAATAGATGATTTTTAAACAAGTAACTCGCTCCTGCTTGAAATGCCCCCGATCTTATTTGCCTCACTTTGCGATAAAATAAAGGAAATGTTTGGGAAACCTTTTTAGGATACCTAACGAGTTCTTTTTACAGGGTATTATAGGGTATTTAAAAATATAGTTGTGATTTTTTTTAAAGTGTTTTTATTTTTATTTTAAAAGATTATATTAAAATAATATTTTTTAAAAATTATTTTTCATACAGCGCATTAAAATGATATAAAAATATCAAAAGAAAAATTAATATAAAATAAAATTAAAAAATATTCAAAACTTTTTAAAAATACTTTTAAAACATAAAAACTCATTAAAAACTCAACCATTTCAATCTATATCTATAGTTTTTAAACTTCATCCGGAGTTGAATCAGGCAACATGGTCAACCACACCACACCGTTCGTACCAGGCTCGCACAACATTGCAGTCCATACAATTTTAAAATGTAACTTTAGAGCATCATACGCTGATATTTGTTTCTAGTGGATGGATTAGTAGGATTGCACCATTGGCTCGAAACTTTTGCTTGCGTACAGGAAGAGATGTCAGCGCAGATAAAAGGTCAGATGATGTATTCTGTTCTTGTAAAAGTAAAGCTTTGGGATTGAAGTCCAGAGCCGTAAAAAGACCAATAATCAGGAAATTATATGGGATTCAACGAATCAACACCGACATCATAGTGCTGGCGGCTGCCCTCAGGACCGGTTTGGACCTAGTAAGAAGGTAAAGTGAAGCCCCGTCATGTAATACGGGTCGGGCCATTTGAATCCATGGCTCCATAGCTAAAAAGTTGACTCCGCACATGGACTGGGTACTGGCAGAACAGCTCAGGCCCCTCCCTCGTCATATAATCTTCAGGCGAACAATCGCTGGCTTTCTGCTGATTGTCTCCCCTTTGATTGACCATTGCTAGTTTGGTTGTTTACCCTTGTAGGACACGTCTCTTCTCCTTTCTTGTCAACGTTCATGTGCTTTGAAGTTATAATTTCTTCAGCAGTGAGATTAATTTATTGGTATCATGTAAGTATGGAATGTTACCTTGGATTATTGAGTGCTAAAATCCTAACCGTCCATATAGAATAATAGCATGAAAAGTAACTAAGACAACAAATAATACATTTTGCTTAAAAGATTTTTGTAATTTGATAAGTTTTGGTTGCAAAAGTCAAATTATTAAATTCAAATAAATAATTAAAATATTCATTCATAGGAGATATTCTCCCACCATTTTTTTTTTATGATTGAGATTTATTCTTATTAATCGTGTCATTAAAAGTTAATAATTTACGAACAAATCATTTTTAAATATAGATTATCTATTTAAGATTAACTATACTAAAAAAAAACATAAAAATTATTTAGCATTGGCCTGCTTAAAAGTGTGATTGCGATTGTTTTTTAAAGTGTTTTTCATTTAAAAATATATCAAAATAATATTTTTTTATTTTTTTAAAATTATTTTTTATATCAACGCATCCCAGTTGCTAATTAGAATGGTAAGTCATTCAGCATGTATGTATATCAACCTAGCTTGAGGTATGTTAGTATAGGACTGGGTGAGTCTAAAAATGTTAGCAACAGAAATTAAATTCCTAGTTAAGATAAATTTGACATTGATATCTAGAAAACTCAGGTTAATCTCTTGAGCTCGTAATTGTAAAATTCTAGATTCGAGCTCAATAAAAAAACTAAATTCTAAACCAATTTAATGTTAAAAAATAAAATTATATAAAAAAAGATCAATTTAAAAAATTTATTAAAGTAAAAAACTAACGATTCAATGAATGAAGATCAAATTTGATATGAAAAAAAACTGAAAAATGATGGAATTGTTAAAAAATCCAATCATAAAAATCAATTCAAAGTGGTAAGCATGGTTCAGGTATAGGGCAAAAGATGCTTCTTCTTATAACCCCATCTTTTAGAATCCCAAGTGGCAGCTTCTTGACATTATTTTGCCACAAGTTCCAGCTTCCAAGTCTTTGTTTCGAGAAAATTATATCTAACTTGTTTGGAATCAAATAACAAGTGGAATGAAGGAAAATAAATTATTTGTTGGAAGGGAAAGACAATGAATATTGATTGATATTGACATATTTCTAGGTGGAGAGAGGGGATGAAATGACAAGCAAATTTTAACATATTATTTCCCTCTTTTCCATTAACGCGGGATTGAAATTTTCAAGCTAGTGGGAAAAAAGAAGATATTTTTCCAAACAAGGTTGATTTTACCTCTCTGGTTCATTTAATTTCCGAGGCCTATATATTTAATTTTTTTTACTGAGAAAAAAACTTATCCAGCCGTGGTGAATAGCGGGTCAAAAAGCTGGTAATTACAAGAACTCCTTTACTAGGGTACTGACAACCGCGCCACCTCATGTCATACTCCTTGCAAAATTTACTGCATTGTATCAACAATTCAAAAATGATGGTACAAGGCATCATGAGTTCAACGTTTCCGGTCAAACCAAGCACTTCCAGCAACAAATGAAAATATAAATACAAACGTGCTGGCCACTATCTCTCCCGGTAAGCTACGACTTCAGCAAATTAACGGAGTTGAATTCACTTGAGATGGCAACTCCGGTATATGCAACAAATTTCAAGTGATGACTTGACAACTGAAAGTCCAACGATAACCAGGCAAAGGTTGGGGCTTGGATATGAGCCCCGATACCTGAAGAACAAAAACGCAGATACGGTCAACCCTGTCTGTTTTTGTCAAGTTACAAGCATATGATAGTACGTGGCCCAGAATTCTTACCCTTTTTATGAACTACAAGCCACGTCGATACTCCAACTGTTTGGTATTCTCTAGCAAAACCTTCCAAAAAGTGCACAATAAATAGTTCAGCTATAATGAAAATGTTTAAGATGCGTGCCAATGTATAAATTTCATTAAGACATGGTTAAGATGCATAGGTCATTCAATCATATTCAAACTATCACTTACTTCACGAATGTAATTTGCTATTGCCTTGCAGCCTTCAACAGCAAGTTGCATAACATTTTCAAAGGTATCAATTGGCAGCTTAGCATCCATCTGCATTAAAAAAACACCATAAATGAGGGGTCTAGGAGTAAAAGCTTTGCTAAAAGTAAGAATTCTAATTCCCACGCTTACAGCGGAGTTGAAAGACCGGGATCATGCTGAACACAAATGATAGATTCTCACGTTTGAAAACATTGTAGAGTTGTATTAGAAGAGTGATAGAAGTGGTATTAAGAAGCATCTGGACGCTGTATTCAAAACAGTGGGGCAGATACACTATGAGAGCAAGGGCTATTTGGTGTTTACTTTCATCTTACTTTTCCTTTTACCAGTGAAGAAGATTTAGAGGGATGGGAGGAAAAGAAATGACATGGGAACTTTTGATAAAAATTTGCACACCACAAATTCTTGTTGTCAAAACTCAAGAGTAACTTCCATGATGAAAATTTCCAGTCATACTTGTCCAGATCAATAACTTTCACGATTAAAATCACCATGGAAGAAACAGAGGGTTTTACATTAACAGGGACAATTATATGAAATAGAGATTCACGTAAAAACCTGAAGAAGTGTCACTTTGTCCAACTTGGGTAGGATTCCAACAGTGACATCAGGACCTCCTGCACTGTCTTCAACATAGTTTAAATCTGGGTCAACAAAATGAAAGTTAGCTTCAATATGATAAAAATCAATTAGTGTAGAAAACAGAAAACTGCACATTCAAATGAGAGACATGAAGAATTCACCAAGAAGAGGAGTGCTATTGAGGAATCCAGCACTACAAGAAGTAACAAGATCACGCATGGGGATACCTGCATCTGCTAAGGCCAAAGTTGCAGCGTTGATGCATGCAGATCTAGTTCCTGCAGACAACATATGACTTAATGGACACAAATTTTCCATTATTGAGTATGGAAATTTATTGAGTACAAGATAGTGAAGCATCTTGGAAATTTCCAGTGGTTGTGCGATAATGAATACTAGAGAAACAGGCTCCTCAAGCGTTGCTTAGCTTATTTAGAAAGCAATGGATGTTTCTGAAGTCCATGCCTCTCGGCACTAGCACCAGCACAAGATTGATTTATTTGACTCGTATAATTTGTTTTGGCCATTTTGGAGTTTGGGGAGTGAGGGAAAAACATTTGAGGGGGAGAGCAAATATATCCAAGTATGTATTCTATTTCAATTGGAGACAAGGAGAAGAGGTCTGACTTGCTCCAATTTTCTTCTCTTGGCTCTCTTTAATGCTTCCTGTTTATTTAACCCTGTCTATGTTTCTTTTTCAGATGAAGAAAAGTATAAATGAAGAATAATTTCCTTCAAAGTGGTTGCAGTGTAACCATTAACAATTCTGCAGGCATTATTATCATGAACTAGCAGGTAGGTAGCTTACAATAAAGACCATGTACTGAAAAACCAGCAACAATATTTGCAATTTATATATGATGGCCTGAATTTAAGGACCTTTTTCTTTTAAATCTTGAAAAAGAGGAGCAATACCTAATGTACCGATAAAATGAACAGAATCTGAACTTACGCACAGAGGTCAAAGAAGCACATAAATACAAAAAAGAATAGCAAACATCAATGAGTTAGTGCTGGGTAATCATAAATGATTTCGAAGTTACCTCCATCAGCTTGGAGAACTTGCACATATATATCAATCTGCAAAATATGCAAACAATTTAGGTAAAAAAAAAAAAGAATCAGCATCCACTGGAGTTGGGAAAATATCTCAAGCAACCGCAAAAGGACCTGAGAACGGGGCATTAGATTCGTTAATATGCATTCTTCCATTGTCTGACGAATAACCAACGAAATCTCTGTTGATCGCCTGCGAATGCTTTCATCTATAACAAATCAAAATACCCCAACAATGTGTATTGTAACATCGATTTGAAGTGCAGAATATATTGTGATTCTTGGAGCCAATCAAAAATACTAGCCACGATGAAAACACGTCTCAAACATAAACCAACGATCTGTACAACTGAAAATGGCATTTTCACAGGCATTCTTGGTACTTTACAATGACAGACACAAAAAATCCAAAGAGCAGTGTCAGAAATAACAAAGATGTCAACTTCAAGTTATTTGGATTGCCCACTGGCAAATAACTCATTCAAAATCTCATACAACAACCAATTCCAAAACTCGAAAAAAAGGCACAGTCAAGCAAGAGATTTTCAAAAAAAAATTAAAAAAAAAGAATAGCGTACCTGTCACCCTTCGGTTTTCGCCTCCGATCTCCTGTACTGAAATTAGCCATGCTGTACTCACACCGCACCTAAAATACACATCATTACAAAGGCATTTTTATTAATAAAAGAATTAAACTAGCTGAATTCGTAATAAAAGAATTTTACCAGTGCTTGGTCGTTAATCTGTTGGCTCCTATTTTGAACCTGAAAAAAAAAATACAAGTAACCAAAGCAAATAAGTAGTTAAAAAAGAGAGATAAAAGATAATATAAAAGGAGTAGCAGCTACCTCTCTAGGTCCATAAACGGCAGCAATTACTTTAGTATTTCCCATCTCAAAAACAGCAGAGCTACAAAACAAATGATAGTTTTTTTTTTACTTCAATATTTTTGTTTTGATTTTAAGAAGCCGAGGTTAGAAATATTAAACACACCCGTCTGCTTTGGCTACAGCACCGATTTGTGCTCTAAGTTGCCTCATCTGCAATAGGTAAAAGGGAAATAAAATAAGCAAAGACAGAGAAGAAACAGTGGAGTCAAGCAAAAAGGTAGAGAAGTGGATTGTACTTCCATGGGGCGGCGACCATCCAGACGAAGACCTTCAGGGTTCACGAACTCCATTTTTGCCAAAAGCCAGCCGAGATTGGATGAGCAAGAGCTGCGTCCTGTGTTGATTATTAATTATTAAACAGATTAGACGTTGTTATTGTACAATGACATCAGTATCAATATGTTTTCCGGGGAAAGAGTGATAGTTTAATGAGGGTAGTGAGATAGGGCCCATTTCCTAGAGTAAACCGTTGGCGGCACGTCTTATTCCTTCATCTTGACAAATTAAAAGTATTGTCAGTCAGTGCTTAGGGCTTACAGATCCTCCTGTTCGCAGTTTATACTAAGCAATTGCAGTCTATACTAAGCAATCTACGAAAGTTCCAAAAGGAACCGTTTGTTTGGTGGGGATAAAGATGATATTTGATTCACTGGGATCAGGTTTGTCAAACAAAAAAGTGTAGAGGAGGATTGCCAGTGTGATTGGATAACTCTCAATTTGTTAAAACAATTAGAATCTGTACGTCAATAAAATAACATAAATGGAAAAAAATTGTCAATAATTCCTTTCAGTGTCAGTTCACCGAAAGTGTGCCCAGCAAAAAAAAAGAATCGACCGACCGAGCGTTTATGTACATCATGGTCTCTCTCGGAGAAAGAGGCAAACATTTGTCTAAATCAATAAGGGAACAACCTATGATGAAAATCTGTTCAAGATAAATAGCAGAAGTTAATAAGAATGATGAACCAACCTGATAGAAAGTAGGCACCACTTTCGCAAATATCAGCAGCTCTTTGATCTGTTGAGCACTGAAATTGAAGGTCAGTACGCAGTAGCAGTGGATTAGAGAGAAGAAGCAGGTCGGGTGAAGGGAAGAGGAGAAGACGAGCAGAGGGGAGTGTGTATTCTCTTCTGCGTGTGGCTGCTTGTGTTGGAAATTAGGGGTTTCTTCCCTGTTCCAAACGGCGCCGTTTGGAAGGAAAAACAAAAGTAAAGAAAATAGGCTCGGTTGCTTTTATATATATATATAATACCAAAATAAACTAAAATGGAAAGGTTTAGGAATGTAGGGTAATGTGGTTGTAATTATTTTTAAAAATAATTTTTTGTTTAGAAATATATTATGTTTTTTATTTTTTTAAATTTAGTGTATTAAAATGATCTGAAAATACTAAAAAGTTATTAATTTAAAGTAAAAAAAATAAAAAAAATTTAATTTTTTTTAAAAATATAGCAAATTGTAACAGTGCTAAACACTGTTTATATATTCAAAATGCGCTATGGAGAGGAGCGATGCTTTTTTTGTTTTTTTATTTTTATCCATTGACTTTTTTTTTATCAATTGAGTCCTTTAATTTCAAAATTAATAGCCAATTATTTTGTATTTGTTGGCTAGAGACAAAATTAAAAGGACGACCTATCTTAGAAAATGCACTGAATAGGTGGTGTGTTTAAATTTAACTTGGTCTTTTAATTTTTAAAATTATAACTTTTTAAATGTTTTTTTAAAATTCAGTTTGGTACAAAACTTTATTTTTATAATTTTTTATGTCTTTATTTTGTGAAGGAGAGAGAAAGTTTTACCATATTCTAGTATAAAGAGAGAAAGTTGTTGTTTTCGAATATGTTAGCTACTGAATTGGTTGATCTTGATATCCACATGTACTATTTGATGAAAGTAGCTTGACGGTGATTATTTAAAATTTTAATATTATCTAAAAAAAGTACATTGAAGTCGAGGAAGAAAAATATAACTTGGTTTAGTTTTGTGTTTTTTGGGGTTTTTTAAGTTGATAAATTGATTTATAGGTGTTCTAAATGGGTGTTTGTGAGGTTTTTCCGTGTTAAAATGGGATACAAGATGAGTTTTTAAGGGAAAAGAGGTTTGCTTGGATTTTTCAGCCATCACTATGGTAGTTAAAATTTAGATAACGTGTCGTCTTAATTTTTTAACAATTATAAACCTCATTAATCTAGTTATTTTCATTGTCATTTGTTTC
This sequence comes from Populus simonii, assembly GCA_007827005.2. Classification (NCBI taxonomy): domain Eukaryota; kingdom Viridiplantae; phylum Streptophyta; class Magnoliopsida; order Malpighiales; family Salicaceae; genus Populus; species Populus simonii. The sequence continues at coordinate 6,543,329 of CM017477.2, forward strand.
GTTTTATCTTGTTTTAATTTATTTATTTCTTCAATTTAGTCTCTTATTATTTAATTTTATTTGATTTTCATATCAAATTTAATACCTGTTTTTTTTATTTTTTTAATCATTTTACTAATTGAACCATGTTAAATGAAAAAAAAATAAATGATAAAATCGAGAGACCGGTATATAGCTTAACAAAAAAAAATTACGAAGTACAATTTCAAAAACAATATAATATTAAAAAAAAACTAAACACAAAAAAAAACAAAATACTATTTGAACGAATAATATTTTATAAATTTAATTACAGTGATTTAGCTGTTATCAATTAGAAGAAAAAAAGCATCACATTAACAAATTAGATATTCGAAGTTTAAAGGATAAATAATAAATTTATTTAATAAAAAAATACAATAAAGATATCTCACAATTTTATTTTTTTTTGTAAATTTCAATCATTTATAAACATTACTTTTTCAATAATTCTATTTTTAAAAGAATATATAACAATAGGTGGCATTATTGACAGAATAATTCGTGTTTTTATAGGAAACGGTTTGAGAAATGATCACGGAGAAAGGTGAGGGCTCTTCGTTTTTACTTTACTAGCAAGTTATTTCCCCGGACCCAATATCTGCCCTCCGTGTCTCATACGTGCTCCTGACAACCACTGATTTTCAGTGCCGCCAACTTATGGTGGGCCTTGCATGGCCCAATCTTTCCTTTTCTTTTTTGCCCGGATTTGAAATCAAGTGAAAGTGAAACGGCACGAATTATTAGTTAAGGAGGGCAAATCGTAGCCATTACAATTGGACATAAAGTTTTGTTGGCACCGTCACGTTCCAAGATTGGCATTGTATTTGGACTTTTGCTGCCGTGTATTTTTTTTTAATTTTATTATTTAATATTACACTAATAAAAAAAAAAAAAAACACTTCTCAAACACCAACCTCGCCAAATCATTGTTTAAAACCTGGATAGTGAAGTGAGATAAACTGCGAACTGAAATTTAAATTAATCCAGGTCAAAAAAAAAACTCAACTAATTAAATAAAAATCTTGGGTTGATTCAGACTTAACTTGTGAAAATTTGATTATCAACTCTTTTTTTTTTGTTAAAACAATATTATTTTAATTTAATTTTTTATATAAAAAAGTTTTTGATCGGCTTGATCTATCTTCCTAAGCCATAACTCAAGCTCTGTTTTAAAACCATGCATCAAATCGCCAAACAAAGTAGGCCTCCCTCAACAACAAACTTCCAGGGGCACCTCAACTGCAAGCAATATTTTGTGGTGGCACCGAGCCCTGATAAAATTAAATCTATGTTTAGGAACGTAGTTCAATTTATTTTAAAAAAAATTTGAAATTATTTTATTGCATGAAAATATATTAAATTGATAGTTTTTTAGTTTTCTTTAATAATTTTAATGTGTTAATATAAAAAATTTAAAAATATTATTTTAATATATTTTTAATTGAAAATCATTTTAAATAGCAATATGTATTACACACTAAATCAAGGACGCAAGTCTAACCAATATTTTTTGCTTTTTGAATAACGTGGTTGGTGAACATGACATGAGATGTATGTTTTATAATGTATTTTTTAAAAAAATATATTAAAATAATAATATTTTAGAAAAAAATATATTTTTAATATCAGTACATCAAAATAATTTAAAAATATGAAAAATTATTAATAAAAAATTTAAAAAATCTATATTTTAAAAAAACATGATTGGATAGCAATTTCATGCAATACTAGAATAGGCACCACAGCGGGGAGACTCGAATCCCACATGGACGAACATGCAATGTTGAACTCGACAAAGCCTAAACGTAGAATGCCGATAATGCATTGCGTTGGCTTATCAAATTCTTTTTCATGCATGGATCCAAAGGAGACAGGAATTTTGTTTTTTTAGGGTTATAAAATGACAGTCTTGTATGTGTACTGTTCAATCTGTTCCATCTTCTAGCAAATTTTCTGTCTCCTTGTGAAAAAAGGAGAAGGGAATTTTGCTTTTTTAGGATTATAAAATAACACTCTTGTAGATATACTATTCAATTTTGCCTCGCCTTGTATAAACAGGACACTCTAGTTTAACGACCGACCGTTACACTGTAAATGGAATAGAATTTCTTTTAAACATAATTAAATTATAAAAAATTATTTAATATTATTATTAAACTTGATTCTTAAAACTTCTCGATTCAACCTTTTATCTAGATCAGAGTTAAGATTAAAATATATAAAAATTATTATAAAATATCATAGTTGACTTGTTCAGTTTAAATACAGTCCAGTTGACTGGTAAAAAAGTTTAAAGAAAAAATTAAAATAATAAAATTGACAAAAAATCTCATGACATAACTTCTTGCCCAGCCCAAGTTAAAAATCAAATCATTTGAGATTTGCTTCAACGTAACTTAATCAACTTGACTGGTTAAAAACAATTTGAAAGACCAATAAAAAAAATATGAGATGAAGTTGACAAAAAATTGACAAAAAAAAAGCTTTATGACCTAGCTCTTTACTTGACTCTAGTTTAAAATTAAACCGTGCAATAATTAACCTAACTTGATCCAATCAACTTGACTGGTTTAAAGACAATCTAAATGATTGTTAAAAGAAATTTAATTATGAAACTGAGAAAAATAATTAAATTAAAAAAAAGAATAAAAAAAGAAGAAACACATACTTGACTATTCACATGAATAACAAAATAGGTGCGTTGCATCCCAGTTTTTCTAGTATAGAGTATAATAGAATATTCTAGTTTTACATTAACGAGAGTGTTTTTTTACGTCATAACTTGTTTTTTAAATTATTTTTTGTATGAAAAAAATCAAATTAATGGGTTTTTATAGTGTTTTTGATGGTTTTGATGTGTGAATATAAAATATAAAAAATAAACTCTGAAAAAAATATTATTTTGATATATTTTTAATTAAAAAATATTTTTTAAAAACACCGTACACTACCGTACTAAACCATCAGTAGCTACTTCTGTCAATCTTAATTGATAAATAAGTTCATCCCATGCTATCATTTAAACCATTGGAATTCTAGGAGAGGTTAATTTTTTTGTTTTAATGAATATGTGAGGTTTGAATGACTGGATGTTCTGTTTAAAAGTTTTAGTTTTGAGTTTTCATGACTGAGAAAAGAATTTAATCTAAATTTATGAAAATTAACATGAAAATGTTTTCATTGTTTGAAAACGACGAGCTAACTAGCAATTAAATTAATATATAAATATGATTTGTTTAGATTTTCTTATATGGTAGCTTTTTTGCTACGGTATTTTGTAATTGATCAAAGCACAAGGCCATGTCAGCGCCGATGGGAGTGAAATGATTTTTCAATTCATTTCTTGATAGCGGTTCCTTACGATCGGTAAACGTGAATTTGAATCTTGAATTATTGTAAAAATTCTAGATGCTTGTGACATTCAATGGGTTACCTACTCAATTAAAATAAGTGGGCATCTCAGCTCCTTCACTCTTCATGTGTTTTCTAGATTACATTAAATGTTCATACAAGGAGCTACCCATTTTCTTTAATTTTTTTTAAAATCCCTTCCTTCTTTTTTTATTGGATGCTCTCTAACATTTTTATTTTCAATTTTATCTTTTAATATTTTATTAATTTTAAATATATTTTTATAATTTATTTTTTATAAAATTATTATAATCTTAAACAAATATTTTGATATTTAATTAATATTCAGTCATGTAATCACCTATTTCAATTGAATTCTTTTTATTTTTTTTAATTTTCTCCTTTAATATTTCATTTATTTTAAATTCATCTTTCTAATTATTTTTAGTTTATTTTTCATAAAATTACTGCAGTCTTAAGCAAATATCCTGATATTTGATTGATGTTTAATTTTACAAGCGCATATTTCTTCTATCATATCAACAAGTAATAAATAATTTTAAAAATAAATTTATTAAATCTAGTGGAGTTCATGATCCAGATTATGGATTTGATGGGTTAAGTGACGAAATCCAAGTCGATCAAATATATTGTTATCTCAGTAATAAAAAGAAGATGTCGTTTTGATTTTTTTAAAAATCAAATCACTTTTTTTACCGGTTGTCTAATTGCTTTTAAACCCATCTGTAACATAAATATTTTTTCATGTTAAATTTTTTTTTACTAGACCGTAACACAACGCGGTTCAGTAAACTATTACCGTGTAAATCAAAAAAGCTAAGCATGTAATCATCGCAAATTCTGGAATCGTAATATGATGGATTTATGCGCCAGGGACTGCTTCAACGTCGACCATGCCGATATTAAAATCGAAACAGGCTTTCTCGACTCACCTCTGTAACAACTATATCCTTTACATGGAAATTTATGCATGACTAATTAGTACCAGCACACTCGCCTTATTAGACGCCTGACACCTTTTTTTTTTTTTTTTTTATCATCACAGTCAGGGATTGTAGCAAAAAGAGATTAAAAAAATAAATTAATTATGATTATAACTTGATTTGATTTGTTACCTTGTCTTTCTTTGTATTTTCTACACGGTATTAGAGTGAATTGGTCATAAATATTAGATTTCTTTTTCCGCGGCAATCGATCCCTGACCTGGACCATACCTATTTTCTCTTATCTTTTTTATCAACTATATATTTTATTTATTTATTGTTTTACTAGTCAATAATTCCCTCCTTTTCAACATTTGAGAGATTATTGCTTGTGGTTTTTCATTACTATTGTGCCTTTTCAATATATATATATATATAGAATACTGATATCCACACAATAATAGTATTGATCGAATTATAGTGAATGGAATATATATACATTAAAAAAAAAGCATCAACAAATTAAATCCGACGGTGGTATAGGCTAGCTGAGGCACATCCTAATTAATGTCCCAGTGTAATGTTGCAGCATATCCAGTATTCTTTTACAAATAAGAGAAAAGCCACATGGACAATCTGCTAGGAAATTAAATGGAAAGAATTAGACAACCAAATGAAACTAAGATTTTTGTTTTTTTATTAAATCAGCAACCAAAATGAATAATAAAAATAATTAGAATTAAAAGTAAATATTAGAAAGAGTAAAAGTTTAGAAAAAAACTTGGGATTGTAGCACAAAATAATGCTATTTTTAGAGAGAAAACACTTTCTCTGTACCAGGATAGTTTTAAATATATTACTATTCTTTTAAAATAATTTATTTGCAGCAAAAACTCCCTGAATATTTTAATCATCTTTTTTTGCTTACATGAGTTAATAAAATATATAAAAAAAGTGTATTCGAACTTGAGATGAATATATAAAAAGAAATATATTTAAATATGAATAGAAATATAAAGAGACTAAGTAAAATAGGGAGAGTTTTTTTTTTTAAAAAGGATTTTATATAGTGAGAATTACACTTTTTATCGTAAGCACCCCCCCCCTCCCCATATTATATAGCATCGTTAAATTTTTAAATTAACTATTAAACAAATATCATCAATTATAATTATAAATCAAGATTCTAATACAATCACCCTCCAAACAAAATTTTCATGATGGATATAAGTAATTTGGCTCGTTCAATCTAAAGAGAAACTCGCATGCTAAATAAAAAGCTAAAAATTAAAAAATATTATTTAACTCTTTTATGTTTGTTTTATATGTTCTAAGGGTGTTAAAAAAATACCAAAATATCTTTTCTCTCTCACAAATATTATTTCTATATATCTTTTAAAAAATCTAAAATTAACAAGGTAGGGCCAACAAAAAAATAAATCAATTTAATATAGGCATGTGGAAAAAAAAACATCAAACACATTAAAATAAATGAAACACTTATTTTTCTCACTCTAATACAATTAGCTTTAAAAATAGTTTTTTTATTAGAATATACATAATTAAAAAAGTCATATTTATATTATTTAAAATATTATTTTATTAATTTAGCTCTTAAAGTAAGATATTTCGTAGGAGATGCTCCAAGCAAGCTAAAATGAAAACCACCAACAACAGTTTTAGACGCGTGATCGATGGTAATATGCTAGATTGATCTAGCCTTGGACTTTTTGACTAGTCCTGGTTAGCATGGTGTGAAGATCTAATATTGATGGTAGATTTAACAAAATTAATTTCAATAGCTCATTTAAAACAATCTAAAATTCAGATGCAGTTTTGTTTTATTTTGTTTTATTGTTTTGTCCTTTAATATTTTATTAATTAATGTATTTTTTTATATTTTAAGATTAATTAAAGATATGTTTTATATGTTATTTATCAAAATTCATTTGATTTTAGCTTTCTTATCAAGCAAGATTATATAAATGTTTTTATAATATTAATAGGCATTGTATTGAGCATGTCATCATGATTATTATTATTTTTAATTTAATTTATTTACCATTGTTGTTTTATCATATCATATAATTCAATAAAACAAATTGAGTGAACTAAGTTGAATCAGAATCACAAACTTTTCTTGCTTCTAAAAAATACATTCACAGTAACTGAGCATTTTTTTTATATTAATCCTTTTTTTCCCACGGCATAGTCCGGCCACCAGTTTAGTAAAAACTACAAAATGTCAAAAACCTTCCCGCCATGTCAGCACGTGCAACGCCGCGCGTGTATCTTGCATGCTGAATTCCTGCCATCGATACCACAAAGCTTCAACAAGAGACAACACCCCCATCCTACTCTCTCCCTCTCTCTCGCTTTCCATATTTAAGAGTGACTCTGTCCTCGTGATCCAATGTTCAAAATTCGACTTTCCTTCTCTAATTAATGATCTCAGAAAAAATTCATTTTCTTAGATCCCACTGCAGATCTCTCCATGCCCCAGATTTTGAAGAAATTAACTTGATCAACATTACTCCTGCCATTTCTCTATCAAGGTAATTTTGCCTCTTTGCATGTCTACAATTCATCTTCAATTCTTAGCACATTTTCACTCTGATGAATCTTGTTTAGAAACTGGGACTGCTTCAGTTTCTCGATGTATTGCTTAATCTATTTGGACTTTGAATTTAAGTCCTAGCTAGTCTTTCTTGCTGTGGGTAAATCGTTCTTTTGATTAATGGTCAATTTCTTGACAAACAGAAGAATCAAAATTCAACATTATAATTTATGGCAGACAAACCAATGAAGCCAGTTCTCCCAAGACCACCAGGCTACAGAGACCCCAATCACCCGGTAAAATCTGCCCGGAGACCGCTACCTACAAAGACATTAGTGCCTCCTTCATTCCAGCCAAGGAAAAGACGGTCCAGGCATTGGTGTCGTCTATGCTTATTCTACTTAATCCTTGTCCTTATCATTTTCATTATCCTTCTGATAATCTCAGGTGGTCTATTTTACATCTGGTTCGATCCTAAACTCCCCGTTTTCCACCTCCAGTCTTTTAAATTCCCCACTTTTAGCGTCACCGAGAAATCAGATGGCACGTACCTTAAGGCCAAGATGGTTGCAAGAATTGAAGTTAGGAATCCTAATGAAAAAATTATATATCATTTCGGAGAGTCTAAGGTGGAAACTACAACGGGAGACGAAGAAGTTAATTTGGGATCGACGAGCTTGCCTAAGTTCACACAGGAAAAAGGGAATGCGACGAGTTTGAAAACCGTGACTAATGTGAACAATGAGCTGATTGAGGATCGAATTGGATCCAAGATTCTTCATCAGTTCACGAGCAAGAAATTGAAGGTGAAGATGAATGTGAAAACAAGAGTTGGAATTGGTGTTGCGGGGATGAAGACAGGGTTGCTGGGGGCGGAAGTTTTGTGCGGAGGTGTAACGTTGAAGGAGACTGAAAGTGGTGAGATGCCAAGATGCGTCATGAAAATACTTCAATGGTAACACTTCTAGTTCATTCTGATTTATTTATTTTTTTAAAAAAATTCGTCTGGTGAGTATTAATAGGATGGCCCTGTATTTGTTCTTTTTTTTTTAGACTGCATAAACCCAATTTGTTTTAGATTGTTTATTACTAGATAATTGCTAACTTTGAACTTGAAGCATAAAATTCTCATAGAATCTGGGAAATGATGATGGCCACCTTTGTGTGATGACACTTTGGAGCACGTTGCATCAAGAAAGCTCCAAATGTCAGGTCTTAAAGTTAGATGTTCTTCATCTTCCTGTCTTCTTGTTGGGGCAGGATGTAGTCATGTTGGTTTTTCTCGAGGCATTTCATGGAGTGCTCTTTTTTTTTTCCTGTTTCCTTTTTTTCCCTTGAAATGATAAGGCAATGGCTTTACGTTGTCACCACACTTGCTGGACATCCATCTGCTGCAAAAACTGCAAGGTTATGTTTATATTTCATGGTAAAGGATTAAACCCCTTGCCCATATACACAGGTTAAGTTAGGATCAGGAATCTTTTCACTTACTGAATACCATTAATCATATCAATATGTATCAATTGCCTAATTTCTCATTTGGAAGTAGACATTTCAAAAATGCGCCTACAGCGACAGTTGTCCTCTCCACAGCATTTTTGCTCTCTGAAGTTACTATTCTGGTTAATGAATTGACAATGCTGATTAAGATTGTTGCTTTGGGTGCAGGATCATCATCCGCTGACAGTTTATTGTGTGTGAAGGATTGATGGTATAAATTAAAAGGACTGGTAGCATCAAGTTGACGAGGCAATTCATGATTCTAGACAAACACATGTACCTAAATCGGATTCTGCAGCATGCTAGTTTTATGTTCTTTAATGCTTACAATACACATATTCTTTACTTGGAAGAGGAAGATCGAAGAGCATCATTCAACAGTCAAAGTGGGTCCTCGTCTAGACTTTGATTCCTTCTATGATGTAATAGGATACATAAAAATACATAAATGGGGTTGGATTTAAATTATTTGTTTTGTTTTTTGGTGGCCGGACCCGCTCAGTTTTCTATTTATATCTTGTTCACTGTTTTTTTTTTCCCTTTCTGCTGAAGAATGTGAATTCCTGGTGGAGCTGACAGGTTGCCATACTTAAAGTTGGATTTTTTTTTTGTTGAAGGAAAAAAGAAAGAAAGAAAAACAAAGAAACATAATTGAGACAAGGCGTAACGTGTGAGCTTTTTATTTTTATTTTTTTCGAAGTTAGGTTAGGAGTTAAAAAATAACGTGGATGGACAGCTTATGCCTCTCTGAGTCAGGACATATAGCATGAGAGAGAGATTAAACCCGTTATTCTGCAAATATTAATGATTCGGTAATTAGATAATATTCGTATAACGTTTTAGAAAAATAAATAAAGGATACCTTGATAAATTATTATTTTTATTAATTAATATACAGATTAAAATTTATCAAATAATTAATATCTCAGTTAATTAATAAATTTTCATAGTTCTAAAAATATTAATTTATAGAGATTTAATTGCACATATCTTGTTTGCGTCTTAAATTACCTGGTAGGGAATTAACATTATGGTACCTCTTAAGTGGATTTGAATGTTAACATTCTAGTCATTTTGGTCCTCAAACTCTTCAGTGTTTTCATCACAGCTCTCCTCTCATCTTTAACTCTTAAAAGCATGAGATTACTTGCTTATTTTAAAAACAGGATATGTTGTCCTAATTAACAATTAATTTTATTTTATATGAAAAAAACTATCCTTCATTAATCTTCAAATAATTACAAAGCAAATACTAACAATCATTTGATGGCAGCTTTGTTTTTTTCAAAAAAAATTATTTGGCAAACTATATATATAATTTTTTTATTAGCTTGGATGTTTTGATTAAATGGTTGAAAAATGTTATTTTTTACTTGTTTTATTGAATTTTACATATCATTTTTTTAACGCATACCTTACGGCGCCCTTATTTGCTATTGGTTTTCAACCGCACTCTTAATATTAGCTAACCAAACACTCAGTATTTATTTTTAAATTCAACAATTGTAACCAAATATTCATCAATTTAAATCTTTTTTATGCTTTATTCATAAGTTAAGATTACAAAGATAATAAAAAAAATCAATAAAAGCTAATTAAATATCACTTTTAAAAGGAATGGTATGACACCTCTAATATTTGATCCAAAGTAAGACACTATACTGCGACGTTTCAAGAGCCCATCAATTGCCAAACACTGGCTTTAGTAATGTTATTTTACTTTCAGGATGGCAGCAAAACACGTGAAGAAGGATGGCAAACTCAGTGGCCTCAAAAAACACCCACCTCCTTGTAAAGAGTTTTACATCCTCAATGGCCTCATTTACAGCCCATGTTTCCTCCCAACTCGGGTTTTTTTTGGCACAGCGGTTCAACTGTAATTTTGTTAACTCTTGAATTTTTATAAATTAATTTTTTTATAATTTTAAATCGTTTTAATATATAAATATTAAAAATAAAAAATTTATTTTAAAAAACAACATCCACCTCACAAACACAGAACGTATTTCCTTCCTCCCACAGCTTTTTTTTACGGGGACCAGCCTTGGTTGCTTAGTTGCCCAAAGCCAGAAGGAGGCTTCTTGAGGAGCCTGTATTAAAAAATCTAAGGGCAGATGATCGTGGGCTAACGAATTTATGGGCTGGGCATTTTTCTTGAGTAACTTGGTTGGGTTTAAGTCGGTCTTACAAATGGAGCAATATTTAGAAGGCACAAGATCCTTTCCTTCTTTTAGATTTAATGGATTCTTCTTCTTCTTTATATTCTCTTGTTCTTGAAATAAAATCATGACTTGGTAATGAAATACGAAATTGATGATCGTTTTAATCATGGAACAGAAATTAAAAATTCAATCAAAGAAACGTGAATCGAGTGAGAAATTCATGATTTTTTCACCCCAATACCACTTGCGGCAGACTTTTCTTCCCTTATTTTTTGACATAGAAAAAAAAGTAACTGAAGTTACTATTTGTAAGTAATTATAGCACTGCTGAATAACAAATATAAGATCTACTATCAAGCTTGGAGAAATTTTTATCTTTTTTCAACTAAAAAATCATGAAATTTTTTTTTTTTGCACCGCAACATGGAATATTTTATACACATTATCCTAACTTCAATTAAAATATTATATTCAAAATAATACACCGTTAAAAATTATAATTATAAATCATGACTTAACTAGACTGAATATAAATCATCTCACATCAAATAATTTAACCTTAAAGTTTAAGATCATAAATCGATTTGGTAATTGAAATATTAAAGTTTAAAAATCTACTATAAACTTTTGAAACAACACTTTAACATTATACGACTCTTTCAAATCATTTGAAACAAACAAAAAAACAAAGAGATAAATAAATAAATAAATAGGAAATGAGTGTCATATACTTAGTACATAACATTTCATATTTTTAGTTAGAGTGATCATGCCAAAACTTACTAATACACATAGCTTACAATTAATTCATTTACTATATCAAAATTTTAGTACTTTCAAAGATTTAAAGTTCTTAAAACACATTTGTAAATAATTCAAAAACTTAAATAATTAAACCAATCATTTTAAACACAAACATAGATTGCACACTCATATTCAAAGTTAAAGAATTATGGCTATTCTAACTAGAATAACATTGAGTCATATTTTACTATATAACTAGACATCAAATTCTAAATAAACATGTTTATAAATGCCAATATACAACCCCTAAAGATCTGGTCCAAAGTGTACGGTTACTTTAACCGCAATAACAATGAGTTATATTTTGTTCTTTGACTAAACATCAAATTCTAAATAAACATATTTATAAGTGCTAAAACATCAAAAGATCGAGTCTAGAGCATATAGTTACTCTAACGACAATAACAATGAGTTATATTTTGTTCTATAACTAAAAATCAAATTCTAATAAAAAATATCTATAGATGTCAATGTATAACCCTCAAAGGTCAGGTTCAAAATATAGATAATCAAATTCATGTTAATAATCAATCCATAAATGAGTTCACAAATACATAACATATTTAAAATTATATTCAAAACTCTTTTGCAATCATAAACATGCTTTCACAAAACAATTAATATTATTTATAAATTATTTACATGCTTGATCCATCTAATTTACAAAAGAATACATATTTTAATAAGAAAAACTCATTTAGTATATAAATATATATTTTCTAACTCAAAATAACTAACCAAAGAAAGACCTGGTACTTAAATTTAATATTAGCCTTATAGATAACCAAACATTCCTAAAAAACTCACACTAACCATCACCATAAATTATATGCTCACTAATATCTACTAATATCTAATGCAATTAATGAGATTGTTTATAATTTCTACTTTAATCAAAACTTAAATATATAACCAGACACTTAAAATCCCTTCAAAAATATTCTTACACTAGAACCATGCATGTTATTATAGTCCCTTGTCTTACTTATAAAATATGTATTATTTTTAATATGCTCACTAATATCTAATGCCATTCATGAGATTGTTTATAATTTCTACTTTAATCAAAACTTAAATATATTACCAAACACTTAAAATTCCTTCAAAAATATTCTTACACTAGAACCATGTTATTATAGTCCCTTGTCTTACTTATAAAATATGTATTATTTTTAATATGCTCACTACTATCTAATGCCATTCATGAGATTGTTTATAATTTCTACTTTAATCAAAACTTAAATATATTACCAAACACTTAAAATTCCTTCAAAAATATTCTTACACTAGAACCATGTTATTATAGTCCCTTGTCTTACTTATAAAATATGTATTATTTTTAATATACTCACTAATATCTAATGCAATTCATGAGATTGTTTATAATTTCTACTTTAATCAAAACTTAAATATATCACTAGACACTTAAAATCCCTTCAAAAATATTCTTACACTAGAACCATGTTATTATATTCCCTTGTCTTACTTATAAAATATATATTATTTTTAATAATTAAATATAAAAAATAATTATATCATAACTTTTTAATTAAAGTAAAGAAATATTCTAAGCATAATTAAAGTGGAGATGTAAGGAATTATTAACTGAAACTATTTGTAAAAAAATATTTATTAAGTAAATAAATTAATTCATATAGAAATAAACTTCTTTACTAAACACCTTCCATGTATTCAAATTCTATATAATAATAAATTAATTTTAGTATATTGAAATGTTTAAATAGAATTATAAAAGGTATTCACTCTCCCAAAATAAATATCAGTTATTAACTACAAAATCTCAATAATTAAAATATTTTTTTAGAAATTTATAAAAATTCTTAAAAAGATATTAAAACATACTAAAAATCGTTGGTAATATATTAAATAGAAATAACAAACTCCAGGGTCATAAAATATTTCGGGTGAATGAAAGCTTAATTTTATATATATATATATACTTGTTTATTTATAACATACACTCGCATTAACCATGGGACCTGTGATTTACTATTCTGTCCACTCGTGCCTTGCACGAGACAACAACAATTATAGCCCAAGTTTACTATTTCATAGCATCATTCGTTGACCCAACATATTAAATCATAAATGTGATTTATTTATTTATTTATTTATGTATGCCTAGCATGGTGATTGCTTTAGTCGAGGAGAATTCAGGGGAGTAGGTGCAATCTTTATATATATATATATATGATCTAAGAGATTTTTTTATTTAATTTATATGCTAATCAAAATTAAATCAAGTCTTTATATAATTTCAAGCACACATCTTTTAAACTAGTTTGGAATATTTTAAACAATAGATTTTTTCAAATAAAACTCAAAATAAAAATAAAAAAAGAACTGCTTTGAGTTGATCATGAATTTTTGCCCTCCAATAAAGAGATTATCAGTGTTTTCAAATTATTAATATCTGCAGGATGAGTATATTAATTATAAATATTCCAGCGATAAAAAAATGGTAATGCATCCTTTTGTTTTTATTTTTTTTATCCTTGAAATTTCAAATTGAACAGCTTTAAAAAGCATGCGACACAGATACAGACGAGATAATTAAGTAAAGGTCTCGTGAATGAAATGAAGTTCAAACGGTGACAGAAACAAGCAAGAAGATGTTTCTTGATCCCCAAGCCATAAACTGCAATTAATTTGTTTATTTTAATTTTATTAATTTTAATTAACCTCCTTCTTTATGTCACTACCTTACCCCCATTTACGTACTCTTTCACGTATAAATATTTGTTTATTTTAAATTTATTAATAATATCTGTAATTAATTTGTTTAATTAAGCTCAAACTTAAAAAAGAAAAATACCAACAGGTATGGGCTCGCACAAACGGCAAAAGTACTTTGGAATTGTAAAATAAAAAAGGGTGGATGCTTGTTGACTTTTTATTTATCCCCAAACAGTAGTCAATGCAAGTGGAACTTGACATGATATTCAATGGACAGACATCCACTGAAGATCCTCCCAAAAATAAATAAAATAAAATAAATCAAATCGATACAACAGCCATGATAGCAGGTGAATGAATTCAATAATCAATTACGAAAATCGCTACAATTAAATATTTGATGCTTCATTGGCAAGCAAAATTGTCTTGGAGAATTAAAACTGCTTGACCTTGATTAACTCGACAGTCATAAATATCCCATCTGACATGTCTGTGACCCAGCACTTGATCTCACCAACGTTTGCTACAGATCTGGTCTCTCTCTACTCTCAACCCACGTGACTTAAATTCAAAGCCAGAATTCTAACGGTTTCTTTTTTTAAAAAAAAATTACCTTACTAATTAAAAATTTCGGTAAAATAACATCATTTTTACCTTGTTATGCTTGAAAAACATGATATTTAGTAAATATTACTATTTTTAAATATAATAAAATAATTATTTCACTTTAAAAAATAATATTTAATAAAATAAAGATGTGAGCAATTAATTATTATATTTTAAAAATATAATATTTAATAAATATCATGGTTTTTAATTATGACAAGTAAAAAAAATGCTATTTTATATATTTTTTTTATTATTGTGTTAATTATGTTTTAAATTTATGTGATAATTTAGCAATTTGCCCAGTTCTAACCTTACACTTACTGTTACATGTCAGTCTCACCCGCTCTTATCAAAATTCAAAAAGGCTGAGAATTGAACAACTGTCATTCTCTCAGGTAAGCATTAACCCCCTGTCTGTTTGGGGTGGTCTGATTTAAACTTTGCTCGATACGAAATGCGTTGGCGCGTGACTTTCTTGGAGAACAAGTTCAATCGGTGACTCCGTTTCTCGTCCATCTCCTTTACCAGGCCAACCAGATTTGCCACGTGTAAGCAACCCGACATCTAATTTTCTAAATGCGGCGAGTCGTTAGGGATTGCCCTCATTTTAATCTCCTCCTTTGTAAATATCTGCACCATTTTTTAATCCAAAAAATCAGCCAATTATATCATAAATCTAATTGAGATTTCATTTATATATATAAAACTGAGAAATTAAAGAAAAAGGAAAAAAAATGCTGGGCTTTCTTCGGTTTATTGTCCTATAAAACTGGGATTCACAAGCCTAATGACATTTTGACTCTTCCTTGGAACTGAAACTCTCTCTAATATCTCCCCAGTCCTCTTCTCTCTGTGTGTTGGTACTTCATTTGCCTACTCTCTCTCCACCCCCTCTGCTTTTTGCTTATACTCTTTAATTCTCAGATCAGTTATATCGTCAAGTGTTTATAAATCCCCCTTGATATTCCCTATTTCTAACGTTTCCTATAATAAATTTCTCTTAAAAACCTTTGATGTTTTCACCCAAAAACCAAACCCACAAGAGACTTGATTGCATTAAAAAAATGGATCGCTTTTCTACCAAATACACAGAGCATAAAACCGTGACCAACAAGCTGGTGAGATGGGAGGACTCAAAAGCCACAAGAATTGTAAGGATTTCTGTGACTGACGGGAATGCAACGGACTCGTCTGGAGATGAAAATGAGGAACCCAAGATCCAACATCCAAGAATTAAAAAGCATATCAACGAGATAAGAATGACAAATTGCAGCGACAGGGAAGCAGAGGATGCGAAAAAATCACCAGGACAACAAGTTGTGAAAAAAAACTCAAGGGATCAGTATTATTATCCAGAAGGGAAAAAGTATCGTGGTGTGAGACAAAGGCCATGGGGGAGATGGGCAGCAGAGATCAGAGACCCTTATAGGAGAACCCGGGTATGGTTAGGGACTTATGACACAGCAGAGGAGGCAGCCATGGTTTATGATCAGGCTGCTATTCGTATTAAAGGACCTGATGCACAGACCAATTTCACAAACACTCTGGTGAGCAAACAACATACCCCAGATGTTGATATTAATGTTAACATTTCTGGGTATGATTCTGGTAAAGAGTCTCATAATAGTCTATGCTCTCCAACTTCTGTACTTAGATTTCATTCCACTGGGGAACCGGGTCCAGAGTCACAGGCTGCTGTACGGAGTGACTGTTGCTGGAGACAAAATCAGGAGGTGGTGCAAGAAGAAATATTGAAGGGTGGTGATGATGAGTGTTTGGTGATGGATCCTCTGTGTTTGAAGGAGTTTTGGGACTTTGAAAATCCTGCACCGATTTTTTTTGAGGAGTGTAGTGTACCGGGTACTGTTTTGAGAGAAGATTATGCTGATATGCCGGTACATTTAGATTGTGATTTTGGTTCCTGTTTATGGGATGTTGACAAGTATTTTGAGGCATAATTCCCGGATCATAAAAACCTTAATTACTCTCTATTTGGGGTTTAAGGTCAAGCTATCTACATAATGATACGATGATTTGGTAAATTCCGAGGGGAGTTTTGGATTAGTACCGTTTTCAATTTTAGTTATAGTGGCTGTGTCTAAAGATTGTAAGGTTTAGCTTACAATTTGGAAATATATGTAAATCCTTTCCTCTTTCTTTATGTTTTCAAGATTTTGAATCTCTTAAGTGTTTCTTTATGGTAAGTGTTCGTTTGCGAAGATTGCAGGCAAGATTATGAATAGGGATTGGGAGTTTAAATCTTGACTGTTTTATGTCACTTTTTGTATGTTTTTGTGCGTGTTTTAATATTATGGGTTCGGAGAGTGAGATATTTTTACTTGTTGGACTAAAAAAAGCCTACCAAGTGTCTAAACTCTAAAGTGGTTTCCATGTTCGACGGCTGGCCACCTTGAACTCTCGAGAGCCACCCGCTCCTTCTGCGTTTTGTTAACCATTCATTGGTGTTGATAACAAGTCCAAATTCCTGCCTATAATCGTGCTTTGCCTTTCCGGGTGTCTAGTGGATAGTGTTACAAAAATATCATGCATCAATTTGATATAGTTGGGGTCTAAATCAGTATGTTGTTTGTAACGTCTCCAATAATATAATTTATTGACTGATTATCCCATGTTTATAATCCTTCTGGGAAAAATGTGATTGTCCAGCTGAGGATGCCAGCTATAGTTTCGTACTAGCAGATTATCCCATGTTTTTAATTTTTTTAAGTTTTAAATTATTTTTTTAGATATTTTTGTATTATTTTATATATTGATATTAAAAATAAAAAATAATGTTTTAATAATTTTTTTTTTAAAAAAAACATAAAACATGTCAGTGTACTTAAACCAAGCTTTGGACTTTGAATTCAAAATACAGAATCCTGGCTTTTACTTCTATGACTTGAGCCCACTGAAATTACACAATGGTCAAGTGTGATCCTTGGACGAGAACCACCAACAGACTGTCTTCTCTCCTGACGGGAGGGGGCTTTGGTCTGTCCGAGGCACTAATGGAACCATAAATTCTTTCCCCACAAAACACGTCGGAAAGGAAGGTGTAGGTGCCTAGGGTAGCAGTGTCCTTTTTAGAAATTCCAAGACATGCCACCTCTAACTTGCTTTAATTTTATGTTGATCACGACCCGGCGTGCCTCGACTCCGTGGTGTAAATTGTTTTTTTAAAGTATTTTTTATTTTTAATATTAAATATATTAAAACAATAAAAAAACTAAAAAATTATTAATTTATTTTTTAAAAAAAATTAAAAAAATCTAAAAATTGCGTTGAAACCGCACTCCCAAAATAGGGATCTCCTTACTGAACAAGAGGGATCTTCTGACCGTACCACTGGTCAAAGATTGCAAAAAGTTTCGGGAGGTAATTTGGCATTGCAGGCTTGCTTTTATTACTCTAGTGTACAAAAGAGACCCACTTGCAAGCCTGTAACGAGAGATCTAAAAGAAGATGTGAAAAAATCAGACTCAGACCCACTAGCAATTTGCAAGTCTGTATTTGGTCACTTCTGGAAATAATTTTACCCAAGTTTTATTTCACGTTACAGTCCTCGCTCCCCCCAACTTTTACCAGCAGCTATGGTTCTTGCGGTTGACACATTGTCTAGTTGTCGAAAGTGGGGAACTCTCTCCTCGATCGTCTAGCTTCTTGAGATTTTGGCGTCCCATGTGAAATGCTTGGGGCGGTGAGATATTTGTGAAGGACCTAACCATGCAAGGCAAAACTATATACTGGTTATCATGACATCTGGACTGTAGTTACCTACAGTAGCCAAGTGTACATCACATGGTATCTTGACGATTTCAGTTACTGCTTTTCATTTCTCGTTGGGATTTCTTAATGTCGACCACAAATCCGTTACTTAGATTATCCGAATTCTTTTTTTTTTTGTTGAGAAAAAATCACTGCGCAAGGAGAATAACTTAATTATTGCTGGAAATCAATCCTCAAGTACAACTGCAAAATTGGTCCAAATGTTTCAGTGCAAATTAAAGGCACAGTCACGGGTGAAGCCGTGTTGCTAGCTAGAACCCATGGATTCTTTGCGTTTCTTATCATTAATCAACCCATAATAATCTGTCAAATTCTGTCCTAGACTCGGAAGTCCGTACAGATTAAAAAAAAACCCTTCCCCGCATCTGGTAACGATCAAACATTGTCGGACGATGTGCTTGTTCTGGGTTTATTTTTTGTGCCCACAGGAGGCATTATACACGTGTTAAATGTTCTTCTATAAGCAAAAAAAAAAAAAGAAATCAGAATCGTCCAGCGAGTGTAATTTTTAATTTGAAAGCTAGATATGAAATTAACTCGATAGCAAGAACAATTGATGGACCATGGAGCAAAATAATCAGATGGCAGGGAGGGAGGTCGGAGCTAACTTCAAGGGAATCTTGAATACTCCATCAGTCGGAAAGGATGTGGGCACGCATAGCAATCAAGAAGCTAGCAAAGAAGAAAGAAACGGTCCCACTAACAGAGTTAGCAGTTTACACGTGATTTGTAGATAGCTGGCAATCAGAGGTGGTCGGAATGAAAAGTTAGTTAATATAGTTAATTAGAATGTATAGCATGGATACTGTAATGTGTAATTCCGGGAGTGGCAGGTAGTATGAGTTGACATTTCTACGAAGTTTTACATAACTTCTTCTCTTTTTTATTCTCTCAATTTTATTTTTCTTTTTTATTTTCTAAACTTTCTTTTCTTCTCAAATTAATCCTTGGTGTTAAGGAAGGTTAATAACAGACAGACACAGCCATGTACAGTACTATTATTGTTTCAAGAATTCAAATGGCTAGACAGAAAGGATCCACTACGAGAAACAAAAAGATGGGCAAGGAAAATAAAGAAGAGGAGAAAACTTAAAAGTGGGAGAAACATAATATCGACAGACATCGCAAAGAAGCTCGATATCTTTTTGACCCTGCAGGGATGGCCGCCGCATGTATTAGCATGAGGATTTTTTAACGGTGAAACTAACTTGGATCCATTATAAAAGAAAGTTTTAAATAAGCACTCGGATTAATTCTCTGGACATTCTCGCGTGGGTATGGGGACACGAGAATTTCTTGCTGTGAATAATCATCATTTGTATGGAAATCATGGGGAAAAAAAAGGTACCGAAGGAAAAGTTATATTAACAAAAAAAAAAAAAACCCTAAAAAACGTGGGATTTTTACTGTATTCCTCACCACTATTCAAGAGTAGTGCTCCTTTTTTTTTTCATCTTATCTTTGATTTTCTTTTCTATCAATTAACGTTATTTAAAAAAAACCATTATTTAATATTAAATTTATTTTGTTATTAGGTTATTTTATTTTTATAACACGAATCTCGGGTTTATCCGGTTAACCTGGTTGATTTATAGATTTCATCATTCAACATTGGATCTGACATAATCGATTAAAGATTGAGCTTCATAATTTATTTTGATTTGCTCTTTATAGAGTTATTTGAGTTCATGATAAAAAAACATATATTTAATAGGTTAAATCAGGTTAAATCAGGTTGATTTTTTTTCTTTCTATGAGGTTATCTTAGTTTTATGACTCGGGTTATGGGTTTGATAGATTAACTCAAATTATTTTTTATATTTTTTTAATCTCATTCTTCAACATTGAGCTGATTAAGAATATAATTTTGTTATTTATTTCAATTTGCTTTCTATAAAGTTATCTCGGTCATTATGACCCAGGTCGCGGGTTTAACTTGGTCTCTTTTCAAAGTCTTTTCTTTATTTGAGTTTTGTTTTTCAATTTTATCTTTTAACATTGGATTGATTGAAAATTAGACTTCATAATTTGATTTGATTTGTTTTCTATAAGGTTATCATAGTCTATTAACTTGGATCGTAAATTTGACATGTTAACTGGGTTGACCCAAGCCAATCCAATATATTGTTATTTTAATGTTAAAAAATAATGTCATCTTGAATTTATTTTAGTTAAACTATATTTATATAGGTCGTTCGTGTTGCTTTTGTATCCAAAAAGTCAAACGAGTCATATCAAGACAACTCTCACACGATTCAATTTTTTTAACTAAAAAAAAATATTAGCAATATTTAAATATTTATTTTAATATTTAAAAAAACTTGATCCGACATGTAACGTAACATGGGGTCAATTATCTAGAACAATAGAAAAGAAAATCATCCACCATTGCTTAGCAAAAATACTCAAACCATCACACTGATCGTAACGAATGGAGGGGTAAGAAAGTTAATACACTCTCTCTCGTTTTGAGAATTCTATTAGATTTTTTCTTCACGTATTAATTAAGAAGATATGTTAAATATTGTGTGAACTTGTACATTTTTTTTTATTATATTTATTAAAAATTAAATTAAATGTAGTTGAACATAGAAAGTTATGAGAGTTCAATTTTTAGAGTGGGTTAAAATAGTAAAATTTGGTATTCAGTTTTTTAACTTAATTTCAGACAGAAGATATAGATATCTAAATAAGAAGAAAAAACTCTCATGGACTTAAAGAATAACACTCAACAAACATGAGTCGACCGTCGTGTATGTTAAAATCTAAGTGAGACTTTACCACATCAGCTCCCAAAATCTTTTAGTTTTTTGTGTGTCCAAATTAAACAAAGCATTTTCATTTAAAAAAGCTAAAATGACATAGTTTTGAGATTAATTTCACAAATCTACGACTTGAGCCTTATGCCGGATACGTACGTAGCAGACATCATAAGGGACATTTCACTAAGTGATGCGTAAAGAAGTGGATAGCTGCCCTAATGAACTCTTTAATTTCATGAGATAACAGGTCAAAAAAGTTTGTGGATAACAATCAAATCTTACCTAGGTATATACTCATGTGTAAAATTGGCTTGATGATCATGCAAATTTGTTTTTATTTATTTCAAGTCAAGAGATGCTGCCCTAGCACTCATCATGCATGCCTCAAAACACTTGAGAAAGGAAAAAAAGAACCACAACATGGCAGCAAGCAACAATTTCTGCTCATTTGCATGTTTCCAAACAGCAACGAGGCAATTAATAAACAAATTGCAGATTAACCAACTAATCATAGATAATGCAAAAAATCAAAAGCACGCATGTATCAACTGTCAGAACTGCAAAAGGACTTGGTGTTAAGAACGTGAGTTTTATGATAACAACAACCAACTATATCTATGTAAAAAAAGCGCAGAAAATTGCTTCTCGTAGTCTTTAGTGGATTTGTAGCTGTTGTCTTTATAAGTGGTGGTGGTTTTGCAGAAACACTTTCTTCTCGTAGTGAATTTGCTACAACAGGTAGCATATTGGCTAATATTCTATATTCATCATTTTGTTTAACTATTCTATGCCCTTGCTGATTCGCAATGAAAATTTTTACATGTGGTGGATTTGGGGCTTTTTGCAACCAACAAGGTAATGGTACGGGTTTTTCAGCCTTTTCTAGCAATGCCGGAGGTAGCCAACAAGGAATTGGTGGTTTCTCTGCTTTCAGTGGTGGATGTTTCGTTGGAGATAAAGGAAGATGATGGATGTGGGGTGTTTATGGTTGCTAGACAATGGTGGTCTTCGGAAAAGAAAGAAATGACAGAATATATAGGTGGTGAGGACGGCTAGGGTAGAGAGAAGCAGACATGTATTTTCTTAAAAAAAAGAACAAACACTTTATGACAATTTTATAATTTTGTAGTTTTAACAATTACAAGGCTATTTAGATATTAAATTAAATATAATAGTAATTTCATAAATAATGCAATCTTTTTTATTGGTTTTTTTCAAAGATGGATGGAGATATAAAGTGCCATGAACCTGAAAATTTCAGGATATAAATTATATATTTTTTTTAAAAAATAATAATAATTAAACTATAAGATGATGAATGTAATTTTTCCTATTTTATTTTATTTTAAGTTAGGAAGGGAGGGTTTTTTTAAATAATAAACTAAAAGACACAAATTCATGTCTTATAAGTGTGTGTTTAGTATTGTGGTATGAGGTGTTTTTTAAAAGTGTTTATTGCTTAAAAATATATTAAAATAATTTTTTTCAGCTTATTTATTTTACACCAGCATATTAAAATCATCTAAAAATATAAAAAATATTATTTTGATATTCTTTAAGTTAAACGCACTTTGGTTGTGTTTTTTTTTTCGTTCAAAAAAAGCTTTTGAAAATTGTTTTTCTTTGGATTATTGTTTTTAATGATTTTGTTATTAAAAATAAATTTTAAAATAAAAAATATTATTTTAATATATTTTTAAATAAAAAAATATTTTAAAAAACAAATAGCATTGTAACATCATAAAATATTTTAAAACATATTAATGTCTGTTTATTTTTGGGTTTCAAAAGTATTTTTGAAAAAATTTGAAAATTTTTTATTTTTTTTTATTTTAAAATAATATTTTTTAATATTTTTAGATTATTTTGATGAGCTGATATCAAAAATAATTTTTAAAAATTAAAAAAATATTATTTTAATATATTTTAAAATAAAAAATATTTAAAAAAACAAATATAATCACATTATCAAATACATTTTTAATTGGTTTGAAACGCAAAAATAACAAATTAGTAAACTGAGCTAGACTTATTGGCGTCGTATAACATTGGGCCTAGTCCATTTTCAGACGCAGCCTATGGGCGTGGTGTTTTCAATGACTCTAAAGTCCGCTTTCCTTATAGTTGTGGTCCCGCTATTGGTCATCGGCTTGTCCGGTTGCCAAGATCCAAGGGATTAACGTTCCGTCCATCTTCCTCGTTTGGGATTGATAACAATTATCCCGTGAAGTTACTGGAGTTGGTTAACTATATGATTAATCTCAAGGATTTGTCTAGAAATGTTAGTGATGATAAATTAAGAATCCAAGCCTTACGGCGTTGCGAAGAGCCAGTTACTGCTAAGATAATCTTGCGGAGATTAAAACGTAAAGGGAGAGAGTAAGTAATAACATTTCATAATTTTCTGTCAATGAAGTGCAGCCCATCCCATTTTGTCATGATTTTGCTTCCAGCTTTATAGGATTGGACCCGTTTTTTATCCTTTGATTTTCGAGTGATCTCAGTAACCTTCTCAGTAAGAGATGCCAGTGTTTCAAATCTTTGAAAAGAACAATGTTATGGATGATCTTCGGGTTAAATGATGAGGGATCGATGATGGGACGCCATAATTTTAGCATGCTCCTGCTGCTGACACTCCGTGATCTCCAACGAACACTTCGCACTGCCACAGCAAATTTCTTGGCTAATGGTCCTTCGGCCCTAACCATCCATATATATATAATGGTGCATATGTAAATGATGACACAGATGCATTGCTTTGGCGCCATGTGCTGGAAAGCAAGGTTGTGGGGTATAAACAACTAAGCCTCTCGCTTACAAACAAAACTTCTCTTTAAAGCAAACCCACGCAAAAAAAGAAGAAAAGGAAAAGGAACAGTATGATCTGTTTTGTTTCGATAAGAAACCGAATCGCCAACCATACAAAAAATAAGAAGAGGCCTGCCTTCCAGTTTACATTATATCATATAGTCTCAAGCTTTCCATTCCCACCACAGACCTAATAAAACCAATTCCGGCAAAGTCTGAAAAGTGTTAGTGAGCATTACTGGAAAAACAAAAAGATAAGGTTTTAATTGCTCTGCTGTTCCTCTTCGATGGAATTAAGGAGGGACCTGCAGACTCTCATTGAGAGAGCATGGGGTTTGCATGATGGGCTCGCTGAAGAAATCAAAAACATTAACAGCTACTTCTGCAGGTTCTGTTCAGAACATGGTGGTTATTATAGCATAGTGGAGACCCCATTTCAGGAGAAGGAAGGATTGATTGCCATTAAGGATTCATTGAAGGAAGTAGGGAACGTGCTTATCATTTTACAGGTACGTTGATCATTCTTTTCCTCTACTTATTTCAAGATAGCTAACTCAGAATTAGCGTGCTGAAATTAGTCTTTCAGATAGTTTCATTTGGATTTATCAGATTTTGACATTTCAATCCCATGTTAGAGACATTACGCCTCGAATCAACAAGTACTTAAATGAAAATTCTGTGGTAATTAATATTGATAGTTGTATATACAGCACACAAGTCCTCTGGCATTCTTCATATATAGTAGTTGTATATTGCACCTTACTTAACAGTTACAGCTTGAACTACTATTGAAAAATTGTTAGCCAGGCAGACCAGGGTCCCATAAATAAAGGCGCGGTCTGCCAAAAACCAGGTTCTACTCGATAATTTCTTGTTTATTTCGAACTTGAAGTACTGCACAAGAAATAAACATACAGAGTACATAATTGATTTTCAGGCTCCGACTACGTCAAGGTACAGAGATTGAATACTGATGGAAATTTCTTGATGTAATGAACTGCAAAGTAGCGTTACTTGTATTCCCTCACTGGAAATCACAAAATGTCAGCGGACAACTCTATATCCTTTTCTCATGAAGTTGCTAGGCTTACCTTCCTTCCCCTAATACCATTATGCAGAGATTGCGATCATGGCAACCGATTGATAGGCAAGAGGCAATTACACGATTAGAAGGAAGCTGGTTAATTCTCATGGAAAAGGTATCAAGGAAGACCACTAGGTGTGGTGGAAGAATTGAACGCCTGTTTTAGCAATGGAAAGACTGTTTCTGACTGGAAGTTGAGTGAGACAAGGAAGATCAAAGGTGATGATTCCAATGTTCAAGAGGAAAAGAGGATGGCAACTGCAGGTTTTGTCGTTTGTTGGATTAGAATGTTATTCAACCAGTGGAGGTGGCAAAAAGCTATTGGAGTTGCAGCAAAATTGATTTTGGTTTCGGCTAGCGTTTCATCTACAGTAAAGTTCTGCCATGGCAGGCTACATTGTTGCAGTTCACAAAGGAAAGTTGTTTCATTGGTTGAACCAGTATATTCAAGAACAAAAGAAAACAGTACAGAATTATCCCCCTCAAACAGTCCTCTAGATGTTTTTTATGGCAGGGGATGATTTTATTATGCTTAATTCGGTTAACCACTACTCGATTCAACCTCAATAGTATATGATTTTATCTACTTAGAATCGAACAGAAAGTAAAACTTCGTATAGGATCAATTTCATGGATCACGTTGTTGTGCTTATTGCACATTCCACTTTTATGCATTCTGAAATTGCTTTACTCCTTTAGCACCTTGTTCTTTACACGTAATTAACTGCGTGTTTCTTTTCAGTGCTAAATAAAGCAAAGGGAAAAAGAAAACAGCGGAAACTTTAGTCGATAGACAATTAGAAACACTGACCTCCATAAAAATAATAAAATAGTGAAGATTGAACGGCAATCACGTCGGCCAAACAAATCACACAACAGCAATCAGAATGCAACATCCTTTCTTTCTTTACGAGGTTAGGGTATCGAACATGTTTTTAGGGAATTTCCAATTAGACAGGAGTTCAGTTGGGGAGAAGAAAGTTGGCTATTTCTTGAACAAATTGAGAAATTAGCATACAAAATCATAAACAATGGGAGAATTAACATAGGAGCAAAAAGTTTGAGTGAAATAATATATTTTTATCTTGTCGCGTTTTAAAATAGATATATTTAGTAAATATCGTATTTTTGAAGTGCGACAAGATAAAATTCAAATTATTTGACTTAACCAGTCGATCATTTTATAATGGTCAGTGAAATCGGTTGACTAGTTCTGAAAATAACTGGGAAAATCTCAAAACTGCTAAAATTTAAAGGGTTCGACAAGATTTTTGATATCTAAAGATCCAACAGTCAGTGTAGAGACGCCGTAGCTAATATTGAGAAAATAATTTTTAGAAATTCCTATAAAAATTTGAGTGTGATTCAACAATCAAATAAAAATTTATGGTCCTTTTGAACTATTATTCTGGTCTGACACGCTCATACCTTCTTTTGTGCCTGGACCTATCCCGCTAGTTCATAAATGCATCTCTTAGGCCATCCAAGTAATCTATTTGGAGCAGATTCTCATTTAGTTATGGCAAACTCATACTTGACTACTCAGAATCATCCATTATCGCAAGCCTGACTACATCATTGACATTGAAAAACAGAGGACAATTACTGTGTGAACAATACATTTTTGATATTTTAATTGGAGTCCGATTCAACGATCAAATAAAAAGTTATGGCCCTTTCGAACTATTATTCTGGTCTGACGCGATGATACCTTCTCTTGGGCCTAGACGTATTCCGTTAGTCCATAAATGCATCTGTTAGGCCATCCAAATAATCTGTTTGGAGTAAATTCTCATTTAGTTATGACAAACTCACACTTGATTACTCAGAATCACCCATTATTGCAAGCCCAACTACATCGTTGATATTGAAAAACAGGGGACAATTACTGTGTAAACAATACCTTTTTGAAATTTAATTGGAGTCTAATTTTTAGTCTATAAATTGGATAAAAATATAAATTTTTGACTCATAAATATATTTAGAAAAAAAAAATTCAATAAATCATAATTTTTGTTTAAAACGGATGATTGATTTTTACAATTAAATCCAACCAGTTCAGCTAGATAGTTGGAGTTTCACCTTGTAACATGACAATGTGAGAAAATGTATTATTTTACTAAAAAAAATTAAATAGTATTATCGGCCAAAGTTTTTTAAAAAAAACTATGCTAATTTTTAAAAATATCCGTATTTCTTGAGACCAGCTTGCTTCCAAGAGCGGGATGTAATGATTTGCATTTTATTTTTCTGGGCTAAGCGGTGTTCTCCTTGTACGGACCAAACCAATGCCAAGTCCAGATTGTCAAAGAATTCCTGGTCACTTTCTTTAGTCCAGTCCAGTCCAGTCCAGTCCAGTCCACTAATGCGGCTTTGTGAGCCAGTCATTTTCTATTTTCTATTTTTATGGTCTCTACACCTCACAACCATATAGTTGTCATCGACTCATGAGGACTCATCTGGAAAAAAAAAAAGAGAGAGATATTATTGGATTAATCTAGGTATATTATTTTTATTAAAACAGTATTACTTAAAACATGAAATATTTAAAACAAATTTAACAAACCGCCTCACTTTCTTATAACCAGCTGCCCCTCCGTTTTCCCTTCCATTCAAATGCAAACCCCAACTTAATTTCCCTAGTAAATAAAATCAAGGCATTCTACAACATCAAACTTCACTTGCAAAAATTATATAACATGGATAATAAATAAAATTTAGACTAGAAAGACATTACAAAGTGGAGCAAATGGTGGTGGGTTCAAGGTTATCGAGGAACTTTTTTTTGGACATGATACGGAAAATATAATGTAAACTTGGATTATAAAAATAGATTGTAAAATCATAAAATTATAAGTGTTTTTTTCTTTCATGGTTAATACAAAAACCCCTACCATGCAAGATTTAGAAAAAAAAATTAGAAGTGATTGATAAGACTCTGTATCTAAGGAAAAATATTGAAAACATCTAAGTCTTCACAATTAAACTTCTTTGTTGGCCAATACTAGTTATAATGTTATCTCCAAATACATTACTATTTGTAGCGATAGTTTTAACTTATTTGATGTTTTTTTTTTCTTGATAAATAATACATTATTTTTAGATATTATTATATTTTTTAGATATTGTTATATTTTCATAAGTTTAAGATATTATTTGTTACACATCATAAATCTCAACAAGTTTATCAATTAGAAATTGTAAGTTTTGTATGAATTAAAACAAATAAATCAAACAATTCAAAAAATATATTTTTTTTTTATCTTAAAGTGTTTCTTGTTAGATCATATTTTAGACGAGTTATGAGGTTTTCTATAGAAAAATCTTAATACTATAAGCCTGTTGAAAAGATTGATATCTAAGCATAAGTAGATAATGGATTAGATTTTAGAATATAATTTATCACTTTTATTTTTTATCTGTAAATATATTTGTATAAAATAAAAAATTTAAAATCTTATTTCATAAACATAATTTTTTAATTGTTGAGAATTATGTAAGCAACACTATATTTCTTTTATCTTTTGAAAAAAAGAATTTATTGATACAAGAGCTTGGGCTATGTATTAGTTACTAAATATAAGGTACGCAATTTTAACAAATGTATTAGTGACTAAAGATAAGAATTTAAAATTATCGTAAAATTATAAAATCCATCATAAAATCAAGATTTTACCAATTTTAACAATGTAGAGCTTGCCTTCATGGATAAATGCAGCAGCAACATGAAGAGTTGATATTGAGGAAATCGGCAACAGCTACTCTCGAAAGAAGGTAGTAATATTCTTATGATTAACAGTGAGGAATCAAAATCAGTCCCATCAGATTTTGAATTAGGTTTTGGAGGCAGAGCTTTCGCTGCAGCTGTTGCCGCTGTTCTCTCCGCCGTCATTGTTAATCCTATCGATGTCGCCAAGGTAACTAATTTTCTATTTCAATTCCTCCAATTTTTCCTTTTATTTTTTTTATTACCACTCATTTCTTCATTTTTCTAATTAAATCTTCTTTTGTGAGTGATAATGTTTTAATTGATGATTTATTCATTATGTATTTTCGTAGACAAGGATGCAAGCTCAGGCAGCAGGAGTTCCTTACCAAGGTCTATCTATGTGGAACGGCGTGTTTTGAATCGAATACGGTATGCTCATTGCTGTTATTTATTGTAATTGGATTTAATGAGAAAATCAGGAGTCTGATAAATACCATATTGAACAGTGTTAATTTCTGATCTAAAATTGCTATTCCAGATGTTTCCTGACGTGAAAAACACCATAGGCACCTGCAGAGAGCATCATCTGTGGGATAGTTTCGCAGGAACGATCAGATGTAAACCGTGCCTCCCAGTTTACTTCAAATTTGAACTAAGTGGTCCGATCATTTTTGTTTTGTTTCCCTTGTCCATTCCCGCTGACTGGAATGCTCCACGTCTACCATCAATTCTTGCCTTTGAATTTTCATGGCAGCAATTATATCATACAATCTGCCTGGACTGTCATATGGCCAATTTTCCATTTCTTTATTTCTTTTAAGTGAAATATTCAATTAATTCCATGATTTATCTGAGGTAATTTGGAGAAGGTGGTGATATATGTCTGCCCGGAACACATTTGCCTGATATCCTAGGCTCCACTTGTGCATGAGCCAGATAGTCAAAGCCGAAGAAGAAAAATTGCTGATTGAAATCTTTTTAACTGATAAGTGTTCTAGATATTAGCTTGCTAGCTTCCTTGTAGAACAGAGGGAGTGAAGGGACTGTTTGCAAGAGTTGGTTCCCGCGTTTCTCGGCATTGATTCTGTTCGTCAATTGAGAATGTTGTGATTCCCATTTGCAAGAAACGTTGGCAAGCGTGATTGCAGCGTACGACATTGATTGTCTTGTCTTAAAAAAATATAAAAAAAAAGAAGAAGGAAAAGAGTCATCCTCTCGCTCCATTGAAAGGATTTCGTGAGCTTTGGCAACTTGGCACGTATCTGAGTGCTTAAAAGGCAACAGGGTAGCTATAGAGTATAAGAATTAGAATCCCCTTCTTAGGGCCTGGGAATCCCGGGATAGATTTTTATTCACGCAACAATTCTTTCTAGTGATGCAACTATGCCTTGATTTGTTTTATTGTTTTTGTGCTCTTTTAACACTTACCAGATACAGGACTGGAAGGATGTGATCGTATGGGCAAAAAGATATGGAGAAAAGGTTACCCTGTTAAACAAGTTTTTACGCATAATAATGAGATGGATTGCCCGATGAGTGGGTTCCTTACGGCCACTCACCACGGTCTAATATCAATGGAGTAGAGTAGTATTTACATTTTAGAGACCAAATTGAAAGCTTTAATAAAAACGCAACTTCGAGAAAAAAAATAAAATTGAATCAATCTTTTGATAACCAATGCCGCCACCACAATCAATCACTCATAAGAAATTCCTTCTGACACCAGATAAGTGAGCACAATCCATCTCTACAAGTCCTAGAAAATTCAAAAGAAAGCGTAGGATGAAGCATCCAGCGGGTGAATCAGGTATGTGAGCACCAGAGCCACAAGCATCAGCAGGTATGCGATTCCTTGGTCGATTGAAGTCCCTGCAAAAACATTAAGAAAAATCTATAAAAAAAAAAAAACAATTCAAAGAGAACTACTATCACGCTTAATTAATGGAAGACCCCTCCCTGTTTAGGTTTTAAATGGACCATCTAAGAGAATCTCTGGCATTTATGAGAATCTCTCCCCAAGGAGAATCTAAAAGAAGAGGGGAGGGTAGCAAGGAAACTACAATGGGTTTCGTAATTTTGAATCCAAGCAGAAAAAATTCACAAAAATCAAAGCCAGCGGAGGGAAGAGGAGATTACCATCGCTGGTAGGTGCAGGAGCGGGAGCGGGAGACTGGGCCTCAACAGAAGGGAAGACAACAGCCAAAATAAGAGAAACAACAGCCAAAACGGCAATAAAAGCCTTGAATGAAGCACAAACTGCCATTGCTATGCTTTTTAACTCTTAAGATCTAAGAAAAAAGCAGAAAGATCTAGCCACAACTAGCTTCGCAAAGAGAGAAAGAACAGAAATAAGAACAATGTGCTCGTCTTTACGAGAGAGAGATGGGGGAGGACAAGGAGAGAATAGAGGGAGGAGAGTATAAATACAAAGAAGGCTTGGTGAGTGTGTGAGAGAGAGAGAGGAAAGAGGGAAGCCACTATTTGGTAATAAGAGTCGGAATTGGCATGTCGCAGTGTTTACTATTGAGGGCAGTGAGTGCGGGGTCCATAGAAATTGAGGGTATCTATCTTTCTTTTTAAATTTGGCTTTGCTAACAATGCGCCATGTGATGGTCGGACCTTTCTACTTCTTTTATTTTAACAGCCTGTCAGTCGAGTTGTCGCTTGACCCTTTTGTTTGTGTTACCTAACCACCCCACCTCACCTTCTGTTGTTTAAATTTGTAACGGACTTAACGGATATATATATATATATATATATATATATATATCAGAATTTATGATAGATACATAGATCTGTAAAATTTGATTTGAAACGTTGGCGAGGCATCCGAGGGGTTTTTTAATATTGACATGTGGTAGCGTGGAAATTTGAATTTTAGATATGACTTTTGAAATTAGGATAAAAAAATTACTTTTAAAACTGGTGAATCTCATTAGCTAATAATAATTGACAACAGATTTGTATTCGATCTGACAATCGTAAATTTGAAAATTCTGACAAGGATATTAATTACATAAGGGTGGATTACTAAATATGAAATTGAAACCGGAAAAACTTGAATGCATGTAGGAAGAATCCAACATTCTAAGACTGCAATTAAATGGAAAACCATGTTTTTTTTTTACTTGGATTAACACTGAAAGAAAGGGAATTGACTGGCTTATTCGGAACCATGCCCGTATGTGGTTATAGAAGCGCTAAGCTAATAGTACCACACAAATTTGAGGGTGGGCAAACCGTAGAGTTGGCTTCGAACTAAACTCAAGCGGCCGAATGTCTCCTGAAATGTAATTCTAAATCGATATAATTCACAGCACGAGCACATTCATCCAGTGAGAGAGTTTCTTAGTGAAACATTTCAAATGATGATTTTTGCATTCGTTAAGCCAGTCCTCGGGAAAAAAAATGAAGCAACTGGGGAGCCGAATGATGGTTTTCATGATTTTAGCAACTAGTACAGGTTGTCTTTCCTGGCCACATCTGCTCTGTCACTCTCACCTTTGCTCGCAAGGCCATTCCAGATGAGAACTGGCTGGGAGCCAGAAAAACTCAAATTCAAAATGCTCTCACTAATTGGTTCTGCCCACACAACTTGCGATATCAAGAAAAAAAGCCCATAGATGTCCATGGATGATGAACTTGAGGTATTCTCAATTTTTATGTTGAGTCAACAGCAATAATGTCAAGCAGGATATTCTCACCTTCATAGGAAATATGAAGGAGATGGTTACATAAATAAAAAAAATTATCGTGTTAGTATATCCTGTTTTAAATGCTCTACTTGCATGCAAACAAACTTAGAATCAGCCCAAAATTCAAGGCAAAAGTTTCCAGTCTGGTTGCTGCAATTAATCATCAAACATCTGTTTTCCCTTCTATCAATCCTATGCTAGTCATATATGCACAGGTTGAAGAAAGCAAACACCATTCATGGGTAAGTTGTAACTCGGGTGATTTAAAATCACATGAAATAAACCACCATAACAACACATGCAATGGATTCAGAAAGCACGGAACACCAAACACCACATCTGGAATTTTGACACCACAAGATAAATTTCATGATTTATACAAACCGTACAGGACAATCACAACGCCACCCGGTAGCATGGATAACCACCATATCAATAAACACTGTTGGACCATTACCAACCTACCATGTGGACGGGACCACAGAAAATGCTTCACATGCCATGTTTTGAGATATTACACAAAAAAGGGTGTGATAAATCACGAAAATAATTTTACTTGTCAATACTACAAATTTAGTCCCGAATAGAATTAACACCTGCAAAGCATCAAAGACATCCAAGCAGGAAATCTCATAATCTGACTGCAAATGTAGTCTCTGTCCTCTAGATTCCAGGAAATTTAGTAATAATTGAAAGATTATGAAAAATCTGATCCAACAAAACTCAAAATCTGCAAGGTGTGGGTTGGGATTCCTTTTCTTTTTTTGAAGACTAACAAAATCAAACACCCAAGCAATCCACACACCACGGAATCACCAATCTTCACACCCAAAAAAAAAAGATCTCAAACCATAAATTTGTCATATTTACTTACAATCAGTTTTCAACTGTGCTTTCAGCATCATAACTACAATCTGCAAATGAGTAAAATTCAAAGCTAGTCACCTTTTTGCAGAAAGGAAACAGAGACAAGAATACAAGATACAGGGATCCGAGAACAACAAAATAAGACACAAACAACTCACTCAATGTGAAACTACCACAAGCTAACAGGACCTTCCAATCTATTTTGCATAAACATTCATAAAGGTACTATTTTACAGCCTGCAGTCTCATACATGCTAAAGTTACAAAAACATGCTTCAGAAAGGCATTCTATATAGAAAAAATTAGCAAAAAAATCTACTGAACTACACGTCGGATAAAATTCAACTCGCTGAAGTAATTCTCATTGAGAGGAAACACAAATAGAACCTATAATTATAGCAATTACCTAGAAGCATAAACTTTTTAACTTACTTGGTAATTCAAATTGCCAATTTTGGATCCACTGTTCCTTTAGCATTACCTTCTTCTGTTAAAAGGTTGTCCGGATCCTGCAATATAACATAAAATCAGCAGCGTACAGATAAGATGTAATCTGGGGAAAGTCAGGGCCAGTAGACATATACCTCCATTCCCCATTTTATGTAATCTGGGGACTCACAGGCTTTGTATTCATCAACTAAACTCTCAATTATGTCCCGTGATTCATCGAATTCAGAAAGATCATTGTCCTGAAAAAACATTTTGCAACAGATAATAAAAAAGCAGTCTACAAAGCTAGTGCACCTTATCTCGAAGCATTCTACACTCCAGCCAAAAAGGGCTAGTGGAGATTAACAAAATCATGTTGCTCATCTGAAATGGAGCATTGTGAACAATAAAACCATGATGTTTCTGATCTAAAAGATGGGTTCCTTTTTCATGATTACTAGCTGAAGATAAAACAGGGAATGTATAGTATAATCCATGTATTGACAACTGACCAGAGGCACGTGAGAAACATGAGGAAGGCAACTTACAGCAAACATCGGAAATTTTCGATAGTTATCAAGAAAAGCTTGCTTTTTTCTCAGTTTCTCATACTGGCTCAAACATTTGCTGAAGAGGTGGCGGATGCTAGTGTGGCTTGCTAGCATGAGACCACTTACCTACAAATGCAGTTTGCTCATTTATTCTTTCACAAAATTTGCATAACATTCAAGTTACACTAAACATTACATGGGAAATTCAACATCTTCAAATTTGACATATGAAACTGAATAACATAATCTCTAGAAAGATTTATGTTTTTCGTAAGATTCTAATGAAAAATAAACCAAAACAGAGAAAGTAAGGGCACAGATTTTGTTCCTACCCTGTGCGCAGTTTGAACATAAGGAGACTTTCTAGACAAAGCAACCTTCAAAAAGAAAAGGAAAAAATATAACATGAGCAGATATTATAATCTGATTAGAAGAGGAAAAGAGTAAATGGAATGAAGAAAAAGGTTTTATTCATTATACTATAGGAAAAGACCTGTATACTTGCAGGGCCCCACTCAATAAAGTTAACAAGCTTCCTTTCACGAATCCTCTGCAAACTTTCATGAACCTGATAAAAGAGTAGGCAATGCAATATAGATGAATTTACTTGTGTGCAAAAAGAAAAAACTGCTTGCGCTTATGATATGCAAAAAGCCAACTCAATTAATAGCAGCCTCTCCATGTAATGATATGCAAAACCATGTAACAAGCACAAAGGGACCCTGGACAAAGCTAAAAGATAAAACAGGATCAACACACTGACACTATAGCTGGGCTGACCTAACAAAAAGCCAACTTACTGAAACTAAAGTATCACATAACTAAAGCCAAATTATGAGGCAGCCATGGAGAAAAAAAAATGGAAACAGCTAAAGGGTTGACTTCCCAAATGTGCTGCCCTCATGGTGATTAACTTAACAAGTTCATTCATCTTTTCAAGCAGTCTTCTACAGTAAGAGACTTCTAACAGGTTCATAAACTATAAGAAATTATTACCTGAGTAGGGTCCACTTCTCCCTGAATAATATTCAATATCGAAATGTATTTTGCTTGACTAGCTTCTTTTGTTCGTGCATAAGAGGAAACCATGATATTCTTGGTCTGAAAAAAAAAGGGTCAGTTTGATACCTAACTACACTTTGGTTAAACAATAAGGAATGAAATTTCTCACCTGCAGAAGTCTTCTCATAACATCCAGTACAGTAGTTTTACGAATCACATTAGCCTGCCATGAGATTATTTGCATCAGATCATCAGCAAATCCTCCTTTAAGAGCATAAGCATGCCAAGTGAAAATATATAAAGAAATGACAAACCAAAATAATATAATTTGATGGAGCTGCTAATTGGTGTATCTGAAATAATCCAACTATGTCTCACCAAAATCCATAAAACTACTGAAGAGATTCTAATTATCAATTAACTGAGACTCTCATTTTTAACATAATCAATTATAAGACTACTAATGAAACAGTATTATTATCGAACAAATTAAATATAACCATAAAGAAATCAAGTTCGAATCTTACCTGACGCTCCACTGTGAGTGGTGTATATCCAGTCATAAGAAAATGGCATCTTGGTGTTGGAATTAAAGATGCAAGAAGACCAACCAAGTCATTGTTCATATATCCTGGATACCGCAGAGTAGTTGTGCTAGCAGACATAACAGTAGATACCAAAGAGTTTGTTTGAGCAAATGTGGGAGTTGACAAATGTAGGCGCTCAACAGCAATTCTATTCAGTGCAGTATTGTCCAGAACAACAACACAATCTGCATTTAGAGTCAGTCTCTTGAGTGTTAAAAGTGAGTTATAGGGTTGGACTACCACATCACTCGTCTCCATCTGGTTAGGAAATACACTGTATGTCTGGACCAGCTTTTTGCTATAGCGATCATTTAAAGTCTCCAGCAGATACGAGCCCATACCTTCAATACATAATGCAGACACTCAAGAAGTAAGCAAACCAGAAACCAGATACGAGCCCATACCTTCATATATTAGCAACAATAAGTTCACATATTGTGCAGCCATTATGATTATGTGGCCAGTGGCCACAATATTATCAAGTACGATTCACAAATTATCTATTATAAACCAAGAGCAATCTAACTTTGAACCAATCTACGCTTACCAGAACTGTGTTAATTCAAGTGTTCAAATCATGACCACTTGTCAGATTCTAACAAAAAATATCGGTAATATAGTTTGTGTGAGAGTACTACACAAATGCATCAAAACTTCAGAACTTTAATAGATAAGAAAAGGCAATGACAAATTGACAAGTAAAGCAACCTGAGCCTGTTCCTCCAGCAATTGAATGGCATAGAACAAAACCCTCAAGACTATCACTTCCATCTGCCTCTCTATCAATCATGTCCATTATATCCTCTTCAACACCCTTTCCCTGACCGGTAAATCATACAAAAATCAGTTGATGATAATAAGAACCTAACTACCAAACTCTAAAAAAGGTAAGAACATTTTTACCCTGAATATCCCAAAAGAAAGAAATCAAATTATCTAGCACATGGGACAGCCAGGCAACAAACCTGATGATATCCACTGGCCCAATTATTTCCTGCACCACCACCATGATCCGAAACAAAGATGTTCTCATGATTGTAAAGATTTCGATATTCACTGTTTTGAATTCCATTGATGACCCTAGGCTCCAAATCAATTAGTAATGCTCGTGGTATGTAGTGCTGATCATCCGCTTGGTAGAAAAACACATCTTTCCTATCACCTCCCTGAATCACACCAAATTCAACAAATAGACATTGATCGAAATCCTATTAATACTATCATCTTAGAGTTCACAGATTATATATTTTATTTTACATTTCCAAATAAACAGCAGAAAAAGGAAAACAATAAAAAGCAGACAGTTAAATTCCCTGATTTAGGTCAAGACAATAGAATACAATCTTTCAAAAGATAAAGAGTGAGAATAGAAGACCTACCTGAGTAGCGAAATCTTCGAGAATGCCATCTTTGTTGATGCCGTGTTCGAGGCAAAGCTGTTTCCAGAACTCCATGCCGATCTGGTTCCCGCATTGTCCTACTTGCAGCGTGATTATCTCTCTCGGCATTTTTACTCTCTTTTTCTTATTTTCTCGGGGAAATTAGGGTTTTGAGATCGACGGAGAGAGAGATGGAAATGTGAGAGATGAATCTGGCGCGTAGAGGATTTTGAAAAGATGAAATAAAAAAAATTGAGGGAAAAAGGGAATCCCCGAAGTTTTGGATGTGCGTGCGCTTAATATCAATGCTTTTATACACTGAAGTGAAGCAGCAACTCCCTCGCTGGACTGCCGGCCAGGAGCGGATGCTAATGTGCGTCCTATGCGTAGCATAAGCTCAGGGGCCTGGTTCACTGTATGGGCTTAATACCAGGGGTTTTTTTAGCGAATTTTGATTGGGCCTGAGTAGGTTTCATGTGTGTTTTAAATGTATATTTGTTTTTGTTGTTATTTACTTGTAGTGGTAGAATCCATTACTAAAAGCAGCAATAAAAACATGAATTTACTATTTTTACTTTTGTAATTTTTGCACTTTTTTTTTTGTTTTAACAGTTCTCGGGGCTGAAAATGCATTAATTTTTTTTAAAAAAATAACAATCAAGCCAGAAGATGCATGACCCACCGCATCTTATCAAAAAGAGAAAATAAAAATAAAAATACCAGGTGAAAAAAAGGTTTAAAAAAAGACAAGAGGGAACCAAGTCAACCTATTGTTCCCGGGATATGGATCATTCATCCTGCTGAACAAAAACTTTTTATTTATTAAGTTATTTTTCATTAGTCACGCAACAATCAATGACGTTGGATATTTATTTTTTATCAAATAAAAACAATTTAAAAAGGAACAGATAGGACATGAGCGCGGGACAAAAAAGAAATGGCCTATTTTTTAAAAGTTAAATAACAAAAAGCGGTTTTTTAGGCCAAATAAAGAAAGAAATCGCACATGCAGCTGAGCAACAACTCCGATAAAAACCAAATAAAATATTATAAAATGGGTATATTATATTTATACTTAAGCAATTTATTTGATTTTATTAAAAAATAATTGTTTTTAAAAGGCAAATTTAACAAAAAGCAACAAATAAAAAAACTTAGGATAACATGTGTCATTTTTAAAATTAACAAAAAATCTTATAGATAGCAAATAAAAATATTAATGGATCTCAATCTTCAATTAAATTATATGATAAGAGATAAAACTAAAAAAACACAAGCTTAAAAAAAATGAATACAGACGAATTTTCTAAACCTCGGGTTAATCTTTCAAATTCGTAACTCGTTAGATTCTAAACTTGAGTTTAATCAAGAAGCTCAATTTAATGTTGAATAATGAAATTAAAAAAAAAACATCAATTTAAAAGATTTGTCAAAATAAAGAAATAGCAATAAAAAATAAAGGAGGATTAAATCGTAAAAAACTCAAATAAATACATTACAATCAAGAAAATAAAAATCAAATTTAATAGATTAAAAAATAATAAAATAATAAAATAATAAAATTAAAATTAAACAAATTAATTGAAAGAATAGATATCAAATCCGAAAAACAAATCGAAGAGCTATGAAATTTTCAAAGAAATAGCAATAAAAAATGAAGGATTGTAAAATCGTAAAAAACTCAAATAAAATCTATAGTAATCAAAAGAATAAAAACTAAGTCTAATAGATTAAAAAAATTTAAGAATAGTGAAATTAAAATAATTAAAATTAAATAAATCAATTGAAAAAATAAATATTAAATTTAATAAAAAAAATAAATTAAAGAGCTGCTATAAAATTTTAAAAGAATGGTGCAAAAATTGCGGATGATAAAGAAAAAAAAAAGAAAAAAGGAGAGGAAGCCAATTGGTAGCCAACCAAAGGGAATGACGCCACACATGATGTCTAGATAGATAAGCCTTGCCATGACCAATCAAAAAACACCAAGAAATGTCATTTTTGTTATTGTCACAAGTCGTAACATGCACTTTTTAAACATGATAGGATGGTTTCTTTGATGGCGTGTTCGTTCGCCATCCTTTTTTTTTTATTTATTAAAGGAACAAATTGCACTTGAGATTACATGACAATAACAAAAAAGAAAAAAAAAAGGTATGAACCAGACCTTGGAGGCAATGTTAGAAAATTTTGATTTTAACAGCAATAGAGTTATTTTATTGTGCTATAAAATATCAAATATCAAAAACACCCTTAGTCTGTCTCAAGGTGTATATTTTTTTAGGGACATTTAAGTATTTATACTATACAAAAAAGTTTAAAAAGACCAAGAGCTTCTAATTAATCTTACAATGGCCAATGAATTTTATGAAAAAATCACATCACTTCTAGAAGACATGCAAAGTTTTTTTGGTTGAGAAGGGAAAAATAGTAAATTCACTATTATAATTCACAATAAATTAAGGTATATTTGCAATACTTTTCCCGGGTTTAGGTTTTTTTAAAATAAAATATTGAAAACACCCTTAGACTTGAGATATATAATTTTTTGCTTTTAAAGTCATTTAAATAATTATACCACGCAATTGTTTTGAAAAGATCAAGATATCCTCAGTTAATTTTATAATTATTAATGAACCATGCAAAAAAAATACGAAACCTTTGAGTGACATGCAAAATTTTTTAGTTAATGAAGGTAAAATAGAAAATCTATTATTACAATCCTTAATAAACAAGATTTAAAATTTTAAATGAGAAGAGAATGTCAAGCTATGACTGTGCATTCCCCTGTTTTCCCTTAGTTTGAAAAAATACATTCGCCTTCTTTATTCATGATGAGAAAAACATTTTATTTGTCTTGATTTTTAAAAAATTTAATATTACCATTAATCAAGTGAATGATGAATACATTTTATATATATATTTAACATGTTCTAATATAGTCATGGTGGGTTTCTAGTGTAATATCCTGAAAAGTTTTGGTTGAAAGGATATTGATATTGCCCTTATATAAATAATTATGATTATTTATGATTGAGAGGTAAATTGGACATTTAAAATAATTTGATAAACATGTATAATTCAAAAAAAGATAAAAAAGATAAAACCTATAGATATTTGACTTTGCTATGTAAATTTCATATAATTTAGAGAGAACAAACCTGAAAATCACTAGAAGGAAGTGAAACAAAATGATCTTAAAAGATTGAGGTTTTATTCTATTTTCTTGATTTCAAGGTAAAAAAATATGAATCAATTTTATTTAAAAAGATTTTGAATTGATTAAAGTTTTTTCTATATGAAAAGTGTATAAAGTTAAAAAGATTTAAATAGTATTTGTATGAATAATTAAATATAATAAATTCTATGAAATTGTAAAATGGATTAAGAATGCTTAATGGATGTTTAATGAGTTGAAAGTGTTTGATTAACAATTAGATATATAAGTAAGAAGTTGTTAGTTTAAATGTTTGGTATAGATTTCTGTATAATCCAAAAATTATGTTGAATAGATGCTTTAATGAGCTTTAATAATCGATGCCATCTTACTTTATTTTAGGAACAATCAATTATTTGCCCCTTGTGTTTGTGACACGTAGTAATTTTGCCCTTGTTTTTTTAATTTGGACAAATTGGCATCAAAATTAATAAAATTTTGGTTAATTAGCTCAAACCAATAATGCTATTAGAAAGGATAAAATTGCATCTTTTAAGGATATAGGTGCTCAATTAAACATTTTTTTGGAAATTTTCCTCTACATACAGTAATATTGTTCATGTCTCCTCATCACCTCAGCATCCACTAAATCACCTTATTGGTGGTCGGATAGTGAAGATCGCAACGTTGAAGCTGCTGGGACTTTTTAATTAGAAAAAGTTTGATGCAGTTCTCGTATTGTCTTAAGCAGCAATTCAGTCTATTTATAACGATATAATTCATGGCAATTATTGATTGGGATCAACTGACCAATATTTTAACAATTTTGATGTAAATAGACCAAATTTTAAAACACGAGGGATTAGAAAAACATTTGTCACAAGATCAAGGGGTGAAAGTGTGATTTTGACAAAAAAAAAAAAAAAAAGGAATAAAAGAGTGCAAGACAATTATTTCCATCTCCCGTGCCCAAACGAAGATCACAGTGATGGTTCATCGCACAACAAAAGAGAAATTAAGAGATTACATAATAACACCCACGTTATTCTACTAAATGTTCATTACACAGCCAGCACAGTACTGGTCCAAAGACTGACCACAAAACATAAACTAGCAGTCTAACGGGACCAAAGAAAAGCTCCCATGGCATACTTCCTTTTCTCTTCAACATCCCCAGTGATGGGCAACCCATACTCTCTGAGCAGGCAATCAAGTTTCCATTCTTGCATGGTCTCATAGTCGTCTCTGGTGTATCTTGGGTAGTGCAGTGGCATCTGAAAGCTCCCACTCTGCTCCTTTTCGTGCTGCCCATTTTGTCCTTTATTGCCTCTGTTTGAAGTTGGCCTCTGCACTGACTCCATTCCACCTTCACTCATATTTTGCCCAGCAACTTGTATGCGCTAGAGTTAGTTGGCCAGATATGCAAGTTAGTTGTAGAAAGGTGGTGGCTTTTATAGAGGTTAATGAGAGACTGTGGAACGCAAGGGACCCAGACGTCGTCGAGGTAGGGTAATGCTGCAATATTCATTGTTGAGAAAACAATGCTGATTGCCCTGTGACTTGTGAGTTGGGGTTTATTTAAATTTCAGGAAAATTAGAATTATGGAGAAGTCCCAAGTCTATGGCCTAGGAGACGTAAGCACGTCTAGGTGTGTGTTTATAATACAGTGCAATGTAATTCTTAATTAAAAATATATTAAGATAATATATTTTTAATTTTTTTTTAATTATTTACATCAGAAAATTAAAAAATAATTTAAAAAACAGATAGATCTGCGTTCCCAAACATATCCTGGGGAGCCGTATTCAACCAGAGTGCGTTTCCGGAACTGGTGAAAATATGGTGGAATTAGGTAGATTAATTAATTCAATGTCTTTACGCCGGCTAGATTGTACTGAATATTCCTAAATTCTCTACTCATTTATTTGCCAAGGAAATTAGTTATTAATAATACTTCACATGCAAAAATAAATAAATAAACAAGTTATAAGCCATTAGATTGGTGGAAGCAACCAATAATTCTCTCATTGATTTTGTGTGATTGGATGGTTTGTATTTTTATTATGATCTATTCTTATTTATTTTCTTATAAAAATAGCATTACTCTTTGATTATATTTCCACAGCACCGTAAAAACTAAAAATTATTATGGTTTGCCAAAATTAATTCATTAATCCTTATAGTATATAAAATAACTATATAATCCCTTGATAAGCGTCGCAAAATCTCAATTTACTTGTTTTTCTTTATGCTTTATTTTATAATCAAACTTGCCCATCTTACCTGCTTCTCCTTTTTTTTCTTCTTTTTTTATAACATAAAAAAACAAAATAAATTGGAAAAATATAAAATTGATGAAAATATATGCTTCGGTATACATACTAGAAGTTAGT
Source organism: Populus simonii (assembly GCA_007827005.2). Taxonomy (NCBI): domain Eukaryota; kingdom Viridiplantae; phylum Streptophyta; class Magnoliopsida; order Malpighiales; family Salicaceae; genus Populus; species Populus simonii. The sequence goes on from CM017477.2 coordinate 6,586,187, forward strand.
TTCAATATCTTATGGATGATTTATTATTTGCTTTATATATATATACTAGTTTATGTTATGATTGCAAGTTTATAATAAAAAAAGATACAAAAAAATCAACTGATCAAACCCATGACTCAGGTCACGAGATTGGAATAACATTATAGAATGAAAATTAAAACAAATTATGAAGTCTAATTTCCAATCAATCAATATTAAAGGATTAAATTAAAAAAATTAACTAAAAAGAACAAAAAACCTGACATAATTGGCCTAACCCGCGACTTAGGTCATAAGACTGTGATAATCTCATAGAAAGTAAATAATTTTTTTTATATAAAACTTAATTCTCAATCAACTAAATGTCAAAGAATTAAATTAAAAAAAAATCAAATAAAAAAAATTACCTGAGTCAACTAAGGCTAACCTGCCAAATTTAGGTTAGCAGACTAAGATAACTTCATAAAAAAAAGAAAGAAAATATAAATATAAATTTTCAATCAACCCAGTGTTAAAGATAAAATTAAAAAAAAAAAGAGTATTCAATTAAAAAAATGACAAAAAAACCCAAGTCAACTTAGCTAACCCGCAAAACTCGTGGCCAAGATCATAAGACTGTGATATTCTCATATAAAAATAAAAATAATTACAAAGTCTAATTCTCGATCAGCTCAGTGCTGAAGGATGGAGTTGAGAAAAAATTAATTAAAAAATAAAAAAAAATAACCCGAGTCAACGCGACTAACCCGTAAAATTTGCAACTCGGATCATTATACCGAAAAGAATTCATAGAAAGCAAATAAAAAAATTTTATGAAGCCCTATACCCAATATATTCAATATTAAAAGATAAAATTAAAAATAAAAATAAATTTTTATTAAAAAATCCTAAATTTTTATTAAAAAAATCCTAAATTTTCTTAAATATCCCTTATAATATGAAAAGCCAATCCCTTATAATATGTGTTAATAGGTATAGCGGGTTTCTAGTTTTCCTCTCCACGTGTTTGGACATAAAAATAAAAGAGACATCGCATATGGAATATGGATGTAAAATCAATATATTTATCTAAACATCATTATTGTAACAAAACATAAAAACAAAAACGAAAGATAATCCATCTCTTAAAAGAAAATAAAGGAGAGCAGGTAGACTTCAGTTAACCTATAATTATAATTAATCAAGCATTTAATTTGTGTGCGGTATTTAACCATGACCATAAAAATAATAAAAAATATTGTAGTATTTAACGAAAGAAAAAAACAAATTGTAGTATTTCGGTTTTTTTTTTTAAAAAAAAATTGAGCTATATATTAGTATCAATGATGGGTTTTTTTTTTAAGAAAAAATATTATCCATGACAGCTGACAAAACTAATATATATTTTTTTTTTACGCCTGATAAAATCTGCTAAAGGGTGCAAATAAAAAAATATATTTGTTAAGCAAAATACGTCCATAGTCCCTTTTTGGCTTTTAATAACACGAGCCGATTCTCTATCACTCCACGGACTTTACATAGATGGTTTATTGATCCTACCATGCAAAGTGAAACTTAATTTGTCGACTCATTTATCTAAGAATATTAACTGATACATAAGCAAAGCCTCGAGTAACTCTCTGTATTTTTATCATTGACCTTTCTTTTCATTTACTTAATTGAATGAATATCGATGCTATCTTACTTTATTCAATATCTAATGATGATCATATGACTATCAAGAACAATTATTTTAGGGAAAATCAAATCTTACCCTTACATTTTTTAAATATTATTTGATATTGTTTTTTTCTCTTGAAAATATATTAAAATAATTTTTTTTAATTTATTTTTAACATCAGGATATCAAAATGATATGAATACACGAAAAAAATAATAATTTGAAGATGCTGGAATTTCTTAGAAAATCTTTGACCCAGTACTCATATTTTCTTAAGCAACAATTCGGTCTATTTATAACAATATAATCCATGGCAGTTATAGATTGGGATTAACCGACAAAAATCTTAACAATTTTGAAACACAAGGGATGAGACTAACATTTTTCACAAAATCAAGGGGTGAAAGTGTGATTTTGACAAAAAAAAAATGAAGTCAAAGAGTGCAAGACAATAATTTCCATCTCTCTCATGCCCAAACGGAGATCACAATGATTGTTGATCACACTACAAAAGAGAGAGAGATTACAGAATAACACCCACATTATTCTACTAAACGTCATTCCACAGCACACGGGTCCCAAGGCTGACCTCACACATTATCTAACGACTAAATTCATTTCCCAAGCGTCGTAAATTAATTAATTTATTAATTAATTACTCCTACCATAAGACATCATGCCTTTGCAATATTAATCCCCCTCCAATTTGATTATACAGTCACAATCCGAGCATTCCAAGCTAGACAAAAACAAATCAACAGGTACTTGATGTAACACATAACATTACAATATCACAAATATATGATAGTTATTAATATCATAATCTAGAAGTCCAACTATGCCAAAGAAAAGCTACCATGACACGCTTCCTTTTTTGTTCAAGATGTTTAGTTTATTATAACAAGTCATGTTAACTATACGAAAGATTTTTAAGAAAATTTAGAGTTTAAACAAGTTTAAATCTATAAGCATATAAAAATATAACTCATGAATTGCTTTCAACACAATAATAATAATATAATACAAGCATGCATACTAAGCATATATTTAAATTCGCAATAATATATATAAAAAACTAGCTTGAATACTAATAATAAAATCAATTATACTTAAATTAAAACAAGAAGGATATTTAATTTTTAAAATACTTAAAGTAATGAATTTTTTGTTGTTATTAACGATGAATACTTTGTCCTTAAGGTTTTATTGCTCCTCACTTGTGTAACTACGATGTTCACAATATACCTCTCAATATTCTAACACTACCATCTTTTTTTAGATGTACTTCTAAACAAGGCATTTGAATCAAAGATTATATAACTCAAACATCTCTTAACATTATATAATACTAGCATGCATACTAAGCTCTAGATTTTGGAGCAAAATCAAAGCATAAAAAGGAGAAGAAAAACACTAAAAATGAGGTGAGGATGAGTGTGTAAAATCTGAAAAATTCAAGTTAGAAACTCTTCCTTCACTCCTATTTTTATAGTGAATCCTGGAAGCTAAAAGGTTAAAGAATTAATTCCTACCATTATCAACCTTTAATTAGCCACCATAAATTAAGAATTAAATCTAGAAAAATAAAGGGTTCTTTGAGATTAGTTTCCCATCCATCCATAAATTTATTTAATTAAAATAAATTTCCAACAACCCCTCACATAAATAAAAATTATCTCACTAGTTTGAAAATGACTCAAAGATTTGTTAAGAGATAATAATTTGGTTACTTACTACATGAGGATATGCACTACCAAAATCTTTAGATTTACCGACAGATTTTTCATCGGTATTTTAACTACCATTTTGTTGATAAAAAAATTACCGACAGAAAGTTTTCATCGGTGAATCTTTTGTAGGTAATTTTTTGTTTGTCGGTAAATCCATTGGTAATAAAAAAATATTATTACCAATGGATTTACTGACAGAAAAAGCGAGCAAAAAAATATATTTCATTCCATCGGTAATTTCCTCAGAAACAAACCGTATGTAATTTCGTCGGTAATTATTTAAAAATATTTTAAAAATATATATATTTTACAAAACTATAAAATAATTAAATTGATATTAATCAACACTCTATAATACCCAATATGCTTGGAAAAAAGAAGAAAATCAACTCAAAAAAATTGCAACAAATAAATAATACGAAAAAATAAATTCAACTGAAAAAATTCGTATGAAAAAAATTTTAAAAATCCTATAAATAAATCAACTAAAAATTGATCTCATATGAAAAAAAAAATCCTACAACAACATTCATACAGTTATTAAGAACAAAAACAATTAAAAATAAAATAAAAAACAAATATAGTGAAAAAAACACGAAAGAAGAATTTTTTTTTTTTTACCTTAATGTAGTTGCAAGTAAAGCTAAGAAGAGAAAAATAAATAAATTCGTAAAGTATACTAATTAAAAAAACTTAGAAGAAAAAAATAAAAAAGGAGAAGAAGACATACCTGAGCATGGAGAAGAAGAGAAGGAGTTGAGGAGAGAAGAGAAGAAAAATAAGAAGAAAAAAAAGAAGAAGAAAGGAGACGGGTCTGTTGTGAAATTAGGGATTCTAGGCTTTTTCTTTGGATGTTTACTGACGGCTTTACTGATGGATAATTAAATATTAATATTTTTAATCATTCCGTCAGTGATTTCGTCTGTAATATTTAATTTGAATTTTGAATTTAATCAAAAAATTTCGGAAACCATCAAATATCACCGACGACTTTTCAATCCATCAGTGATTCCGTCTGTAATATTTAATTTAATTTAAATTTTTCAGAAAACCGCCAAATAACACCAACGACTTTTCAATCCGTCAGTGATTTTGTCTGTAAAGAACAATAATTAATAGTGCAATTGGAAAGTGAATGGTTCCAGAGCTCTCTGTAAAATACTGATGAAATGTTCCGTCAGTGATTCCCTTTGTAATTAACATGATGAATAGTGTTGACAATTTACCAATGATTTTTCTAACGGAATAAATTATGTCTGTAATTTTGTTGGTAAAAATGGCATGTCATCATTTTGTTTTGCTTTGTTTTAATTATTTTTTTTCCACTGTAATTCCCTCGGTAAATACCGAGGGAATATTTCCATCGGTAAAATCCATCGGTAATTTATCAACGAAAATATTCCCTCAGTATTTCTGTTTGTATTTATCGATTTTTTGGTAGTGATGTAGCTTTTGGCTTTAAATCTTTCTTGGTGAAATAATATCGGATTTACTTTACTAAATAATATATATTTTTTTTATGTAAATCAAGACAATAGTATTCATATAGTTCTCTATATAGAGATTAATTTGTTTTTGTTATCACTTTTGCCTTTATTTTGACCCTGAACAACTCTTGAAATCATGAGCACTTTAGAGAATCGGGTTTATATTGAAATTCTCAAAGAAATAACCACACTTTTCATTCATATATATTATATATATAATATTTCATTTAGATTATTCTACTATACTCTATTTAATGTATCAAGATATGAAAATCATTAATAGCTTATCCTACCCTTTATCACTCTATAATTAACAATTATTTCATCATAGGAATAAACAAAAAATCATAATTTCTTGGTGTTATAAAAAAATGTTATATGATTTGGTTTTTCATTTGAACCTAGATCTTGAGATCTTCAATCAACTAGATATGGTTATTATTATTATACTTTTTCATATTTTAAAGGTTTTAAGCTCATTGTTCTTGATGAATTATACACAAGCTTTCTCAACAAACTTTTGGTTAGTTGATCCACAATATTTTTCTTTGAATTTACATAATTAATGGAAATAATTTCATTTGAAAGTAAGTGTTTAACATTATTGTGTTTATATATGTCTAGACTTTTTATTATACATATTACTTTATGTCCATTCAGATGATGTCTTACTATCACAAAGAACATAAGTAGTTAGCACTAGTTTTTGCCAATATAAAATATTTTTTAATAAATTTTAAATTCATCCAATTTTTTTTCTAACTTTATCAAAAATAATAAATTATGATTTCATTGCTAACCTAGCGATAAACAAATAGTTGCTCAATTAAACGTGTTTTTTCGGAAAATTTCCTCTGCATACAGTAATATTGTTCATGCGTCCTCATTACCTCTGCATCCACTAAATCACCCTGGCCGGATGGTGAAGATCGCAATGTTGAAGCTGCTGGGACTTTTTAGAAAAAGTTATTCAGTCCTCCTATTTTCTTAAGCAGCAATTCAGTCTATTCATAACTATATAATTCATGGCAATTATTGATTGGGATCAACTGACCAATATTTTAACAATTTTTGATGTAAATAGACCAAATTTAAAACACTAGGAATAAGACAAACATTTGTTACAAGATCAAGGGGTGAAAGTGTGATTTTGACAAAAAAAAAATGGAATAAAAGAGTGCAAGACAATAATTTCCATATCTCTCGTACCCGAACGGAGATCATAGTGATGGTTCATCGCACAACAAAAGAGAAATTAAGAGATTACATAATAACACCCACGTTATTCTACTAAATGTTCATTACACAGCCAGCACACTGTTCCAAAGACTGACCACAAAACATAAACTAGAAGTCTAACGGGACCAAAGAAAAGCTCCCATGGCATACTTTCTCTTCTGTTCAACATCCCCAGTGATGGGCAACCCATACTCTCTGAGCAGGCAATCAAGTTTCCATTCTGGCATGGTCTCATATTCGGCTCGGGTGTGTCTTGGGTAGTGCAGTGGCATCTGAAAGCTCCCACACCGCTCCTTTGTGTGCTGCCCATTTGGTCCATTGCCGATGTTCGAAGTTGGCCTCTGCACTGACTCCATTCCACCTCCACTTATATTTTGCCTAGCAACTTCTATGCGCTAGAGTTACTTGGCCAAATATGCAAGTTAGTTGTAGAATGCTGGTGGCTTTTATAGAGGTTTTAATGAGAGATTGTGGAATGCGAGGGACCCAGACGACATCGTCGAGGTAGGGTAACGTGCAATATTTATCGGTGAGAAAACAATGATAATTGCTTTGTGACTTCCGAGCTGCGGCTTATTTAAATTTCAGGAAAAATAGATTTATGGAGAATCCCCAAGTCTTCTCTAATGCTACAGATGTGGCCCAGGCACGTCGGAAATGTGTTTTTTGAAAATATTTTTAAATTACAAATATATTAAAATAGTGTTTTTAAATTTTTTTAAAATTAATTTACAATTAAGTAAAAAGCAAGAGGAATAAACGTGATAACAATAATTTAGAAGGCTCCTTCATTATAGTAACCAAATTTGCCGGCGTCTGACTGAAGTACTGAGACCCACTTCAACCTGATAAAATAAATAAATAAATAAATAAAGTGCCTTGCACACTTCCACAGCGAATAGGCATGTGGAAGCAGTACGTGAAACACTAACGTTTAAACCAATATATATCCCAGCCAATCAAAAGTGTCAAAAAGACAAATTGAAATATATTGAATTGTTCATTTCAAGGGCCAGTCACTGGTTATTTGTGAGCGAGGCCTTACCTTCCTTCAGAATAATTAATGCACAAAAACAGGCTTGAAGACATCAGCATTAGTCCTCAATTACACGCTAATCTTTGCAACTTTGTTTTTCTTTCAACAAATCACCAGATTAAGGAGTTAAAGCAGCTAAAGCATACGTGGATTTCCACCCTCAGATCACCAACTGATTCAATCAATGTGACAAATCAATTAATTTCGTATAAGAGGATCGTTTTTAGATGTAGATTTCTCTTATCCCTCCCTTGAAATATTAACAATCTGTCTTGTGTAGAAGAAAATCTTGAGATGAAATAAAAATTTACCAAAACCCCCTGGCCAAAAATCTTCTATCCAAAAAAACCCATCAAATATATATATATATATATATATATATATATATATATATATATATATATATATATATATATATATTGGTATCTACCCAACCCCAAAAGAAATTCACATAATTAAAGATTGCAGCAGCAATAAAAAATAATTGAATATTGCATGCATGTAATTTATGTCATGTAATATAATATAATCGTAAATGTAATTTAAATAATATAAATATAATATCGAATATAAAGACTTTGGATAATAATTTCCATCCAAAATACTAAAGCATTCTTTTATCTAAAAACTCTAGCTAGAGTAATTGTTTTAATTTACCAAGAAAATCAAATGGATTAATGGAGTTAAGTAAAATTAATCTAGGTTTTGTATTTTCTAGTATGGAAAACCTATACATATATTCTTACTTAAACTTTCTTATACCACCACCACCACTACATTCTGTCCTAAGATAACAAGTGAATCCCATCAACCACATTAATGGCGATGGCTCCATTACGATGGCCAAGATAGCTAACTTAAATCAATGCTTGATTTGATCTTCCTCAAGACTTTTTCATTGATTGATTAAATCCACAAACTTAAGGTAGATTAGATAGATTGCAATAACTCCCCTATTTCTCGAAATCCTCTCCACCACACATCATCTCCTCTCTATAAAAATCAGACATGGCTGCAACTGCATTAATTATTGATCAAGCAGGCATTCACTACGAGCAGGAAACTATACACATTATAGTGGCCCATTGTATTATTAGCTAGCACATCTACAGGTAAAATAACTGGCTGCCAAGAGTTTGGAAGAACCAGAAAGGAATATACACCACACATGGTGGCTAACTTCTTGTACACGGCTGTCGATAGGTGGCTGCAATACCAGGCAAACGTTCTGACCCAAAATCCAGTGGAAGATCATATAATTAAATATACAGTCGTTTTTCCATTACTGCAATCTCTCAAGTTGTTCACATTAATTCATGCCCTGCATTTTTTTTCTTTCTTTCTTTCTTTTTTAATAAAGGGTGTCTGCCGGTTTACATGCATTTCAACTAATTTTTTAAGGTCCTGAAATTAACAATCAGGTAAACCTACACTAACTCTTAAATTTATAGCAATCAAATTAATAACTTTTATAAAACAAATTTAAAACCCGAATAATTAGATTACACTGCTCAGCATTTTCTTATACTTTGCTCAAGCGTATGCTTCTCCTTGATCTCCCTACTCTCTTGAACACCTTTCCATACATAGTCGGTTCTCTTCTGTCCATGTGTTCTCTTCATACGTAACAAAAGTCAACATATTGCCTGGTTAAGAACTTAAGGAAAAATCAAGTGAGGGTTAGCTATAAAAATGTCCCGTACGTTCACACTCGCTAACAATAATGTTATCTTTAATTAACCCACGGATTGGAGAAATTTATCATTAATGTTATCTAAAATATTAATATTGCTCTTCCGTCCATATATATTTCGTTAAAAAATGGTTCAGCATATTCTGTTAAAAGAACTTGCTGCACATACCAAAAAAAAATAAAAATCTAATACGAAAATCATTTAATAAAAACAAAAATTATGCGTAATGGATTGAAGTTTTCTTTCCATTCTCAATTGTTTATATATTATTTTCCTTCTCAAGAGATTATTTTGTCAATTTATGCGTGTCACATGTACTATATATAACAAAAAAAAATTAACTATTTCAATGGAATATGTACGAAATTAAGGGTAACATTAAAATTATCAAACAATGTTAAGAGTGAAATTGGTTCAACCAATTGGAAAAGGGTAACATTATAAACACGCTATATAGTTTAAGGGTATTGTTGTAGTTAACCCGAAAATTAACAACACCAAGGCTCAACACATATTTATACGTGGAAAAGTTTTTGATTTACTTGGAACTTTCTTAAATTGTGTTTACTAATTAAAATATTTTTTTTCAATTGATGTTTTTTATTTATGAAATTTCCTTATTTTTACCATGTTAATTAAATCTTGAAAACATGCAAATAAGGATTTTGTTTTTATTTTGGAAAAAGAAATGATGCTAATTTTACCGGAAAACCCTTTGCAAAATCTTTTTTTTTTTTGAATAATTTCATCCGTTGAATTTGATGGACCCAGTCATTCAATACATGATATTCTTAAGGAAATGTTTTGAAAAATCACAAATTAGATCCAGCAAAGCCGTTTTTCATGGGACTTTAGGGTTTGTTTCTAATCATCCTCTTCCTAGTTTGCTGCTTGGTGACATTTGCGGGGCCGTGTTCGCTCGCAAACGCCCTGGTGCTTGGCTTTTCTGTCTCCTTCATTTCGTAAAAAAAAGAAAAAAAATCCTGAAGAAATAAATTTAGAAGAGATAAAAGATGATAATTATTAAATAAAAACTTCAGATTTTTCGAAGGAAACACCCCTTGATATTTGGAATGTGACGGAGGCTCATGTTGAACACAAACTTTCACTTTGGATCTACCAGGGTGCCAATAGAATTAAGGCCTATCCAGTTAATGATATATGAGCAAAAACGGTGAGCTGTGAAGTGTTTGCATTACTGTTTTACAATATTGGTCAAGGAGCCCCGTTGACTTGCTTCTCTAAGTTGATTAGCCTAACTTAATAAACGGGTTAACAATTAATCATGGTTCGATAACATTTTCTGTTTTTAGAAAATCAAAAACTATTTTAAGTGTTTTTTTTAAGCTGTTTATTTATTTTTAACAGAATGTGTGAAAAAACACTCTTATATATATATACTTAAATGTTTAAGAAATATAAAAAATATATTATTAGTGTCAGTTTGGAAACGCAGGCCAACCTGTATTTTTAAAAAAATTAAATTTTTTTTATATTTTGGATCATTTAATTTGATGCGTAGATCTAAAAAATAATTTAAAAAAAACAAAAAAAATATCATTTTAATATATTTTAGCATGAAAAACACTTTAAAAAACAACTGTAATTACACTCCAAAACAATCACTAAATAGCCGATGATGGTGATGAGGTGATATAGTAGTGGTAATATTGATAACACAATATCTTATAAAATAAATAAATAAATAAAAATCACTTATTTTGTTTTTAAAAATTTGTTTAAATCTTTTAAGATTGTTTACAGGAAAAAAAAAAACCGCACTCGTACAAAAAAAAAAAAAATAATTGGAGGGTTTTTTATTGAACCACACTTAAATTGATTTTGAGCAAATTAATTAGGGAGAAATTACAAACGCGTAGCGGGTTCTATTTAGAGCATCAGAGGTCGAAGATTGCGGGAAAGTTTTTGAACAAATTGACCGTACACAAGAAGGCCGTACAACCATTAACAAAAGTGTTGTTGTCCCCTTTCTAACAGCTTCCCTTAACTGAACCCAATTTTCCTGGGAAAATATTCCTTTTCTTTCATTCTTTCGATCTGGTGATTCTTGATTCAGATATAGAACAATTTTGTTGCCACCTTTTTCCTGAAAATTCCACTACCTATGCGATAATACATTTTACATGGTCTTTATCCATTTTGTCTGGTTTTAGAATAGCTTAATTGGTATGTTTTAGATTATCTTTGTTGTTGATGGAGGAAATCTATGGTTTTTGCTGATGTTCTTCCGGGTTGAGTTTGTGGGAATTCTTGGGGATTCAGCCAATTTTCTTCGATTTATCAATAACCTGTAATATGTTCAGGGACTTTGGTTTTTCGGTCTTGGAAGGGGCTATACATTTTCTAGTTGTTCCATTTTTATCTGGCAAGTCATATCAATTTGCTTCATATTGATGTAATTCAAGTTTATGTTCCGATAACTTTCTTCTTGTTTTTCAGTTCTTGCTTGAGCATAATATTAAATCTCAACACCCCATTTGCAGATATTTCGAATTTTAATTAGTTTCAGAATGGAGCAGTTTAGGCAGATTGGAGAGGTAATCGGAAGTTTGAAGGCATTGATGGTGTTTCGCGACAATATACAAATCAATCCACGACAATGCTGTCTGTTGCTTGATGTATTCAGTTTTGCATATGATTCAATAGCTGAAGAGATGAGACAAAACCTGAAATTTGAAGAGAAGAACGTGAAATGGAGAATACTTGAACAGCCATTGAGAGAGATTTATAGAATATTCAAAGAAGGAGAAGGTTACATCAAGCAGTGCCTGGAAACCAAGGATTGGTGGGCCAAAGCCATTACCCTCTATCAGAACTCGTATTGCGTTGAGTTTTACATCCATAACTTATTATCATGTATCCCTGTTGTCATTGAATCCATCGAAATTGCTGGAGAATTTTCTGGATTAGATCAGGATGAGATACAGAAGAAGAGACTTGTGTACTCGAACAAATATCAGAAGGAATGGAAAGATCCTCGACTTTTCCAGTGGAAGTTTGCAAAGCAGTATCTTATTTCTCAGGAACTTTGCAATCGGTATAATACAGTTTGGAAAGAAGATAGGTGGGTGCTCCTAAACAAAATCCTGGAAAAGAAAATGTCAGGCTCGACAAAGCAAGAGCGGCAACTTACAGATATTCTATTGAAAAACTTGGAAGGATCGGAGCCAGTAAATGGGAAACTCTTACCATGTTCAATCTTAGTACGGTCCAAGGACTACAGTGTAAGGAGACGCCTTGGGAGTGGGAGTCAGTACAAGGAGATACTATGGCTGGGTGAAAGCCTTGCCTTGAGACACTTTTTTGGAGACATTGAGCCCCTATTTCCTGAGATTTCTTCATTGTTATCCCTTTCCCACCCGAATATATTGCAATTCTTTTGTGGGTTCACTGACGAGGAAAAGAAAGAGTGTTTTCTAGTCATGGAACTAATGACTAGGGACCTCTGCAGCTGCATCAGAGAAACCTGTGGCCCAAGAAAGCGCATTCCACTCTCTCTTCCCATTGCGGTTGATCTTATGCTTCAAATTTCCAGAGGAATGGAATATCTCCACTCAAAGGAAATCTACCATGGTAATTTGAACCCTTCTAACATTCTTGTTAAACCAAGAAACATCACCTCAGAAGGGTACCTGCACGCTAAGGTTTCGGGTTTCGGGCTCTCTTCAATCAAGAACTTCACTCCAAAAAACTCATCAAACCAGAACGAAACCCTTTCATTCATCTGGTATGCTCCAGAAATTTTGGAAGAGAAAGAACAGACAGGAAGTGAAAAGAATTCTAAATACACAGAAAAAGCTGATGTGTACAGTTTTGGAATGGTTTGCTTTCAACTTTTGACTGGGAAAGTTCCATTTGAGGATAGCCATCTTCAAGGAGACAACATGAGCCGAAACATCCTAGCTGGAGAGAGGCCTCTATTTCCATTTTATTCACCAAAATATGTTACTAACTTGACAAAGAGATGTTGGCATACGGACCCAAATCAACGTCCAAGCTTCTCATCCATATGTAGGATCCTTCGCTATGTAAAACGCTTCCTTATTATGAACCCTGATTATAATAAAGAACCAGAGCCGCCAATGCCAGTGATAGACTACGGAGACATGGAGACGAAGCTCTTAAGGAAATTCCCTTCTTGGGATACAGCAGAATCATCAATGGTAGCACAAATTCCATTTCAAATGTTTGTTTACAGAGTTGTTGAAAAAGAGAAAGCAAGAACAACTCAGAAAGAAACTTCAGAATCAGGGAGCGATAAAGCCTCATATAGTGGGGATGAAAATTCTGCCATCCTAGATGATCCATGTCCATCGCCTTCCTGCCCATCCCCTTCCTGCCCATCTCCTAATGAAAGAAGGTTGTCAATAGCTGAAACTATGGCCAGAAGACCTTCAATATCGAAGAGATTGTCAGATGTGAAAACCATCAAACAATCAGGTAACTCTAGCTTCTTATAATCAGGTCTTTGCTGATTATCTTATGATATATCACATAATTGTTTATAGACAAGGGTTAAGTTCTGGTTTACTAGCATCCTGTGGTCTGATCATACAGGAACACCAAAAGGCCGTTCAAGACCTCCCCAACTGCAGTGCACGCGTAGTTTAAGGACAGGTTCAGAAAGCCAGTTGATGATGATCAGTCCAAGACCCAGAAGAACATCTTCTGGTCATGCATCAGATTCAGAGATCTCCTAGACAGAACATACCGGATCATTGCTTTGTTGGAAGATGAGGTTTAGTATGGCTTTCAAATAATAATAATAAAAACATATCTGCAGATAAAGCTGAAAAGAAGTCTGTCAGCATAACAGCGTTGTAACTTGCACTGACTGCCCCCCTCTTCGTAGACAGCTGGGAGGAGTGACGAGCGACTTAATATAATCCACAACCTCGCCTCCTGTCTCAGGAGATTTAACTTCATGTAATGACTTACCTGTGATCCTAGTGGCACATCTTATCAGTTGTAATGAGTGAGCTTCCAATCTCATTTAGGAGCAGAATCATCAATAGAAATCTTACTGACGCTCTATTCATTAGTAGTTTACACAAGTTATATCTCCGTTGGCATAAATGTTCGTTCTCTGAAAATTGAAAAATAACTAGAAATAAAGCTGAAAGTTCATTTCACTTCCAGTAGTGTTAAATCCATGCAGCAGGGTGGTCTCGTCAGGATAAAATTACAGGTACATGCAAAACTTGATAGGCTGAGTATATTATTAGCATGAACATAATTAAATTAATCATACTAGACAATAGTCGTATAAAAAACAGGTTGTTTCTTACATATGCGCCTCACTCAATAAAAGACCGCACACTTGGGCGTATAAATTTACAGTTCCCAGAAGCAATCCATAACAATGAGCCTTTCTCAAATTTCGAGTTTCAATCATTTAACGTCAGTCCAACAGTCAAATGATTACATGAATATGAACTCCATTAAAATTTCTTATTCAAATTAACCTTCAAAATCAACTTGTTTCAAAGATCTATTTCAATGATTTGAGGACTCGCTTAATCTCTCAGTCGAATAATCTTTTAGTTGGCCTCCGATTTTTTAACGGAGTGCAGATCAAAACCCTGGTCATGTAACAGCTACATACATTTCTTGCTGAATTCGTCAGGAGTTTTGAACCCATTAAACTCCGCCACAGGCTTAGCTATAAACTAGTATGATCCGTGCCATTGTTGATTAATGATTATTGCGGAGAATATACGAGACAAAGTCACTTCAGTTGAGAACAGCTCCATTTCCAACTCTTTGACCCATTCAGGTTTCAGCTTCCAACTAATACCCCAAGAAGGCACATGGCAGTTTTTGATACTGACATTCAAATAAGAAATGCTCACAAAACAGCAAGTTCCCTGGATGAAAGTACAACAGGCGCACTTTTTCAGCACCTCACACCATCCGTAACACCTTCATATTTCCACTTGAGTTGGCGGCAACAACCATATTCGATTTCCGTCGCCAACACACACTTGAAACAAATTGTCCACTACCATCAACAATCTCGTTTCCAGAGACAGGATCAACACATCCAAATTTGTGAGAAGTAATTGGCATTGGCAGAGATCTATAATAACAATAAACCTGAGAGAGAGAGACAACTGGGAATGGTTAAGATTTCAGATATCCACTCTTTTCATTATTTTATTTTAGTTCTGCTATATATATATATATATATATATATATATATATATAGTGGATGGGGTGGGGAATTTATGAAGAGTTGAAAATATCGACAGAATTCTGGAAAGCAAAGAAAAACGAGAAAGAGTGCAGGATGCCATGTACTTCTCCCACAGTTTTCAAAGGAAAGAAATCTTGGAAGTGCTGCAGAACACAGTTTTTCTTATTCAATTATGATTCAATAGATATCTGATGAGTCATGTGCATAATATGTGATGGATAAAATGCAAAAACCCAGTCCATTTCACAAATTTCCTTTGTCTTTCTTCTTCTCATAATTCAATACTTTTGAGGAGGGGCATATTCGAGCTTAGGACTTCCTCTTTGAAGGAGAGGTGTAGCTACCAGTTAGGCCATGCCTCATCCAGGAACAAGGAACATCTTATTCCAAGCATGCTCTATTTTTAGTGCAGTAAATTTTTAGTACGTAGTATATCTTCTCTGGGAACTCCGCAAAATCAATCAACACTGGAAAGATGGCTCGTGTATTCCATGGGAGGCAAAATCAGGCAAAAAAGAAAAGCACTGGAGCTATTGAAAGGGGTAATATGTGCAGAGACAATATATTTTGATACAAAAGTATAGAGCCAAATACCCAAACAACAAATATAAATTCATTATTGGAACGTTTTGACCAGGAATTTCTTCATTTATGATCACGAGGAATCAGAATGGAACCAAGCTATTAGCATGCTTCATATGAGCACAGCCAACTAATCAGGATCAATCAAATGTAGGGAAGGCTATATCAAAGAACAATGATAAAAAGTATTTTTCAAATTTATGTTTCTGTTTAGATTAAATGGCTTTACCTCGTTGGTTTCTGAACCGCATGCTATGTATCCATCCAGTGCAGACAAACCTACAAAATTCTGAAGCATAATTTTTAACAGTTAGAACTACACAAATCGTAGATGTTCAAACTTGTAATACATCAGTACTAGTTATTGCAACCTTTTCGTTAGTGTGACCACCAAAGGTCAAACTGCAAGCACTAGAGGACACGCCAGTAGAGCTAGTTTTGTTGAGATCCCAAAGCTTCAGAGTATTGTCTGTGGATGCAGAAACAAGGGTCTCTGAATCTAAAAATTTCACATAGCTAACAGTTTTTCCATGGCCAGCTAATGTGCACCAAGGGATCTTAGTATGCCGAAGATCATAGCAGTAGACCTTATAGTCAGCAGATCCAAAAACCAATAAATTAGTAGAGGGAGAGAACTGAACACAGCAGACGTTGGCAGGGTTCCCAATGGTACCAAAAGAACTTCTCTGCAAAATACTTATAATCAAATTTTTCTGACAGCTTTATAAATGAACATAATCCAAACTTCAATGCAAGAACATGAGGTGGTTAGAATCAGGAAAGACTGAACAAATCTGAATGCCTGGATTTGATGCCCCAGTCAGCAAAAAGTCAATTGGATAAGCATATAAGTTATGAAAGAATTATCAAACTAACAATCCAGCCTGTAAGTTTGACCAAGAAAATCTCCCCTGTTGATTCACCAAATTGATAGTTCAGACAGAAAACATTCCTCTAGACACATGCATTGAGACAGAAAACAACTACTACTTTCTACTCCCCCATATGTGAACGTGTGGGGGTGCACATGGAAAGCTATGAGAAAATAGCTATGCAAGCTGGTGCCATGAAATCGATGATGCAATAGGGCCAGACATTGAATGATAGAGGAGAAAACATGCCTCATTAATGCTCCATAATTTCACAGAACAGTCATCACTTCCACTCGCAAACATCATAGGATCAGCCAGAGAGAAGTCTACAGACCAAGCCCTCTTTTGGTGCTCTGTGTATTGGGAGAATATTTGACCAGTGCCTGCATCCCACATCTGAAACCATCCATGCAATTTCACATAATGCCATAAACCATTTATAAAGGGAAAAGATGATGAGCATAAAAATACGAACCATGGTAACTTGCATAGCATCCCCAGATGAATACAGTAATTTAAAGGTCAAACAGGTGACAGGACTTTTTATTTTCCATTTACATAAAACCTATATGACAATGATAAATATATCCTTAAAATGACTACCAAAAAATTGCAATTGCAGGGCATAAGGGAATGCATAGTTTGAAAATATGCTCCTAATTGTGAAATAATGCTGTAATATATCTCCAACACTTAAGACATGAACTAGCATTATTCTTCTGAAGATGAGGATAACTAGAGCAAAATTATCAAACCAACTCCAAAAACAAATCAAAATTCATGCCTTCCAACCCAAAATGGTAAATAAATTCAAGCTACTGATTTCACATAGACAATAATCCACAAGGAAAGTATGATATTCATTATTAACAGCGCGATGTGTATTTATCAAAACATGATAAGATATCATGAAGGATGCAAGAGAAAATTGAATGCTCAACTGGTAAATACTTTTCGAAGACTACAGACCTGAACCACACCATCATAGTCAGTTGAAGCCAAATAGTTCTTGATGTAATTGTTCCAGCATACAGAACTGATCTTAGATTTGTTTGACATCTCAACCGTGGGATAATGGATATCTATGGAGTCATTTAAAAGTGCACCAAACTCAAAAACCTTGATTTTCTTTGATACGCCAGCAGCAGCAATATAATCCTCGTCACGATCAAAACTCAAAGTACAAACTACATTTGTGGAGCTCATAAAATCTCCATTTTTCAGTGATCCACACACCTCAAACCTGCTATAACTAGCAAACTTGCAGAGACCTTCAAAAAAGACTCCAAGGGGATCATCTGATCTCTGATTTGTGTTTGAGTCCTCTCTGTTATACTGAACTGCAGGCAAACTATCTCGGTTCTTGAGCAAGTCTTTATCAGAGGGAGGGGCAGAAGAAGTATGGCGGATTTGAGATCTCATGGAGAAGTAGGCATTCTTGATTTGGTTAATATTTCTGCTCAACCTTGCCTCATTCTTCTTTGATACTGAAAACGAACTAGAAATAGCAACTGAACCAGGATACAGGTCCTGTTCTCTTGAATCGAGGCATCTCTCTTGTGTCTCAGAAACAATTTTGGGTGTTCTCAATAAATGCCTTTTCTCAACCTCTTTGATATCTTCTTCTAAGCATTCAATATCTACAAGCAACTTTGCCTCATGTTTCTGCTTTTGTTCTTTCAATAAGCTTAGAAAATGATGCAACAGCCCCGGTTCAGTATCATCATTGTCAGGAGCTGTTGATACATTGTTCCCGGAAGATAGTTCCCGGGATCGACATAGTAATTCAGACTGCAGGATTTCCCTGTTGCACACCAAATAGAGGACTTTGAAACGCATCATGTTTAAACATGTTCACATACTAAAACATACAGAAACTAATGTATCATTATGATGCATCACAGTTGTTTGACAATCTACATGAAACAGAACGAACAGTATACTGCTGGCAGCTAGAGTTGTATAGGTTATTAAACCAAGAATGAGTAAAAGGCATCGTAATGGAAGGACATGTTTGTTTGGCAGAAATAACAGAATCCACTTCGGAAAAAAGATAGCAAAAACAAGCCCTTGTTGAAGATTAACCAACCCATCAGGCTCCAAAGGAACAATAAATAAAGATTAAAAAGTAACAAATATTGAGCTTTAATCTTCTTCTGAATCATTGAAGTCAGCTATTGAAATAATATTTAATGATTTTTCTTTACTTGTCAATTGTGATCGTCACAAAAGATCTCATAACTTAAGCTATACCCGCTATATCTTGGGTTACATAGGAATAGGAACATAAAAAGCATAAGAAACACATCAGTTATCAATGTAAACAAGCAGTTAGATACACAGAGCTTAATTGTTATGAGTAGATCCCCTTGCTCTCTTTAGTTGGCATTCAACTGTAATCATAAGAAGCCCAATAATGTATAGAACTACATGCTGACCTCAGCAACTCTATCCAAATGAATGATTATAGCTGAACTAGAATCTAAGCCACCATTGAAGAAACGGCTCAAGTTCACCATATGGATCCCCATAATTAGTTGCCAATGATGCTCGGTAGGGCATAAAAGTGGCACCACTACAAAAATACTAAAAAGAAGTGGATTGGTTTATGCTAGGACCAGGAAGACTACTAAAGAAAAGGAATACGGAAATACATCTCCACTTCTCTCAGGCCTGTTCATAATCACCGATGTTCAATGAATCATCTATTGCAACAATAACAACACAGATCCTTGAAATAATAACATCACTGAGATTGAAGAACATTACAATTTAACAGTTATAGTAGAAGGCAGTAGATAAATCAAATACTGACATGGTTATATACCTAGCTGTTGGACGAGACGAAGGTTCAGGATGAAGAAGCCAAAGACAAAAGCCAGCTTCCCTTGGATTTTCTGAAAGAAAACTTGGTGGTAGAATCCGATCACGCAAATCCAGCATCACCGCAGAATTTTCCTCGAATGACTCAAACCTGCTGAGCAACTGCTAGCAACAGAAACATTAGATTGAAAGGATAGGCTTTTGGCTCAACTACTAAGCAGGAGTACTTTTATGTATGGGAAGTAATTCTTTCCTCGTCTATGTAAGAGTATGATGACAAATATTGCTCAGCAATTATAGATGACAGAATGACTAGTTTCTAAACTGAAATAGTTTAAATAAAAGCTCTAACGCATCACAAAAAGGATAATAGTTACTACATATTCAAAAAACTACTTTCCAAGAGCGTCAAGACTATGAATCAGTTTTAGTTGAGCTATTATTTTCTGGCATGCTTAAAAAATCATAAATTTGATTTAGTGTGCTAAGCAGCAAGACACATAATGAATTTCAATAACAGCATGCGAAGTTAAAATCCAGATCTTGTCACCTCAAAAAGCAGGACCCCTAGGTTATAGATATTTGATGAAAAGGTGATAGGTCCTCCATTCAGCAGTTCTGGACTTCTATACCATTTTTCTTCCGATTGTAAAGTTAAAGAAAAAGACAGTTGCCTTGTTTCCATACATGAACTTTGGTAATTAGAATGCTTCTGAGACTGAAGTTCCACAAATCTAGAGTCTTGTGCACCAGTTTCATGAATATTATTTCCATCCATTGGCTTTGTCCCAAACCCAGAACTAGAGCTATACCGAGACTGCTGTTGAAGTGATTTTGTTTCTTCACCCAGTCTTTGCTTCTTTGGAACTAAACTACAATAGGAACCCGCAACTTGCTCCAGTGGCCTTTTCTTAACAAAAGCACAGGGTATAGGAACCCCTTGTTCTGTCTTGGTAGAAGAACCAGTGTAAATGACCCGATTTGATGGCAATAAATTAAAACAGGATGGACGTAAGTCTTGAAAGGCAACTCCTTGAGAGTGTGCTAAATCCACCAACTCCACAGTTTGCTTAAATATCAGCAGGCTTTCAACTTTATCTCTTCTACAATGCCCAGGTTTCAGCCACTCTCTCAAACTGATCCCTTCATGTAAGGATTCAGGACAAGACCTATCAACCCTGTTCTTATCGTTATTGGAACTTGATCTCACTAGTGCATCAGAAGCAACTTTCCTTGCATAATCCAGTTTTCCATCAATAGGGCCAGCATCTGCACCCCCACATTCAGGGAGAGCTTCTTGGTTTCTGCAGAGAACGCCCTTTCCTTTAAAGACTTTCTTCAGCGGTGGCTGAGAAAAGCCAGGCATGGATGAGGTCTTCAAGGAAGCATCCCCATTGGGCAGTATAATGCTTGATACAACCCTCTTGTCACTAGCCCTCGCATGTGGAGAAATTGCTTTGCTGTCATGACCAATTTGCTTCGTCGACAAAGGTTTCAAGCCACTCCACAGATCAGAACGCATTTTCATCAACTGCTTTCCAGCTCTTGATAGCAGTTTTTCCTTGTCTTCGTGCACATAATCACTATGTGGAGCCTTATCTCTTGATCCATTTACGAATTGATATATATTTTGCCATCTGTGTTGCCTGTTACTGTCTAGGCTTCGACCTAAAGCTTGATGTGAAGTCCAATAGTTTCCCACTGTCAATTTTTCAACCACATGCCCACTATCCTTCACAGAGCAAAGGATACTGCAAGGGGGTTCAGCTTCCGCCAAAGTTATTGCACTTCTACTTAAGTCCTTTTCCTCCATTCTGCTTGTATCCATATAATCAGTGGTGGAGCTCTCCGCCCAATCACTCCTCGTGGATGCACACATTATTGGTGATCCCAAAGCATTGCGAGGTTCTAGCGTCAAGGGATCATAGCCTTTTGCTTGAAGGTCTGCATTCCCATGTACATCATTTGCAACCAGCTCCTCTGCAACTTGGTCCATACTGTGGAAAAACAAGTTTCATTAAACAAAGCATGTACAATTTCGCTGCATATCACATAAAGATGATGGACGCGTACTTGATTTTGTTTTTCATGGAAAATAACAGTGTGATAGGAATCTCAAAAAACAATCGAATCATTCAAACAAATCAAACATGAAGTGATCACAGCTCAATCCTAAACTCCAAATTCATCACTTGGTCACATGCAGACTTTAAAAGTGAAATTAGGTCATCAATTGTGCACACAAAAAGAGTAGTGCCCTGCAATTCAATCACAAACAGAAGCAAAAAAAAAAGAGTACTGCTCAAGAACACCAAACTAGAACTTAGAATAAAAAACCTATAATCTTCACAATTAAGTAACATCATGCTTAGACACATTAGCTTACACCACGAACACTTCCAATTCTGCATAAGCAGAATAAAATACTCTAATAAGAAGTTTTGGATTTCAAAAAAAATTTAAAAATAAGAAGAAGAAGAAAGAAACATTCCAGAATTTTTCTCTGCAACATCAAAATTAAAACTGTTAACCTTAAAGCAACCAAATTCCAGCAAGCAATAAATAAAAAAAAAATCCGAATTACCAACGAAAGAGGCAAAAGATTTCAGTCTTAAAAAAATGCCAACACTGGAGAACTGTGGAGAGGTGGACTTACCTGATATGAAACGTAAATATCTTCCAATACAAGAATATGAGGGAATTTCACCGTTTTTTCTACGTCATAGTGAGATTCTAAATAACAATTTCCAGAAATAGAAAAGCCATAATTAAATTCTCATTAATTAAAGTTTATAAGAAAAAAAAAAAAAATATATATATATATATATATATATATACATATATATATATATATATGTATATGTATATATTTATTTTTGGAAAATAACATATGAAAACATTAATCAATTAAGATTATGTGAATAGCATTATACAGTGAATAAATATTAGATTTTTTTTCGAAGAATCTCTCTCGTTTCAAATTCTCTGGCCAATATTTTTTTGAAATTTTTTATTAGTATTTATAATAATAAAAATAATAATAATAGTATAGTATAGTATACACAGACAAGTGGATTTCTATATGGAGTCTGGTTTGTTTAGATTGTCGCTAAGTTAAGTTCCCAGCCAATTAGCCCTTTTATTATATGATACTCAGATATTGTTAATATTTTTTTATTCACTCGTTTGGATTTCTTTTTATGTTTTTAGTAAACGCTCTGATGTTACCGATTATTTACTCAACATGCCATTCCAATGTGATTATTGCGACAAGTGAGAGAGAGTGTTTCTTGTAATTTCTGTAAAAGAGAGTGGCATTAGCTATGCACACGCGATTTTCCGTGCTTTTAACTTGAGGTAGTTAGCGACGACACGTCCACAGGATTGGAAGAGAACTAGTGGCATATAATTTCGCGAGGTAGGGCCTTCATGTCGTGGGCCCTACTTAGCGGCTCGCACGTGCCACCAGGTTCCCTTGGCGGACACAAAACGTGGGCTTTCACTACGCCGCGCTTCTGATCGATCAATGATCGGACCTTAACAGAGCAGTTAGGTCTTGTTCTGGACTCAACTCATGAATCCTGTCGGCTGTAGTAAATTGCAAACGGCTCAGCCCATTTGTGGTTCAAGACCAGGCTTCAAAGAGCCATTTGGGTTCTCCCTACTAATAGAGAATCCATTCTTTCTAAGCCGCCTTTATCTAAAAAGACATTGATGAAACATTCCTTTTATGTGCAGGCGTGGCAGAAGAATTTGAGGAGAAAGGTATCAGGAGCAATGAGAGTGACAAAATCCGCCAGGAACAATGCAATAAACATCCTCCTGGGTTCTTCACGCCAAACAATTGTTACAGTTCTCCTGGTATTGCTGTCAAGCGTTACTTCAATAGCCGTCAACTTATCATAAATCAATAATATGCCGGATTCTTATCCTAGCAGGTGTAGGCTACATGCATACGTACGCGCACAAGTTTTTTTAACAGGAAAGGCATCTGCTTAGACATGATCACGAGCTGTTAGGCATGCATCTGGCTTAACATAATCAGCACAATTATGATTTTGCACAACGATTGCACATCCAAATTCAATGTGAACCGGGTAATTTTTTAAAATCATAATGTATCTAATATTCCGCAAAACGTCATCAATCCTATTGATATGATTATATGGTCCACAACAAAACGAAATTAGAAAAATAAAATCTCAAGAAAATTTAATAATAATAGAAGAAACATTTCAATCTAGGCACAAAAAACCACCTCTCTTGAATAAGTCCTAGGTGCACAAGGCGCATGCTAGAGTGCATGTAGGTGAAGGAGCTTTGCCTAAGATACCACAGCACTTTGATTTTTGCACCTAAAGCTTAAGGCACGCTGTTAGCAACACCAGACATAACGCAAGTACAATTTTAGCATTGTTTGAGGATCGTTGCCATCCATGCATGCACACAAAAGATAGGGGGGAGTTCAATTAATGGCCAGTGAGTGCAGAGCAAGCCTCAGAAGATGCTTTCAGCTCTTATGAAGCGGCGTACAATTGAAAATCATGAGTTGTCCCATCAACATGCTTTATTGACACATCATATGAATGAGAAGCTCAAGGCTAAGCTTGTTCTCAAGGAAACAAAGAAAGGAAACGAGGGAAAATGATACATAAACACAGGCTCAGACATGTTTCTAAACTCGCTTGTTTGTAAGAGAGCTGGAAAAAAAATTCCTAGTTTACCTTCTCTGTGTGCCCCTGCCTACAAAAATACCACACTGGTTCAACAAATATCAGGCAGGACCCCAAGACTTCAGTCTGATATTCTGATTTCAACTCCTAAAATGTCTTTCACCATCTCGTATGTCACAAATGCAATTGCTATAGATGGGACTACCTGAAAAGGAAAGAAGAAATTAAATGGAATGCGAGCTCTTACAAAATTTCAAGAAAAAAATAGCAATACATGCACAGAACAAAGCTGCATTGAACTTAAAGAAGATTAAAAAAACCGAAACTATGCCTGTTCTAGGATTGATTTAAATAGCTTAACTAAATGCGTAAACATGTCATTCAGAACTCCAGTAAAATGTTTGCAAAACAGAGGTATTAATTGATATGGTTATCATTGTCACTTATGCTACTAATGACTATGGTGGCAATTATTCTGTTTATCAAGGCATTCAGACATAAATCCTTATTTAGTAGGATCAAAGCAAATCAGTTACTCCAGAACCAACCAACCAATCCTATTTGGCAAAACAAAAAAATGTGGTGGGTTGCGATTCATGATTCGGCAGCCCCGCAACAACTCCATATAGTAGAGCATGAAAAGAATTTTAGATGCTTGACACTGATTCTCAAGATACCAAGATTTGTGAGAGGGGAAAATGCCACAAGATAACATGAAAGCCCTATGCAACTAACAGCCAACATTGGCTGTCTTCCCATCCTTGCTAAATCCTACTTTTAGGAAATGATGATCAGGTGAATTTAAGGCAATCCTGAAAGTTATATACGAATGAAACACTGAAAATAGAATGACTCACCTTCACTGAATTGGGTACCAAACCCTTGTATAATGCTCCAAAGCCCTCATGCCGAACAGTTTTCCTGAATGTGTCAATCATGCCATTATACTCAAGTGGGGCCTTGCTCCTCCCATCACCAGTGACAATGGAAGCAGCATCTTTCCATCCCACCATTTGCATCCGTCGGCGAATAACATCAAGAGGATAAGCAACAGTTTGGCCAATGGTCCCCGCAGCAGCCCCACAAGCTAGCCTTGTAGTCACACTCAATTCAGAATCTTCCACTAGTCCAAATGGTCTAGCTTTAACCAACCAGTCCTTTAGAGATTCATACACTGCAAAGTTGAGACCCACATATGGAACCTGCCAACAAGCATCATAAGTAAAGGGTTACAGAAACCAATTTGATCCTCAGGTCACATAAGAGATCTGATGAGTGATATTAACAGTACCAGCAAAGATGACATTACTTATTTAATATCAAAGAAATGGGAGAATGGGGGCTGTCTTCCCACATATCACCAAACAACATAAGAACACAATGCAAAATGCATTAAGCCCTAAAGATCCATTGAAAAGTATAAGAGAAATGAAAGAGAGAAGGGGAGAGTGAAGCCAAAGCATACATCATAGTTGCACAAGTAAAACTTGATCTTAGCAACACATAGCTCCCACATTCTCTCATCTAGTGCTAATAATACCAAGTATAAAGAAGATTGCATACTTAAATCATCAAATCAAGAGACTCAAAATAGTCTTTCCATCTAAGTGTGAAATACAAATATCTATGGTATATGCAGGCGTATAAATCATGATAGACAAAGCAATGTCTTTACTTTCCAACTTTAGACAAAGAAAAGAACATACCAGATCATCAGTTGCATGAAATTAAAATATATGTGAGCCAAAATACAATAAAAAAGATACCTTAAAAGGGTATCTTTTTAGAAATAAAACCTCAAAAGAACAAGCATTTTATGAGGAATGACAACATAAGAGAGAAAGAAACTCTACAATAGAATAATAGAAATGATCTGTCAAAAAGGATAACCAAGAAAAGGGTGCTGCCTATTATAGAAAAAGATCTCAAATAACATCTCCTTGCTAGCCAGAAGTAACACAATTATCCAGGGGAACAAAAATTCTACTGGGAAGATAATAGTACATAATCTATCAAAACAACCAATGGATGGCCTTTCCTCTATCTCTCTCTATGCTATCCTCACAGATTGAGAATGTTAATATGCAGTGTTATTTGGCAACTAATGACTTACAACTCCAATGACAGAAGGAAGCCAGCCCTTGTACAGAGCCCGTGGGCCTTCTTGCCGGAGCACGGTTGAAAGTGCATGAAACATTCCTCTGTATTGATAAGGAGATTTATCAGTCTGCAAAGATGAGACAATGAAAAAATAAAACCTTATGTGGCAAAACCGATGCAGAGAACCCCAAATAGTCACAGAAAATAGTAGGGCACATTAAAAAAGATGAGTTTTCATTTGTTCCAAGAAATTATTTTATTGGTATAAATTTATTTCCGTGCCTTATTACATAGATATAAAATGCATTCCTGTGGCTTGAAATCAAAGTAAAATATTTTTTAGCATATACAACAAAGGGAAAAATCCTTTCCCCAGGGCTTTTCCAATGGAACCTCGGTGATCATACCTGTACAGTTAGCCTGCCTCGTACCATATCCATGGGATAAGTTGCAGACATGGCTATAATTCCTGCACATGCTCCAGCTCCAAGGCGTAAAAGAGGAGTGAGCTGAGCATCCTCTGCAGGAACAACAAGAGAAGGTCTCAGATAGCTCACGTTTTCTCTATTGAGTGGCATATATGTGAGAATACCAACAGAAAACAGATATGAAAGATGATTTCTATATTCAAAATCACTAATAAGGCAAACCAAATCTCCAAACTCTGTTTTTCATTACATTGATCTGAAACTAGATGGACATGTAAAGGAACTATATTTTATTAGTAATGATTAATGAGCAATAAAATCCTGGCAGGCTGCCTAATCTGAATAAAAAATTTCTGGCCCAATATAAAACTTTAGAAAATATCTGTTGACTGTAATGTAAATGCACAAAGAATATCTAAAACAAAGTGATGGATGACAACGATTAACATACCGTTGCCAGTTTGCTGTTGATAGAGAGACAATATTCCCCTGTCATAAAGTATAAAGGACCCATCAGCATAAGAAAAAAACTCCACAAGTGGATTTTGCATAAATTAAGAATCATGAACGGAGGTGGTTTCAAATGTTTGAAGAATGAGATGCAGGTTAACGCCTGGAACAAGCAGTATGGTGTAACTGTTGGAAACTAAAAATCCCACACCAATAGAAATGAAGAAAGCAAAGCACTAAATGTCTTAAGGTACCAACCACCAAATGGCTTAGGCCATTTTGGAGGAGATTGGTCCAGAAATTGACAATGAAGCCCAATCACACTCCAAGCCAAAAGGCACAATATGCACAAGAGCATGTCAGCCCAAATCTCGACAGTAACAGAAGTAAGCATGATGGGCTTACTCTGTAATAAGTGTGTGTGAGTAGAAAAAATCAGTCTCCTGTAAATATATTGATGAAAAAGAGAATAAAATGCCTAAATGCATTTTCTCCCAGTGTGCAATCAATTCTAAACCATTTGCTCAGCTCATGTGTTTACCAGCAGTCAAAATCATATCCACAATGTATTCATCGGTAGAACAGACATAATAATTTCTTTCGCTTTGATGGATCAAAGCAAAATGAGGATCATTAAGAACACCAGCAAGTTGCCCTTCCATGTATTACAGATCTATACATTTTTTAAGACCAATAGAATTAAAATTTTCAAAGAATCATACTTAGAAGCTTGCTCATAGCTGAAGAACTTGACTGCTGAATTTGGGACTATACGAGCACAGTTGGTACCGTTTCCTTTGAACAATCCACGAAAACCCTCAGTTCTCCATATGTATTTTAACCCTTGAATTGTTCCATTGTATTTTATGTTGTGTGGATTTTGAACCTGCAAATCATAGGAATTAATCAATGCAAAACTTACGTGTGAGCACGTGCTCCAATGGATGTGAATAAAATCATATTCAATGGATGAAAAACAATGGGAGATCTAACCTGTAGCAATATTTTCAACCTCTCCAGAGGAGCAACAGCAGTGCGAGACCTGAACACACACGCAATCATTTCAGTTGAAGAAAATTCAATACAGCAACACCAGAAACAGCAAAAATCATAAATGGTGCACACACATGCATTCGAGGGTAATCCAGACACAAACCCTGCTGGTCTCCACACACACACAGACATTCAAGGGTAACCCTGTGGTAACAAAACCTTACACAACATCTATACCACCATACATGATAAAAACAAAAACCATCTTGCAAGTGTAAAAGAAACCAGTCATTTATTTGCAAAACAAAACAAATTAGATATAAGTGCGACACAAGTCCTAAACAAAACTAGAAAAAAAAATAATGGATTTGAAATAGATATTCTAATTACGACTTAATTTTCCACATTCACTGCATTTGAAGTGGAACAAAGAGGAACAACTCCTTGCTCGAGAAATATCATAGAAAAGGTAGAGACTAGTGCATCTACAGTATTGCAAGTTTTATGCTGGTTTGATGTCTGTCGTTAACCAAAACACAAAATCATCAAATTTGTAATATTTCTAATTTCTTAACATTCTTGATAGCCAAACTTTCAAATCCTAACACGTGACAGTGCCACAGCTTTTTGTGTCCTTGCTGCTTCGTATAGATTGATCTCTTTTAGAAACTTCATTTTTTTTATCATTTCCATTTCTCCTCAAATATTTTCACTAAAATTGAAAATTGAAAAAAATTACTGAAAAGGATGGTTTTCAATAAATAATTAGCACAAGAAAGAAGCTCCAATTTCCAGCTTCTACCTACTACAACAATTCCTTTACAAGTACTCAAATAATATTAAATCCATTCACATTATTGCAAAAAAAAAAAAAAGCAATGAAACTAACTAAATAGTAATGGCTAAAAAGGAAATGAAAACTCACACTCCACCAGCTACACCACCGGCAACAAGAGACTTGCAGATACTGAGAATTGCATGGCTAGGAGCTTTGACTCCTTCTCTAGCAAGCTTAGCTTCCTCCGCCAAATTGACAATGGTAGTCACAGCCGATTCGCTCGTCTTCACATCCTCCGATGCCATCGTTCAATCACCAAAAGAGAACCCTAATTAATCAACTCTGTGAATTAAAAAGATCACGGATTCTCCGGCAATCAATCGGGTGCCGGGTCGGATATTAATTTTGCTTTATTAATTTAACGAATAGCCAGACTCTGCATCTCTCTCTGGAATGACGGCTCTTGAGAGAAGTGAGAGAGCTGAGGTCCCGAGCTTAGAGCGAGTGGGGGCGTACGTGTGTGACGACGGGTTTTTGGTTCTAACTTCAATTTATATCACTGTGCTTTTCCTTGGTTTCGTTTGCGTTTGCGATTTTGTTTTAACGTAGGTTTATACTTTTATGTCGAGAGTGGTTAGTCCGTAACAAAATAAAAAATAGAGATAGTAAAGATGAGATAGTAAAAGAGATAGAAAATAAAATTTTGTTGGATGGTGATATATATGATAAAATAAAATAAAAAATATAAAAAAATTTATTTTATTTTTAATATATATTGTTGTTAAATTTGTATATTTTAAAAAATAATTATATATATATACATATATTTTATATCGAGTGTTAAAATTAATAATATTATAATAACTTTTGTTACAAAACTAAGACTAACTCGACAGGTTGACCCAAGAACAAGACCGATCCTAGTTTAAAAAAAAATAAAAGAAGAATTGACTTGATTTGACCCATTTAAAAACACAAATCAACTTAGGATAAAACACAAACCAAAAACCTTTGAACTTTTTGAAGAAAAAAATTGGTCAGACAAGGTTGATTTAATTATTATTTTTTTAAATGTGGGTTAGTCAAGTTAACCCTCCCGACCTGTAACCTGAACTTTGTCTCGAGTCGACTCTCAAAGTAAGTTTTAAAACTTTGATAATAATCATTTTTATTCATACATTGACTTGGGTCAACCCATGTTAACTCTCTTGACCCGTGACTTAAGTCATGTCCAGGTTGACCTTAAAGTTGGGTTTTTAAAACTATGATAGCAACAACTTTTATTCTTACATTAACCCGATTGAATCTTTTAATATGTGACCCTGGTCTTACCTCGGGTTGAACCCTAAATCAAGTTTTAAAACTATAATAATAATTACTTTTATTTTATATTGACCCAAGTTGACTCTTTTAACATGTGACTGGGGTTTTACCATGAGTCAGCCTTCAAGTCGAGTTTTAAAACTATGACAATAACTATTTTTTGTTCTTATATTGGCTTGGGCCAACGATCAACCTCACTCGTGCCTTGGACCTTGCCCCGATTTGATCCCAAAATCAAGTTTAAAAACTATAATAAAAACCATTTTTATCTTTACATGTATGAGTTAAATAATTTTGAATTTAAGAGTTTTTACAATGATATTTTATAAAATAATAAATATTGTCTCCGAAGACATGTTCTCTTTATACTTTCTATTTTGAAAGTACATAAATTGACTCCAAAATTGTTCTAGAGATAGATTTTTTTTTTGTTTATCTTCATCTTTGTTTCTTCAACCAAACATATTTTATCTCCGTTGTTTTTGTCTTTTCTATCTCGTAATTGTAATTAAACGCTACATATTAGTTGTGGTTTAAGAAATTGAATTTAAAAAAATATATGCTTGGAAAAAATTACTATTAAATGAATTTTCATGTGTAAAATAAATTAAAAAAAACAAGTATTTATAAATGAAAAACATATTATTTTAACTTTTACAAAATCAAAGTTTGAAACATGATTATGTATGAGACCCTTGTAGAAAGCAGAAGTTATTTGGCTTAACCAAGCTGTTTTTTTTATATATATAATTATGCAAAAAGTAGAAGTTACTATAATATCAAATGTTTAATGTTTGTGTTAGTTGTTGTAGTTGTTGGTAAATGTGAAGTAATGTTTGTTTTTGTGATTTAATATTTAAAGTGCTTTTCAAATGATTTTTTGTTTAAAAAATATTAAATTAATGAGTTTTTGGTTTTTTTATGATTTTAATTTGATAATATTAAAAAAAAAAGCATTTTTATAAAATCACTTGATAGCATTACAAATCCCACACTCACTAGGTTGGTAAGCACGTGGAGAAAGGGAAGATTTTGTGTTTTTTGGAGGACTGAGAGGCAGGTGAAGTGGTCCAGTTACATCTCGTGGTGTAGGATGTGTTTGGTTCACATTCTCGTGAGACAGGCTGAAGATCCCACAAAAAGAGTAAAAGTTGTCAAAATCTATCACCAAGGCTGTGAAAGTATTCTTTATGATTACTTGTTCATCTTTTTATTTTCTTTTATTGATTCCTTTTTTAATTACAAACTAGACTTTGTATTCGCATTTCCGCGAGACCAAACTATTTTTCTTTTGTGTAAAAATGATGCTCATGCGTTGAAATGTAGTAAAAGAACATAAAAGTACAAACAAAAAAATAATGAAAATACCTAAATGCCCCTTAATAATTCTAAAATGACAAGTGAACCAATTTAAAAGATTATTTTACCCTTTAAAAAACAATTTATTATGAGTTTTTTAAAGAAAAAAATTATTAATTCACTATTACAATCCACATTAAACAAAAACAAAGTTATTTATATAATGTTTTTCTCATGTATTTTAGCTTTCTCTTTAATGCATTATTATGTTATTAGATGCTTTGATATGGAATGAAAAAAATCATGATGTATTTATAAATGTTTAAAACAACTAAATATTATTTAGTTAGGTTATCTTGTAGTGCTTTTGAGATGTTAAGTGACCAATAAATACTATAACATACTAAAAATATTTTATCTATATTAAATAATTTGTTACTTGTTAATTCCATATAATACGTATGTATGTTTTTTATGAAAGTGATTCTCCAGTTTAGAAAACTATATAGGATGAAAATATATACGGAGAACCAATTTTAGTAAAATCAATTGTCATATCCAGGATATCACAGCGATCAATTAAAAATTTTTAATTAGAAAAGAATAGATTATCTAACATCTCGTTCTTTGAGAATAAATGTATAGTTCAAGAAATCACCACCCAGTATTATAATCATTATAAACCTTAACTAATCAACAGAGATTCTATAGTACGAGACTGATTATATAAAACGAAATATGTTATCACCCCTTAAGTGTACTACCTGAAGCAGAATGCATTGCCAGTCTTGTCTAAAATTGCTAAAAAAATATTTTTTTTTTATTATTTATATAATATTCCTGACTTTAGCATCGTGAACATTTATCACGAATATTTTTAACTCCGGCGTTGGTAAATATTGTACAACCCAAAAAGTGTGATGTTCATGACTTTGACACCAATGAATAAGTTCGCAAAATTTGGATTTTTAATGAAGAAAAAAACAACTTTTCTATGTCTTTTTTCTTTTTTTTTTTACCCTTTTTATTATTTGTTCTTTTTAAACAAAGAAGAAGAAGCATTCCTTAACATATTTACATTTAACATAAATGGTCAGCAAATTGAGTATATAGTAGAAAAAAAAAATTAAGCGTGAGGCTCACAAAAAAATCAACACAGGTCCCCAAATATTTTCAGGAATTTTCTGATATAAAAAAAAGTTTATTTGACTAAATATCAAAATAAATATGAATAAAACACATGAACAAGGTACAAGGGTGTGTTAACACACCCTTTATAAACAACATAGTCTGGGCAAGATGGGTCAGGCCCACTTATTTTTTTGGGGGGGCTGGGCCTGATCCAACCAGCCCGGCCCGGTTACTGGTTCAGACCAGTAACCGGTTGGGCTGTCTTTCCCGCTGGCGTGTGTGAACTTAATCACACACGCCTGCTACAGTCGTTGGTTAATTAAATTGTGAAGAGAGGGAAACCAAAGCACTTACCTCTGCAACCGGATGCCGCAGCTTGAAGATGATGGCGTAGCGTTGGAGAGCTTTCCTTCTGCTCTTCCCCTCGTTCGCCTTCTCTGTGACCTCTTGTTTCCTTTCTTGTCTCTTTTTTTTTGTTTTTGGTTTCTCTCTCTCTCGGTCTCTCTATCCTCTCTGTGTCTTCCCCCTGTTTTGTGCCCTTTATTTTCTCTCTTTTTCGTTCTGTTTCTCGTCCGAAAAATTCCCTCCCCCTTTGTTTTCCTGCCTTTTCCTCTGCCTTTTATAGGCTTCCCTGCTGCTTATATCCCCAGGACCATGATAACGCCTGGGAACATTGTGCTTCGGTCGGATTGGGGCACCAACAGTCGTGCCCATGCCGGACTGTTGGTGGCGGTTTCCTCGGCCTGCTAGCGATCTCGTGGCTGGGGAGGGACGTCGGCTGAAACGGGGTCCGGCCTTTGGTCTTCATGTCATTGCCTTATTGGGGTTGTGTGGCAGAATTTCCCTTTTGCAGGTGGCGTCCCCAGCTTCCAGAGGAAGAAGAAGAAGTAACCATAGTTTTCGGATCCATCCAGTCCAAGACCCGGTTTCGAGTTTTGATCATCGGGTCACTAGGTTTTGATCAAATTATCGAGTCATTCAGGTCAATTTTTTTTTTAAAAAAATTAAAACGACATTGTTTTTATAAAATTTTTATAAAAATAAAAGTCAACAGGTTGCAGCCGAGTTTTTGACCGGGTCAACCAAGTTTTTCTTCCCCTATTTTTCCTTGAACCCGGCCCGGTTCCAGCCCCGGGTCGGTCGGGTCCCAAGTCTACCCGTCAAGCCGGGTTTCAAAACTATGGAAGGAACGGTGCATTTGAAATGGCGTTGATTCAGGTTGGGAACGGTAATTTTCAATGTGGTCCTTAAGTTTCAACATTTATAATCATACTCCTAGATGAATTGTAATTAAACCCCTGTATTTCAGTGCTATTTATAAGATAGTTTTTTTTCTAATTTAATCAATTTAATCTTTAATCAGCCTCAATTTTTTAATATTTATTCAATTAAGCCCTGATTTATTAATTAACTAATTCAAAGTTTAATTAAGTCCCCAAACTTATCAGTTATTCAATTAAACTCTAGATTTCATTAATTAAATTAATTCTAAGCTCAATTAAGTCTCCAAACTTATCAATTCTTCAATTAAGCTCCTGATATCATTAATTAAAACCCATTCAAAGTTTCATCAAGTCCCCGAACTTGTCATTTCTTTACATTCCTACCAAAATTAACTTTTAAAATTATAATTTTAACCTGATCAACCCTTAAAACTATCAATTTGTGTTGTCTTGACCCAAAATCTCAAATTTTTTTGTTCATTCTAAGGTCATGTTTGTTTCCCGAAAAGTGGTTTTCGGAAAATTACTTTCCAAACTTTTCCTTATTATTTTTTTATTGAAATTTTTTATCTATCAAATTTGGTCCTCATTCTTTTAATTGTTACTTATTTTATTTGAAATAATTTATGAAATGTTAATTATTATTATTTTAATTTCTTTATCTTTCATTTTCATTTTATTTTTTAGATTTGATTTCTATTATTTTGATTATTATTTATTTTATTTGAGATAATCTATGAAATTATATTTTTTTTCAATTTCATCCTCATTCAACTTTTTAATTTGTAAGATTTTTTTATCATTATTTTAATAAACTTGAGAAAATAAAACATTAATAAGTTATTATCTAGCTCATTTTCTATGACATAACCAAACACTGGAAAGTGTTTTCCAACTTACTTTCCATTACACTACCAAATATCAGAAAATAATTCCATTTTATTTTCCTTTTATTTTATAAAAATCAAAATAAAAATAAAAAGTTGGGTTATGACATCAATGATTAAAAAAAAAATAGATATTTAAAAGATAACTATGTAGAATTGTACCTATCAAACCTAGCATTGATAGCATCGGGTTTGACCTAATTCAAGGCAAGGATCATAAATTTGTTGGGTCAACTTGAGTCTACAGGTCCATCTAATTTTATAATAAATGAAATCATTTTAGTTTTATAATAAAAAAAAGTTGTTTGGATAAAAAGATTTTAAAAACCTGAAATTATGTTTTTTCAAAAGAAAAATCTTTAATTAATCCAAGTGTTTCATGTATCATGGATTGACCTGGTATTTTATTTATGTTTGATTGGTTGAGTTACTAGCCTAAATATATGCATTGTTGATCACTCTATTTTGTTTTAAAAAGGAACTTTTTTAAATGACACCTAATTTGATTTTAAAACAAATTAGTTAGTGGCTAAATATTATTCTTAAACTAAAAACAGTTAAAATCACAATAATATCAACGATTTCCAGTGCTCAAAGTTACTGATATAGTACGATAAAGAATGAAAGTTCCCTTTTCCATTATTTCGCAGTCAATGAGTTCATGGAAGACGCCTTATTTCCGTAAAAAAGATTTCCAGAGTAAAGAGTGTTGACAACTCAGGGAAGTAGACGAAGAACGTAGAAATTTAAAAATGATACAAGAAGAAAACAAAGTTATATTGTAATGTTAAATAGAAAATTAGTTTTTATATATATATATATATATATATATATATATATATATATATATATATATATATATATATAAAGAGAGAGAGAGAGGAAAACTAGCCATATAAAAATTTGTGTCCTAATTATCATTAAATGTAAAAAATATTGTACTGTAAAAAATAATATCTAAATCGTAACAAGTTTTTTAAAATTATCATTAAATTTGGTATGATATCTTAAATTAAAAAAATTATAACCTAATTATTTACCTAACTTGAATTTTAAATTAAATAACATAAAAGTTGCTTCAATGTAATTTTATTTACTTAGTGGGTCTAAAGAAAAAACATCAAATAATAAAAAGAAACAAGCCTTATTCATCTTAACCAACCTAAAAGTCCTGCAATTCGAGTTATATACTTTACCGTGTTGAATTTTTTTTATTTCATTTTATAATATAATAAAAATTACAAAAACTGATTCACAATGAACCCAATATTAAATGATAAAATTATCTAAAAATTCAATATTAAAGGATGATATTAGAAAAAAACAAAAATAAAGCCAAAGAAGCATGTAACCTGAGTTATGAACTATAATGAGTTGAATTAATTTTTTCATGTTATATTATAAAAAAAATATAAAATCAATTTATAATCAATCTAATACTCAATGATAAAATTAACTAAAAATTCAGTATTAAATAATAAGATTATATAAAAAAAGCAAAGGGATTAAAAAGAGCAAAGAAAAAAAAATCAAAAGGTCAATTAGAATTAAAATAAAAAACTTCTCTTGCCGACTAGCATTTAAAAACACGGGTTAACTTGTGTTTTTAAAAAAATTTAATTTTTTTTTAAATTTAATTTTTTTTATATTTTAAACTGTTTTAATATGTTGATTTGAAAAATAATTTTTTAAAAAATAAAAAATATATATTAATATATTTTAAAATAAAAAATATTTTAAAAAACAATTTCAACTATGTTTGCATGCACTAAAAAGATTTGCAGCAACAGTCCGGCCGACAAGCACCGGATCAGTGGCCCGTGTACATCCATTAGATGACGCAATATGGGCCCAACGCCTACATACTAGGGTGGCCCGGCCATTGGATATCAGCAGCTGTTATCTGGATTAGGTTTCCAAGACGTCTCTAATCACTCTCTTTCCATGTAGGCAGTAAACAACAAAAGAAGTCAGCTCGTTAGCACTGGATCAGGGGCATGTTGAGAGCAGGCCAGCTTCAAATTGTGCTTCGTTGGAACATGATAAACCTAAGAAATCTTTTGGAAAAGCATGTAAAAAACATTAAAGTGGAATATCAACTCATGCAGACTATTGTGGATTAAATCATGGTAACTTGCCAATCAAAAAACATTTGAGTCAATAAAGCATGAAATGATATTTTTGAAAAAAACCTCACATATAAATTTAATATGATATCACATCGTGACTATTGTATATCAGATTTATTATTTTATTGGTTCAGTAATTGACATGATTTCATGCATTGTATATGATTTTTCTTACCCCCACTTTAGAGCACATAATCATCGAGAAAGTTTATCAACCATGTCTATATTCTAATAATTGTTTAAGGTTAATTGAATCCAAAATCCCACTTTAACAGATGCACCATTTCGCTAATCACATCATTGATCATCGCTTAATTAATAGACATTCCAAGATGGGTAAATTATCATACCAGACAAGTGAAAAAAATAGTTTTATATTTACTGTGTTTGATTTGTTGTTTACTGACCTTTTTGAAATTTTGCTGCTGTCGAGGGACAGCACTTAACCGTACTATGACTTCAATACAAAAAAGAAAAGGAGATAGCTTAAGCCATAATTCAGTGTTTCAACTTGGAACCGACAATAAAAGTTTGAACAATAGAGCCATTGGATTGCCAAGGGGAACTCGCTACCATGGCTGTACCATGACTAGCCCTCCTAACTTGAATCTTGCCATCGGGCACATCGCTCGGGCATGGTTGCTCCATCGTTCCTCTCCGCACCCAAATACCATGCTTGCATGTTCAGGCACGGCGCAGAAGACATGAATTATATGGGTAATTCGGCTCAGCTTTTTCTGGGCTGGGGCTACCTAAAGCTGTTCTACGTAAACAAGCCCAATGCCTTAATTTCATTTCTTTGTCCCATCCCAATGGATAAATATTCAGTTACTTAAGATATTGATGAAGAGAAAGATTCGAAAGAGGTTTAACCTTTTGACCTAATCGAGAAGCCAGAGGTACTTGTCACTCAGAAAGATTAAAATATCTCACTTCTCTCATTTTCACTGGTTAAAAGTTTTAAAACCTCGGCACAGTGAAGGTTAAGAGAGAGAAACAAACCACGATTTCTGTGTTTTAACGTTCAAATACTGACCAAGTTCTGGCCTCCTCCCCCCCCCCAAAACGTACGTGTCCATCTGTGATTTGCTGTGATTGTTCATTTTCAAGCGTTAATATAATACTAAATGACACGCACTTTAGAAAAGGAGATTGATGAAACATTTTTCAGCATTAAGGTTAATTCCAAGTCAAGTTCAATTAATATTCGATGACGGTGTCTTATCAATTCAGTAACTTTTCTAGTATATGCATGCACTCATCAGTGGACATGGCGGCTGTCTCATTGGCTAAACGTTTGATCAGCACGAAAATTATCATTACACCAATCGGTTTGCTCTTGGTGTCAATTTTTTAGTTATGAACGCAGCATTCGGGGTGGTTGGTGGTATGATATATATTGTTTTTAAAAATATTTTTTTTATTTTAAAATAAATTAAAATAATATTATTTTTTATTTTTTAAAATTTATTTTTAACATCAAAAAAATTTTAAAAAATTAATTTAAAATAAAAAACTTTAAATTTTAATTAAAAAAACAGCTTAGTTCGCATCTTAGGGGAGGTACTACATAGTCGACATGCTTCCTTTAGAATGTTATTCGTGGAAAAGTTCTCACCACTAAAAAAGAATCGCTGTTCGATTTCTTTGTCGTTCTTTTCTATCGCTGTCCTAAGCATTATGAAGTTAATTTCAAGCAATTACATGATTGAAAGTTTGAAACAAGTAGTCGGCAAATCCCTTTTTGTTAG
This sequence comes from Populus simonii, assembly GCA_007827005.2. Classification (NCBI taxonomy): domain Eukaryota; kingdom Viridiplantae; phylum Streptophyta; class Magnoliopsida; order Malpighiales; family Salicaceae; genus Populus; species Populus simonii. The sequence goes on from CM017477.2 coordinate 6,624,671, forward strand.
CGTACCAGTGCGTGCGACTTTTTCTTATTTGCAAGCTGTGGATTCTCGTCCGACTTGCTAAATCCTTGACGTGTTAGTTTAGATGGGGAGTAAATTTTCTTTTCTATCCGCAGTATCATTTTAATTTCAAATCCGAGGAAAACAGTGACAATTCAAGGGTCTTTGGCTCGATACATTTTTATTCTGATCACCTGCAAAGATTGCTAATTGTTTACAAGTCTGTTCATTGTTGAACCCGTGAGAGCGTGCAATTAACTGAAATAGAAAATTTTCTCCTAATTATATGCCGGTTTGGATAAGGATTAATAAAGCCAATTTTGGAATGCTGTTGTGTAGGGCGTGTGGCATCAGCAATATTTGGGTGCGCTTTCTACTTTGATTTATTTGTCAGCTGACATTTTGTTCATCGCTTAAGATGAATCAAGTTCTTAAATTAAATTATAAATTAATTTTTTTAAAATATATATTTTTTATTTTTATATATGTCTAATAAGTAGGATCTTGGATAATCTTCGTTTCATCATTTGGTAGTTAATTTAATGTTGGTTTTTTTATACATTGAAAGAAAATTAAATGTTGGCGATTTGTTTGGACTGAAAGACTTACTGGCAATCTCCAAGCAGCTCTCAGAGCTCGTCCTCTGAAGGTTCCCTTCAAGTCTCAAGTCTGCAACCTTAATTACTTCTCACATCGCATGTCGCTTAATTTCATTTCTGATCAATACTTAACTGCAAATAGACGTCAGAAAGTAGGATTGACATTAAAACAGTAGGAATTAGCAATTAATCAGCCTTGCAACTTGTTTAATTCCTAGCTTATTTGGGCAGACTGTAGACTTGCAACCACGTTTAGGTTGGGGTTCGCAAGTGGATTTTTAATTCTTTTAAGTTAATTCATTAAAAACAAAATACCAAGAATATATAGTTAGAGCATATATTAGAGTGTCTCCAATAGTTAATTGAATTCATAATAAATAAAGTTTGGTAGTCGGACTGCCTTACAGGCCATCACTCAACCATCCCTTCAACTTTTTTTATACATAGTTTCCTTGATTGCGAAAAACATGAAAAAATATTTAAGATTTGTGATAGAGAAAAAGAGTCATTCCATAAAATGTTAACTTAAGAAAAATATACATGATTTTTCCTACAACACCTCATCCAAAGGCATGGAAAATCTTTTGCCGAACTTTCTCAATTGATTTGGAACAATGACTATGATCAAATCAGGTACACTGACCCATTAGAGCATACCAGGTGCAGTATCATGCTAAAAAATTGAGAAATCTCGAGACTAGTGGCAAAATAAAGAAATTAAGAGAGGTAATTAATTTTCTTTGGCTTGAACTTTAAGGAAGAAGATAATTGTCCCTGTAAATATCTTAAAAATCATGACAATGAAGATGGAAGAAATAATGAATTGGTTGAAGATTTTGATGAAATTCACAATATGAATTTTGATTTAGATCTTGGCATCATTAATAACAATTGTGATCAAAGTGTTAAATATGGGAATTCATTAATTTCAAGATTTTAAGAAAAATTCAAAATTTGACATGGTATCCCTTTACCGGCCTAGGGCTATAAATTAATGTTTTATCTTAATAAAATATTAATTAATAAAATATTGATGATGAACATTTAGTAATAATATTTTTAAAAAAATCTTATAATTATAACTACTTTATAATAATTTTTTGAACACTTTTATCTTAAAATTTTTATCTCTACTCTACACTTATTAATAAAAAATTAATAAATATTAAATATAAAGATTGCATGCTTTTATAAATAAGATTACATGTATTACATAAATAAGTTCAGTACTCGATTCAATATATAACATACATGCTAACAAATGGCAATTACTCTCAGTCTTGCAACTTGTTTCCCAGCTTATCTAGGCAAACTGCAGAATACTTGCAATCACGTCCGAGCAGGTAGTGGTTTGCAAGTAGAATTTTAATTCCTTTAATTCAATATATCTAAATGAAAATACCAAAGACATATTCAGAGCATATAGAGCATATATTAGAGTGTCTCTAATAATTAATTGAATTCATGAAAAACAAAGTTGGTAATTAGAATGCCTTGTAGACCATTATCTAGTTCTTTTTGGGTTCTTGGAGGGGTAATTTCCTTTCTTTTTTGTTGTTGGGTAATGTAATACATGATATTTTATAAAATATATTAAAATAATTTTTTTTAGATTTTTTTTTATTTTTAATATCAGTATATTAAAAATCATTAATAAATACTAAAAGATACATTTTAAAAAAATAACAAAAAAACAAAACATAAATTACTATAACCTTAAATACTTAAGCACCGTTTGGGAATACGGAACAAACCACTTTCAACAAAAATTCAATGTTTTTAAAAAGAAATAATTTTTTATATATATTTTAGATCATTTTAATATAATGATATTAAAAATAATTTTTAAAATATATAAAAAATTATTTTAATATATTTTAGCGATTTACACTCTCTAACAGATAATTACCAGAAGCTAGGGTTATATTCTGGAAACACTTAACAGCTAAGACTTGTGATGATGTCATCAACTCCACACGAAGGGCCTATCATATTCGAGTATGGGCAATGTAATTGGATATGTACATTTTTTTGGAGGGTCATTTGTTGTTTTCTTCAGATTTCTTATATTCTGGAAACATCATTTCTTTATGTAATAAAAAATTAGCAAATTGCCTATCATTCCGGATCCAGTGAAAAACGACAAGCGTACGACATCGAGAAGATAATAATAAATATTACACTATCTGTTAATAATAATAATAATAAAAAATGATTAGAAAAGCGAAATAGAATAATAACCATTCAAAAAGGGGTGCGTAGTGTCTCCTTTCTATTTAGTATTTTTAATTGCAAGAAAATGCAAAGTAGGAAAAGACATCTAGGCTGTGCTTATTAGTGAAAATTTGTTAGGAAATAAAATAGCTAAAAGTGTTAAAATAAAATTTTTTGTTGAAAAAAACACAGGTTTTCTATTTTTTTTTAATTTCTATAAAACTGAAAAACATCAAATAGTTGTTTTCCAAATTATCTACAAAAAAAACTTATCTATATATCTTTCAAAATCCTTGTTTTTAATTTTAAAAAATTTGTACTCAAATAAACGTTTTTTTTAAAAAGCTTTTCATGCAAATATTTAAAAAAAAAAGCAAAAAGAGAAAAAAACCTAGAGATAAAAACTAAAACAAAAAAAAACTATTTTCTAAAAATAAACACAACCTTAATTAGTATAAACACGTTAAAAATAAACGCGGTTGGATATTTCTAAATATACGTGGGTGTAAAACATGACTTGAGTTTAATTGTATAATCAACTTATCTATATATCCTTCAAAAATTAAATTAATTAATAAATTTCATTAATACATCAATGCCTGTAATGGTAATGGAACCTACCCTGGAATCACCTCATGATCAAATAATAATGGATGGTTATTCATGTCATTTTCTACTAAATTATACGATCGAGTACTAAACAACATAGCTAATTGTAACTAATCAATTTGTATGAATACACCTAATTAATCGGTCTTTCTCAGAAACAATAAAACGAGAGAAACCTTGAGACAAAAGTTAATTAATTAGATACTTCTCAACTATCAAGCTAGCCCCATTTGGAATCATACCTAAGCACACTCCAAAAGGTCACCGATGGAACAAGATTTAGCTCTAGTTGTAACATTAAAAAACCATGAAAGAAACGATCTTGATAAGCATGCCTACCTTTTCACGACAAAAAGGGCAACTTTAGGTATGCTCAGAAATGATTAATTAGGAACTATTTTCTGTTTCATGTCAAAAACCACCTACGATTTGCAAATGAACCTTTAGTTTTTATCATCTTGTTAATTGTGCTGGTTCCATCAGGAGACACGGAGTGGCCATTATGGTCGATCGGTCCTCCAAGTAAATGAGGAAGGCGGTGACTTCACTGTCAGCCAAAAAGAAGAAGAACAATATTAAACTGAGCAGTAAATTAAAAAAAAAGAAAGAACGTGTATCACGTGAAATATATTAATAGAGGTCCCTCTCCTCGAGTATCCATCGTTCATAAAAAGAAGAAGAAAAATAATATAAGGTTTGGTTAATTTGTAGTATTCAAACTTTAAACTCTGCAAGTCCATAGAGCACGTGCAGTGGTTGCTTTATGCCTTGATGGAGTTGATACTTTACGGCTTGGTCAATGTTCCCACTGCTGAATTAAAGGATGCATGCCTAGCCTGTTTGCCAAGACTGAAGGAAAATTTCGCTCTTTTTCTCAACTCTCGAGGTAGTCCCTGTGTTATTCTTGGAACCCAATGGCCACCCATCTCTCCTAGCACATCGTATTCTACTTCTAGATGGAAGTTTAGCAGAGTTTTCTCTCCTTCTCTACCATGCTTTCATTGTCCTCCCACCATATCTCTAAATTAATACAACATATATACGTACCAATATCAATTCAAGGTATATTCGACGTTGTAGTAACAGTACTGATAAAAAGCTCAAATAGTTTAATGCGTAAATCTTGAGTTGTAGTGTTCTCATTTTATGAATTGTTAATCCCTTTCTTTATCAATAAAATCGCGTTATCTAATATGACTATAGAAGTGGCACAGTTCTGGTAAACATACATAATCTTCACAGCCTCAAACCCCTCAAGTTGTTGAGTAGGGTTTAAATCCACCTTTCTCATTTCTTACTGGACCAGGCTTGGGAATCCGGCAGCCGATTTTTAGGTGGTGGATGACGATCTTGATATGCCACCAACCGGTAGGGAGTACCGTTCTAGAATCCCCGAGCTTTATTTTGTGCAGGAACTGGACTGAGCATATTCTCAAATTGCCCCTCCTCTGACGCGTGACAGGTGCATCTGTCGGTGCTGCATGCTTTAGCAAATTTACTCGTCACACTTCATTGAGCACATACTGACAGACAGAGTTTGTGTGTCCAATCGGACAATTTCATGCTGAGATGGATAGCACGTTAAGAGTTTCTTGACGCGCCATTAATTTTACGTTAATGCCCGGGGTTTATTTTTACGGTGACACGGTATTTTTCTAGAATATAATTTTATTTTATTTTAAATTTTTAAAAATAAAAAATATTATTTTAATATATTAATAAACTAAAAATATTGACTATCATGATATCAAATACTATCTTTGAAACATTACAGCGCACAATGGTTGCCTGCTTCTTTTTCCTTTTTTTGGGTTTTGACAAGAAAGCGCAATACGGGCCTAATTTTTCTTCCACGCAATAATTGTGGCTACATATCGTGAAAGCAACAGTGATTTTTGAAAATATATCAATTTTTTCCCCAGTCACATTGATAATAAATTTATTATGAACACATCAATTTATTTATAAATTCGATTGGCTTATTTTCAAATATCCTAATCAATAATAAAGAAAAACAACAGTATTCTTTGAATATTGTGAAGCTTGAAGAGATTGATGAATATTGACACGACAACGACATTAGTGCTCTTTTGCTGGTAGTCAGAAAAGGCGCCAAAACCTCCTCATGCATTCCTATATATGGCTGCCATGTCAAATTAGAGTACAATCGTGGTGTCTAACCCTCCTAGCGACTGGAAATAATTGGGGAGTGACTCGTAGTTAATCAGTCTACAGGAGTCAAAACTGAACCATAAATATAATTAATGCAAGAAAATCGAAGCTGGCCTAATTATCCTTTATGGCTTCAGCCAAACCAGAACTGGTGGCCGAAAATGACAGGTGAATCTTTGGATTAGATCATTCCCGCTATTTAGCTAGACATTTCGGCGCCTTACCTCTGAGCCTAAAGTGTCACGTATTTAATTTTGAGCGAACATCTAAGAGACACGTCTTATATAATACGATACCGCTGGCCGAGTCTATTTTTTCTTAACTTCGAAAAAGAATGATGCATAAGTGTTGCCATCATGTTTTAAAGCATAAAGAAAATACAGGATTTCAGTCATAGATTCTATTTACTATAATAAAATAGTTTAATTTAATTATATTGTTAAAAGAGCAAAGATAGTAAATATCCTGATGTCAATCCTAGATTATATTTCATATCCTCCATTCCTGTTATGGGATTAGATATTATCATATAAAAAAAATTTATAAAACTTATTTTTCAATAACATAATATTAAATGATAAAATTTAAAAAATAAATTAATTTTAAATAATAAAAAAACTATGATCAAATTTGATATGAAAATAATATAAAATAAAATGATATAAGAATCCCGAGTTAATTCGAGTTAACATTACAAACCCACAACATAGGTTGTGAGGCTAGACTATATATCTTCATAAAAAGTAAAATCGTAAAAAATAAAGAAGCAAAATCTTCAATAAATCTAATATTGAAAGATGAAATAAAAAAATTAGTGTAAAAAAACCCAATGACAATCCGTATTAATATTTCATACTCGTGATCCGGGTCAATGAGACCATGATCATGGCAACATAAAAATCAAAAAACCTACTTATTCACTAGTCCAATATTGAATTATAAAATTAAAAAAAAATATCCATTTTAAAAAAAGCAATTAAAAGAAAAGGGATAAAATTTGACATGAAATAAAATCATGTAAAAGCTCCAAGCCAATCTGAGTTAGCAAGAAAAATTCATGACACGAGGCATTAGGCTGGATTATCCTTATAGAAAGCAAATAAAAAAACAAAGAAGCTCAATTATTAATAAACTCAATATTAAATGATGAAATTAAAAAAGAAAATCATTATAAAGAAAAAGAAAAAAAAACCAATATCAATCCGAGTTAACATTTTACACCTATGACTCAGGTCATGAGACATAAGTTATTGTATTAAAAGAACTTACGAAGTCTGATTCTCAATCAATCAAATATATATCGAAGGACAAAATTAAAACAATAAAACCAATTTTAAAAAAAGGATCCAAAACAAATAAAAGAACGAATAAGGATTAAGTATGACATAAAAATAAAATAAAATAATAAGAGATGAAATTGAAAATGAGAATGATGAGATTCGAACTTGTGACCACTTGGTTATTAAGACTCTGATGCCATATCAAAGAATCATCTCAACTCAATAGCTTAAACTGTTAGGTGAGGTCAAAATATATGATTTATATTATTTTCTAATAAGAAAAAACAAATTCTATTTCATTGAATATTTAAAACAATTAAAACTTTAGTGATGAAATCAAAACTTGCCAAGGATTGAAATGAACAAAAAAGGGAAAATTGTGAAAAGCATGGGAGAAGCAACTGCACTTTGTTGGTGCACGCGACAACCTAAGGCATCCAATTCTGCACTTTCTTAGAGTGTGTTTGGTATTGCGGTAGCTGTTATGGTTGTGGTTTAAAAAAAATTATTTTATAAAAAGTACTTTTAGTTAAGGTTGGTTTGAAAAAATAGGTGTTTTGTTAAAACTGTGGTTGAAATTGAGGTTGAACAAAAAGTAGTTTAATGTGTTTGGTTAAGAATACTTTTGAAATTGAGGTTATAAAATAATTTAAAAAATATATATATTAATATTGATGGTTTTTAATTTAAATATTGTAGATTTAACTACTGCTATTACATCATGAAATAAATAATATTTTATATAAAATATTTTTTATTGTTCCATTAAATTATCTACAATTCCTTTACGTATGAAATACATTCGACAAGTACTACAATCATTAACTCATGTTAAACAATAATTTTTTAAATAAAACACAATTAAAAAGAAAAAAAAATTTATTTTATTTTACTAGGTCAGATAGGTTGGTAGTTATATTTTAAAATAATATTTTTTTATTTTATAAAATTTATTTTTGATATTAATATATAACAATTTAATTTAATTTTTATTTTTAAAAATAGCAAAATAATTATAATTTAACCATAATCCAAACATGGCCATAATCATCATTTATAAGAAGAAAGCTAGTGATGGCTTGGCATTGGCATAAACTATTTTATCCGGTTTGACACCCCATGCATTTTTTGTTAGTTTTAATTTCTTACCATGTAGAGCCCGCAGAGAATGAAAACTTAATTATTTATGGAAACAAGCGGGACGCATGTGAAATTAAGCAGCCTTTGGCCGCTTCTTCCAATTCTGCGTTGCAAACGCAGAAAATAATAGGGTCCATGAACAGTAATTAGTGGTTTTTTCTTTACTAAACGTTTGGCTCCTGCGTTTTGCTTTAAACGCAATCTCCACCGCGTAAACAAGCAGTCTCTAGTGTGATTTGAATAAAATCACCGTGATCTACCTCCATGTATAGCATGTGTATTGATGGAGGGGTTTTGGATTGGCTCTAGCAAATCATTTTTTTTCCTCGCCTCACCTCGATTTATATGCTTGAAACTCTCCAAAACCCAAAATGGGTTCCCGAAATTAATTTAGATGTTAAATTTAGATATTATTCAGTTGATTACTAATTTTATAAGTTTTTATTTTTAATTTTATTTTTTAATAATAAGTTTGTTGAGCATTAAAATTAGTAATTTTTTAATTTTTTTTCTATAAGATAATCCTGGCCTCACAACTTGATTCATGGATTTTTCAAGTTGACTTAGAATTTATTTGGAGATTTTTTGTGATTCTTTTTAAAATAGATTTATTTTATTTTATTTTCAAACAACGACTTAGTTGGAGATTGAACTTCATTATTATTTTTTAATTTATACTTAATATTTTTTATATAAAAAATATGTCATAAAACTTGGATATTCAATTTTTTTTCTACCCGTGACGCAACAACGTCCGTCAAATAGCTTATATTACACGTACATTTGATACTTTATATGGTCATCAAAAAATTATTTCAACCCATCAGCTCCAAAAATTGAAGGCCGATATATATACACATATATAAAGACACAAGCTAGGATGATTTTGGCGGTACTTTTCAGCATCATTTTAGTTGGAAGGAAAATGTACCTATACGGCTATACTAATCCTATTATACAAACGTGGAGACCTAAACATGTTAGAAATGACACATACTTGATTTTTTTTTTATTTTTTCTGGTCGGAAAATGTTTCAGTGGACCCTTCTGGAGCTTGCATGTTCTGTTTTTTTAAACGAATTAAGTGACGGATCTTTTCAGTGGACCCTTCTGGAGCTTGCATGTTCTGTTTTTTTAAACGAATTAAGTGACGGATCTTTCAACACCATGACTGGAGGGCCACACACACACACACACACACACACACACACACAGAAGCAAAATCTCAAATCAAGATTTGATCCAAAAAATGACGTTGGAGAAGAAAGTTTATTTGTTTGAAAGTTTGATTTTCTGGAATAGTTTTAGATTCATTCATTCAAAAATAAATAAAACAATTTCCTCACAAGTGGGATTTTTCATTTAGAAGTCATAAGGACTAAAAAAATGTCCATCGTCTGATAATTATTTCGCTAGATCAATTAAAAATATATATTTCTTTTATTTTAACCACTAGAACGTTATTGGACCAACTTTTGTTCATTTCTATTTAAGCATGTGTGATACGTTATTAATATATATCCAAATTGGTAATGTATGTGATTTCTTTTTTCTGGCAGCTAGCTAGCCCTTTTGAATTGAAATATAAAATGATAACAAAAGAAAATGAGCTCCACCTAATTACCAACTATGCTAGCACTTTAAAAATAGAAAAAAAAGCCTTCTCGATGACTTATATTTTCTTAGGACAGGGAAAAACGTTGACGTCATGGTTAAGTTTACATTTAATTTGATAAAAAAAAGGCTGTACATTTGTGTGTTTTATTTCAAAAAGAAGTGAAGAACAGTATATATATTTTCCAACCTCAAGAGAGACACATTAGGTTGAAACTTGTAAAAGCGGTGGAATCCAAGATTGAAATTTAATCTCTTCATCTGGGCAGATTAAAGCATGCTTTTTGTTTTTGTGTAACGCGAGCAGAAAAACTGAAGATGTAAGCATAGTCTTTCTCTGTTTTGTTTATGAAGAACGTAAGCACGCATATATACAATGCTTGATAGATTTTTTGCAGCAATAATTCTGAAGAAAGTGTTCTTTACAGTGATGGTAGCAAAGTATGAATTCTAACAGTGGTTGCTGTCAGATTGTGTTGTGCTAACAATGCGTACATATATAAAAGAAAAGAAAATAAAAAAAAGCAAAATCAGAGTTTGAAAACACTGATCACCAACATCGATCGATCTTATTCCCAGCGAAAAGGAGAAAAAGAAAGTCACAACTTTTGTAATATTTCTTTTGTGAACTGGACTCACTAAAGGTTCTTCAATAATTATTGGCCTTGTGGTTACAATGATATGATTCAGCATAATTACTTTTACTACCCGACAAGAGCCTAAAAGTTAAATGAATATTTACCGACAAGAGCCTAAAAGTTGAATGAATATTTAGGGTTTGTTTATTTTTGTGTTTTAATGTGTTTTTTTAATATTCTCTAGTTGTTTAATTTTCTTTTAAGAATTGTAAAATTAATATTTTTTAAATAATTTTAATGTGTTTTGTTAAAAATAAATTTTGTTTTTTTAAATATAATTTAAGATATTTTTAATTTAAAAAATATTTTTATAAAAATACATCACCAAACAAATATTTAATGTCTTTTGAACTTAGGAAACAATGAAAAGTCGAGGTTTCTCAACATAAGTGATGTCTGATTCGTTGGTCATAATATATTGAAAAGAACAAAATCATCGAATGAATCACACGCCCAATTAATTTGTTTTTTACTTTTTAGAAAATTGGACTTTCTGTAGGTAATAAAGTGACGGTGATTCCCTGTTTGCTAGACGTTGCTACAAACATGACATTCATGAATTTCACTTTAAGTTATGTTTAAAGAAGTATATGTTAAGATATGAAAGGAATTAAGATTCTCTGTTTAGTCCTGTTATTGTGTTTATAAGTTAAACAATTGTTGTATATATGTAAAGGCACCATAAATGAAATTAAGTTAATTATATTAATAAAAATTGATGAATGTGTGGCTATGATTGTGAAAATTTATATTAAAAGTTCCCGTTGAAAATTAAAATAATAAACAAGTAATTTCTCATTTTTAGTCCATGGTTAGCGATTAAATTTAAATCAAACTCATCAATTGAGTACTCATTTATAATTTAAACAAGTCACGCATGCTCTCAAAGCAAACCCAAACCAAGCTTGAGAGATGATATTGGACAGTGTACACAAAATATAAATGATCAATAAAAATCCCTCAATTACAAATGTTGCCGCTATCTGTTCCTGTGGGTTTCATAAAGAAAATAAAACATGGGAGAGAATAAGCAGACTTTTAACAGTAGCAAAACCTAGCTAGACATGCACAGGGCAGATGTAGCAGCAAATCCATCTTGTTTTTTCTTTACAAATATTTGAACTCGAAACTTGTTAAGGCGAAAGAACTGCTAATAATGATTTTTAAAGTATATTGATTGCAGTACTGCGTGCTATTCTTAATATTAATCATGAGATTTTCTAGAAATGTCACCAGGACATTCAAGATATATATATATATAAAACCATCAAACATCAATTTAACTGCAGTGATAATATTGAATAACAACTTTTACTATTAGTTTTAACTAAAATTATCCTTGGAACGCTAGCTCCTTAATTTGTCTGGCAGTACGTACGTAATTAGATTGAATTATTTACCACAAAATTCATGTGCTCAAAGTGTTAATTTTGTCAGCCTAAGACTTGCTAAATGCTTGTGAAAATATATAGACATCTACAACTCCTCTTCGTCGAGCAAACTTATCACGTATATCTCGTTGTTTAGATAGTGTGTGAGCCTACAACTCTGCGAAGTGCCTAATCCCTGAAAACCTCAATCCTCAGTGGAGAAACTTTACAAGCACTCAAGTTTATCTCAAACAAGCATCACCATCGCTTTCTTAATTACAAAGTACTGTTTTCTTTCATTATGTTTTCGAGTTCAAAAGGAATTAGGTGGAATTGGATAAATGGTTGATGAATATTGGACATTCCAAATATATTTCTCTAGTTTTAAGAGATTGTTTGGAATTGTGGTAGTGATTGTTTTTTATTTTTTAAAAATTATTTTTGATATTAACACATTAAAATAATACAAAAACATAAAAAAATATTTTGAAATAAAAAAATAAAAAGTATTTTAATTTTTTTTTAAATACCTTTAAAACAAATAGGCAGGCAAATAAAACATGTCTTAGTTGCATTGTCCCTTTATATGCACATCACTGCATTAAAAAAGATATCGATATCATTTCCAAGTCAGCATCTTGCCCCTAGCAAGCTAGCTTGCAGTCCGTCCATGAGATGAGGTATCATCTAAAAAACGACAGTGAGTCAATTTCATGTAGAACGAGGCAATATTGTTGATGAGTATATATATATTATGCTTCGGTAACAAAATGAATAATAAGGGTGTTCATGGGAAGGTATCTGATTCTATTACAGAGCATGTTCTCTCTTACTTCCTCGGTTATATCTCAGAAAACATTGGTTAATTTATAAAACAAGAGCAGAGTAGTAACCCTATCAAGGAGGACAAATTAAGACATGTATTAAAATAGCAAGCCATCACATGGCAAGAGACAGGCAGGTAGAGGAACCATCACAATTGCTTTTCCTTTTGCCTAACCCATTGCAGTAAACAAATTAAGCTCGAACTTATCTATGCAATTCAATTGATTCTTTATTGATGGTGGATCTTGACATGTTGTTGCGTAGGTGTTAACTATTATAAAGTCCTGCAAATTTAGAAAGACACGTCGGCCACGTCTACAGTACAGATATTAACGATGAAAAAAAGGCACGTGATTTCGACCAATTTTAAGTTTCAATGTCACTTTCAAGATAACGCCAAGATGGTTTAAAATCGATTTTTTTTCCCCTTTTTGTCAGGGTATGGATTAAATTGAAATGATCCAAAAAAACGTCTTCTTTATGATTCGGCCACAAATTGATTCAATTCTTTAAATAATTGATGAGTCGATCAGAAGGTTTGATTAATTAGTCCATAAAACAAAGGGTGTGATTTATATGTTCGAAAACAAAGTTTGTTGAAAATAAACCTTTGTGCTTCCTTGTAAATTTATAAGAATTAATTAATGGTTGTGAAATTTTTTGAAGTGTTTATTCCATCAGATTCTCAATAATAAACATAAAATGGGTTTCCATTCTTCTCACTGTATTTTTCTTAGATATAGCCAGCATCACAAGGGCTCCAAATTCATATCTAGACTCTTCTTCTAGACGTACGTGTCTATATTTCTAGAAATGTTATATTTGATGAGTCCATTAATTTCACAATATTTGCTCAAACGTACAAGTATATATCTCGTTCTTCCACTAATGTTACTAAACGTACAAGTATATATCTTGTTCTTCCACTATGACTAGGCTAGGCTAGTTTTCCTGATGATTGATGATCCACTATGACTAGGCTAGGCTAGGCTAGTTTTCCTGATGATCGATGATCCACTATGGGTTACTGCATTTTTCTGGGTCCAAACTTCATCTCTTGGAATTCCTAGAAGCAAAAGACAGTACTCTCACATTCTAGCAATGAATCCGAATATAGAGCTTTTGCCAACATCTGTGCAAAATTAATCTGGGTCTAATCTCTTCGATCCCTCCGAGCTAGCTTCAAATACAATTGCCACATCAACTTACACTGTAGTGTGATAATATCAGTGCAATATACATGACTCTACTAATCATTTCTTTCATCAACGCACAAAACATATTTTTATAAATTATCATTTTGTTCCTGATCAAGTTACTTTTATATCCCTCAATGTAATTTTTTTTTTCTCATTAAAGAATCAACTTGTAGATGCTCTAACAAAGCCATTACCTTCAAGTAGTTTTGCCTCCATTCAACACAACCTCAACGTTCGAGAACTCTCTTGTTGAGCTTGTAGGGATGTATGGAGACTAAGTCCACTTCATCCAAAACATCTTCAAACTCATAACAAGATAATCTCATCTACATCTTCAAATGTAATGGCTAAAGATAAGATATGATAAAGATAAATGAGACAATTTACATTTTTTTTTAAATTCATATCTTTGATGTACATTGTAATGTAAAACAGAAGTTATTTCATCTATAAATTAATTAATTCCTTTCGTGGCTACCAGAATAAACATGGGAAACGAGAAGAATATTTTTCATTTCTTCTTCTTCTTTCATTTCCAATTCATTTTTTTAGAATCTTAATTTTGGTTTAATTGTACTTGCACCTTTTATTCTCTAACAAAATAGTTTTTATATATGATATATTTCGAAATTAAGTTATTTTGCAGGAAACGATCTAAATCTAATTAAATTAATATTTTTCACACAGTACTTTCATTGTACAATGCAACTGCCAAAGAACAACAGTGTAATTCGTTGCACCATAATGATCTCCATTTAATTAGTCTTCATTTCTATCCTCGTCATATGTACCAGTACTATGATATAGTATGATGCATGATTTTGACGGGAAAACAAAAACCCAACGACAAAATGCCACAAATTCCAGTAAGGAACCCCGCTATTACTATAGCCAGTGCCTTGACCCCTACAGAGCCATTTACCTCTAGCCCGGTACTTACCATTCGCTTGATGCCACTGCCCCCGCCATCATTTTCTCAACTGTGTCATATCCAATCTGTATGCGTACTCACCATTATGTAGGGTTCAGCTTGAATTTTTGTCAGCATATGGTGTGTAATTCATAGACAGCTAATGACAAGTAGTTTGCCGATTGCCATTATAATCAATTAATGTTAATATTAATAAAAAAATAAAAACAATAATGGAGTTTTTAAACAGTGTACATGCATTGTTACTGCTGAGTTGACTCGGTTGCAATGTGAATTTCACCTTGCACAAGTAATTATAATTTGTAAATTAATTTGCAATTAAATCGATATAATTATGAAATTTATCAAAGAACCATCTCAACCTAATAGCTTAAACTATTAGGTGAGGTTTCAAGACACGATTTATATTATTCTCTAATACACCCTCTCAAGTGAAAGCCCTTCGGATTTGAAACTTATACAGACTCATAGTATCTTGTGTTTAATTTTTATCAAATAAATAGAAATATTGAGATTCGAATTCGTGACCGCTTGGTCATCAATGCTTTGATACCATATCAAATAACCATCTCAACCTAATAACTTAAACTATTAGATGAAATCCCAAGATATGATTTATATTATTCTCTAACAAATTTTATATTTCGGTAATTAAATTTTATTTTTATCATATTTTAATTTTATCATATTCTAAGATATGATTTATATTATTCTTTAACACACCCTCTCAAGTGAAAGCCATTCGGGTTTGAAATTTGTATAGGTCCATAGTATCTTATATTTAATTTTTATCAAATAAATAGGGATATTGAGATTTAAACTCGTAACCGCTTGGTTATCAACGCTCTGATATCATATCAAAGAATCATCTCAACTCAATAACTTAAACTATTAAGTGAGGTCTCAAGATATAATTTATATTATTTTCTAACAAATTTTATATTTCGGTAATTAAACTTTATTGTTATCGTATTTTAATTCTTAAGAGTTAAAAAGAAGAATGAAAACATCAATCAACATTATTTCGACAATAAAAACAATAGATATTAATGTCATTAAGTTCATCACGAAAAAAGAATTTATTTATGGTTGTTTTTGGTCTCGAAAAAAAGAGGCAAAATTGATCAGAGAGCAATAGGGTTTACGGATTTGATTCCTTTCTTTGAGCAGTTTTGGTTGTTGTAGATGAGTTTTGACGTTGAAATTGGGTTTTAAGCAGCTTTTAGGTGCTTGGGATGAAAATTTTGAGTATTTTAAGGCAGAATTGGCAATTTTTAGTTTTTCAACAACCTAAAGCTCCGTGGAATTGTGACAGTGGACGACCATTCAGCTTAAAACATGCAAGGCGATGTCCACGTGTCGTCTTTTTGTTTTTTTAAGCAATGAGGTCAGGTTTTCACAGTCAGGCGCGCACTTATGGGCTAACTTGCTGGCCCAAGTGTTTCATCACTTGTGCCTAGCGCACCCTATCCCTATTTGTTTTTTCCTTTTTAAAATTCTTTATCCTCTAAAATATGTTTGTATTTTTTTATATGTATTCTGAGTGATGTAAATATTTCGATTTATTTATAATTTTTAAAATATTTATGGTAAAAAATGGTTACCATGACACCACAATTTATTTTACAGAGAAGTTTGCAGTCACAATATTGTAACTTCAAAAATTCTCTTTGCGAATCAAATATATTCATGGGACACAAATTCGGAAAGCACGAGTAAAAGTTTATAGGTAGTTGAGATGCCTAAAGGAGGGTTTGGAATTGTAGTTGGCAACGTTTTTTTTAAAGAAAATGATTTTTTTAATTTTAAATTAATTTTTTTGTATTTTTAAATTATTTTGATATGTTAATATTAAAATAAAAAAATTATTTAATATATTTTTAAACAAAAAATATTTTAAAAAACAATATTTATTACTATTCTAAATACCCCTTATAATAAGAATATTTATATGAAGGGAAATATAATCTTGATTTACTGAAAATTTTTTCCGGTAGCAATTAAGAAAAGATGGTTATTACAGCGTGAACTAATAAATAAGCTCTATTATATCATATGCCCAAACAAAACTGTAAATTTCATAATAGTAAGAACTTGGGATTAAGGAGTTTGTTCCCTCTATGGTCTCTGGTTCGAGTCTTGTGGTTGCATGTGATGGCCACTAGAGACTTACATGGTCGTTAACTTCAAGGCCTGTGAGATTAGTCGAGGCGCGTGTAAACTGGTCAGGACACCCACATTAATAAAAAAACTAAAAAATTTTAAAAAATAATATTTCTAATATATGTCCTTATACCACATGTTAAGTGATATAAATGGAAAGTTTCACTTATATGATGAATCCATTTATTTAAATAATTGAGTACAATTTTAATTTTTAGTTTAATATTTCTGGGAATGTAAATTAAATCATTATATTAACTTGTTAGAAAGCATGACAGTGCAAAATCTCAAGAATACACATGAATTGAATTGTTAGATCGTAATTCCAAATTAAAATCCGACTATAGATCCAATAAATATATATTTTTTGAGTTTTTTATTATTATATTCTTCCTTAATATATAGTTATACTCGTTCCAATTATAAAAGATAAAATTCCTCAAAAGGAAGAAATCTTAGTGATATCCAACAACAGTACTTGCCGAGACAAGAGAATTGACAGAATCAAATCTTCAAAAAGAGCAAGGAAATAAAGCTAATACTCATCATCAAAATTCAATGTTTTTACTTCAGAAATTAGAATCTTGTCCTTAGGTTTGGACCCACTTTAAAATCAGCATTAAAATTATGATTAAACCCATCTTTGTCTAACACCCAGCAATAATTCCAGAAATAGCAAGAAATCCCCCAACTTCACCAGGCCCATAACCGTCTTTTCAGAAGTTCAACCCCCTGGTTTTCTTCCGTGATATAGCAGAAAAGTCAAGGCGATAATGGGCATAAGGAAAGGAGTAGGAAAAAGTGGACGGCAGTTGAGGAGGGCTGGCATATCAGAGTATAGTAATTGCCTATAAAAGAGCCCCAAAACAGAATCTTCTGCTCGTCAAAACACACACACACCATTTCTCATTTCCATAGCCACTTGGCCATGACTCCAAATCTTTCATTCTCTCATATAGCTTTTTAACACTAGCAACTGAGTGACAGAGAGAGGGAGATAGCATAGAATTCGGTGAAGCAGCAACGACCTCCCCTGTTCCTCATCTCCTTTCACTTCCACTTGTTTCCTTTTCCTTGATAATAACCACCTCTTTCTCTGTCAAAGGTATTGTCTCTCTTCTGCTGCTGATTCATTTCATTTATCTACTTATGATAATTTGGTTTCCGTGTCCTTTTTTTGTTGTCTGTCTGTCTGCCTGCCTGCCTTGAATCTTAATACTGTTTTTAACTTTAGCAATCATAAAAAGGACCTTTGGCTTTGGCCGTTGTTATTTATGGATTGTTTTTTGTCCCTTACAAAAATAAATCTTTTTTTTTTGTTTTGTTTTCCGTTTCATATTCTTTGCACCGGGAGAGTCCATCGGAGCTTGAACTCATTTGTATATGCATTTCCTTACCATTTGTTTCATGGCATACAATGAATGAAACGTTTTCCCGGAAATTTCCCCGACGTTGACCAAATAGTTGACTATCGTCAAACAGACGATTAAAAGCTTTACACTTATTCTTGGTGAATCCTATCTCCTTTATAAATTCGCTGCTGCTGCCTTTAGATTTTGACTCTCTTTTCTATATCTCTTCTGAGTTCCTCTGTGATTTCTCTTCATTGAATTTGCAGAGTAAAAACTCAGGTAAAGAGAAGAAACTAAAATTTTGACTTTTCTCTCTTTTTTAGGGGGGGGGGGGGGGGGGGGGGGTTGTTCGTGACTCGATATAGTAACTGGAAATTACGTTCGTTGGAGGTTTTTGATTTGCTGGGATACAAAATAGTAATATTTGAAGATTCAACGTGCTGAATCCCATTTTTGTCAATGGTTTATTTATGCTAACTAAAGTTGTACTAAAACACTGCAATTTCACATATCTTTGGTGACATAGATTTTGTCTCCCCCCCCTGTTTAGCTTGTATATATTCCCATGGTTTCATTTCAAAGTCCTAATTAACCAACCTTCTTTGTCGTTTTATTGAACAATAATAACTGTACAAGCTTGATCTTTGACCTCGCTTTGTATTATACGATTGCTAAAATATATTTTCTTCTTTGTTTTTGATGTTCTGATTGCAGTTTTCGAAAGGGCAAGTGAGGATGTTAGAGAAAAAGATGGAAGGAATTAACACCGATAAAGTGATAGAGGAATTTGAAGCATTGACTAAAGATGCTGGAATGGTTCAGAGAGAAACCCTGAAGAAAATATTGGAAGAGAATGGATCTGCCGAGTATTTGCTGAATTCGGGTCTTAATGGAAGGACTGACCCTGAGAGTTTCAAGTCTTGTGTTCCAATTGTTACTCACAAAGAATTGGAAGCTTATATTTACAGAATTGCTGATGGCGATCCTTCTCCTATCCTCACTGGGAAACCCATACCAGACATGTCTTTGAGGTGTATATTTCATGATTTCAATTATTTATTTGTGGATTTGTGCAAGCAAAGTTTCTAATTCGAGAAATTTGAATTGTTGCAGTTCTGGTACTACTCAGGGGAGGAGAAAGCTTGTCCCTTTCAATGATGAATTGATGGAAAACACCTTGCAGATATATAGAACTTCTTTTGCCTTCAGAAACAGGTAGTAGGAAGGAATTAGTATTTGTTTTTATTAGAAGAGCCTTTTAGTTTGTTTTTTTTTTCATTTAACAGGAATTCTTTTTCCATTTGCTAGAAGATTACCTTGTTGGGTAATGTGTTTCTGTTCTCTATTGTTTAATAACAAGAAAAAAAAAACAAGAAGGATTAATTTTTAGTTGATTAGTTCTCTGTTGACGCAAGGAGGATTGTATAATGCAGAGAATTTCCACTGGAGAAGGGGAAATCCTTACAGTTTGTCTACAGCAGCAAGCCATGGAAAACAAAAGGGGGTTTAGGTGCAGGAACTGCCACGACAAATATGTTCCGCAATTCGAAATACAAAAATGGAATGAAGGCAATTCAGTTCCAATGCTGCAGCCCTGATGAAGTGATATTTGGTCCTGATTTCCACCAATCATTATACTGCCATCTCTTATGCGGGCTACTCTTCCGCGAAGAAATTCAGTTTGTGTTCTCTACATTTGCTCATAGCATTGTGCTTGCATTCCGGACCTTTGAACAAGTCTGGGAGGAGCTCTGCAATGATATACGTGACGGGGAACTAAGCAGCAGAGTCACCGCCCCTTCAGTTAGAATAGCAATGTCAAAACTGCTTAAGCCAAGCCCTGAATTGGCCGATTTGATCTATAAAAAATGCTCTGGATTGAGTAATTGGTATGGATTAATACCAGAGCTTTTCCCCAACGCTAAGTACATCTACGGGATAATGACTGGGTCAATGGAGCCTTATTTGAAGAAACTGAGGCACTATGCAGGGGAGCTGCCATTGATGAGTGCTGATTATGGTTCTTCAGAAGGGTGGGTTGCAGCGAATGTCAATCCAAAATTGCCTCCTGAGTTAGCTACTTTTGCCGTGCTTCCTAATATTGGATACTTCGAATTTATTCCTCTTAATAACAACGCTGAGTGCCTGTATATGGAGCCCAAGCCTGTGGGTCTGACGGAAGTCAAGATTGGTGAAGATTATGAGATCATTGTCACCACTTTTGCAGGTACACGGAGTTTTCCCTTTTAGATTTAATTTTTCTGTGAAATAATTGATTGGGGTCAAAAAGTTCTTCCTGCATTTCCACGAAGTTGACATAAAATTGCTGATGAAAACTCTATTCCATTATATGGCCTCTCCAGTACAGGCTAACAGCCCCATCTTTTATAATTTGTCAACAATTTTGAATTCACTAGCGCAGAAGCTTTATTTCATCTGTTGATGCGTTTAGCCTTTCGTGAATACTCTTGTCTTCTTTGTAGAGGCCATAATATAGGAATCTGCAAACCTAACTTTCTATTACTTCTCATTTTTTGAGTGTACTAGCCAGTAGCCTTGACAAGAACAGCTTCTATCCTGACGAAAATATTTCGGTTCTCCATGCTGCCATGTTCTTCAATTTTTAATTTTGTTTCTCTAGAGTCGCCAGTGGGAACAAGAACTATTTGACTTTACTGATCCAGCTGTCTTTGATTCATGGCTCCATTTATTAATGTTTTGATACACTTTGTTTCAGATGGAACAGTTGTGAACACCTTTTTTTACTAGATACTCCAATCTTTTTTAATGGAGGGGCATTTATTAGACATGTTAGGGAAATCCTCCAGGTTTAGGTTTACACACTGACATCGCTAATGCAAGATTCCCCACGTGTGGCACATCATTAGAAGCAATATATATCTTTTTGCTGGAAAACCCGTGTTCTCTGCTACATGTAGGTTTTTTAAAACTAAAACTTCCATAAAATGTGCTTGTTGAATGTTTATTTGCAGATACATTGGCAGTCTGAAAGAAGGATTGTTTTTATGTGATGTTGCAGAAGTGCCCTTATTACATCATCTAATAATGCTTTTCTTTTCAAAAGAATTTGGCAGTTGAACCATCTTATGAATGCTTTAATTTATGTTTTGTGCCTAACATCCTTCATCTTCATTTCTTGACGGGTGATTGCCAAAATCTCAACTTCGTCTTCTGTTCTTTGGTGACAGTTGAACCTCCTTCTTGAGGGTATAATGGGGGTAAAAATCATTTATATTTAGATTAGAGAAGTACATGTTTATACAATGGTAGTCTCTTGACAATATAGCAGTACATCTACACAAATAAACATGATAGACGGCAGAAGTAATTTATTTGATTAGTTTATGTCAACGTCCAATATAATAAAAAGGATACTTTCAAGATGATGTCATTGTTATAAAATTATTATTGTAAGCATAAGGAGTGGTTATATGCTTAAGCGATGTTTATTTGTCTTTATTCTTGTAGCGTGCAAGAGAAGTTAAAACCGGGCCAAGTAAAACAAAAGTTCCTTAGGTTATGAAAATGATATAGAACCAATCAATATAAAAATCTTGTGTTTTAGCTATTGGAAGGGGAAATTTCACTCCTAGGTCTGCAAGCATTTGTTACTTGTAATCTCTTACCCTGAACTTGGACCTGTCTGCTTCTTTTTTTTTTTCTCTCTCTCTAAGATGGAAAATTGAAATATTCAATGTACCAGTGACATATTTTCTTATCTGACTGAAAATAAAGTTTGTGTTCACATCATGGCAGTTTTTTCATTTAATTCTGATGTTGATTGTAAACTGCAGGTTTGTACAGGTACAGGCTAGGAGATGTGGTGAGGGTTATGGGTTTCCATAACACAACCCCAGAACTTAAATTTGTGTGCAGGAGGAACCTTATTCTTTCCATAAACATTGACAAGAACACCGAGAAGGATTTGCAGCTATCTGTAGAAGAAGCTGGCAAACTGCTAGCCGAAGAAAAGCTTGAGATTGTTGACTTCAGCAGTCTGGTTGATGTATCCACAGACCCTGGACACTACGTTATCTTTTTAGAAATTAGTGGTGAACCAAGTGAGGAGGTGTTAAGAGAGTGTTGCAATTGCCTGGACCGATCCTTTGTTGATGCAGGCTATGTTGGTTCACGGAAGGTGAAGGCCATTGGACCCCTTGAGCTCCGAGTTGTTTGGAGAGGAACCTTCCAGAAGATTTTGGAGCATTACCTAGGATTAGGAACTGTTGTCAGCCAGTTTAAAACCCCTCGTTGTGTTGGGCCCATGAACAGCAAGGTGCAGCAAATCCTGTGTAATAATGTTGCTAAGACCTATTTTAGTACTGCCTTCTGAGTGAATATCTGTAAACTGCGATTTGGTAATTGCTTCATAATATAGTTTAATCCATGTAACAAGTTTCTTGAAGCAGCAAACTGGAGTGTATGTATACGTAGCAACATCTCTCTGGCTCCTCTTTTCTAATACCTTAGGTACTTTCCTTAGCCCGTTTGTTTCAAACCATTTTGTATTTGTTTTTCATTTTAAAAAAAATTAATGAATAAAACATAATTTCTAGTTAAAGAAAAATCTAACTTGGTTTAATAAAGTGTGTTTTTTTTTTATTTTAAGTTGACAAAAATTCAAAAATATCTTTTTATTTGTGAAGTTTGGTTTTTATTCTTTTAAAAGTTATTTGTTTTGTTTAAAATAATTTATAAAATTAGATTCTTTTTAATTTCATTTCTTAACTTTTTTATATATCAAAATTAATTTTTATTTTTTTAATAAATTTAAATAAAAATTAAAAATTATTTTTTAACTTATTTATCGTAACATAGTCAAATACTAAAAAAAAATTTCAACTCATAATACAGTTAAATATCATAAAATAATTTTTTTAAAAAAAATATTTTCAAAACCGTTGTAGTTTTCTTACCCTGTTTTCTGGCCCATTGTTTATTTGACTATTCTTCGTGATGGGCACTGGCAATTAAACTCTTGGGTTGAGGCTTCTCCATTAGCCAGCTGGCACCTTTCCCAAGTCAAAGCTGACATGATATCTGAGATAAAGGCTGTCCATTAGCCATTACTTACAGAAACCATACGTCCACAACAACTAAAAGCTGCATAAATTATGATTCCATCCAGCATCATGTGCTGTTATTGGTAGTAGGTAAGGTATCAGCTTTTAAAAAATATATTTATTTTATTTTAAATTAATTGTTTTAATGTTTTTATATTATTTTTATATAAAAACAAATTTTTTAAAATAAAAAAATTACTTTAAAAAATAACTATCACCGTACTCTCATCCACCTTATAAAACACATGAAGGGAGATGAGAAAGGAAGTGCACATGAATGTGGATCTACCTCGAGGAACAAGAAAGGAGGATGTGTTGGCACTTGAGGGTCTAGCTCAGTGGTCAACCGTGTGACTTGTTCCGCTCCCGTCCCGAGTTCGATCCTCTATGTGCACGCCTGTCACCCCCGCGGTGCCTTACCTGCTCACTGGGCTTGCAGAATGTTCAGTGGGCCGTGGGGAATAGTCGTGGTGCGCGCAAGCTGGCCCGGACACCCCACGATAATAAAAAAAAAAAGAAAAAAAAAAAGGAGGATGTGTTGGCTTTGACTTAAAAATCCATTATGTTACCCATGGTTGTCATTAAAAAAAAACGAAGTTATGTCAGTGTATGTAATAAATCGTTGTCTTCTGTGGTTGGATGTATAAATCCTACTTGCCCAAATATTAAAATCACATGCATGCATGTATGTATATTCAACTCTAGCGAAGATTACCAAATTTCTGTGCAGGATCTATGGTAGCTCTAGCAAGATATATATCTCTGCTAAAAGATTCAGATTCATGGAGTGAGATTTAGGGCATGAAGAAGTCATCAGAACCGAGAAAGGAGTAATTGTAAGTGGTTAGTAGCAGGAACACCACCACAGGAAGTGGTTGGCACCCAAATATAGCATGAGAAGTTGGTGTTTTTTTTTAAAAAAAAAATGGGATCAAGCCATCAAGGGACATTTAGCCTGTGTTGCTTCGTTTTGTTTTTATTGGAAGGGAAATTTTTATTGTAAATTTGGATAACTTCTGCGCATTTATTCTCTTTAGGTTTCCCTTCGAGTCGATGGAACTTGTCATTGCCCACTTGAAGACAATGATGAAGGGACCATAACGAAACGACATATCACTATCCAAATCCCAAAAAATAGAAAACTGACAGAAATTTTGTGTATGAAGGGAGGTTCAAATTTGAGTGCTAATAACTTTATGAGAGCCCGTTGAGTAAGTAACTAGGCAGGGAGTCAATGTGCTAGGTTCAAAATTTTTGAAAAATTTTAATTTGGTTTTATAATAATTAAAATAGATATTAAAAAAACGAATTAAAATTCTGAAAAAAGTATGTTTAAAATAAATTTCTCTTTTATTCGTGTATTTTTTTTATTTTAACGAAACATCACTTCAAGTATTTTGAATAAAAATAAAAATAAATATTCATAAAAACTTCTAATAACTTAAATTAAAAAATAATATATATGTTTAATCAAAACTCCATTTCTTTATTCAGGTATTTCTTTTTTGTTTGGATGAAAGTATATTTTTTATATCGGAAGAGTTGTTTTTTTTTAAAAAATAATGATTTAAAAACTAAGTTTCTATGAATAGTTTTCAAGAGAATATATAAAAAAATGAAAAAATAATTAATTTGATAAAATTATATAAAAGTAAAAAAATAATGAAATAAATATTTTATAGAACAAAAAACAGACTTTGACTGAAACTACAGGAACAAAATGGGGATCAAGTTATTGAATATATGAAAATTAAAGGACTAAAAATAGATTATATTTCATACCATAAGTGCAATATATAAAAAACACATAACTATTTTTCAATGAACAGTACTATAAGATCATTGTATTTTAGAACTTGAGAATCACAACGAACAATGCTATAATTGTTAATATTGTCATCAAGCCTCTAATCTTACTTGAAAACAATGTTATATTTGAATAATTTTTAAAATATTTTAAAAATAATTTGAATGGCCATTTAAAAAGAAAAACCAATAGCAATTGATCTCAATGAAAAAAAGTTCAATTGCACCTATTTTTTTAAAAGCAAAATAATGGAGTGAACCTTGAAACTCTTCAATTTGACTCCTTATCTATTTCAAATTTAAAATTAAATTATGTAAAAGTTGTCTTGATATGACCTAATTAACTTAGTCGATCCAAAAGCAACCTAGTCAAACTAGTAAAAAAAGTTTGAGGATGAAATTGACAGAAAAAAATATTTTGATCCAAGTTTTTGCCTAACCCAAGTTTAAAATTAAACCGTATATAAGTTGTCTTAATGTGACCTGGTCGATTTGACAAGTTTCAAAGCAACTTGAACGATTATTAAACAAGTATTAACAAAAAAAAAATGACAAAAAAGAGAGCCGAATTAAAAAGAAAAAAAGAAAAAGAAAAAAAAAAGAAGCTGCACTGGTCATATAGATATAAATAATGAAGTTGCGTTCAGTTTTGTTTTTATTAGTGTAGAAAAAGTAATAATAATAACAATGAAGTAATAGCTATTCCAGAATTAATTAGAAGGTGATGGAATTTACTCGTATTTCTATCAAACTCATGTCTGCATTATCTTTACTTTTTGAGTTTTTCCTCTGTTTAAACTCTACACATGCCGATGATTATTGCAATAATCAAGTGTCTTTGGTAACCATGGATGATTTTCTTGTCTTGGAAACCATTACAGAGATTTCTTCTACTATCTCATGAATCATGCATGATCGAGAAAGTTTCTTCAGCTATTTCATGGCCGGTGACGCTTCTCATTTATGCATGCATGTGCCATGTGTTATATAAATGTCTCATTTATTCAAGTAAACAGTCGAGAAATATTTCTTATTTTGAGAAAAATATATACATGTCTCATTTATTCAAGTAAACAGTCGAGAAATATTTCTTATTTTGAGAAAAATATATACATGTCTTTAATTTGATTTATAAATACTCAATTTGAAACCCAAAAGGAAGTCAATACACAAACTCATGCATATCATTAGTCCTCCCTTGGCCGGCCGGCCGATAAGGTAATAAACTAATAATACCATGCTTCATGCTTCTTATTGATGAGTCTATTTGGTGCTGTGATGATATTGTTTTTAAAAATATTTTTATTTAAAAATATATTAAAATAATTTTTTTAATTTATTTTTAATATCAACATGTAAAAATAATATAAAAATATATAAAATATTTAATTTTAAAAAAATAAAAGTTTCTAATTTATTTTAAAAACGCTCCTGAAATGTTAAAAATCTGGACTGGTAACTTGTACCCACGCTTGTGTGTTTCTATTTGAAGTTCAAAATTGTTGACAAGTGTCATTAATGGTGGATTTATGTTCATATATGTATATACCCGCAAGCAATATATTACTTTCTTAAGTTGATACGATATTTAGGACCACCTAAAATTAATGTCCGTGCTTTAAGAAGAATTAAACAAAAATACAAATTCGTAACGATAAAAGAAAAAAATATATATTTCTATAACATTTTAGGCTAGAAAAAGATTTCTTTTAATCAGTATAATATCTCCTCCTCTTCTTTTTCTTCAGTCATGACAAAATTATTTATACTCGAGTACAAGCCGATGTTCATGTATAGCATTTCTTCTGTGTTAGCACATACCCTACAGTATACAAACAGTTAAATACGTACTTTATACTTAAGACTAAAATCCAAATTAAACGTTGTAATTATGACTGCATTACTAATCGGATATCACAAATAAATTAATTAATAGGTTTTTCGTAGACAGACTAAATTTTTAAATGAGCGGATCTGTCATTTTCCTCACCGAACTCGAACCCTACTATTTGGACTTTTAAGCGTACAGCAGATTTGTGTGAAAAATACTACATTATCCCCAGTCTCTAAGAATCAAATTCTAATTTTTAAGGGGGCATTTTCAGAATCCTGTCAACTTCCAATTGCCTTGCAAAATTATTAATTAGTATATAACGAGGCAAGATGTCCTACTAAAGTAGCCAGCTTGAGTTTAAAATCTAAACAGAGAATCTCTGTAGCTGGTCACATGCTAGGCAAATTTATGTATGTTTCTGTCTGATTTCTTGAATCTTTCTTCCGAGACAACAAACCAATTTCAACTCAGATCCCAATGGAGAAAATGTTGGGAGCCAAAAAAGATGGCCTGGAACGGAAACAGGAGGAGAAAACATTGGCCATATGGGATTTAGGCAGCCCTTTATATGACTCGTATGAAGTGGTGTCACTCACTCATCTCATTGAACGGCAGCTAATGACACTGCCATCTCTGGGAGGATCAAAAAGGCTCTCGTCCAAAATATTTTCTCCTGCATGTGATGATCATGCTGTCATTCCTGCTGCACTCCTCGAGTCAAAAATGGGCTCCAAGAGAGAAACCAAAAGAGGACGCTCTTCTATGCTGAACAACTTGACCGAATTTGTGAGGAGACAGCTGCGGAGAAGGAGAAGCTGGATCGGATCCAACAACAGAAAGGACAAGTCCGAGAAGTTGAAAGCAGGTCATTGTGTCTTAGTATTTGGTTTGGTTTGTGAAGGCAACAGCTAGAAATAATTTTTTTTTTAAAAAAAAGGTCACTAGAACCCGTAATTGACAGTAAGCTGCGGTTGTTTCATATAATTGCTTGTTTGAGATCGTGCTGTGATTGTTGTTCTTGGTCATTGATTTGTTGAAATATAATCCCTCAAATGCATAGATATCTCCTCCGGATTTCTCTTCTTATACATGGTAGCATTTAATATTGTACTTAATCTATCAAATATCGATCCTGGTTATTTTGCTCAAAATCACATAATTAAACAAGATTAATTGTATACGCTCACCGACACACATTACCATTACCAGTCAGATTACAATCTTAAGGCAGGGTTAACATTCTTTAATTTCATTCTTCCCCCACCTCATTCCCTGTTCATATGATCAGGGAAAGAGGGCATCCTTTTTATTTTCCTTTTTCTTTTTTTTTCTTTGATTAAGTGCTTAATTTTTACCCTTTTCTTTTAATTTTATACTTCAATATTTTATTAACTTTAAATTAATCATCATAATTTTTTGGTATTGATACTCTTTATTTTTTACATTTAAAGAACTTTGATTTAATTCACGGAATAACATGAGTATGAAAACTAACTCTTAAATTGTAGATGGATTTGTTTCATTGTTCGTATAAAGCATACAACGGATTTCAAAGCTACATTCAAATTCCCTCGGCAACTTCTCCATCATTGAGTGACGCGTGTGGAGTATAAATCCTTGATTTGGCATCAACAATCTATTTTTTTTCCTCTTTGTTTTTCACACCTAAACCTCTTAATTTTCAAAGTAACTCTTCAATTTATTTTTCTTTCATATTTGATTCATATTCTTTTTGTTATTATTTGTTTTATTTGAAATGATTTATAAAATTGAGTTTTCTTAAAAATTTCATCCTCCTTTAATTTTTTTATATGTCATATTTGGTATCTAATATTTTGATTGTTAATTATGTTGTTTTAAATTCCTTTCTTAATTGGGTTTATTTTTTAATTTTATCCCTTAACATTTGATTTTCATTATATTTTTATGTCAAATTTGGTCTTTATTTTTTTTATTACTATTTGTTTTACTTTGACAAATTTTTTAGATTAAAATATTTTTTTCGGTTTCATCCTTCAACATTAAATTGGTTAGGAATTGAGTTTCATAGTTGAACCCAAGTCTAGAATTTCACGGGTTATGAATTTCAAAAATTAACCTAGATTTAAGATATTCGCCTGGATTTGCTTTTTTTTTTTCCTTTATTTATGATCATGATTTTTTTTTCAATTTCATCCTTCAATGTTTATTTGTTTCTTAAATTTTATCTCTAATTACTTTATAATTCTTCAATGTGGTTCCATATTTAATACGATGTGAGGTCAATTAAGACTCAATTTAGGCCCAACCGAGAAGAAAATAAAGGAAGGAAAAGGAACAACTTGGATTGTCCAACTAGCTTAACTCATTGTGGTTGTGTCCATTACTCGAGTCGTAAATTTGCGTGTTAACCCGAGTTAGTATAGTGTGTTGTCATCTTTTCATTGCACTCCTTAGATTTTTTTACGATTTAATTCTGTGACAGTATGTTATTTCACATTTAACCTAGGGCTAGGTTGATTTTAAAACAAAAGCAGCGTGAACTTTTTTTTAACCAAATCACCAATTGAACAGGGCGACCAATTCGTTTTTGGCTTGTTATGTGAACAAGCACACCAACTTTTTCTTGTATTTATTAACGCATTTGGTGATCAATTAATATAATATGATATATTGATGAAGTTTTTTATCCACATTCTAAATAGTTTATCACAAGTAAAAACAAATAACGGCACTCGCACATTTTTTTAATGCAATAATTGACTTTTCATCCGGCATGCGGTAAAACATAGACACCAAACCTACTTCATAACAATATATAAAAGGGAAAACCATCCCTAGCATCCTATAGTTTGGTCAAAATTACACTTACTTATAGAGTTTTGAAAAATTATAATTTACATGTTGAACTTTATACATGCGCTAGCATTTAATATTCTCGTTAAAAAAATCAACAAAAATTATTTAATTATTTATAAATTTATCATTATTTTTCATTTAATGAATAAAATACACATATATTAAAAATTACAACTTTTCCATAAAAAAAAATTGATGCCCCTTCGTCCTTTCTTGTAAGTGGATTTCAGAGCCCGTTTGGCTCGGCGTTTACGACAACGTTTTCATTGAAACAATAGCAATATATTGTTTGGTTACAAAACGAGCCACAACTTTCATGTATGGGTCCTACCTTTATCTGCGTTTGAAACTCAATTTTGATGAAGCAGAAACTACATGCTTTTTACAATCCTACGTTTTCTATTTATTGCAACTGTGTTTATAAACACAGTATAAAATCATTCTCCTCTTCCTTCCTTGACAAGTGCTTCGGGAAACACTTGAAACTTGGATCAATTTTCTCATAAGGCAACAAGTTAACTTGCTCTCTTAAAAGTTGTTGGGAAGAGCTATCAGAAGCAAAAATTGAGCCCGAATCATCATTTGCCATTTTAAGGCTAGGAATGTAGTCCTGAAGCATATCAGCTACGTCCTTGAATCGCCTAAGATAAAGCAAAGATCTTGCTTTGAGTTTTGGGTGGATCTTTTGTCCAGATGAGAAAACCACGAGGGTTACGGGAGAGCATTGGAGGTTGTGGCGGTGGTCTATGGTTGTTTGGGTCCAGGTTCTTTCTATTGGGTTGGTGCGTGTTGGGTCGATGGGGGATGCTGAGCTAACCGTTGGTTAGGGGAATCTAATGGGTTGATGGTTTGAAACAGAGATGCAGATGGGTTTTGGGTGACTGGGTGAAATGGGTTTTCGGGTCTGTGTGAGGAAGACATAGGGCTGGCTATGTGGTGGTTTGATGGTTGGGTTGGTTCACTATGAGCGTGTTGGTAGTGGAAGATGTGAGAGGCTACTGGGTTTGTGAAGGAGAGGGTTGATTTGTGGAGGTAAACAAGTGAGGGCTAGTCTTGGTGAGGGGGTTAGTTAATGACAGTTTTGGTTTTGGTTCCAGTGGAGGTTCTGCCAAGAGAGGGACACGGTGGAAGGGGGAGATGGCAGTGAAGAGAGACGCCGTGTGTGGTGGTTGATTTCAGTTTTAGGTAAGGACTGCAAGTTTAATAGAAAAATAAAAAACTATCAAATGTGGTGGTGCTCAACGACAACATTATATTTATTAATTTGTTCTACGCTTAGGAAGACATGAAAATTATAATTTTTATCGGATGAATTATATATATATATATAAAATAAAATTACAAATAATTTAATAAAAAAATAAAAAAATATTTTATATAAAATATTGTTTATTTTAAAATGTAATAGTAGTAGTTAAATATATAATATTTCAATTAAAAACTATTAATATTAATATATGTTTTTTTTAGTTATTTTATAACCTCAATTTGAAAAGCATTCTTAACCAAACACATTAAACTACTTTTTGTTCAACCTTAATTTCAACCACAGTTTTAACCAAACATATATTTTTTCAAACCAACCTCAATTAAAAGTATTTTTTATAAAAACAATTTTTTTCAAATCACAACAACAACAGCTACAACAATACCATACACACTCTCAGCCATCCAAACCCAACAATGGCCTAGAGATTTGGATTTAGAACCACCAATCCTATTTGTCAAGGCTCCATAAAACCTTAATGAAGTTGTCAAGACTGATATGAT
This sequence comes from Populus simonii, assembly GCA_007827005.2. Lineage (NCBI taxonomy): Eukaryota > Viridiplantae > Streptophyta > Magnoliopsida > Malpighiales > Salicaceae > Populus > Populus simonii. The sequence continues at coordinate 6,656,106 of CM017477.2, forward strand.
AAGAAGACTGACTAGAAAGGAAGGGACATTGAAGGTTCACCATGGAACCTTGACAAATAAGGCAGGTTGATATCTCACATCATCTTCCATCCCTATCTTTTCCCTAACAATCCTCCATTTTCAACCTTCATATGCTTACTGGGCTCTCTTTTAAGTTTTAACACCCAAAAACCTAAAAACCCCACCAAAATTTTATCAGTGTTTGTTTCAATAAGCTTCAACAATAACTTCTTTGATAACTAGGTCAATAAACCTTCAAAGCCTCTCCCTTCCATCAACCTTCTCCCTTTAATCTCCCTCAATAACAACAGAAAAACCTCGAATTTCTCTTCTCTTTCAATCTCAAACCCATCCAGGAAACCCAAACAATCCGAACTAACAATAGCAGGTTACTACAAACAAATGCTTGACCAGTATTTATAGGATTGTGAGAACCAACTCAATTATTGTTACTCCTTAAAAGTGGCAAAGATCTTAAATGAAGACCTGGTTTTTTAAGAGAAAAAAAACAACCCTGGAAGAAATTAAGGAGAATGAGAGATGGGGGGATGAGTTTCGGGTCAACCCGGTTGTTAAGTTCTTGACCTGAGCTTATCAAATTGCTAACAAAATTAGTTAGAAGTCCAGTCCGCTAAGCTAATTCTTTGATCCGTCTCAATTTTATCTTTGAAGATATTTTAAATTTCTAATTTGTTATTTAGCTGAGATTTTTAGGTCAAATCATCGAAATTTATCATGTGATTTTTACGTGGCTATTTTTTATTCTCAAAATACACTTATAAGATGATGATAAAATTTTATATATATGCAAATCACATGATTAATTCCAATAATTCTATTTGAAAATCCAGTCATAATAATATATTAGAAACTTAAAGTATATTTAACAATAAAGTTGAGCCAAATTGAGACATAATGATATATTGAAGAATTATCCTATTATATATTATATATAAAAAGAGCTTTCGCCATTAACCCTGATTTAAATTTATGTCATATATAATTGAAAAAAAAAAAGTTTTAAAAAAGCTTTATAATAATACAATATTAAATGAGATTTTTTAATAACCATTATTTTAAAAAGTTATGTGTATTTAGAGTATGAAATATAATCCAATTCATGTAATTACTTAAGTATAGTTAAAAAAAATATTTATACTGTTTAAAATCAAATAAATAAATCTAATTTTAATTATCAAAATTTATGTAAAATATTTTAAAATAAAAAATATTTATTTTAATATAAATTAAAATTTATTTATTTATTTATAAATGACTCTGGATAATATAAAAATATATATATATATATTATAAATTTGTTAAATACTGCCCGAAATACGGCTACGAAACTAGTATTGTGAGATGCTTGGATCCTCAAATCTTAGTGCTCAATTTAATGGGAGCCAACAACTAAAATCATTCAAGTCAAAGAGTTAAAAGGTTGGCCAAGTTACATGGAAATCCACCCAATTCTAGCCTTGGACTGGATTACTCAATTCTCGAACTAGCCAACGTCTCAGGGCTCCATACCAGTTACAGTTAGCATCAGGAAACGGTGCATCTTATGCCACCCTATGTTGTCTGTTGGATGAATTTTTTTATAATTTTTTAAGAAATATTTAGATAATGTTAGTGTTTTTAAATAATAAAAAATAAGACACGGATCATTGACTTAATTGATTTAATGAATTTAGTTAATTTAATAACATGATTGAAAGAAAAACATCAATAGTAAATAAAGTAAACAAAAAAAATAGTAGTAATTAACTATAAAAAATGAGCTGTCAATATCATACTTTAAAAGAAAAAAAAATGTTTGTTGAAGACTTACCATCGCTCCGTCTTTGACACTTCCACGTCATCAGAAAGAGCTCATCGAGATGATTTTAACAACACCATAAAAGGCTACACGATGAAATTAAAAGAGACCACATACACTGTCAGAGCAATGATCTAGAAAGAAAACTAAACAAAATATCATAAAGTAAGCATTTCACATTTATTTTTAATCAAAAAACTAAATTTATTTTAAAAAAACTAAATTTAACAAAGAACGACAAATAAAAAGACTTGAGATAGCCCGGGTTATTTTTAAAACTTGGAAAAGAATCCTAAAAAAAGCAAATGAAAACATCTCCAATCAAATAAATACTAAAGGATGGAATTTAAAAAAAATAAGCTTGAAAAAAGAAAACAAAAACCACCAAACCTGGGCGAATCTACTAGACATGGGTTGATATACCAAACTCGTAATCCATGAAATTCTAGACCGAGAATCAATCAAGAAGCTTAATTCTTAACTAATTTAATGTTGTAGGATGAAATTAGAAAAAAAAACATCAATTTTTTAAAAAATCAAAGTAAGAAAATATTAATTAAAAGAATGAGGATAAAATATGTCAATAAGAAAAACTGAAGGAGGATGAAATCATAAAAAAAAATTAATTTTAGGAATTGTCTTAAATAAAACAAATAGTAATCAAAAGAATGTGGATCAAATTTGACCAATAAACAAATTAAAGGATGAAATTGAAAAAAAAATAATTTATAAATTATTTCAAATAAAATAAATAGTAATCAAAAGAGCATAGATTAAATTTTAAGAAAAAACAAATTGAATGACTTTTTAAAAATTTAGAGGGTCATGTGCAAAAATCAGGGAGGAAAGGGAAAGTAATAAAAAAAGAAAAAAAAGGTATTGCCTCCAAACCGGAGGTTAGCAAGCAACACGCGCTGTGTAGGGATGGATGAGCTGCTGAGATGATTCAAACGTAGTCACAGAAGGAAACGTTTGGTAGCCAAAAGATACAGCATACACCGTTCGAAAAGCGCGAACATCTCCTATCTGCTGGTGCACACCTGTCATTTTTGTCTTTAAATTATATTTTATATTTATTAAAATACTAGATCCACCTTTAGTCAACTTGATTATAATTTAAAAAAACTATAGTGAAAATATGAAAAAGCCACTGGACATTAGTTAAATAATTTTTATTTACAAGGATGATTTAGTTACAAGGATGATTTAGTTATTTTAATGTGTTTTTAAAAAGTTAGAATACAAAAAAGTTCATGAACACAAGTTAAATTATTTTTGCTTTTAAAAGTAACTTAGATTTTTTTATTATGTTTTAAAAATATAAAAAGATATAATTATTTTGATCAATTTGATAATGTTTGATAAATACTATAAAAAAATTGTATTACCTTAAATAAACAGAAAAATAATTTTGTTTGAGAATAACAAATCGATTTTTACACTATTTGAATCCAAATCTCAATGAATCTAGGGATGCATATTAGTTTGTTTTTAAAAAATTTTGAGTTCGAAATAAAGCAAACATCCTTACAAAGTATACATGAAGCATCTCAAATTAGACCTCCATACGAGGACAGAAACAAGAAAGTCTGAAGCGCACAGCCATAAAATCAGCAAATATCAAATACATAACTGACAAAATCTTGGTTCCGTTTGTATCACTCTTGAAAAAGAAACCGCGGACCAGTTCGTACTCATTGGAAATATCAAAATCACTGTGACCGTGTGGCTTCAAGCTGTAGTTTAACTGTGTAGAAAATGCAAGGAGCCAGGGAGTTCCATGTTAATTTGAAGTTTTTGTTTTCTCATGTGCTGCGAACCTGTGACGTTGCGGTACAATACGCTGTGGAGATTCTCTACACAAGTGGTCAAGAAAAAAAATGCAAGCAACGAGTGCTGTTTTGTAGCTAGAAAGCATGCTGAGTGACGGGCTAGTGGAAATCTAACCTTCCGAAAACATGATTGCAATCTGCAGCATAAAGACAATGCTGAGTGTTCTTCGGCCCCTTAGCTTTTAATGCAGCTGTGACTTGGCGCGGGTTGAGAATTATCAATTTGGCTGTGAATTTGTTTTTAATTGTTTGATAAATATTTAAAAGTTATTATTACAATTTCTTTTGTGTGTTATTTTTAAAAGCCTCAAATTGTTGTTTTTTTTAAACCATGACCAAAGCCACAAACATTTAAGATTACGAAATAAAAATCAAGAGATTTTTTAACAAATCAACGGTTAGTAAGAGCCAACTATCAATCAAGAGACTAAATTATGAGTTTTCAAATTTCGTCCCACATTAATCGGAGCACAAGTCAATAATCCAGTGCAATTTAGTTGCGGCGGTTGCTTTGATAAATTATTCTTCAATCCCCTGGAATGAAGTATACTATAACTTAATATTCTTGAACATATAAAAAAATTCAAGTATCATTAATGTATTTTCAAATAAAAAAATTATATGAATATTAATTTAATATGACTTAGTGATGCAATAAATTTTTGAAAAAAAAAAATTTTTCTTAGTTAATTTTATTTTTTTATTTTCTATTATGTATCATTGTGCTTTTCTAGTTTTTCTTGGAAATAGTTTTTCTAGTTTATTTTTTAATTAAAAAATATTAAGAATTTTTTATATTTATAAAAGGTTGTGATAAATTTTTGACAAGTGGAGATATGAATGAATAAAATTAAGTATTTTTTTAGTCTCGTAGTGGTTTTATTATTCTTGATCTTTGAGGGTTTTGACTTGTAACAAACCCTGTTATTCTTAAACTTTGTATGCTCTATCCCATAAACTTGGTAGGTCTAAAAGCAAAATGATTAGTAAAAATATAATTTGATTAAAAAAATCAAAACAATATTTTTTTTTAATATTGAGATTACAAATTGGATTAACCCATGTTAACTTGGGTTAGTTTGCCAAATTCACGAGCTGGTTATAAAATTATGATAACTTCATAGAAAACAAATTAAAATAAATTTTAAAATCTAAATCGCAATTAATCCAATATTGAATGAAAAAGTTTTTTTTTATAAAAAAATTAATCTAATTAACCCGTTAAACACGCAACTAGAATAACTCTATAAAAAAATCAAAACAAATTATAATATTAAATAATAAAATTTTTAAAAAAATCAAATTAAAAAAAACACACACATGTATGTCACAACTCACTTGTATCTAAAAGAATTGATCCTTCCTAACGTCTCGATTTCGGACAAAAAAGATAGGAATCGGATTCTTTAATTTTAAAATTAGCCGAGAAGGTATTGATCAATTACCTCTGCGATGCCAAACTGCAAGCCTGCAAACTCTGGATCAACTCTTGGTAAACCATAACCTGCTCGGGCGATCACAGGGCAAACCATCAAGATTCAAAAAGTAAAATTATCTAAATAGTGGTAAAGTAATAAGAGTTTGGGACTAAAATATTTTTTTTTTTATGGTTTCAGGTTTGAGTCCTAGTTGCTCATATGATGATCACTGGAGACTTACATGGTCATTAATTTTAGAATCCATGAAATTAAAATACACGTAAACTAATTCGGACAACAATGTTAAACTAAAAACAATTCAAAAAGCAATGCGAGATGTTGATTTTCATCAAGACATTTGACCTCCACTGTGAAATTACCAGCGTTTCATGGTATAAATATTTAAACTCCCATTTAATTTTTTTATATTTTAAAAATAATTTTAAATAATTAAAATATATTTTTATCTAAAATTAATTATTTAAAATAAAAAATATTATTTTAATATATTTTCAAATAAAAAATAACCTTTATTTAAATCCTTTACTTTAAATATAATACAATTCATATAGATTATCTATAATAGATACGTTAACTGCTACTTTCTATTAAAATAAGCATTTAGACCTGTAGCTATAAGTGCAGGCCGTATCATTTGCCTATGCTTCCGTACGAAATGGTCGCATGATGTGCCGTTTGCAGGATTCATTTTCCCTTCAAGTTGCCAATTTTTTTTTGTCAGCCAGCTCTCCTTCTTGTGTTTTTTTTTTAATAGCTTTCGGCTTTGACTGGTGTGATCTGTGAATCATTTATTTACCTGCATCTAACTCTTAACAAGGAATTTAAATTAAATAATAAACACCAAAACATGTTATAACATAATAAATTTAATTAGGTGTCATAGTAAGAACTTTAACCCAAAAGTTTTTTTTTTCTATAATTTCAAGTTCGAGTCTTAATGGTTGCTAATATAATGATCATTGAAGGCTTTTATAATCGTTAACTTCAGGGCCTATAAAATTAGTCGAGGTACACGCAAACTAACCCGAATACTCATATTAATTAATAAAATAAATAAATAAATTTCTCTACAAATCTCAAATCTAAGGGACGACTTTGAAGCAATCATTAATGGGCAGGGGTTCAATGTTGATGTGTAAAAATTGATTTGAAATGTCCTTGTTTTCTTTTCTAGAGAATTAGATCATTAACATATGTACTCTAAAAAATGATATTTCAAAAATTATATCATTAGCATATTAAAAAGTAAAAATGAATAAAAATATGGATATTTTTAATTATATACAACAACACTTTATAATTTTTTTTAATATATTTTTAATATTTAACCGCAATGAAACACTAGTTAAATAACTAATAGGCACTATAATACCCAAATGAATTACTATAGCCCGCGCTACCATGCATATAAATACAATATATTGTGGATTGCTGTAATGCATTATTTTTTTTTATTATTTTAAGACTAGATTGATGGTTAATTTAGATAAACTTGTTAATAAAAGACACTATTTAAGGCAAGAGAATCAAAGTAAAAGAAACATAGAAAATGGGTGTCCGGAGAATAAAATATTTTTTGGAAAAAAAACATAAAAAAATGTTTTTTGAAAAATACTGTGAGGTAACAAATACTATATTCTAAGCAAAACAAACCGACAATAAGTAAAAAAAAAACTCCCAACAAGAGTGCTTTATTACTTTTAAAAGCAGAACGCTCTCATTCCATAAATTATCAAGACCAAGCAGTAACTGGATTGGCTGGATAGACCCTTCTCTCATAAGTCGATTCATCCACTTCCAATTGAATAAACCTCTCTACTGTAAATTCATCCATCTAATTCTACTAAAGCGCCCTCTGCTAATAATTTTATTGCCTACCTAATTAACTATCGGCCACCAAGAACTGCAGTGCGGAACCAGAAATTTAGGTCGTGGTAAAAATCAAAATTTAATAACTCAAAGCTCAAAAAGTCAAACGTAGATGTCGTGGCAGCGATGCAGGCGAGGGTCCCTTGGAAGAATGGGCGCTAGAAGGTGTGGTTGTGGGGCAGCGAATCAATTGGAGACTGGTCATGACTCGGACCCTGTCAGGCTCTGGTTTTTCTTTTCTTTTACTCGGCTGCCACCCTCTCTTTCCCCTTTTCACTTCTTTTCACAGCGGCCAAAACCGTGCTTTTCTCTCACCAATCACTATTAACAACAAACCCACAAAAGCAAAAAGTCAGATACTGCGTTTACAAATTGGAACAGAAAATATATATATATATATATATAAAGAAACCAATAAAGCTAAAGAAGAAAGAGCACCCCAGCAGCGAAATGCAGCCCGCCCCTCTCCTTCTTTCCACTCCAAAGTAAGTCTAAATCCTATAAAATGCAGGATTTTACTTTTGAACAACATAGTTTACACCCATCAGGCATTGCATGACAACCTTTATATTCAACATCAACGGCATTAACTTTGAAAATCCACATCATTGGTGTATGAAATTAATTCTTGAATCCTCAAACTACAATTATTGTAAGCTTGATTGACCAAATCATTCGAATAAACCACACCAACTACTGTAATGCTAGTTTATTGATAAATTGAGATATCAGATATGATTTATTTTGATCATCAATTCAAAGGCTCTTTTTTCGATATCGCTCGCTCCCCACCTCCATTCATCCTTGTTATCCACCAAAGATGGAGATGGAGTTTTTTTTTCTTAAAAAAAAAAACATTTTGTGATAGTAACCCTCTCTTCATGGATGAGTGACACTCTCAAAGAAGGGTAAAAGCTGGTGTGACTTAAATGCTAAGCCCCCGTTTTTTTATTGGAGTCCTCGCTTGCCAAAGTGCATGAATGATGCAAAAACAAATTAAGATTTTTAATCCATAGAGTTATTTTTGTACTTGGAAAAACGAACACAGTGTGAAGGAGGGGATACTTTCAGGCCCTATCTATAATTTTCTGTATTTATTTTCGAGTTAAGTAATAATTTTTCTTTTTAGGAACTGAAAAAATCAAAATCTGGAGAGTTGATAGCCATTTCCAAGCAAAAAGTCGTTGATTTATCACTTTTCTCTTTTTTACTTTAAGCCAGACAAGCATCGATTCCCGAAAGGAATCTGGCGGTCAAGAAATACGACGTCGCGTGAAGCGTTTTTAGCTCACAACTGAAAGCCTGAAACATTGGAAAACGATCCCGTGAATTGTGTGGGTCTCTCTCTCTTTTTCTACAAAAAAAAAAAATGAAAACAAACAAAACACAAAGTCACAAACAGCATAAAAACACAAATTTCTCAACAACTACAACAACAGTAGAATTTCACAAATTCTAAGGTTTCTCCTAGAAGATTCCCGAGAAAAATTTCCCTTCTCGCCATTTTACCTTTCTTGTTTGGCTCCCCAGAGAAAAGAGAACAGACACAAAGACAAAAGTCCTTCTCTAGAAGACTAGCGTTTTCACCGTGTCTTCTTAAAATTCTGATCTCCTCAACTTCCTTGTTCTCTCAATAACCCTATATCTTTTTATTTTCATGTTAAAAAGTTCTCTTGTCAAGCTTGGTTGAAAGGTCGTTGTTACTACTAGTGTTTGTTTGTTGTGTTATTTCCTGTCGTTTTGTATCATTGTTTATATAAACAAAAAAGAACAAAAATTATTTGTTTGAATGTTTCATACTTTGTATTAATAATAAAAATGGCGGAGTCAACGAAAGTGAGGTTGGTACGGTGCCCAAAATGTGAAAACCTTCTTCCAGAGCTTGCTGATTATTCTGTTTATCAGTGTGGTGGTTGTGGTGCTGTTCTTCGAGGTACTTGATTTTCTCTCTCAATTTTCTATTTGTTTGATGAGAATGTTAATTGGGTTAAGCGATAGAAAGATTAGGTCTTTAATTTTGATTTTTCTTACTTCTCATAATTGAAATTCTGGGCTTTTGTTATAAAATTTGGTGTCTAGCTGATTGTTTCCTTTTCAGTTAATTATGGAGTATTAGCAGTAAGTTGTGATGCATTATGTTTGATTTGAGATTTTTGTTCTCAATGAATGGAAATTTGATTTTCTCTCATCTTATTAGATTAAATGTGTGGTTTCCCCCCTAGCTCATTGTAATTTCTGTTCTATTGATCATGAAACCAAGGAGAGAGAAGAAATTAATGAATTGAATCATCTCTGTACTTGCTGGAGTTTTTTTTGGGATCAAGTTTTTAGAGTCGTATTTATTGTTTATGTGAAATGCAGCTAAAAATAAGAATCGGGATACAGACACTTTATCATTGGAGAAATCGGATGAAGTTAGGGTAGCTGGAGTTGCTACCATCTCACCGAATTCTGTGGAAAATGTAGTTGAACTGAGTGATGCTTCTGATACAGATGTTAAGTCGAATGCTGGTTCTTTGAGGTGTGAAGAAAAGAATCACGAGAAGAACGATATGGACCGCGACGATATATCCCGGAATCCAGCTAAATCTGCTAGTGGAAAATGGGTCGTTGGAAATGGTCTTGAAGATGATAGGAATAGAGATGATTGGGGAGATGCTGAGGGAAGAGAACCTGATGAGGTGAATTTGCAGATCAGATATACTAAAGGGTCTAGGAGATCTGGACAGATGTCGGGCAGGCAATGTGGGGATAGAGGTGAAATGGAGGGGTTTCAAAGAATCTTGAGATCTGAGGGTGAAGGCATGAGATTTTCAACTTCAAACTACCCAGATGAGGGCCCATCGAATCGCAATTTTGATTCTTCTTATGGTTACGGTGATCAATTAAGGAATGTTGATGAGCAGAGTGGGCCTAGTAGAGTTCAGTACCTTGAAAAAGATCGGGCAGAGCTTCTCAGGAAGCTGGATGAGCTAAAAGAACAACTTAGCAGGTCCTGTGATGTGGCTGACAAACCCAACGAGAAGGTTCCTCTTAATGGGAGAATGGCTCCTCCAGATTCTTATGGTGGTTCTGATAAATGGTTTGAAGGTAGTTCTTCAATGTCCAATAGGGCTTCAATGCAGTTCTTTGCACCTGATAGGCATGCCACAGGGCCCTCTTATTTCAATCACCATCCTGAGTCTTTTGCTTATACTAATGGGCATGAAATGGCTATGAATAGCTTTCATCCCTCGGTGCACAAGTCAAATCTTATTCCTGGATATGGGGATCCTTTTGGGTCCCAAATACTCAGGAGAACTCCACATAAGTTACCTGGTCAATACCAACAACCGCCTCATCAATATTTTTCTGGACAATACTTTGATACCAATCCTGATTTATTCGAGCCATATCCATCCAATGCAGCCTTTCACCAGCCTTCTTGTTCTTGTTTCCATTGCTATGAGAAGCATCATGGAGTTTCAGCAACAGTTCCACCCACTTCTTTTGGCAATATAAGGTTCCCTGATATGTCAAACAATCCCATAATGTACCAGCACAGAAACTCTGCGGCATTTGGCCCACACATGAATAATTCCAGGATTCCTGTTCCTTCTCAATTGAATTTCCGCAGTTCTCAATCCCACAAAAGATGGCCAAGTGATCTCAACTCTGAAATGGCTGGTTTTGCTCGCCCTCATACTCGAAGAGTGGTCTTAGCCAGTGGTAGCAGATGTTGTCGTCCCATAGCTGGCGGCGCTCCATTTTTAACATGTTTTAATTGCTTTGAACTGCTGCAACTTCCCAAGAAAGTACTACTTATGGCTAACAATCAACAAAAGATGCAATGCAGCACCTGTTCCAGTGTGATCAATTTTTCTGTTGTAAACAAGAAACTCGTGCTTTCTGTTAACACAGAAGCAACACAGATTCCTACAGAGGTTGATGACAGCTCCAGTGAGATGATAAAAACCCACACTTCATATTCCCAAGACCACATTAACAGGATAAATGCAAATTTCTCTTCTGATGATTATGATAATTCTGGCTATGACTTCCAAACAGTAGAAACAGATCCAATAGGTCACCATTTGAACTCAACCAATCCTCAGGAGACACAAAGTTTCCACTCTTCATCTCCAAGTACATCTGAGTATGAAAATATCCCAGACATTTTAATTGCACCCAGCAATGGTACTCAGCAAGCCTCACTGTCTCCACCACCTCCTGGTTCACCTCTTCAGCAGCATTTTGATTACTCTTCTAATAATCATGCAGTGAATCGATTTGGGAAGGGAAACCGAAGCAATCGTGCAGATCACGAAAGGGTGATAACAAACAAGGCTAACACACGACAAAATTCTATGAAAGAGGCTCCTGTGGCGACTGAGATGGAGGTGTCATTTCCTGATTATTCTAATACTGCAGCGTCCCAAGATTCAGGTGATGCGAGCAGAGAAGATAGTCAGTCAAGAAACAACAAGGGGGGTGATTCATTTTTTGCGAACATTATCAAGAAAAGCTTTAAGGATTTTTCCAGATCTCACCAGATAGACGAGCATGGTAGAAATAATGTCTTGGTTAATGGGCGTCACATACCAGATCGTTTGGTAAAGAAAGCTGAAAAACTAGCTGGACCGATCCATCCCGGACAGTATTGGTAAGTTTGCATTCAGATTCACCAGTTGTTGCAAATAAGAATGCTATTAATGCTTTTGTCTGAGGATTTAGATTGTAGTGGTATCCATGTGCTTTGTAAACCTTGTAAATGATTTTCATGCACGGAAGAAACGTAAATCATTCATTAATTGGTGTAGCTATTGTACATGTTCTTGTATGTTGCATGTGTTTGAAGTGTGCTTAGTGCTGGCTGAATGCTTGTTATTTTTGTGCCTCAATTACATTAGTGGTCGCATATAATTCTAGAAGGGAATAAAAAAGGTTGTTTTAATGTTTGGTTTTTACTATGTTCCTTGACCAGGTATGATTACCGAGCTGGATTTTGGGGTGTTACAGGCGGGCCATGTCTTGGCATAATTCCTGTAAGATCAACTGCATTTTATTTTTGGTGTGTGAATAGCAGTTCATTATCATCGAGTGGTAGTTTTATGAGTAATATTTATGCAATTGTTATTTTTCTTGCAGCCATTTATTGAAGAATTAAATTATCCCATGCCAGAAAATTGTGCTGGTGGGAGTACTGGTATTTTTGTAAATGGAAGAGAGCTTCATCAGAAAGATTTTGATTTGCTGGCTAGTAGAGGACTGCCCACTGATAGAGACAGATCTTACATCGTTGAAATCTCTGGAAGAGTCCTGGATGAGGACACTGGAGAAGAGATGGAGAGTCTTGGCAAACTTGCTCCAACGTAAGTTTCCATGCTCCACTGCTCATTTACCTCATTTCCTTTTGCTTGTCAATTTATCAAAGAATGAGAATTGCATCGTTTCATCCTGCCATCAACTATTTTACAATGAGTGTCATATCACAACGCCATTTGATTATAACCACTGCCTATGTCATAAAGAAAAATGAAAGGATCACAGCAACATCATGGCTCCCTCACCACTCTGAATGTTTTACTGGTATAGGAAGAATAATGCAATTTTAACACTATTTTTATTCAAGTGAGTGTCATGTTCATCACTGCATTTTCCCTACTATTTGCACCGGGCTAACTTTGCATGAAGAGATTACATCTCTTCATAACGGTACTGAATAATTGCTAAATTAGTTTTAGATATCTTGTCGATCAACTCAAGTTTTTCTTAACCTTTTGTACCATTAGCCACCTGAAAAGGAAAGTTTACTAATTTTAACTTGTCATCTCTGAGAGGAATGTATTTAATCAATGTCTCCCATAATAATGTGAGTCCATTACATGGGTTGAACCTACACATCCATTCTTTCATGAAGGTTGCTGTTGTGTCATCTAATATTTTACAGAAAACAAATATGTTACGAAAGTGGAAGGATATAATCTCATTGATTTTCCAAACAGAGTTGAGAAGGTAAAGCGTGGATTTGGCATGAAAGTTCCCAAAGCTGCTGTGCAATGAAACTGTAGAGGTCAAAAGCTTGTGATGTGGCTTCTGTAATGCGGGAACTCTGGAGTCGTTCTGTGTTGGAATTTGTAACCACCGTCACAGCCCATTCATTCAAAGGATTCAAAGGATCTGGACAAAGTGTTGCTGACATTGTGGTTCATGAGTGATTATATTTTGGATAGTAGGTATAGCTCTGATGTCTGGAAACTATATCTTAAATATAAGGCTGGTTCTTTGATATTTTGTTAGTGTATGTTGATTGTCGCGCATGTAAAAAGTGATAGTGTGTTGTGACTTGCCGAAATGGAGTAATTGTGCAATTGTTTTCCAATTTTTGTTAATGCTTGTTCTTGTTCGTTCATCAATTTAAAATTCAAGTCACCTCATTTCTGTTGTAGATCCAGCATTAAAGTAAATTCTGTAGGCAGAGCACTACATGGTAATAATCTAAATGCGGCACCGAATGCCTACTGATCTTCGTTTTTGAAAATAACTTGGAATTGAACAGTGATATCCAAGTAAAGTAATCGGTTCGATTTCCTTCCTTTTTCTTTCTTGCTCCTGTAAAATCTGGGAAGGTATAGAAGGTATCTTGTTGAGTATATTATTTACAACGCAATTTGCTCTCCATTGGAACCATCTTGTGGTGTTTCCTTAACCTGTGACTATCCTGTGTCGTGTTCATGGGCCTCACCCCCACCATATATCACCTGTCAAGACACATGGAGCTAGGACTTGATGTATAAACAATCCATGTTCTGAAGTTATTTTCTCTGCTATTACATTGGTAACAGATTTGTTCATGTAATAATAAAAAAAAAATCGAGGAGAGTTTGAAGCATTTCGCTATCTCATTTGGGAGAAGAAGACATTTCAAGTCCGGTACCTTTGAATCTCTTGGAAGACACTTGAGAAATGGTTTTCTCTTCTCCCAATGGAACTGTACGACCTGAAAGAACATATGACTATGAGTTGGTTTTAACGAGATTGGCCTAGCCAATCATTGGTCTATCAGTACAGAGACGTGGCACTTCGTTTATTCGAAGGATCCTTTCCTTCCAACTGCAAACAATGATTGCCCCACAAAAACACATGATCAGACTGTGTGGCAGTGCTATGCGGGCCTCCCTCCTGGGCTCGTGTCTTTCTGAGCCTAGTTCCCGAGGATGGGCACAAGGCCCACGTCCCAAAGTAGATTACCTTTCCTTTGCATGTTCGGCACCGGAGTGCATCTTGATCTGTGCCAGCAAATGATATTTTCTATGGCCCATCCAAATGCATGGTGGCAAGTAGTAAATGCCACGGTGTAGAGTATCTGGTGACAAGGCAAATGTCACTGACCTGTCATGGAAGTATCCTCCCACGCAACTGGGATATTAAAGGCATTCAGGAATTTAGCAAACTCTGATGTGCTGGAAAGCTCTTTATTCAAAGCTTTTGCTTTATTTGCTAAAATACAAGGGGCAGTGTCCCTTTCCACTTTCCAGTCCCCACATGAGGCCCTCCAGAATCTTATCAAACACCAACAGCATTGGTTCTGAGCTCAGAACGGTAGGTTCACTGAGTTGTACTTTGGTTTTTTATGGCAGTCTTCTCCCTCTCAATCACTAGTTTTATCCTCGATGCATGTAAGATCAGACCCCATAACTCCTTTTCATCTTTGGTGTGAATAAAACTTGATCCAAAAACCTTCTTTAAAAAAAAAAAACCAAGATCCAGAAATACTCGGTAACGAGTAAACATATTCTCCTTGCTGGTTCGTTTTAAATATTCTCCTTGCTGGGGAAAGTTTTATATCTTGAGTTTGAACTTTGAACCATACAAAGAGGTGGTTATTCTCCTCTTTCTTCATCTGCAATCAATACTTTGAATCTAGGCCTGTACATTGACTATTTTTCTTGACGTGAAAGGTGTTGATGAAATGCTTTCTGAACAATTGATTATCATCAGTCTCTTGCAATCAAAATCAGCAGTGCCTGAAAGAAACGACATCTCTCTCTCTCTCTCTCTCTCTCTCTCAATGAGCATGAAGTAATTTGGTGTGTGGAGGTGGGTTTATAAATATGAAAATTAAGATCACGTTAATCTTGATAGAGTCATTAAAAAATCACCATGAGCATATTTTAATACTAATAATGTGTTTTTGTCAGGTCCCGGTAACTAGTTTATTTAAGTACAAACAGGTACACCGACATCGACACGCGCCTTCTTGGGCATCTCAAAAAGCAGTGTAATATTACAATAACTCGCTGATGTTTAGTCCTTTTTAGCGTCAGTTTGTTGTTTTATTTGAAAATGTGTTCCCGGATATATCTTAAAAGTATTAATTTAAAATAATATTTTTTTAATGTTAGTACTGGTATTAATTATTAAAAAATATTCTACAGCATGCGGTGTATTATTACTTCCATGCACGGATGCATATATCCCAACCATTACTGGATGCCCAAAAGTTTGTTTATTTGGATGAAATAGTTATGTTAGGTATACTTTAATACAGTTTATGTTTCTAGTCTAGTTAATAATATGCTATCCATGTCATGCTTCTAACAATGTATTATAATCTTTTGATGGTTAATTAAGCAAATCCTCTCAAATTAATTTAAATTAAATAATAAATCCAAGTCCAATCTCAATAGTTATTAGGTGGTAAATGATTTCTGCAGTGCTTCAGGCCTCAAAGTTAACCTTGATAAGTCGAGGATTATGAGATCGAAGAATGTTAGCAGGGGAAAGAAGGAAAAGTTTTCTCGATTGTCTTCAATCAAGGTTGCAAGGGATCTAGGAAAATATTTGGGATTTCCGCTTATTCAAGGTAGAGTTAAAAGGGCTCATTTTAATTTTATCATTGATAAAATTAAAGGAAGGTTAGCTGATTGGAAGGGTAAATTGTTAAACAAAGCAGGAAGAATTACTCTGGCAAAATCTGTCCTCACATCTATGCCTATTTACCTTATGCAGAACATGTGGTTGCCTAATGCTACATGCATGCAAATTGATAAAATTGTCAGGCAATTTATTTGGGGTAACCAAGAGACGGGAGGGAGTTGGAATTTGATTAATTGGAATATGGTGACTCGTCCTCGCATCAACGGGGGTTTGGGTGTGAGGGAAACAAGGTTTGGAAATATATCTCTGCTTGGAAAACTGATCTGGCATCTCCTGAATAGCCCTGGTAAATTATGGGTGCAAATGCTACACAAGAAATATGTGAAGAATCAGTTGTTGGTTCAAATTCAGAACTATTCTAATTCCAGTTCTTATTGCTGGAAATCCATCATTCGTGCTCTTCAACATTTGAGGGAGGGATTCATGATAAGGCTTGGTACTGGAGATGTGTCGATCTGGTACGATAAATGGTAAGAATTTGGGAGATTAGCGTCAATTCTTCCGGAAGTGAATATTAGTGACACAGACATGTTGGTAAAGGATCTTTGGGATGATGGACAATGGAACTTGGAGTCACTATCTACGGTAATTCCTAATGATATTCGTTTTGGAATCTTAGCTGTCCCAATTCCTAGAGACCGAAATCTAAAGGACTGTGTGGTTTAGGAAAATTCAATTGCTGGCACTTATACTCTTCATCTTGGGTATACTTGGCTTTTAAACAGATCTAGACATATGGAGGATAATACAGGGAAATGGCATTGGTTAGTGAAGCTTAAGGCTATAGAAAAGGTCAAGCACTTAATTTGGCTCATATTCCATGGCTGTTTACCAACAAACACACTTCGATTTAGGAGGAGGTTAACGGACAATAAGGGCTGCCCCCGCTGCCAATTTGCTGTCGAGGATACTTGGCACTGTATTAGGGACTGTAGAAGAGCTAGGGAGGTTTGGCAGGAACTTGGTTTCATTAGAGCAACTAATTTTCTTGGTGGGAATATTGTGGACTGGATTATTTAGCAAGTGGATTCAGACCAGGGTCATCTATTTCTTTCAGCTTTATGGTGGATCTGGAGGCAAAGAAACTGTTTTGCTTTCGAAAACCACTATGAAGGCGATGTTTGGTTGAGGAGGAATATTTGGAGAATGGCTATTGATTCTCATATGGCTTGGGGAGAAGATATGAAGGTAACTAAAGAAACAATCCAGATCTTGTGGCAACGGCCTCCTTGGGATTTTGTAAAGATTAATGTGGATGGTAGCTCTCTCGATAACCCTGGTAGGATTGGAGCTGGTGGTTTAATTAGGGCCAGTACGGGGAATTTTCTTATTGGATTTACTATCTTTGCAGGTGTTGCTTGCAATCTTCTTCCAGAGTTACTAGCTATTGCTAAAAGACTGAAGCTGGCTTGGGATCGAGGATATCGCAAGATAATTTGTCACTCAGACTCAAAGGATGCTCTTAGATTGTTATCTGCTAATCAAGTGGGTTTCCATAAGTACAGAGCCCTTATTTTCGAGATTAGAGAATTACTGAGTAGAGACTGGACTGTCAGAATTGAACATACATTTAGAGAGGCTAATTTTTGTGCTGATTTTATGGCAAAGTTTGCAACTTCCTGCGACAATGGTTTGATGATCTGGGATGAGCCTCCTCAAGGCTTGCAACAGCTTCTTCTAGCAGATATCATGGGAATTAGCTTCCCTAGAATTGTTTAGTCTTTTTTGCTTTATTTCCACTGTAACAAAAAAATATTATAGCAACAAGTGATTAGTTCATCTAAAATGTATTTAATTGTAGAGACAGAGATAAATATAATTTTTTGTCTCTGTCTTGTGGACACTTTTTAACCAATTCCATGTCCATCTAAATAAGAGCCAGGGGATATAGACAGAAATAGTCCAGGATAATTTTTTTGACAAATGATTGATTTAATTATTTATTTTATCATTAAGTATATTTCAAGAAATGATTTGATGACTAAGTAAAACATAATTCAATTACATTATTTTCCTGGCCATGAACTATCATTTCTACGGTTATTATAACTTTTTTTAACATGAATTTGATAACACTACAAGATTTAACAGTTTTACCGACTGAATTTTTTCATCGGTGTAAGACACATATTCCATCGGTAATTATATTACCGACGGAATCAAAGACGAAAATGATCCGTCGGTGAATCGTTCGTCGGTAATGTTTTGTCCGTCGGTAAATCCGTTGGTAATAGAATTACTGACGGAACAGACGCATCGGTAATAATTTTTTTATTACCAACGGAATTACCGTGGGATATACCGACAGAATTACCGACGGAATTCTATCGGTAATTCCGTCGGTAATTATATAAAAACATTTTAAAAAAAATCATTTTAAAAAATTATAAAATAATTAAATTAACATAAATCAACACTGTATATTATATACTCAAAATGCTTGGAAAAAAAAAAATCAACTCAAACAAATTTGCAACAAATAAATAAAATGAAAAAAATAAATTCAACTAAAAAAATTCATATGAAAAAAATGAAGTTGCAATTGCTAAAAATTTAAAAATCCCTATAAATAAATCAACTAAAAATTGTCTCATATGAAAAAAAAACTCACAACAAAATTTATACAATTATTAAGAACAAAAACAATTAAAAATAAAATAAAAAACAAATATAGTGAAACAAATCATGAAAAAAGAAGAAAAAAGAAAAATATTACCTTAATGTAGTTGCAAGTGAAGTTAAGGAGAGAAAAAACATTTCCTAAAGCATATTAATTAAAAAAAAACTAAGAGGATAAAAGAAGAAAGAAGAAGAAGACATACCCGAACATGGAGGAAAAGAGAGGGAGATGGGGAGAGAAAAGAAGAGAAAGAAATAGATATTTATATTTTTTACATATAGTGAAGAAGAAGAAGAAGAAGTAGAAGAAAAATTATTAGAAATGAGTCTGTCTCTTGTGAAATAAGGGGATCGAGACTTTTTATTGGGGCGCGTTAGCGACGGATTTACCGACGGATAATTGAATATTAATATTTTTTAATTATTCTGTCGGTAATTCCATTGGTAATATTTAATTTAAAATTTCAATTTTGTAAAAAGTTTTCAGAAACCGCCAACAATTACCAACGATTTTTCAATCCGTTGGTGATTTCGTCTGTAATATTTAAATGAAAATTTTAAATTAATTGAATTTTTTCAGAAAACCGCCAAATAACACCGACGACTTTTCAATCCGTCGGTGATTTTGTCCGTAAAGAACAACATTTAACAGTGCAATTGGAAAGTGAACAGTTTTGGAGCTCTTTGGAAAATACCGACGGAAATTTTCGTTGGTGATTCCCTTTGTAATTGACATGATGAACAGTGTTCACAATTTACCAACGGATTTACCGACGAATTTACCAACAGCATTACCGACGGAATAAATTCTGTCGGTAATTCCATTGGTAAAAATGACACGTCATCATTATTTTTTTTTTTGCTTTGTTTTAAATTTTTTTCCCACAGTAATTCCCTCGGTATATACCGAGGGAATATTTTTGTTGGTAAAATCCCTCGAAAATTTAGAGACGAAAATATTCCCTCGGTATTTCCGTTTGTATTTATCGATTTTTTAGTAGTGTAAGTGGAGAAGTTGCCATTTTAAGCTAATTAAAAAAATAATGCTCATTGTAAATTAAAATGAAAACTAATGATATTTACTTATTATTTTAATTATATCATGTTTGATGATAATAAATATTAAGAAGTAATTAAATATTTATACACTTTACTCCATCATGTTCCTCATCAACCAAATAAATACAAAGATAATTATTCTATCTTATTCAACACTATCAAATACAACTTTCTCTTTATTTTATATTTCATCTTATCTCATTTATTCCAATTATTTTTATTTCTTCTTAATTTCTTCAAATAATTATCAAAAAGTACTCTGAAGAGGCAAAATTACAGGATTTGTTTTTCTTCTAGTCACAGTTCTTGAGAGAGAGGGGGCGGGGGATTGGTAACTTGGTGCGCTTACGATGTAACAGAACTTTTAAAATCGGTCTAGCCAATTTCCAGCCGTGTTTATAATGGCTAACGATTATGCAATCCATCAAATAAAGCTGACAGATCAGTCAAATAGATTATATCATGTTATTATATAATTTATATATAATTTAATTTTAAATTTAAATAATAAAGACTGAGCTCGTGAAGTTGAAGTTTTTTTTTTATATTAATTTTTTTTATCTTTTTTTTCTCAAAATCTTTTAGCTAAGTTATTTTTGGATCAGCTAAATCAACTAATTTATATTGAAAAAAATTATATATAAATTTTAAACTCGGGTTAGGTAAGGAGTTGGATCAAGAAATTTTTTTCTATTAATTTGTTTTTATTTTTCTTAATTTTATTATCATATTGTTTTACTGGTCGATCAGGTTGTCTTTGAACCGATTAAAACGGATCATGTTAAAATAATTTTATATAATTTAATTTTAAAATTATACTAGACAAGAAATTAAATCAAGTTTTATTATAATACCAAATAACCTAATATGTTCATCTTATGTTTTTTATTTTTTTAAAAAAACTAGTTACATCTAGGCCTTGTTTGTTTGCTAGAAAGTATTTGTTTTTTTTAAGTGAATTCCGGAAAAGTGAATTATTTTCTAATGTTTGGTAGTGTAATGGAAAATAAGTAGGAAAACACTTTCCAGTGTTTGGTTATGTCATGAAAAATGAGTTGAAAAATAACTTATTAATGTTTTATTTTTTCCAAGTTTATTAAAATAATGAGGAACAATCTTACAAATTAAAAAATTGAATGAGAATGAAATTGAAAAAATATAGTTTCATAAATTATCTCAAATAAAATAAATAATAATCAAAATAATAGAGATCAAATCTAAAAAATAAAAAAAATAAAAGATGAAGAAATTAAAATAATAATAATTAACATTTCATAAATTATTTCAAATAAAATAAGTAACAATAAAAAAAATGAGGATCAAATTTGATAGATAAAAAATTTCAATAAAAAAATAATAAGGAAAAAACATATAACAATTATAAAAATGAGGATCAAAGTTAATATAAAAATTAAATTTTAAGAGATGAAATTGAAAAATAAATATTCAAAACAAAATATATATAGCAATCAAAAGTTTGAGGACCAAATTTAATATAATCAGCAAATAATATGACATATCTAAATTTTTTATAACTTCAGGAAAGTGTTTTCCGCCTAAATTTTTCAGTAAAACACTTTCCTGGAAACTAAGCTAAATTTTTCTTTAATTGAAAAATATTTTCCGTTAACTAACTTTTTTAATGACAAATAAATATAGAAAAATTTCAAAAATAATTTTTAAAAATCACTTTTTAGAAACAAAACAAACATGGCACTAGACAAATTGATTCCATTACACTGCAACTTGGACTGAAGTCTGTACAGAAACAAAATTTTCGATTCAGACCAAAACGACATGCGGTATTTTCTACTGTTTAGGATATTTGTACTTTCTAATTCTACCCTGCACGCTTCCTTGTCCTTCGTCCTGTAACCAAATCACAAGACTTCGAGTTTTTTTTTTTTTTTTTTTTAACTGTGATATTCGGGTTAGTTATATATATTTTGATTAATTTTTTAATTTTAAATTTAATAATTATATAAATATTTAATGGTTATAATACTTAAATTGGTGATTTTTAAGAAACAAATTTAAAATTTAACCAGTTAAATTATACCTTTAAGATTGATTTTGAGTATATTTAATGTTTTCAAAGTTTTATTTTTAAAAAATATTTGTTAAAAAATTTATTTTTGATATTAATAAAATAATTTAAAAATATATAAAAAAAATAATTTGAAAAAAAGAAAAAAAAATTTCAAGAAAAACCTTTTAAAACGTCAAAATAAATCATTAAAATAGTATTTGGAACATTATTAAAGATTGCTTTTGATTTTTTTTTTAATGTATTTAAATAAATGTATTAAAAAAGTTAATTTGAAAAAAAAATTGTTTTTTAATTTAAAAAAAAAACAAAAACAAGCAACCCTTCGACTTTGCATTTAACAAACTCATACTCACTGCTCTATAAGTGATTAACTACCAAATAAATCCAATCAATATCAAAACATTAATTTTTTCATGCTAAAACACCATTTGGGTTGTTGAGGAAAACCAGTTACGGTTTCAGTTTACACTTCTCCTTTTTTTTCCCTCCCACAATCAAAGAGAATTTGCCGGTCTCTCTGAAACCAAATGGTGAAGGAAATGAGGTCTGTTGTGAACCCATTTTCACCCCCTAAACACAATAATGTCATTATAAAGTTCGCAGTCTCATTTCTCTTCGTTGGTCTTGCTTTCCATTTATTAATCTCTGATTCATTCAGATTCTCTTCAGTTGTTGAGACACCAGTACCGGCTAATGAAGAGACTGAACCAGAGTCTTTAGTGGCTTCTTTGCCTGCTGAAGAGCCAGTATCTAATGATTTCGCAGCTAATGAAAGCCGAACTTCACAGCCAGGTATCCAAATTTTGTTTCCTTTTCTTTTTCTATACATGCCTGAATATGAAAGTGATAATCCGGATGAAGAATCGGTTTAATTACAAGAAATTTGTAAAAATGAGGATATGGGTTTTCTTGGCCGTGAAAACTGGATTCAAGATTGTCTTAATTCTTCTACTCTCTTTCTTTCATTTGCATTTTCTGAATATTTGAAGATTGGACCAAACACTTTTTTGGTAATTGTCTTTTGTGCATTTGTTTATTCTGTTTACTGTCCCGAGTTCTTTTATCTCGTCTTGTCCAATTCTTGAGAGTTGGTCAATGCAGACATACCGCTCACCATTTAATTCAACTACCACTTGGCAGTTTCTTTTCTTCTTTTTTGGGTACTAGGTAACTTGTCTGGTTTTACTTTTGGAATCTAATCTAAATCTGAATAATGCAAACTAGTGTCTTGAATTCTGCACTCTGCACTACACCGATTGAACTTTTTTTTTTTTTCATTTAAAAGGCATGTGCTCCCGTTTCGTAGAATTATGTTTTCTGTCTAGTCTTTGTATTAGCATTCACATTCAGTTAATACTCCTACTAGTGTAGTGATGATTTTCCACGCATGTAATTGCAGGAAAGTGCGATTTGTTTGATGGAGATTGGATACCTGACCCGTCGGGTCCGTTTTACACAAATCAGAGTTGCCTTCAAATTGAAGGTCATCAAAACTGCATGAAAAATGGAAGACCTGATTCAGGGTACCTCCACTGGAGGTGGAATCCACGGGGCTGCAGTCTCCCCAGGTTTAATCCTAAGAAATTTCTTCGCCTGATGAGGAATAAATCATGGGCCTTTATTGGTGATTCCATTTCTCGTAACCATGTCCAGTCATTGCTTTGCACTCTCTCTCAGGTAAAAACCAAGAGCTTAAAGAAAATCTCTCTGTCCTTAGCCTTTCCATTTCTCGATTTACTGTCAATAATCTAACACTTGCTTGACCAGGTTCTTCAACCATTGGTACTTTGTTGGAAATAATTTCTTGGTTAGGTGCATTGATTATTTAATTGTGCTAAATTGATATCTGAGGCACTTTAGATCATCAATACGTGCCTCGTGCTGTCTCTCTCATTGAAAACTGATCTAGTCAAGAGAGTTGGAGTAGAAGCTAAGTTTAATTAATCTAGAATGATTGGTATACATTAGCCACCTTCACATGTGAAGATAGAATTGCTAACTAGGCATTGAGCTGAGGTGTTGGGGGTTTGAGGTTCTTATGATTAAAGACACTATGCCTCTTTTTCAAAACACATAGAGGCCTCTAATTCTCCACATCACTGCTGTAAATATTTCTGCAGTGATCATGGGACAGGGTTCTGATTTCCCATGAATTACTGTCGAAAATTGGGGTTTTATATTTAAGGGCTTTTGTTGTCTGCTTTGCCAGCTTGAATTTGGCTGTTTCTTTTCTTTTCTTTATCCTCATGATGCTAGATCATATAGATGTTGATGTTCGAACATCAATCTTAATCTATTGTGGAGTACAGCTGCTGCTTTAATGGTTAGAGGCTTAGAGCACAGCTTTAAGAGGTTATCCAGTCCTTTTCTGAGATGGTTTACCAACCATACATGTGAAGGATTTCGATTGTCATCTTGAATCTTCATGTCCACTCAGGACACTGAACTATTGTCAAGCACACACTCACAACAATTCTTGTTGGCTAGTCTATGTGATTATTTGGCATCAATAATTGACAACTGTTAGTAGTTTTATTGGCCAACATAATGAAACCAAATTTGAACCCATTGATCCAAACAAAATCTTGCACGGAATAAAATATACATGATCGTAAATGATTATTTGTTTGGCCTCATCTTTCTTGTTTGGAATGATATGTTGGATTATCTAGAAAAGGAATAAAAATAGAAGGGACTAGGAGATCCAACAGAAAACTGATCTGCCATGCAAAGAGTAAGGATGTGTTCATGGGGTTTTTTTTTTTATTATTATGATTTTGTGCAGCAGCATTATATTCTGTTGGGAGTTTTTGAAATTTGGTTCCATAGGCAATAATTGATCGATTTCTTGTTATTTATGTCCAATAGGTGGAACAAGCTGTTCAGGTCTACCACGATGAGGAATACAGGTCGAAAATATGGCGCTTTCCATCTCACAACTTCACACTTTCAGTAATTTGGACCCCGTTCCTTATCAAAGCAGATATTTTTGAAGACATGAATGGAGTTTCCTCTTCAGAAATCCAGCTTCATCTAGATAAACTTGATAAAAAATGGACCGATCAATATAGGAATCTTGATTATGCAATAATTGCTGGAGGGAAATGGTTCCTGAAAACTGCCATATACCATGAGAACAATGTGGTTACAGGCTGCCATTACTGCCCTGGAAAGAATTTGACTGAGCTAGGGTTTGATTATGCATATCGCAAAGCAATGCAGCTGATTTTTAACTTCATTACAAACTCTGGTCAAAAAGCTCTTGCTTTCTTTCGAACGACTACGCCAGACCACTTCGAGAATGGAGAATGGTTTAGTGGGGGCACTTGCAATAGAAAGGTACCCTTCAAAGAAGATGAGGTTAATATGACCGATGTAGACACAATAATGCATAATATTGAACTGGAAGAATTCGAGAAGGCTACAGCATTAGGGCCTGAAAAGGGGGTGGCTTTGAAACTTCTGGATACGACTCGATTATCATTGTTGAGACCAGATGGGCACCCAGGACCATACAGGCAGTTCCAGCCATTTGCAGAAGATAAGAATGCTAAAGTTCAGAATGATTGCTTACACTGGTGCTTGCCAGGGCCAATAGACTCTTGGAATGATTTGGTGATGGAGATGATAGTCAATGGTGGAATATATCAATGATAGATGTTTGCTAGGCTCAGCTATTCCATGATTTTTCTTTACAAGCTTCGCTGAATAAGATTTCGATGATTGAATGAAGTGGGAATCGGTATTGGATAAAAATAAACAGCTGATTTTCCTTGGGTTGTGCCTACCTTACTGGGGATGCCATTACCCTGCCTTTGTACACCTGTTGGGTTGGCTTTTGTAAATCAAGAACCTATTCTGTCATACACTTTGAATTTACAGTCGTTCTTTCGTAGAAAACCTACACTGTTCTTTGTTTTGGGTCCAACAGGACCAGCACAGCTTTTCAGTTGTAATCATATGCACCCTCAAAATATAATAATAATATTAACATATAGCACATTTGCCATCTGATTTGGTGCTTTCACACAAAAAAATGTTTTTCATACTATGATGCATTTCTCATGTTATTCGATGCATAAATGCTAACGATTAGAGAACAGAATAACTAATAGTAAATCACCAGCCACAAGCTGCTGCATCAGGTAGCAAAACAAAGCTAGTAAACGCATCATGAGTCAGTAAAAGTGTTAGCATCTACTTGAAACCACTATAGCATTGATAAAATACCCTGCGGCTCAACCAGTCATCCGAGGAGGTCAATTCAAAACCACATTTTTTTTCGGAGAACAACAAAAACACAAGCTTGCCAGATGAATTTAGTTGCCTTGCCACTAGCCCATTGGCAGGTCGCATTCGACTTACCCAAGCATTTCCAAGGTTCAACTATGTCTACATTATAAAGGCTCTCCCTGGGACTTGAGGGAGGCAACGCGATTGTTGAGCAAAAAGGAAATGAAACAGCTTGTCCAGTTGAAATCAGCTCAGACAATGTATACAACGTATTACACAGTACAAAATTGTAAGACCATGTTTTTATCAACAAACAGTGATAGCTTTTGACTCCTAAATTCTAACCCTTCAATAGCAAATAAAATAACATGTAAAGTTGCAAGTTAATATACTTGAGGGAAAATCCAGACATTGCCGCTTCTCTTGAATGGCGAAGGCCAAATCTTCATCATAGGATATGCCTACGACTCTTTCCCCAATCATTGTGCCAATGGAATTCTATGGCTACCAGCACAGAGCATTAAAAAAAGATACCACTGAATTGCCTAATTATGTTAGTTTTTTACTTGAAAAATCAATATAACTTAGTTTCTTTGACCAAACTCTTTGGCTTCTGGTTACATGTATAGACAAACAATGCAATTTCTCAGGAAAAAATGTAGAAACTAAATCTGAGCTGGTATTTTACAGAAAGAAAAACAGAACATGAAAGAAAGAAAAGCATTATTTTTACCAAAAATTCATAAGCACAGTCACATTTCATGTGAAATTCACAGCAAGTGAGTTGTGGCGGCTGCAGCCTTTCGCTTACTTCTTGTGACAGGAATTAACAAAACAATTATTAAAAAAACTTCACAGCAACCGTCATAAACCAAAGCAAGCAGTTGAATTATGCTTTCTTTTGGAAGACTCTATAGGAGATTTAAAGCCAAAAGAGCTTAGTGTTTGAACTATTAAGAAACAACTAAAACAGTTACTCAAATGTTGATTTAAAATCTCCAATTATTATTCAGCTAAAAACTCATGTCTCTCATAGCAGCTTTGGAAGATCCATTGTAATAAAAAGAACACAAACTCCCACCAAATATTACAATACATTTTAAACACATTTCACCTCCATTCTATTTGGTCAATGGTGTTGAATCCTGCTTCTTCTGCTCTGGTTTAAGATATGGATTCTGAAAATTTCAAACATATAACAAGGTATTAGACAATTCATGATTACTCACAACTAAAACACAAAACAATTTCCAGCTAGAGGAACATGTCCAAAAAAGATATTCAAGAGTGGGCTATAAAAATAGACTTCCAAGCATGTCCAATCACATCACTTAAGCAAATCCTAAATTATGAGACGACAGAATCTTCATGGAAAAAAAATGTAGCTGGAACACACTGCTTTCCCAGCTTCATATTGCTAAATGTTTCCGATGAAAATGACACCACTCGTATCTAATATCTGTTTTCATAAGATCTACAGTTGAGATGTTTGGGGTAGTATAAGTGATCAAGGGGTGGTGACTCATATCATGGGAGGAAATCATGCGCAGATGGAATCACCTGAAGATGATTTTCGGCTGACATTAAATGGATTGTTAAGATTTCTACAGTTTGGTAATAATAATGTTTAAATTTCAGAGTATTAGCAAAAACAGCTACACGAAATATATAATCAGAACTAATAATGATAAAGATCAGGAATAAAAACTTGGATTAATTAGTAACCAGTTAATTTTTTTCTTTACTTTCTTGGTCATCAATTTGTCACCATAGAAAATTAAGAAGAAAAAAAAGAACACTAAAATGATTCATTTCTTCTTTCCGATTTGAGCGTAACAACATATATTGGAAGATAAATTACTCAATCAGATTAAAAAAAAATAAAAAAATAATTGAAATATAGTAAACTTTCATAGCGACTAAAACTGAAATGGAAAAACTAGGGTTAGGACTTTACTTCGAAGAAAAGGACGCGAACTGCGACAGCAGTGCCCATGATCCCGCCCAAGATTACCATTGGCCCTGTTAGCAGACTCCATTTACGGTATATCATCTTTTCCTCTCCGATTTCAGTTTATTCTCTTCCTTCGATCCACGGAGACCACACCTACTTCACATCTACAATTATTTGCCTCTCTTCGATTGGGGGTGCCTCCTGGATTTTTAGCTGGGCCTGTTAATATATTGGGCTCCAGTAGGCTTTTGTTATGTCAGTTCATTTTGCACACAAGTTTCTCAGTTCTTCTAGCTGTCAGATTGGGCTTCTCAATTCTTATTCCTATGGATAAATTTTATACTCCCTTCGTCCTTAAAACAAATATCCAAAATTATTTTCCTACAATACTTCTAATTAAAACCCTTTTATGTTACAAAAAAAAACATTTTAGAAAATTAAGGACTAAAAAAAATGATATGATACAATTAAGGATATTCTTAATTTTTATAGAAAGACGAATATGATAATTTCAATTATATTTCATCAAATCTTTAAGATACACAAATTCCAAAAAATAAAAACTTCAGATTCCAAAAAATAAAAACTGGAAGGATGGTGCATACAGATTGTTGCTGCCAGGTTATGGAGTCCCAGTACATGGAAGGGATTTACCCGACCCAGTGCAAGACAGGAAGGATGGTGCATACAGATTGTTGCTTCAGTACCATGCAAAACGACATAGCTTAGCTGAGGGCATCTTGTTGAATAGTTTCATGGACCTGGAAGCACATACTATAGAGGCTATGCAAAATGAAGAAATTGGCAAAATACCTCATATCAACCCGGTTGGACCCATCATTCAATCCGGTTCTATGGCGACTAGTGGATCGGAGTGTCTCAAATATTGGTTCGATAATCAACCAAAAGGTTCTGTTTAGTACGTTTCTTTTGGGAGTTGAGCTACTCTCTTTTGAACAGCTAAATGAGCTGGCCATTGGTTTGGAAATGAATAAGCAGAAGTTTTTGTGGGTTGTAAGAAGCCCAGATACATAATAAACATGCTAATGGCTCTTACTTCAGTGCCAAAAGTAACAAAGATCCTTTTAGCTTCTTGCCGAAAGGGTTCTTGGATAGGACCATAGGTCGAGGTTTGCTAGTGCCGTCTGGGGCACCTCAGATTCAAGTGCATAGATCGATAGTCATGGCTCGACAGGTGGGTTCCTCACTCATTGTGGTTCGAATTCAACAGTTGGACCCGTTTGTTTGCTGGAAAGTAATTTTTTTTTAAAAGTGAATTCCGGGAAAAGTGAATTCCGAAAAAATATTTTTCGATGTTTGGTAGTGTAATGAAAAATAAGTTGGAAAACACTTTCCAGTGTTTGGTTATGTTATGGAAAATAACTTATTAATGTTTTATTTTTTTCAAGTTTATTAAAATAATGAGGAACAAATCTTACAAATTAAAAAGTTGAATGGGAATGAAATTGAAAAAAAATATAATTTCATAAATTATCTCAAATAAAATAAATAATAATCAAAATAATAGAGATCAAATAAAAATAAAAAAATTGAAAGATGAAGAAATTAAAATAATAATAATTAACATTTCATAAATTATTTCAAATAAAATAAGTAACAATCAAAAGAATGGGGACCAAATTTGATAAATAAAAAATTTCAATAAAAAAATGATAAGAAAAAAGCAAATAGCAATTATAAAAATAAGGACCAAAATTAATATAAAATTAAATTTTAAGAGATGAAATTAAAAAATAAATATTCAAAACAAAATATATATAGCAATCAAAAGTTTGAGGATCAAATTTGATATAATCAGCAAATAATGACATTTTTAAATTTTTCACAACTTCCAAAAAGTGTTTTCCACCCAAATTTTTCAGGAAAACACTTTCCTGAAAACCAAGCCAAATTTTTCTTTGACTGGAAAGTGTTTTTCGTTGATCAACTTTTCTAATGGCAAACAAACACATGAAAGTTTGGAAAGTGGTTTTCCGGAAACCACTTTTCGGAAAACAAACACAGCCAAAAGGAAAAACACTTTCCTGGAAACCAAGTCAAATTTTCCTTTGACTGGAAAGTGTTTTTCGTTGATCGAAAAATGTTTTTCATTAATTATTTTTAAAAAAAGCAAATAAACACATAAAAATTTAAAAAATTATTTTTTAAAAATTATTTTTCGAAAAACAATCATGTTCTTGAGAACATTGTGCATGGTGCCTTTGATTGCTTGGCCTCTCTATGCGGAGCAGAAAATGAATGCAGTGTTTTTAAGCGAGGTGGCATTGAGACCAAAAGTCAATGAAGATGGACTAGTGGGACGAGAGGATATAATGCAAGGCGAAAAAGGGGTTGCGACTCATGATCGAATGATCAGACTAAAGGCAAGCTGCGCCCAAAGCAGTGAGCGTAGAGGGCTTCTCGGTCAATTGGTGTCCAAGTTGAAAAATCGAAAGAGCACACAAACTGAAGTTATTCCAGTGATTTCTCTTCTCAATCTTCCAGATTAATTTGTACGTCATGTTTCTTTCTTTTTCTGTTGTCAAACTTCATGTTATTGCTCTTACTAGCTACCTGCTCACAGCCTCACGCTATACATTGCATTGCCGGTGCTCCGAGGCAAGGTGTGGTAATTTGGTGCTTCATATCCCCCCCTACTCAACCAATGTTCAAGCATGGCTACCAACATATAATATTTCGCGTTGTAGCTGTAATTAATAAATTTCTTTCGTGAAAACTTTTCCGGCCGTGCATGCGGATTATCGCAAGCCTTTCTTTATATGTTAATTATTTATCCATCTTTTGTTTTGTTAGACATATGTGATTAACAAGTATAATTTTTCTATTTGACAATTACACATATATCATGAACAGGTTCGCTGTTAAAAAATTAGAAAATGTAGATGAAATACTTCGTCCGATAAAATACTATCATCAAAAACTTATTCATCAAGATTTTTATTTTGTTGGATTTTAATATCGATGAAATATTATATTAATATTAAAAAAAAATATTTCATCAACATTTCTGTTGATGTTTTTTTTTTATGATTCCAAGAAGCAATTACTCACAATAAACTCACAACCACAATATAAAACATCTTTAAAATTTGAAAAATCAATAAAGATTCTTTAAACATGCACAAGTATATATATACATTATGTCACCATTTTCAAGGGTTATAACTTCACCATAAAGTAGACATTCTTTTAAATACAAGATAGTAATATATTGACTTAAACATTAAAAAAAAACAATATTTAAATAAAAGAAATTAATACAGAATTAATCTAGCTAATAATATTATGACTAAAACTATGATGTCAACCATCAAAGCTGGGGGCAACAGGTGCGGGGTGTGAGGTACCTCATGACACACACAAAGGTTATACCCATATTTATATTTATTTTATATTTTCTTTGACTATTTATGTTTTTTTATATTTCTACAAAATTGCAGACTTCATATATTGATTTCCCTAAATTTGACTTGATAATAGGCTTTTTGATAAATCAAGTGTAGATATCCTTGCCATGTAATGATACAATTCCAAATGCAAACCAAATGAACAACAGTTCCTCAGACTTCATGAATGGTTTGTGAATAAGTCTTTCTATAACTGTTTTTTTTTATTCAAGTGTTTAGGTGTTTAAAACTCATAAAATCTCATAATTTTTTTTTAAAATCCTTGATTTCCTCCAATCTTTTTCCAAAATCAAGCCGTATGAAGAAATTTCTTTCTTTCTTTTTTCCTCTATAGGTCGTCGGCCACCCATATATATATATATATTCAAGTGTTTAGGTGTTTAAAACTCACAAAATCTCGTAAATCTTCTTTTAAAATCTCGTAAATCTTCTTTTAAATCCTTGATTTCCCTCAATTTTTTCCAAAATCAAGTCGTATGAAGAAATTTCTTTCTTCTTTTTTTCCTCTATAGGCCGTCGGCCACCCATATATATATATATATATATATATATATATATATATATATATATATTAATTCCTACTATGTCTTTTATTTAATACCTTTTATATTTTTCAGGTAATATATTTCGGATCCCAATACTTGCTTAACTAAATTTAACCCAGACGATATTAAAATTTAATAAACTTTATTCCAGAACATTTCTTTTCAGATATATTATTTTCATTTCTGCATTTTTTATATTTTAGCCATTTTTCATAGTTTTATTTTTAACTTAACACATAAACTTTTTATTTCAAATTTTCACAATATATTTTCATCCTTTTAATATAAATATTAAATTTACTTGCTTATCATGCTATTTACTTTGTAATCCTTATAGATTTACCCAAGAGTTACAACACTATACGACAAGAAAAATATATGTATAGCTATAAAAAGTTTTGAAATCATTGTTTTACCTTTTCTAGATTGAACTTTTTTTGTTTACTTAAAATTTTCAAAATTTATCCATACAAGTTCTATCTTCATTTCCTAAACATTTTCTTTAGCGAAAAGTATTTTAATTTCATATATTTTGCACCCTTTCAATAATTGTTATTTTTATAGAAAAAAAATAGCAACAAGGTTATCACATTAAATTTTCAATAGCTTAGATTAGCATAATTGTTTATTATTCCAGGTTTTGAAATAAAGTTCTGCAACAATTTCACTTGAATTTTAACCTTAGCGCTCAGCTTGTATGAGATTGCTTTTCCAACTAAAAAAAAACAAATATCACAATATGAATTTCATGTATCCATACATTAGTAAAATTTGAATATGAAATTAAATCTATCCATTTCAAAATGATTATATTTTCTATAAATAATCATATAATCATTTATTTCTTGTAAATACCTTATTACTTTCTTTGCAGTTTTCCAATTATCCAAATCTAGATTACTTGAAACATGCCTCGCATTTCATTATATTTATTATTTTAGCTTTAATTTTATCATGCTAAATAAACATATAAATAATTATTATTTTCATGTTAGAAATTGATTAAAATGCTAGTTATTTTAAAGGCTCCATCTTGACCACTCACGTTTGACTCTTCTATACATTTATCTTAACCTATATCACCGGTTTATTTAGGTGATAAACCCACTTAATTAGGCTGGAAAATTTAATTCTTGATCTAGCCGCACATATTTTTTATTAATATGGGTATTCGGGTCAGCTTGCGTACACCTCGACTAATCCTACAGGCCCTGAAGTTAATGATCATGTAAATTTCCAGTGGCCCTGAGGTTTGGAAAACTCGAACTGGTGATCTCTAGAGAACAAATCTATAACTTGACTAGTTGAACTATAATTCTCAGAATTTGCACACATGATACTTTACTAGAATGAAAGATGCTTAATCCAACCTTTTTTTATTATTTTTTTAACTTACCTCATTTATAGTAATTTTTGTAATACTGTTTGTTTATTAATGTGATTTAACTATATTTTTTATTTTTTTAGTTTTAAATTACTTTTTTATCTTTTTAATAGGTTGATATAAAAAATAAATTTTAAAAAATTATTATTTTAATATACTTTCAAATAAAAAAATATTTTAAAAATAATATCTATCGCAGCAACACATTCCCTAAAATTACCATGAAATTATCGGCATAGAAATTGAAAGACTAACTGTCATTGATGACAAATTCCCCACATACATCAATTTCAATAGCACAAACAAGATGTCAAGTTGCCACTAAGCCCAGAAAGCTCTCTATGAGAGGAAAGGTTGCTCAATACTACTCAGTGTACTATTGGCACCTTTTGGCCTCTCTTTCCCACATATATTGCAGCCAATTGTTTTGTTTTATGGTTGCTATTCATAAAAGGCTCACAGTCTGCCTTTTTTAAAATATATCTTAATCATATGTATATTTAATTTGAAAAAAACTCCTCCTTTCCGATTTTTCTTTAATCCATCATCAACCACGAGAATATAAATAATAATATTTTCTTGATTCATTTTTACACAAAAATTATTATAATATATAACTAAAGAATAAAATAAGATTTCTCATTAAAATCTAGGGTACATTAAAAATTATGAGAAATCATAATCTTTAAATGAAAAAATATAAATTCTTAAACCCAAATCTCAGCTACTACAATAATATAAATAATTAATAAATCCTAAATACGAGTAATCAAATATAAAATATAATGGTTATATTCATAGAACTTCATGATTTTTGCTTTCAAGTAATTATTTTAAAAAATATATCTTAATTTATAAGGACCTCTCCTCTGACACTGACTTGAACTACGGCCTCAAAATAGATATTCTTTGATAAAATGAAATCATCAATATAATGAAATCAAGATATTTGTATTTCTCTTTCAATCCTCGATTATTTGACATAGATTTTTTTATGAAATAAACTGTATAGTTATGGAGGTAGAGCGGGTATCAATTTTTGAATAAATTTATTATTTTACACATCCATCAAATATACAATTATTAAATAAAAAATTATTTCTCTAAATTAATCAATAAAATTTTAGTATTAATATTTAATAACTCATTATTTCACACGGACCACATCTTCCATTTATCACCCCGTATTTAATGTCATCCAATAGGAAGATGAAGGGCTTTTATAAAAATTAAAAAAATATTTAAAATTAATTTTTTTATTTTTTTAATATAATAGTATCAAAAATTATATTTTAAAAATAAAAAATTATATATTATTTTAATATATTTTTTAATAAAAATGATTTTAAAAAACAAATGCATAAAAAAAAACCTGCGAATCACAAATAGCCGTCACCAGACGTCAGCATAGAAAAAATCCCTCCAATGAAAACAACAAAGCAGACACACCCACAACAGCATGTATAAGAAAAGCTGAGCAGAGTAGAAGCAGAACCTACATCCCTCCTGTTTTTCACGATTGCTTGCTCTGTCCAGTTCAAACTTAATTCCAACGATGACACAGAAACCCCATGTAGCTATTTTTCCCAGTCCAGGCATGGGTCACCTTATCCCCCTTACTGAGTTGGCTAAGAAATTTGCTCTCAACTACGACTTATCGAGTACCTTTATTGTTCCCTCAATAGGGCCACCACCAGAGGCCCAGAAGAAAGTTCTTGGCTCCCTTCCGGAAGGCATAAATTATATCTCTCTGCCTCCAGTTAGTTTTGATGACTTGCCAGGAATTAGGGCTGAAACCCAGATCTCTCTCACAATAACTCGCTCGCTTTCATCAATCCGTGATGTGCTGAAGTCATTAGTTGCCAGCACCAGACTGGTGGCTTTGGTTCTCGATCTTTTTGGCACGGATGTCATTGATATTGCCTTGGAACTCAGTGTGCCATCGTATATTGCTTCCCTGTCTACGGGTATGACTCTATCCTTGCATTTTTATTTGCCAAAGTTGGATCAAATGGTTTCCTGCGAGTACAGGGATTTGCCTGAACCTGTACTACTACCAGGCTGTGGGATTTCAGTACACGGGAGGGATTTACCTGACCCGATTCAAGACAGGAAGGATGATGCATACAAATGGTTCCTTCACCATTCAAAACGACATAGTTTAGCTGAGGGAATCTTGTTGAATAGTTTCGTGGACTTGGAGCCAGAAACTATAAAGGCTTTGCAAGATCAAGAACTTGGTAATTTACCACCTATCTACCCGGTTGGTCCCATCATTTACTCCGGTTCAAGTATTGGGGCGAGTGGTCACGAGTGTCTCCAATGGATGGATGATCAACCAAACGGTTCGGTTCTGTATATTTCGTTTGGGAGTGGTGGAACTCTGTCTTTTGAGCAGCTAAATGAATTGGCCATGGGCTTGGAAATCAGTGAGCAGAAATTTTTATGGGTTGTAAGAAGCCCGGATAAATCTGCTAGTGCCTCCTACTTTAGTGCCAAAAGCAATACAGACCCTTATAGTTTCTTGCCAAAAGGTTTCCTGGACCGAACCAAAGGACAAGGTCTGGTGGTGCCATCTTGGGCACCGCAAATTCAAGTGCTTAGTCATGGCTCAACAGGTGGATTCCTAACCCATTGTGGTTGGAATTCGACTCTAGAGAGCATTGTGCATGGGGTGCCTTTGATTGCTTGGCCTCTCTATGCCGAGCAAAAAACAAATGCAGTCTTGTTAAGCGCGGGCCTTAAGGTGGCATTGCGGCCAGAAGTGGATGGAAACGGTCTGGTGGGACGAGAGGAGATTGCGAAAGTTGTGAAGGATTTAATGCAAGGGGAAGAAGGGGCGACAATTCGCCATCGAATGAAGGGCCTGAAGGAAGCTGCGGCCAAGGCAGTGAGTGAGGAGGGCTCCTCCACCAAATCACTTCATGAATTAGTGTCCAAGTGGAAAAATTAGTACATCGCATAGAAATTCAAGTTGTTTTAATGTTTTCTTTGATGTTTCCATTGCTCTCTTCTTTCTCCTGAGAATTGGGGATCAAATCCATGTTGTTGAAATAAAAGGTGCGGCTCGCAGCTGTGAAATTATAGCTCTCGTGATAACTTTTCCAGCCACTACACTCCGTTAATTATCAGAAGACCTGTAGTTTATATTAGACTGCAAAATAAGAGTGAAATCAGAAAAAAGCTTCACCCTACTTAGGTAGAGTTATTCAGCAAGATTGATTCGGGGGTGTTTGGTATAGTTTCAGTTTTTTTTAATATATTAAAATAATAAATTTTTCTTTTTTAAAATCTATTTTTTAATATTAGCATATTCTGGTTGAAACTTGAAACACCCCAACCCCTCGTTGTTGTGACGTTTCGTAAATTCCAATCAACTAATCCATTGACAGGAACAAATAAATACTAATCTTTATTGTTACCTTTTCCAATTTCAGACCAGCTTTTTCTGACTTTTAGCTTCATTTCCAAGTTTCTAGACAATGACATGTCGCCAATTATTCTTTGACATCAGGATATGATTGAAGTGTGGGTTTCACATGGGAAGATAAAATATGCTGATATAATATTAAAAATTAGCAGGACAGATGGGAGGGCCGGTAACTTGGAGTTAGCATAGAAGAAAAAAATACAATAAAAAAATATTTAAAAAAATAATATAATCTAGAAAGTTACAGATTATATCTACGATTTGTGAATGCGACTCTTTCAACTTGCAAATTTGATAAACACAAAATTTAAATAGGAAAGAAAGAGAAACAAAAAATGACTTTGGAATTATTTTGAAGTTTTGATAATAATACAACAAGTATTATTAAAGAGATCTCGACAAGATAAATATAACAATACTAAATAAAATTATAAATAGTGAACGAAATGGGCCTTATAAGCAGATCAAAACATGTGAACTCCAACATCTTTGGACCACACAAGAGATCCACTTTGTTCACCGTTTGTGATTTTATTTAATATCGTTAAATTTATCTCGTCAAAAATTTTTTTAATAGTATATGTGGTGTTATCATCGGAGCTTTAGTGTGACTCCATGTTATTTTCTTTTTTTTTCTCCTCTTTTCTTTTTAAAATGTTGTGTTTATGAGATTTTTAATTTAAAAAAGTTATAGATAATATTTGTGAATCACAAATATTATCTGTAACTCTATTCTTTCCTTGTAAATCTTGCGTTGTGTTATTTTATTATGTATATTTTTTACGACGCTATAAAACAAAAAAAAAAACTCGCTAACTTGAGGGAAAGAAACAGAGTACTGATTGGATAAATATTGTAAACGCAATATCCTAATAGATATACCAAATCTCTTATAAGTGCTTGTCAATATAAAATTGACATCTTTGATTTTCTGAGTTTGTGGAGCAAGTCCACCGCAAATCATTCTACCTCCAAAAAGTGGCAGAGTTGTAATTAATGGAGACGTGCGTTTGAACTTTGAACTGACATCACGCCCACGCGTATTAACAGAAACAATTACTAGAATATATACTTAGCTAAGTCACTCGCTTCCTTGTAGATTAAATTTTTTTATTTTTTTATAAAAAATTATATATGTAAATTTTTTTAATGTATTTTTATATTTTAAAAAAAATAACAAATTATAAATTTTATACACACATGTAATTAAATCAATTAAAAATTATATGCTCTAATAAATAAATAAAAAATCATTAATGACATCTAAAAATAAAACTTGAAAAACTAAAAGATAGATATAAATCAAGCTATTTAATCACGAAAAAATAAAACATTAAATTCAT